>JANXHW010000011.1:7964542-9288556 GCA_026170595.1 Plestiodon gilberti rubricaudatus
GGCAAAGGAATGTCGAAAGGGTTGAAATCCATCCACTAACTTAGTCAAGCAGGACTGAGGCCAAGTTTCCCACACCATTCCCCCCCACCCGCCCCCACACACCCCAAAAAAAAAATGGGAAGGACAAGATGCTTCCTGGAAAAACAGACCCTGGCAGAGCAATCTCAAGGACTGGCTCCCTCTCACTCTTAAAATTGTATTATTCCAGACTGCTTCCCCAAGCTGCCAAACCTCAATTCCTCAAGAGAGGTTCTCTCAGACTCTCCACAGCTGCCCCTGTTTCCAGACCCTCTAAGCAACCCCCCCCCCCCACACACACACACACACACTTCTCCCACCATTCCTCAGAGCCTTATCCTTCAGTTGAATGGCGTCCATGTCCTTTCCCTCTAAGCCCAGACAGGGCAGCACTCAGATCCTCAGCAGCGAAAGAATGGTACATGCCTAAAGGCACTCTCCTTTACCTACTCCATGGCATTCAGCACAGGTAACCTGAAGGCTGGCTGGGCACCACCTGATAATAAGGCTGGGCACCAATCAAGCCCTGCTAGGCCCCCTCCTTTCCCTCAGTCCTCATCCTGACTTCTTGCACAGTTCCCCCAGGTAGGAAGTCTGCTGAAGGAATCGCTGCCTGTCACACACGCCTCCTTCTTTCAGGACCCCCTCCCCACACAATCAGCATGCATGGGAAGGGTCACTGCCCCCCCCGCACAGAGCCCACTCCTCAACAGCAGCAACTTAAACAGCCCAGCATGTCCACTAGAAGACCTTGCTCACCCTAAGCGTACTTTCAGAGCCGGGAAGCCTCTCCTCTACTCCCACCGCCCTTCTCAAAGACCCTCCCATGTTATGCAACTCCTCCTCTCGCAAGCCAGGGCTCCCTCTCTCTTCCCTTGCATTGGCTTAGGCCAGGCCCCCCGGGCCTTCCTGCCAATCCCTCTATCCCACAACAACTGTGGTTGGGTCTCAGCCTGGATCCCTGCCTGCCTGCTCACACCCATCCCACAATACTCCTGCTCTCTTTCTGCCTTCTGCTGCATCCCAGCTCCCCCAAGCTCCCCATCTGCACCTCAGGTCCTTGGAAGAGGTGGGGTGGGGGGGGAGTGAGCTGGGCAAAGTTGGCATCTGCCTGAGCCCCTTTGCAGAAGCAATAAAGTGGGCACTCCACTTCTCCACAATTCCCTTTGGGGAAAACCCCAGAGAAGTTCTAGTCAAATAAGAAGTGGGCAAGGGGCTATTGCTACCTTTTTGGCAACTCCACCAGTCCCCATTTTGTGGCCCTGGACTTGTGCCCCCAGGAGGACCTAATCTCGAGGGAAGAGATTGAAGTTGGTGCATTCCATCCCCTCCTCTTTTTCTTAGAACAGTTGAGCAGAGGATGTTACCCTTCCTGAGTCCTCCTATTCCCCTTCCTTGGGGGGGGACTAGAGTTGGTACCTCCCAAATCCCCAAGCTCTTACCTGAATGATCTCCCTTTCCAGGGAGTTTAGTAAAGATGCAAACCCCCACTCCAAAGAGTCTTGGTACAGTCCAGCTCCCCCCCGCCTCCCCCCGATGGTCCAGCCCGAGCCCCTCTCGGCCCCTCCGAGCCCCTTTTACTCCAACAGACAAAATGGTGAATGAATCTGAACCAGCTGGAACCGCTATCCAATCAGCACCCACAACTCTGTGACAGATTTTCACAATAACCAATAGTTCACCACCTAAACGGGAGTATTCCCCACCTTCCCAGACAAGCACTCAGCATCGCCTATCAGCGCTCAAAGGGGTTGGCTAGGGTGTTAAAAGTATCCTTGCCCCTCCCTTGAGAGGAACAGTTACAGTAGCCTATAAGAAGGCGTATGAGGAAAGAAGGGGCAGACGCTGAACATACAGTAACCAATCAAACGAAGGGGGTGGAGCAAGAGCACAGACTTGTTTACTTGGCGATGGATGAACAGGAAGAGCACGGCTACCCTGAGCTGCATGGGACATGTAGTCCTCAAGGACTTTCGCCCTCAGCTGATTTAACCCGTATAACCCTTACAGAAAAACTTTAATCCCCATGATGCCCCGCGACATAGAGCTGCGGCAGGGACAGGGGACAAACTTATGGGACCTGTAGTTTTTTCTTATGCCCCAGTCCCCTGATCGCTAAGCCGTGGAAGATAAAAGACAACAATTCCCATCGTGCTTTGTGCCAAAGCCTGCGCGTATTAGGAAAGTCGGGCGCGCAAAGCCTCACGGCCGTCGTAGTTAATATGTCCTTTAAAGTCCTGTATCACAGAACGAACCAGGAAGTTCTCAAGGAAAAGAACCACAACTCCCCAAAGGCACCGCGCGGTTTTCTCCGGGAGCCCGAGTGCCTCATGGGAGTGATAGTACTCAGGACTAACAGTTCCCATTGGAAAAACTGAGGAAAGCAGCGGCAAAAGGATAGAACACCCAGCATGCTTAGCCCCTCACGAGAAGAACGATCCGTGCACGGACTCGTGGGATTTGTGGTCCGCAGGGGCTACCCGCCCTCCAGGGTATCCTGGGGAGTTCCCCCAGGAAAGACTACAACTCCCATCAAGCCCCAGCAGGTTACTTCTAGCCCGTCCCCTCCCCCCTCACGGCTGCAAAGTACAACTCCTGAGGTGAGGAGTGGGGGAGGGAAAGGACTTCGTTCCCATCCCAGGACCCCCTCCGTGGAAGGGTCATTTGAATTCAATTTGCATGTCATTAGCATATTCATCAACTCACCCGTGGGTGCGCTCCTGGTCTCCCTTACCCCGGCCGGGCCCCTTGCGTTTCCCCTCAGCAACAGCGGAGCCGCCACCGACAGCGCCGCGGCCAATCAGCGCCTGGACCGGGATCCCCTTCCCCACGTGGGGCTTGGAAGGCGGGACCAGCAACAGCCAATCCACAGTCGGGGCGGCCGAGGAATGAGGTCACCATGCTGAGCTTGCATTGGCTGGCGCTGCCAGAGCTCGTAGCCAATCGGAAGGCGTCTTCCGCAGGACAGGAACAGGCGAGAAGTCGGAGTTCTCTGTTTGGGAATCTGCGAAAGATGCGGCTTTTTTCTCCTTCCCTTCCCCCCAGGACTTCTGACTGGCTCACGCGTGCACACTTGTGCAAGCAGTGAATTCCCCTTCCCCAACACACAAGAGCGTACAAACTGCAAATCTCCCTTTCTGCCAGCGCCAACTTTTGGCACCGCAACGCAATTTATCAGGAGGACAGGAGGAAGGCGTAGCGCAGTGCCAATCGGGCACTTAGCCTAACATTCTCCTGTGCCTTCTTATCAAAACACCGAGCCGGGGTGTGATGCGGTTTCAACCCCGACCAGACAGGCAGGCAGGCAGGCAGGCAGGCAGGCAAACTTAGCGACAGTAACGGAAATGCACGTAGCGCTTCGGTATGTAATGCAGTCGTTGCCACGCACACACATACACACACACCCCTGTTTGGGTTTGCAATGTAATTCCCGAGAGAGCGAGAGAAAAGAAAGCTCGCATGTCTGCAAATTATCCTCTTCTAGACTCCTTGGCTGCACGTTCCTTCGCTTGCATAACATGTCTGGTCGTGCATATGTATGAATTAGTTCCCCACAAGTAGCAGCGCTAAGCAGATAGAGAACTCTGCGTTCTTAGGGTCGCTTTCTTCTCAGTGACCCCTTAGTTAGGGAAACTCAGCGCTCTCCGTTCCCCTTTTGGTATGGCAAAGCTGTGACATTTGAGTTTTACCCTACAAAACTGAGCATTAACTAGCCATTGCCAACCCAGAAGCAAAGAGAAGGTTGCAGAGTAACAGCTGCAGTTATTATAGGACTTGCCAGTGGTCTGCCTTGGGGTGTAGGTTTGTCTCTACTACTACAACCTCCCTGTGCTCTTCTCAGGAGCCCTCAGATCCATGCTCCTGGCCATTTCCTCATTCCAGAGGTCAACCAGAGGTTGAGATAAGTCACTGACCTTAGCAGCAGAAACATTTCCCAGAGCCACCAGGAATCTTTCCAGATTTATAAGCCTCCCAGGGTGGATCATACAAATTGATTCCCCATCCCCGCAGAAGCGAGAAGCCATGATGACCAGCCTAAATGCTACCAGGAAGTGATCCGTCCATGACAAAGGTGAGCTCTTAATGTCATCCTCACCCAGATCACCATCCACCTGCCCAGTGGTAACTACTAGACCTAACATGTGACCGGCCACATGTGTTAGGGGCAGAAATGGTTGCTGGGGCAGCCATGAAATCCTGAGCTGTTCCTCTGCTTTGATGTGGACGTCGAAGTCCCCCAGCAGCAACAACCAGGGGCACTCCAACACCACACCAGAGATCACCCCGGCCAGCTCAGGCAAGGTTGAGCAGCAGGAATCCTGTGTTGAAAAGCGGTATATAAATACTGTTAATAAATGACGATGACGACGACGACGACGACAACAACAACAATAATAATAATAATAATAATCTTGTATTGCCCATTCAGCTCTAGGGAAAGATACTCAAACCCAGTGGACCGCTGGACGGCACCTGGGAAGAGAGATGTCACAGCCCTGCCTCCCCAGCCCTGAAGTCTTGGCTCTGCATCACCCAAAACCAGGAGGATAAAGTTCAGAGAGACCAACCCCTTCTGCCTCTTCAAACCAGGTCTCCATTATATACACATCAGGTCAGTGCCCTTATCCAGGACTCAGTCCTGATCAGAGTGGTCTTATTATTCACTGCATTCAACAGCCGACTTCAAGCTAGGAACACCACAAGTCTGAAGGCTTGGGGTGGGGGGTGGGGGTGGGCCTGAAAGAAGAATAGTCCACCTATGACTAACCCCGTTTCTCCTGAAGCGGCCTGCCCTACCCCTATGTCAGCCTGTCTTGAATCCCTGGAGAACCACTTCCAGTCAGTGGAGATAATTCTTTGCTAGATGGTCCAAACTGATTCATATGTTCATGACCAAAGATGGTCTGAATGGTGATGTTAGAGAGTGATCTCCCCAGCCCTTCAGATTTTTGGGAGGACCAGACTGTCGCTGCTCACTTCTACATCCTTTTCAGCTCCTTGCACTTCCTTGATTTTCAAGAAATGTTAAAAAAAAAATCAGATCATCTTTAAATTTCAAAAATGTTGGCACCTCTGGCTCTATGCCCCCTAAGCATCAGGGAGTTTTCATTGAGCAGAACCAGGGTTTTTTTTTTTGGTCATCATTAAAGGCCAAAGGGCAAAATGCTTTTGAGCATGTGCAACAGTGCAAATGCCTTACCTTTCTGACAGGAAGCAAAAGAAGTACAAAGTACCATGAGCCTGCACAGAGTGCTCTGCTCCTGGAAAGTTGCCATCTTTTCTTTTCAAGTGCATCTTGTAGAAATTAGAGAACTTTGCTCTCTCTCTCTCTCTCTCTCTCTCTCTCTCTCTCTCTCTCTCTCTCTCTCTCTCTCTCTCTCTACCCTTCTGTTTTGGCAGCTAGCCAGAAAGCTGAAACTGTGGTTAGCCAAGTCAGTGCCATTTTCACCCAGTGGCAACTGTATTCTTCACTCTAAAATATACATATATTTGGCAGCAAGTAGTCTGTCTCTCATGAGAAGCAGAATTACCCTGTTTTCCACAGCATGGCTGATTTTTGACATTGGATTAACAAGCCAGAGGAGAAATCTGGGGAGCTGGGTGTTATGCATGAACTAGACACAGCAACATGTCATTAACACAAAGGCTGGTGTTGTTTTCTGGCACCGTTTCGGCCTTGACATGTGGGATACTCTCAGCCCTCTCCTCTGGGCAGCTGAATCATTGCAACATGTGTTCAAGAATTCTTTGTTCACAAAGTATCCCAGATGGCCAAGAATTTCACCTGGACATGTACAAACCTATTCCTTCTGATTTCAGTTTGCTTTGGCTTCAAAACACTCATGTGAGGAGAAGAAAACATTTTGTAAGATCTGCATGGCTGAGGCACATTTCAAGAAGCTGTTGGTACAGTAAACAATGTAATTTCACCTGTCACTTTGTGCCTTGGAGTGTTTGAGTACAGGCAAAGGAAAAGAAACGGTCTCGCTAGATCCATCTGCGGCTACCTTCTGTTTCCAAGAATGGCCAGTCAGATGACAGCAGATGATCAGGAAGCAATGTAGGATGTTTGATAGAGAGGTATGTCGCCAGGGCCACGGTCACGTAGAGAGAGGCACAGCACATCGTAAGATTGCCATGTGGACACTCCCTTGCATACAGAGCAAACCTACTTCTAATACCAGGAGGTTGCTTATGGCTGGTCACTTGTGATGGACTTTTCCGCCATGAATCTATCCAATCCCCTTTTAATGGCATCTAGGCCAGGTGCCATCCCCACATCCTGTGGCAAGGAGTTCCACAAATTAATTACACGCTGGGTGAAGCGTGTGTAACTTAGGAAGACGTTGTCAAGGTGGTACAAAGTGCATTTGACGTTGGACAGGAAGCTTTGGCAAATCAGACTTCTTGACTGGTTGAAGGAAATCACCAACACGCTTTGGGCTGACTGTTTCCCGCTATTTGGAGTATCAAAAACAGATCCTCCCAACAGAAGGTACCGAAAACTGCGATGGAGACTGACCTGGTGGAATGGGTGCCAGCAGCTGTCAATCAGGTTTGTCTCCATAGCATTTTTCTCAGAACTGAATTGGTTCTTCTCAGAACTGCTCTTCACTTGCCAGTCATGATGGAAGATCTCGAAGATCCTTTATTAGAGCCTTCCACGATGGAAGGATCTCGAAGATCCTTTATTAGAGCCTTCAACGAAGTAAACCATCAATGTGAGTACTGGAGAGAGACACGGACATAGGCAGAGATCATATTCATCTTGATGTCGACGTAGGAGTTATTGACAAACATATTAGTGCTGAGACTGCTCGGGCATTGCCGGAGTATGCTGAGCTCAATGTGTTGTTGTTTTTTGCCACATTACTGCATCAGGGCTCCAATGTTGTGTGGATCCCAAAGACAGCCTGAAGAGAGGTATGTGAGAAAAGAAAAGCAGTGAGTCACTTAACAAAGCTGCCCATCGGTTGTCATGGCTTCTTAAGAGCCTAATGGAAACAAGATTGAACTCTTCAACTTTCTTGCAAAGATGCTCTAGAAACGTACCTGGAATAAGTTCTTGATCCGCACGCATGGCGATCTTGTCGTCTCTAAAGCTAAGCAGTGTTGCTCCGCAGAACCACGAAGAAGCTGACTTGAAGATAACGTTCCGCATATGGGATGTGGTTTCTCAAAAAAAAGGTGGTTTCTCAATAATCCTGATCAGGGATATTGACTTGGGTATCATAGTCCTGCCGTTTCATTCCGCAGATTCTCACAGCGCAATCCTAACTAGATTTCCAGGGCCGGTGTAGCTGTGCCAACTGTGCACTGCATTTTGCAGTGCAGGGGCAGTCATGGAGGTCTCTTCAGGTTGAGCAAACATTTGTTCCCTTACCTTGAGGCTGCATTGCGACTGCACCAGCACTGGAAAATTGGTTAGGATTGCGCTGTCAGTAAACAAATATGGGTGGACCTTGGCGCAGAGAAAATCTTTAAATGTATTATTTATTTAATTTCTGTATTTATATATACCGCCTTTCTCATCATCAGATTTCTCCTCAGTTTTATTCAAGGCTGTTTACATAGGCAGGCTAACTTAGACCTGATAAGGGCCTTTACAGAATTTCCGAGTGCAGTTGTCAAGATGTTATATCTCTCTAGCTGACTCCTCCGCATTCCATGCAAGGTCCGTCAGCAACTGCTATCCCCCATCCAAGCAAGAACCAAGGCCAACCCTGCTTAGCTTCTTCAGGCAGGGCACTGGCTCAAATCTGCAGGCCACGCCTCCTGCTTAAATACAAAGGCCAGCATCGTTGGGCCAGTTGCTGACATCCTGTTGGCCCACCTGTAGCTGCTTTTCCTTTTTGTTGTCATTGCCTGTTTACCGGCCACTTCTGAACAACTGGGCAGCAAAAGGAACAATCTCATCTTGCCTCTGGGTGTGAATCGGGCCCCTGGCAAGCAAATGGGCAGTGCTGGCCACAACAAGAGGTGGGTCCACTCAGGAGGGAGGCCCACTACAGGCATCTTGTCCAAGAGCTCCCTGAAACATGGAGCTGATATTGCCATCAGTGTTCATTATATTGCCATAGAACATGGTGCGGACAAATCCAAAAGGATGCCCAATTCTTGGTTTCTTCAGTGGCTGTGACACGCTGAGAAAGGGGGAAACCACAACATGGACTGCTTCCCCAGTTTTCACAGATACGCGTATAACCCATTTTCAGTGTTGAAAGGCTGGGAAGCTCAAGCAGCGTTTAGGCAACATCAAATGGTCCCCAGCGCTGACGTCTGATCGCAACAGCAAACGCACCACGTCAGTGCAGGGAAGTGTTGTTGTTTTTCACAGTGGAGATCAATCAAGTACATTCCATCGACAGCAGATGCCTCGCGACAACATACCATATGTGCCATTTACCAGGCTGTGCTCAGGCGTCGGGTAATCAGTCATGAAACAAACTTTGAGATACTTCCACCGTGGTCAGCATGGATACGAAATCAGAACAACAGGGGGCGGAAACCACATCGGGTTAGTCTTCCACAGGTTTGGGATTCTTGCTATGAGTGGATGCAAGACAGCCTGTTCTGGAAACAGGACCTGTCAAAAAAACGCACTGCAGTGCACACGATTGTATTCAGCGACGTGTCAATGTCACTGATGAAATTATGGTATGCCGTGCACTCATGCAAAAGAGAAAGAAAAGGCCCAACCCCAAAAAAACACCAACCCACCTATACTGACATGTGTGTTATTCTATCTATCTATCTATCTATCTATCAATGCAGCCGTTAAGGCTGGTGCTATGTTTATATTACTCACTTCGTTTTTCATTTCCACTGTTGGCAATTTCCGTATGAAATTATTTTGTAAAAAAAAAAAAAAGATCACTTGCTCTGATCGAGTAAGGCGCTTCTTATGTTCACCCACCTCTTCTCCTTCTCCTACTTTCTGGATTCAAGAAGTAAAGAGGGGGAGCAGAAGAGCAAGTGTGAAAGAGAGAAGAGTGGTAGGCTAGAGTGGAAGAGGAAGTGTGGAGAAGAGGAGAGTGGGACACTCCAGCCCATCACTCTCCTCTCCTCCACACTTCCTCTTCTGTTTTTTTCCCCCTCCTCTTAATTTTCAAATCCAGGGAGCTGGAGGGGGAGAGAGGGAGGGTGGCATGCTGCCTGCTAGTGGGGGCGCCATTCGGCACATTGCCTCAGACTGAAAGCCGGAGCTACACTGTCTGCGTTCGCATTGCGTTCACGTTCCATGTGCGTCTGGTGTCCCACCCCCAGGTCAAACAACGGGCTCTGATTGGCCGGACGTAGCGCGGACGCAGCAAAAGTCGAGTCCACCTCGAGAGACATTGTTTGACCTGGGGGCGGGACACCAGACGCACACGGAACGCGAACGCAACACGAACGTGGACAGTGTAGCTCCGGCTTAAGGCTGCCAACCCTCCAGGATTGGCACGGAGTCTCCAGGAATCAGCATCAATCTCCAGGTGACTCCCAAAAGCAATCCTGGAGATTTTATTAAAGCCTCCAAGAATGTCCAACATTACATTATGTGTGGGAGGGGGAGGAAACGGGACTCCAGGACTAACTTCATTCAGAGAGTTAATAATCCTACTCAGGTCCAGGAGGAGGCCTTAAGGCAAGCCAGCAAGCAGTGTTCAAAACCCAAGCAGAAAGCTCATCCCATTCAAAAGAGTAAATAAATCGTGGAGTTTGCTCTCTACTGAGAGTACATGCAATTATTTGAGGTGCTCAACCTTAAGCTGCCAAGACAAGCTCTGGAACCTGTATTAAATGTTTTGAAAGGGATATTTTTCTTAAAAAAATCTAGAGGTGCCAAAACAGAGCTTTTGTTAGCACTTGTTGTCCCAAACAGAAGGATTTTAATGGTGTGTGAGGATCATCCTGGAATGCAAAATATAGCATCTCTGTCTTAGGAACTGGTTCTCACCCAGTGTCGTAAAACTTTCTTTACAACTTGGTTACTCTGGGCAGGGCAGTAAGAGAACCCTTGTTTACTGTATTTGCAGCCTGATTCTGTGCATGTTTACTTAGACGTAGGTGCCATTAAGTTCACTAGGACTTACTACTCCCTAGGATTGCAGCAGGCTTGTCTCTCCAGCAGGTTTCACAGTACAGTGGTCATCAGCTCCAAGTGTGTCAGAAGCTAATCTTGGCTGTAGGAGTTGAGTCTTCCCATATTAGCAAGGGATAGGGTTTTTTTTCCTCCACTTGCAGGCTAGCTGGAGAAAAATGTCTCTGAACATATGCAGAGTATATTTCTCTTATCACCACATACAGATGTATCTGAGTTTAAGGGCAAGACTTGCAACATCTCTCATTCAACACATTAAATATTGTGTGCCCCCAAAATATGGGACATAGGGTTTCCTTTAATCCAGCTGGGGGCATTTCTCCTACTTTGGATCACTTAAATTTTCGGACGTTCAGTCAGATGAAGACGATACCCCCTCACAAGGTAGATTCTTCATGCCAGATTTCCTAAGGATAGGACAAATTGCTTATTACGTTGTAAAGAATGGAATTTTCAGACTTCTGTATAGAGTGCTGAAAATCCTACTCCCTTCAACAATATACAAGCATTCCCATGCTTGTATAATTTAATGGAAAAAAAGGACTTCTTGGAATATTGCAGATGCATGGGATTTAGGGGGGGTTCTTCCAGGAACTGAGTGCAAGGAAACCAGTGGATATACACTGAGTGCAACAAATCAGTATCTTTTGACCACTTCCTAGTGGTGTAATAAGAATGCACCAGACTCGTTCAGAGACACAACAGGCAGGCTCCTCTGGCTGTGGAGACCGAACGTTCTTCTCACACCCAACCAACCAACGCAGAGCCGGGGCAGAATGCCTAGCGTCCAGCAGACGAGTGGGTGGGTGCTTCGCGCTCCAAGGAGCGTGTCGGGACGCAATTTTGGGGAATGTCTGGCCCGGAGCTCCCTTGCAGCGCCTCCTGCTGGCTGCGCGAGTTCGCGGCCGCCAGGAGGAGGCGCTGCCAAGCCGGGGCGCAAGCGGGGCCAGAGAGACGCGCGCCGCGGACAAGAACGAAGGCAGGCAAAACAACAACTCCGCGTAGTAGTAGCCGAGCCGCCGCGGGCCGGCAGAAGCCGAGTGCTGCGCTGGCTGGGTGTGTGTGCGTGCGAACGAGCGTGCGGGCCCGTGCTTGCGTCTCGCCCGGGGCCTGCCCAGGGCAGGGCGGGCCAGCAGGGCAGGGCAGGAGCGCGATGCCAGCTGGCAGGCACCTCGGGGCGGGGAGGAGGCGGCGGCGGGAGCGGCTACAGCGGCAAAAGATTTCACAGCAGCTGTTTTTAGTGCCTGCTGCTAATTCAGACGCAGGAACAAACTTTTCCTCTGGCCTCCCGCTGCTATTTCGGCCGCCGAGGAGTCACAAGGCGCCCGGCTCCCCGTCTAAGTTTAAGCCTCCCTTACTCCTTCTTTTCCTCCTCTTCTTCCGAAGCCGACCCCGCCCTGGAGCTAAATATACTCCCCGCGCTCTCTGGACCCTTCCCTCGGCCGGCTCCCCGAGCTGACTCTTGGAGCGCTCCGGGCCAAAAGCGGGGAAACACACACGCGCGGTTGCCCAGCTCGGGGGGCTCCAGACCCAGAGACCCCCCTTTTCTTCTCTGCCACCCGACCCTGTCTCTTCTCTGCTCTGTAAGTGGCTTCTCTTTTTTTCTTTTTCCTCTGCCAGTCCAAAGGTGTTGCATGCCATTGATTCTCGGCCTTTTCCGCTGCAAGGTGGTGTGCTGATGGGGGTGGATTACAGCGGGCAGGGGGGGGATAATAAAACAGCACATTTGGAAGGCAGGGAACAGGGGGGGGTTCCCCCCTTTCTCTGCACACCTTCCGAAAGGGAGAGAAATCGGAGGATTTTTCTAGACCTGATGCTAAGAAGAGACTTTTTTTTTTTAGCCCGGAATGTATCACATCTTCACGGGAAGAAAAAAAAAAGTGAAAGAAAGATATATACAGTATATAAAAAAAATTGAACGTGTCTGTTAATCGCTGTTGTTTTCTCCTTTGGTCTGTTACACAGTGATTTTCACGCATGGGAAAGAGCCTCGGAGCCTCATTCACCTGCTCTTTGGGCCCTTCTATGTTAGAAAGCGCAGGGGAGCTATTTTGAAGTCAAATCTACGTTCCGGGCTAATACTGGTCTTAATTTAAAAAGAAACGAATATAAATGTTGTGTGTAAGAACTCCCAGAGCTGTAGAAAATGGGGGAGAAGGGAAAAACAAAAGCCAACAACTGATATATAAGCATCACTTGCAAAAAATAAATGGCTTTCCTTTTAGAGCTGGTGGCCTGCCGGACTCCTGAGTTCTCTATTTTAGCGCTGGCTGAATGGGAAGGAAATTTGTTCATTTTTCAAATTCATGAGGATTTCCCCCCCTCCACACTATATCACATCTCATCTTATCCTTCCGGCAAACCATGTGAGGTAGATCGGGTTGAGAAATAGTAACTTGCCCAGGGCCACCCAATGCGTTGTGTGACTGAGTGTATATTTAGCACATATTTATGAGTCGGCAAGCCTATGTGCATTGCTTTGGGGCCTGCCGACTTTGGTGGGACTTACTTCTGAGTAAACATGATAAGATCAGGCTCTGGGTCTTTCTGGTCCAAACAGTCTTGTCGCCACCGTTGAGGTTTGCATTATTAAAAACAGGAATTTGCAGAGAAGGAAATAAATAGGCCAGATATTTTGGAAGCCCTGGTATCGTGATTTGCCCAGGACAGCAGTGATGGAGCAGGTTTTAATTGGTTCTAGGCCTTCGAAAGCATCAAATGTCCCTCCAAGAACAAGAGTGTTTCTGGGCATGTGTAGTTTGCTTTCTTGCTGAGTAACCAGGGGCAACAGGCACATATGTCAGATTAAGGGGACCAGGCTGCCAGGTCAAAGGACTTGTCTTCCAGGCAGGGTTAAACCCTGGGGATTGAAATTTCCCTTCTTAAAAAATTGACCTCTGTCGACCAGGGACTCCAGTCCTGCAAGCTTCCCCCCCCCCCCGCTCCCTCCCTACAGTGAGATACAGTTCAGCTCAATTATTTCCCATAGAGTTGAAATGAAAAGGATGCGGTTTTCACTGTGGAACCTTTGCTAAAGGGGCCAGGTTAATGGAAGGATCCGGTTGCCGGGTTCGCCGGCCCATTTGTCAATCTGGCAGCAGGGCAGCCAATAAGTCGGTGAGGAAGGGGTGTAAATTAGGAAGGCTGCCTAAAGGGAGGCGGGAGGGTGCCGTCCCTCAGCCATGCCATGCGCCAGCCCGGCCACAAACTTCCCACCCGATAATTATAGAGAGAATAATGCTGCATTATTTATAATGCTGACTATTTATAACCAGGGCCCAGAAAATGTGGCACCAGACCTAGGCCGGGCCGCTGCTCCTGGGCTTGTGACCCTCTCCACCCGCCCCGTGCTTGCTGCCTAGCCCTCTCCTGCCCCCCTGCTGAGGCCCAAGGACAGCACGGGGCAAAGGGGTAGGTAAGTGGGGCAGAGATGCAGTTGCAAAGGGTTCCTACAGGGGGTGCTTTCCCTCTGCAGGAGAGCACAAATATCAGAGTCTGGAGGTCAGGATTTGTGGTGGGAGGGAGCTGGTGGACGCTAAGCCTTCCAACCCCCACCCGGGTCCTTGTGTAGCCTCTTCCCCTCCACCCCCTTTCATTCCATTCCCCCTGAGCTGTGACTTGTCATGCCTGGGGAGATTGTTCCCATATTTTGGCCTGGTTCCCTAGTAGCCTGGTCGCCAGGGGTCGGCAGCAGGGGTCAGGACCGGAAAATTACCACATGTCCCTTTAAACAGGTGCCAGATCTGAAGCGTCGGTTAACCCTTTGCCTCCTGGGGCATAGCAGGAGCTTTTCTGTCGCTCACCAGCCTTTGTTTGTCTTGGTGTTTTCCCAAACCTCAGATTATTATTATTATTATTTTTTAAAGAGTATCCCGGCTATCAGAATTAAAACTGGGATCACACTTCACTCTTCCACCCCCCAAAATGTTTACTTCCGGCGTGTAAAAAAATGCTCATCCTCCAAAGAGCCCCCTTTGTTTCTGTGTGACTCCCTGTTCTGGAGGGGAGTGATTGGTTGGATGATCAAAGCGCACCCTAGACAGACATGGGGCAGAACCTCCTGTCCCCACACCCACAGGGGGGTTGATTAGGAGGAGCCAAGGCAGAGATACAAGGAGGGATGCTCTCCGCAGGCGAGTCTCACAAAAGCCTTTGAATAATACATATTTTTTACAGGCACGATTCCGCGCGACGGCTCCTGCCAACCTAGCAGTTCAAAAGCAAGAAATTGCAGGTAGATTAATAGGTACCGCGTCAGCGGGACGGTAACAGCGTTCTATGCGCCTCGGTGTTGTCATGCTGGCCACATGACCACGGAAACGTCTTCGGACAGCGCTGGCTCTTCGGCTTTGAAACGGAGATGAGCACCGCTCCCTAGAGTCGGACACGACTGGACTTAATTGTCAAGGGATACCTTTACCTTTACCTTATGCCCTACAGAGAGTCCCTTGGACTGCTAGGAGATCAAATCAGTCAATCCTAAATGAAATCAACCCTGACTGTTCCCTGGAAGGACAGGTACTGAGGCTGAAGCTCAAATATTTTGGCCACCTAATGCAAAGAGAGGACTCTCTGGAGAAGACTCTGATGCTGGGAAAGATTGAAGGCAAAAGGAGAAGGGGAAGGCAAAGGATGAGATGGCTAGACAGCATCACCGATGCAACGAACATGAAAATGAGCGAACTCAGGAAGATAGTGGAGGACAGGAAGGCCTGGCGGGATGTGGTTGATGGGATCACGAAGGGTCGGACACGACTTAACGACTGAACAACAACAACATGCCCTACCCTACCAAATGCTCCCAGATTTGGACATTTGTTTCACTCTATTCTAACATGTTTTTTTTGGGGGGGTGTTAAAAGAGTGTTGACAGGAAAGAGGATCTTCAAGCAAGGCTGACCCACAACCTCATGCCAAATGCTGCCCCCCTAGTTACCTGGCCATGTTCCAGCCTCTGCTCCTCCCACTCGTTTTCCAACTGGAAAAAGAAGGGGGGAATGCAGCAGAAGAGGAAGTGTGGAGGAGAAGAGAGCGTAGAGACTAGATGCTCTGTTACTCTCAATTTCCTCCACACTTCCTCTTCCAATCCATCCCTCTCTTCCTTTTCCAACCCAGAGAGTGGGAGGAGGAGGAGAAGTAGTGGAGTTGAAGGGTTAGAGAGAGGTGCAGGGGCGTGCGCTGAGTGGTGCCCTGGTGCGGAGGGCCCCAGGGCGCAAGGGCGGGAGGTGGTGCGGGGGGGCGGGAGGCTCCGGAGGAGAGCGGAAAAAATTTGAATTTTTCCCGCTTTTTTGGGACGATTTTCGGTGATTTTAAGGGGTTTTTAAAGGGGTTTTTAAAGTATGTATGCTTTGCGGCACTTAACTTGTGTATAGGAGCCTCCAGCGAAGCGATCGGCTCTCAGTCTCTCCAGCGACGTTCTCTTCCAGGGGCGCAGATCGGCGATCTGAGATCGCTCCTCTGCAGCCCCTGACCAGAACTGCTCATCGTAAGCTCATCGTTTGAGTTCGCGCATGCGCATAGCAAACAGCCATTCACGCATGCGCGAACTCAAACGATGAGCTTACGATGAGCAGTTCTGGTCAGGGGCTGCAGAGGAGCGATCTCAGATCGCCGATCTGCGCCCCTGAAAGAGAACGTCGTCGCTGGAGAGAGTCAGCCGATCGCTTCGCTGGAGGCTCCTATACACAAGTTAAGTGCCGCAAAGCATACATACTTTAAAAAACCCTTTAAAAACCCCTTAAAATCGCCGAAAATCGGCCCAAAAAATCGGCAAAAAATTAGCATAGTTTATGCTAATTAGTTTTGGGGCGGGGCGGGGAGGACCGGGCCCCACCCGCAAAATCGGCTGGGTACGCCACTGGAGAGGTGGAAGCTCCCCTACCAATCTGCTGCCCCCTAAGGCGATCTCCTCGGTTGCCCTCATAGATGAGCTGGCTGTGTCTCCAATCTGTACCACATGCAACTCCGTGGTCCACACAGCTCTCCTAACAGTAAGACCTCCTAGCTGTGGACGTTTTACTCCTCTTAATACTCATGCTTTGCATTCATAAGGGAGCATTACAAAGTGTTTTGTTGCATGCATTATCTCAACAAAAATTACAACAGCCTCGAGTTAGGCCACCGTTATTACCCCCAAGTTGTATGTGGGGAGACTGAGGGTACCGTGGCTTGCTGAGGCCACACATAGTAGGTTCGTGTTGAACATAAGCTTTGAAGCAGGGACTTCTGGGCTTGCAGATCAAACTCTTTGCCATTGTGCTAATTATCTTGGAGAGAGGGCTTTCCTTATCAGCCTGGCAGCATCACTGTCTAACATCAGCTGAGAAGGGAAGGGTGATGGATAGAGGCAGGCATTGCTGGTTTTATTTGGAGAGAGAGAGAGAGGTGCTGGGGCTGAAGTTGCCCTGAAAGTTGTTGGCCTCCACCATATTCTAAATGTGTCAGCTAGTCCAATCTACCTCACTGGGTTGTGGGGAGGAAGACCCATGTATACCATTCTGAGCTCTTTGCAGAAGGGTAGGCTGTCAGTGCAATAAATGTGCATACAATAACCATCCTAGATCTGACACTTTAGTGGGCCCTGATTCAAATTAAGCTGGGGGGGATCTTTATTCCCTACAGACTCTAGTCTGGCTGATGCTATAACCCAGACACTCCCCCTCCCCAAAACAGCTGGGGGGGGAAGCAGAAAGGGTCCAAGATGAAGGGGAAACTAGTTGGTGGAAACTGGACTGCTGCATTGGTTTTTCTCATGACAAGACTACCTGACAGCAGTAAGCTTTACAGAACTAAGGCAGACTCTCACTAAGCAGAGGATCAAACCTGCAGGTTAAAATAACACCACAAAGAAGGCAGGGGTGAGGTGCGGGAGGCTGGAATGTTTCCTGTCCCAGATAATGGGAAATTATGAGCAAGGTATTGTACATCATGATCAGAGGTCCATGATCATTTATTAAGAGGTGATGAGAAGAGCAAGGCAGCTGGGCTGGTATTTGACTCTGAGACTATCTGGCACCGGCCCAGAAATTGTCAGTGATTAGCCATGGCACTGACGGGATTCAAGGCCCTCCTGCCCCCCCATCCCTGTCCCATGGGGCGCCTTTTGTGTGGGATGCCATATCCCTCATTTCGTCACACACACACCCTGGCCAGTGATGTAGACTTGAGTCTATTGATTCGGACTCGAGTCGGACTCAAGTCGCGTCAATGACTTGACTCGGCGATCGTAAAAGACTCGAAAGACTCGACTCTAGACTTGGAACCTTTTTATGACACGTCCAATTTTATTAAACCCATTTTCCCCATTCAATGGATAGGGACTTGCAACCAAAGACTCGGGACTTGGGGGTGAAGACTTGAGACTTGGACCCAGAGACTTGATCCACATCCCTGCCCCTGGCAGATAACCTTGGGGATATCTCAGATAATAACATAGCCACCTTTCTCAGGCTACGAAAACATCTTTGGAGAGAGAGAGAGAGAGAGAGTATTGTGAGACAGTATTGAGAGACAATATATATATGGGTTGGGTTGGGTTGGAGTGGGGACGCATCCCCTTCAAACCTAGGATCTTTTTCACCCTCCTCCTTTTTGCAAGACAGCACCCCTTTTCGTGCCTCCTTTTGACCCTCTGTTCTGTTTGCACAGGGCCATCATCTCCCCAACTGTGGAATGCACTGCAGATGCCGCTCTCCGGCAAGCAAGCGGAATGAAACAGCGGGCTGGAGACAAGGTGTGGTAAGCCTCGCAGGCCTTTTCCATCTCTCGTGCTCTGACCACTAGGCCGTGTTTTCTCCTGCCCAAATATTCATGGCTGTACTGACTGTGTGTGTGTGTGTGTTTTCCAAGCTGCCTCAGGTGTTGCTAGCACTGTAATTAATAGAGTTAGGAGTAATCTGGGCCTTCTCCTTCGCCACAGAGTCCTCCCTCCGTGTCCCCCCCCCCCCATAATAACAGTGCTTTTAATTTTAGGCTCTCTTGCTTCTGAAGAGTCCCAAGAGAGGCTCTCTCTGCCTCTCCCGGGACTGTCCAGGCTTCAGCTTGACCTGGCCAGGAGAGGTAGGTGTCGCGGGATATATGTAGCTGGTACCCCCCAAAACTCTACAACTCATAAAGAGTTGTTCCCCCCCCCCCAGTTTCTGGATCTCTTCCTCTCCCTGCACGATATGGGGCTGCAATTCCCCTTACTTAAGGGGGGAGTGGGCAACTTCCTTCCATCTCTGAGTGTTGGGCTGTTGCATCAGACATCCATATTTATACACACACATGCACGCGCAAGCTGGGTTCAATGCTGAACAAAAGTCACTTGTTAAATGAGGCAATCGAAAACAAACACCTTTTTAATTACCCCCTTGGGCACCAACACGTAGCCCAGAGACCAGGAGAAGGGGGGTTTTCCCCACGGGAATGGGACTGTGTGAGACAGTTGCGGCCATGCACATACAATGCACAGAGGCTGCTGGCCTAGTATGCCGAAACACCGTTATGCTTTGATCTGGGAGAGTTGAGTTCGAATCCCTTCTTAGCCTTGAAAGCTCACAGGGTAGCCGTGGGCCATCCACGGTCCCCCAGCTGCAGCTCCACAGTAGCGTAAATCAGATCATCATATCACCAGTATTTATATACCGCCTTTCTTGGTCATTGGATTTCTCTTCCAACTTTAATCCAAGGTGGTTTACATGGGCAGGCTTTCCCAAACCCCCTAACGGGATTTTTTTTTTACCATTATATAAACGTTCAATCTTGCATGAATGGTGTAGTGGTTTGGGAGTCGGACTTAGACCTGGAAGATCCAGGTTCAAATCCCTGCTCAGCCACGGAGCTTCCTGGGTGACCTTGGGCCAGTCACTATCTCTCAGCCCCACCTACCTCACAGGGTTGTTGTGAGGACAAAAAAAAAGGATGGGAGGAAATATGTACACCACTCTGAGCTCCTTGGAGGAAGGGTGGTATAAAAATGTGAAAAATAAATAAATGAGCAACTTCATTGCAGATGGTTTCCTTCACAATAGTGCAAGGTGCAGGACAGACAAAAGGAAAGAAGTGTTTTATACAACATGTAATTAGCTTGCGGAATTCACTGCCACAAGGTGCGTGGATGGCTGCTGGTTTAGATGGCTCTTAAAAAGGATTAGACAAATGTCTGGAGGATGATCAAAGGCCATTAGCCATGCTAGCTAAATGGAACCTCTGTTCTGATCTGGGGCCGGGTTGTAGCGCCTTGGAACTATCCAAGTGAGCTACTTGCTCCAACATCCTTAAATCCTTCCAGGCCTGGACTACCCCTCCAGACTCTGCCTAAAGGTCTTAAAGGCCTGGAATCTTGCACTACTCCTTCATTCCATTGCAGTCTTCCTGGTCCATTGCTGGCTGCAGATACAGACTCGGAGGCATGAGGTTCTGTGCCTAGGTAAGGCCAGTTCCATGATAAGCTCTGGGGTGTGCTGCTGGCCCTGGGCATTGGGGGCCCTATGTCTCTGTGGTCTCCCAGATGGCCGGCTCAGACCCAGGCTCCAGGGTGGGATAGACAGGGTCCAGGGCTGGTTCTTCTGACTTGACTGCTCCCCACCTCCTCCGGGACGGACTCTGAGCTCCAGGCAAGGGCCAAGATAGCCTCAATGACCCAGAGGCAGTGAACTGGGGGGGCAAAGAATGTGGAAAGGCAGCTGCCTTCATGCCCTGATAGAATCCTGTAGACATCTGGCTGCCCAGTGCTGGAAACAGAATGCTGGGCTAGATCCCCCTTTGATCTCTTCTGATAAGGCTTTTTTTTAAAGGTTCTTTGGAAGAATACTTAAGTGACTAAAGCACCACCTTCATTAAAAGTGCTGTAGATAATTATGAATGCTCAAATGCAGACATGCAGCTCCGCCCGCCATGCTGTATACAGATTGGCACATGTATCCCACACTGAGCATACATTCCAACGCCCACAGAATTTCTGCATACATTACATCTTGCTCCTGTGTGTATATATAAGGAGCTTTCTTGAGACAGACCAGTGGGCCATCTATAGCTTGGTACTGTCAACACTGACAGATAATGTCTCTTGGAGGTCTGAGGCAGAAGCCATTCCTAGCCATACAGAGATTCTTTACCTGGTGATGTCAGGAATTGAACTCGGAACTTCAACAATACATTTATGCAGCAAAAGCCGTACAGGTACATTATTTCAACAAATTTTACAACCACCCTGTAAAACACATCAGAATGATTTTCCCCATTAAGCATACTGTATTGGGGTGAGGGGGGGGGGCTGCCTAAGGTCACTAACTCTACAGTGCTATGCAAGCTTCCTCAGAAATACTGTGTTCAGTGGGGCTTACTCCCAGGTAAACGTGCATAGGATTGCAGCCTTAATGACGTTCATTCTTGAGGTGAGATTTGAACCCAAGACTTGCTTCCTCGCAACTCACCCTGTATAGCAGCCTTACACACACAACATATGTTCTCTTCCCCCTAAGCCATGAAGTTCCCAAAGCCAGTGGTTCCCAAACTGGGAGCCGCGGATACCAGCCAGGGGAGCCGCGGATACCAGCCAGGGGAGCCGCGGAGTGCCACGGAATCCTCTCGGAAAACAGTGCAATGCCACAGCACCTCAGATGCCAGGAGGTCGTAGGCATGCCCTGGGTAATTGCAGTCTTTCCATCTACGTAACAGTAGCGAGAAGTAATTCACTAGTGGGTGACGCTGCAATCCTGAACACAGTGGATTGTTTCTAAACAAAGTGAATCTGGACTAAGCATGATTAAAATTAATGGGACTTAAGTTAGCCACGACTAACTTGTCTCATTGATTTTCATGGTGCTTCGTCTGGATTCGTTTTCTTTGGAGACGGTCCTGTTACTGGAGCCTAACTCAGCGCAGTTTCCTTCTAATCTGCACAAACAGCCTTAGGATTCTGCGGCATATGGGAATCTGCCTGCAGATAATTTGGAAGGCTACTTTCAACAGAATATGTGGCCAGAAGGGAAGCCTCAGAGCAAAAATTAGGCTGACGACCACAACTCTCTCAAACTTGTACACACGTATACATTTATTTTCATGTATCCAGATTTTAAAACGGTTCATGGCTTAAACATTGCAGCCAAGATAAACACGAGAGGCCACAGCGTGCAACAGTCAGGCAGGTTAAGAACCTGTCAGGTTGCACCTTTAATCCATCCTCCAAGCCCCTTGTTTAAACAGACGCAGGCACGTATAGGAGGAATGCTCACAGGCCCGTGGAGACATGAGTTACACACGGAGCACTGTACAGCCACACCCAAAATGTCCATTTCTGTGTGGCATGGGGGGGGGGGGAAGGCAAAGATACACAGCTATCTCCTAGGTACACATTGGGGACAAAAGAACATGGAATTGCCTTGCTAGATCTTCCTGAAGTCCATCCAGTCCAGAGTTCCTTGTGGTCAGCCTATTTGTCCACTGCTAGCCCTGGGGCTGCAATGGCTTAGCGGTTAAGACGCTGAACTGCAGACCGGAAGGTCGGTAGGACAGCAGTTCGAGACCCGAGTGCCGCATGACGGAGTGAGCTCCCGTCTCCTGTCCCAGCTCCTGCCAACCTAGCAGTTTGAAAGCAAGAAATTGCAAGGAGATAAATAGGTACCGCTGTGGTGGGAAGGTAACAGTGTTCCGTTAGTCATATGCCGGCCACATGACCACAGAAGCATCTTCGGACAGCGCTGGCTCTGCGGCCTTCGAAACTGTGATGAGCACCACACCCTAGAGTCGGACACGGCTGGTTTTCGAGCAGGGGGGACCTTGACCTAGCCCTAGGGCAAGGACCTGCTCTAGGCCTTCTATGACACGCTCTGCCTGTGGGTGTACTACCATTTCCACCAGCACTGAGGCAAGTGGACCCATTGATAGGTATGGACCCTCCCCCCTGGCCAACTCCCGACCGCAACCCCTGCTGGCGTCCACTAGCGTCGACGGGGGGGGGGGCCGCCGGGGGGGCGTCGCGCGTATAGGGGTGATGCGCGATGCCCCTCACTTACATTTTTGCGGTGGAGGTGGGCCCGCCCGCCCGCCCTCCCCTGGGTCCGTTTGGCTCCAAAATGAGCCAAAAACGGAGCGGGGAGGGCGCTCCGCTCCTGCGCGTGATGTCACGCGCGGGGGCGGAGCCTCCCCCTTAAGGGTGACGCGCGCCCCCGCGACGCCCCTGCTGGCGTCCCTGGGGGCAAGCAGGTCATGAAAGTTTTGACTGACCCCTGTTGGTTGTCTCCTGGGCGGAGTTGGACAGATCTGCAAGGACAGTAGGGGTTGTAGGCTGCTGTACAAAGGTGGTCGGCTGTACTTGGATCCAGCTGTTAGTCGGCTGTATTTGGATCGCTGGATTGCAAGTTGTGCAGACCCGCAGACTTGAGCTGGTGGCCAGGTTGAGGAAGCAACAAAAATAACTGAAAATTCACCTTACTGAAAGCTGCTGAAATAGTTAGGTCAGCACCAGGACTGGAAAAAAAGCTATTTTCAGTTTCTTGGAGTCACGGCACCCCGTTTTTTTTAGGAGATCACCTTGCATAATGGCTGAAAAACTGTTTCAGATATCTAGGTCCCTGGATGAAAAGGCCCTGGGGATTTCTCCAGTCCTGGCCTGTAGCTAAGCAAAGTTGAGTCTTAAAATATGGCTTTTTTTGGAGAACTGCTTTTATAGAATGGGATAGGGCTAGAGTCAGATAAGGTGGGCTGGGATTTGTGATTGACAGCGCAATCCTATCCAGCGTACACCACCGGGGTAACCAGCGGTACAGCGAGAACGGGAGACCTCAGAACGGAAAGAGGATTCAAATCCCCTCCAAAGGGGGATTCAAGGGGGATTTAAATCTTCCCTCCACTCCAGAGTGGTGTAAGTGGTGTAAGTTGGATAGGATTGTGCTGTAAATTATGCATTTCGAGCCAGCGGCTCTCAGAGTTTCTGTTCCCAAGAAACCGTTTGCACATCGGCTTTCTGCTGAGGAATATTTTCCATAGAACCCCTGCATGTTGCCAAGGAATCTGGGACATGTTTTGAGGCACACACTGTTGTGTGCTGTGCAAACTGAGTGTGTGCCCTAGGGTATACTCCTGTGATGTGCGGGTTGGCGATCTGGAGGACCCTATCTAACATGCTTCTTCAGACAGCGTAAGATTAAGTTGTGGAACTCAATGCCACAGGAAGCAGTAGGGTCACTAGATGCTTTTCCAAGAGGATTAGACAAATTCTTGAAGGGTAGATCCATCTGTGCCTGTTAGCCGTGGTGGCTATATATGGAACCTCCCTGTTCAGGAGAAGTATGGCACTGAATACTGGAGAGGGGGCTATTGCCTTCAAGCCATGGCTAGTTGATAATATCTATCTGATGGTCCTGTCTCCGATTGTGGCCAGAACTGCATACCTTCTTGAGAAGGTTGGAAAATAATGTTGTGCTAATATACTTCTCTATTTCCTACTGTTCATTTCCTCTATTTCCTTCTCTATTTCCTACTGTTCCACCTTTAATTAATAAAAGCGATTAAATATTTCTTAATTAGATAACCAACCCCCTATATCAGGAGTGGACAACCTTAGCATCTCGCCTGCTGATAATTCCGATCATCCAGTCTTTTTGATGCTTCTTGTAGCTTGCCTATTGGGCTGGCTTGCCTGTCCCCACGCTGTGGGGTCCCTCTGCGGCTGACTCTGTCCTGCTCGCTAGGTAAACCCCTCCTTCTTATACTATTACATACCAAAAACTGTTTGTTCTTGGGAGGGTGGGGTGAAAGAAAGTTAAAATGCAATTAAATCAAAGACCCTTTGGCAATGTGCTTTCAAAAAGGCTTCAGATGTTTCACCAGGCATTTGACGCAATGGGATTTTTTGAAAAAGAAAAGAAGCAATAAAAATATTTAATTTCTGTCTTTGTAACCATAGGGACTAGGAATTTGTTTCTTTTTTAAAAAAAATTGAAAACTGAGATTTTCAGCATTCCGAATTCTGCCTTTTTGAGGAATATATGGACAGACTTCTTAAAGTCTCTCCAATGCTAACCATTGTCCATCATAGATTTGGTGGCACTTGAGTCACAGAGGTTTATGTTTATATTAATGTTTGCGTATGCTTCATTTTCCCTATATATATACTGCACCCTGTGCCCACTGCCCTTACAATCATTTGGCTATATTACTATCCTTTCCCTAGCAAGGGCTGCTTCACATATCACTTTTTTTAATTTAACTACTGAGTTTTAATCTTTGTGTTGAACAAACTGTGTCGTCTGTAATGTTTGTATAGTGCCACAAATACAGTCGTCCCCCGTATCCGCAGAGATAAGTTCCAAAACCTACCGCGGATACTACCCGAAACCGCGGATACTAGGGATTCCTCGTCTATTCCATTCCTTTCTCAATTCAGAGAGCAGAGCAGCAGTAGTGGGAATGCCACTGGGGCAGCATTTGGCCAGCCACCTCAGGCCCCAGGAGTTGTTAGGCCAGCCCTGCAGGTTAGGAAAGCAATTTGTGTATCAGCTTCTTGATCTGTGTCTTGGTGGCAAGGAAATAATGGCTGTCCGGTGTCTTCTGAAATCTCTGGTTTTGCCCTTGGGGTAGGTGTTGACTGGTATATCCTGGTTCTACTAGGAAGCTTTCTAGACACCCTTTTCCTGTTGTGCCATGATCGGAAGGTCGGCAGTTCGAATCTGCGACGGGGTGAGCTCTCGTTGCTTGGCCAGCTCCTGCCAACCTAGCAGTTCCAAAGCATGTCAATGCGAGTAGATAAATAGGTACCGCTTGCGGGAAGGTAAACAGCGCTCCATGTTCCAGCCACATGCTACGCGCTGCGGCAAGGAGCGTCATGCCGGCCACGTGACCACGGAGGCGTCTTCGGACAACGCTGGCTCTTTGGCTTTGAAATGGGGATGAGCACCACACCCTAGAGTCGGACACGACTGGACTTAATTATCAGGGGTCACCTTTACCTTTTTATCCATCAGATAATTGAAGCAGAGGCTCGGGAGCAGACGCTGCGTTTATGTGAGCAGGGATGGAAAGCAGTTGTGACTATCTATTGCACTTGACTTGTGGCTTCCCTTTGAGTGCCCTCCCCGGCTTTGGCTCCAGCTGTGTATCTCCCCATCCCTGTCTGTCTGCACACAGGATGGAATCTTCCGTGTTCCCCAACGTGTCCAGACAGAGATCTGTCCCTGCTTGCATTCCTTTGGATCTGCTCTTGCCTGTTGTGTGCCCTGTGGCTCAGGAACCAGGGACTGCTGCTGTTCCCATCCCTGATCCTCATTTTTTTTTGCTAGCACCTTCTCCCTTCTAGCTGAAGTTCTGTCCCCCTGGAGCGTTTATAGCGATTACCTCGCTCAGCCTCGCAGTACAGTAGCCCTGAGCAGTGAGATCATTAGTATATTTCTGCTTTTCAGATGGGGGAGCAGCTGAGGATGAAAGGGACATCCATGTGACTGGGCAGGGATTTGAAAGCAGCGGTCCCCACTCCTCCCTGATCAGAGTTGCTCCTGAATTTTTCTTCTTTCCTTGTTTTAAATTTGCATTTATTGTCCACACTTTGGATTATCTTGCATGTGAGGCCTAACTCAAGGACTTTGATGCAGACTTATTTAGGAGTAAGCCTTATTGAACGCAGTGGGACTACTTAGGTAAAGGTCAAGGCATCCCCTGCTTGAAAGCCAGCCGTGTCCGACTCTAGGGTGCGGTGCTCATCTGTTTCTAAAGCCGCATAGCCAGCGCTGTCCGAAAACGCTTCCGTGGTCATGTGGCCGGCATGATGAACGGAGCGCTGTTACCTTCCGGCCGCAGCGGTACTTATTTACCTACTTGCAATGTCTTGCTTTCGAACTGCTAGGTTGGCAGGAGCTGGGACAGGAGACGGGAGCTCACTCCGTCACACGACGGCACTCGGGTCTCGAACTGCTGTCCTACCGACCGTCCGGTCTGCAGTTCAGCGTCTTAACCGCTAAGACAACGCTGCCTCTGCGGTGGGACTTACGTTTGAGTAAACCTAAACGTACACACTAGGTGGGATGGGTGAGGGCATCTCTCCCTGAGCTGAGTATGCCCCCCACTGAAGGGCTATTGCAAGATGGTTGGGGGCCCTACCCCTGGGGAAACCTCTAACTCTCACCAGGCAGTCTGGATATAATCACAGCCACCAGTCCTAGGGGTCCAAAGACCAGCCTGGTCAGGTGGGTCCATGGATTGATGCAGAAGATCCTCAGCCAGTGCCTGACCTGGGCGACCTCTGATACCCACTCCCCGCTTTAGAACCTTTAGTACAATAGATTTGGAGGCACATCCCCAGCACTGCTTTGGTTGAGTTGAGCGCAGGGCTCCTAAATTGGGCCACTCCATTTAATCTGCCTAGTCTGCCTGCATGGTTGATTAGATAGTCTTGTATCTTGAGCACTGACCAGGCTACTTAGTATAACAAATATAATAGCATCATGTGGTCTCAGACCATTGTCTGGGCATTGCTCTCCACCCTCCTATCTTATCTGTATTGTATCCTTCCTTATTTCTCCAGGCTATTCCCAGATATTTTTTAAAGTTCTTTCCTCTTCCAGATATTCACTCTTGCTTTGTTTTGATTGTGTTGGTTTAAAGAAAGAATACGCCCACAGGATACTTATAGTAAATCATAAACCTTTCCCTCCAAGGCCTTTTCATCCACACCCCTTCTCCCTCATAGATGGCCGTCTGTGTTGTCCTCCCAGAAGTTTTGCTCCTGTTCCCCAGATGGCTGATTCCATTTTTACTGCCATGCAAAGGGAGAGATTGGTGGACTGGGAATGTTGGAGACCTGTTTCAAAGTGGTGGGTTTTGGGCAGTTCATTCTCCCTGTCTTTCGGCCTAACCCTGCCTTGCAAGATTGTTGTGAGAATAAGGGCCCAATCTATCCAACTTTCCAACACTGATGCAGCCTTGCCAATGAGGTGTGCACTGCATCCTGCGGGGGGGGGGGGCGCAGTGAGGGAGAGGAGACCTCCTCAAGGTAAGGGAACGTTTGTTCCCTTACCTTGGGCAGCTGCATGGGCGCTGGAAAGTTGGATAGGATTGGCCCTAAATTTCATATGCTGTATTTTGGAAAAAAAACAAACACAACTTTTTAATTGTTATTTTTGGGTGCAGTGCTTGCACTGTGCAAAAGCAGAATTGAGCATTGTGTGGAAAATTCAGCATCTCTTGAACTTTTGCTGTTCACAAGTAAAGCAGGTTTCTAGTCCTTAAGGGTGCAAAGTGAGATTGAAAGTCTGGGGGTGTGTGTGCGTGAAATCTCAGAAGTCATGTAGAGAGGTGGCGAACAGGACTGACAACAACGGTGGCGTCTAAGCCAGTGTCGCCCCCGCATTTTGTGGCAAGGAATTCCACAAGATTTTATCACTGGCTGCTGCATAACAAATCATGAAAAATAAATGGAATAATTTGTTCCGATTGCAAAATCCAGATTACCTTTGGCACAAAATGTGGGTTAACTTGGTGATGAGGTGCGTGTGTGTGTACACATGTGAGTGAGGGGGGGGGGCAAGTGATTGACATCTTTTTTTGCAACCCTGCTACTGCCATTAGTCCTCTGTGCTACATAGAGCATGTAGGTGTGTGCTTCCCCTCCTCCCCTCCCTATGCAGCATGCCTCCAGTTTCCCCACCCTCCAACTCTTTCCCTACAACTTCCATCCCGCTCAGGCTACGGGCTGCAGCTCTCTCTGTGCGGCCCCTTTAACCCCCCCACCACCTCTGTCCTTCCCTCCCTCCCTCCCTAGCTCTGTGGGCGGAGTCGAGCGAGCCTGGGGAGGAGGAGGGGCGGGCTCAGGGTGTCCATGGCGACGCGGCGGTGACGTGCGACAGGGGGGCGTGGGCGTCCCGGCTCCATATGAGGCTGAGGGGGGGAAAGCGAGGGGGGCCAGAGCCCGAGACCGACCCGGCGGCTGGAGGCTGCGGCGAGAGGAACCATGAAGACCCCGGCGGACGCAGGTGGGGACCGCGGGAGGGTCCCCGCTGGGGGGAGGGGATGACACGTGGGCTGGAAAGTTGGTGGGATGCGGGGAAGTTCTGGGGCGCTTTTTTTTTGTAACGGGGGGGCTCACTCTGGCAAGTGCGGATTTCAGGGGCTCCTGGTGGAACAAACAGAGTACAGAGATCTTGGGGTGGAAAGAGCTGGGTAGATCTTACTCCGGAGCTAAGGGATTTTTTTAAAAAAAAAATTGGGGAGTAAAACGCACAACAACCCGGGGGTTTCTTGCGATGGGGCTGTAGTAGGAAGCAGCAGAGTCTTCCTTTTTAAAGGGGGGACGCGGGCGAGCCGGGTCTCCTTCCGTGATTGAAGTCTGGTTCTTGAGTGCAACTGTAATGGAGGCTCCTGCAGGGAAGGGGTGGGGAGCGCTGTGTTAGTGCAAGGGAGTCTCCCCCCCCCCGTCCCTCTCTCCCTTCCTCCAGTCCATCCTTGGCAGCTAATGGAGGGTACTTAACTCTTATTTCCTGTCCGTAAAACCTCTTGGGGGAGATCCTTTGCAAGCAGACTAGCGGGCGGGATGCGTGTAGCCCACTCCTCTCGGCTCCTCCGCGAGAGTTTGCAGGCAGCAGTGGCGGCGGCGGGACCTGTTGCATTGCATTTCCCTGCCCGAGTTGCTTGGCGGCTCCTCCGTGTTGTGCCTGCCTGCAGACCGAGGCATGGTGACTCCTGCCGCCCGGGAATCTCTCTCTCTCTCTCTCTCTCTCTCTGTCCTGGGCAAGAGCAGCAGGAGGAGGAGGGGGGAGCTGGGTTTTGTGGGGGCGCGTCTTGGAAAAGGAGTGGGGGGCCGGCCGGGGGCTGGAGCTGGGGTCGCCCTGGCTCCCCCACGGCTGTTTTGTTCGCGTGCCAGGGGGCTGGTTGGCAGACTGAGGGGGCAGGAGAATGAATGGGGGCTGTTGCCTGGAGGCTGTGTGGGCCCTGATGGTGGGTGGGTGGATTGTGCGTGTGTGGCAAGCGTGGTGAAGGCCTTGGACCGGGTGTTGTGGTTGGTGGTGGAGGCGGTGTGTGTGTTTTCTCCCCGCTACCCCGGAGGGGAGACGAAGTTCCTGAAACCGGATCAGCTTCTGAATCAGCCTGATTGTTCATAGAGCCATAAAGCGTGAACCTAGGGGGTGTTTTTTTTTGGGGGGGGGGAAGAAAGGTTGATAGACGTGGGAGTTGAGAGGCGTTGCGGGGATATTCAGCGCCACGTTGCTGTTTCACGCAATAAAGCTTTGGCAATCCGTAGTGAAGTGGGGGCTGACTTAGAGGGGGGAGTGCACCCCCCCTCCATAGCCCTGATGCAAGCTGGATCCACCTTTAGCTTGGAAGCGCTTAAAAGTGATACCTGAAAGCGGCACGGAGCGTGTGTGTGTGTGTGTGTGTGTGTGTGTGTGTGTGTGAGAGAGAGAGAGATTTGCTTTCCCTTCTTCCATGGGGAAGGAAGGAATGCTTGTGTGTTGTCAGTGTTTTTCTTCCGCCTTCCTTTTTCCTGCCCCCACTTTCTAAGAATCTGGAGAATAGTGTTGGCGAGTGGGTGGAAATTATTCACGGTGGACCGTAGTGTGTGTGTGGGGGGGGGACGGGCGGGGGGAGAAGCGTGTAATGGAGAGAAAAAGTTGCAACGAGTTCCGAACTGGAAATTCGGTGTGTTCGAAAAAGGAACTTTTGTTTCCGACAAACAACGTGGTGTTAAGGTGCTCGCCCGCGGCGGGGCTGGGCTAGGTCAGTCTCGCCTCCCCTTCCCCCGCTTCTTTGTGGTTGGGGGCAGGTAAAGTAGGCCAGGTGTGCTAAGCCCCTGGTGGGGGGGGGGGAGATCACCTCTTCCCTGCCCTCTTTTTTTTTTTTAACGCGATCTGGTGAATGCGACCTTAAAACTAGCTCCAGTTTTGTCTTGGCAGGGCAAGGCGCAGAAAAGGTTAATCTCCAATCTTAAACTCTGGACTTTAACCCTCTTTTTAAGGGGGGGGCACGGCTGTAGAACGTTTCTCCCTTCCCCACCTTCCTCCAAAATAAATTAAAATTTTCAAATCCTGCCTTAGCACACTACACTAAGCTTTTACTTATTTGGGGGGGGGGGTGTCACTTTTGCTCTTGCAGGGCTGCTTTTAAAATGGCTCTCAAGGAGTTTCCTTTTGAGGGCAAGTGTTTCTGGGGTCTTGGTTTGGACTTTGCTCCAGGAGGGGAGAGCGGGAAAGAGACAAAGCTGAGTTTGCATTTGGAGGAGAAACAATTTGTTTGAAAATGGCTCACTTTTTTAATCCTTTGGAGTGGGGGTGGGTAGGCTGTGCAGTGCAGTTCCTTTTTTATTTTTTGCAAAGGCTCTGGGGAGGGGTCAGATTCTTTCCTCTCTTCTCTTTCCTCCCCCCTCCCCATTTCCCCACCCCCTTCTCCTTCCTCTCTCTCACTCTTTGGTTTTGTTCAGAGCTTCCACCCCATCCCCCCCCCCCCCCGGCGCCACCCTCCCCCCTCCCTTCCTAGTCTGATTGTCTGTCTCCTGGAATCTTATGCCTTTTTTGAAGTGCCTCTCGCTTCTGTTCAGACTTGTCTTTCCCTTCGCTCACACCTCCTTTCTGCAATAATTGAGACTGCTGCAAACTTTCTCCCCCCCTTCCCCCCCTTAAACTCTGGGAAAGTTCTTTCCTTTGGGCGTCTGTTTAAAAACAACAAAAAAGAGCCTAATTCCTGGGCCTCACCCAAACCACTAACAAAATAAAAATCTTGCAGCATTTTAACCCCCATGTTGGAATCCCCCCCACATATGTCCCAACCAGATCCCGACAGCTCCACTTAATTTTTCCAGCGCCTTAAATGTTTTTTTAATTCACGTTGTTTTTCAGCCATAGTGTGTGTGTGTGTAGTGATTGAGGGTGGGGGGAAAGGGTGGGAAAGTTGTCTGACTTTGCCACCCGCGCTGGCATGCTGCATGCAGACTCTCTGATGTGGCTTGCACTAGTGAGCCATGTGCCCCCCTCCCTTCCCCCCTCACCCCACTTGCTCGCTAAAACGCAGAGAATGGGGCACTTTGTGTGTGCATCTAGCGTTAAGAAGCTGCTGGCATTGGAGAGTGATGTAATATTAAGGTTTTTTTTCCTTTCTGAAGCTGGGATTGAATTCCAGCCCTTTTAGCTTCTGGCTCCGGGGATTAGTCACAGGGGTGGTGTGGTTTGGAGTGAGTGTGTGTGTGTGTGTGGGGGGGGGGTGATTTAAAGAGATATCAACTTAATTTCCTTTTTTTTTCTTTTCCCCTCCCCCCCTTTCTTTTTTGCTACTGTATCTTCCAGGAAATCCCTCAGTAAATAAGTGGAGCACCTTCTTGAAAATAGACCATAGTTCCTTGAAAGGGGGAGGAGGGCCGGGGCTTTGTGGAGCTAGCCTTGGGTTAGTAAACCATCTTAAAACACTTTACCTCCTTTTGTCTGGAGTCCTCATTTAGCTGCGCTTTGAAATTTTTAAAAACAAAAAACCACACATGGCATACTAAACTCTGGCAAGTCGGAGCGGTTTCAGCCCCCAGACATTACACGTTCTCCCTCCCTCTCTCCCTCTCTTAGGAAGCAATGGAAAATATGAAGGGGGGCGTTGAGGGCCCGGCTTGGCCGGAGAGCCTCCTGCAAAGAAAGTTGGAAGCCAGAGCTATGATTGCAAACACTCCATGCATTGTGTCCATGCTTGCCTCTCTCCAAAGCAAGTCCCCCTCTTTTTTGCACTCAGTCCCGTGACTGGGGCAAGCTTGGGGTGGGTGGGAGGTGTTCCCTCCCAGTCTGGGGATAGAGTTGTGGCTGTTAGCTTCCCTCCCATCATGGAGGTGTGTGGCAAAAAAAGGGTGGCGGGTAGCCTTAACTCTTGCCATAAGGGCATGTGGAGTCTTGCCCCAATATTGTGTGTGTGGGGGGTGGAGAGGGTAATTTGAGATGATTTCTTATTGGGAAGGCATCTGGGTTCCATAAAAGATCGGAGAGGACGGGTGACGGCGCAACGCACAGTCCTCTCTCTCCTTGGGACTGCGAGAGGAGGATATGGCTGTGGGTGGGTGGTTCAAACCTATCATAGTCTCTGTGGTAAGGACTGCCGGTGTCTCTTCTTCCATCCCTTGGCAGAGGGTTACTGGTGGTTCATGCCAGTCCTAGGGGCAGTGCCAGCCAGCAGACGGTGGTTTTTGCCGCCTCCCTGCCTGGGTTGGCAAGCGAGATGGCTGAGTTGGTGGAGACATGGTGGCAACGGTGAAGGGGGGGGATAAGCAGACAGGAGATGAGCCTCCAACATTTCTCTTGAGCTGTCTGTGCCTCTTCCACTTTGGAGGGGAGGTGGGATGCTCCAGGGGACGAGGAAGAGAATGCCCACGGAACTGTTCCGAGCCCCTTGAAAATGACCCAGTGGGTGGCGTGTTAGGATAGTGTCTGGGGTCGGGAGGGGGGGGGGCTATGCCACAGGGTTGCTCTGTTCCAGAAGTGAGTGTAGATGAACTTTGATGGCCAAGGGAGACGGTGTGGCCTTCTAAATGGGGAGGGGTTGGATCCATAACAACTTTTTCCCCTGGGAAGTGAAATCACTGAAGCCTGATGAGTTAATAGTAGTGGATGGGCCCTGATTAGAGGAAATGGGGCAGTGAAAGGTGCCATCTTTGAGTTCTCTCTTTCTCCCGCTCCTGAACCCAGCGACAACGGGAACAGGAATGTGCTTGGTGCGTTCCTAGAAGGGTGTTAGTTGGTGGGAATCTAAACAGCAGGGCAGCGTCTCAGAGATGGAAGTTAAGGGGAGGGGGTTTCAAAAGGCTCTGCTTTTTGCTCTTCCCCACTCTTCAGCAGTGTCTCGGTTGCAGGCACCCCACACTTAACTTAGGGGTGGATCCAGCATTGTAGTAGCCTGTGTGTGTGTGTGTGGTGGTTGTTGCTGTTGCTGTTATTGTTATGCTTCTGAGCTGTTTTTCCTTCCCAGTTCCAAAACAGTTTACTTGATATGCCTTTGACGTTTTTATACAGCTACCCCACACATGAGCAGAGGGGGGTTGCCCAGCAATAGGTGTCGCTTACTCCTCTTTCCCCCTGTCATCTGAGCCCTGCATGGAGGGATGTGTGTCTCTGATGTGCACAGGTTAGTTTCAGACCTGTGTGTGTGTGTATGTGTGTGTCCATCCATCCATCCATCTGGACCATGGAGGTGCTCTGGACTCTGATACAGCACCTACCACTTTGTTGGCTGCTGTGTCGGTGTGCAGAGGTAAGGATCACTGAGAGCTGGTCCATACAGGGACCCTCCGTATCCGCTGATTTGGCACCCGTGGATTCACTTATCCGTGGATGCTGATCCCCTCCCCAGCAGGTTCCCTCCCCCCAGGGTCTTAACTTTTAGTGCAGCAAACGTTTGTTTCTTCTTTACAAAAACGCAATAAGCAGCCTCCTGCTGCTTATTGCGGGCATGTAGAGCGAGACTAAGTGCTAGAGGTTAACAGATCCTCAGAAAACCGTAGAGGAGGCATTTGCCCCATCCGCGGTTTTCACATATCCCCGCGGATACGGGGCCCTACTGTATTCTGGAATCGGGTGTGTGCACCTGTGTGTGCGTTCCAGGTGTTCCTGTGAGCATTCTATAAATGCCAGTTGTTCTTATCTGTCTCTGCCACTCTGGTTCCAGATGTGTACATAGAGATACCGGTAGCCCTTGCACATAATGGGGGGGGGGGTGACGACCACCACCACAAATGAGTACACAGCCAGGTACCTGCTGTTACTTCAGTCTGCGAAGCAGTACAATCTTGGGACTGAAGTTTATGCGAGGCCCTGATCAGAAGTTGTGGGGTGTACATGGGGGGGGGGGGAGAGGAAGGAGGAATGCCCTGATTGTCATAGTCATGTGAGTTTTTAAATCATTTCCACGCTGTGTGTGGCGGGGGCACTCCTCTGTCCCTGTTACACCCTGGGAGGACTCCGTTGGGGTGGGGGGGGGAGCACACCAACGTATCGTATCTGGTAGCACCAGCCCGGAGAACAGTAGCCCATTCAGCCTGCTGTTTGGATCTCTGCAGGCAGCTGATGTCACAGCCCCCCCTTCCCCCACTGCCTTGCTAATTAGCGAGAACAGGCCCGTGTGTGTGTGTGTGTGTGTGTGTGTGTGTGTGTGAGAGAGTGGGGCTGACTCAGATGCTGCAGCCGGGGGAGGAGTGGGGAGCTAGGCTGGCTTTTTTCCTTGGCCTCCCCCCCCCTCAAAAAAAAAGAAGAAAACCTTGAAGGAGGTGGAACGTGGGCCACTTACTCTGGTGCAGATGCGGAGTAGGTCAAACATGCCTTGCCCAATAGGATGTATGTATGAGGAAACTGGTGATTTGAGGGGGGGGCTCTCTTTTCCTCCCACCCTGAAGTTGCACCTAGCTGAAACAGCCTTTGGTCCCCATCTCCCCGTCCCTCCGAACAGGTGCTGTGTTTGGTATTCGGTGTGATGCAGAGCAGACACGCTCCTCATTTCCAAATCTCTTCTGGTCTCATTGAGAAGAGGGGTAAACTTGCCCCTGAACTTATTTTTTCCTCCCGCCTCCATGTTCCTGAGATGGTGCTAACTCTTGGGTGGAGGGTGAAGCATGGCTGTTATGGCTATACTCGAAGTCTCGTTAGGACACCTTGCCCGCGTTCGCTTTCCCGCCAGGAGGGGGAAACCTCCCACTTTCCCAGGTTCCTACCGTAGCTCGGTTGCGGGGTGCTTGTGGCTGCTTCTCCTTGGGGTGCCTGCCCAGTTCATGCTGTCTCTTTTCTCTCTTCCTCCAGTTTATTTTTAGCCTCCTGTCTCCCTTGCTGTTGCCTGTTGCTTGGAGACTGGTACTTTGGGGGGGGGGGGGGCGGGGTGGTTTCTGTTTGCAAAGGCCCTGTGGTGCCAGGGAGCAAGGCAGAGAGAAGGGATGCTCAGCTAGCTTCTCGTGTGTTGGGGTGCACAACTCTTTGCTGGCTGGGGCACACTTCAGCCCTTCCTGCCCTAGATCTGTGAGCGCGTTTAATGGGGAGGGGGAGAGCGTGGTGCAGGGCCTGGAGTTGCTCCTAGGCCGGTGTGTTCGAGACCATCTCTCGCCCTCCCATCACCACCTCTCGATGACATCACCATCCTAATGGTTCAGTCTCCTCCGATGCCCTTGAGTCGGCGCCTACGTCCCCGGCCTCCATTACAGGGCCCTGAATTATTGATGGGCTCAGAGCGCCTGGGGTTTGGGAAATAGGAAACCACAGCCCCCCCCGCTCCTCCTCCTCCATCCCCACCCCTGGCAAAGCTCAGACACCCCCCCCCCCCAGCCATTGGGCATAGTAGGCTCAGCACTTTCAGCCAAGGAGATGTGAAAGAGAGAGTGTGTGTGGGGTTGGAAAGGAAGATGGTGGGGTCTCCTGTGATGCCCCCTATATGCAGTCTAGCTAGGGGGAGACTGTGCTCGGCCTGTGCCGTGGATGGGCTGCAGAGCCACTGGTCTGTGTGCAAGGGGGTGCCCCGGTGGATTTTGAGGGAGCCGTCTTGATGGGGGGGGGCCAAAGCCAGTCGTGCATTGCTTTGAAGGGGTTGTCGTGATGTCCAAATAGGATGTTTGTGCAGGATATGGAAGCCTCCATGTTTCTGACCCGTGTGTGTGTGCGCCAGACTGTTTACCAGACACTAGGAAAGGCCCCGTTGCTGCAAGGCATGCTGGGAAACGGCCTATTGTCTTCACTTCTGACTTCCTGTTTATGAGGGGAGGGCAGGGAAAACTTTGCCTCTGGGACAAAATCCTCTTCTACCCCACCCCACCCGACTTTTGTGTGTGTGTTTTTGCACCGGTCTGTGCAGCCTTTGGAAGATGGGATCATAATATGCCCCTCCATGATGCACATACATACCTCTGGCATGTCCCCACACTTGTGGCTCTTAGGGTGTTAAGTGGGGGCTCACGCAAGGTGCTTTTAAGCCGGAGATTGATTGTGTTTCTTTGGGAAAGAGCATTTTGCTGATGGCCTCTGTGCCTTCCCCCCCCCTCCCTCCCCCAAGGAATGCTCTGGAGTTGGGCTAGGCGGCTGCTGCTTCATGGCTGGGAAAAAAGGGCCCCTTGTCTGGGAGAGGCTGACCTCAGCCACTAACCATCCCCCCCCCCAGCCTGCCCCAGTGAGAACATGGCATAAAGAATCTCTCCCCCCCCCCAACATGTTGATACTTCCCCCAGCCATAATGGGGCTAATTCTTCCCAGAGTTGTTAAGCTGCAACTCTCCCCTTCACTGCCCTTGTGTGTCTGTTGTTGCTCCAATATCCTTTGGCATGAGAGAGATTCAGTCCGTGTGTGGACGCACACACATGTGGACGCACACACATGTGCATGCACACACATGTGCACGTGCACCTCTGGGGCAGGACTCCTAAGTTGGCAATAAAGGCCCTCAGCTCTGCGTTTTCCTGCAGGTACGGAGGATAGATCAAGAGGCTTAGACTGCTCCCTCCCTCTCTCCCTCCCACCCACGCGTAGAGGAGGATCTGGACCCTAGCCTGGAAGTCGCAAGGCGGCTTGGCCAGCCTCCCAGCCTCCTGGCTGCACAAGGGGAGAGGCGGCGACGGCGGCGGTAGCAGCCGGTTTCCTGTTTTCCCTCCCAGCGTGCGTGGAGTGGGGGGGGGAGGGCATCCACACAGCTCATAGTGGCACCCTGAATGGCGGTAGGGGGCAGGGGACCCGAGCTGGGACGTCCACCCATCGCTTGCTTTAACTACTAAGCCCTGCTGCCACCATATGCTGTTGGGATGCGGGACGTGGATCAGGGTATGGGAAATGACTGAGCCTTTGTTCCAAGTTTTTTTTTCCCCTCTCTCAAAAGTTTTTCCTCTAGGTTCTCCCCCCCCCCTCCCCGGCCTTCATCCAGAGCTGACTAACTCTGCTTTTCTCTTTGCCAGGGTTCGCCTTCCCAGACTGGGCCTACAAGCCCGAGTCGAGCCCTGGCTCCCGGCAGATCCAGCTGTGGCATTTTATCCTGGAGCTGCTTCGCAAAGAGGAATATCATGATGTCATCGCCTGGCAGGGGGACTACGGCGAGTTTGTTATCAAGGATCCCGATGAGGTGGCCCGACTCTGGGGAGTACGGAAATGCAAGCCCCAGATGAACTACGACAAATTGAGCAGGGCCCTGAGGTGAGGCCTGGAGAAAGGGAGTCGCCAGACTAGGCCAGTAGACAAGCCCCACGAACCTGCTTTTTCCCAGGCTGTGTCTGTGGGGTCACTGTCCTATAGAAACTGATGGCTGGTGTAAGCGCTGTCCAGTTCTGTCCCTTTAGTTTTAAATATATCATGTTTCTAGTCCTTGTGGCTATTGAGATTGGGATTTCACCAGGCGCTGCGCACCTATTTCTGGAGATGGGGCTTCAATCACTGTGTAGCTCCTTGTCTTCCCTCCACCACCACCACCCCCATTGGCTGCTGTTTCTAGATCCACCTGTCTTGCAGCTTGTTGTCTTTTTCTCCCGAGGACTTTGACAAAAAATGTACTACTCTTTGAATCTGTGAAATGGGCAGGGTGGAGAATTGTGAGAGACTGCAAACATTTGCTTCTTTTCCATAATTCAACCTGTTGGTTTCCAAGTTGTCTTCCAAGAAGACACATGTCTGGTTCTAACCTACAGCTGTAGCCAGCTGTCCTTTGTTTGAATGCGGTCACAGCGGTGGTCCTTCCCTATTATTATTATTATTATTATTAATAATAATAATAATAATAATAATAATAATAATAATAATAATTTATATACCACTTTTCAACAAGAGTAGTTCACAAAGCGGTTTACATAGTAAAAGAAATCAAATGGTTCCCTGTCTCCAAAAGGCTCACAATCTAAATATACACACAACACACACACACAACACACACACACACACACACAGAGAAGAGACACCAGCAACAGCCACTGGAAAAGAGGCCACGCTGGGGTTGAGAGGGACAGTTGCTCTCCCCCTGCTAAATATAAGAGGACACCACTTTAAAAGGTGCCTCTTTGCCCAGTTGGCAGGGGTCTTGTGTGTTTCTCCAGTGTTTTTAATCTACCCTGTGAGGTAGAGTATGGTTGCCCTTCTCTGAGAGGCGGAAACGGGCTGAGTGACTTGTGGGCAGAGATGGGGCTCAAACCCAGAGCTGAGTTCAGCATTTAACTTTCCAGCACCGGTGCAGCCCCAATGCAGCCCCAAGGTAAGGGAACAAATGTTCCCTCACCTTGAAGAGGCCTCCGTGACAGCCCCTGCAGTGCAAAATGCAGTGTGCGCCCTGTTGGCACGGCTACACTGGCTCTGGAAAGCTGGTTAGGATTGCGCTGTGAATTACGCTGGCTTTTTAGATAGGGAATCCATCTTGAATGGGAAGTGCCATTTAGGGCGATCTTGGGCACGCACATTTGTGGCAAGACTGGATGTCGTAGGCTTTCTGCAGGCGAAAATCCCTTTTTTCAAAGCCCTTTTTTGTGAAAGACGAGTTTGCTGTTGCTGTTGATTGATAGGCAGTAGTGGGAACAGCAGCCTGAGTGTTTTCTGCTGTGCATGTGCTCAGATTCAGAGGTTCACATGTACATTAGGGTCCAAATGGAAGAGCAGAGCCAGTGCGGGTGTGACTGCTTTGGAGGAGTCTGTACTGGGTCTACTCTAGAGCCACTTGCAGATGTCTTAAGGTTGCCCCCCACCTGCACGAGGTGCTGATGCTGCTACTGAGCAGGAAGGCGAAAACAGAGAGGGCGCCAGTTGTTGTGGTTGGAAGAACTGTGTTCAGATCTTGGCGTAGCTGTGCAAGAGGGGGCTTTGACACGTTGCCATGTCTCTACCTCTGCTTTCTATTTGTGCAGTGGAGAAATACTGTCAGAATGAGTTGGGGTGGGAACTATGTACATTCCCCAGCAGGCAATGGCTTAAAGACATGAAAATATGCAGAGATTTTAAACTGGACTTAAGGACAAAGTTACTAGCCCCCCTCCCTCCCAGTCTTACTAGCCTGCCTATCCTTTGCACATGCCTCTGGGGGGGGGGTGGAAGTAGTTCATCAGTCGAAATCATCCTTTTGACTGATGGACCTTTTGTAAGGGCTCCCTGCCCAGTCACCTGGAGGAGTTTTACCACAGGCACCAGGCAAGTGGTTATTTACAAGCTTTGGCTATGGTTCTTCTGCACCTAGAGACTTGTCTTTTTGGACTGCAAACAGATGCTGCAAACAGATGTGGCAAAAGCCTCAGACTTTCAGGGCTACACAAGAACCACAGGCTGCTCACCATGTATTCAGAGCCTAAAGAGTGAGTGTGTGTGTGTGTGTGTGTGTGTGTGTGTGTGTGTGTGTGTGTGTGTGTGTTGGGGTTTGTGAGTCATTGACCTTAGACTTTCCTCCCCCCCCCCCCCCCCCCCGGTCGTCTTTCAGGTACTACTACAACAAGCGGATCCTACACAAGACCAAGGGCAAACGCTTCACCTACAAGTTCAACTTCAACAAGTTGGTCCTGGTTAACTACCCGTTCATTGACATGGGCATGGCAGGTGAGTTGAGGGGAGACTAGAGGATTCCTTCTCTACCACTTTTTGTATAGTCCCCTGTATAAAAGGAGGAGTCTAATCTCAACATCCTGACACTTGGAAGGGCTAGATAAATTTTGGCTTAAACAATGGGCTTCTCCCTTGCCAATCTCACAAAAACATCTCAGATCATCCCATCATAGCATTGCATGGGGGTGCTGGATTGGGGAGTTGCTTTCACACACAAGTTTTCCTCCCTTGTGTTGGGAATTTGCTTGTCCTTTCCTCCTCCGGAGATGGGATAGGATGGGGCTCTCTCTCTGAGGACGGCTGTGGATGAATGATCTGTGGGAGAGATCCTGGGGAGAGGCCACAATTCTGTATAGCCCATTTTCCAGCCAGTTGGAAGGCAGTCATGGGCTAGAGTAGTCTTTCCCAAACCTTTTCGACCTGCGGCTCCCTTGACCATTGGCAACCATTGACCGCAGCTCCCCATTACATTATGTTGATGCCTGCCGATTGGCATTGCACTGTTTTCCAAGAGGCTCCCCTGGCTAGTTTCCGTGGATCCCCTGGCTGGTTTCCGCGGATCAGTTTGGGAACCACTGGCCTAGAGGGTTCAGTGTTCTGTCTTGGTATAAGGTAATGGTCACCCCATGTTGGAATTTGGAAAGTTAAGCGAGTGGGACAGGCTTTTTCTTTTTTAAACCCCAAAGCATTGAATGTTCCTAATTCTCTCTTTCCCCCTTGCCCACAGGTGGGGCGGTGCCTCAGAGTGCTCCACCGGTGCCCTCGGGTGGATCCCACTTCCGCTTTCCGCCCTCCACGCCGTCGGATGTGCTGTCTCCTGCAGAGGATCTGCGCTCACCTGGGGTGTTCTCAGCCGTGGCCCGCCGCTTGGCCCGTGGCTCAGTCAGCGACTGCAGCGATGGCACTTCAGCCAACTCTGAAGTGGAGGAATCCTTGGCTGAGGAGCAGAGGCGTGGCGGAGGGGAGACAGGGGGGTTCCGCGGTCCCCCAGTGCCAGGCCACTCTCGCTTGACCCATGACAGCCTCTTCAGGGTTTATCCGCGCCCGCGGGTTCCTGAGCCTCTCAGTCCTTTCCCTGTGTCGCCCATGGCCGGACCCGCTGCCCTGCTGCCCCCCCAGTTGTCCCCAGCCCTGCCTCTTACTCCCACACACATGAATTACACTCCCTCACCCACCCTCAGCCCCATGTATCCGGGGGGCTCTCACTTCTCATTCAACCCCGAGGACATGAAGCGCTACCTCCAGGCCCACACCCAGAGCGTGTATAACTACCACCTCAGCCCCAGGGCCTTCCTACACTACCCCAACATTGTCATCCCGCAGCCCCAGCGCCTGGACAAGCCCCCTCTTCCGCCGCCGCCACCTCAGGCTGAGGAGCCCCCGACCCCCTTCAAATTCAAGCTGCAGCCACCACCGCTGGGGCGTCGCAACCGCGAAAAGCAGCAGCCCCCAGCTGTGTCCCCAGGAGAATCCAGTAGCGGCCACCCCTTGTCCTCTGCCTCTACATCGGCCACGGAGCCCCCGCTGCTCCCGCAGATCAAAGTGGAGCCCATCTCCGAGGGAGAGTCCGAGGAGGACCTCACCGTCGAGGTCACCGACATCAGCGAAGATGACGAGGAAGTCTTTAAGGCCCCTACTGTGCCTCCCGGGAAGGCGGAGGAGGAGGAGGAAGAAGCTCAGGTAGCAACGGTGGCGCCCCCCGTTTCCAGGGCGGGGGAGAGTGGCAAATGCATCCCCCTCAAGCTACGTTTCAAACGTCGTTGGAGTGAGGATCAGCGCCTGGAAGCCGGCGCAGGGGCCGAGGAAACGGATGACAAGAAGGTGAAGGGGGAAGACGATACCAGCAGCCCTGCGGGCGGGCGGCGGATCAGTACTGAGCTCCAGCGAGCCACTGCTGAACTGACGCTTGAGAACCGGGACTCCTAGAGCTGGGACGCACAGCCCCTTCCTCTTCCTGGACAGACGGACAAATGGACAGGGGTGGAAGGGGCTGGTTTTGCTGCCTTAACTCAGAGAGATTATCTTTTGACCTTTGTCCGTTTTTCTCCCCCTTCTCTTCCCTTCTCATTCTGAAACTTTTTTTTTCTGGAAGCCAGAAAAATGTGGGGGGTGGGAAGAATATTGAACAGTTTTTACTTGTCTATATACATATATAAATATATCTATATATAAACTCTTTGTGGGGTGGGGGGATTTCTAAAAATGAATATGCTTGGGGCAGCTTTACTTTTGGGGGGTTCTCTTCCTGATCAGTTCCTCCAAATTCTTTAAGCTATAGAGCCCCAAGTCACTTCTATAAGACATGGAAACAAGGGGTAGTTATAAAATCTGCCCGTTTTTGCCTTCTTAGGGGATGGGGGGTCCTTCAGTGGGTCGTTTTTTATGAAACCCATTTTCCCAAAATCTCTTCCTCCTGTAATTGGCAAGTAAGCACAATACTCTGCTTCGAAAGGACTGGGAGCAGAATTAGCCATATAATTACGTCCACTTCATCCACCGTTCCCAACAGCGCTCTAAGAAAGGGAGAAGGTAATTTTTTAATACCCTTCTGTTAACCCAGCTGCTACAGAAGTGACTTCTTAGTTTTTTAAATAGAGCCCCCATGCCATGTTCTATTACTCCTGAGGTATTGGGGTTTGGGGGGAAAGGGAAGAGAGGGGATGCCTCAGAGGAAATTATGTTTTGCTCCGTGGGCAATTTTATGGTCCCCCCCCCTTCCTCCACTCCGTGGATAGTAAACTAACAATCTTGCAGTTGAGAGCAGTGATACAAGAGGGGTTTTCCTTCCCCCCCCCCCCGCAACTTCCTTTCATAATGCATTGCTTTATGTAACCAAAAAAGTGGGGTTGGGCATAGTATGGGTTCCCCAGCCTTTCCCACTGTGGGGTGGGGGGGGAGGTGGGTGGGTTTGGGATTTGAAGGGGTTTTAAAGTGCCTGTTGAAGTACAAGGGAACACAAGCAGGGAGTGGGCACTCCTTCCCCCCCCTCCCAGTTTTCCCACTATTGTTGTCCCACAACATCCATCCCTTCTTCCCCCAAATTAAGGCACTGTTTTGCCTCCTCTTTGAATAATTCCTTCTCTCCCAGTGAGGGGAGAGTCAGGAACCGCTTGCCTGTCCCCTCCCATTGAGGAGGCAGAGCCGTGATTTTTTTGGGGGGGGGAGCTGCAGGGTGATGGTGCCTTGGAAAAACAAAGCAGGGATTCCCCCCCCCCCCCCGACACCCATGTACCTCCCAGTTGTTACCCATGCCCTTACAGGTGTATATGCCTGTATTTTCAGCTGTCTCCCCTCCAAAAAAAAAACCCAGGAAAGAGGCTTTCCCATTTCAGCAGGAAAGAGGCTTTCCCATTTCAGCAGGAAAGAGGCTTTCCCATTTCAGCAGGAAAGAAGTTGGCTCTCATTTTTGCAGCCAGGCTGAACTGAAAGGGCACGTTTTCGAAGGGTGCCATGGGTGCTGGGGCTGGATCAAGGTCTTAACCTGCTGGGGGTAGGGGGTGAATGTGAAGCAGCCACATGCTTGAGGTTTTTTTAAAAAAAATGCAGCCTTATTCAGATTTCTTGTACATATCAAGGAAATGGGGGGGGGGGTTGTCTCATTTTAAGAATGTAAAAAAAGGAAAAAAAACCACACCAATAAAGGGTTTTGAACTTTAATGAGCTTCCTTTAAAAAGAAAACTGCCAAGGAAAAGCTGGATTCTGCAAACAAATGCAGGATTCTCGTGGCGCCAGAACCTAGGGACATGCCAGCTTCTCTCACTTCCTGGGTTGAAAAGGAAGAGGAATGGAATAGAAGAGGAAGTGTGGAGAGCTCTATCCCACCACTCCTCCACACTTCCTCTTTCACTTGGTCCCCCCTTTTGTCCAATCCAGGGATTGGATTGCAAAACCTGTGGAAGAGCAGACCATGTGCATGTAAGTAATGTTGTGCTGTGCAGCACTGAAAATCATATTTCTCTATCTGTGGCTTCTAGGCGTTCAGGGATTGTCTACACCAGTGTTTCTCAAACTGTGGGTCGGGACCCACTTGGTGAGTTGCAACCTGATTTCTGGTGGGTCCCAGGTGATTGAAAGATCAGATAAGTAATTGCCACAAGCCCTGAGGCTATTCAAAAATCAGATAGCTGCCAATTGCCCTGCAAACAGCTGAGCTCCTGCAGTTTGCAAGCTTGTGTAAATATAGGGAGATAAATGAGTCTTTAAGTCTGTCAGTGGCAGGTTCAAGTCTGTTCAAGTCTGTCAGTGGCAGGTAGTGAGGGCAGGTGAAGGCTGGGTCACATAACTAAGCCCCTCAAGCCTTGAGGCTATTCATTAGGGCTGCCTCATTACAAGAAATTGATTGATTTTTTTTTGCAAATAAATAAAATATTACGTGTAAATAAATAAATATTCTTTTTAGATCACCTTTTTTTTTTTAAAGTCTCGTAAAGCTAGGTGGGTCCTGATGGGAGTGTCATTTTAAAAAGTGGGTCCTGGTGCTAAAAAGTTTGAGAACCACTGGTCTACACATGGCAGGAGGGATGTTTAATGAAACCCAAACGTCCTCTGCTCCTGCAGAATCCAGAGACAATTCTCTTTGCAGGACTACTTGATTCAAGGGCCTTGCTTGCATTTCAAATAGCTGGAGCTCCGGGACCCAGATTCCTCTTCCCCAACCCCCCTTTTTAAAATCAACAAAATAACTCTCTCACAGCATGCATATCGAGTCTGCTCTGTTGGGAGTTGCATACCTTTTCATCTTTGCAAGTGGGAACCTGTGAAAGAGCACTCCTGTCAAATGTGTGTCTTGTGCAAGGAACATGTGTGTCCTGTTCCTTTTGTGTAAGAAACTTGGGGCAGTTCACATGGCCATTACCATGTTATCTGGGAGTGGGAGTGAGACGTATAAAATTATGCATGGGATGGAGAGAGGGAAATTCTTCTCCTTCTCGCACAACACCAGAACCAGGGGGCATGCACTAAAATTGAGTGGAGGGAGAGTTAGAACGGACAAAAGAAAATGTTTCTTCACCCAGTGTGTAATTCATCTGTGGAACTCATTGCCACAGGATGAGATGGCACCTGGCCTAGATGCCTTTAAAAGGGGGTTGGATAGATTCATGGAGGAAAAGGCCATCACATTATGCATGGGATGGAGAGAGGGAAATTCTTCTCCTTCTCGCACAACACCAGAACCAGGGGGCATGCACTAAAATTGAGTGGAGGGAGAGTTAGAACGGACAAAAGAAAATGTTTCTTCACCCAGTGTGTAATTCATCTGTGGAACTCATTGCCACAGGATGAGATGGCACCTGGCCTAGATGCCTTTAAAAGGGGGTTGGATAGATTCATGGAGGAAAAGGCCATCACAGGTTACAAGCCATAAGCAAAGTCCTGGCTTTGGAAGTAGGTTTTCTCTGTGCCAGGTGCAAGGCAGTGGCAACAGGAAACAGGTTATCTTGTTGGGTGTGTGCTCCCTGAGGCATCTGGTGGGGCCACTGTGAGATACAGGAAGCTGGACTAGATCGGCCTTTGGCCTGATCCAGCAAGGCTGTTCATATGAGAGTGTTTGGGGGGGGGGGGAGAGGAATCTGAATTCACTTTTTCTTGGTACAAGTTCAATGCACTAGCCCCACACTGTGTATGCGCATGCACGCGCGCGCGCACACACACACACACACACACACACACACACACACACACACACACACACACACACACACACACACACACACGTGGTTATGCCCTGAACGAATGCATGTTCAATTCTCCTTGCCCTCTGCCCAACTCCTGCTTCTGAATGCAGACATGTAGCTGTGTTCTCTGCTTTCTAAACAACAATTGCACCCTTTGCCTCTCCTGGGTGTGTGGAACATGCATCCCTGCGGCAGTTGCCCATGTTTAAAAAAATCACATTTTTGTATAGTTTGAGGAGCCTGGGGTTTTGTGCATCTACCCACGGAAACCACACCAAGGGGGCTCCGTGACCCCTGGAAGTAGCCTGATATCTCGGTGTAGACGAAGTGTTCCTTGCTGTATATGCTAGCAAAATACTTGTTGCTGTGATAAGTGAGATCTGGGGGGAAGCAATTGTATCTTGCAAGGAACTCTGTCTCAAGGTGTGTGGGGATTGCTGGCTATTCTTATTACTTTGGATAACCTGAAAGCACTTTGCTGTGGCTTCTGAGTGTTGCAGTGATAGTCAAGGTAAAAAAAAAGTTCCTGACCAATCTTTTAATTGAGAAACTTCAGGGTTCCCCAGAACACCAAATGTGCAAGCCATAGTGGTGGTGTATCTGAGTCGCATCGGTCTCCTTCGCTCAGGGCTGCCTTCTGTTTCTTCCAATGTCCCATTTCAAAAGCCATTCAGCTCCCCTTTTCAGCCTACGGAAGGGGACTGCTGCTTCCATTTGAGGGACAGCAGGCTCCGTTAAAAGCATGGGGGTTGGAGAAGGAAAATGGTGTGGCAATCCAGACTTTAGCTTGCAAACCTGAGCGTCCAGGAACTCCGTTCTCATGGCAAAACTTGCTTTCCCTGCTGCAGAAAATTCCTGGCCTTGGGTGGGAAAAATGTCTACTGCATATTGACTCCTGTAGTTCTTTGCTAAAAAGGTAAAGGTATCCCCTGACAATTAAGTCCAGTCGTGTCTGACTCTAGGCTGTGGTGCTCATCCCCATTTCAAAGCCGAAGAGCCAGTGTTGTCCGAAGACGCCTCCGTGGTCATGTGGCCGGCATGACTCTCCTTGCCGCAGCGCGTAGCATGCAGCTGGAACACGGAGCGCTGTTTACCTTCCCGCAAGCGGTACCTATTTATCTACTCGCATTGACATGCTTTGGAACTGCTAGGTTGGCAGGAGCTGGCCAAGCAACGAGAGCTCACCCCGTCGCGGATTCGAACTGCCGACCTTTCGATCGACAGCTTATGGTTCAGCGGTTTAACCCGCTGCGCCATCTTTGCTAGCTGAGGCTTATTCCAGCCTCTTACCTGTTGCTTTCTGTCGTCTTTTCCCAGCTGGAGCCTCTTGGCTGTGATTCATTGGAAGTAAAGGCAAAGAACAGGCTGTCGAGGCCCAGTATGCTTTTAGGAATGCATGGAACCGGCGTCATGATTTTTACTGCTATCTTGACGACTAGCGTTGCAGTGGCGGGCTGAAGGAAAAATTGGTACAATAAAAGGTCAGGCCAGTTTTCTGATCCTGGTCAAGGCTGGAAGCTGGCCTGGCTGGGGTAAGAATTGGACGTGGCCCCCAGCACCCGCCCAAGATCTCCTGGCAGCTAAAGTGGGGTGATGTGCCTCCAACTGGCCCCTGGATTGGAGCAGGAAGGGGCGGTTGGAGTGGAAGAATTGAAGAGGAGAGAAGAGTAGTGGGCTAGGGCATCTGTAGCTACCACTCTCCACATGTCTGCTCCATCCCAGTCTTCCTTTTCCCAATCCACAGAATGGGAGGAGGAGGAGGAGTGAAGGCAAGCGTGCAGAAGGTATACCCCCCATCACCCTGCTTCTTGAACTGACCACTTTAGCCAGCCTCATATTCACCTGTGCTTCTGAAGTGGGGTGGGGAAGGAGGAAGCCGTGTGGGGCGGGGGGGCTGGGCTATAACTATAACTACTGGTAGATATCTTTTGCTTTCATTTTCCCTTGCCTTCTCCTGTGTTGAAACCTAGATTGTAAGCTCATTGGGGCGGGGGCCTATCCTGTCATTGTTGGTAGAGTGCCACATATGGAGCTGCCATGCACCTAGGCTAGGCTCAGGTCGGAATTCCCAGGTGACCAAGAACCACTAGTCCTGAGCTACTGTATCTGTTTTTTGGGGAACTCTCTGGGGAATTTGGGGCTCCTGCTATGCGTTTGGGAAATCTCCAAAGTCTGTTTGGACCTTGCCCCTCTGTCTGTAGTGATGGTAGCAATTGCAACCTTATTTCAGAATAAGGGTGAGTTGGAAGGTATCAGAAGCTGGGCCCCCTCTCCTCGATTAGTGGTAGGGACCTGACTACTTCTGTGTGTGATTGGAGCTGTAATAATACAATTGAATATAAATCCATGTAGACAGTAGAGTAAGATTTGAGAAGCTAGTCTGAAATTTAGCCAGAGCTTATCCTGGTGTGAAAGTGCTTTTGAAAGTCCCTCGGGACTTTTCCTGTCAGTCATGATGGAAGGAAGTATGGGTCAGATGTGGGTTCCAGTATATCTCGTCCTTCCTGTTCTTCTTGCTATACCCGATGGAGAAGTGGCATTGGCTCATCTGCGGGGAAACTCGCCAACCCAGATGAAATCAAAACTCCCTCATTCCAGGAACAGCAGACTTCCTAACTGTAAATTGGAAACTGCAGGGGTTGGTGAGTAACTGTTTGGTTGTCTGAAGCCTACCATTTTCTGGCCCCTGAACACTGAACTGTCACACTTCCAAATAGGCTGAAACCCTGGAGGGTGTGTTGTTCAGGAGAAGAAGGGGAAAAAGGGAATCTTCTCTTGTACTTTTAATGCCTTTGTTTTAAAAATCAAGAGGATTTTTTTCTCTTAGTTAAACAAGGAAAAAAGACTAAACCTAGGCTAGAACAGCAGAACTGCCTAAGTAACTGTATAGACTCAACTTTATTCCCTCGCCCCACCTTATTTTGCTTAACATCGCACCTGCAGGTTAGCAATGGTGCAACATGATCTGATCTGGTACAGCTTGTGAAAGGGTGGTCATTCAGACTTTTTTTGGGGGGGGGGGAAGAATGGGCTAAAACCTTAAGAATGGCAACTCCAGTGATTTAATACCTTTTTAAAAAACATTTCATTAGTATCTCCCAAGAATGAGATGGGTAGTCAGGACTGTGTACCATTTATATGGCCATCTTTTTTTCTTTCCCTCCAGTTTGTACATTTTTTTTTATTCTGTCCTCCCTCCAGGTGTCATTCTATTCTCTCAGCAACCCTGCGAGGTAGGATGATTGGCCCGAGGTCGCCCAGCAAACTCAGTTTTCTCTAGTCTGACACTCCAACAGCTATGTTACACGTGTCTAGTGTGTCTAGTTTATTGATGCAGTTCTGGACACTAACAGAAACATTCTCTGAGTTTATTCAAGCAGATTATATTCTCCTCCAGGTAACTGCAAATACCTCGCTGGGGTTTGGGCAGAGCACCCGCCTGTCGAGAGGCAGCACCGACCCGGGAAAAGTGCTGCTCCATGCGGCAGGCGGGGGGGGGGGCAATCGTGCCATCCCTTCCAGGGAGGCAGAAGATGCAGGGTGGGGTTGGCTCTCTGCTGCCTTTGCTATTTTGGGAAGCGGGCTTGAGCCAAGAGGCTGCGTCTCTTAGCAACAATGACGCCTCCCTTTGGAGCAATACAAGGGCAAGGGGGGGGCTGGTGAGCATGGGGGCTGGAGGATGCTTTGGTGCAGATCTGCTGGTGCCCACACGAGTCTGGCCCACCCCCGCATTGTCCTGCCTCTGCCACCGTAGGCCCTTGACACGTGCCCCTCTCAACGTGGGCCTGCAGGTGTGTGTTCTGCCCGCATGTGGTGGAGTGTAGCAATGCCGTCATCCCCTAATTGAATTAATCTCGCCTGCCCCCAGTGGGAGGCTCTGTGCTTCTTGCCCTCGACTCCTCCATAATTCATTAACCTCCTCTCCATCTCCCTTGCTCCCCCTTTCTTCTCCTCCCCGACCCCCCTCCATCGCGGCAGCACCTGCTGCTCCTTTAACCCTTTGGGGTGTGCATTCCTGCACTTTCTCATCGCACTAGAATTTGGGGTCATCTGATGAAACTGATTGGCCAGCGATTCAGGGCAGTGAGGTCGTTGCCCGCAACAATGCCTAAATCGGCTTGTAGAACTCGCTGCTACAAGATGTGGCGATGGCCACTAGCTTAGATGGCTTTTAAACTGTCCTAACTGTCATGGGGGGGGGGAGTTGTGTTACCTTCGCTAGTAGACCTACGTAGAGCAGATGCTGAACTAAATGGCCTTTCTAGGAGCCAGTGGGGCTCTTCTTCTGCTACATCCCTGGGAAACTCACAAATGGAGCACGATGGCCATTCTCTGTGACTTGCCCTAATAAGCCAACTGCTAATCCCAAGGATACTTCTAAATAGGGAGGCTCGGTTTACTCTCTGGGGCTAATAACCGTGGATAGACCTGTTCTCTAGGTAGTTGTCCTGACTTCTATTTTCACAACCACTGTGCCTCTGGGATGCTGAAGAGAACTTCAGCCCTAGCCTTAGTGTCAGAGGTATTGCATTAGTTCAAGGCAACTGTGTTGCACACAAATGGTTGCACCAGTGGGACAGCAGGCTTGTGACCTACCCGGTCCACAGGTGGGCCTGGCTATAGCATAGAATGGTACAGCCCTCTGTTGTTGTTTGCTTCCTGGCAGAGTAGCCTAGTGGCTGCATACTGTGTGTAGCACAAACCAAGCAGATTCCAGGCTTGTGGGATCTACTTGTCTTTTCATTGGAACCCCAAAGTCCATCATGAATGCCCCACGCGGAGAGAACTTGCATGTATAAATACACATCTACGTTTGAGCCATTACAGATCAGGTATTTGAACACAAACTGCTCAGCAGAGTTGCAGGAAAGCCTGCTCAAACGCAGCCAATAAACACTCCCATTGTACAGGTGAGGAATACTGAGGCTGAGAAAGAAGCAAATTAGCAGAAGGCCAGCAGTGGCAGAGAATTTTTTTTTTAAAATTTGGGGTGTTCAGGAGCAGCAAGTTGCATCCGCATTAAGCACAAAGTCCCATTTTACAGCCAGGGAACACCGAGACTCAGATGTACATCTTTCCCATGAGTCAGGCAAGTTAGTACGCGTAGGACTGCAGACTTGTTTTGTTGCTACTGTTAAACCATCGGAAGTCCGCTTTGATTGGCAGTTCGCTTATGGCTGACAAGAGGAAGTACTTCCTCACCCAACGTGTAATTAGCTTATGGAACTCATTGCCACAAGGCATGGTGGCAGCCATGAGCTTATTGACAGCTTTACAAAGGAATTATACAAGTTAATAGAGAGAATGATCAAGAGGTGTTAGCTATGGCAGGCAAATGGAACCTTAGTGGCCAGAGGTTCTTTCATGCTTCTGATTACCAGATGTAGTAGCAGGAAGAAGTAATTGATCTCTGTCTGCTTCTGTACTTAGAGGCAACTGGCTGGCGGCTCTTAACAGAACATTAGATTTAATGAACTACTGCTGGCCTAACCCCCCTCTTGCCACTTGAGTTGGTATGCTGAAAGCTGCCCAGCGGTGTGCCAGCCGCCATCTCTTCTGCTCCCGGAACTAGAAAAGGAAGTAGGGAATGAAACAGAACAGGAAGTGTGGTGTTCCCCTCTGCCACACTTCCTCCTCTGCTCTTTTTTTTTTTTTTTTTTTGCATTCAGGGAGCAGTGGAGGCGCATGAGTCAACAGTGATGGGCAAAATGTGCATTCATCCCTTGTTGTTGCAATGGTTACAGCCAGAACAAGCCCAAGGAACACCTTGCGTAGTATTCTGGTGTTCCACCCTATTGACCCGCTGCTACAGGAACCTGCCCAGAGAGTTCTAAGCCTTCTGCAAGACGAATTTTGCAAAGCTCCTTTGCTCTCTTCTATCCGGCACTTCTTTGCCGAGTTTAGCACTCCTGCTCTGCATTCCTCTACAGCGCGAGACATCAAAGCCTGAATATTCCTTGTGTCCAAAGCCTATCTCCCCCTTCTTGTGGCCTCCTCGGGGCTACCCGTTTGCCGATGAAGCTTTGCTATTTAAAAACACAGATGTATGTACTCGTACCTGGGTTTCCCAGCTCCCTTTAGGCCAGAATTTCTAAGGAGTTAGTGAGGTATTGCTGGAGTGGAAACGCTACAGGAATGTAGGTACTTCAAGCGCCCCCTAGTGGGGATCCAGTTCAACAGCACTCCTTCCAGCTGCCTACATTTCCCGGATGGCTATTGATCCACAACTGGTTTTACCAGAGTGTGTGTGAACTGCTAAGATAGGAAGGAAGCTTTATGAAACTGCCTTATGATGGGTCAGAACATTGGACCAGATGGCCTAGTGTGACCTACTCTGATACTGGCTGTCCAGGGTCTCAAGGCAGAAAGGGTTTTTCCTCTTTATGTTCAGCATCTGCTACCTGAGATTTCTTTGGTGGGCAATGCCAAGACCTGAGCCTAAGACTAGGGCCAACCCAAGATCTCCTTGTGCCTGAGGTGGCATGCCAAATGCCATCCCCCACCCCAACCTGGGGATGTGCCAACCTCTGCTCCCTGGAAGTGTGGAGGAGAAGGGAAAGCTAGAATGTCTCAGTGCCCTACTCTACACTCTCTTCTTTCTCCACATTTCTGTTCTGGTCCTCCTCAGAGGGGGCCCCTCTTCCTTTCCACTCCAGGGAGTGTACAGATGGAGGTTGGTATCCTCCACCAATGTAGTGCTGGAGGCAAAATCAGGCAGCTCACGGAAGGGAACACAAAACATGTACTGCATTACTGAGTTATATGGTCCCAAAATAACTAAGGGCTTTTTGTGCAGGAATTCCCCTTACTGATTACGTCTCTCTTCACTGAGGAAGCATACTGGTGCACCAACTGCTTTACGTTTTTTAATTTGGGTGGATTTGATGTAAGCTGCTGTTGGAAGCACAGTTACTATACAGGTAATACAGGGTTAATGTTATGAGGACCAGAGGGAAGACTACTGGAAGAGAGGCCTAGAAAGAGAACTGCAGAAGGATGGTGTGCAAAGATCTAGAGGGAAGTGTGCAGAGGAATGGGGACATGTGCAAAACCAGGGCCTATAAAAGGAGCTGTTGCCCTGCTAAGGCACTTCAATGTAGTTCAGTTCAAGTTGTTGGTTGAAGAGATCACATCTCCTGCTGAGAGGATCGGTGCTGTTGTTTGCCTTACCAACACTGAGAGTATTTATTTATTATGGCATTTCTATACCACCTTTTCTTTACAGACTCAAGGCGGTGTACATAGGCAGGCAATTCTAAAACCCATTTTTTTCCAAAGTTTTTTTTTTTACAAGTATTGTTCTATGAGAACATAGAACCCTCAATTCCCAGATGTTTCCTTTCAAAGTACTGTATAGCCACATCCTGGCTGTGCTTCTGCCTTCCAAGCTTTTTGCAGCAGCTGCTGGTCTCCCTCAGTTGGTTCTCAAGGTGTTCTCCATCTTACCAGCTGACTCCTACAGGCATTCCTTCGCAAGATCCGTCAGCGGCAGCGGTCCCCCTTCCAAGCAAGGACCAGGGCTGAACCTGCTTAGCTTTCTTCAGGCAGAGCAACAGCTCAACCTCCAGGCCACACCTCCTGCTGTTCCTCCACACCTCCACTTTCCTCTCTGATCCATCTCATCTGCCATGCCAGAAAGATATCTGAGGAGAAACCTACCCTATCTTTGCTTCCAGTCTTCAAGCCTACTGAGAGCCTGGGCTAGGGAAACTTTAGAACAATAGGTGAGATGTAGGAGCGGGCTCCCTATTTGAACTTGCCTCATTGCTGGCTGTCTGGTTCAGATCTGGCTAGTGTAAAAATAAACTTGTTCATTCCACTTAACCTATTGTCTCGGGGAGTTCCTCTGTCTGATCTGTGTATAACACTGCCTTAGGCAATTCTGAATTGAGGCAAAAGGGTGGGGTAAGAAACGTTTTAAATAAATTATAAATACTGTATATCTGATTCAGTAAATTTTTATCCTGGCCAGGGTGGTATCTGTAACTTCCCACTTTATCCTCACAACAGCCTTGTGAGGTTACATCCTCTAAGGAACATACTGTAGGAAACCACCTTTTATACTAGGAGGTCAAACTGTAGTTTCAGCTAATTCACAGTGCAATCCGACTTAACTTTTTTTGCCAGTTTAACCAGCGGCGCAGCGAGAACAGGAGGCCCCAGAACGGAAAAGGGACTCAAATCCCCATTGAATTCCTCTTTTGGAGGGAATTTGAATCCCTTTTCTTTTCTGGGACCTCCTGTTCTCGCTGCGCCGCTGGTTAAACTGGCAAAAAAAGTTAAGTCAGATTGCGCTGTCAGTCTCGTTGGCACTGACAGGCAGTGGTTCTGTATGATTTCAGACTTAGGGATTTTTTTTTTCTGCCTGGGGAGATGCCAGGGATAACCCTGGAGCACTTGCCACCCACAAAGCGCATGTCACGAAGCTACGGCCCATCATCACCCTCTGTTTGCAACAGCCCTCGTTCTCTCTGCACCTATCTTTCATTTCTGGCACAGTCTGCCTGATTTAGCGGCCAGGCTACTGTATCGCTACCGTGAGAACAACAGCAAGCCAGTTTCAGAGTAAGAGCGATCCTGGAATAGAGATGCCTTTGTGAATACTCCCTGGAGCAACTTCCGCTGTAGTTTCCTGCCGCCTAAAGCCCTAAGGGTGAATAGGAGCAGGGATGGTGTGCTGACATGTCCTGACAGCCAGGCTCCTATCCATCTAGGATCAATTTGTTTGCAAAAGAACAGAAACCTCCAGGGCATGAAATAAAAACAATTTTCATCTCTTGAGCTGTCTGAAAGGGCAGGCACAATCTGGGATTTTTTTTTTAGGGTCAAATGTTTTATTTTGCAACAAAAGGGGTGCAAAGAAAGACTCTAGGCTGGGATTCCCTCTATAATTCTTGGCATTCATGCTCAAAGCTGTGTAAATTCTCCTGCACAGAGATTATCCTTGCCAAGGAAAAACATGTCTGTGAGGGATCAGCAACTGGAGCCCACTGGGCCTATGGAGCCCCTTGAAGGCGTCCCAGTTTCCCACCCTGATTGCCAGCAGCTCTCAGGGAAGTGTGTTTTGGAGAGATTGGTGGTGGTGGCGGCCAGGGAAATTCCTGCAACTCCACTTTGGGGATGATGTGGGGTAGGATCTAACCCTCCCCATCTCGTCTTCGAAGTTCTCCTCCTGTAAAGCAAGTTACTGTCTAGTCTGATGACAGTTGTTACAATGTGCAGTGCAAGAATGGATGCACTTTCTTTGTACTGGAGAGAGGCCCACTGGTAAAACCTCTGCTTTGCACATAGAAAAGCCTGGAGGGGGGGGGGTCAATATTCTGTTTCTGGGTATCTCCAGCTAGGATTATTAGGAACAGCCTATCTTCTAATCTAGCAATTTGGAAGGGAGATGGATGGCAGCTGTGTTCACTCATATCACATATGTCCTTGTGGCTGGGGATGCTGAACCATGTGTCTGACTGGTCTGAATCTGCTGTGCCAAACAACCAAAATTGATTAAAAACATTTGGATTTCAGAAGAACCCTGAATTTCATTCAGAAAATAGTGGACCACATTTCCCAAAAGTCCTCACACTGCGGACCAGCGTGATGCATGATGGGAAATTGTATGGCATTCGCTCTTTCAGAGCATATTGCACGCCGGGAACTGTAGTTCTGTCGCTGAGAAACTGCTCTCTCGAGCACCTTCTGCCATGGCTTCCAAGAACTGCGTTGCCGAAGGATTCTTTTTACAGAAGGAGGAGGTCTCACATATCCTTCGAAGCTACAGCAACTTCCATCCACTCGCAGCCTTTCTTCTCGCGATGTATGATGGACGTTGTAGTCCAGTCAATATAGTCCGCGGCGTCTCCTCGAATCACGAGGTCCGCGCAGGGCAGCTTGGGAAGGCGCAGAATCCAACTCGACCACAGCGACTCTTCTCCCACCATGCACCGCGGCGCAGCCTGACTAGGCCTCAGTCCGGATCTATTGAATTGAGAGGCGATTATGGATCGCGGAGCCAGATGGGCGCAAGGTTAAGAATAATCTTGATTTTTCAAACGGTCGAGCGTTTGTGGCATTGCGGTATCGCGACTCCCTATTTCTCATCGTCCCTGGGCAAATCCGCTTCAGAGGCTTCACTCTCTTTCTCTCTCTCTCTCCCTCCCTCCCCGCCTCCTATGATGGCGGTTTTAGGGTCTTGCGATAGGCTAGCCGTCATAGCGCGGAGAGTCCTGGGAAACGCAGTCCCTTTCCGTATGTGCTGTGAGCGGCAGTGGGCTACTGAGGACTCAATTTCCCATGCGACCTAGCTAGGAGTTGGGAGGGGTGCGCTCGGCATGCTGGGAGTTGTAGTCCCTGGGTCTGAGGAAAGCAAAGCGATTCGGGACAGCGGGACTTCATGTCCCATAACGTCTCGCGGGAGCAGCCGAAGGGCCCGTCCCTTCGTTGCGGCCGCCTCTGGGAGATTGAGTCCTTTGGCTCGTGACAGATAACGAGGCGGATGGTGGCTGGAACTTCATTTCCCATCGCCACTTGCAACAGGGCCGGGCTGGGCCGGCTCCCGAGCCGCCTCAGACGGAGCCAGGCAGCCAGCACGGCCCCCCTTCCCTTTCCCCCGGTCCCGGCCTCACCATGAGCAGCGGCAGCGCCGGCTCTTCCCGGCCCCGAACGAGCTCCTTCGCAGACCCCCCCGGAGGGGCTCCCGCCACGGCCCCCGCCGCGCCCGGCCCGACCTCGGGGGCAGCGCCAGGGGGGAAGCCCGGGGGGGCTGCCGGGCCCGGGCCAGGGGGAGGCGGGACCAGCACGTCGGTCAGCACCTTCCCGGGTCTCAAGCTCGGCCGTAAGTAGGAGGGAGGGGGAGAGAGAGGCCTGGAGTGGGGGGGACAAAGAAGGAAGGGGGCTGAATGAAATCAAAGGGGCAGGAAAGGGTTGGGGGAGGTTGAGAGGGCGTCGTGATGGGGGACAAAGGGGGAAATGGAAGGGGAGGTACACCGGGGAGGATGCGGGGGGCGCATCTGGGGAGAAAAGGGGCTCGGGGAGATGGAGGATCGGTGGCTGGGCAAGAGAGGGGCGGTGGTAGGGAGGAGCCACACCTGCCTGAGGAGGAAGAGGACCACTGGTTTTGGAGCTCTGGAGGTTAGGGAGAAGGAAGGGTTAATTAATTAATCATCCCTTATTCACATACTGGTAGGGTGGCAATGTGCCTCTGGGGCTCACTTGGGGGGGGCGGGGAGGTGATGGTGGTGACTGCTTGTGACCAGCGACCAGGGCAGGAGAGAAGTGCTTGCTTGATATATGTAGTGATTATGATGAGCAGTCGGGGTTAGTTGATACGGGAGGAGTTGCAGGGGCTGGAGGTCCTCTGTTGGGAGGGGCGAGGCTTGGAGAAGGAAGCTATTTGAGGTCAGCAGCGTGACGAGGGGTCCAGAATTATACTGCTGACGTCGGGGTGAAATCATTGAAGCAGGGAGGGCAGCCAGGGTGCTCGTTTCCATGGGGCTGAAGGAGGCTGCTGCCCTACCGACCTGCTGCTACGATGCTGTAACCTTTATTTAGTGACAGTCGGTGACTGAGACAAAGTAAAGTGTATAGAAGTGATAACCCCTTTCCAGAGGGCTTGTGGTTAGAGAGGGGCTGGACAAAGAAGAGGGGAGAAAGCCCCCGGGGGAGGGTATAATGGCTGGTACAAGAGCAGGGAGAATAGGAGTAGGGACTGGTTGCCTGGTAACAGACAGTGCAGAATGGGCGTGGCTATGATAACCCAGAAAAGAGGGGGGTTGGAGGTGAGGTTGAAAGGTGGTGTGGGGTAAGGTGGACGGAAGCAGCCCAAACTTCAATGGGGAACAGAAAAAGAAAGCAATTGCAGTGAGTTTAAAAAAAATCCTTGGGGAATTGGGGCATTTGTAGCAATGCCCTGATCCACAGCTGGTATTTGCAGAAGGCCACTCAGAGAAGAATGGGTGTGAGCCAAGGCCCTCCAACTCCTATCCTCCAAGTGATGCAGGCAACAACTCCTGTCACTGTACCCCTCTGGGTTACTGGGGGGGGGGGAGAAAGCAAACATCCCCATCTTAAAAAGTGAAATTTGGTGCAAGGGCCTCCACCTGCTGTTCCCTGCTGTAAAGTGTTTCGGTCTGGAGTGTGGAGAGTCACATTTGTGAGATTTGTGGCTACCAATCTGGTTTTGTGCGTGTGTGTTTAAGAGTGTTGCATGTGGGGTTTCAAGTGTAGGGTGCGTATTTGTAGGCCACTGGATTAAATGATACTGCAGCTTGTGTGTTAATGAGAGTCGAGTGGGGGCCAGTCAGTTGCCTCAGATTTGGAGCAGGGGGTGTCTTAAAGGTCTTTGCGTTGGAAAGGATTGGGGAGGGCATAAGTCTGTGTTTGGGCAAAGAAGGCCAAGCATTGCTTGAGCCTGCTGGGAACAAACCATGGGTCGTATTTGGAATCCTTGCCTCTCGTGTCTAACATTTTGCCTCTTCTCAGGCGATAATACCAAGGTGACTACTGTGGTGGCCACGCCCGGCCAAGGCCCTGACCGCCCCCAAGAAGTCTCATACTCTGATATCAAGGTCATCGGCAATGGGTCATTCGGGGTCGTCTACCAGGCCCGATTGGCGGACTCTGGGGAGTTGGTGGCGATCAAGAAAGTATTGCAAGATAAACGCTTCAAGGTTAGTTGAAAGGGAAGTCCGTCCATCTGTATCTCGCTGGTTTGCTATTGAGATCCCGCAGTTAATCTTGATCTTTCTTGTCTTGACCCCAGAACCGGGAGTTGCAGATCATGCGGAAGCTGGATCACTGCAACATTGTTCGCCTGCGATATTTCTTCTACTCAAGTGGGGAAAAGGTGAGAGGAGCCTAGAGGGAGAAAAGGGGAGGGTGGTTTGCTGAGATGCTGGGCAATGGGGAGGATAGCGCTGCCCTTTGCGCCACTCTGAGGGGGCACACACAAGATTAATTTAGAATACTATTGAAGTAAATGCCCTTTAACCATTCTCATTTTCACAATAAAGGTGAAATCCCTCCCTTCCCCTTTTCAGTGTCTGTGTCTGGTTGAAATGGGTATACTAGCCTTTGTTGGCGATTGTGAATACAAAACGGGGTATGGGGTTAAAGAGGGAGTGCGAGGATTCGGTTGTCTGTGTTGAGGCTGGGAGGAAACAGCCGTGCACAGCTTCTTATTTATTACATGTATATCCCCAAGGAGCTCGTGGCAGCTTGCATGGTTCTTCCTCCCCACTCCTTTATCCTCAAATGACCCTGTGAGGCAAGTTGGATGGAGAGACGGCTGTTGGCCCAAGTTCTTCCAGCAGTCTTCTTCCCCAAATGGGAATTTGATCCCCCTTCTAGTCCAACCCCTGTACCATTCTGGTTTTTCTTAACATACTAAATCCTGCCAGGTCGTGACCGACTTGCATGATTTAGTTGTAGGCTTAATATAACTCGCGTGACAAAAGCCATGCTGGAATGTTGGGACGCTTCATCCTTATTCTACAATGTTTCTATCTAACTGGGGAGGCCTTGAGAAATCGTCTTCCTCAGTGGTTTAAAGGAAGGAGAGTTGGGAGAGACAAGTATAGCGGTTCCTTGTGGTGACTGTGCGCCACTTCCTAAATCCAGGCTGGAAGGAAGCAGGCAGAACTAGTCACAGCTGCAGACTGAGATTTCTTTTAATTGACCTCCTTGTTCCCAACCCTTTGGTGTTCTTGCCAGAGCCTAATTTGAGGCCTGGCTCAGTAGAGCTCGTCTGCAGGATGCGTTTTCATTGCTGGAGCTCAACGCAGAAGCGTTTGGAAGTAGTAATAGCAGTATGCCTTTGAGCATGAATATTTGAATGCTTGCTACTAAGTGCAGTCTCTACTCACCTGGGATTACAGCTGTCTTTTCCTGATAGGGTTGAGCATCTGGTGTTAGAAATTCTACGTTCCTTTTTGCCATCTCATTTTCATACGCCGTTGCTGCTGCAACCCATAAGGACTAGAATCTTTATTTTTGATTTAAATGAAAGCTGGGGTTCAAACAAGAGCCTGCCGGTAACACACATGGTTCCTTCGGGGTCTGTGTTAGAAAGCAGAATTAGCCAGGAGGTTCCATCTTGCCCACCTATTCTCCCTAATCTGTTGCAGAAGGATGAGGTTTATCTTAATTTAGTCCTGGACTATGTGCCCGAGACGGTCTACCGTGTGGCCCGCCACTTCACCAAAGCCAAACAGACCATCCCAGTCATCTATGTGAAGGTAAGTACCACCCTTATTTTGAGACGGTCGGTGTCCAATAAAATGACAGGTGCTGTACGTTGAGGTTTGGAGGAGGTTGACGGAAATGATTTTTGATGCTGTTCAGGTTTGGCAGAGCAGAAGCCTCCACCCCAGTTAGAAAATTTGCCAATTTTGAGATTTATTTATTTATTTATTTACCATATTTCTATCCTGCCTTTCTCCCCACGGGACCCAAGGCGGCTTACAAAAATACAAATACAAATACAAATAAATTACAATTTTACATTTTAAACAACAAAAAATTAATAAAAACATCTAAAATTTTAAAATTTTTGAGATGGTCCTAGCTTGTCTTTGCCTGCTCTGCCAACCTCTCTCTCTCTCTCTCTCCTCCCAGTGCCGGGATGGTGTGTAATCCAGGCCTAAAAAAATAATCTGTGATAACCCTAAATTTTGCAATCTGTATAAATTATGCAAATTGAACATGTTGGCCTAGTTTTCCTTGTACGCCACTTCTGTTTACTAGCTTTGCGTAATTTCATTCCATCTTCGCTACTTGTAAGAGAGAGCTGTGTGAGGCACCTCAAGCCTGTGACCAGTGGACATTTTAATTCAGTCACTTTTCTGGCTTCTTGGATTTCAACAGGTGCTGCCCATGTAGCATCATTGAACCATATCTTCAGGGGCATGAGGACTAGAAGCTTGCTTTTAACAAGTGTGATTTTCAAGAAATAATGTTGCGTTCTTCGCTCTGCAGCATCACAGCCTACAGTCCTAGGTTTGATGCTGCAGAGTTCTTGATTGTACTGTGGACGGATAAACCCGTAGTCCCATTATGGAAGAGCTTTTCTGACATGCAGCAGAAAGAAAGTTGTCCTGGCAAAGACTGGCCCCGAGGCACCTCATGCCCTCTTAATCTCTCGAAGGGGCAAGAACTATGTGTGCGTGCACAACCAGAATGAATCGTGGGCTGGAGCACCTCCCTTATGAGGAAAGGCTACAGCATTTGCTTTTCAGTCTAGAAAAAAGGCGACTGAAGGGGGACATGACTGAGACGTATAAAATTATGCATGGGCTGGAGAGAGTGGATAGAGGGAAATTCTTCTGCCTCTCACACAACACCAGAACCAGGGGACTTGCACTAAAATTGAGTGGAGGGAGAGTTAGAACAGACAAAAGAAAATATTTCTTTACCCAGCGTGTAATTCATCTGTGGAACTCCTTGCCACAGGATGTGGTGATGGCACCTGGCCTAGATGCCTTTAAAAGGGGGTTGGATAGATTCATGGAGGAAAAGAGCATCACAGGTTACAAGCCATAAGCAACCTCCTGGCTTTAGAAGTACGTTTTCTCTGTGCCAGGTGCAAGGGAGTGACAACGGGAAACAGGTTATCTTGTTGGCTGTATGCTCTCGGAGGCATCTGGTGGGGCCACTGTGAGATACAGGAAGTTGGACTAGATGGGCCTTTGGCCTGATCCAGCAAGGCGCTGTGTGTGTGTGTGTGTGTGTGTGTGTGTGTGTGTGTGTGTGTGTGTAAAATGCACTTGTATATGTTGTGGCTGCTATTTTCTTACCTGATGGGCATTTCATTACAAGTGTCGAGTTTTGCAGAGCCATTTGGGATTCCCAGTTCGGGAAGACTTTGATTGGGCACCTCCCCTGTCTTGAGCTCAGGGCATCAAATATCAATAACTTGAAACAAAAGATCCCTAAAGGGATAGCTTGCGGGTAAAAGGAAGGGTGGACCACACACACACACCCCACATTTTAATGTATATGCAAGAAAAAATATGCATAGTCAAAAAGCCAATTGCATAATATACCCTGAGATGTTCTCCTTCCTGTTTATCCCTCCCAAACATTTTCCCTCCCCTACGTTGCCTTCCTTTTATGAGTTAGTGGGATGGATTTCCATTGTGTTTAGCTTTAAGGCTGCAATTCTATGCACACTTACCTGGGAGCAAGACCTGCTGAATTTGGTGGAACTTACTCCTGAGTAAGCATGCATAAGATTGTGCTGCAAATCTCTTAGACCACAGTCCTGTGCATGTTTAAATCCCATTCAGTTCAAGGGGGCTTATTTCCAAGTAAGTGTGTATAGGATTTTAGCCTTGGGTCAGTTTTTAGGCCTCTCAAAAAACTGGTTTGCTTTTCTCAAATATTTGAACCTGTCCTGAATCATTGTGGCTTGGTATTAGTTGGATTGGTAGCACCTCGTCGGTGAGATCTCTCCCAGCACCTACTCCAGATCCTTTTCTTGGGAGATCCCAGGGCTTGAACACTAGATCTTCCGCATGGAAAGCTATATACCGTATTGGTCTGAGTATAAGACTCACTTTTTTCTCCTAATTTAAGTTTTTTAACTAGGGGTGCGTCTTATAATCAAGCTGTTACAATTTAATGCCAGTGATTTAATTAAATTTTAATAGCGCCAAACTTTAAGGGTGCGTCTTATAATCAGGTGCGTCTTATACTCGGGACAATACGGTACCTTGTTGCATCCCCTTCCCATGTCAGAGTTCTGGCCTCTCTTCAACCATTTGATTTTTTTTAATAAATTCTTTTTAAAAAACAACTCTCTTTGACAGCCTTTTCTTTTTTGCCGTAGAATTGGTAGAACCCCATAAGCTACTACTTAGCTTTTCTACTTATAAGGAATCCTAAGAACATGAATTGTGGTATTGGGGTCAGCCCAGCGGCCAAACAGATACCAAAGGGAGGTTCATGGCTAGGGTGTGATTGTGATCTCTGTTCACTGTTGATGCCCAGTAGTTGGTAATCCCAGAGATGCTATAGGTAAGAGAGGATAACGTTAATAGCTAGTATGGATGGCAACTACAGATAGACTTAACACACAGAGAGGACAACATATTGTCATGTTCAAGGCTAACAAAAGGAAGTGTTCTCTTGCATGACCTGTAATAAGTAACATAGATAATTCACTTCTGGAAGGTGTAGGTTAAATCATGTAGCCGCTGCCTGGACCGATGATTGTCCATAATGTGTGAATGTCTGCTTTCATGAATAGGACATGCCTGTTTTGAGTTTTCCTTGCCCTCTGACTCCTCCTTCTGGCCACCTTCTCGTTCTCCCCCTCTGGACCATTCCCTCTTTCAGCCCCCTCCCATGTCTCTTCCCAGCCACCCTGCTTTCACCTTTACTAGATTTCTGATTTTTGTTTTTTACCTCTTGGTTTCCTGGGCTTCTCCCCCCCCCCCCCCCCCGTGCAATTCTGTAGAATTGGAGCTGCTCAGCAAGTGGCAGCAGGAGAACCTTCTTCCTACCCCACCTCTCTCTGACATGAGGGAAGCCCAGCCAATCACTATCAAAGGCTACTCTCCCACCGCCAACCCCTTAGCATGCTACAATAACACTGGACAACACAAAATCTGCCCTGAAATGAAAAGAACTCACCTTGACTCATTTCGACGTGCTGAAAACGAAAATGACAACAAAATCTGTCGATTGGCTCTCGTTTAGGGGAAGCCGTCTACGTTGCATACATAGGTGTTGTAAGTGCCGTCGGGCATTTACCGGTACACGTCTGTCTATGGCAGATCTCTCACAAACCGTAGCCAATTTTGCATTTTCATTGCCATGTTCATGTTCAGCACCTCGAAATCTATAAGAAATGACTCATCTTGGGGGCATGACCTCTGTTAAAATTGGTTGCCCAGTGTCATAGAAGGCTTCAAGAAGGGATTAAAGACCTTCCTGGCAGAGGGGGTCTACCAAAGATGCTCAAATGGAACCTCCATTTTCCGAGACAGTGTGCTTCTGAATGTCTGATGCTGGCAATAAAGAAGAGGGGATGGTCCTCGCCTTTGTGTGGTGTGTGGGGGGGGTGTGTATTTCCAGAGGCATCTGGCTGGTTACTGTGAGAGTTGGAGTGTGGGACTAGGGAGGCCTTGGTCTGACACAACACCGCAATTTGTTTTTGCTGTGAAAAAAGAGATACTTTCGTGCACTTTAAATATGAGTCATGTGGTCATTATTTACCAATGAGTATGCATTAGCCTTCCACTAGCCAAATTGCCATTTAAAAAAAAAAAAAGCATAATGACATCACCTTCCTTTTGCGTGGTCCATTTGCGATGAGTTATCTTTCTCTCCCACTTATCTGTACATGGGTAGACTTTCTAGTCTCCAGTGTTAATATATAAAATTGTTGCTACATTCAATTTTTTCATATTTGTGTGCGTTTTATATAAAAAGGATTACTTTCCTCTTCCTTCGGCACAAAGCAACTGAAATACTAAAACAGAAAATTTAGTATAACGATTTAAAATTTAGTATCTTCTGTATTTTGTGAATTTAGTATTGTGTGAATGTTTTTGAACAAATCAAAAAACCAATACCTATAGGATCAAAACCACGAATGCAATAAAACAACAATGTTACCATCGTAATACCTTTGTATCCTGATGTTTGGTGAAGGTCCCATCCAGAGGGTTCTGTACATCCAGATCCAAATACATTCCTTCCCCATAGTACAAATTGACCTTTGGGGTTAGAAATGGGGATTGTAGATAATCGCTACAATGGAAAGCTTAGCCAGACTTAAACCTGTGCCAAATTTTAGCAAGTGATTAATAGTAGGATATTGATGATATTTTAAGGCTTAGAGCTCCTGCTTTTCCATAGCAAAGCTTGCCGCGCTAATCGGACAGAGAAACTGTCCTATCCATTTTATCCAAGTTACCGTACTTATCTATTTGGATAACCACTGTGAACAGTTTGCCTGATTGTCCAGTTTGGGAGATTTAAAAACCACTGTATGAGAATCGGGGGGGAAGAACAGAAAGAGTACGTGTATTGCACTCTGTGACTATTAAGCTATTTGCTAGTCGCCCTTTCTATCCCAAATGGTGACAAGTCAATTCTGCATTGTGCAAAAGTTACTGCATTGGATTCAGTGGGTGAGTTTGGCTTTCTTCCCAGAGTGTGTGTGTTTGCTGATATATCACTAACTGTGCAATCCTGTGCATGTCTACTCAGAAACAAGTCCCATTGAGTTTCAGTGAGTTTACTGTCAAGTAAGTGCCAGCGGGTGGCGCAACGGGTTAAACCGCTGAACCATAAGATGTCGATCGAAAGGTCGGCAGTTTGATTCCCGCGACGGGGTGAGCGCTCGTTGCTTGGCCAGCTCCTGCCAACCTAGCAGTTCCAAAGCATGTCAATGCGAGTAGATAAACAGGTACCGCTTGCGGGAAGGTAAACAGCGCTCCGTGTTCCAGCCGCATGCTACGCGCTGCGGCAAGGAGAGTCATGCCGGCCACATGACCACGGAGGCGTCTTCGGACAATGCTTTGAAATGGGGATGAGCACCACACCCTAGAGTCGGACACGACTGGACTTAATTGTCAGGGGATACCTTTACCTTAAGTGCATATAGGATAGCAGCCTCGGTGGTTTTGCTTACTCTAAAAAAATCTCTCTCCCCACTTCCCAGGTGTACATGTACCAGCTGTTCCGCAGTCTCGCTTACATCCATTCCCAAGGCGTTTGTCATCGGGACATCAAACCCCAGAACCTCCTGGTGGACCCAGACACAGCGGTGCTGAAGCTTTGCGACTTTGGCAGGTGAGACGGGCTCATCTGGCAGCTGGTTTATCCCATCAGCTGCCTGCTTTTTTAGCTTCTCCTTTATACAGGTTGAGTATCCTTGATCCAGAACTGCTTGGGACGGGAAGTTGTCTGGATTTCAGATTTGTCTGGATTTTGGAATATTTGCATAAATATAATGAGATCTTGGGGATGGAACCCGAGTCTAAACACAAAATTCATTTATGTCTCATGTACACCTTATACACATAGCGTGAAGGTAATTTTAGACAATATTTTTATTTTGTGCCCCAGCTTACCTTGCTGCTGGAAAACGTTTTTTGTTTTTTTAAACAAAAAGTCATAGCACCCAAAATGTCTGGATTTCGGAATAAGTCTGGATTTTGGATGTCCGGATAAGGGGTAACCAACCTGTACTAAAAACTAGTCTTCATGCCAGCGCTCGGAATTAAATTAGGGCTGAGAAAATCGGTGGTGGGCCCCAGGTCACCTGGTGAGCTCTATGAACGAGTGAGGATATCGACCCAGGCCTTAGTCCACGCTTCTGCCAGTCTGTCGTGCTGGGTCTTCAGGCACCCATTTTGTCCTGCGCTTCCCCTTTCAGTGCAAAGCAGCTGGTGAGGGGAGAACCCAACGTCTCCTACATCTGTTCTCGCTACTACCGGGCCCCCGAGCTCATCTTTGGAGCCACCGACTACACCTCGAACATAGGTGAGAACGACGACGCCGTCCCCGCTCTGTTCATGCCTCTCCTGCCTCTTTGCCCCTTGTACGCTTAAGGTATAAAGAATAACTGTCCCACTGTAATCCACCTAAAAGGCCCTGCTTGCTAACGGAGGAAAGTGCTGTGCATCAGGGCGTCCGTTAAACCTGAGCAGCAGCTCGCTTATGCCTGAGGTCTTTCAAGGGCAGAGCGGGAAGTGCAGAGATCAAATACTTCTCGGGTAGGAAGCAGGAGAGCCCCGCTGGGTCAGACCAAGGATGTATCAAGTCCAGTGTTCTGTTTTTCCACCGCTGTCAACCAGACAGTTCTGTGAATCAGTTCATGGGTGGACTGAAGAGGTGGCTGTTTGAAACACCATCCAATGTTCTAATCTAATGCATATGGTGCAGATATGAGCCCTCTGCACTATATAATCCCTGTACTACCTGCTTTCCACCGTATAGAAGCTAGAGGTCCTGGCTTCTTGAACTTTCTGATCCAGGTGCAGGCTATTGCTTCTTTCCCAACAGGCCAGCTGTCCTTGAAGTACTTTTCTGCTTCTTTCCTAGATATCTGGTCTGCCGGCTGTGTGTTGGCAGAACTGCTACTGGGGCAGCCCATTTTTCCTGGCGACAGCGGTGTGGACCAGCTGGTGGAGATCATCAAGGTAATGATCAATGATCAAGGCACCCTTCCTGCTGCTCCAGCCCACGAATCCAACATGCAGCCTTGTTTGGTGTGGCCTAGCTTGGTAGCTTTCAGTTGCCCTGCGTTCATGGATCTGTTTCTGCAAGAACTTGTTTGCCTAGGAACCCCTTTGTCTTGGGGCGGCTTCCGGGGAAAGATTCTGGTGTGTGTACTTGTTAGCAAACTCAGGCTGCAGCGCTATGTCCACTTACCTGGGAGTAAGTTCTATTGAATTTAATGAGCCTTACTTCTGAGGAAACATGAATAGGATTAGGCTGTTGGGTATTTTAATGTTCCCTTTAAAATTAAAACGTTAGAATGGCGGATACCATTACAGCAATAAAGGAACTTTATTGCATGTAAGCAGAAAAATCGGATATTGTAGCAGCGTAAAACAAGACTGCGCGTGTTCTTAAAGAAATGAAGAAAGGGAGACCAGCTACTGATGAACTGGTGCCACATGTCAAAACTAACACATTGAATCGGGCACAGAAATGCAGCATTGGGAGCCAGCGAAGCTCCTTAAATTTGGGTGCAGCGTGATGAGGCTGGTGAGGCCTATTTGCTAATTGGGCTGCCGTAGTCTGAATTACCTGGGCAGGCCTTCTCCCCTGCCTAAGTTGCCAGTAGGGCACATGGGTGGGTGGGTAAGCAACCTCCTGGTTGTAGGAGTAGCTTTTCTCTGTGCCAGGTGCAAGGGAGTGGCGACAGGATACAGGTCTCTTGTGGTCTTGTGTGCTCCTTGAGGCATCTGGTGGGGCCACTGTGTGATACAGGAAGCTGGACTACATGGGCCTTTGGCCTGATCCAGCAGGGCTCTTCTTATGTTCTTATGGGTTGGAGGGTCCTCATACTGTGTGTGGTCCAGCTCTGTTTTCCCCTCTGCCTCTCAAGTGTAGCAGTGTCCAGGCCAGTGTAAGCCTTGAGTGTGACATTGTCCCTCCCTCCCTCTCTAGGTGCTGGGGACACCAACGCGAGAACAGATCCGAGAGATGAACCCCAATTACACAGAATTCAAGTTTCCCCAGATCAAAGCACACCCCTGGATAAAGGTAAAGGGAGTGAGGGTCTGGGGAGGTGCTGGTGTAAGTGGAGGGCGTGAGGGGCTCCCACCCACCACTGTCTGAGGTAGGAGATGTTCTATCTAGCGAGACGTCCAGGGGAACGAATTAGTGGGTGGACAGACAGGGGAGCTATTAGTGGATGGACAGCCAAAGTTTGGACAGACTTTGGCGCAGGCAGGGCTTTATGTGTTCTGCCCTTAACATTCTGCCTACAGGAAGACTGAATTCTGAGACTTGCATAAATTGTGCCAGTTGAGTATTGTGTGTGTGTGTGTGTGTGTGTGTGTGTGTGTTGTATTTGCAGAATGTTTGTTTCTTGAATGACATTCTTGTTTGGCCCTTGCCCAGAATAGGACTTAATACACGGCTCCCAGCATTTCTGGTCCCTTGGAGTCCGTACGCTGGCTCTCTGTTGTGCTTTAAGCAAAAACAGCGGAACTTAGAGGGGCCTTTCAAGATCGACAGACTTACTGTAGCAGAAGCGCCCAACCGCCTCGGGTGCTTGAGTTGTGTACACATGCCTAGACACCATGAGACCAAAGGACTCCGAAACGCACCTCTCTGATGTTCCTGTGCAAAGCTCAGACGTATACAAGCCATGACTATTTGCAGTAATGGTCATTCCTAGCTTTGCTGTGGGAACCTCAACGGAATTTGCTTGCGTAGTTTCAGCTAGAAGGTTGTGGCTTCTCATGTTTTTAAACACTGTGCCCTACACTCAGCAGCGTGAACCAGGCTTTCGGAGCCCCAATCTGGTTTAAGAGTCGCCGCAGCACGGTAGGGCTTGGGGTGGACTGAAGAGGCCGGGAGCACTGGATTGGGGGTGACGGCGTACCCTTCCCGCTGCTGTCGCCCCACACAGGTGTTCAAGCCCCGCACACCGCTGGAGGCCATCTCGCTGTGCAGCCGGCTACTGGAGTACACCCCCGCCACCCGCCTCTCTCCGCTCGAGGCCTGCGCCAACAGCTTCTTCGATGAGCTGCGTGAGCCCAACACTCGGCTGCCCAACGGCCGCGACCTGCCCCCGCTCTTCAACTTCAGCCCTGTGGGTAAGTGGCTGGAAGGTAGGGGAGAACAAGTCTGTTGCTCCTCGAAGTGTGTGCGTTTTGTGTCACGGCATGTGTGTGCATGGTTCTCCTCCCCAGAATGAGGAGGTGGTTCCTTGTCCCAAAGAGCTCTCTGTCTAAAAAGATACACAAGGGAGACAATGGAGGCAGGGGGGGGAAAGATGCAGTTATGTTGTGTATGCATGCTTAGGCTGGGATATAGTCGTGTATGAAGTAGGGGGTTGGGCCAAGGCTGCCCCACCTGCATGGTCCCTTGCTGCCCCAGATGATGCACTGTCTGCCCTTCCTCCTCCCTGGGTTTTAACATGGGGAATACAGCAGAAGAGGAAGTGTGGAGGAGAGAGGTGCTTCAGTGCTATAGCACACAACTCTTCTTTCCTCCACACTTCCTCGTCCTTTGTGGTGGTCTCTTTTTTTTTTTAATTCAGGGAGGGGGGAATGGCGAGTGTGCCAATAGGTAAGGAGGGTGTTTTGGCTTGAGATGCCTCACTGGAATCAACATTATGTTTGCGACAGGCCTGAGATGCTGTTCTTAGCACAGGGACAATACTCCTGAATACAAATTCAAAAGTGTTACATTAACTGGAAGCCGTTGTCAAATACAGCCAAGTCTTTTTTATTATGATGATGATGATGACTTAATTGGGATCTATTTGACTCCCACCATCAGATGAGTTAGTGCTTTTGTACACATTTTAAGAGGGTTAAGCATTTCCATCCCTCATTTCTCTAATTTTGAAGAGCTAAATGCTACGTTTGCAAGCTGAACTCTGCTTTGTGTTTAGTCTGTGACACCTTCTCCCCTCCCTTGGTCTTGATCCATTCCTCTGTCTCTTCTTCTCCCTTCTAGAACTCTCCATCCAGCCAGGCCTCAACCCCAACCTCATTCCACCACACATTCGGTCCCAGGCTGGCTCGGTGGGAACCGTGCCCGGCCCCACGACTGCGCACAGTAAGTGCTTCCTTCTTCACGGTGCTTGACTTGGGATTTGGGACGGTGTTCGGACTTGGTAGGATGTTTGTTGATGGCTTTAGTTGTTCCATCCTGGTGCATTCTGGGAATGGGGGGGTTTCCATAACTCTACCTGAGCAGCGTTTCCTGTTTTCTGTCTCTCTTCTGTAGATGAGGGGAGAATGGGAAGTGACAGGAGCCAGGTGACGCCAGGAGACGGCGCAGGACCCATCGCCAACACATCCTGAGGGGCCGCTGGGCAGGTCCCCTCCACTACCCCCTACCCACCCCAGGCCACCCACATGGACTTCTCTGAACTGTGAACGGTGGGGGGAAGCAACGGTGGCCTGGGGGACCATGTGGAGCCTGCCTCTGCTTGGCCAAGGGGGAGGCCAATTGGAGATGAGATGGCCGCTTGGACGGGAGGTGGGGGGGGAAGTCCCTGTCTCCCCAAATCACTTGCGATTCCCTCCTGTGTTGTCCCATGATGCCTCGGCATGGGGAGAGGGCAGAGGAAACCCCACGGCTTAAGGGCTCCCCTCTTCTTTTCAAAAACTATTTGGGTTGGCACCTCCTAGGGAGAGGGAGTGATCCGAGAGCGACCACCCCCCTTCCTCTTCTCCTCCCCTACTCCCCCCCCCCGAGTTTGTCCCAACTTGATTTTAACTTCCTCTTGTTTTTTTTAACATCCCATGGAGAAAAAAAATGGTTTTTATTTCCAGTCTCATGTCAGGTATGCTCTCTTAATTCCAACCCTGCGGCCCCCTCACAGCGTACTCTTCCCTCACCGGCTGCCCTTCCTACTTCCCAGACTTGTCTGCCTCTGAAACTCGGATGCTATATTTTTAAGCGGGTCAGTCTTATTTTTTTCCTTTTTTTAAAAAAAAGAAAAAATCCCAATAAACTCAAAGTGTCACAGTCAGGTGGGGAATTGGGGCCATTCCTCTTCCCAGAACCTCTCCTTTGCAAGCCCCGTCACTCGCTGGCTGTGCTTCTACCGCAATCTCTTTTTTTTGGGAACAAGAAACTCCTCTCCCCCACGCCTTGAGTTGTGAGGGGGGCACGGCCGACCATTCCTTGCTCCTCCAACCTTTCATCGTCGAAGGCACCCGGACGTCCTGTGGGAAATCCATTTTTTCCCCATACGGACTACTCAAAGCCAGTGAACAGACAGAAGCCCCAACTCGGTTTCGCTGGCATCTGCTCCCCCAAAGCAGATCTCTCCCCAACGCTGCAAATCAACAATGTGAGTGAGAAGGGGCTCTTAAAGGGAGTAGGGAGAAGAAGGCCGGTTTTAATTCCCTGCCCCTCTTCCCCTGCCCCACTGCTGTAAATACATCTCTTCTTCCCTCTCCCTCAAAAATGGTTTCCTTTTACCGTTTTCCCTGTAAATAGATTATTTTTTTTCTTAATGCAACGTTGCAATGATTGCCCCTACCCCTAAATTTCCCCTTCCACCTTCAAATCGCTCTAGGATTGAGGGTTCCCCCTGGGGAGCCAGGGTGCAGCCTGTGGATAAATTCCCCCCACCCACCCACCCATACCCAAACCTCATCACTGCCCTCCTCTCCCTTCCAACATTGTGTGTTAGTTTATTTCTTAGGTTTTTTGGCTGTGTACAGACATCCGGTTCAATAAATTATTGGCATGAACGGAAAGAACAGCATGGGGCTTCTTATTACCAGTTAACAGGTGGGGGGGGGGCAGATAGGATCTTGGGAACATGGATGTTTTATTGCCAATTATATTGAAATAGCAATGGGGTAAGTTACTATAGAGCAGGGATGGGGAACCTCCGGTCCGCGGGCCGTTTAAGGGCCCCAAGCTCATTCCGTCCGGCCCGCCTCTTGCCCTCAGCGGCGTTGTGCGCGTGTGCGAAAACGCTGCCGAGGGCCTGGTCAGAAGGGGCCGAGCCGCCGGCCGAGGAGGAGGCGCAGAGGCCCTCTCCCAGCCTCCGGGGGTGATGTGCGGAGGCGGCCTTGGACGGTGAGCGCGGAGCCTCCAGAGACCGATGGGGGAGTGCGCGCACGCATAAATAAATAAATAAATTGCGGGTGGCCTAATGGCCGGCCCGCAAACAATATTCTACTAAGTAAAATGGCCCTCGACAGAAAAAAGGTTCCCCACCCCTGCAAGGGAGGGATGACACAGGGCACCCAGCAACAAGATATCGGAAGATGGTGGAAGCTTCTCCTCGTTCTTGAGCTGCCTTGTTGCATTTTTGTCTGCATTTCTTACCGCCATGGCTTCACTACAATTTTTACAGCGTGTGAGCCCCTCCGAACAGGCTCTGCCCCAAAGCATTGACTCCCTCATTAGTTTGGTTCTCAGGGCATCGCTAAGCTTACCTTGCCTTCTAACCAAGACCGCTTGCAATGTTGTGAATGTCCTACATCAAAAGCAAGTCCATGTTGCAAAAGTCTTGTAGATGATCAAACAACAACGCATCTGTTTTGTTCAATGTACATGTGCTGGGAAACTAGAAATAGGCTGTACTTAATCACCTGTGACCGTGAGGATGTGCTGTGTGTTCATGTTTTTTATTTTTCCTCAGTGAACACTTCCACAGAGTTTCTTTAACCTTTTTAGAACCCCAAATTCTGTTCAGATAGTATTTTCCCCAGATTGTCCCCAAGGAGAGATTGGGAACGGGCCTCTGGCTTGTACTCTTCCTCCTCAGAGAAGTGAATGACCAAGCTGCGATTATTCAAATGTGGGCTCTCCCTGCGCTTTGAGCCATTAAACCCAAGGTTAGCTTCTCCTGTCAGTACGTGAGCCCAAGGCCTGTTCTAATCTTTTTCCAAGGGCACGGGGGTGGGGGGGGGCAGGGGAAAAGGATTGTGTTCGTGTGGTGGCTGCAATAATTACATGATAACTTTGGTCGGACAGAGCCATCACATGATGTCCCACCCTGTGATATCTCCAGATAACAGTACCCAAAACTATCAGTAGGAAGAATACCGCTTTGTAGTATTGTTGCTTTGAGAATGGATTTCTTTCTAGTACTTGATTTGATATACTGTATTATGCCCCGATATATCAATTTGCCAGATTTGTTCTATTCAGTTGCAACAGCCCCCTGAATATGAAACTGAAAATCGGGGCTGCTGCCCAGCTAAAGAAATCTTAGCTGGTTAAAACTTTTATGATTACCTAAATCTGTCTGGGGGCAGGAGAAACATATTTTGCTGTTAACCTTCTTTTTTTTTTCAGGGCTAACTTCTTATCCTGGGAGTATTTTTCTTGCAAAAACTCAAGTTAGTGGCTCCATGACCTTGTCCTTTTAGGACATTGTCACTGCCAGTCTGATGCATGATATATACCGTACCTAAAGGAAAATAAATTGCCATTAACCCTTTCCTTCTATGAGCAGAAAAGTGCCTGCAGGACATTACCCCAGAAACTAATTAGATTTCCCCTTGGGGTTACTTTGTACCCCAGCTAAGTTTCATTAGTTTAGCTCTGCAAACTTTCATTTTTCCACTCCAGCCACACCATTTCTTTGTTAGAAAAGTACTCTAAATAGTGTCCTGGCTACCCTTCTTTCTGCCCTATGTGAACAGACAGGGAGTAGTTCTGTGTTTATACTGTACCTGACTGCATTCAGCACTCTTATGTGGGGGTAAATCTCACTAAAATCAATAGGACTCATTTATGAGTAGACATGCATAGGACTGCACTATAAATACAGGGGGGCCCCCATATCCACTGATTCGCTATCCACGGTTTCAGTTATCCACGGATTGTGGGGACCCCCCCAGGCTTTTACTTTTTTTCCCAGTAAGCTTCGTTTCTTCCTTTAAAGAAACAGGAGAAGCAGCCTCTGGCTGCTTATTACAGGCAAGTGGAACAAGACTAAGTACTAGAGAGTCTCTGCAAGGTTAATAGAAACCTTGCAGAGCCTCTCTAGGACTTAGTCTCGTTCTACTTGCTTGCAATGGAGGCTGCTTCTCTGTTTTTAAGGAAGAAACAAAACTTGCTGAAAGAAAAATAAGGGCTGGGGGGGGGCAAGCATGCTTGCCTGCAGGGGAGGCAGGGTGGGGGGCCCCTCAGGAAACCATAGAGGGGGTGTTCGCTCTTATCCATGGTTTCAAGTATCCATGGAGGGGCCTGGAACATATCCCCAGTGGATATGGGGGCCCACCTGTATACATAATGAATACAAATATATACTACAAGATGCAATCCTGCATGTTTGTATTTATAGAACGTGGTGGTATGCAGTGCTTGATCTGACTTCTCAGATAAAGACATTTGGGGGAGGGGGGTGTTTAATCTGGAAACACCATACCATCTGGGATAACCAGGAACTCCTCTAAATGAAAAATGTCTCTCTTCTGCTTTCTAATGCAGGTTAAATGATACATGCCTGTTGTAGCAGGTATCAACTTGGAAGAGATGCTCTCGTACATAAGAGGGCACACCTCTTCTAAGAGAATGCATCCTGCAGGGTTTTTTTTTAAGTACTTGCATTAAAAAATATAAAATCTTCTAACTGGATTAATCGGTACCATTTTAGTATACCAAAATGTGTTTATTCGGTCTTACTAAACATTGCAGTCCTTTTAAATCAATTTTTGAAACAGGGGTTTTTGAAAAGTTAAACAGAGCAGCCTTTGAGCTTCCAAGTCAACAAAGGTGACTTAGCTTTGGTTGAGCAGCAGAAAAACCTGCTCCTGTTTGCGAGTGGCATTTTGTTTTGCTTCTTGAGAGTTTACTTTGCAGGGTTGACTTATTCCCCCATCAATGTACAATAGTAACTATCCTGAACATCACATTCTCCTCCCTCCCAACTGAAGTTGTGCCATTCTTTAAGTATAGATGTTACTGGAAGGACCTCCTCTCCCTAAATCTGAAAAGGCCAACAAAGAGACCCCAATATGCCAATCTATGTGGGCATACTTGGTTCTCTGTTGGCTATTAATGCTAAACCAAAGGTCAATAAATTCTGGAAAATTATAAATTTTAAGTGAATTCCACATGCACAGGTGAGAAATACAAAACCTCCCTTCAAGGCAATATAGGTTTTCTATATTACCAGTTCCTAGATGTCCTTATGCACCTGTGAATACTGTAGCAACCTCCTCCCTCAAACTAGCAAGTGCATGCTAAGGAACTTGTGCAGAAAAGGGCCTTCGTCTAGTAGTCATTCCAGGCTTCACAAGTGGTAACTAATTTGTGTTCCGTTTAGCTAGCTTATATTGGCTTTTACACGCCAATCTTCGCATTCTAGCACCTGCACATTCCATGGCTAATTGAAAGCTTATCTTGGATAAGCAGCCTATTTGAATCCTGAAAATCAGAGCTGCTTTAAAAAAAATTATGCCTCTGGGTCTCATGACTGCAAAGTTAAGTTGTAAAAGTGGGACTCTTTTTTTTAAGTACTTGCATTAAAAAATTGGTGTGTTCTCCAGGGGCAATGTCATATCCTTCTACGTGCCTTGTTGGGTACCCTGATGACTTAAAGCTTCCATAATATGTCAACTAAGCATCTCCCACCCCCCAAAGACACAAGGTAGGATGCCACAACCAAGGCCTGCTGTCTGCCAGGAGTATCACTATCTCAGATGGAATTGAAAATAGGTGCATGTTCTTCATGCATCTGAAGTGATCTCGGGATGTGCAGACAGAGGCTGCAACTAGTTAAGAGAGTAGAGCTACTCAGATTAGGTCTGTGGTATACAATTATATAAGAAGCCTGGACTACTGCAAAATAGTTTTAATCCCCTTTTTCCTGGTTAACCACATCAAATTTTAAAAGGAGCTTTAAAGTTATCCGTTTGAAACCAGAGAAGAATTTTAAGAGCTCTCTGCCTATTAACCAGTTGAAGTTAAACTTGCACCTTGCCTTGTAGCCAATACAACTCCTCTGCCACTGGCCAACCCAGACACAGCAGAGCCCTTTCATTACAACTGGCCATTTTCTGTTGAAATGAAAATGCCACAGATGTGGGGGACACTCCCCCCCCATCTGCTTGCTATTAATCAAAGTAGTTATTCTCTCAACACTATGCTAGAGTTCTAGATCAGTCTCTCGTGTGTAGGTCACGCACCCCATTTGTGACAATTTATTTGTGACAATTCTGAACATTTTTTTTTGCTGTGCTGAACAGCAGAAGCTTTGCAGCAGAAGCTTTGCTATCTTCACTTCTCACCCTTCGTTTACACAGGTACATGAAAAACAAAACGACCTACGTGAACCTTAAAAACATTGCCGCTGGCCACTTTTGAGTGCACTAGGATTGGAATGGAAAATGGGTATAAGTATTAAACTAAATTAGAAACTTATTATGCAGATCTGCCTATTTCACAGTAGTCACAAAAATGGCCATTCACAGAGGAACCCAAATATAGATCTACTCAAGACAAACAAGCATTTCCTGGGAAACAGCTTCCTTCCCCCTCTAGTCTTCTCCCGCTGAAGACATGATCTTGGGAATCCTGGCTTCTCTCTCCTGTCATTGTCACTTGAAGGAAAAAGGCAAATCTAAGCTGAACAAAATACTGAGTGACCCCAGGACTGCAAAGTGACTTTCTAGAACTTTACTATTCCCCTTTCTTCTAAGCCCATTCACTTCAGAGCTGTCCCTCTGCTAGGGCTGCCTGTTAAAACACCACATTCCTGTTCTGCTTTGGTTTGCAACACAGAAGGGACAAACACAGCTTTCCTGTCCAATTCTCTCTCCTGTAAAAATTAGAGACAGAGTTATCCTTCATTGTATTAAAAGGATGAAAAGAAAAGGCTTTACTATTTCTCTATAATCAAGCGGGGGAAAAATGTCATTTACGTGCTTGGGAGCAGAGGAGTCATCCTGGGAGACTGAACTGAATAAAAGACGTGCTACCAGTAAAAGTGCCTGTTCCAAGAATGAATAAAGTGACTTTCTAGAACTTTGCAAAGATAAAACTGGAAGAAGAACTTAACGGAATAGAACAACTTTTTTTTATTTACAATAAATGTGTAGTGGTTGTGGCAGAGGTGGGTGGTCTAACCACCCCCCATCCATAACACAACCCCCCTGCAAACACAAAAAAAGGCATTGGCCCAAGAAATCCTCCAGATGAGGCACATGAACTGGAGCTGGTCAAATTGAACAGGATGTGCTTGGGCACTGCGTGCTTGGTATGAAGGCTCAGCTTCTGGGGAAAAATATGCTAGAATGATGCATGGAATAAAAAGGAGCCATATCCTGGCTCCTGTTGACACGCATTGAGCCACTGAACAAGGAAAAGCTAAGAGCAACAACCCCTATACAAATGCATTCATTTGGATGTTGCCTTCAAGTGTCGCCTGGTAAATCTCTATGGTTTCCACCAAGGGGAGGGGCTCAGTACTCTCAATTATCGCAATGGTCTCTCCAAATTCAGTGCACATGATAGTCTGGGTGGGCTGGCCAGCGGCTGCAAGAGACCCAGCAGACTGGAGCATGTCCTGGCCAGAAGCCAGTTCTGCGTGGGTTTTGCGGTGGCTCCGCAGGTTGGAAAGAGTCTTAAATGTCTTGGGGCAGAGGGGACAGGAATGGGGGCGCTCACCAGTGTGGATGCGCCGGTGCTCAGCTAGGTGCATTGATTGTACAAAGGCCTTGTCGCAGACTGGACAGTGGTAGGGGCGCTCCCCGGTGTGCAAGCGCCTGTGTTCCCGCAGGTGGGTGGCCTGCCGGAAAGCCTTGCCACAGTCGGGACAGGGAAAAGGGCGCTCGCCCGTGTGGATGCGCTGGTGCAGCTGCAGTCCAGAGGCTGCCACAAAGGTCTTGGCGCAAATGGGGCACTTGTGAGGGCGCAGGCCAGAGTGGCGCTGCTGGTGCCGGCTCAGCCCACTGGGGTTGGTGAAGGCTTTCCCACAAAGCGGGCAAGGGTAAGGACGCTGGCCCGAATGTACCAGTTGGTGAAGTGCCAGCTTGGCCAGGGAGCCCATGCACTTGCCACAAGACATGCAGAGGAAAGACTGGGGGGTGGCATGTTTATGGCGCCTGGCACAGCGGTGCGCCTGCAACTTGGAAGCCATCACAAAGAGAGCGCCACAGTCTGGGCAGCGGTGGGGCTCATGCCCAGAGTGGCTAAGCCGGTGCAGCTCCAGAAGGTGGCGGCGCGGGAAGGATTTGTCACAGTCCGGGCAAGGGAAGGGCAAGCAACCTGTGTGCACAGTCCGGTGCAAGGCTAATTGGTGAGCCCGAGGAAATGCTGCCCCACAATCTTTGCAGGAGTGGGGCCCCTCTCCGTTGGGCGCCATATGCAAGAGGCGGTGCTGGCGAAGGTTGGAGGACTGGGTGAAGCGCTTGTTGCAAACCTGGCACTGATAAGGCCGCTCACCAGTGTGTGTCACATGGTGTCGCGCCAGGTTAGCCTGGGAGACAAAGGTCTTACCACACTCGGAGCACTGGAAGGGCCTCTCCCCGGTGTGCGTACGCAGGTGGTTTCGTACATGCACCAGCTTCTTAAACTTTTTGCCACACGTGGGGCACTTGTGCTTGCGCTCTAGAACATGCACTACCCTCTTGTGCCGCACCATTCTGATGTGAGTAGAAAATGACTTTCCACACTGAGGGCACAGGAACCCAGCACTGGGCACTTCTGCTGACGTTCCGGGCAGAGAGGAGGAGGAGGAGCCATTGACACTAGTTGATTCCCCATCGGCAGGCCCTGGCTCAGGAGGCTGGCTGGGCGTCTGGTCTCCTGGGCCACGGGCGGGTGGAACCCCACTCTTGCCAGCATGGGTGCGCCGGTGGTAAAGGAACTTGGTCATATTGCTAAAGGTCTTGCCGCAGTGGCAGCGGTGCAGGGGATTGGCAGTATGGCTCTTGCGATGCATGATCAAGGTCATCTCTGTGGAGAAGCCAAGCCCGCAGTCCACGCAGAGGTAGAGGGCTTCCCCTTTGTGGATGCGCATGTGCTGCTCAAGAGAAGCTGCCTTTTTGAAGATCTTGTTGCAGTTGGGACATTCATATGTGCCGTCCACATGCACCCGCTGGTGAGCCAACAACCGCTTGGCTGTCATGAAACCACGCTGGCACTCGCCGCACAGGAACTCCTCGCTGCTCCCCATGTGCTCCTGCTGGTGCCGCCGCAGTGCCTCCGCTGTACCAAAGGTCTGCTTGCACTCACTACAGCAGAAAGCCTGAGCAGCGGGAGGCGGCGTGGGGGAGGCACGTGGACTGCTGACCTCCTGCGCTGCCACTTCGGGGGGCTCCCCACTCTCTTTCTCAATCTCTGTGAAGTGTTCGCCCTGGTGCTCCAACAGTTCCTCAGGCGTTAGGAAGAGACAGGCACACTCTGAACACTCATAGGGATACATGGGTGGAACTGGCTGGGGAGGCAATGGAAGTGATGCCTCGGAAGATACCGAGGAAGGTGGCTGGGAGGTTTGTAGCAGAGACGACTGGGAAGGTGGCGATGGAGCTGGCTGGGGGGATGGCTGGGAGTCAGCGGAGGCCTCTGGCTTCTGGTGTATTTGGCGATGTGCCAGCCACAGGCTAGTAGAAGGAAAGAGTTCATTACACTCATTACACTGGTAGCGTATCTGTCCTGTGGTTGCTGAAGAAGGCGGAGGCCGGGCTGGCACTTCCCTGGGGTGCACTTCCTGGTGGGCTAGCAGTTCGTCAGGTGACCACAGGACGCACCCACATTCCAGGCACTGGTAGCGGTTGTCCTGCTGGGGTCCTGTGTCCACCACAGTAGCTGCCACAGCAGCAGCTGGGGAGTCGCAGGGTTCCCCTAAGTGGCTCTGCTGATGGATCAGCACCTCCTCCAATGTGTTGTAAAGAAGCCCACACTCTGAGCACATGTACTGGTGCTGGAAAAATACAGACGACGCCAGCTCTTCTGCCATGATGTCGCCAAGCTTACACCTGCAAAGAGGGGGAGAGAGTGCGTGAGCGAGAGACTAGCACGGGTGGGGAGAGAAAGAGGGAGCAGACAATGGGGAGAACATTGAACCCACAGCAGCAAATTCTGGCATGAAGAGGAAGCAGCAAATCTTACTTTGGGGGAGCTGCTATTATGCAATGTCGCAGAACCAGCAATGCCCGGTTGTTTATATACTGTATTTCTTCAATTCTAAGACGCATGTTTTTTCCCAATTAAGCATTTCAAAAAATGGGGTGCGTCTTAGAATCGGTCTCCAAAAAGCACCCCAAAATACTATCTTCTTACATACTGGGGCTTGGAGGAGCTTCAGGGAGACCTGCGCGACCCTCTGCAGGCCTCCCCGATCTTCAGTTCGGCAAAAACCGGTGATTTTCAGCCATTTCCGGTTTTCGTGAAAACCAGAAATGGCCAAAAATCGCTGTTTTTCGCCGAACTGAAGATCAGGGAGGCCTGCAGAGGGTTGCGCAGGCCTCCCTGAAGCTCCCCCAAGCCCAGGTAACGAAGGAAATGGCACTTTCTGGCGGGGCCAGAAATGCTACCCAAAGGCAGTGCACTCAGTCATCCTCAGCTGCAGGAGACATGCTGGGGAGAGTTGGTGCTGAGCGGGTAGATTCAATGAAGGGAGGTGAGTCTTACAATCGATGGATTTTTTCCCCCCTGCTGGTGGTGCTAAAAGTAAAGGTGAGCCTTAGAATCGATGGCGCCTTAGACTTGAAGGTAAATATACTGCTTGTGTGTGTATTAAAAAAAGTGTATCTCACTGGAAGGTAAATGGGGTGGGTGGGTGGGGTGGGGAAGAGACCACGAATGTGCTACCCACCCAGAGCTCCTTGAAAGGAAGAGCAGAGTAGCGGGATATGGCAGGGAAAGGGCTGAATCAGTAGACAGGAGATCATGAGGGAAAGGGAGACACTGGTGACAGCCTCAGAAGACCTCGTAGCTTTACCCCTCTCGGGGGTTTGTTGAGTTTGTCTTTCAAGCTCTTTATTCGCCTTCCAGTTCCCGCTGCTCTGGCTCATTATGAGAGGGAAGAAACTAAGAGACGACGCCCCCTAGGGTGGTGGGGGAGACCGGCTGAAACGGGATGCGGAGCGCTGCGGGCGGGGCTGGAGCGAAGCCCCCTCGCCCCACCGAGCTGCAATGACGGCTGGAGGCGCGAGCGGGGAGGGGGCGGGCCTGGCGGGGGGGGAGAAGCGCCACACTCACCCGGCCCGTGGGCCTGACCCGCCGGCGCCGCTTTAGCTCTGCCCGTCCTCCCCTCACACAGGCCCGGCTCGCTCGGCCTAGGCAACACACCGCGCCTTCTCACGGCCTTTTCCCCACCACCACGCGGGGGAGCCAATCAGCTGCCTCGATACTAAGGGGGCGGTTCGGCTCGAGGGGCTCAGTGACGCCACGGCGGCTCAAACGTCAAAGTCAGAGGGGAGGCGGGGCTAGAGGCAGCGACGCAGGGCGTGGACTTTTGACGGGTTTTTAAAGGCCCGCCCATTCATGGGTCAGGAGAGAAGACGCGTTTTTTTCCGTTGCCTTGGTCTCTTCGCGCTGTTACGCTTCTTACGTAACTCCCCCTCCCGCGTACGCAATTGGCGCCGTCACCTTGACATCGCGCGTGGGCCGTTTACGTAGTAAACGTTCTTGTTCTTTGTGCCCCCGAGGGGGGGCGGTAACGGTGCGCTGCGCACATCACGTCAACAGCTATCCATATTGCGTAAAGTGCGCAACCGCCGCTCTGTGGAAATACAGCCCCGCCCACCCCTTCGGCTTTTTTTCGGCACGCCCATCAGGGAACAGCTTCCTCTCGTTGTTTTTCCTTCAAAGGAGGCTGGACTCTGCGGAAAAGCTCCTCCTACACACGTGGGTCACGAGGACAGAGGGATCCGTCCGCGTGACGGCAGGGGGCAGGGAGGCGCACGCGTCCTCCGGCCGCGCACAGCCTTCGGCGCGTGCGTGTGAGGACTGCCTGCGGCGCTGCGTAGGAGACCGGCCCAAAACCAAACACTCTTCGGCGCATGCGGGGTGGGAGGGGCCGGAGGCGGCACCAGGTGCGCGCAGGCGCAGACGCTTCGAAGGTACCAGAAAGATCGGAACGACGGCAAAGAGGGCTGTGCGGCGACTGAAGAGCCGGTAAGTGGGGGGGGGGGAAGAACCCTAAAAAAGCACAAACGGGGGAGAGGAAGGGGTAAGAGTAAGTCAGGGGAAGGGGAAAATAATAGGGCGAATTTTTTTTTTGGGGGGGAGGAATATTATGTGAGGGAGGGGTGAGTGAGGGGCTCGTTGACCGTTAAAGGTGGCGTGGGGGGAGGGGGTTCCACGACCGGGCGCAGAACGTCGAGGCGCCTGTGAGGCAGAAGCGGAAAAACAACCGAGTGGGAGGAGCCTCGAGGGAGGGGCGGGGCTTCAGAAAGGACGGGAAGAGCTGCGCTGTGCGCAACAGGGAGGCGCCTGTGCCCTGGTGAGGAGGCGGGTGGAGCCCTGCGCCTCGCCGTCCGGCAGGGAAGCTCCGCGCCAGGGCTGGGGGCTCCGATCTACGTCTCCCCGCCTGCGCTGCCTCTTGTGACGGGGGGGGGCGAAGCTGCTTCCGCCGCCTCCTCCTCCTCCTCCTTGTGGCGTCCGCTCTGCTGCCCCCTCGCGGCGCGTTGGCTACCTGCGGCGTTTCGGAAGGGGCTGCGGCTTGCCGTCTCGCAGTCCAAAGTGCAGCTCCGCAGGCGGCGCATCTCTCTCGCCGTGACTGTACGTCGTCGGAAAGGGTTCCAGCGTTCAGACCCGCGGTCTTCTCGGGTTCTGGCCTTATTTAGTAATGTGAGGAGGGACTGGAGAGGCCGGTGCTGTTCACTAATCGTTCCCTTTTCTCCTTTTACAGACCTCTGTGCTGCTGTGTTGTCAGATCTGACTCCAGATTCAAAAGGCCCCTTCCTAAGGCTTCTAGCGGGGCTCTCTTAGAGGCTGAAAAAGTTGAAACGAGTATCATTCCTCTTCCTCAGTGGTCAAAGGGCTACATATTTGTCCTTTTTTATCACATAACATTACAGTCCTTGGCAGGGTTCTCATCTCCCTATGGCTGGCACAAGGAGGCCACTTTTTGCCCACATCTGGGAGGAGGAGGAATGCCTAGAGTACTATGGGATGATTTCCCTGCACCGTATGTTTGATGTGATTGGTGCACAGCTCACGGAGAATGATATGGAAGTGCTTTCTTTCCTTCTGGATGAAACACAGCCTTGGACCCACCCATTGGATCCTGCCCTTTGGGGTGTGGCAGCAGCAGAAGAGGGTGGTGCTGAGACGATCTCGCCTGTGCTAGAAAGCTGGAAGAGGAAAAATCAGTGCCCGTGTAACTTAGCCAAGACTGGTGGTAGTCTGGAAGTTGCTGCAGATAGGCAACGACCCAAGAATGGTGTTGAATTGCTCCTGGAGTTAGAAAGGAGGGGCAGGTGCGATGAAACCAACTTCTTGCAGCTGCTTCAGCTCTTGCGAGTGCTGACAAGGCATGATCTACTCCCATATGTCACCCTGAAAAGGCAACGTACAGGTACTGGGCCTTAAGTGTAGAGGCACTGTCTTGTGTCTTAAATGGTTGAGTAAATGTAGCTGAATAACAAGCATTTTGCAATTAAAGGCAGTTCCCTTGTGTTGGAATCCAGCTTTCTTGTAGGAATTTAGGCAGAAGGAGGGTATGGATTTGAGGGGGCTGTGGGAAAACTCCAGGGATCCCCAAAAGGATCAGGTTCGCATAGGTCAATAGCTCAGTTTGCGGCATTGATTGGTATTTCCGTGGCGTGTCATTCTACGGCCATGGTGCATCTCAGCTGATTTGATAGATGAGTGTTGCCTCTTTGTAGAACCTTTTTTTTTTAATTAGAACCGTGTTTGACTTTTCAAACTCTTTAATTTTAGTTTCTCCTGAGAGATACACCTATGGACCATCTGTCTTGACATCAGACCAACAGGTGGACAACTGTCTCAATTCAGCCTCTGCAGAGCCTCAGCATGATCAGTGGGAAACAGGTGTGTGGAAGGAGGGATAGGGCTTCCTCGTCCTTTCTTTGATTTTCTTTTCTTCCTTTTGGGTATTGATATGCTGCTGTTGAGAATGTGATAATGGAGCTGTGGATTTTCTGTACTGTCCCTTTTGCTGTCAGTTTTAGGCTTTGTCTCTGCTACAGTAGCAAACGTGTTTTAACGACTCCCAGATAAAAGGTGGCACCTGAGTATCTTAACCAGTTCACATTGTCGGCATTTGATGTCTGGTATTTGGAACAGCAGCTATTTGGGAGCTGAACTTTGATTTTCAAGCTTTGGGAGTGCACTTGTGATGATTCCTTGTATTCTTCACCTCTAGGCTCCAATTCCAGCAAAAGGAAGCGAGTAAGCAGAGGCCGAGCAAAGTCTACTCCCCCCCGCAGGCGGCGGGGAGCCAAAGCAGCTTCTGCTCCAAAGCAGGAGATCCAAACTCCCACCAAAGTGACTTGTGGTAGGTGTTGGCCTGGCATGCGCTGTGTTCTTGGGGTTCCCGCTACTTGCACCTAGTTTTTTAAAAAAATATATATATATTTATAAAGCCCATCTGAAAATCCTCTAAAATGCTGATTAGCAATTTGAGTTCCTATTCAGAGTCTCCTTAGTTTGTCATCCTCACTCTTGCTGGAGCCAGAGGGTGAAAGGGTTGGGGGTGCACAATTATTATACTTGTAGCTGTAACTCGGGCTCTCCCATTCTGTGTGAGTGACCTTTTTGGTCTTGTCTTGCACTGTAAGGTGTAGTTCAGGTTCACTGATAGAACTCGGTCTGGTGCAGAGAAAATGGGAGCTTTGGTCCCCTCCTTGGGGTGAGGGTGGGGAGGTGCTACTCTACTCTTCCTTCAGTTCCTAGTGTGATCTGGTTGGTACTTCTTTTCACTGCTAATTCTCCAGATGGTCCTGCTTTATGAGTGAAGGAGAGGGTGCCTTGAGGTTAGACTACTATCCCTTTAGCATTCAGTTTTTGGGTGGGATGTAAAGGCTGTTGCTCCATCTCACTTGTGCACTGGATATGCTGGTCTTGGAGACTGTTTTAGGTGCTCTGATGTGGTCTGTGATTGCAGATAATCTGGCAAATGAAAGGTCCATATACTCCTATGACACTTTGGGGACAAAGGAATTGTGTTGACAACTACAAGGCAAATAACTTTGATCTAGTTGCATTCATGCCACCTGCCACTTTCTCTACAGTAATTTCAGATTGTGGTATAAGGAACAGTTGAAATATATACATTCTTCTACGTTAAAAAAAATAGTAATTTGAAAGGAAAGACATCTGGAGGTTTTTTGTTTCCTACAGTTAATGTCATGATGAATATCGCAATTCAACTTCACTTTTTTTTTGAGGATGAGACTTGTTGGGCAGCTAGTTCTCTCATACCAAGCTGTCTTCAAGAATGATTTCTGTGTAGACTGGAAGGAAAGTCACATGTACCACAGTTCCTGTGTTGGAGCTTGGGATAGTATTAAGTGGTGGTGGAGCTTTTGAATGACTGCTCCATACCCTTTAAATCATGACCAAAATTGTGCGTGTATGTGCCAAGTAAAATGGTGGCTACAGTATCTTTTGGAATCATTTTGGGTTTTAGAGTTTACATTCCTAGTAGTTGCTGCTGGGTTACGTGTCCTAATAGGACTCATTATCGTGACTTTGGTCAGTAGCACAACCCACTAAACTGGGTTTTTCTTAAATGGCTGACTACTTCTCTGACTTTTTAATTATAGGTTAAATTTTATTTGCGTTCAGATTTCTGACTTGATTTTCAGCTCTGTACTGAGTATCTGTCTCCAAGAGCAGCATATACTGCCCCTTTCTTGTGGGCTTAGGGCTGCTTCAAACATGCATTTCCTATTCGGAGTACCTTATCAAGAAAACAGTGAAATCGGTATGTAGACTGTCCCATGTGACAACCTCCATGCAGCTTTCAGTTTCCTTATCAAGACTGATGCTTTGCACACGTGTAACATTTGAAGCAGCCCTCATTCAGCATGCGGGTGCCCAGGGCTGAGGTAGGGTCCCTACCCAATTCAGTGTGCTATTGTCTTTGTGTCAGTGCAATGCAAATGAAACAAAAGCGAATGCACAAAAACGCTTGTCTTACCATCTGACCAATTTACAGGCAATGGGTTCTAACGAAGAAGGTTCAAAAATAATTCAATGAGTGTCAAAACTGCAACTTCAAGGTGCAGCTAAGGCTTCTGCCGGGTAGGTGCAAGGATCAAACTGTAAGCTCCATTCAGCACTAGATTGTTGCTTGTATACTGTGTAATGTTACCTTGCTTCACTGGAGCAGAACCTGACTTATGTGATCAGGCAGCTGCTTCTCAAACGAGCTCTGTACTAACTTTTCTGAGTTGCACACCTAAACGTGGGAGTCTCAGATGTGTCTCCCTCTTCAGTTTGCAACCTCCTGGGCTGTCTCAGCCTGCCAGAGCTAGGCCTTAACTACAGAAAAAGAACAAGCAATCCCCAAATGATCTTTTTTTGTTGCTGCTTGACTTCTGCCAATTCTTTCTCAATCCACCATTTAAATTCCAGGTTACTAAGCAAAAGTTGATGATAAAGAGACTCTGTCTCTCTTGTGCACTCCTCTCACAGAATGGTCTCGCAAAGGTAAATGAATCCATGCACCCAAACTTCCACCCGTTCTTTGTGAAAACAAATCTGTGTTTTAAATGTGTACTAAGTTATCTATTTCTCGAGGAACCGTGGGCTGCCCCATCCTGCATGTTGGCCTCTTGAGCAGCCGATTCATAACAGCATGTTGGCTGTCTTGATGCTTGGTGGGGACAGGGCTGCACTGGCAGCTTCTGGGACTGTGACGGAGTATAGAGCCACTCTAGACTGGCACTGCGAGGGGCTTGTTCTGCAAACCTCCAGCAGGGCCTGATGGAAATAGGCTGGGGTGCCATGGCATTGAGGGGCGTGCCTGCGCCTGGTGGAGCTGCCGCTAGCTGATGTCTCAAGTGCAGATCCACTTAAGGCTTTGCTCATTAGATCTAGGCAGGGAGCAGTAGGTCCCATCTCAGATGAGCCCTTTAATTATATACGTACGTCTACTGCTGCAGATATTGGGCCACTGTAAGCTGCTGTGGAAGGGTTCCTGGCAATCCCTTGCGGGGGGGGGGGGGGGCAGAACAGTTCCCTTAATCTCCTCACTTGTCCTCAATACTTCCATCAGTTTCCTTGGGCAGGTTCCTCCTCTGGCTCATCACCTTCTGTCGTAGGTGGGTGAGCTGCTAGCTGTTAATAGGCCTGGAATCATTCCCTGTTTTCATTCCCTGTTTTCACCTTGACATCCATTTGGTATTTTGCTCTTCCTTTCCCAGTTAATTTGTCATTAGGGCAAGTGTGATCCCTGCATTGATCTGCATACCACTGGGTGGTCCTCGGGAGTAAGAAAACATGCACCCTGTGTTCTTGCAGTGAGTTGCCACATGTCCGGTATCTGCAGCAGTCCCTACCAGTTTAGCAGTTAGCCCAAGTCCTTCACGCCATTTTGTGTTCTTTTTGCCATATTGAATCTCGGAATGATTTCTTGATGTTACCATGTGCTAAAAGTCTTGAACCCTGTTTCTCTCGGTCCACAGTTGAAATCCATCTCTGGAAAAGCATAAGTATTGGCCCAGGCAAGCGGGCCAAGTACCAGACACTGGTAAAACAAACAAAAAAGCAAAAACTTAAGTCTGGCCCTCATGATTATTTCAGCTGCCTCTTCACCGCTTCTCCTATGTTAGAAGCGACCCTGCGTCTGGACCCTGCAGCGCTCTTGTTAAACAAGCTGTGAGGGACACGGCCTTGGACTCTGGGACTGGTTGCCTTCGACACAAGGAGGGCATTGTTGCGCGGTTAAACTGTCTGTCTGTAATGGTTATTTTGCTGGCCTGTAAAACTTTAATTTGTGTGTCAAGAGGGAAAACTGGTGTATAGAACAAATCAGTACTGTATGTAGGTCCCAGCTCTCTTCTGGGAAACAGGGAACTTAAGGTCTCTGATCTGGGCTTGTAATCACTTAACAGTACTGGGCACGTCCGAAGGGGTTTGCATGGATGATGAGGTGACAGGCCTCGTTCTCTGAAAACATCCTACTTTGGTAATCAACTTGGAGGCTTCTTTAGTTGTGATTGAAACTTGGAAAGACATTTGCAGATGCCTCTGCAGCACGGGACCCGGTGACATGTTTTCAGGCTTTGTCCTTCCAAAGAATCACCACAGTGGGATTGTTTCATTGGGACTGGGGCCTGAATTTCTAGCCGCTTCTCTTCCTCATCCTGATAAGTTGAGGTTTGGGTGGGTACAGTGGTGTCTGCTGCCTTGGCTAATGTCATTCTTGCCCATATAGGGCCAGTGTCTGATTTGATGCAGCTGCTCAGAGCTTGCATTAGTGCTGGCTGGGCAAGGTCGCTGAACCAGTCCTCCGCCTCCTACAAACCAGTTGTACAGAAACCTTCTCCCCACAGCCTTGCAGTTGACATGAGTCCTGCCTGCTTTGAAATAAAGGTTGGGTTTTGTTCCCTGTCGTCCATACTTTGAAGTTTTTATATCCTGTCCTGGGGGAGGAAGAGGCGCCAGTCACTTAAGTTGGGGGTATAGCTGTGACGCAAGGGGTGCCAGTGTGTTAACGCCAACTCTGACAGCTGCTGCCATTCTGTACTCCAGAGCACTGTTGCTTTTGGAACGTGGGTGGGCTGAGATGATATTCTGAAGGGGTTTGCTCGTGTGTCAAACCATGGATGCCAAAGTCTGTATCTAAGCTGTGTACAGTGCTAATAAAGTGGAACCTCTTAGCTGCTGTTTGTGGAGCCAACGTCTTGGGTGGGAAGCTGGGGTTGGGAGTGGTCTCCGGTGGGCCCAGCAGCTGAGCTCCTGGAACTTGCTGCCCAATCAAGGCAAGCAGGCATTGGTGTACAAAGAACTGTGGGTGTCTGCCTCCAGTCCAAAGCTTCTAAAACGTTGGGCTTTTACCACGTGCAGAGAGGGTGAATTTCATGGACTGAAATTGAGCCATTGACTGGCTGTTCTGCTGCAGAATAAAGTAACTTCGGTGATCCCTGTCGAGAGCAACTTGCTGCACAGCTCTGTTGTCCATCTGGAAAGAAGGGTTCTGAGTGTCTAGCTGGCCGGTCCAGGACTGGCAGTTCCTCCACCGCTGGCATGGGTGGGTTAGGGCTCCAGGCCATACATACTAAGTTGCTGGCAAAGGGCTGTGACTGCACTCTGAGTTGATGCTTCTACAGGTGATGACCACAAGACACAGAGAAATAAAAGCTGACGGCCTTGTTGAGCGTATGTAATACACCACCTGCCATTTTTTTTAATGTATCCTATTCTGTATTTGTTCAATTTCTCCCTCCCTTTCGAACCTTCTAAATTTTCAGCTGCAATGCTGATATTTTGGGCACCTGAACTAAAACAAGAACCTGACCTTCCACTTCTACTGTTCATGGTTACAGCTGAACTTCACTAATTTCTCTGGGGCATTTTAGCACTGTAACATCTTGCAGCAAGCCTGTTGCCAGATTATTAGTATCTGAATAGTTGGAAGCTTTTGTGCAGAAGAGTCCAGGTGTCGCTGTGAATGTTGTTCAGGCTCTTGTAAGTCATCCAAGTCAAGGGGGAAATTCTGACTCTTGCTAAAGCCGGTGGCCCAGATTAGTAGCGCCTTCAGCGGTATTGCAATTATTAATACAGCAGTAGCAGCCTGAAACGACACTCCAAGACAGGACAGACAATGATTGGAAGATTCTCCTTATGGATGTGTCTGAAGAATAACCCTGTTGAAGACAAACCACCAGGACCCCCTCGTGCAGGTGGCTCAAGCAGGCATGGGGTGGTGGTGGTGGGGAGGATACTAGAGTAATGGGTTTATTCTTCTGATCCTAGGGGATACAGATTGAGGCAGGGTGACTTGGTAGTTCTGATCCAACAGTTGCACAGTCCAGTTTGGCGTGGATGGACACTAGTGAAGTTCAGCTCTAACTTTGCGCCAGTGGTACACCTCAAAGACCAGAGCCTGAACACCCCTTGCTGAGACGGACCATCTCAAGAAGCCCGAAACCTTTGGGAAACCTGAGTGGCCTGGATCTTCAGCTTGGTGGGGTCTCTGTTCAGCACCTTTTTCAGAGCTATTGAACAGCCCAACCCTGGAATACCGCTGCATGACCGCATGTTTGTCTGCGTGCTGTGTCTGTGACCCCTCGGCTCTAACGCGTCTCTCTTTCTCTTCCCTCCCCCCTCTTTCTCTCTGTCTCTGTTCTGTGTGTCCTGCTCAGACATCCGGCTCCGTGTTCGTGCAGAGTACTGTGAGCATGAGCCCGTCTTGCGTCAGAATGTGATATCAAACAAGCAGATCCCACTGGAGCGCCAGTTTGATGTCTTTGGGCAGTCCAACACCATCCTCAAATCCCGGGACCTGGGCTCCATCATCTGCGACATCAAGTTCTCGGAGCTGTCCTACCTGGATGCCTTCTGGAGCGACTATATGAACGGCTCGCTGCTGGAGGCGTTGAAGGGAGTCTTCATCACAGACTCTCTCAAAGAGGCCGTGGGCCAGGAGGCCATCCGACTGCTAGTCAACGTGGATGAGGATGACTATGAGGAAGGGCGACGTCTGTTGCTGGAAAGCGTCATTCCCCAGGCCTGGTGACTTTGGCTTCTAGAAAATCCAAGTATGTTGTCATTGCAACCTCGCCTTATCCCGTTGCATTTCTCTGAGAAGCAGTGTTTCTGTAAGGGGCAACAGTACCTTGTTTTCAGTATAAATATACCGTATTTGTCTGTTCCGTTGCTGGCTGTCACTGGTTCCCCAACACTTTCTTTGGGCTGCGCAAGCTATTTGAAAATGAAACCTCTCGATTAGAGAATTTGACTCTCAAAGGGGTGTTTCTACAGGGGACATAGCACACTTGGGCCTCTGAGCAGCTGGGTGTGGGTCATGCTCCCTAGAGAGACCAGCAGAAAGAGATAGCGAGAGCTAATTCAAGTAGAGGCTGGGATTTCTTCCTGTCTCTGAAACATCGACTGGCAATGAGGCCTGCAGGGAAGATCAACTAAAAGGCTTTATTTAAAACGCATGCAATAATACAGATTATAATGGAAACCTTCTAAAAGTGACTCGCTTCGAGAAGAGCATCGGCAGCATCCATAAATCCCATGAATTTCAGCAGATGCTTGAGAGTCCCAAAGGCTTTCTGCAAAGGAACCGCTTTTGCGTGTTGCCTATATGCTGGCAGAGATGGGTATGGCGCTGGTACTAAAGATTTAACATCCTTGCTGTCTTGTCTTTTTCTCTCAGGACTCTTCAGATTTACTCCCTGGTTACGTGGCTTGTCTACTCAGCGTAGACAAGGAAAAAGGACTTTTAGAAAAGGAACCTTCATCCCGTTGTGGAGCAGGGCTGGATCTTGTCAGCGGCGGGACTCCAGGGAGTCGGTTGTGCCACAGCTGCTTCTGCAGAGGTTGAGGCTTTGAAAAAGCAGCAGGGATGGTCTTGAGGGCATTCAAGTCTCGCAAGACTTGGCTGGAGATACCCACTCGATTTGGACTTGTCTCCTGAACTGAAAGGGACATCTTTTGGGGACATACTCCTGTTAAGGAAGCATAAAAAGGGCTTCAAGGCTTTCTGGCATAAGTTAGTGTGTTCATTGTGCTCCCCACCATGTTTTGACTACTCTTCTTCTCTCCCCCCCCCCCCCCATAGAGGGCAGCCTTGCTGGCACCCCTTCTGAAGACGAGCAGTGTTGGAGTGGCCCTTTTTCTCAACCTGCTCTTGGTGAGACTGGACTTCAGTCCCCCCTCCCATTTTAAGTTAAATATGCAACCATGCCCTGTGGAATGGGGTATGTGTGACTATAAAGATGGAAATTTGAGTCACTTTTCTTAAGGACATTTTTCAATTCTGTGGTTATTTGTACATAATATAAATGGGATTTAAAAAACAGTGAAGAGAGCAGTTTAGGCATAATCTCTGGGTAGAGGAATCTGGCTGTAACAGGAAAGTCAGAAAAATGTAATTTAAAAGTTGTGTATATTTTTTTTTGTACACAAAACAAGACTTTTTTTGGCAAAGGATTCTTAATGTATTGTATTTGCAAATAGCAAATACCAATAAAGAAGAGAATTTGCAGTGTCTGGGTTCATACTTCATTCTTGGTAAGATTTGTTTTTAAAAACCTCTATCTGGTTTTTCACCACTAAGTTGCTTGGAAGCTGACAACATAACAAATCAAAAAGGCAGTATCAAATACAATGTACCAAACCAGCAATTTGAACAGATTATCAATGTGGATTTCCCCAAAGGCCTCTTTTAAAGGGGAAGGTCTTCGGCAAGTGGTGAAAGGACACATACAGGCCTCTCTGGGAGGGCCTTTCAGCATGTTGGCTTTGGGACCTGGAAACAGGACCTTAGATACTGAATGGAGAGTATGGGAGAAGCTAGTCCGCACCCCTGTACAGATGGCATTGATTTTCTGGTTCCTTTGTTGTGAAATCGTACATCACATCTGACTGGCGTGTTATCATAATACAGTTAACACATAGCAGTGTTTGCAGTTGACTAATTTGTCAGTTCACATAACCCTTCTGCTAGTAGTGAATACTTTCCATGCTGAAATCTTTGTGTGATGACTGCTGTAAGAAGTACTATCACGGGCTGTCGAGGCATAGAAAGGGGACATGCTAGCCTCACAATCAAGCAGTAAGCATTTGTGAATGTGTACATATACAGTACTTCATTTTTACATGAGACCCGAACTAATTGAGTGCTCTGCATATTGCTTTTCCTCCTCTTGTTGCGAGAAGGAAGAAAGGGACCGCATGGAAGAGGAAAAGTGTAATGTGCTAAGGTGGCGGTAGAAGCCATTCCAAAGTCTGCTCCCTGGAAGCCTCTCTTTGTGCGCCAGATTCATCCAGTCAAACAAATTGGGAAAACCGCCAGGGACTCCAGACAGGGATATATCGCCTACTAAACCTCAACGTAGAGGAGACAGAGCTGCCCTGTCTATGAACATGACTGAGATACAGTAGCTACACCCAAGTTGCAGATTGGTGAGGATACCTGCCTTTGTCGGTCCATCCAACTCCCTGTTTGGAACAAGAGGAGGGAAATGAAGCAGAAGAGAGTGGTGTGCAAGAGTGTCTGGCACTTTTGCCCACCATTTTCCTTACCCCCCCTTTTTTTAATCCCAGGAGCAGAAGGGGCAGCTGTTATACTGCCAAGTAAAGGGGGCGGCATTTGATATGCTCCCTCAGGGGCAGGGAAACGGACTGGATAGCAATCTCCAATCCCAAGCATTGTCCAGTTCTTGTAGACAAATTCCATACCAAAACTGGAACGTCTTCACGGGCTGAAAAGAGTGCCGTCTGAAAGCAATGCAGCTCTTGGGACTCTTAAGCCTTCATGGATCTGACGTAAGTTTGTATGACGTACATCTTTGTCCTGATTCTGGATACTCTTCTTTTGCCAATGAGCAAAGTTTCTCATGTATTTTGCTATGTGAATGACTTTGATTTTGTTTTGAAAAGCAATACAGTATATAAAAGGTAAAAGGTATCCCCTGCTTGAAAGCCAGACTCTAGGATGCGGTGCTCATCTCCGTTTCTAAGGCCATAGAGCCAGCGCTGTTGCCTCTTCCCGCTGCAGTGGTACCTACTTGCAATTTCTTGCTTTTGAACTGCTAGGTTGGCAGGAGCTGGGACAGGAGACGGGAGCTCCCTCCATCACGCGGCACTCAGGTCTCGAACTGCTGTCATGTGTCTGATGTGGAGGTAGAATTTGAACCATGAACCCTTGCAGGGAAACTGAGGACAATTCCCATGACTAAACCAACCCCGCCCCATGACATAGTCTGCCTGCTTTCCCCACTTTCGACCCATTCCAGCTAAGTTTTTTTCCCTCCCTTTCACTTTCTGCTGTTACTCAACATAGCTTCTATAAAAAGTCAGGAGGACAAAGCAAGATTAAACCGCATTTGCTGATTGGCCCACCAGGGGGCTCCACTAATCTGCAGTTATCCCCTCTCCAAACCATACAGTACTGTATTTGTCTTGTTTCCTTTCACAGGCACCCTAAATGAATGTCATTTTCCCCAATGATAAATGGATAATGCATTGCTGATTGTGTGTGTGTGTGTGTGTGTGTGTGTGTGTGTGTGTGTGTCCGGGGGGGAGATATCTACTTAGCATTACTTGGATGGAAGGAGAATTTTTCCATGCAGGTGCAGTGTAGTCATCCCATTGCATTTCCGCAACTCCCGAGTTGCTAAAGAAAGAGACTGATTCAGATTAATCCTAAGGATTTAAATGTTTTGTTTTGGAGGCTGTCAGAAGAAAACTTAATTATACTGTTGCTTTGTGTGGCCTAGAAGGGAAAAACAAGGAGTGAGGACTTCTCTATGAGGGAAGGGGTTGGACATGCTGGGGGGGGGGAGTGTGATTTTGGAGAAAGGGCAGTGGCGTAGCTAAGGGGGGCAGGCCTCTGGGTGAGTGTGTGTGCGCACCACGGGGTGTCATTTAATAATAATAAATTATTATTTATTTATTGAATTTATATTCCACCTTTCTCCCCCATAGGGGGACCCATTTTTATTAGGGTGTGAACTGTACCTGTAAGGGTTTAGGGGAATGAAATATTACATTTCTGTGAACGTTTTGGGATTATTTATTTAATTATCATAGTTAATGAGTTTGGGACTCGAGGGGGTCATGACCCTAGCTGCTCCTCCTCTGTTTGTTTTCAGTTCTTCAGGTTTGGTGACGCTTGTGTTGTGGGCTGTCTAGCACAGTTCAATGCATGTTTAAAAAAGGTAAAGGTGACCCCTGACAATTAAGTCCAGTCGTGTCCGACTCTAGGGTGTGGTGCTCATCCCCATTTCAAAGCCGAAGAGCCAGCGTTGTCCGAAGACGTCTCCGTGGTCATGTGGCAGGCGTGACTCTCCTTGCCGCAGCGCGTAGCATGCGGCTGGAACACGGAGCGCTGTTTACCTTCCTGCAAGCGGTACCTATTTATCTACTCGCATTAACATGCTTTGGAACTGCTAGGTTGGCAGGAGCTGGCCAAGCAATGAGAGCTCACCCCGTCGCGGATTCGAACTGCCGACCTTTCAATCGACAGCTCATGGTTCAGCGGTTTAACCCACTGCGACACCCGCTGGCCGTGCATATTTACTTGCAAATAAGTCCCATGGAGTCCAACAGCACTTATTCCTGATTCAGTATGTGTTGGCCTGCTGTCTGCATTGATTAACAGAGGAAGTTGTGGTCTCCTAGCAAACTCAGCTCTTTCAAAGCTTATCTTGAGTGACTGATAATCTGCAGGGTTTGGCTTGCCCAGCAACATCCTTTTCTCTCCCCACCCTTTTGTTTACTTCTGCTTTGATGCTTAACATTCATCTTGATTTAAAATTTTTGATGAACTCAGAAACTTGCTCATTTCTCTGACACCCTTTAGGGTCAAACTAGATGCAACATGGAAGATTTGTGATCTCTCAACCTCTTTTTGTTTGGTTTAAAGCAGCATTACGGATTGCCCGTGGGGCACTGGCAGGGGGGAATTCACCCTTTCCCCTACACTGTTTTCCCAGTTTAAACCCCTCTCCTCCCAAAGCTCTTGTTAGCTGTGAAGGGGGGGGGACACCTGGGGGGGAGGACAGGCACAGCATGGGAACCTGTTTTGCCCCCTTTGTGTTTAAGAGCAGCTTCAAGGTGAGGGGTTATTTCCACCAGGGAAACTGCATGGGGGAGTGAGAGGGTTAATCCCCTTTCCCCCTCCAGTGCCGTGGTCCCAATCCAAATCAAGCCATCTCACAGGTGCTTTAACCAAAGAAAAAGATGGGGAGATCTGATTACGGATCGCCCACGTCACGTCTAGTCTGGCCCTTAATTGGCCCAAAATGAAAGTATTACCTTACTGTTATTTTTGGATTTCTGCCTCCACCCACCCATCCACCCCCCCTTGCCATGGATCGACATGGCTACCTGCAGTTTTTTGTCTAACCTCGTTTGTGTACGCCTCAATAAATAAGAAAGTTGTCCAGCGCTTTAAACTAGCTAGTACAAAAGCCGTCTTGAGAGCCTCCGAACCGGAGATAGCAGATGAGATCAGATGAGGTCTTAAATGATCCTACTGAGCTTACGCCAAATTGGAAAGATACGCGGTTTGCCTCCCCTCAAATAGAGATGAGCTGCCTGATGTGATGCCTGCCTGTGTCTCCAGGAACAGAAGCCAGGGCGAGAGCACGTGCTTGGCATCTAGGCAGTTTCATGCGTAACCCTTGGCATCTCCAGCATAAATCTCACTGGTAGCAGGCCTGCAAAAGACGACGTGTCTCTGCCCGAGACCGTGGAGAGCTGCTACTGGTCAAAATTAGGCTAGATGGAACAATGGTCTGATCCAGTAGGAGGCGGCCATTTACAGTATATTATATATATAGTGCCATCTCTGTAGAAGGCAAAATGTGAGATGGCAGGTCTCTGCCCTGAGGGGCATACACCCTATCAAGGGAGGGGAGGGAAATGAACAGGGCTGACATGAGGCCTCGTGGCATCTGAGGTGGCATGCCAAATGCGGCGGCTCCACCCTTACCCTCGGCACACCAGCCACTGCCTCTATCGCTCCTCCTACTTTCTGGATTCAAAAAGGATTATTTCTTAGGAAGCAATCTCGGCAAATAGAGGTAGTCAAATAAAAAATACAGGTTACAGTCCTGCCAGTTGGTGTCACGTGATCCCTGTGGAAGTACTGATTGGCCTTCCGGTAGCGAAGCAAAGATGTGCAGTGGGGTGTCCTTGGTGTTCCCCCTCCATTCATGTGTGGATTAATCTTTGGAACTCCTTGCTACAGGATGTGGTGAGGGCACCTGAAGGCCTAGCTGCCTTTAAAAGGGGTTTGGACAGATTCATGGAGGAAAAGACCATCACAGGTTACAAGCCATAAGCAACATCCTGGCTTTAGAAGTAGGTTTTCTCTGTGCCAGGTGCAAGGGAGTGACAACAGGAAACAGGATATCTTGTTGGCTGTGTGCTCTCGGAGGCATCTGGTGGGGCCACTGTGAGATACAGGAAGCTGGACTAGATGGGCCTTTGGCCTGATCCAGCAGGGCTCTTCTGATGTTCTTATGGCTCTCCAAAAAGGGCTGGTCGTCTGAATGTCCTGCCCTGTCTTTGAAGAGGGAGTGAGCAATGTAAGGGGTGCAGCTCCCTCTCGACCTAATTTTGGATGGCAGTTAAAAAGTCATTTGTTTTCTCTTGCATTGGGTGGCTAGTTTTGTTGGCTGGACCATTGTCCTTCACTCCCGGTATTTCAACGATTTAACGTTGGACAATTTTATGCTGCTGTTGTGTCTTGATCATGTTTCTATGGTTTTCCTCCTTGCTTCTTTTAATTATCAGTGTGTTATTGCTTTTTAACCTTTTTGTTGTTAGCTGCTCTGGGCACTTCCTGATTGGGAAGGGAAGGGTGAGGGGGGGGGAATGAGGAAGTCTGCCCAGCTCAGACTACTCTTCCCAATGAAAGGGGCAGTCCTCTAGCAAGGGATGGCCCACACACCCTGGCATCATATCTGCTTATCGGCACCGAAGATTCAGGCTCGGGGAACGTGAGGTTCTGGGTATGGGGGGGGGGGGTTTGGTGGTTTTTGGGAAACTCTGGCTCTGTGGGACCTGGTTCTGTGGTACAATTCTGGGGACTTTGGTTCTGTGGTCTTTCTCACTGGCAGGCCCAGTTTGGTGTCCAGGCCTGAAGTTGGGTCCAGGGCTGGTCTATTTCCACTACGCTTGCTCGTGTGGTGTCGTGTGGCACAAGTGGGAGCCCATGAGGTGCAATGGTGGAGTATCTGAAGGACATTTGGACTCAGGAGGAGAGGTTTCTGGGGGGGGGGGGTTCTCTCCATCCTGGTGTTGGTGCCCTGTCTCATGCTTCACACAGGGACCCACTGGGTATGATGTGGCGTTTGGAGTTACAGGACCTCGGAGAGCTCCAAGGGAGCAACTTGATGGAACAAAGTCCCAGCTCTTTTTTTTGCCTCCTGGCTCTAACTAGTGCACCCGTGGCTGTAGGTAGAGCGGGCAGCCTCCAGGGTGCGCCAAACACTTCTCTGCCTGATCTGGATTGGGGGGCAGGCAAGGAAGGGCTAGCGGTTCCTGGCATGTCACTCCCGGGGGGGGGGGTGATCCAGCTCAGGCAGGTCCCTATCCAGGGAGCTGAGTTCAGGTTTCGAAGACTCTTCCCTGCCTGGTCCTCCCCTCACTGTTGGGGATTGGCAGTAGCAGGTCCCTTGCCGTTCAAGGTCAGCGTCACAGCAGGCGAAGATGGAGTCTAAGTACTGGTCCTTCAAAACCAGCTGGTTCCTGCTCATCAGGGTCACCCTCTGAGCTGAGCTCTGTCAAGACAGCTCAGGTCTTGTGAGCCTTTTCCCGGTGCTCCCTCTAGTCCCACCAGGCAGTGGTCAATCCTTGCAGTCCCACTTCCTGGTCCAAACCTACCTCACCTGTCTGGAATGCCTTCTGGGAATTGTGGTTTGCCTTTCTGACCCACAATTTCGCCTTGCTGTTCATTGACATGCCTTGTTGGCCCATCTCTGCATGTTACAATGTGCAAATTCACGAAATCTCAATGTTCCTTCCTGTGCGGGTTTCCTGAACTGCAGGGAGAAGCATGGTTGAAAGCTGACATTCCCAAATCCTGTGGCAGGGGGCGCCACTATACTTTAATGAAGTGACTTGCTCACAGACTCTTGCTGAAGTAAAACTGTATTCCTGTTTTTCCTCTGTGAAATGGTGGCAGTGCAATATTGCTACGTAATAAGGTTCAGTAACTGGTAGCCCTGGAGTCAAATCTGGTCCCCTAAGGGCCACCTTTTGGCCTCAGTATGCCAAGCAAGCCAACCCAGAGACACTGGACAGGTCTGGTGATGGGGTTTGCTAGAAGGCTGCTTAAAATTGTAGGGCCATTTCCCAGTCTCACCGTAGCCCTTCTGCAAAAACTAATTGTTGACTGGGAAATGTACACGGAACGAGATCTTCTGGATTCTTTGTGTGTGGGTTATAGGAAGGACATGGGAGGTTGTGTAAGGCAGGAGTTATAGACTTCTGAGTTACAGCTTTTGACTACAGGTGGAGGCCTTTATACCAGACAGAGGTAAAGTATAATTTTAATCATTTATTTGGTGCATCGACGTCATTTCAATATCAACAGAGTCCTTTATCCGTCAAACATTGTGTGAAGCCTTTGAGGCTCACAATATTTTTGCACCACAGATTCCTAGTGTTCTGTTTCAAGAGAGTTTGCTGCCCAAACCTCCAGCTTTCTCCAGGATCTCTTCTGAGCCCCTGTGGTGGCTGCTGCTTCAATACACAGCATTCAGTTCAAGGAAACCATGAATTTAATATAGACAAAACCCCTCTCTTTTGTCGCGAAGAGTCACCAAGACCAATCACACACCAATCTTTATTCAACCAGAAATGAACCATTTTTTGTGTCCATTTTTATTTTATTCTTTCTTCTTTCTTCTAGGTTGCTGGAACTGGTTTTCCATTATGATTCTCTCCCCCCCCCCCATGATTGCTGCATTTGGTCAATGGAAAAACATCAACCCCCATCCAGGCACCCCAAGCATTCGTTCCGGAGATACGTGTGCCTGTGAGTGCTATGCTGCTGGTGGGGAAGGTATAATCCAACACAGAAAAAAAACTAAGCTTTCATTAAAATATTTAAAAAACAAGAAGGAGTGGGGGGGGGGGTTTCCTCTTAGCTTTTCTTGTTGCTTCTAGAGACTCCTAATGTTTTCAGGCCTTTATCATGCTGCAAAATGCAACATGCAATGTTTGTGCAAAGTTAATTGAGAAGCAAAGTGAGATTTTTAGTTTCTGAAGACATGCTAAAACCAACAGCATACAAAACAACTTGGTATCTCTAGGAATGATCCAGCCTCTGTTGCAAGTATGGACTGAGGCTTTGTGGTCAGACACATGGAATAAAATGACACACAAAGCGTCAGGCATGTCGGCTGTGGGGTGAGAGCACCAGCCGAACCGAGAGTGAGGTTGAATTAACAGATCCTATATACAGTACAGTACATACAGGGGAACTCTGTACCTGGGGGAAAAAACTAAGCATGTATTTGGTCTCTAATTGAAACAGTTCATCCAGTCTGATTTCCTAGTTAAAAGGATGTTGGCTAATTTTTATTTTTGTGTCCATATTGTAGTGAAATTTGGTGTAATCACATTTCATGATGACGCTTCCAGGCTGTGGCACACGGCATGTTTTTTTGTTTGTTTGTTTGTTTCTGGGGAACTAACAGAATCAGTATTTTTCCACTGAACAAAAATTCCATGTGTTACGTTTCGCTTCCTGGCGTTCCATATAACAGTAAAATAAAACACACTGGGTATGGTGTCTAGAATCCTTGGTATGTATCAGTTACGGATCTTTTAATTGCCCTTTGCAGCAACCTGTATACTCAGACCAAAAACCATTATTCAAATACTGAAGGAAATAATTTCCCTTTCCAGCCTCCCATCAGCTTAATGCAACAGCTCTGCATTTTTGCTTTTCTGTTTCTCAAATGTTTCATGTGAAGTACTTTTGTTCTTGATAGTATCATTTTATTTCTTTCACGTTCAAGATTCATTTGAAACAACTTTAATTGTGGTACAGACTGTTCCCAATTTTCATTTTGCATAGAATACTGAATTTGTGTTATATGTAAATTAGGACTGTATGCAATAAGGACTGTATGCAATAACTATTTTTTAGATTTCAGTGCGTAGTGAAAACTCACATGATACAGTGTAGCTTCTGTGAAATGGTTATTACATACAAACTTCTGCCTTTTCTAATAACCAACATCCATTGTATTAATTTTGTTTATCTTGTGAACATTTTATTATGTTAGTATAATGATCTTAGCAACTTGTTTAGCCAATGCTGAGTCCTCTAAAATGATTAATTGCAAACCTGCAAATACAGAATTACACATCTATGGTTAATTTTGTGTCCATTATTAACTGTAACCATTTGGTTAATGGGAATTAATTCTTGGTCTCCCGGAGTATACAATAGGAAATGAACATTGCTACATATGTTGTGCAGCGCCACCAGATATGTGAAGCCCGAGAAACTCAGTCCTCAGACAAATACCAAAATCCCGCAATACACATCATGTGCAATAGGTTTAATGTCCAATTTCTCTTTGCCAAAATGTTTCAGAATGTTTACGAACATTACTAACCAACCTGCATTTTGCATTGCTAACTAAGCTGCAACTATTCTTAACATTCTGTATTTTTTTACAATGTTGTGAACACATCCTAAATATATTTCATACCACAAGGAATGTCGGTGTATATTTGAATGGAAAGTTAATTTAAAGCTAAATGCCTTACATCATACTTTGTTCATTTCATAGTGGTGTAAGCATCAAAATGGATTTGGATGGTAAATATTAGATACGCATGTTGCCAAATTTGGCCTCCATGTATACGGACCACATTTTAGACTTCAAGGATGGGCTGAAGATGTTGTTTTTCTGCTTTACAGAATAGTCTGAATTATTGGATATAATCTTGTCTTTCAGCGTACGCAATACCTCTTTCTAAGAGGGTGGATTCACTGATGGCGCCGAATTCTGAGAACAACAATCTGCATATATTCATTTAAATTCTTCATATACAGTTCATATCATTTCTTTACCAAAAATCCTAGCTATTTCTAGGATAGGCATTTAAACATTGTCAGATTTTAGTATTTTCACTTTGAACTATGTCACGGTGTTCTTAATTCTTGTACATATAGCATATCTACTGAAAATTAATCAAACAACTTTTAATATGGCAACTTTAAATACGACCAATGTTATGTGCAAAGCATGTTCTTAAGTTATCCACTAACCACAACTGTCCCTATTTTTTTTACTAGTGTAGTTTGGATATTAATGTAATGTTTGCACTCTATGCAAAATAGTTTTGCATATAATTTTAATATTTGGAGTGGCATATCATGGCTTATATTCTCAGGCTACCTTACATACAAACACTACTTTAAATGCCTATAATTTTGCGTATGTAACACTGTTTACCTTTAACAGAGTTTACATGAAATATTTTTGCATATTGAACATACAATCCTTTATCTTTATCCACATTTTTATTTAATTTACTTTCCACTACATAGCTTTTTAATGTTAATAAAATTAATACTTCTAAATATTTCTTGTGCATAGTAGTTTTGTTTTCCTATGAATGATATAATCTTTTTATTTACAATATGCAATAATTTTATTTGCAAATGGAATTCAACCTTTTATTGTAAATAGATGTTTTATACAATCCTCTGTACTATGCTAAAAATGCTATGATGTTTCACAAGTATGACACATTATTTTCTATATAAACTTAATTCTAAATGGCATGCAAGAACTTAAAATTTAAGTACATTTTATTTCATATGTCATGTACTGCATAAAGTAGTTAATATTAGCAGCATATATTCCTAATTATTTACAAATTATACTATGAGTCATAAATATGCATTTATATAATTAACAATTTTGCATATTTTAATTAAATCTTCTTTAGTGTGTGTGTGTGTGTGTGTGTGTGTCTTGCTATTCAAAAGAGTGCATAGACACAACTTACATAAAAAGACTATAGCACTGCATTTTTTTGTAATATGCATAGCATGGAAAACTCTTAGGCTGAAATCGTATAACACTTTCCTGGGAGTAAGACCCATTGAACAGAATGGGAGGTACTATTGAGTAGGTATGCATAGGATTGCACTGTTAATTATTTTAGCATATAGTTTCCTCATTTCCAAAACGTCCAGTATTTATTATGCTGAAATATTACATTTTAATATTTGTATCTAGTATTTCTGACATTTTATTACATATTCTTCCAGCTGCCCACTTCATAAAGCCCTTTGCCATTATCTAAAATTTAATTCTTAATGGACAGGATACAATCAGAGTACTTTTAGTTCTCAGACTGCATTGATTAAGAAAAAGAAAAGCAACCAGCTCAATTTTTTTCATGCAGTATTTTCTTTCAAATTATCTTACCTGCAGTTTCCCTAAAATATGAATGAAATATATCAGTGCGGCATACTGGGCACAGGATAGTTGCCCATCATGGTAAATTTTTAAATTCAGAATATGGATTATATAAATATCTTTCTAGGACTTGAGTCTTATGTTCCTAACTGTCAGCTCCCTTTCCAGACCCTTTGTGAAAGACTGCAAAGAATATTTTCCATTCCCATTAGGCAGATCTAAGCAGATAGAAGCGGACTGAGAGAGAACTTTTACATAGTTGCAAAGTATAAAAACTCATCCTAATTTTGCACATAATCTGGGCGTATAAAGTTGCAAAACAATGGGAGAGGGCAGTTTGAGCCACCAAGAAACGTGTCTACAGAGGATTTACATGGACACACACACACACACTGCCCACTGCCCAGAGGACTGCACACCACACACACACACACACACACACACACACACTTGGCAAACCTAGGATCTTAAATGTGCAGAAATATCTCTCCTGCTGCTTATCCTGCCAGATTGGAAGTCCTGTGCTTCCCCACCCCCATTTTAACCCCTGGGAATCCTGCTCCAATATCACAGCCCTTGCTGTCCCCTCCTATTCACCCCCCAAGCCTTTTTGTCACCCCCTTTCCTACACCTCGGGTCTCTCCCTTTATCCTAAACTTCCACAGAGCTCCACTTGTACCCCAAACCTTGATGCTTCCTTTTCTCCACATGTCAGTTTTGGAGTCTGGAAATCTACCCCTCCCCATATTGCCCCTTCCCCCATATTCTCCCCTACATGCCCCAGCTAGGAGCGCTCAAAGCATCCCCCCTCCATCTACAAGGGTCCTCCCCTTTCTTCCTCCAGTTTTACAATGTTGGGGAGAAACAAACCTTTCCCTAAAATTCTGAGGTTCCCCTTCTTCCTCCCCTCCCCTCTGTTCCCCCCCATCAGGGCTCCCCTTTCCTCGCGCCCCATCTCCATCCCCATCTGCTGTTGCTGCCTTGAGCATCTTTCATCCTGGTGCTGATGCTGCTGCATCTTTCTCGTTGCCTGGGCAACCGCAGCCGGGAATGGGGAGGGGAGGGGGAATGATGGAGAGAATCCGGCGCGCGCCCTGGCTCGCGCTCTGACTGCTGCTGCCGCCGCTGCCGCCGCCGCCGCTTCTCTATTGCTGCTGCTTCCCCCTCAGCCCCTGTGTATCTGGGCTGCACCCATGCGCGCATGGAGGAGTCAGCTTGCGCCCACCGATGGAAGCAGAGGTAGGTGCAGTCTCTATGCATTCCCCCCCCACCCCGCCTCCTCCTCCCTGTCTCCTTCCCTCTCTCTCCCATTTAAAAATCTTTAAAACTTTGCATATTAATATCTGCGCTTTGCATAAATCTCACCCGCTCTTTATTGATTGCAAAATGCTTAATGCAGCAGCTGGTCTATTGCACACACACACACGCACACACACACACAAGGCAGTCTATTCCTTTCTCTCTCTTCGTCTCTCAACACAGCAGCTGCAATTGTTCCAAGAGCTTTCTTTTTTCTCTCTCTGGCATTTTTTTGGTGGTGTCTGTAAAGCTCTACCTTTAAGGAAAGGGAAAAAAAATTGCAAAGAGGGAGAGATGCTTACCTAAAAATGCAATTTAGAAAAAAGAAAATAAAATGCAAAAATGAGCTAGACGAGCTTTTAAAAGGCATTTTTAAAAATTCTTTGCACAGGGACGCTGTTTTTGCAATGGCAAAACGGGTATTTGCTGGTTGTTCTTTCCTTCTTTGGCAAGTGGCTTTGTGCATTGAGCGAAGGCTTTTTCTGTTCTTAAAAAAATTGTTGCATGGATTAAAAATAAAATCAGAAGACAGGGGAAAAGCTGCAGCGGATTTTCTATAAATGTCTCTTTGCTTTAGGTGTCGGTGGCTCGGCTTTTTGATGCTCTGGCGATGGAAGAAAGAAGGGGAGGGGGGAAAAGGAGGAATAGACAGAAGGAACCGGAGGAGATGGTGGGGGGTTCTGTCTCCAGCGTTTATGATTTTGCAAAGAGGGCATTTATTGCTTGGTGTCTGTGTTGCAATATTTGGATCTTTCTTCCCTCTTACAGAAAAGTGAGGTTATTCTGTGCGTTATTGGGGGGGGTTGCTTTGACGAACTGGGGGGGCTGTTTTTATTGGGATATGAACGCATATATGGATTTTTTTTCCCTTTAATAAACACAAGTAGCATAATGGCAAAAGGGAGCTGAAATGGTTCGGATTATCCGGAGAGTTTATGGGGAGGGAGGGGGAAGAAAGGGGGGGGGAAAGGTGCAATGGCCGGAGCGAGGAGAGGAAGCAGATGTATACAACGACAACTGGACAATCTTTTGTCCATGGACGGGGTGGGGGGGGGAGAGAAGAGAAGACGGCGGAAAGGATGTTATTAATAATTATTAGCATCCCATGGTAGCTATTGTTAGGAGAAGAAGATATTACCGGGGTTGAGGGAGGGGGCAGGGGAGATCTGAAGTAGGAGTGGATGGGTGAAGAGGTTAGAGTATGGGCTGTGTTTGGGGGGCGAGTGAGAAAGGGACTATATCGGGAAGGTGAGAATGGGGTGGATCTGGGGGAGCAGGGTGTGGGGTAGGGGAGGACGGAGGAGAGTCAGATAAGACAGAAAAAGGGGGCGGGTGGATGTGAAGGGAGGGAAGCTCCTGACGGGAGGGGGGAGGGTATGGATCTGGTGGGGCAGAGAGATAAGGGGTAGATCAAGACAAGTGAATGGAGGGAGACAAAATCTAGGGAATGGTGTTTTGTGGAAGGGGGGGAATAGGAACGGGGAGCACCTTACTCAGAGCAGGATAAAGAAGAATGGACCAAAGAAGGGTGTGGCTGTTATCCTCATCCTCCTGAACCCCCCAAATCCAGATTTGCCCTCCCGTTCACACTTCACGTGCTTCGCTGAAGCAAAGAATAATCCCAATTTTGCAACACTGTGATGCTTATTTCTTGGGTCTTTCTGTTAGAGAGTTGGAAGAACGTGTGTGTGCTGCTGTTTCCACGTCTCTATCCTGGCCCTTGGCATTGCCTTGGCAATCGACCTTTTGCGTTGGCATTTCCCAACTTATCCTCAGTTCCTCCGAGTTCAGAGGCAATCGCGATTGCTATCTGTGCCTCGGTATGGAGGGAGGTGCTTAGGGGGGTAATGGGTTGGGCACTTACAGGACGTTGCCATGGGGAAGTTGAAACCACTGTTTATTGCTTGGTGCTGAGAAGAGCCTCCTAGAAAAAAAGGCTCCAGAGAGGGGTCCCAACAGGTGGGCACTGCTGGGGTGAAACTCACAATATATTAGCCTTCTTGACATCGACCCCCCCCCCCGTTCTTTGTGGGTGTCTTGATTTCAGACATTAAGTTTTTACTCTGTAGTTTGCTGAACTATAGCATCACTGCTATGTTTGTCAACAATAGGTAGTTGCAAGTGTACCAGGTTGTAAACAGTAGAGTTCTCTGAGACAGGACAGGTGGAAATTATATTGGAATAAAATCTGCAAATCTTGATGTGTACAAACTAAAGCCCCAAACTATTTTGTAACAAAACTCCTTCCCCGATCACCCGTGCTTTGGGGTGACAAAGTTTTTCTTAATTCTTTCATATCCTATTTTAGGCCTTTGTGTAATTTGAGATAGTGTGTGTGTGTGTGTGTGTGTGTGTGTGTGTGTGTGGAGAGAGCCCTTCCAAGTGGCCCCCATAGGTGTGTATGAATCAATTTATTTTTCATCTAAGCAAGTATACATTTTCCTGTGTGGATTATATCCCTGCTGTTGGCGTTATATGTGTGTGTATTTCTGTGTTGCACTCACACTTGTATGACCACTGTGACTCCTTGAGTGCATGCATACATACACAAGATGAAATGCGTTGACTCTGGATTAAACTCCTCAGTCTTTTCCATCTGCAATATGGGGATAATAATTCTTACTTACGGTACAGGGCTGTTATAAAGATTACAACAAGATAATACATGTAAGGTGCTTTTAACAGTCTAAAAATACTATTCAAATGTTTATCTTTATTATTATTATTATTAATATTAATATTAATACTAATAATATTATTCACCGAATTTGGTTATCACAGAATAAACTGGAGCCTTCACTAAATGCTCAAAGGTACATTGAAACTCTGGAAAGAACCCTACACTTTTATTCACTTTTTCATCATCCTAATAGCATATACAGTACACAATTTCAAACCCTTCTGCTCCATATTACTTAAGTCATTTCTGCCCACGGGTGTATATCCGCAACAAGAGCCAAATGCGGGCTGGGCAGAAAATCTGAAATAACGTAACACCCTTCAGTAACGTGGATTAGAATCCATCTATGAACTTGGACTGGGCATGAGAGGGAAAGCAAGCTCCATCTGCAATAAGCGGTTTTTTGGGTTTGTGTGTGTTAGGGGGTAAACACAGGATGGCCCTTTTTGTATGTGTCGTTATGTGAAAAAGCCTTTTTGTATGTGTTTTGTATGTGAAAGGCTTCTTATAACAAGGCCTTTCAAAGTTTCTACTTCTTAGACTGTATTTCTTTGAAATCTTCCCTTCTGGTTGCTGCGTGTGTGTCATGGGGAAATAAACCCTTTGCTACCGCCCCCCCAAATTGGTGAGGATGCCCCCAACATCCACTTCAGGCCTGGTACTGAGACCAGCAAAGGTTGGACCCCACACGTCAACACAGCGAGGCCCAGCCCTGAAACACAGGCTCTTTGCATATGCAAAGTTGCACCCTGTTACTCCATATTAACTAACCTGGAATAACTGCAACTCCTTGAGGGTGGTAACTAACTCTGATTAGGGTTAGAGAGGGAGCTGAGAGTGAGAGGTTGCAGCTTTATACCAATTTCTGTGAGGAGAATGGGACATGTAATGGCTGAAAGGCTAGAATGCCTGTGAGTGCTGGAATATGGTGGTGAGGACAGCCCGAGAGTGCCACATACATTCAAGACCATACCATGTTGGTCCAGAACTAGGGTTCTCACTAGGGTCACTAATGTGGATTAGAATCTTCACCCTGATGAGCATAAGCAGAACTATTCTTTAGCCAGTCGCACTGTCAATATGACACAACGGCTGGCTGAAGGGTATTAGTGGGTACTGTAGTTATATCAGATGTTGAGGAGCATAGAAGAGTGAGGTGCAATCCTGCAAACGTCATGGAATCAGTGTGCTTTTTGTGGCATTCACATCTTCATCGGCATGTGTGTCGTGCATGGCTCTGTTGTCTGGTTTCGTGGTGGCTTTTTGCGTATTAGTGCGGATATGTCTTCTTCCTCAAACAGTGTGTGCTATGCGTAGGGTTGGAAGCATCCTACACAGGGAGCATCGTACTGTTCGGTACGTTGTATGTTCAATGGGTGGGTGTGATGGCTTGTGTGTGTGTGTCTCTTTCTGCTGTTGTCAAGCGAGACCTCATTTCTCTGCAGTGACCTTTTTTATTGCTGCCTGGTGTGTGTATGTGCATTTGTATGTGTGTGTCTCTGTAACCCTTTCAGCGCTGCAGCGCCGCCTCCCACTCACCCCTTATATTCCTCTATCTAGAACTCTCCCTGCTGGTTAGGCCCAGTGCTGAAAACGTCCTGGCCTGTGATTTTCCCAAGCGACCTGCTTGTCAATTCCTTGGCTGCAGGGTCTCCCACCCTCACTGCCCCCTATCCCTACATTTTATCCCCATGACGACATACGATTCTTTTTGCTTGTGTTGTCCTCCTGCCTGTCTGCAGATGTGTGACAGCCTGATGACCCTTGTAAAGTAGTATTTTTTCCCCTCCTCAAGATTAGGCCTTGTTGTGATATATGCAAACAGTCTGTCGCCCTTTCTCCATCCTCTCCTGTATACAACTTAATTCGGAGTCTGCTTTCCACTGCTATACATTTCTTCCTGTTCCTTTTTAATGCATTGTATTTTATTCTAAGCTCTTTTGCTGTCTTTCTTCACCTTCCACTTATTTCCCCTTAAAAACATTTTCTTTCTACTTCCTCCCCCCCAATGCTTATGGCATTCTTTTTGCATCTCTGCGCTTTCTATCACGCGTTTTTGCCTTCTGCACTCCTTTAGTGATTCTCGTCTTCCCTTTCTAACCTCTTAGATCACAAAATCCTTCTAAATTCTGTTCCAATGCACTAGTCCCCTTTGTCCAAGCAATCTTTGGTCCTTAACCACCACCACCCTTGAAGTTTTGGTCCTATTGGAAAGGGAAGTTACTACCCCTTTTCCTCTTCCTTAAAATCCAGACTGTGGGATGTAAGAGCACACAAATCCTTAAAAAAATAAATCAGTGTTTTATGTGATGAGATCAGAACCCAGTCTCTAATCTGGTTTAGTGGGGTGCAGATGCAGTGCGCACCCTACCCTACTCCCAGTCGTGAGGGATGACGCATTAATGGAGCACTGTGATCCACGGTTCTCCAGTGCTATGTGAGAGCAGCCATTTCCTGGTCAAGGAACTGACCGCCAGCCAGCTCCATCTCACCCGACAAAGAGTCCAGGTCATTTATTCCATGAATGTCACCTGGGGAGGGGAGGGGGGGAAGGGAAGGGGAAAGAGAGAAAGGGAGAGAGCCAGCCAGCCAGCCACAGTCCTACCCTTCAGCCATCAAATACTCAATCTCCCCCTTTGCCCCACTTTGGTGTCAGTTTCAGTGGGAATTAGAATTCCCACCCCACCCCCCAAACACACCTTTACCATATTTTTCTCTGGGGGAGGGTGGTCAGAAGGCCAGCGATGTGGCTGCTGTGAGGATCTATAGAGGAGGCAGGGAGGGGAGAAAACGTATCTGGAATTAGGGATCTGTTTGCTTTATCAGAGGCAAAACAGCCCCACACTCAAGCCCAAGAAGAATAGAGGAACCAGGGAAAGGAAGAAATCAGAGAAAGAGACGAATAAAAGGGTTTGCGCTTCCATTCACCTTGAGTCTCCTGAACAGCTGGATTTTTGTTTCTTTAAAGAGCCAAAATTATGAATCTCTGTAGGCAGAAATATAGAGAGATAGAAAAGCAGCCGCCACGTATCTTAAAGCAAAGAGCAGGCCCCAAGAACAATTAGTACAAATCTATCGTCGTCCGGATTGCTGGTGTACAATTTTCCTGTTGCGCAGGCAGTGGTAATTGTGTGACTAAGAGATCCACTTACAGATCAATGCATGTTAAACGGGAGGCAATCGATTTAATTATCAAGTCTTTCAAAAAGGTGATCTTCCCATTAAAGGTTTATTTTCCAATCTGTACATTCTAATGATAAATTTAATGATCTCTTTGCAAATCTATAAGGGGGTAGCTTTGCAAATCTATAAGGGGGCTGCTGGAAAGTTTTTGAAATGTAGCTAGAAAAAGATGGATTTACTTGTGAATATAGAGATATAGCTAAATCCATAAACAGCAGTCCAGTTTGTAAATAGACATATCAAGATATATCCAACGTATTTGTTCTACCGTTTTAAGCAGAAACTATGGAGGATGTGTAGGTACCTTTGATGTATGTCTGTGCTATATATACTACAATTAAATATTTGAATGTCAAGTTTCTCAGTTTGCTTTTCTTGTCAACATTAGTTATGGATGTTATGCAAACATACCCACTTGTCCTAAATAACACGTGCATTGCCTGAAATCAATACATCAACACAAAAAAAAAATCAGTGCTTCAATAATAATAAAAAATAGATATTCAGCCAGTTCCACATATAATTCCACATTTCAAAGTGGGTTTTTGTTTTGAGCGTCTGTAAATGGATCTATCAATAACAGGATCAGCCGGTAAATACATTCATCTGTATCAATAATATCCGGTATCTATCTCCAGAATTCAGTCCAATAAATATAAAAGGATACATTTACAAACTTATAAATAATATACATCACTACATTGTGTCCTTCATTTTCCATTACACCAAGAGCCCTTCAAAGCTCTTATGCAGTGTAAAAGAACCATTGTGAAACAGCCGTTCGGGCCCCGCAGTCTGCAGTTTTTTTAAAAAGGAGCCTTAATGGCAATGAGTGCTAGGCCAAAAATAATAACACTTTCTAAATATGTTTGCATAGATTTGCATAGACATTTTCAGGTGCAAAGAAATTATCTTAAAATGGACTTGCAATTTTCTGTCAAATTGTGATGTAATAATGAATATTCCATCTCTCTCCTTTCATCCATCTATCTATCTATCTATCTATCTATCTATCTATCTATCTATCTATCTATCTATCTATCTATCTATCTATCTATCTATCTATCTATCTATCACAGCCAAATTAGGTACAATCCTGTAAACAGTTATCCCAGTTACAAATCAGTTCAGGCACGATTGACAAAGAATATGGAAAAAAATGATCTCAGACAAATTGGTTATTATCCCTATTTGAAAAATATAAAAATAAACTGTAACAGCTGAATGGGTTTCTAAATATATAGATATGATAGATCAATGTGTAAAATAGGTGTAAAAGTATGTCGATACAATATGCCATGTGTCATACTGTTATAAGGATAAGTCTTGGAAGCATAATGATTGTTCTTTTCTATGGAGCAAGCAATTAAAGTTTTCTACATGATTCTAAGATTTTATGTCTGCTTATTGCTATCATTCTGATTTATTTGGAAGTATGAGCACTTGCTAAATACCAGGTGCATAAGGAGATCTGGGTTTCTGTAAAGAAGTCTAGCACCAGTATAGAAAAAGAAATTTACTCCAGTCCTCGCATAAAACCCTGCAACTAAAAATTGCCTAAGCATTTTAAAATTATCTTAGTCTTCTTTTTAAAATGCTACCAATTTTATAATCCCAAATGAAACTTAAAAGTTGTAATCTTTTCTGTTTCATATAGCTGTAATTTTGTTGTGCTTGTAGTTTTTTTTGTTTTTTAGAGGTTTGTAATATAAATATTATGTGTTATGTTATATGTTATGTTTGTTTTTGTTTTGTTTTTATGCCAATAAAGGTTCCTATACTAAAAATATACTGGAATTAATATGGTAATAATAATCCTTCAGCTATGAACCGGCAGTGCAAGAGTGAATGTTCTGATCGGTTTGGGGTGTCCGTCCAGCAGTTTCGGTACTTAAGCTGAGAATAGAGGATGTTGGGGTGATCAGAAAGTGGGATGGGGGGCAGAGAAGACCAGATTAATGAGTGAAACAGCATTCTGGTTTAGTGGAAGAGGGACTGATGTGAAACTGAGATACAACATGAGTGTTGCATGACGCCTATGCTATGGCTTTTAGTAAATTCAAGGGACCCATAGAGTTTTCGTCTCTGCATTCTCCTGTCCTGTAGACACCCTCCTTCCATCCCACTAGCCCTACAATCCACACCTTACAGAGAGCATGGTCATTTTTCTCCTCACATGGAGCAGGCAACCCATATGTTAAGTTTCCCCATTATTATCCCCTTGTGCAGGAAGTAAACAGCCTCCATGTTCTGAACAATGGTGAACGTTAATGGAACCCATTGCGGGAAAGAGAATTGTTGGATTCTCCATAGAGAAAAATTAGTTGTAATACGTGTGTGTGTGTGTGTGTGTGTGTGTGTGTGTGTGTGTGTGTGTGTGTGTGTGTGTGTGTGTGTGTGTTAGTTATTTGGCACTGGTCCAATGCTGAAACCTGTGGTTAATTTGGTCATTTTCTCTCTCACCGTTTTTTGGGACAGTCTCTATGTTATTTTTAAAACCATGAATCTTCACAACCGTGCAACTGATGTTGATTTTACTACCCACTCTCTGCCTGGAGTTTGCTTATGGGTGAACGGGGTCATCTGAGGGCTCCACCATGGGCCCTGATCACAACTGGATATGACATTGTGGAATGGTTTGGGAAGTTTTGTGATGGTCACATGACCGAATCATCATCTAATCAGTCTTGGCCTACCATAAAAATGGCCAGGTACACACTTAGTAGTCGTGCAGCTTGATTGACTGACTTGGCTCAATTCCTGTTGGCCTTGTTGATGTGTTGGAGTAAAACTACTTTATGTCTAAGACCTATTTTAAACACCACGTAGGCAACCCAGGTAAGTTGAAATACCTGGCTTTGTGCCAGCTTCTTAGGCACAAATTGTATGCGGTCTACTGTAGTTAATAGAACCAGCCCCAAGTACTTCAGCTTAATTGGGTTTGTGGATCAAACTCTAGAAGAAACTGTTGGTTTTGAGTTATATCTGCTTAGATCAGTGGTTTTTGTACAGAGTTGAGATTTAACACAACATTCTAAATCTGATCTTATAGATGATTTGGTGGTACATATAACAATGAATTTAACGTATAATCTAACAAACTCCCCACTTTTATTTTGCCAACTCCCTTTTTAAAATCTGTAGTAAAGTAAGACCCATGATCTGAACTTAAATGAAATATTAACTTCCCACTTTTTAAGCTTGTTGAATTTTACTAGTTGCAAAATAAGTTTTCTTGAAAAACAATAGTGTGTCCTATTAGTAGTAATGATATTCTGTCAAATATTTTTGTTTGTTCCACAAAATAATTCCCAATCTTAAATGTAGTATTTGGATTGTTCTTTAAAAAAAAAGTAGCAAAGACTTGATTCTTTTTTCTCCTTTCTCTTCCCAATTTCTCTTTAAACATTTATTTTCTCTTGTTCATGTGAGAAAAGAGAGCAGGTTGAAAGAAAGAAAGAATTGAGGGGAAAAAACTTGTTTTTTATTTTCCAAAGAGATGACAAATAAGAGAAGATGAATCTTGCATCTGAATTTTTCAACATTTTAAAACAGAGATAATTCTGTTTCCTTAGTTTTGAACAAAAGATTGTATTCATAATGGTAATGTTTTGAAACAAGAAATGGGTTTCTTTGCTTCTTCTGGTTAATTTAAATTTAGGATCTTTGTGGGTCATATTGAGTCAGTGGAGAGATACGCATGCCTCATAGCCTTGTATTCTTGTTTAAACCTTCATACTCCAAGCTAATTAACCCAGGACTAATTTGCCACTTTGCTCTGAACTTGCAATCACTGTAATGGATACCAATCTCCACTTTGCCCATAAAGGTGCATTGAAAAGGAGGAAAAATGCACTCTTTTTCCTGCCCTTTAACCACCCTGATTGTGAGTGTGTGACCATGTGGTTAACATGCTTTTAGTGGTGATGATTAGTGTGTTATGTTCAGTGGTCTTGAGTATGCAACGATTACAGAGGAGGGCTTTCTGATTAAAAGTTCACAGAAAGAATGTGGAGTATTTATCTAGCACTTTCCCATAGTTCTTCAGTGTGTGAGATCATTTGTTCTCATCTTCTCAGACAAAACAAGAAGTGCCAAATTGGGGTGGTGGTAGTACTCTCCCAGTTTACTACCTAAGTAAGGGGTGTGATATTTTGTACATGCCCAGCAGGGGGGGGGGCAGCATAATTTGTGGTAACTGTGGTTGCCCCTTCTTTCAAGGGTTGTTGTTTATCTTACCAGGTGCTTTTTTAATTCTGGATCATGAAAACGTCTTTGCCTTTTGGGGGGCAAAGTGGAAATTGACTTTTGGGGGGCAACTTGGTATTTACAAGGGCAGAGTCTCCCATGGGTGGGGCATAAACACCTGGGGAAGATCAGCCATTAATAGGCTTACCAGATCTCCAACCGGGACAGAGTGCTGGACCTTTTAGGAGAAGGAATGTGGGCAGGTGTAGCTTGTTAAACCTTAGAGCACAATCCTAGGCATGTCTATTCAGAAGCAAGCCCCATTGTGTTCAGTGGGGCTTGCTTCTGAGTAGACATGCCTAGGATTGGGCTCTAAGGTTTAACAAGCTACACCTGCCCACATTCCTTCTCCTAAAGGAATGTGGGCAGGTGTACTCTGTCCCGGTTGGAAATCTGGTAAGCCTAGCCATTAAATTATGTATTTTGTAGACAAGGGTCTTTGGATTGACCTGTCTTGAGGTGTGAGTGTGTGATGAGCTCCTTTGGAAAGGTTCTATAGCTCCGCACACAGTGGTCGTCCTTTTATCACCTGACAGGGGAACAGCAGTCATGTTTAGTGGGGTCCCCTTTTCTCTTTGTGTCTGTAACAGGTGCCGGACAGGAAGAAACTCAACAGTGGTGGCTCCTCTGCATAGCCGTATTGGAAAAAGCTGCTTCTCTTGAATTTCTGCCTGCTCTGTGGGCTGTTAAATGGAGGGCTTTTGGTTAGAGAAAAAAGACGGTCATATTCCTAGTTGTGTGAGGAGACTGAAAATACTGGTAGCTTGTATAGACTGTGTGAGGCAGAACAGCTGTGTATTACCATAGATGTGGAATTAACTGGGCTGGGATAGGGTCTCTCAGCAGTAACTCCATGTACCAGTGTGACACTGCAGGTCAAGTAAGAGTGTGGCAATACCACCTGAAAGATGTGTGGGTTAGGAGGAGGAAGAAGCCATGTTTTCGGTGTTTCCCAGAGTGCCAGAACATGTCAGGCCATAACTGTTGCACACAACCTTTCACTCTGGCTGGATTCAGATGTAATGGGAGACCCAGGTTTCCTGCTACGAGGGTTACTCTGTCTTGGAGAGCCACCATTACATGGGCTTTCCTCCTCTTTCACAGGTTGTGAGGACTTGGGACTGAGAAAGCTTTTGCTTTCTCGTGGAACCAAACGAAGTTCCGCATTGTGTACGAACATTCCCGTTCAAACCACAGTACGGTAAAACAAACCAGGATCAAACCATAGTTTCCGATTCTGATTTGTTAGCTAACCAAGGTTTGAACTACTCCACAGTTCCCTGAGTTAGTATGTAAATTGGGAATACAGGTTCTAAAGCTTTCACTCTCCTCTGGCACGCAAAAGAGGAGGAGAGGGAAGCGCACAGGCTCACTGTCTCCCCCAGACTCATCCTTGTAGTGAGAAACCATGTTTTGCTGTTACATCTGAACACTTACATTCTACTTACGATTAAATAATTGCAATTCAACAGCACTTACTATCTAGATAAGCTACTGACAACATTTGCTTAAAGGCATCAACAAGATCTCCCCAAAAGACAAAATGGGGATAGTGTTTTATGAGGGACAATACCGGAACATAGGGGCTGAGTAGCAAGAAAGGGTAGTTGCAGCAGATGCACATGTGTCTGTAGCATCTAGCCATGTACTGAGTCTGAGGATAATTTTGATTCTCCAGGTTTTTGACGGGGCCCAGATGTGTGCCTGAATACTATAAACCCCCAGTTTCTCTCAAGGTTGTGTGAGCACTACAGTAGGTTTTTGTAACCATGGGATGAATGTAGAATATTAGCATAGGAGTGTCAATGTGATGTAGTGGATCAGGTTAGAAGCAGGGCTGGCCCATGATTGGAAAAGACAGAAGGGGATGGAACAGGAAGTGTGGAGGAGAGAGCTGGGCTAGATCCATTACTCTCCTCCACACTTCCTCTTCACCTAGACCTGACAGCCTCATTTCCTTCACACTTCCTCTTCTGCTCTGTGTCCCCCTCTTCCTTTTCTAATCCAGGGAGCAGGAGGAATGGAGGCTAGTAAGCTGATGGATGTGAGCACCCCACCAACCTGCTGCCTGTGGCAACCGCCTCAGTCGGCCTCATGGATGGGCCGACCCTAATAAGAGCAGAGAGACTCATTTTCAAATCACTGCTGAGCTGCGAGGCTCCCTGAGTGGCTTTGACCTACAAACACGCAGCCTGCCCTACCTCACAAGATTGTTGTGGGAATGGAGCATCGCCCTGAGCTTCTTTGAGGAAGAGAAGGATGAAGCACGTAATTAAAAAAAGGTTATACATGAGAGAGGAGTTGAGGTTCCTCTGTCCAATATGGAGAGAAGGCTTGTTTCCTTTCAAGAAAGGAAAGCGAACGAGGATGCTGATATAACCTTGCATAGCCTCTAGTGTGTAACATTAAAAAAAAAGTGTGTGGGAGGCATGTCTTTTGGATTTTTGCTTCAGGTGAGAAAATGTCTACACCTAGCACTGAATTTACAGTAGTCTCTGTGAAGGTTTATAGTAAAGTATGTGGTTCCAAAGCTGAAGGTTGGCTATGTATTGATAAATAAATAAAACTCTCAGTCTTTTGGCTTGCTGGGTGACTTCCCTAAGTAAGTCACCCTCCCTCCGCCTAATCTACCTCACAGGGTTGTCTCAAGGGTAAAAGGGAGGGGAGGAATGGTCCACCCTGAGCTCGGAGGAAGGGTGGAAAGGCAGGGAGAATAAAATAATTACGGTACATTTAAAATAAAATATTTACTATCCTGTCTCATATTAAAACAAAACTTCTGGGGCAAGTTATAGTTTATATTTAAAACAACAAAAAAAAATTAGCTAGTTCATAATACTTAACTACTTACTTAATACATAGACTTAATACTGTACATATAGAGCCAGAATGGTGTAGTGGTTTGGGTGTTGGACTTAGACCTGGAAGATCCAGGTTCAAATCCCTGCTCAGCCACAAAGCTTCCTGGGTGACTTTGGGCCAGTCACTACCTCTCGGCCTCGCCTACCTCACAGGGTTGTTATAAGGACAAAAGAAGAGGAGGAACCATGTACACCACCCTGAGCCAGTGGCGTTGCTGGGGTGCGGCACCATAAGTGGTGCAAGGCGCTACACCGCGCCTTGCAACTGGCCTTGCCTACCTCACAGGGTTGTTGTGAGGACAAAAAGGAGGGGAGGAAATATATACACCACTCTGAGCTCCTTGGAGGAAGGGTGGTATAAAAATGTGAAAAATAAATAAATAACACGGCCCCTTCCACTCAGCCCGGAGCCATTCCAGGGGCAAAGGCAACACACTGTGTGTTACCTTCACAACCGGAATGGCTCTGGGGCCAGTGGGAGGGGCCGCCTTGCACCACTTACGGTGCTGCACCCCCTCCACTGTAGGTACTTGCACTGTAAGTATTATTACCCGCAGGTTGCAGCTGAGGCTGAGTGGTGTGCCTAAGGCCACCTAGTAGGTTCACAGCAAAGGTGAGAACCAGGAAAGCTTGAGTTGCAGCTCGTTTGGGGGCTGTCTGTTTTAAACGAACAGAGGCCCACCCTACCCTTTGCAAGGAGATGGCTAAATGTACTTTTAAGCATATGGTTATCTTGCTACATGAGCAGATTGATTAACACATGTAACTGACACACCACCATGACTTGCATGGTTTTAAAAACCACATTGTGCATTGTATGTACCCACAGTGTCGCTGCATCCTAAGGGACTTGCCCAAGGTCATGCAGGAAGCTTGTAGCAGAGAAAGGGAGCGAGCTCACCTTGACATTTCGCCTTTTAGACCAGTGTGCGTTGCTCCTGCGTTATCTATCATGGTATATGCCCTTAGTGTAAACGAAACAGAGCTGGAGCCTCGATCCTGATCAAACTTTTCAGGTATGTTTTTTACTTAATGTTAAAGCTGCTGGGGGTACCTAAAAGGGATTTATTAAAGTGTGACATGGCGGGGAGGTCTAAATGAAGATTGTTATAAATGATGGCATTTTCAAGGAGTAGAATTTTATGGTTTGGATTAGAATAATGGCTTTCAAACCTTTTAAGGAAGCCTTTCCACAGCAGCTTGTGTGCAAAGGAAATGGTACCCACATACAACCCAAAGTGATTCAGTGCATTGCGGAGGATTTGGGGGTCATCCTAGGGCACACATTCAGTTCACATTGGGCACTGGCTGGGCCCATTGGGGGTCTTACTACTGCATCACATGAACTGGGGGAGTGAGCTAGGATTCCCCCAGCCCCTTTCCTGCTGTTGATTACCAATAGCGAGCAAACTCTTTTGCTGAAACTTGGTCATCATAACTGATCTTCTCATGGAGGATCTCCCAAGAAGCTTCCGAGGGTCTCCTGGATCACTGAAAATCTGTTGATAGAAGAGGCCTTCTGTCTCTTCTATCAGAGATAATGTGTCAGGCTCTGTTCCTCCGACTCCCTGGATTGGAAAAGGAAGAGGGACGGAGCAAAAGAGGAAGTGTGGAGGAGAGGAGCCATTCTCTTCTCCACTTCCTCTTCCAGTCTAGGGAGTGGAAAGAGAAGGAGGAACAGAGTAGGTGAGTGGGTGGACAGTGGTGGACACCTCCCACCACTCTGCTGCCTGAGGCGACTATCTCAGTTGGCCTCGTGGATGGGCCAGCATCTGCCTGGTCTACACATGCAGGAGAATGAGGTGGGAATGAGATGATACAATGCTCAGGTGGACTGTGCCACTTCAGAAGGTAGGTGGCGGAGGCTCCTCCACGTAAGAAACTTCCCAGCAACTAGAGCGCTAGCATGCCCGGGAGAAGGATTCCGTCTCAGCTCTTTGCCAGCTATTCTGGTTTTCTGTTTGCAGGGAATTTCTAACGTAGGGGAGCATTTAAAAACGTAATCACGCACCTGCAGCATGAAATGGTGCAATCCCTTCTACCACTTCATCCTCCTGCTTGTGTGTAGACCAGGTAGTAAGAGAGTGAGTATTAAACATCTACGGGTGTGTTCACGCCTACAAACATCAGTTGTTTACACTCACGTTAACTTCTGCAGCTCCTTTGCTATTGTTGATACGGCCATTTCAGGGAGGACTGAACCACCGCTGTCTCTTTCTGCGTTGCCTTCGTATTGAGTAGGAAAGTGGTGACTGTTCCGTATTCCCTGGAATTGAGAAAGGGAGTTTGAAAATAAGGCTTTTGAAAAGTGCCACTCTACCCAAAAAAATTCTGCCTAGGAGGAGAGAGGTAGCTAGACTCAATTCCAGAACCATTTGTACTGTCTCTTTCATGCATCCCAGGGGAAATAGCAGTAAATTACAGCTGAATTTCCCAGCAGTCATTTAACACTGAACTACCACTGGTCAGATATAACCCTGCACTAGTTGGGGTAGCACCAGTAACCCAGTGGTAAAATGCCCCCCCCCAGTCACGACCATTTTAATATGGATTAGATATGCCTAAACATCCCTTTAAAACGATACGTTTGTACATGCAGCCAGATTTGTTAAAGTGTGGATCGTTCCTGAATCTTTTCAATGCATGTCTGTATGCTTAATAACAATTCCTGTGTTCGAAATTGGCAGGGGGTGAGGGTGGAGGAGGGTTAATTATTGTTCTGAAATAACCAATCCAGAATTAAAGAGTGCAGAGAGCAGTAAAAGTTGTTGTACTCTAAAAGGCAATGCAGACATGATAAATAGTCGTATTGATCTTTTTGTATGCTCCCTTGGATAGTGTTATCGTGTCTTCCAGCTATTAAAAGCACCAAAGCTCTGTATGATGATGAACTTAGTTTTTCTCTCTCGGCGAAGAAGTGATAGTAACATGACTCTAAAACCTGTCAGGTCTGCTGGTGCTTTCTCCCAAGAAAGGACAGTGGGTTGGATCCAAAGAACCATGAGTGGAAGGAAGAAAGACATTGCTAGCGCTATTCCAGAAATGCTCGTCGTGCAAGAGCTTGCACAAGAATTCACACAGTGCTCTGAGAGGTCGTTTCTGTAGCAGTTTTCATTATTCTGCTTACGCGGCAAGGTGGAGTTGCATGAGTTCTTTGCAAAAGCAGAAGCGCGCCAATGGGTTTAGTTTCACTTTTTCTAGCATAATAGTCTACACACGAAATGTCATGCGCTCCTTTCGTGAGCAGAGGACACTTTCCGCACTTAGAAGGGCATCTTTGGTTCCTGTCCCAGCTTTTCCCAAAGTGAGAAGACCACTGCTTTAGAATAAAGGGCATCGGACAGTGTAGCAACCAGACTTACTGGAGGGAGGACCACTTTGAGATGGGAGTGGGCGAGCAAGGTTCTCCTTTCTATTCTGACCTGCCCCCAAGGTCTCTTGCAACTTCTATCAAGGTCTCTTGCAACTTCTATGCAAGGAGGAGACTGGAGGGGGAAGTATGGGAACTTGTGGCTCACAGAGGTTTATTCATGTAGCCAGCCGCCGTGGCTTCCCGTTAACGTCTGAACGGGGCCGTTATGGCCTTAAGCAAGGGTGCATATTTGGCATCTTTGAGAGTCATGCCGGCCACATGACCACGGAGGCGTCTTCGGACAACGCTGGCTCTTCGGCTTTGAAATGGGGATGAGCACCACACTCTAGAGTCGGACACGACTGGACTTAATTGTCAGGGGTCACCTTTACCTTTTTACCTAACACAGGTTAATTGTGCTGTTTAGCTCCTGAGAATGCACTCTTGCTTTATAAAAGTATGGTAAACACACATTAGAGGAGATCATGCAAGACTGAAGACTTTCTTTAAGACAGAAGTGGCCAACTCATGCCTTGGGCTGACTGGGTAGTACCACAAGTGGGCCCACCATAAGAGCTAGTGGCACATTTGGACAGGAGCTGTATGTTCCTGGACTTGGCAATGGCACAGTCAAGACTACCCCAATACCTGGATTTTATGTTTCTTTTGAAACAAGTGTGCAGTGCGAGCGCGAAACCGGTGCACAATGCGAGCACGAACTTTTGAAACTGGTGCGCAGTGCGAGTGCGAACTTGACTGTGCCATTGCCAAGTCCAGGAACAAGACACTATACCAAAGCAGTTCTTTCCCAGATTTTTACATGACCTACCTAGAGCTTTTAAACAGTGTGGCATATAAATGTTTAAAATTTAAAGGAATAAAATTAAGGCAAGAACATTAAAAAATAAATCACACATGGGTGCAGTGGGGGTATGAGGATGGACCTCGAGTCACATTGGTTGGAAATACTGTAGGAGGAGGTGTTTAGAACCTTTGCTACTCCGTTGCGTGAGAATTGCAGGGCTTAGTTTTGGTCTCCCCAAACAATGGAGATTCAGTCGGAGGAATAAAGGCTTACGAGGCCAGGTCTTCTTCATCCGTGACAGTGAATCTGAGGCTAGGTAGGAGTGTGGGCTATCTTGGCGACAATAACCGTCCTTCCTGATCAATAATACATAATGAACACCGCGTCATTAAATAATTCATCAGCAGCAAATAATTTCTGTGCCCCGAGGAGGGGAAGAAAAGCCATCTCTTTAGTGCCCCGCTGGGCCAGCCTTGTGGTTTGCAGTGATTAATTAGTTTTATTTCATAATTAGCCCCATCCTGCTGCCCCGATAGAAGATTCCCATGCAGAAAAACTAGCTTTGAAAACCTTGGGGGGTTGGCAAGAAAGAAAATAGAGCAAAGCTTGCAAGATTCGGTCCAATACGGAATTTAATCTTTCTTTCTTTCTTTCTTCTGCTTTCTAAACTGTTTTTCTTCTATCCTTAAACATTTCTTTGGATCCACCAGATTTTATTTAAAATAAACCAACAAAATAATCCACTCAACAAAATTTTCTTTCTCCGAAGAGCTGCTTTTCTTTGCAAGTTTGAAGCTCTTCAAAAGACAACGTTTTGGTTTTCAGTTCTTTCAGTTCTTTCCAGGGATACTAATTGTGCCATGGGCATTTTCACTGAGAAAATCTTCCTCCAAGAATTTCCCAGAATGGGACAAACCAATAGACGACTGGGCCGCATCTCCTCTGGGGCAGACAGTTGTGGGGGCCGGGCAGTGGGGGGGGGGAGGGATCCAGCCCTGCAAAGTCCTCCTGGCCAAAGTTTAAATTGTGTATGTTTTTGTGTCATATTGGTCGTTGCATGAATTAATCTGAATAGTGGCAGAAAATAGCTTCTAGGTAGGACTATGAGAATCATTGTAAAAAGGTAAGCGGAGAACTCACTGGGCGAGAATCCATAATGGGGTTATTCTGGGGCTGTTTCCACTGAGCTTTCACTGGCTTCCCAAAAATTCACCATTTGATCAGACAGGCACTCAGGGAAGAGACACCAGAAAGTACTGATTTGTAGACCTACTCCCTGCTGTAACCATTGCACCTCTCCTGCTCGTCCCCCAGTCCCTTTTCCAGAACAGAGAACCCTCTTGCTCTTCAACTCCCCTCTCTCCCCCCCCCCCCAACCCAGGCCTTCTACTCTCCTGATGCAGTTGGGCTGTAACTGGATTCCGCTAACCGGATTTCTGAAGCAGATTTTCACAGGTTCAGCAATTCTAGACTGGGGGGTGGGTGGGCTGTGGGCTGTGCAGTTCTTCAGTGTCCCTATTCCCATTTATTCAGGTCCAGCAGTTTGGCAATAAGGAAAGAGTGAGGAGGGAGGGAGGGAGGGAGAGGAGGCTCCTGATGAATCCGTTCCCTTAAGGATGCCTGGGGATGGGGTCTGAGTCTGAGGAAGGGGGTAGTTTCCCCTCCTCTGACCCCTTTTGTCTCTTTCTGATGGCTTTAGTGTGAGCTGTGCTCCCTGTTGGAGCAGCCGAGAAAGAGACAAGGTCTTAAGTGAAACATAAAAACACCGACACTTTTGGGCTGCATAAATGCAAATGGGCAGAGATTAATAGACTGGTGCAGTTGGTCTCCCCCCCCCCCCCCGCTTCAGCCCCCCTCCTCCTGTGGACATGTTTGGACACTAAAAGCATTGTTTGGCCTCGCAACCACTTGGGAGTGTAGTGTGTCTGAATGACTGTGATGCAACTGTTGTGGGTGTCCAGGAATCCCGCCTTGATGAATTTATATCGGGGATGAAGCTGGTTTGCATGCTTTTTCCTAAATCCAGAACTCCCATCATGCTACATAGGAGCTCTAAGCGCAAAACGAACAAAAGGTTTCGTGGTATGCTGTAATTTGAGTACCTATTTATTTCCGCCATAAGAATATCAGAAGGACCCTGCTGGATGAGACCAAGATTCATGTACTCCAGCATTCTGTTTCCAGGAATGGCCAACCATGGGGTCTTCTTTTGCTGTTGGAAACAGATTCCTGGACTAGATGGATCTTGCTGCAGGCCAGCAAAGCAATTCTTACCTTCTTATGGGTATGAATGGGGTGGCGCAGTGGGTTAAACCACTGAACCATGAGCTGTCGATCGAAAGGTCGGCAGTTCGAATCCGCGACGGGGTGAGCTCTCGTTGCTTGGCCAGCTCCTGCCAACCTAGCAGTTCCAAAGCATGTTAATGTGAGTAGGTAAATAGGTACCGCTTGCGGGAAGGTAAACAGCGCTCCGTGTTCCAGCTGCATGCTACGCGCTGCGGCAAGGAGAGTCATGCCGGCCACATGACCACGGAGGCGTCTTCGAACAACGCTGGCTCTTCGGCTTTGAAATGGAGATGAGCACCACACCCTAGAGTCGGACACGACTGGACTTAATTGTCAGGGGATACCTTTACCTTTTTACCTTACCCTTCAGGTTGTAAGTTCCCTCAAATGCGAGACACGTGAATCGGCCCTGAAAGTATCAAGAATTGTTCCAATTGTTTGTTTTTTCAGAGAGTTGACAACGGTATTAAAAAGGAGATTGACGCTTCTGGTTTGTATTTTTTTTTTCATTTCTAGTCAAATAGATCAGGCAAGTTTTTGTACTGTTTCAAAACCCTGCAGAACCTATTTGACTCAAAGCAACAGTGGGACAAAATAAATACAGTATGGGTTGTATCCTAAAGTTTCCTTTCTCCCACAGAAGATGTCTTTGGCCTATGAAAGCACTCCAAGGAGTCCTTCCTTAGGAGGAAGATGTCTTTGGAGGAGGAGGGAAACCCTAGGATATATAACCCTATGTGTGTATACCATGGTACGCTATGCCTCTCCCAAATCACTTTCAGGCTGCAATCCTATCCACACTTACCTGGGGGTAAGCCCTATTAAATACTGTGGGTCTTACTGCTGTGTAGACATGCATGGGATTGCTCTGTCAGTTCCTTTAAAAACCCAGCTAGTGTGTCACTAGCCTAAATTAAGAAACAGAAAGCCAAATCATGAGCATTTTTTCCCCTATGCTGATGGTGTGGAAACTTGGGCAATATTCCCCAAGTACTTTTCATGGTACACTTTGCAATGTGGATAAGTTTCTCTGTTTCTGGGCTGGTGCCAGCCACCCTGTCTGCATTTCTCGGGAGATGTACGTTTTGGATGCTGTGATGCTCTGTCTGTCTGGGTATCCCTATCTGTCTGTCACTGGTTTGGTCCCTTCCCTCCTCCCTTAGACCCTGGTATATTTTGCAGCTGGTGGAAACACACCCATCACCAATCATGTCCTCCAGCCATTATTCCTTCTCTGGCCTTGTGACCTTTTCCAGGATGGTTTCGAATCCATATTTATAGGGTCACAAGGTGGGGGTGGGGGAGGAGGGGCATTGCAGGGCAACACAATGGGATCTAGGGCAAACATGACCCCTACAATACCCTATACATTACAGGCCATATGGACACCCAAACTAGTGCACACAACAACAAGCACAACATGCACTTCTTCAACACAATCCAGCCTCACAATTATACATTTTCTTTTCCTTTAAATTCCTGTCTGGGATTGTGATTGAAAGTGAGTGAAAATATTTACCAGAATTGCTGCAGGGGATAAAAAAAACAACCCTGAAATTGTCATCACTCCGCCCCACCCTTGCTACAACTTACTACATCACTTGCTCAGCAAACCTAATTGACTAGGGGAAAGGGCTCTACTGTGGTGCAGGAAGGTCCCAGGTTCAAATCCTAGCATCTCCAGTTCAGATGGGAAAAGATTATGCCTGTCTGAAACTGGAGAGCTCCTACAACTTTGCCTGGACAATACGGATCTAGATGGATTCAGCGTCTGACTAAGTATCAGACAGGTCCGTATGTCTGTCGACTGGCAGTGGTGCCCTGAACATGGTGCAAAAATGCAGTGTAAATTGCACTTTGGCAGGATCGAACTGCATTTGAGGCCAGGATTCAGTTGTGACTGAAAGTGGGATTCTGGTAGCATCTGATGCTTGTACAGGGTCAGCCCAAGACGTTTTGAGGCTTGGCACGGCATGCCAAGGCTGCCCAGGTGCCTTACCTGATGATATGCCCGCCTCTGCTCCTCCCAGTTCCTGGTTAGGAAAAGGAAGAGGTGGGCAGGGTGGAGGAGGAAGTGTGGAGGAGAGGAGAGGAGTGTGGTGGTCTAGAGTGGTGGGTCCACAGTTCCTCTTTTGCTCGGTCCTCCACTTCCTTTTCCAATCCAGGGAGTGAGAGGAGGAGTGGGGAACGGGTGACCAGACAGAGGTGGGCACTTCCACCGTCTGGCTGCCGCTTCAGTCGGTCTTATCGGTGGACCAGCCTTGCGACTGCATGTGTATCAGGTCACAATAAGAACATCAGAAGAGCCCTGCTGGATCAGGCCAGAGGCCCATCTAGTCCAGCTTCCTGTATTTCACAGTGGCCCCACCAGATGCCTCAGGGAGCGCACAAGACAACAAGATACCTGTATCCTGTCACCATTCCCTTGCACCTGGCATTAAAAGATCGCCTATTACTAAGACCAGGAGGTTGCTTATCCCCATCATGGCTTGTAACCTGTGATGGACTTTTCCTCCATCTGTCCAATCCCCTTTTAAAGGCATCTAGGCCAGGTGCCATCCACCACATCCTGTGGCAAGGAGTTCCACAGACTAATCACATGCTGGTTAAATAAAGATTTTCTTTTGTCTGTTCTAATTCTCCCTCTAAAACATGTGCATCAGAGTAAGATTAGGATAGTTGGATGTTATGCAAGCGGATTTGTGGTGAAATTGTCAGCCAGCTACAAGTTTTGCTATCCAAGTGGCAGACTTCTGTTTGTGAAGCCAAAGTTGAAGGGGCCGGGGGGGGGGGGACGCACTGAGGTGGCCCTGCAGCATTTCACAGAATGTGCTCCAGAGTGCACGTTCTGAGAGTGGCATCAGGTGTTTCAAGAGTGATGTTAAGATAGGATAAAGCCAGTTGGCAAATAGCCGCTCTTACACGGTCACCTGTGGCGAGTAAGAATGACCTGCTGGTGAATATGAATTATGCTCTTATAATGTTGGTGTAAATTGGAAGGAAGTTGTGACTTTTTGCTTTGCATGCAGAAGGGTTAGGTTAGGCTCCTGCGTTTCCAGACAGGGTTGGAAAGAGTAGACCTTTGTGGATACCCTGAAGAACCACTATGGAGCTGAGCTAGATACCAACAACCTGACTTCCTGGGTGACCTTGGGCCAGTCACTATCTCTCAGCCCCACCTACCTCACAGGGTTGTTGTGAGGACAAAAAGGAGGGGAGGAAATATGTACACCACTCTGAGCTCCTTGGAGGAAGGGTGGTATAAAAAATTGAAAAATAAATAAGGCAGATTCCTGTGTTTCTCACCCAAACATAGTACATAGATAGGTTGAGTATCCCTTATCCAGGCTGCTTGGGACGGGAAGTTGTCTGGATTTCTGATTTGTCTGGATTTTGGAATATTTGCATAAATATAATGAGATATCTTGGGGATGGGACCCAAGTCTAAACACAAAATTCATTTATGTGTCATATATATCTTATACACATAGTCATTTTATGCAATATTTTAAATAATTGTGTGCCCTAGCATGCCTTGCACTATGCCAGCCAGGTGCTGGAATTTTTTATTTTTTTTTAAGTCATAGCCTCAAAAATGTCTGGATTTTGGAATAGTCTGGATTTCGGATGTCCGGATAAGGAGTAACCAATCTGGATATGTAAGAGAAAACACTTTTGTGAACTTACTTGCAAATCTTACTTGCATTGGTGCAGCTGAGGTAGATTTCAGGTATATGTGAGGACAGTTGTGGTTTCTGGAATATATGTAAGGCTGCGTCTTGGATTGAGGCTGGGCATGATCGAAGGTGATGCTTGGGTTAAAATAAAGCCACGTATGAATTTGAAACCTCCACCTACACCAATTCCTTTCTCAGAGCTTGTATTTCTTCATCTCTTTTCGTATATTTCGTTCTCAGCTTCACCCATGTTCGCTTCAACTCTCAAATGCCCATGTGCGCAGACAGGCTATTTGGTGCCTGCGTCCGATGCTTCCCTCTGCAGTCCTTGAATGTGCCATGTGGTGGGAGTGTGATAGATTTCCACAGCCGATTCCGGTAATGGGACTTCCTTTCACTAAAGGCGTAAGATATGCAGGCCTCTTCTCTGTTACTTCACAGGGTTCCTGTTTGTAGTCAGCTGGGCTGTGCATAGACACATGCTAGAATCCCAAGTTTCCGCTTTGTTCTTAAATCAAGTTTCTAGCCCTCATTACTACAGATTTAAAACGAGAGAGAAGCGCTAAAGGGTTGGTAATAAGGGCCCAAAGTCGATATGTTTCACGTCGCCTGATATTTCTTTCTAGAGCTGACCTGAGTTTTAGAGTAACAACTTCAGAAGTATTATGTGGAACTGGTGCAAGTTGGCCACGATGGACTGTAGTGGCAGAGTTGCGGAAGATGTGTATGTAAGCGTCATTAATGACACGTGCTTAAACATGCTACAGCCCTCTGATTTGTGGGTCCTTTGACCCTGCGGAAGTATGAGGCAACAGGGGGCAGGGAAGAGAGGAAGTCTCTTTTTCACGTAGTTTTTTTCCTGTACCTTCTACCCCATAGCCCATGTATTTCCCCTTGCCCCATTCCTGTCGATAGGTTAATTGCCCAGGGTCAGGGTTATTGACAGCCTGATTAGTGCCCCTGTCAGCTCTGAACCAGGCTAATCTAGGCGGCCACAGCCTGGAAACACCAGCGCATTGATTTTTTGGGGGATTCCCAGCGACCCCCGCGCTGACACATTGATCCGGCTCCCGGGAACGAACTCTCTGTCAGCGCCTTGCTGCAGGCATGCCTTCCTGTCCCAGCTACATCGGCAACGCGCTACGCTCAGGAGCCGGGCTGGGAAGTTAAGAAGCAACATCAGGCCGTGATCCTGCCGTTGTTGCGGGATGAAAATCCCAGTTTATCTTCTCTTGCTCCAGCCGCTAGGCCACATTCATCGCCCAGAAACAGGGGTTGACATGGGAAATCTGCACCTCGCCCTTTTCAAGCTCGTGAGGCCCATGAAGTATGAAGACGCCCACTCCACGTCTAAGCTAGTGGGCCTATCATCAGCCCAGTGGTTCCCAAACTGGGAGCCGCAGATACCAGTCAGGGGAGCCGCGGATACCAGCCAATGGGCGCCAATGGTCAAGGGAGCTGCAGGTTGAAAAAGTTTGGGAAACACTGACCTAGAGCCTCCTTCATCTCTGCCTGAAGAAGATGGTCCAAGTTATTTTGATGCCAGAGACCTCATGTCTAAATGGCATCTCCCACAGGGGTAGAAGTAGAAACATATGCCCAATAATTGACAATTTGCTGTCCTGTAATTGCTGGCACCCCAGATCTGTTCCTTGAGTCAGGCTAATGGCCTGGTCTTGTCATACCCCACTTCTCGGCCAACTCTGACGGAACCTCCGTCATATATACGGATTGTCATTAAGCGATCCGTCATTAAGGGGGGACACCTGTATTAAGGTGGGCAGCAGAGGAGGGTATGCCTCCTCTTCTGTTCTAGCAAAAGCACCACCATCCCATGAAGTGCCTTTCTAGGAAGCTCCCTGGGGCCAGCTATAGGCAAGGCCAACTCTTCTCCCCCAACTACCAAGTCCGCTGCTGCGTTTTGAGCCGGACCAGACTCCTAGCCATAAATACTAGGCTCCTCATTCACTCCTGGAGATGGGCCTGCAGATTGCTGAACCCCAGTCGTCCATATCCCCAGAAAGGCATTCAAAGGAAGCTCATGCTAACTGCTCCGCAAGGAAAAATAAAGCTAGCAACAAGCTGAGCGCCTTCCCAAAGGGAAAGAGCGAGCCGAGGACGCTGGGATCCCCCTCACATACGCTTCCTCTAGCTCTCAAGTGCTTTAGTGCCAGACTGGGGATCCCCCCCTCTTCCCCCCTGACTGCCCCCTGCCATCACTTACACAAATATTGACGCTAATGGCGTGTAGCGGGATGTAGAACATCCCAGCCTTCTAATTGTTGTGACTGGGGATCGGCAGGCCGATTAAACGCCATTGATTTTCTCATACTAACCGCATTGATTTTTAAATTTCCTATTGATTCCTGCCCTAAATCTCTTTAAGCAAAGACTTCACTCCGCAGATGACATCGGCTGATTAGCAGGAACAACTGTGGGTACGCTCCATAGCTGGGGGTGGGGGGGTGAGGAGGGGGGAGAGGCTCGTGACAATCCTGGAGGGGGTTGAGAGCCAGGACACCTGGATTTTGGCACTGAAATGGGAGTGGGTTTCAGCAAGGTAGAGCAGAAGGACCACAGCCAGGCCTGTTCTGGACTGGAGGGTGGGGGGGCACCCATAGGAGGGTGTCTGTGGCTTGGAATCTGGGTGGGGCCACTTTGGGTTGACTTGGATGTTTTGCAGGTGAACTTGTGAATTCTCTGGCCAGACTTCGGTGAGGTCAAGGACCAGCTTCAACATAATTTTTTCCCCCTCTACCGGAGTGCTTGGAAATGCTTCCCATGAACAAAACGTTTCTCCAAATTGACCGACCCATGTGTATTTTTTTCAGGGAAGATCCACAACGTTGCATGTTTGCTTGTCCTTCTCGAGGATCAATCCTGAAAAATTCACGCTGTATTTTTTCTGTTCCTGCGTAGGGAGGCGTGTGAATTTGTCTAACACACAGGCAGCAACGTGAGTTGAGAAGACCCCTTTAGTGGAGTGAAGCTTTTGCTCTTTCTGACATAGCATCTCCGTAGGAGTGGGCCTGCTTTTGTATTTACATCATTCAGAGGCGCATTTGTTCCTTGTGTGTGTGTGTGTGCGTGCGTGCGCGCGCATGCATGTGCGCCGCACGCTTGCAAATCTAAGAACCATACAGGAGGACAAACCTGCTGCTTGACTCTTCTCAGGTGCTGATCACCAGGCCCAATTTTTTAGGCACCTGTCATTGTTGATGTCTCTGGATTTTTGCACCCTGATGCATATCTAGTTTGGCCCAGACCATGGGTGACTAACAGGCAGCTTTGGTAGGCTTACCAGATTTCTTTCCAGGACAGAGTGTAGCCTTTTAGGAGAAGGAATGTGGGCAGGTGTAGCTTGTTAAACCTTAGAGCACAATCCTAGGCATCCATGGACTTCTTTGAATAGACATGCCTAGGATTGTGCTCTAAGGTTTATCAAGCTATACCTGCCCACATTCCTTCTCCTAAAGGTCTAGCACTCTGTCCCTGTTGGAGATCTGGTAAGCCTATGTATGCAGTGTATGCACAAGCACTCCTGCGCATAGGCCGGCTCCCTCCAGTCAGTGTGCAGTTGCCATCCCAGGCCTCTTCTTAATCTTTCTCCACCTGGCTATGTTTTTTGACACTTTCTCTTCTCTCTTCAGGTACTGGACTGGACTGGAGTGAATGTACAGCTGCCACTTCTGCCTAAAAGGTCAGTGATTCTGCAAAGCCAAGGTTTGGAGTGCATGATCGGTGTGTGTGCTTGTTGGCTCTCCCCCCCCCCCCAAAAAAAAAAAGAGAAAGGGAGAAGGAAGAAGGAAAAACATCGTGTATTGCCATGAGGCTCTAAGAAGCGTATTGGGGACGTTTTGTTGTTGTGTTGATTCCATAGAACCGCATGTGTTACATACTACATATGCATGTACCCAATGGCGTATTTTCCTAGGAAAAAGCAGCGCTGGAAGAGGGTGGTTTTGAACAGAGAAATGATGTAGTGTGTGCTTTATCCGACCTTTCCCAGCCCGCCACTTCCTTGGTTCTAATTGGCCCATCCCAAGCAAGTTCACACGCCCCACCCTCCCTTTGGGTTTCAAATGCATGTTTGAAATGTGAGTATCAAACTCATCGGGGAAAATTGTGTTTGGTTGGAGGATGGAAATGGCAGGCAGGAAAAAGTAGTCCCTGACGTTTCTTTGCTCGACCTTGTCCCTTCCTGAAACTGCCTTTTCCCAGTCCTCAAGGTTTTTGCAACATGTGCATGTATATAATGGTGGTCTTGCCATTAATGCAGTTAAAGCAAGACAGACTGTGAAATAACAATCCTGTATAACCAATGAAGGTTTTATGTTAAGCACAAAAGATTCAGTCCACACCACAGATTTAATGTTGGTTAATAATAGTCCTTTCTTTTCTCCTGGGAACTGTAGTTCTTTGAGGGGTGCAGTCTCACTAAACAGTCTAAACTGCAATTCCCAGAATTCTTTGGGGGAAGCCATAATAGTTCCTCTGATATCAACTGAAAATATGCAGTGTATATTTATGCACAAAGATACACACGTGAAAATATCCAAAGAGTTTGCACGAGGAAGAAAGTAGAAACATACTGAGGGCCTCCTGAGCCAAAGTATCTTTCACAGGGGGGAGAGTTTACTCGGCAATGGGTTCTTCTAAGGAAGCTGGTCATGGAAAAAAAAGAAAAATGCTATACTAAATTATTAGTAATAATAACAACCAAAATGGGTGTCTTGATTTGAGGCCAGTGTTGGGACTTCTGAATTCTGTGAGGGGTAGAAGTGATATTACAGCATGCAGTTTTAAGAAAGCTAATTTCCAGTTTGTGCAGGTGAGTCAGTACCTTGTGGGTAGAAGTCAGACCCCAGGAGCCCCCCCCACCTTTAATGTTTGTTGATTGGTTGTATGACCTTGAACGTGTAGCCCCAAAGTTCCTTCTTGACTTCTGTGTTGCTTTCTGTGGAAAGTGATGGGGGCAGGAATGGTTTGTGGACATTATGCGTTCTGAATGAAGCCGGGAACATGTTTGATGACATTTGATAGTCTTGACTGTTCTCCTAGAGGTCCTTAACCTGTTTCAGCAGCAAGATATATATGGATGGTGGGACCAGGAGTCATTTTAGGCACATACAATGGAGGCTGAAAAAGTCTTGGAAGTCCAATTGCCCCAGACGTGTATAATGCGGGTGATGCTGGTGTCTGTCGTTGGGGTCTTTGGTTGGTCTTATAGAGGTGTGCCTCAGTTCCCCGTCTGTAAAATGGGAATTATTTATGATACTTAACTGCTGGGGTTCATTAACTTGTGAGAATGAGTACTAGAGGTGTATCTAAAGATACACAAACAGGAGACAACCCCACATATAGGTGGAGATTCACCTGCTGGTTTTGTAGCAGTAGTTCTGACAGCTGAAGAGACAAGCCTCTTAAAATGAACAGTGGCTTGCTTCTTTGGCAGCAGGAGCTGCTGCGTTAAAAACAGTTGCTCCTCCACATACCTGCCCTTTCTTTGTACACTGACCAAAGCTTATAAATCACATTAAAGGTACTACATAAATAAAATATCACCATCATAGTACTACCATATACCTCTTGCTCTGTTTGATACTGTAGCATGGGATTGTACACATATACTTACACTGTGGCTAGCAGTTATTAGTTCAAATAAATAACAGGGGCCAAGGAACCAGTGTTTGTACAAGACATTTTGGGCCAAATGCCTATACTGTTTCCAGCAGTATTGGAGAACACAGATTTGCAGCACAATCCTATGTTTACTCAGAAGTAAGTCCCACTATCTTCAATGGAGCTTACTTCCTCGTGTGTAGGATTGTAGCTTTGGTCTTTGAGAACTTTCCTTCCTCTAATCTGGGTCCAGAATGAATAGCTGAAACGTACCGTGTTTCCCCGAAAATAAGACAGTGTCTTATATTAATTTTGGCTCCAAAAATGCAGTAGGTCTTACTTTCGGGGGAGGTCTTATTTTCAGGGAAACAGGGTATCTATATCTGATCTTCCTGTACACTCTCTGTTTCTCTTAACGGGGCCCATTGATTTCACAATAGTTTGAAATAAGTGACAACCTCCTGTTCCTGGTTTGGTGTTTTTGTCGAAATTGCCTTTATTGTTCTGGTGAACATTTTGTGTGCGCGAAGCAACAAACCATACCGTTTTCATTGTGTTAAAGACACAGGTTACTGCATTCCCGACACTTCAACCCTCTGCCCAGCTTTGGCCCCACATGAGAAAGCTGGAAATATTCAGGGTGACATCTTTGCCAAAAATGAGGGATTATTCCAAAGGCCCAGCAGACCTCAATTCCCATGTATGGGATCGAGCAGAGCAGATATTGAGACCCTGTGGAAGGCTTACCCTACATACCCCCATATTGTCCCGAGTATAAGACGCACCTGATTATAAGACGCACCCTTAAAGTTTGGTGCTATTAAAAAAAATTAATTAAATCACTGGCATTAAATTGCAACAGCCTGATTATAAGACGCACCCCTAGTTTAAAAACTTAAATTAGGAGAAAAAAGTGAGTCTTATACTCAGACCAATACGGTATTTTGTCTTCCTTATCTTACACAAGAAACCCCTCTATACATCTCGTTCTCCTGCTGCAGCAACCTTTTTGCAAAAAAAAAAAGCCTCCACTTTGCTACCATTCCTTCTAAAGGAAGGGACATTCGAGGGTAAAAAGCTTTCTAGATAGCCCTTTGCTCCCTAAAAGATGTTGAAGGGGAAAATAGCCAAAGGATGGTGTCCGTCTCCACTCCCCCATTCGTATGCATTGACAACACCCCAGTGAGTGATCGGCAGCAACAAAGAAATCCCATCTTGCATTCTTCTCTCCCTCCTCCTTTGATTTCCTCTTGAAATTTTATTTTACTTTCTAGAGGAGAGGAGCCATTTCTGATTTTAACATTTTCCATTTTTATTGTTTTTAAATACCACTCCCTCTTAGTCTCCCAGAGTTTTTCTTCATTACAGAATTTGCTTCCAAATTAGCCAGTTACATTTTTTTAAAAAAAGAAGAGAATCTGACAAGATTTTAATCAACTTGAAACAAAAAATGTAGACAAGAGTATTAATTCCAGATTTCTCAGTAATTGGTCAGGCAGTCCATTAACCACTATGTCAATTGCTTTTTGAATTTTCTCCCAAATCCTCATTTCTGTTGGATTGAATATACAAGTCTGAATGTAGTTCCTTAGACCTTCATAGTTCTTCGATGGAAAGGCCCAGATTTGAATGTGAATGCTGGGTTGTAAAGGAATAAAGGCTGAAAGCGTACATCTTTTTGGATGAATGTTTAAAAGGTGAACATGGAATAGTGTGTATGTTTGTGCGGGGGAGAGATTATGACTATTCCCTCATTTTTAATTCTAAATTAAGAAAGGAAGTATCCTAATAATGCATGTAAAAGTTCTTCCCCCTCCATGCAGAACTTCAAATCCTGTTATTTGGAGGATAATGAGGATACTTTCAGAAGAATATTGAGCAAAGACTGATCTTCCTTGAGTTTTTGTACCCATAATCCAGATAGTTCAAATGGCAAAAGGGTGGGTAGGGTGTTTGGTGGCCATACATATCTACCTTAGTCAATTTGGGACCACAGAACCAGGGCTACAGTCTGGATGAATTAAGTCAGAGTAAAATGATGTGAGTTCCGATCCAGCAAGAGAGATCCATGCACAGTAGCTGGTTTCCATGCCGAACCAGAATCTGTGCATGCAGCACAGAAGCTGCACATGTGGGTCTCTTGACTGGTTGCAAGCATCCATGCAATTCGTCTTGTGGGATTAGGAACCCCGTGTGGAGTACCCAACGTGTTCATGTCAACTGGATGCAGGTGTGTATCCTACACACGTGATCCACATCAACACCGAACAGTGTAGATGCAGACATGCCTTCCCATCCATCTTGTGCGATGCAGCCGGGAATGCACAATAGTCACTCGCTCTCTGGGACCTTGGGAGTGCAATTATTACCTGCACATTCTAATTGCTTGCAGAGCCTTCTTGAGCGCAATTATCTTTAACGTGTCGCTTGAAAGGTGAAAGCTGGGTTATTTTTTAAAAAGAGACACATCTGTATGAACTATCTGTGGAGAGAAATTATAGCCAGGAAGGATTCAAATAACTGCTGCACATATAGTTCCACTCACGCAGGAGGGCTTTGGAGTGCTGTTTTTGAACTGCAGCCATTTTTTTTTAAACTGGGGGGGGAAGGGGTGTCCAAAAGCACATGAAACAGCATGAGACAAGAGGTGTCCCTGTTTTTAAAAATCCCAAAACTTGAGAATCTAATTTGGCGTAAACACAAACCTTCGTCATCGCCAGTGTTGCTCTTTGGATTTGTCTATATGGGTTAAACCAACCTCTGTTTCCTTGTTATTCTACATACATTCTTCCCTTTCACGTCCCATTCTGACTACCTTCCCCCCCACACACACACACACATTTTTGGTAGCAGTAACATTTTAAATTGATTGTATATTTAGGATTATTATTTTGATCCTAATAATATTTCTCTGTCCTATCTAATTCCCAAGGATTCGGGACAGGGTAAAATATAAAAAGAAATTGCACCAAAACAATCATGTTATTTTTTTTCCTCTCTAGCAGATATTGGTGCAGAAAGCATGTGACATGGGAAAGATACATTCACACTGCACACTGTTAGGGAGGTGTGGTTCTTTTTGGGGGGGGCAGAAAAGGGAGGGGAGCAGGCATCCTTTGGCCCAGGAGCTAGAAGGGCATTTTCACAAGTGGCACTCCGAACATCTGGAAGGCAATGCTTCTGAACATTGTTAATGCAGATTTGAAAGTAGAAAAGCGTCATGTTCTGTGCAGCTGTGCAGTTTTACATTTGAACGACAGGTGTGGAAAAAAATGCAATAAATAAATAAATGGTTGAAACGTCTCTGGTGGAAATGGTCCAAAGTCCTGCCCAATGATTCTGTCTTGTTGCTTTGGATGGGGCAGATTTGTGATTAAGCTCAGCTCCGCTTTCCTACGGTGGCTTATTATTAGCACGTACAAACCGTCCTTTTTCCACCGTGGGCTGATATGGTGTGCACACCAACCCCTTCCCTAGCTTCACTCCAGAAAGAGAATTTCTTCGAGCGAGATCAAACGGTGTCCAAAACGCCCACTGCTTCCAGTTTTCCTTTTCTTATAATATTGGGAAACAGATTTGGGATGTGCATAGTGTATGTATCTTCTTGTGATGTAGACACAGGCAGAGAGAGAGAGAGAAAAAGAGAGAGAGAGAGAACACATATTAACACTCCTATTTTAATGATAGTGGCAATTAATTTCTGACCTCATTACAAGGTATCAATCAAATAATTGCACTCTTTCCCCATCAACACTGTTTTTCTCCCTCCTCCTCCCCTTTCTCTCTCTGTCCCATACATATTCATCTATTTGCCCCTCCATCAATCTGATATTTATCGTTATTACACCATATAAACAAATACATTAAATTAAATACCCCCTCTCTGCTGCTCACTAATACATTCCCATCCCATTCTCTGTCCATCCACAACGCTTTTCTTTCTTCCTTCCATTACATTGTCTGTCAGTCTTCCTTTCCACACCATTCTCTCCATACACTTCTCTCCATCCTCCATCTACTGTTGCTCCCTCCATAATTCCGGGGGGCTGTTGGAGGAGGGAGAGAATCAAATGATCAAAGGGAGTTCAAATGGGACGCAGATAATGGCATTCACTTCTGAGCTCTTTTTGGCCCACTTGTTCGAAATGCAGTTGAATAGGACTTGTAAGATCATCATAGAGTAATGGGGGGGGGGGATGTGTTTGTATTGTATCCCTGAAGTAAACTTGAAGTGAGGTAGGGGGCAAAAATATCCTGCTATTTGGAGGGAGAGAAGCTATCGGCAGGACTCAGGACTTGGGGTTTGGCCTGCCCCGCTAGGTGACTGGGGGGGGGGGTGTAGTCCAGACTGCAGTTTCGCCAGTGTCTGATTTTCCAAGCCAGAAATGTTGAGAGGGTGCAGAAGTCTGCACAGTGACTCCAGGAGAGAGACAACATTGTTGGTTTTCAACAGATAGCGATTGCTGCTTTTGGTGTCTCACTTTCTTTCTCCTCTGGTGAATCTGGTAAACAGGTTTGGCAGATTTTTCTGTGTTACTTTGAAATCCTGCCCAATCATTTTGACCAGAGATGGGGGGGGGGGGTGCACAGCCTCTTCCATTCCAAACCACTTCCAATTCTCTCTTACACAAGCTATGGTTTATCTCCAGTCTTAGACTGTTCCACTCTCGGTCTGCCAGTTTTGAAGTCACCCTGGGATCAGTCCCGACTGTGGTTTGCACAGGGTTTTGGGGTAGGGGAGGAGAGAGGAAGCAAACTCACAAATCTTCCTCCTCTGTCTGCAAGCACAGCTTCATCTGAATGCGTGTGCATTTTTAAAAAACGTGCCACAGCGATCATTGGATGAGGAGGCAGGACGTGATTCTGTGCCAGTGAAGCAAGTGAGATCTCTAGATCACTGAAGAGCTTAGAGTTGCTTTCTCTCTCCCCCCCCCCCAAACCCCCTATGGTACAAAGAGGAAATAGAACATGAACCTTTAGCAGACAGACAGGTGCCCCCCCCCCCCGGAAAACGAAGCGGGAGAGAGAGAGCGAAAGCCTGGGAAGAAGTCGGGCGGAGGGGAAGAGTTAATGCAGAAACTCGCCCACTCTAATTATGTATCCCGTGGGCTTTTTTCAGGGCTGGGGGGCTGGGTGGGAAGGTCACTTGCACTAATTATCTGAGTAAACATCTCCCCTTCTAATAATAAACCTGGAAGGGGCTATGATGGCTGAATGCTTGGGGGGGGGGGATGGATCTTAATTTAAGAGGGGAGGAAAAGCATTATGAGCTGATTATGGCAGGTATTTGTAGTCCTGGAACAGAAAGGGTGTGTGTGTGGAATGGGAGGTGTCAGGTGTGGGGTTTGTGTTAATTTTTTAAAAGAAGGGCAGGCAAGGAAAGATGATCTGCTGGGGGGGGTGTCAATAATTCATCCTTTCCCCCCTTTCCCCCCTCCCCCTTTTCAACACCCACACTAAGCTTGTACCTAAGGAATAATTGCTTTTGTCTGGGTGGACTGTACTTGTGCAAAGAGAGTGAAGAAGGAAAGGGGGGGGGGGGAGATGTTGGAAGCGGAGCCCCCCGTGGGGGGGATTGTGAGGGACGGCAGGTCGCTGGCTTGGATGTCATCTGTCAAAGCGGGGTGGTTGGAAGGAGAAAGCGAGAGCTGGGGGGGGGGAGAAGAGAGAGAGATAACGGAGAAGACAATAAAGTGGCCGTGGCGGTGTGTGTGCTTGTGTGCGTGTGTGTGTATGTGATGAGAGGGGGGCCAAGGCGAGGGGGGAGAAAGAAGAAATTCGGACGGAGCTAAGGGGGCCCCATTGATCTCGTGAAAGGGGCGACACACAGGCGCAATCAGAGGGGGGAATGAATCGGTGTGTGTGTTGCACACCCTCACTTGCATGCACGCGCACACACATATAGAGAGCTATGTATTTTTTGCCTTCTCTTCTGCAAAAGCCTTAACAGAATGATGCACACTGTCCGGCCATAGTGGACCAAAACCTTGCACGTCCTTGCAAGGCGGGACACACACACACACACACACACACACACACACACACACACACACACACACACACTTGTCTGTGCACACGCATGCACGCACGTGTGTAAGTGCAGAAAGTGGAGGGGGGAGGCAAGCGAGCGAGATGTGTCCGATTTCTACTCCCCCCACCCTTCCTTGATTGTCATCCTCGGTCGATCGTCACCTGCCCAGCGTGTCCCCCCACCCACCCCACCCCGCCACCTCTTTCTCTCCACTCACCCACCCACCCTTATATATATACATACATATATATATATTTATATTTTCCCTCCGTGGGGTTATGCGGAGTGTCACTCACAGGTCCCCGACATGTTCATCCCTCTGCCGGTCCCCCTGGTCTTCCAAAGATCCGCCGGCCCGGAGAACGGATGGCGCCTCAAATCGCCGCTCGCCCTGCGCTCTGCAAACGGTAAGAGAAACGAAACAAAACAAAACCAAAAAACCCAGGACCACTGGAAAGGGTTGGGGGGGGGGGGAGGAAAGCAAAGGAGAGAAGAAAGAGACGCCACCAACTCTTACGGCCGAGGAGGAGGAGAGAGCGAGAGAAAGGAGGGAAGAAAAAGGGGAAAGAGGGAGAGGAAGAAAGAGGAGATGGGCGAGCGGGGTTTTTATTCATGCGGTATTGATCCGGAGTGTCACTGCTCCGTATCGAACCTCCGGCGCCGGCATCCTGCGGTCGATAGACGGAGGGGGTGGGGGGCGGTGGGGGTGGGTGGTAGCAGGGAAAAGAAGAGGGGAAAGCGAGCCAACCGCGCAGAGCAAAAAAAGGAAAGAAAAAGATCGGGGTGGTGGTGGGGGGGAAAGAACCCCCCCAACTTTTCTTCCTTTTTAGAGGTGGGGGAATGTTGGATTCGTTGCCCCCTCCCCTATCCAGACACCCCACGTCACTGAAGTATTTCTGTTGTTATTACTATTATCAACATGATGCTGCCGCTGGAATTGTTCCCCTAAGCTTCAGGATATTGGAAATTCAAGCCAAGGTTTAGGGTTAGGTAGATGATGCTGGGGGGGGGGGGGAGGCTTTTTTCTGGTTGAAAGGGAATTAGAAAAAGGGGGGAGGGAGTCACCTGTGAGATCCTACAGTAGCCTGGGAACATGCTCCTTCCCAATACCCCTCCCCCATTTCCCAGTCTCTCCAATTCCACCCATTTCTCTCAAATGGTTAGTAACATTTCCTCCTTCCCATCTGATGCTGCCCGTATTGGACCTCAATCTTTCCCAACACCCCACCAGTAGTGTCTGTTTTAAGTTGCAGATTCTCCCTGATCACCACCATCTCATCCCAAACCTAGCCAAATTCTCTGAACTGTATCCCATTTGTGAGTTGGACCAAATTCTGCCTGCCTGCCTGATTATGTTTCTCTCCCTGTGTTTAAGTAAAATCCTGGGATTGCACACAGTTGAGATTCTCTTTCTTCCTTGGGATGATGATTGGGATACTCCAGATGGGATGTAAAATAGGACTGCAATGCTGATTTGGATTTAGGGGAAACTTGCATTCCCCCAGCACTGGGGTCTGTTTTATGGCTCACTGGTCTCTTCCCTCCCCTCCCCGCTTCAGGCATACCATCCTCATTCCAATTGTTGTCAGATCGAGAAATAAAGTTTTGTCTCCTTATATCAAGGTGTTTCACCCTCCCAGCTGCTATCCTCCTCTTTCTGGTTGTTCACCACCTCCCTCCATTATCTCTGGGTGCACCCTGAAGTTAGATATCTGGACTGGACCATGCAACTGAGCTCAAAAGATACTGGGAATGTAAGAGACAGGCCTTCAGAACAGGGTAAACTAGGAGAGTGGGTGCCTTGGTGTCCTAGTGGTTAGAACAGGAGGAGAAAAGAGGGGACTTGCCTTGCTTGGAACTGGGGCTCCAAAGGTCTGTGTAGCCTTTTCTAGGTGACCTTGGGGAAAAATCATTCTTCATTGTCTTAAACATGTGAGGTGGTGGATTGTTCGGGATCTTCTGACTAAACAAACATTTTTGGAATGGGGAAAATGGGTGCTTTTTAAATGAATTAACAGATTAGCAATAATAACTGGTGGCTTCTGGCCTGTGCTCTGAGACTTCTGCGTCCCCTCCCTCCATAGCTGGAAAGAGAACCCAGACATTTTCTCCCACTGTAACCCACTGGACTGTGTGAGAACCTGTCTTTCCTCACACGTAGACTTGACCGCTGAGATTTAGGAGTAGCAGGTATATGCGTAGGGTCAGAGCATGAAGGAAATATGAGCATTTGGGGTGTTCATTGAGAGAGAAAAGTCCCTGGGAGAAAAGGGCGAGAATTGGGGGGCGACTGAAGGAAAAACCAGGAGGCGAGTTTAGAATGGCTCTTGAGATGTTTAAGGGCTCGCAGGGTGGGGGTACAGTCAGTGGCAGTGGCTTTGCAGAGCTGGCCCTGTATGTGCACCCCTCCCCCCCCCAGCTCTGCTGCAGCCAGCGCGGTGTGGAAATTGTATTGGTGTCAAGCCCAGTCCGTGCTAATGAACCCGGAGATCTGGGAAGCGAAGCTTGTTCAGAGGCAGAAATCGATTTTCCAGCCTGTAGTAACTGCCCCCACCTCCACCCCCGCTTGCTCGCTCTCTCTGGCCAGAGGAGTGTGTTTTGTGTGTGTGTGTGTGTGCGTGTGCGTGTGGGTGTGTGGCTGGGGTGTGTGTGAGAGTCTGCATCCTTGGTGCCTTCACAGCTAGGGCTGGAAATGGGGTGTCAAGAATATGGTTTGGAAAAGAAAAAGCCCACTATTGTATGCAAGAGTGGAAAAAAAAAAGACTTCAAGAAACAACCATCAAAGATTTAGATGCCAGTATCAACTTTTTTTTTGGTGGTGGTGGTGGTGGGGCTGTGCAGCTGGGCACCAGATAGTCTTCTGGCCCTGGTAATATGTATTTAGGGGATTTAGTTGAGGCAGAGGCCCAAATGACTGGACCTTGTGGTTGTAGATTTGTGACACCATGAACTCCTGTGTCGTAATGTGTGAATATGTTTTTGTACACGACTTAACGACTGAACAACAACAACATACAACATTGCATATCTCCCCGAGTGTCTTGTGGCTTGCTTACAATGACGTGCCTGTTTTTGACAATTTGGGCTGCGTTCAAATGTGATGTGGGGTTGGTTGTTTTTTTTTTTTTTTGCATTTCCTGCATCTGATTCAACCAGAAACATCCGTGTTGTGTAGAATGTGCTTTCGAAATTACAATGTCTCTCTCTTCCATTAAAAACAATACAAAACAGGCAGAAAACATTATAACTTTTAGGCAGAAAAGGCCACTTATGAAGACAACGTGTTGCATCATGTTTTCATGTTGTGTTTTGAAACTTTAAAGGTCAATAATAATTTAGCAATACCTTTATTGGACCAACTAAGATGGCAAGTTTTTGAGTTACACAGAACTATTCTTTACGCAGGAGGCAGCAGTGTTTATAATATTAGGTGATCAGAAAAATGAGAACGAGTTGGTGATGGAGGAAAGGGGCTGTGATTTTTTAAAATAATATTCCCATGCATATCACATTATGGCAAAATGCAGACACATTCCCCAGAACAGACACTTAGTGTATCTCAAATTCACATTTTCAGATTTGAGCAACTGTTCCTATTGGTAGCTGCTGGGATTTGAATTCAAACCCATGGAGAACTTCTGCTCTGAATCTTTCATTTGGCTAAACTTTGATTTGGGTTACATTGCTTTGGTCGTTGGGAGTTCATTTAGTTTGCTTTGAGGGTTGATTAAAATCAAAGCAGGCACCTGTCAAAAAATCTGAGCACAAGTTATATCCTGAATTCCCGCATACCCAGTTGACATTGGGAAGTAATGCATTGCTAATAGCAAACTAAGCCCTCCATGAGTATGAAACCTTTGTGAATTTCAAGGACAAAGTTTCCAAAAGTAAGGAGAATTTTCTGAACCTGCCTTGGTTTGGACTCAAATATTTTCTAATGTAGCACTTTTAATTTGCAAAGTGCTTTACAATTTCAATCCATAGTCTTAGCTTTTATTTCCAGGCCATTCATAGAATCTACAGAAGCAGGGGGGCAATAGCTTGCTTAAGGATGGTCTATTCACTGTTCACACAATCATTTCCATGTGGCAGACATGCGATGAAGCCAACAAGCATTTGTATATATTTTTTTCTGGTATATTTGTATATATTTTTTTCTGGTGATGAATGCCCTGTTCCAACTTTGATACGTGTTGAGTCAAACTGAATGTGGGTTGAACTAAGTAAGAGGTGGTGGACCATTGGGTTGTCTTAGGAAGTGGTGAGGCATGTAATGGTGGACGATTCGCAACACTGGAAACTCCTGGAGTCTTCCTCACGGTTGTGTTGACATGTAACTTGGCCATCGAGTCTATCACTGGGGTGGGCTTGGAACCCAGGTTTTCCAGATCTGCTGTCCAATGGTTCTTGTGCACATTATAGATGCGCTTTTGTAGCCATAAGAATGTAAGAAGAGCCTTGCTGGATCAGGCCAAAGACCCATCTAGTCCAGCTTCCTGTATCTCACAGTGGCCCCACCAGATGCCCCCGAGAGCACACAGCCAACAAGATAACCTGTTTCTTGTTGTCAATCCCTTGCACAGAGAAAACCTACTTCTAAAGCCAGGATGTTGCTTATGGCTTATAACCTGTGATGGACTTTTCCTCCATGAATCTATCCAAACCCCTTTCAAAGGCATCTAGGCCAGATGCCATCCACCACATCCTGTGGCAAGGAGTTCCACAGATGAATTACACGCTGGGTGAAGAAATATTTTCTTTTGTCTGTTCTAACTCTCCCTCCACTCAATTTTAGTGCATGTCCCCTGGTTCTGGTGTTGTGCGAGAGGGAGAAGAATTTCCCTCTCTCCACTCTCTCCATTCCATGCATAATTTTATACGTCTCAATCCTGTCCCCCCTCAGGCGCCTTTGTGCAATGGTTGGTGCCAGTGGCGTTGCTGGAGAGGGTGCGGTACTGTAAGTAGTGCAAGGCGCTGCACCGCGCCTCGTAAACAGGTGTAATGGGGTCCCTCCCACTCACCTGTTGTCTGCTGCTGGAATGGCTCCGGGGGTGAGTGAGAGGGGCCACGTTACACCAGTTTGCAAGGCGCGGTGTAGCGCCTTGCGCTACTTATGGAGCCGCACCCCCTCCAGCAACGCCACTAGGTAAAGGTAAAGGTGACCCCTGACAATTAAGTCCAGTCATGTCCGACTCTAGGGTGTGGTGCTCATCCCCATTTCAAAGCCGAAGAGCCAGCGTTGTCCGAAGACGCGTCCGTGGTCATGTGGCCGGCATGACTCTCCTTGCCGCAGCGCGTAGCATGCGGCTGGAACACGGAGCGCTGTTTACCTTCCCGCAAGCGGTCCCGCAACGCCACTAGCTGGTGCTAAGCTGTGGCAAACGTCTTTATGATGAGTGTGGGTGAGCCTGCAAGAAAAAGCCAAGAGATCGGAGTTAAAAGAAAAAGGATTAGACACAACCTGGGGGAGAGACACTATCTACCGTGGTCTTACATAATTACAATTACAATTACATAAACCTGCCAGCACCTGCATAAAGGAGAAAAGGTAGATATACTACTACTGTACCCCTGCATCCTTGACTGCTAGAAGCAGAGGATGAAGGCTGAACATGAGTCATATTATATTTTCCCAAACGGGTCTGTAGTTTTGCTCTGAAGCACAGCAAACTCTTCCGTCTGGGGTGTGGGGATTTTGGTGAGATGGACAAATGGGATGGTGGTGGTTCCGGATGTGAACATTCAAAATCAGGAAAAGTTTTGGTTTGGTCAGGCTTGGTAGTCACTTCCTCCTGTGTGAGGGTATTTTGGGTTGAAGAGGTAGTTCTGCCTTCCATTTCCACAACTCTGGAGTGTTTGTCTGTCTGTGCTCAGTTCTTGGGGAGGGGCTCCTGATGGGATTGGTGGCCCAGATTGACCCCCTCTGGGTCGCGCCCTGGCTGGTCCCCAATTGGGGGGCAATATAGACTCCTAAGGAGCCTGGACGGGGTGGGTGGCAGATGATGAGTACACGTGGGGGTATTTCCATATCGGTGGTCGCAGAAAGGCCGGCTCTTCCTTGCCAAGCTCCCTTCCTCTTCCCCCCCTTCCTCCGCCTCCCTTTGCTGTCTCCCCTCCCCTCCCCTCTCCTCGCCTCTGCTTTTTCCCTTAAATAATAATCATAAAAAGGTCAGAGGCAGGAAAGCTGCACACCCTGATTGGCCGAGCTCTGGGCCCTTTGTTCCATCTGAGCCTCCGGGCAGAGCCACGCGCCAGGGTCAGCCGGATGGGGGGGGGGAGAGGAGGACAGGCTTCCCAAGGGACTGGCCATTGGTGGGGGGGGGGGTCAGCAGCAGCACTGTGGCTCATGTGTGTGCCTATGAAGGCGTGGGGGGGGGGAGAGAGAGAGAGAGAGAGAGAGAGAGAACGAGGGCAGGGTGTAAAACCTTCTCTTGCAAAGACAGCTTTTCCACCCTTCCGACCCTTCCCCTCTGCCTGGCTTCTTTCTCCTTCTCTTACACTTGCTGTCTGTCTGTCCACCTTTCTCCATCTGTTTCTCTGTCTGTCACATCCTCTCAAGTCCAGAGGAAGTGTGAGATGGGTACGTCTTACACAGTAACTGCAAACACATGCCTACCTGGCCCTGAAGTTGCTAAAGAAATGGAGGGCACAGCCCAGTGCTGGGGAGAGGGTCACCTGCCCCCTTTGCGACACCCCCCCCCCCACAATCCAGCCCTCCTGGCCTGTTTGTTACTCATCCCTAATCTCTCTACCATGTGCTTCAATCTGACAGCGTTCACCTTTTCTATTGCTAGGCTCTTTTCTGACCCTTCTCCTGTTTCGTCCATTTCCCGTTTCCAAACACCCCTAGACGTTGGCCAGCTATGCAGCTTTCCCCTCTGCTGGCTTTTCTCCTTCCCATGCGGTCTTCTTCCTCCGTTAATGTCCCCCGCCTTTCATGGATCCATTTTACCTTTTTATTTCTCCCGTGTTGCTAGAAAGAAACGTTTCCAGAGGCCCTTCGTTTTGAGAGACAGCCCCTGTTTCAGAAAGCACACAGTACCACCACAGGAAAGACCCACACTGTATATAGAGTAAGCTTGATGGATGGTTGAAATGTTTGTGTATGTAATGATTGCCCGTGCATATAGTTGCTTCTGGGTGATGGTTTGCCCAGGAATCACCTGTAGCAGGTGTTTGCCTGCACCCACATTCTGCTTTGAATCTTCCCCGCTGCCTTGTGCTTTCCTGACCATACTTTTCCCCCAGTGCAGAGACCCCTTTCTGATTTCCCCTTGCAACTTGCATTTCCGAACTACCCCCTCCAATTTTATGCTGCCTTTCTTCTGTTGTGCTCGGTGGGTCTTCTTCACCAGATCTTGGGTGTTTACGACCCCCCAACTATTCATCCCTCTTTTCTACTCTTGCTCTCTTTCGTTCTGCCACAGGGTGGGCTGGCCGGCCGCAGGGTAGGTTAATTCTGGTAGCGAAGGTAAAATGGCTGCTGTACTAATGTGAACAGTGGCCATGAGAGCTGTCACTAGGCTGGCGTGTGTACCAAGAGGGAGAGTGGCAGGGAGGATAGCATATGGATGAGTGTGTTGAGCAATTACTGGGCCAGCAATTGTTGCTATCTGAGGACTGATACCCATACTTGCTGGGTGGGATTATGCAAGCCAGTGTTTCAAACTCAGTCCCCCGCTTCAGGTATGTGATATGAGGGATAATAATTGTCCCCAAATGCAGTGCTTTAGTTTTCCCCATTTAGGTACTCAGTCCCATAAAACTCAGTGGGAGGGAGACATTTAGAACCTTTGGGCTAATCTGCATGGCCCCACCCCTTTATTTGCATAGTCCCAACCTGGGTTCCATTTCTTGGTCACGCTTGAGTGTGACGGAACTTTACGAACTGTCTTATATACATACATACATTGTTATAGTTTGAGTACGAGTTCGTTTGTAGCTCACACAAATATTTGTAACTGTGTCTTAGGGCAAATTCATACAGCTGCAGAATGTGCAATTTATCTCCTCAAGCACAAATTGCCAGAGCAAGCATGTGATGAAGTGTTTGGATTTTCATGCTGTTCATTGCGTAGTTTGGTTGTGGTTTGTGCTCACGGTGGTAATTCACAAATTGGTGCTTCACCACATTTTTTTTTTAAGTCTATGTGGATTGAAAGAGAGTCCTGACAAGGTTGTGTGAATAAACCCTGCTGTATCTAGAGACTGTGCTTCAAAGGAAATGGAAGCTTCCTAGGAAACATGTGGCCACATGGCAACAGATTGTGTGTATGAGTTGTTGTGAATTGGCTTTTGCTATGACTGCGTATAGATTCTTGCAGGCCCAGTGTGAGACTGTGGGTTGCCCCCCTGTACATAGAACCTGTGGTAGAGCAATTGTGGTACAAGTTGCTGCAAGTTGAGTACAGTATTTACGTGGTATTCTTGGGTTGAACATGGGAATGACTGCCTGTTGGGCAGGCAGTTGTAGATACCAGTTGCCGCAGAAATACCGTCTTGAATATACCGTATTGGTCTGAGTATAAGACTCACTTTTTCTCCTAATCTAAGTTTTTAAACTAGGGGTGCGTCTTATAATCAGGCTGTTGCAATTTAATGCCAGTGATTTAATTAAATTTTTTTTATAGCACCAAACTTTAAGGGTGCGTCTTATAATCAGGTGCGTCTTATACTCGGGACAATACGGTATATACTGTGCTGCGGTGGTACCGGTACCATCTGTGCCTGTGGAGCATTGCACAGAGCGGTTGTATTGCTATGGGGTTATGTGGGCAGGTTTCTGTGGTGGAGTTGATTGTATGTGCAAATTGTTGTGAGAGGTGCATTCAGGTTGCTGGAAAGGCACGTCATGATGTAGGTTTATTTGCAAAGTACCATCTTGGAGCTAACTTTACACTGGAGCACTTTGCATAGTTAAAAACAGGGATGGGGACTCGAGTCAAATGACTCGACTCACAAGTGCGACTCAGTCACTTTTTCCCTGACTCGTACTCGTACTCATACTCGTGACCCACTGACTTGCACTCACACTCTACTCGTGACCCACGGGACTCGCACTTGACTCGCACTCGTGCGGGTAACGACTTGCCATTTCCAAGTTATTTTCCAAGTCATAGGGGAAGCCAAGTGGGTGCCTTAAAAGCCTCAGAGGTCCCCCCCCCCACACAGACCCATTTTCAGGGAAAAAAGCTATTTTCCCCAAAGTGACTTGACTCGTAACTTGTGACTCATGGTTTTTGGCCTTACTCATACTCGACTCACACTTGACTTGTACTTGCCCAAAACGTTTGACACTGACTCGCACTCGTACTTGCACTTGTGCAAAAATGACTCGTACTCGCACTTGCACTCGCGACCTAGTTACTTAGATACATCACTGGTTAAAAATCTCTGCATATTTAGAAGGTATTACAAAGTCCAGTTCTTCAGTGCTAGCACCAAGTTTTGAAGTACCAGAGCAGCCACACAACTGAGATTTTTCTTTAACCCCCCATCTCTGCATATAAACATATTCTAGAACAGGGATAAGCTGGAAGTACGATCAGAATTTAGTGGTAGATTGGTGGGTGATTTGCAGCAACAAGAGTTTCTGGCTCTCATTTGTTTAACTCCCCTCCTTCTAAATGAGATTATTAGAATCCCTGGTCATTGCAGTGTATGGTTTATGGTGGGGTGCAAGAGTTAGTTGGCTGCACCCCGATGATATATGTTTGCATGTAGCTCTGCCCCACACAACCACTTTTTTGTACCTGGCTCCAAGAGGTTCTAGTAAAAAATTAAAGTTGATCCTGTGAACCAACATCTTCCCTTGCATGCTGGGCAGCCCGATCCTGCCTAAGATGCAGTGGCCACCCTAAAGGACCTAGTCAGTCCCTAGTCAGGATGTGGGGGCCGCAGCCAGGACTCACCTCGGGGGAAGGGGACGTTCATCCCCTTCCCCTGGTGTAAGCGCCAAAGACCCAATGGACCTTCTTGGATGTGTGCTAGCTCTGGCCTGAAAACCAGTGCAACCCAGTGCCAATATCCCCGCTCCCTCCCAGGCCGGCCCGACCAATGGTTCCCTCCCTCGCCACCCCTGCCCACCCTCGCCATGCCCCTGCGCCGACCAGCGCAGCCCTTAGCTGGTTCGGCCAGCGCAGGTCCAGGTAGGTGGCAGATTAAGCGGTGCTGGCCTCCGTGCTGGCGCCACTTACTCCAGAGGAGCTGCAAAAGTGCCTTACGGCACTTTTGCGACTCCTTAGGCATATAGGGTAGGATTTTCAAAAAGTGTCTGTTTAGTTCTCAAGCAAGGGACACAAGGTTGTCCTGGAATACGAGCTTGTGTTTGTTTATTTACAAGCAAAATATTGTATGTGCAGAGAGTGAGCTTATTTACTTTTATCTGTTTATTTATCACCTGATTATCCATTCATGTAAATTTCCAAAGCAGGTAATGCATTTTGCAAGGAGTTCTAGTGGATGTCGTGCTTCTCAGTACTGTACTATGTATACACTCTTGTTAATGAGGGCCAGAGCCCCCATGTCTGGTATGGAGGACAATTTTGCCCTCGACACAAAACTGTCCCAAATAAACCACTAATTTTTCCCCACAGGGGTGAATAGCAACTGTTTTCCTTTATTGGGGAAAGAATAGGGGGCCACTTAGGCATGCCATTAAATGGGGGGGTAACCTACTCTCTGATATTCCTCCCAAGGAGCTCAGGGGGGGGGATGTGCATGTTTGCTCTTTGCACATTTGTTGCCACGTCCACGTTCTATGCAAAGCCTCCCTCAGTTGTGTGTCTGTAAAATGGGAGCAGTAGTAACCTGTGTCTCAGCTGGTATTCTGAGAGTAGACAAGATGAAGTTCGCTACTTGCTGTGTTCACTTTAAGGACCCGCACAAATTATGAGTAATTGTAATTGGCTAAAATACCAAGTGTCCGATATCTCTCAAGACTTGCACTTTGAAGAATCAGGTTGCCGTGTCTGTTATATGGCATGTGGCCGTGTAAATGGTACACTTAGTGTAATGGATATCTCTGCAGGTGAGCAAGAAGGAACAGCTTTTACACTGTGGAACCCTCCATCTTCATAGTGACTTTCAGCCCAGTCCCGTGTGTGTTTACTCAGAGCAAGGTCCAGCTGAGCCCAAAACTTAGGCCGGAACTACACTACACGCGGAGGCCTCTGCCCCTGCCTCCATGCGCAGAGCTGCTCAGAAGGAGTGTCTTCACGCTTGTTGTCCCTCCTGCTGTCCCGCCTTCTTAAGAAAGCGCAACTGTGATTGGTTAAACACAAGCACGCTCCAATTGGCTGAATAAGCCTTGGAATATAACCTCCACGGTGATTGGGAGGTAGTTCTGATTGGCATGCAACCACTCTCCTCCCCCTCTCCTCCGATTGGTAGGCTGCAGTAGCTCCGCGAAACCGCCCCCTAGCTCCGCGAAACCGCCCCCTCAAAAGATGGGTTTCCAGCTTGAGGTACGCGCCGGGAATCGGGAGGTCGCAGATGCTCCGCTTGCTTCCGAAATGCTGTCAGAATCTCCGTAACGCGTGTAGTGTAGTTCCAGCTTTACTCTCAAGTAAGCATCCGTAGGATTGCAGCAACCTTGGGCAGAATGAGATGTTAGGAAGCAAACATGGGCTTCCCAATCTGGTTGAGGCCATTGCAGAAACTTGGATATGCGCAAGAGAGAATTGGCACATGGGTGGGTAAGGGAAAGGGAAAGGTCTCCCCTGCTCGAAAGCCAGTCGTATCCGACTCTAGGGTGCGGTGCTCATCTCCGTTTCTAAGGCCGTAGAGCCAGCACTGTCCAAAGACGCTTTTGTGGTCATGTGGCTGGCGTGACTGACAGAACGTTGTTACCTTCCTGCCGCAGCAGTACCTATTTACCTACTTGCAATTTCTTGCTTTCGAACTGCTAGGTTGGCAGGAGCTGGGACAGGAGACGGGAGCTCCCTCCATCATGCGGCACTCCAGTCTCGAACTGTTGTCCTACCGACCTTCCGGTCTGCAGTTCAGTGTCTTAACCACTAAGCCACCGCGGCCCCTCCAAAGTAAACCTGACTGGGGGGGGGGGGAAAGGGTTGCAGGAGCAGGGGAATTGCAGGGGAGAATCCACAGATGTTGGAAGGTTGTAGATATATACTGGAGGCTAGAATGTTCTGCAACCAGCTGTGAAGTTGTTATTATGGCTGAATCATGGAAGTAAAGGGTCCCATTCATCATACGTGTAACGTCCTTGCCCCACTCCCTTAGCAACAGTTCCATTTTGCAGGACGTGTGACTGCAGTTGCTGCTTAATGATGAGCTCTCTTAATTGTGGGTCAGGATTACTGCAGTGGTGGGCAAGTTAAAGAATGGAGCGTGATGTGGGGGAAGCCTACTGTGAACAAGCCCAGAAATGGGATGGGATGGTTGCCTAGCAAAATGGCTGAGGCACAATTGGACGCTGGGCCTATACTGTGGTTTGTGGTTTCCGATGAAATGACTCTTTCACTTCAGAGCAAATCCGTTTGATTTCATTTTGTTGACATCCAAGTTAGGCATGTCTATGGTTGCAGTTTAAGGCATAGCAAACATCCCTTTGGAGACGTTATCTAACTGTGGGGAATCTCCGTGGCTAGACAGTGCCGTGAGTATGCCATGCTCTTACTGCCGCCGTGCTTGTAGCACTGCCCCTCCTACTTTTCCAGGGAGAGTGTTTGTCTGAAGAGACAGACACTTGCCCCATGGAAAGAATATCCCTGCCCTTTGCAATCCCGGGCATTTGCCTCTTCAGACCAATTGGGGGAGTGGAGCAATGAGTGCACTATGGCTTGCAGGACGTGCTTGCCATGTTGTCTAACCTTGGAGCATCTCCACAGTTCAATCATGTTTGTACGGGGCTATTATAGACGGGAATTCATCCGGCTTTCCTTAACCAGTGACGGCAGCCTGTCAACAGCAGGGAGTGGTAGCCACATGTGGGCCACTAGTAACCTTGGACCAAACTAGGCATGACTTTAGACATATAATTTGGCCTTCTGTGTTTGCAAATCACTGATCCAGATTGGAGTCATGGCAGGGTGTATGCATATTAAGCCTTCCCCTCTTTCTATTGTCCCGATCGCAGGTGAGAAGCCATAAGCAACCTCCTGGCTTTAGAAGTAGGTTCTCTCTGTGCCAGGTGCAAGGGAGTGGCAGCAGGAAACAGGTTATCTGTGCCAGGTGCAAGGGAGTGACAGCAGCAGGAAACAGGTTATCCTGTTGTCTTGTGTGCTCCTTGAGGCATCTGGTGGGGCCACTGTGAGATACAGGAAGCTGGACTAGATGGGCCTTTGGCCTGATCCAGCAGGGCTCTTCTTAGGTTCTTATGTTCTTATGGCCCTTCCCTGGGCCTTGTGCTTGCTGTTTTCCTCTGGAGAAAGTTTGACATTGGTGCCACATAGGGAGGGGGGGCTAACCCCACCCCTCCTAGTCCCAATCCAGATTCCTTCATTCCTATGGCTGCTATTGATAAAAGACAAACCCCCAGACCCTCAGAAAGCCAAGCAATGTCTTAAAAGGCATGTCTAGTTTTACCCTTACTTTGAAAGTCGAGAGCCCCCAAGAGCCAGTATGGCGTAGTAGTCGATGGAGTATTGGACTTGGCTGGAGGGAGGAGATCTGGATTCAAATTCCTGCTTAGCCATCAACCTTTATGTGTGTCTTTTGGCCAGTCACGATCTGTCAGCCCAACTATCTCATAGGACTGTTGTGCAAACAAAATGTGGCGAACCAACCAGTCCTTCTTGGAGGAAAGATGGGATATGCAGGTGAAAAAGGCTGTTGCACCGAAAGTTCCATAGAAGTAGGCTTACCAGATCTCCAACCAGGACAGAGTAGGAACATGGGCAGGTATAGCTTGTTAAACCTTAGAGCACAATCCTAGGCTAGGATTGTGCTCTAAGGTTTAACAAGCTACACCTGCCCACATTCCTTCTCCTAAAGGTCTAGTACTCGGTCCCGGTTGGAGATCTGGTAAGCCTACATAGAAGCCACCAACGGGATGCTGATGCAGGGATGGTTCTGTTTCTGCAAAGGTCAGCTCATGGCACCATTCTTTGGCTTCATGGTTTGGAAATCTGAAATATTGGATTCAAAAGTTCCTGGCGAGCAGCTGATTTTTCATAGGGGCCATGTTTTGAATTAAGCCAGAGGGCCAAACGTTGGTCTTCCGCTGACTCACTCCCTGGTGAGGCAAAGGGCTCTTTAACCCCCTCCTCCCCAGTGTAAACTGTCTCAGAGGCTTTGGTAGCAACCCCGGCTCCGAGGCATCTCAGCAGCTCCCTTTTTTTCCTGTCTTGGTTTGAGCATGGACATAACATAAGCAGCCAGCAAGGAAGCACCCTGTCTCTGTTGCTGTTCATGCTGCAAGGAGGGGAGGATGTGGATGATTCGGAGGAAGAGCCCTTTGCCTTGGCGCGTGTGTGTGAGAAAAAGGAGCTAAGTTGTGTATGAGGGAGATACCCATGAGATTAGGGGCTGTGGAGACCAGGTCCCAAACCTCTAGAGGCTGGTTTCGTCCCCGGGCCACCACCGGTTGCCTGCCCTTAAATCTAGAGCAGGGGTTTTCAACCTTTGGAGGCCCAGGTACCCCCTATCACGGTCCAATTTTCTGAAGTACCCCCTGCTAATTAACTGCTAATTAATTGGATCAATCAATTAATTGATTAGGTAATTACCGGTAATCATTAAATAAAAAAGTACTAAAACAATTTTAAATGTGAAAAATGTCTTATTTAACTCTGTGCGTGTGTGTGTGTGCATGCGGGAGAGAGACATACACATGCAAGGATCTCTTTTTTTTTCTCCAAGTCACACTTCCCAAAATCAGCTCCTCCCTCCCCCACCAAAGTACATTTTCCAAAGTACAAAAATAAGCCCAAAACCAAAATCAGAGAGACGGAAGGGCTCCGAAAATAATTACAATTTAAAATCCATGTTAATTAACACTTAATTAGCTGCTGATGGGACAGATAAGGGGCAGGGCTTGGCTTACCCCCAGCAAGAGGTCCACGTACCCCTAGGGGTACCCGTACCACAGGTTGAGAACCTCTGGTCTAGAGCTTTGGCATTTGGAACTTGGGAGGGTCACCTGGAATGTTGGAGGTGGGACATTCCGAGCCTGGAATGCGTAGAGCCATTGTATAGAATAGTGGGATTCTCCAACCATGCGTCGTGTGGAAGGGGCACCTGGCCCAGGATGTACTGTAGACTGGAGCGACTTCCAGAGGGCACCGGGTTTTTGTAGGAAGCATGGCCACACCTCCCTTAATCCTGTTCCCCGTTACACAACCGAGGTTAGCTCATGTGGGTGTTGAACTCCTCTGTTAAGAAAAAAAGAAGGAAAGACAGAAAAAAAATGCAGAGAAGCAAGCGATGGAACTGAGGGGTTGGTGAGTGATCACATCTTATGCGCTCTCTCTCTCTATCTCTCTTGCTTGCTTGTTCTCCTCATCATCATTTAATGAGGTCGGAAGTGGAACTGCTTAATGAAGTTTAACAGGGTTTTAATTACTGGCAAGTCTGATCTTGCTCTGCAAGGGCAGGGCTTCCAGAAGGAGTGAAGGGGGTGTAGCTTTCGTGTAAGCCTCAAGAAAAAGCTGGTGACGGGGAGGAGAGCTGGGGGGCTTAGTACCACAACAGCCCCCTTCTCTGCAAGCCTGACTCCCGATCTCCTCTTTTCCTCTCCCCACACCGGCCAAACATTTGTCAGTTTCTCTGAAGACTGTGGATCTGGTAATTCAGAAAAGCCACCCTGGAAATTGCAGCGCGCTGGCCGTAGCAACTTTAGGGAGGTGGACTCTAATTGCAGTTCCAGGTCAGAGGAACTTCCTTGGATCATTGGGATGCAGAACGGATAGGGTTATTGAGTCTGGTTTGCCACCCTTTCTTTGGGGGGGGGGCTGCTTGTGTGCTTTTAATGGCAGCCTGGTACACAAACACATAGCAGGTAGAGCTTGCTGGCAATAGTTAGAGATCGTTGTTGAGAAAACCTTAGAATGTTACGTGTCAGGCTACTCTTAAAAGCACAGGAGCAGGAGAAGAAAAAAAAACAGATGGCAACCTTTAGATACAAGCATAGCAGATTGTTCTTGCAATACTTTCCCTGCGGCACCAGCTCCTATAAGACCTGCGTTTTCTGGTTCTCAAAGAGGCTGTACCCCAGGGCCACTGAGAGGAAGGCCTAGTGTCCTAGTGGTTAGAGCAGAGGTGTGGTGGCTGTCTCTCCGCAACACAGAGCCATACGAAATCTCCCTATTTTGGTTGAGTGGGGGAGATGGGGCTACCCTCTTTGTTGTAGGAGGGGGCGTTGATGTGACCCCCCCGACCCTACTCCTGACCCCCTGAGGATGCAGCGTCCCCACCTCGCAGCATGGCTCCTAGCAGCCGACGCGGGCCTGACGGACAGGTCTGGCAATCGGGCAAATTGTGTGGTGGGGGTAGAGTATGAGGCCCCGTCACAGGAAGCCTTGGTGGGTCGCTGTCAGGTCCTTGTCTATGCACAGAAGCTCTGCACTGCATGCATGCCAAAAGCAGTGCAAACTCAGTGCCAGGTTGCAGGGCAGCAGAAGCACCTCACCAGCAATAGTTTTGTTAATCACACTCACACATGCCATCTAAGTGTTCTTACATGGGGCACAGCACAGGTACATTTCTGAGCAACATATGTAGGATGAATGTCTGCTGGTAAAATTGAGAAGGGGTATGGAAAGGAACCTAGCAGTTCCAAAGCATGTTAATGCGAGTAGATAAATAGGCACCGCTTGCGGGAAGGTAAACAGTGCTCCGTGTTCCAGCCGCATGCTACGCGCTGCGGCAAGGAGAGTCATGCCGGCCACATGACCACGGAGGCGTCTTCGGGCAACGCTGGCTCTTCGGCTTTGAAATGGGGATGAGCACTACACCCTAGAGTCGGACACGACTGGACTTAATTGTCAGGGGTCATCTTTACCTTTACCTTATGGAAAGGGGAGAATGTGGGGTGCCTGGCTGCAGGGCAGCCGTAACCGTAATGCACGGTCGAGTAGCTGCTTCTGAAGGGGCGGATTTGGGTTGGTGTCATGGGAGACAGACAAATCTGATGTGGGGGCAACAATCCACTGGGAATTCTCCTGCGCAAATCCAATGGAAAAGAACAAGAGTTGCAGAAGATCTCAGTGAAGCTTGTGCTGGAGAACTTTGGCTACTGTTGGGATTTTTCCCCTTTATGCCCTGGGCCCTAAATTATTTTAGCGAGTCCTGGGAAGCTGCGTGGAGGGGATCAAAACCCTAGGATTGGCAGCTGTCGGAACCCCCCCCCCCCCCGCCATCTTCCATTTATTGCCGCATGTCCCAAAAAGAAAGAGGCTGAAAAAATGGAAGAAAGGTGAGTGTGTTATCATGTAATACTTGTGCGTAGTGCTAAGCCCTTTTTGTTACTTTCACAACAACCTTGCAAGGTAAGTTGCCCTTATTGCCATTTTACAGATGGGGAGCAGAAATTGAGGCAAAAGCTACTTGTCTGAGCACACCATTGAGCCCATGGCTGGCAGGGGTAGGGGGACTCAGGTTGTCTGTCACCTGGAGACATTTCCCACTTTGGGTTCTGACTGTGAATTCCATTGTTGGGCTTAGCACTGCCGTTTGGGTTGCAAGGCTCTTTTGGGGAAGAGGTGAAAGGTCACATGGGGTAAAAGCAGGTGAAACTGAGAGCTGGCACCATTGCTAAGGCTTTTTAAACAGACACTCGTCTCTGATACGGGGGCCGGGAAATACGCAGAACAGAGCTGTCTGTTATGTTAGAGTGAATCTATGTGGTGTAATGGCCACTGTGTTAGCTTTCAGCCTTGAGACTCACTGGAATCTCCCATGGCAGTCACTGTGTCTTAGCCTGGCCTACCTCACAGGATTGTTGTGACGTCGCTAACATGATGTGTACTGTCCTCACTTCATCAGTGGAAAGGTGAGATGATCTACATGTGATTATTAACAATCCATCAATCAGACAGGGCAGTAGGCAAGTCTTGGGAATGGGAAGAGGCAGTTGAGGAGGAATTTGGAGGGGAGAGAGAGAAGTGGGTGGTCAAATGTAGAGGAGGAGACTTGCAAGGTAGGAACCCACATGGCAAAAGTCATGGTGAGGGGTGACAGAAATTTGAGAAGGAGATAAAGGGGTCCAGGAGCAGATGTTGTGGGGGGGGGACAGGCAGAAAGGGTGAGGGGAAAAGGGATAGCAACAGACTGTTGAGTAAGATTTGTAGATAAGAGCATGGCAACTTGCAGGGTGGGGCCTGCAAGAAGCGGCTTGGCATTGTTCAGCAAGGATTTGGTTCTTTCTTTCCCATCTCGGAGGTCTACATTGGTTCCCACCTCCCTCCCGGATTCCCAGAGGTGGTTAAGCAACCTTGTACCTTGGTTGTCTAAGCAGGATCAGCCCAGGGTATTTTGGAACCTGAGCAGAACCTCCAAGCGGTGAAAAAAGACGCAGCCATAAATTAAATTACTGACAATTGGCTGCTTTTGAATTCACCCCAGATTGGAGACCCTGAGGTGACTGCCTCACTCTGCTTTCGGTTAGGGGCCGGCCTTTTCCTTTCCTTTCTTTAAGCTGGCAAAATTGGCCTGGCAAGCATGTTGGCAACATGACCACGGAGGGTGCCCCACAGCCCCTATCTCAAGAGAGAAAGTGTGTGTGTGTGTGTGTGTGTGTGTGTGTGTGTGTGTGTGTGTGTGTGTGTGTGTGTGTGTCTAGGATTTAGTAGCCCGTGTTTGTGGAACTGCGTGGGGGTTAGCGCGAGATGGGAATTAAGAGTTTGTGCACTATTTCCAGCTCAGCCTTTGTATTCTTGTGACCTTGGCAAGGCACCTGCCTCTACCTGTACAGTTCTTGATGGTGGAAGTACTTGTCTCTTTGTCAGTGGTTCCTGGAGGCTAGAGAGAAGTGGTTTTGGTTAGCTTTTGGTTCTCGACTCTGGGTTTTAATTTAACGGGGGGGGGGAGAGAAAAAGTCCAGCTGTTCCCCCAGGTTTTGATGCTGTTATTGCTTTAAAAAAATTATTATTACTATTATAGCTTTGGCGAGGCATGCTGAGAACTGCGAAATCGTGACAGAGAGAGAGAGAGAGAGAGAGAGACTAGACAGGGTGGGGATGTCACCTGCCCCCCCTTCCACTGCCCCCCCCCCCCAAAGTCTGCTGCAACACAGAAACCAGAGAATGGAATAGGAAAGAAAATGAAATGCGTCTGAAGCGAGAAGGGAGAAATCGTCGGGTGGAAAAGGTGGGGGGGGAGGGCGAGAGAGCCAGTGAGTGAGCGAGAGGCCTGGCCCTGCCGTAGCATGCAGCCCCCCTTCTCTCCCCCCGCACAGTATCGATCGGGCAGCCGTGGCTCGAAACCATTTTCATTGTCAGGCGCTTGGGCTGACGGATGCCCCCCCCCACAAAGCGCAGCCGCTGGGGGATGGGAAAGGGATGCAGCAGCTTGGGGGCTCTTTCCCCCCCGCCCCATCATATTAATCCTATTTATCATCCCTGCCTCAGTTTTATCCCTCCAAAATAATATCTCACTGCAAATTCCAATGTCCCCTATTCCTCTCTCTTTCTGTTTCTCTCTTTCTGCCCCCCTGTCTGCCCCCCATCTGTTCATGGCAGTTCATAGAGAGAGGACCATTGTTCATGGGAAGGTGTCCGTCCCCCCCGCTTTTGCACTTCATGTTTCTCACATTCCCCTTATCGCAGGGGGCATACTCCAGATCCCTTAATGTGGATTAGTTACTCCTTAACACATATTAACTATCCTCCCTTACTTGCAATCAGGGTTGTTAAAAAAAAAAAAAGCAATGGAAAAAGATGGGGATTTCTTTCGTACCTTTTCAAACACGCTTATGGGTGGAATTCAGTGTTGAGAATTCTGAGCTCAGGACCAGGGTCTGAGAATAGTTCCTAATTCATCCAACTGAAGTCAAAATTAAGGAGGAGACCAGGAGTATGTACCTTCTATCCGCACCATATATTTGGAGGCATTGATTGGTACCGGAGACATCCTAGGTGACAATTACATGTAATTTGACTGAACATTTATAGTACTGGACTGTGCATTGTGATTCATGTACTGGACTATGCCGTGCAACTCGGGTCAGGGATGAGGACAAGGTGCAGGCGCTTTGAGGAACTGATAGGGGTTCTGAGTCGCTGGCTAGGGAGGTTTTCTAAAAACGAATTTGGCGACAGAGTAGTGAAAGGAAAATCAAAATGCTTAAGACTGGAATTGTACACCATGCACAGATAGTGCAGAAAGACACATGCCTGATTAGCTCCTCTCTCGCAATCACGGATACATAACGCATCACACTTACAACCGTTTTCAGTTAATTTGTGACGCGGTTAAGCCAGGATGAAAACGTTGTGTGGTAGTTATTCAATCTAGCATATCTCCTGTCCAATTCACCCCCATCCAGCAAAGGGTTCCAAACGCATAGACCCACAAACTTGTTTGGGATGTAGTGACGTCAACGTGGTTTGGCTTTCTACGCCACAAATGAGCCAGAGAGTGATCATGCAAATTTGCTCCTGTGCATGCTTCGACTTTCACATGTGGCCCTGGCACATAACGTCCTTCTCTCTCCTTGTTAATTGTCACCAGTATTCTCATATGTCTGTCCTCACTCTCTGATACATGCACGACCCTTTCCAATGCTCACTTGCTTACCCTTACATGAATACGTCCTTCTTACAGTGGAATTGTGCCTTGTAATTCTTTTTCACATGTTTACATTGTTTCCCCAGAATCTATATCCTCAAATACTCTTATATGCTACCTGGCAAACCTCTCTCTCTCTCTCTCTCTCTCTCTCTCTCTCTCTCTCTCTCTCTCTCTCTCTCTCTCTCTCAGAGTTTATGTTTTTCTGTCACATACACTTGCACCCATTCAATGTACATTGTCCTTTGTGGTCCATTTTTACCTCTGTCTAAGTAAAATTCCACATGTGCCAGGCAGGCACATATCTTCCTGTATCCGCGGATGAGCTGAAGCAAGCGGTGCTACTAGGTCTACTCAACAGTAAGCACCCCCGGGCTGCTTCTTAATACTGCTCAAAAGTAATCTCCACATGGGTGTTTGTGCAGGTGGGTCACAAACGTCAGCACAGGAGGAGCATACCAAGATAAGAGAGAATATTTCACCCTTCCCGAAAAACGACATGTGCCATTGAGTGCTTGTTGCAGGCACAGCATTGGTGCGTAACCAAAAGCGTGTGTGTGTGGGGGAACAGTATGGGCAGAAAACGCAGCACATACTGTGGAAGTGTGAGAAGCAGGAAGGTTTGCTCAGCGTTCTGCTGCGGGGCCCTGGAACTTGTGCTGATTCTCCCCAGTCCACCGGATGGGCTACCTGGGGTTTTGGCACGTGGGTGCTGTTCGTGGCTCCAGGTGGCCTGTGAAGATGGGCTGTGCTCTGCATGATTCATTTCTAATCCCTCCGTGGCAGCCGCGCTCTCTGAGATCCCAGATGTTTGGAGGTGGCCGTGGTTATTTAATGACGAGGAAAGGCACTTTTCCCATGCTCAGAATCATTCTGTTCATTATTTTACTGAGCCTCTCCATTAAAACAAGACTCCAGTACTACTAAGCCTTCCCTCTGATTAAGCCCTGGACATGTTAACTCCGACTGTCGATCCCCTCTGTCTCCATTTGGGTGCAAATGTGACCCTAGAATTTGCTTGAGTTGAGCCAGAGATTACTATGAATCTTTAGTCTTAAAAAAGCCAGAATGCTTCACTGAAATCTAAAGGGTGTCGTGTCCTGCTCCAAAGGAGATAAGAACATGCAGAATGTGTCGCTTATAAAACACGACAAGTTTAGGGCCCCTTCCAGTCTTCACTCTCTTTTTCTAATTATACAAATAAAGCAGAACAATATTAGGAAGAAAAAAATCAGGAGGAAAGACTAGAACAAGATGAAAGAAGAAAGGTCCAAGGTAAGACAGTAGGGGGTCGAATATGCAAGACACAAGGGGAAGCGAAAGAGGGCAGGGAAAACAAAGTGACCCGCCACGTTTTTTTAAAAACCAATCCCACAGTTACTGACTTCTGAATCCATCTTTATAGAGACAGGCTGGCGTTGGTCAGACTCTGGATGCACTGGGAATCAGGAGGTCTAGCACCTTGCAGTCTTGTGTGTGTTCAGGAAACCCTCCTTGTAGGGGTGTGTGCCAGTATGTTTGATATGGGGTAGGAAAGAATGGCATAGATTCGAAAGACCGGCGGAATGTAGAAAACCGAACCGCGTCTGCTCCTACAGGAGAGGGAGATGTTTGTAAAAGGGCAGTGGCAGGCAGGCAGGCGCACACAGGGATGTATGTGTGAGAAGGCGCAGATGAGCGTGAAAAAGAGACGGAGGAAAGAAATGTGCGAGGACAGAGTTAGTGTGCGAACGTGGAGAGCAATGAACACATGTGCAAGATGAGTTACAGGGACGACGACGACACAAAAATGTGCACCACAGTTCCCTGGCCACTGGGAATCCTAATCAGCACCACCTTGTTCTTCGGAAATTTTCCCAGACCACCTTTCCGAGCCTAGCATCCGTCGCCTCTCTTCGGATTTTCTGTGTACGCTGGCATGAAAACCCATTGCACCCAGAAAGCCTTTCACAAATCCCCAAGGGTACTGAGGGTACAGAGATGGCAAGTCTTGCGACCCACAGTAACATGGTGCGTATGCTAGTCCCTCCATATCCTTTCTCATCCACCCTTCTTTACGAACAGTTCCCGAGATAGCAACCTCTCAAAGCTCTATATAAAATGGAGATTAAATTCTGCAGGTGTCTTCCTCTCCCATAGCTATGGTTGTCTCTTCTTCAGGACCGCACTGCCATTTTTTACTTCCTCCTCAAAACTAGTCTTTCCTAGACTGGTATGCTCTCTCTCTTTTTTCCCCACTGCACATTTTCTTCCCATTTTCTTCCTCTCTCTCTCTCTCTTTATCCTTGCTTCTCTAATCTTGCTTCACATTTGCCTTTAAGCCCGATAGGGACTATATCTCTTCTCTGTGCTGTGCAGCACCTAGCGCTGTTTTGGCATCCCGGGCAGATTCATATACCCACCTCTGTGTGTTTCAGCTTGGCAAAGTGAGTCAGCTCCTTGGAGTTTATTTGAATCAATGTGGGCTGGCCCTCTGCTTTGTGGCTGCCTCACTGTGCACAGTCTTCGGCTCTTAGGGTGGCAAATGGCAAATGGGCCCCTTTTTGCAACGTTGTCATTGCGATATTGTGCCAGGGGGCCCAAGAAGAGCTGATGGCCCTGCTTGTGAGACTCCAGAAGCATCGGACTGGCTGGTCTTGGAAGAAAACAGAATACTTTACCAGGTGGATATTTTGGTCTAATCCAGCCGTTTCGATGCATTCTGTCCAGTGCTCACAATCCATTGTGGCAAAAAATGGCAGAGCCAAGATGGACACTCTTGCCTATGATCTCTATGATCCAGAAGAACTGCCCTAACCTGTGTTGAGGCTCATTCAGGACTGCCACTGTGTGGGCACGAACTGGGCCGAGCTTGGCAAATGCTGCTGACGAACCCACATTTTGAGCAGAGCATCATATTGTCGGGAATCTGGTTTCTGACTGCACCTCCCCAGGCTTTCGTTCACACAACCATTTCTGTATGTGTGATGAACCCCAGCTGCCCCAGGCTGCAGGGGTTGTGTGAATAGGCCTGAAGGAACATTAAATTGGGAAACAGCGAATATCACCTCAGAACGAAACGTTGCTTCTGCCTCACCTCAGCTTCTACTGTGCTCTGCTCATTTGAAGGCTAAAAGCTTTTGCCTTTTGCTAAATTGCCTCTGTGGGAGCAGGGGCAAAGATGTCTCCGCTGCAGCTCTCCAGCAGGTGGTCGGGCAAAGACTCTCTCCCTTCGACTTTTGGAGATGCTAAGAAGCCACCCCCGCCTTCTGAACGCAAAGCATATGCTTATTTGGTTTCTTACCCTGACTAAGGTGAGTCATTCATGACCTCTCAACCCCTCCCCTTCCACCCAATTATTAAAAGTCCAGGAGCCCCCTTGACCCCCTGTTGTCTGATGCACATGCCTCGCCCCCCCCCAGAAGGCATCTATGACCTCTGCCCTTCCAGTACTTAGGGGCCCAGATACAGTGAAGGGCTGGACTCCTGTACTTCGAGAGGTGCTGCTTGTCATACAGAGGAGAGAAAAGCTGCACCGGCCAAACTTCTCTCTCTTCTAAAGGCACAGCAACCCAATCCTCCTTTCAATGCTTGTTAACCCTGCCTCCCTAACCCCAAACTCATAGGCATGCTGTGGTTGCTCAGTGGCACTTTGCACATGCTCAGAGGCACTGTCCTGGTGACGGCTTCACTTACTCTTGTCAAAAACAACCCTGCCAACAAAGTCCCCTGACGTGAACTGAGCTACGAGGTTGATGTGCAGACTGCGATGCTGAGAAATGGGAGGACAGGATATCCTTAATATAAGCAAGACTTCTAACTTGTATCGACGGCCTCGCCTTGATACCCTTGGTAACATGAAGAGGCGGAGGGGGCCCGAAGGCTGCACTGCAGAATAGAGCAACTGAAAATACCTTGGACGTAGGTAGAGCATTGCCACCGAAATGATGCCAGGAGCAGGCGTGTGTCATGTGTGTGCGCCTTCCTGTCTGAGCAGTTCCAAGGGAAGGGTTTTGATAAGATGGAGGAATTTTCTCAGAACTGTTCTGCGCGTTCCAAGGCAGCTTTTGCTGGAGTCCATCTAAAGTGAAATCCAAAGCTTGTTCAGAGATTTCTCCGCAGGAGGAACAGCTTACGAAGTCAGAAAAGTTTCGAGAGAGCAGCAGAGCTCCACAGAGAAGGGAGCTAAGCTAAGCACATCCCTGGGCCCTCCTCCCTGCTATCTAGCCTTGAGTAAGAGCATGGTCCGATGTGATGCGTACCTGTGAACTTCCATGTGCAAGTTACCATTCCTGCGAATGGGCAAAGAAAGAGATAGGAGTGAGCAATAGCTTCTTTCCTCCTCTTCCTCCCCCCCCCCACAACTTGTCCTGCCTTTTGCCATCGTCCCCCCCCTCCAACCTGCCACATTCCCTTTACTCTCCCCCCGCCTGCTGCTCCCCTCCCCCGCCCGCCATGCTCCCTGCTCCCCCGGGAGCGCACTCTAATAATGTATTTGATCGACTGGCGGCCGCGGACAAGCGATTATTGTCTTGTAGGGAGTCAAAAGTATTGATCGGGGGAGAAATATGAGCAGCGCGATGGAGCCGGCGCGTCACATACAATAACCACAGCCCCGGGGGAGCGCCCGCGACACCGGCCGTCTCCTCTCATTACCGCCCGCCTCAGCCAGCCGCAGGGACAGGGAGACAGGGACCGGGCAGGGCAGCTCGGCTTTTGCCCCTCGATACTGACCCACAGGCCTATTGCTATTCCAGCCACAAGTTCCTCATATACAGCACTGGGAGGGTGAGGGGAGAATGACTGGTTCCATAATGAATCTTTCCCCCCCCCCCCCGCCCGCAGCACTGGTTATGTAATGCCAACCTGTTGCCCTCCACCTGGCCAGAGACCAGTCTAATGAGGCTCCAGTACTCAAGCTGCTTGGGAGCCACACCTGACCTGGAAATACATGGGGAGAGATGTACTCTGCACATGGTCAGAAGTACTCTTGTTATTCACTGAAAGCTGAGCATTGGAAACATGTTTCCAGAACTAAACCTTTTGGCTACAGGAAAGGCTGCTTAGGGATCTCATTCTCACACTCATCCACATCTCAGAAGCTTGGCCTGGGATTGCAAGGCATAGAATCATAGAAAGAGTCGAAAGGGACCGTGGAGGTCATCTAGTCTAACTGCTGTCGCATCCCTGACAGGTGACCATCTAGCCTCTGCTCGAAAACCTCCACCGGGGGAGAGCCCACCACTACACGAGCCAACCACTGCACCACTATTTCAGTGCCCGAGAGCTCATAAATCTGCTTCCTCATATATAGTGGTTCTAGCCCTCCTCCCCTTAGGGCCCACAGAAAGTCTTCCCCTTCTTCTGCGTGACAGCCCTTCAGATACTTGAAGATGGCGATCATATCAATCTTATTTTTATTTTTCACATTTTTATACCGCCCTTCCTCCAAGGAGCTCAGAGTGGTGTACATATTTCCTCCCCTCCTTTTTGTCCTCACAACAACCCTGTGAGGTAGGTGGGGCTGAGAGATAGTGACTGGCCCAAGGTCACCCAGGAAGCTTCGTGGCTGAGCGGGGATTCGAACCTGGATCTTCCAGGTCTAAGTCCGACTCCCAAACCACTACACCATCTTGTAGTTATTATTGTGAATACTTCTCTGTTCCTTCTGGGCTCTCTGAAGAATCCACTCACCCGTAAAAGTCCTCACTTGATGATGCAGTGAATGTGATGAATGTCAACACAGGTTAGGGCAGTTCTTCTGGATCACAGAGATCATAGGCAAGAGTGTCCATCTTGGCTCTGCCATTTTTTGCCACAATGTGATGAAAGAATTTCTCAGCTGGTCTCCCCATTTCTTTCAGCTAAGCAGAGTTGCTGGTATATGGCACTTCTAAATTTATAAATGTGTTTTATGATCTACTGTTAACAACAGCCCTGAGAAGCAGGGCACTATTCCCATTTTACAGAGAAAGGACTGAGGCTGAATCAGGGGGCACACCGTGAACCCCTTGCTTTAACTCGTGTTTCCTCAAAGACAGCGGTCGCTCTCTGAGTCCCATAAACTGAATATATGGAAGCTGTCTTATATGGAGTCCAGCTGGCCTTATGTTGTCTAACAGATCCAGGAGCTGGATCCAGGTGCTCTCCAAAGATCCAGGCAGGTTTTCCTCAGCCTTGGTACCTTGAGATCATTCACCTGGAGACGCTGGAGATTGGTGGCTTGCAGCACATGGACTCAACGTTCCACTGGGCTATGTTCTGCTACTTCTGGTAGAGTGTGCATGGTGTGTGTGTGTGTGTGTGTGTGTGTGTGTGTGTGTGTGTGTGTGTGTGTGTGTGGCCACTATCCTACTCTTACCCACAACCCCAGTGCCAGCCCTCCCAGAATGCATGCAGGGCAACTGCACTTGTGTACATGTAAATCCTCTGCACCCAGTGGGTTTGAGCCTAAATTAGTTGGGGCGCGCATGATTTTCTGAACAGCATAAGATAACTTTAAATGCGTGGGAACAATTGTGTGTGAGGTGGGCTGCATGAAATTGCAGCTTGGCAAACTTTTCTTCTGTGTGTTTGCTCTGTGTTCCAGATTGTAGGTGTGACCGAGTGGGCATTTGTGACAGTGGTGTGTGTGTGTGTGTGTGTGTGTGTGTGTGGGTGGGTGGGTGGGTGGGTGTCTGTCTGTGTGGGTGGGTGGGTGTCTGTCTGTGTGTGTCTGTGTGATTGCTTTTTCACATATATGTGAAAGGGATTATATTAGGGGCCAATAACGAGTCCCTTGTGCAAAATCTGACTTCACAGTTGCCAGAAGTCCAGAGGCAAAAGAGGGTTTTGGATGAGGAGCATGTGAGGCAACAAGGCTTGGCAGTTGGTCGTGAATTGGGGATTTTTCCTCCATGCCCCCTCTCTGTTGCCCAAGTGACTTCTCTGGCAGAACAAGTTGCTGATTGGGGCTGTATCCACAACTTGGTTTGCTTTGCTCGTGTTGTTGTGTGGTTCTATCCCACATGTATGTGGTAAATGAATGGCCTCTGGCTTGGCTGCGCATGTTACAAGAACCCATGTGCACTGTGCATTCTCTGATATTAATGCGCCAGGAGGAGGAGTCAGTGGATGTGCGGATGTCTGTGTTAGCGCTATATAGACTGTGTAGTAGTGGCCCTCATTGCCACAGGTAAGTGTGAGGATTGGTGGCACTCTGCTGCCCCCCAGTGGAAAGTACACAAAAATACAGGCTTTATCGCTACCTTCCAGCCCCTGAATGCTGCAGTTGGGGCTTATGAAAGCTTAGCCCCCAAGCATGTTTTGAATGCCAGGGCTCAGCCCTAGAATGTATGAAGTGATAAAACAGTATATCAAAGCATGAGTAGGGTGACACCCCCACCCCAGCTCCGGCAGCCTTGTCCTGCCTGTCACTACCATGTGACCGCAGCTAGGCCCCCCCCCCCCCACACACACCAGGTATTCGGGAGGGTTTCCAGGGTGAAAGGTGTGTTGTCCACACTGGTTTGAACCCTGACACTTCTGATTTTAGAAATTAATCATTGCTGGCACAAGCTTAGCTTTCAGGTGGAATATCCCAAATGTCACATGCAACCCTTTAAACTTAGATTAATCTGGAGTAAAACTCAGCCCCAGGGTCGCTTCTCACTCACGTTGACGTTAGAGCCCCCAACTTTACACAACCTTGCTCTGAAAGTGTGGGGGAAATGCCCACCCCTTCCCTGCTCTGCAGCCACTCCAAATTGTACGGACAAAAAAGGAGGTCTAAACCTCTTTGGGAGTACCTAATCTCTGTTAAGTGTTTGTTTGCCTTGAGATCCTAACAGGGAGAACATCATCTTGGGCTGTTTGCAATGAAGTGAATGACTCCCCTGAAATGTTCTGTCCAGTTAAGACAGTGTTTCTCAAACTGTGGGTCGGGATCCACTTGGTGGGTCACAACCTGATTTCTGATGGGTCCCAGGTGATGGAAAGATCAAATAAGTAATTGCCACAAACCCTGAGGCTATTCAAAAATCAGATAGCTGCCAATTGCCCTTCAAAAGAGCTGAGCTCCTGCAGTTTACAAGTTAGCTGCTAATTGCCCTGCAAACAGCTGAGCTCCTGCAGTTTGCAAGCTTGTGTAAATATAGGGAGATAAATGTTTGAGAGTCTTGTGAAGCTAGGTGGGTCCCGATTGAGTGTAATTTTAAAAAGTGGATCCCGGTGATAAAACGTTTGAGAACCATTGAGTTAAGAAAATCATCAGGAGGTTTTCCAGTAAGAGGAGGGGCGGGGCTAGGATTGCTGGGTCCAGACCTGTAGAGCTCATCTGTGTCATTTTACTGCCTTGTCTCTTTACACCCACCTTTCCACTCGGAGAACCTAGGTGGCAGTTTCAGATGATGGTTTTCCAGGAGCAGGCAATGGAACGCTCTTTCCTGTCCCAGTACATAAGAACATAAGAAGAGCCCTGCTGGATCAGGCCAAAGGCCCATCTAGTCCAGCTTCCTGTATCACACAGTGGCCCCACCAGATGCCTCAGGGAGCACACGACAACAAGAGACCAGTATCCTGTCGCCACTCCCTTGCACCTGGCACAAAGAAAACCTACTCCTACAACCAGGAGGTTGCTTATCCCCATCGTGGCTTGTAAGCTGTGATGGACTTTTCCTCCATCAATCTGTCCAATCCACTTTTAAAGGCATCCAAGCCAGGTGCCATCACCACCTCCTGTGGCAAGGAGTTCCACAAACCAATTACACGCTGCCTTGTGACGTATGTTTCTGCAGTTCAGGACATCATGCTTTATAGCAGGGGTTCCCAACCCTTTCCCAGCCGAGTACCACCTCCACCACCACTCTCCTTCTGAGTACCACCGGAAGTGATTGGCGATGACATCACCTGTCACTTCCATGTTTTCAGAGGCCAGGAAACACAGGGAGGAGGCTCTGGGCAGGTGGAAAGGAGGGCCCTTCTCAGCATTCCCGAGAGGCTCGGCCAAAGGCAGGAGCCTCTTGGGAGTAAAAATGCACCACCAAAAGCTCTGCATCAGAGCAGGATTCCAGTGGTCCAGCGGTCTGAGCACCACCAGCAGTCGGCTGAAATACCACCGGTGGTACTTGTACCACAGGTTGGGAACCCCTGCTTTATAGTCGAAGGCATGGAAGTGCCCAGAAACAGGTAACACATCGCAACAGCAGCAAGAGAAGGGGGTTCAGGTCGACCGGGGGGAGCCTGGCTTCAAGGATGGGGGGGATGAACAGCCACCCACTAAAGCTAAATGAGAGGCGTGAAAGGGGAGCAGGCTAAGTTGGAGAGGCCAGCAGTAGAAAGTGGGTGTGTTATGAGGGACCTAAACAGCATGACAAGTTAGAGGAGGGGAGTAGGTTTTGCTGCTTAATCGTTCAGCTAGCGGGCCAAAAAGGACGCCGCTTGTCCTTCCTGACTCTGTTTACGTTAGTTTGAGAAGGGAAAATGTACGGGAAGCCAGAGCAAGTCCCTTCTACGACGTCCTGGCCTGAGCCCTTGGCACAGTGGGTGCCAGCGTAGGCACCTGTAGGTCGAAGAGTAATGGCACATGTATTTGTTGTGTGCCAGTGGCAGCACCCGTCTTCACTCCCCCCTACGCCCCGCCATGGCTTCCTCCCAGCTGCTTCCTGCCACATTCAGTGTTCTTGCTTCTCAAGCGCCGGGGGACTCCCCTAGGCCTGCCCCTCGCTCAGAGGCCCTTCCTTGTCCTGTCACCCGCTCTTCCCCTCTCTGGAGCAGGGCACCGCTGTCAGTGGCAGGCAGGCAGGCAGGGGCCCCCAATGCCCTCTGTCCTGCACAAGGAGCATCGTAGCCATGGTGAACTCGGGCATGTGGGCAGCCGGTAAGTGAACGTGGGGTGCTTCTTAGCTCTCCTTTCTTTTTGCTTCTCTCTCTCTCTCTCTCTCTCTCTCTCTCTCTCTCTCTCTCTCTCTCTCTCTCTCTGTGCGCCGTGCACAAAACTGCTTTCTTTTGGAACAGAGACAGGTTCCCTTAGGGTTGCCAACGTTGCGACTAGTTGCTTGCTGCCCCTGAGTTGCCTTTCACGGCAGCTTGATTTGCAGATGTTAAGCAGGCAGCTTTGATCCCCATGCTGCGGAAAAGCTTCACCCACTGAATTCTGCAGAGCAAACCGGTGTTACAGGCATAGGTTGTGGTCAGTGTTGAGCGTATTGCACCAAGCTAGAGCGCAGATCTGGTTGGAGAGTTGGACTGAGATCCTCATTCACCCAGGAGGCTCACTCGGTTACCGTGGGCCTCTCTCCCTCAAGGCAAATGTTGCAAATACGGCTATTCCTGTGGTAGGGTGGCCATATGCAAAAACAGGACTCTTTCGCCTTTGATAGCACTGGACAACACAAAATGTGCCTCTGAAATGAAAAGAGCGAAGCTAATCTTTACTCTTTCGATGTGCTGAAAACGAAAATGACAATAAAATCTGCCCATTGGCTCTAGTTTAGGAGAAGCCGTCCGCATTGCGTACATAGGTGTTGTAAGTGCCGTTGTCGGGCATTTACCGGTACATGTCTATGGAACTATCTATTGCAGATCTGTCACGAACTATAGCCAATGTTGCATTTTCATTGTCATATCCGTGCACTGGCGTCGCTCGAGATGGGACGGAAAGCTAAGTTCTGCAGCTTTCCGCCCCACCGTTACTCTCCTGCACGAGGCGCCCTGTCCCCTCGTAGTAGGAGCCCGTCAGCGGAGAGAAAGCAACACACAGGGACTCTCCTGCGCGTTGCTTTCTCTCCGCTGACGGGCTCCTACGACGAGGGGGCGGGGCGCCTCTTACCGGAGAGTAACGGTGGGGCAGAAAGCTGCAGAACTTAGCTTTCCGCCCCACCTCGAGCGACGCCAGTGTATCCGTGTTCAGCCCCTCAAAATCTATAAGAAATGACTAGTTTAAAGTTGGGGGCATGGCCTCTGTTAAAATTTGTTGTCTAATGTATTTGCTTGGAAGGGGGGAATTTTGGCAGGGGCAGCTTGTCCTGCAAGGGGGAAGGGGGTATCTGCACCTGCTGGAATTCCCTCTTCAGTGCAGCTATTGAATGGATAGGAGTCCTGTGCTCCTTTGTGCCTAACTGATTCCATCTTCTCCCTGCAGGGAGCGCTGTGGAGAACTCAGGCAGCAGAATAAGAGCTGGTGGGTGGGAGGAGGAGCAGTGCCTGTATCTGCTGAGTGGGCTGGTTACTGGCCTTCTGTTTTTAGCCAGGGTTTCAGTAAATTGAAGGCTGTTTTTAAATCTTCTAAAAATGTGAAAAGGAAGCAGAAGTGAAAGCCGGCAAAGGGTGGCCGGCAGTTTGCAGGACTTGACTGGGGGTGGGGAGAGTCTGGGAAAGCATCCTCACACATTCTCTAATGGTTGACAGCGGTCCAGCTCCTACGAGGGCGCCTGTGCCTTTAAGAGTTACCCTGAAGAAGGGAGCATGTACCGGTAATTGATCTGTGGAACTCTTTGCCACAGGGCGTGGTGATGGCATCTGGCCTCGGTGCCCTTTAAAAGGGGAGTGGACAGATTGATGGAGGAAAAGTCCATCGCAGGTTACAAGTCATGATAACTGTATGCAACATGTTTGTTGACTGTATGTACTGTATGTTTTAGGGGTAGCCTATCTCTGAATGCCAGATGCACGGGAATGGCAACAGGATACAGGTATCTTGTTTTCTTGTGTGCTCCCTGAGGCATCTGGTGGGGCCACTGTGAGATACAGGAAGCTGGACTAGATGGGCCTTTGGCCTGATCCAGCAGGGCGCTTCTGAAGTTCTGAAGCCACACTGGGTGACAACCTCCTTTTTACACAGGTCTTCAAGGTACAGGAGCCATCTTTGGGCCTGGACTTGGCAACCAGAGCCCCTCCCTCCGCCCCTTTTTAACTGGCCTTAAGAACAGCCTGAGAGAGCAGATATTCAGCAGGAAAAGCATTGCACAGCACACTGATAAATGATGGGAAAAGGCGCCAGTTTATCCCTGTGCCAGACAAGGCTTTACCCTACCAAATGCCAGTGTGACAGACTCCTGTTAGAGACACAGGGACAGAGTTGGAAAGCAGTTGGCAGCTCCAGCTCCCGAAGGTGGCTGTTGTTTCATCCTGTTTTCTGTGTACTGTTTTTATTTGTTGCACGGTCTTGAAATTTGTTCGTAAGCTGCCTTGCTGATGTTTTATAAATGGAAAGGCAAGTTAAGAACTGCGTTACATAAAGAATGCAATAGCTTTGAACCTTTTCAGACCTATCTTTAGCCTTACTCTGCAAAGTGTGGCCTATTTTTAACATGTTCTGCCATGTGTCCATTCTTCTTCTCTCTTTTTCCCCTCCTCTCTTTGTTTTGCTCTCCCTTCTCCTTTTCCTACTCACTCTGTTTTTTATTTTTCTCTCTCTCTTCCTTCTCTCACAGTAACCCAGCGGTTCTCAAATAGTGGGGCGCGCCCCCCAGGGGGGGTGTGAGGCTCCGTAAAGGGGGGCTCGTGTGATGCTGTGTTAGTGTGTGCTTTGCGCCACTTATCTTGATTGTAGGAGCCTCCAGCGACGATCTACTTCACCGACGATCTCTTCCGGGGAGCAGATCGTTCCTCTGCTCCCCGGCGCGAACTCTGTAACTCGCCTAGGAGCGCTTTGCAGAGTTCACGCATGCGCAAGACGACGATGTAAACCGAATGAGAAGAATGTCCATTTGATTTGAATTTGATTCCATTTTTATAACCGTATTCCAAAGTGATACCCTGGAACCAAGAAGGTATTCTCTCTCTGTCATATTTGAACAACCCCCATTAGGTGCTATTTTTTCTGCCTCTCACTTGCTCATAGTGCCTTCCTGTTATCTTTGAGCAGAGACTATAGAAACTTCTGACCTTTTCCCCATTGGTTATCACTCCTCTTCCTGTAGCAGTGAGTGCCATATACTGTCGTGCTATATATACGGTTGTCACCTTTATCTCCCTCAGCATTGCTCCTGCGCCTTTAAGGGCAGCTTGATGCTGCTTGGCGTGGCCTACTCACACAGTAGAGTGTGGTAGTAGAAATTTGAGGCGATGGAAATTTGGGGTGGTGGAGTGGACAGTACCACTTCAAGTAGCCATTGCCATTTTAAATGCTCCCTTTTATTAAAAACAACTTATTTGCCCTGTTGAACACTACAACATCAGTTCCCCCTGCCATGCTAGTTTTCTACTTGCAGGCGGTTTCTAATCCAAGGAAATGTTTAAAAATATGTGGTTCCCTCACCCGCTGCCTGAAATGGTACAGCCCATCCTACCGCCTCGTTCTGCAGCACACGCAGATCAGGCCTAAGCAGGTGAAACTTCGCCTTGTCACTTCCATCACTGTGTCAGGAAAAAGCTTCACCGGCTTACTTTCTGCTTGCGGGGGAAGGTGGCAGTCCTCATAGTGTCTATTCCTCAAACCTATTTGAACCTTCTTGGTTTCTGCACACGCATCACACCGTCATCCTCACGGATCTTGATCCTCGGACCCCAGGCCGCAGTTCACCAAGTTCTTCCGTGTGTATACAGGTGGGCCCCCATATCCACGGATTCGCTATCCACGGTTTCAGTTATCCACGGATCGCAGGGACACCCCCCCCCCCAGGCTTTTACTTTTTTCCCAGTAAGCTTCGTTTCTTCCTTAAACAAACAGGAGAAGCAGCCTCTGGCTGTTTGTTGCAGGCAAGTAGAACGAGACTAAGTCCTAGAGAGGCTCTGCAAGGTTAACAGAAACCTTGCAGAGCCTCTCTAGGACTCAGTCTCGTTCTACTTGCCTGCAATGGAGGCTGCTTCTCTGTTTGTTTTAAGGAAGAAACGAAGCTTGCTGAAAGAAAAATAAGAGCTGGGGGGCGTGCGCGCCTGCTCGCAGGCAAGGCAGGGGGGGGCCCTCAGGAAACCATGGAAGGGGTGTTCGCCCCTATCCGCGGTTTCAAGTATCCATGGAGGGGCCTGGAACATATCCCCAGCGGATATGGGGGGAGTTCTGTATTCACTCACCCGCTTCCCTTGTCCATTCCAAGATGGAGGACCTGGGGACGGGAGGGATACAGAACTGGCGCACCACTTCCCAGAGTGCTCTCCTGCATGCGCTTAGCACGGAGCATCTTGAAGGCTGCTGGAGGGCATGTGGGCAGGAAACAAGGGCGAGGCCGTCCACCAGGGACTGCTGCATTACTTGAGGAAATTTCGTGTGTGTGAGGTGACTGGAGGGATGAAGTGGGCGGCTGCCTCAATATTTCCTGAGAAACGCTGTCACTTGTGTTTTTTTGCTGGCAACACCCTTCTGTACTTTTCATAGGTGCATGATAGGCTGAAATTCAGCAGTTATATCACAGCATGAAAGTGTAGCGACGGGGAAAGCTGCACTGGTCAAACTCCTGCCTGGCACAGAGATGTTAAAGGCATAGGGACCCTGCCAGGAAAAAAAGACCACAGCCAGGAGAGAGCGGAAGGGCAGATTTTCCCACCCTTTCAATGCAAGTTTATATACAAAGTGAGCACCCAGGTGTCCGTTTATCAACTATGCTGTTAATTAACTCATTATTCCATCGTTCCTCCAGGAAGCTCAGAATGGCATATATAGGTCTCATCCCTGCCCTGTGTTTAATCCTCACAACAACCCTGTGAGGTTGGTTAGGCTGAGGGAGAGAGAGGGATTGGCCCAAAGTCTCCCATGGAACTTTATAGCCAAGCTGGGGTTTGAATCTGGTCTCCTGCGTTGTAAAGCTCTCCTTTCCTCTTGGCAGGATGACACAAATTCCAAGTGGTAGGGGAACCGTCCCTCCCACCCCGTAGGTGCAAAGCAGAAAAAAAGACGAGGGCATCACCGATTCCAGACCAGAAAAAGAGGAGGCATCACTTTGGGGAAAAAATGGAGTGCTTCCGTAAATAAAATTATGTTATTTCCTTCAGCACCTTGTCGGGGCTTTGAATTCCTTTTTTCCTGTAAAATTCTGCTGGGCCTTTCAGGCTGACGGTGGGACTCTACAGATGACCATGCCACACCTTTGGAAAGGGTTGCAAAAAAAAAAAAAAAGAGAGAGAATGTTTTTAGCACAGGCGAGGTTGTAAAAAATGGTCGCCTGCCCGTCGTTCCCCAACAACCAACAACTGGTGTACTGGTGCATGCTGTGATTGATGATGACTGCCTGGTAAACATCATTGCCCAATGTTAGGCGTACCAGATCTCCAACCAGGACAGAGTGCTAGACCTTTAGGAGAAGGAATGTGGGCAGGTGTGGCTTGTTAAGTCCTAGAGCACAATCCTAGCCATGTCTACTCAGAAGCAAGCCCCACTGAACACAATGGGGCTTGCTTCTGAGTAGACATGCCTAGGATTGTGCTCTAAGGTTTAACAAGCTGCACCTGCCCACATTCCTTCTCCTAGGATTGTGCTCTAAGGTTTAACAAGCTACACCTGCCCACATTCCTTCTCCTAAAGGTCTAGCACTCTGTCCTGGTTGGAGATCTGGTAAGCCTACCCAATGTGAGCATGGCACCCAGGGGGTGACCCTGTTTTTCTCCCCAACCTCCCCACCCCAGCCCCATGCTGCAACCTAGCCTAGTTCAGCAGGGCTGCATCTCTCCCTTATTGGAGTGTGACTCATTGAGGCATATGCAAATCAGAGGGGGGAGCAGCAGTGATACAAGGCTCCAAGTTGGGGGTGGGTGGGAGGGAAGAGAGGCAGCCGCTTAGGGGGGAGGCAGCCCTCTTTTCCCCATCCCAGAGGGCTGGGCTGGTCCAGGTAGGAGGAGCTGGAGGGTCAGACTGGGGCAGGAAGCAAATCAACCCTTCCTTTTTTTGTGAGACAGATATTCAACAGAGGTAGCAGGCAGGGGAAATCTATTCACTCAAGCTTTCCATTGCGGGGGGTGGGGGGTGGGAAGAAGAGCCGAGTTGGCCTCTCTCTCTATCACTTTCAGCTAATATTTAGACCCAATCATGCCTGAGGACCTTACAGACTGTGTTGCCCAGCTGGGCTGCTGCTGTTAGGCTCTCCTTTCGATCCAAGAAATCGGTCTCTACGCTCCACCTTCCTCTGGACTAGAGACCAGGTGCTGGGCGGGAGGCCGCTTAGGTGGTGTGTGAGTGGGATGAAGCAGCATGCGTTTTGGAGGATGCTTGGCAGTGAACTTGGGGTCTCACTGCTGGCCGTGCTTGTGGTTCTGGAAGGAATTTTTTCTCGGGGAATTTTCGCTCATGACCACCTTCCCCTGTAAAGGTGTAGCATGGCCAATTGTCTGAGCATGGCCGGCACATAGACAGGGGTCCCAGATTCATGAAGGGATCCACCGACCAAGGGCTGCCTGTTACCTTGGGTGGGTATCTCATGTCATGGGATCCAGTTTGCAGAACCTGCTGTCTCTAGCCTAGGGGACTCCGAAATGTTCTCTCGCTCAGTTCAAGTCCTTTCTCCCCTCTCTTTTTCTCTGCCGTGCTTCCATTTTCTCCTCTCGTAACAGTCAAGCAGTCCTATTAGGCCAAGTTGCCCAAAGGCCTCAAAAGGATGGAGCTGGCCCTGTGCCTAACTGAGCTGGGATTCTGGTCCCACACAGACCTCTTACAATAATGAGCCTTGTTTGGGTCTGTCGTCTGCTGGTAGCACATTCACAGTGGTCCAGATTAGGTGTGTTTTTGATCTGTTAAGGGTGCTGAGGGTCTTGAAGCTGGTCAGCTGGAACTGATGACTTCACAGTCTTATGATCTGCGGAAGGTGTTATTATTTTTAGTCACCCCACCTCAGTCCCCAATCTGGAGAAGCCAGGGGATGGTGGTGTAGACCTCCATTTTCAGGGCTTCACTTTCTGATTTGCACTGCTAGGGAAAATGCTTAATTTGTTCCAGATGCATAGTAGGGCCTTTCGAAACAACCCTCTCCAGAAAGCAGTTTTTCTTAATGCTGGAATCATGCTAGCCAGGATCTATCATTAATAGTGCAATAACCTGATCTTTTGCCAGGGTCAGGGCTGTGCTTTCTGCATGGTAAATCATAAGTTTGAATCTTTTTCAGACCCAGAGTAGCTAAATGCTTCAGCGTACGAGAAGGGAAATGTATAGTTTTATATTAACTGAAATATGGTGATGGTGAAGAGCTTACAAAATGCCAGGGCATTGATGCAGGAAAAGCAGACGACAACCTGGTTGAGGATGGCATGGGCACTCGCCACTTGTTGCTTGTGGTATTTGCGCAACCGCTGAGTCATCAGTGTGAAATATTTGAAATTTCGAACGGCAATAAATATACTAGCTTGGGGAAAAGAATGCAAACAATTGCAATTTATTTCTGGGAAATTTGAGTTTCAGCAGAATAGATGCACCTGCCTTGAGCATTTGGAGCTACGTGGCAGCAGAGCATTTATTACACAAATGGTTGTCTGGGAAGACATTTCATCAAAGTGTGGGATGTGCACCTACCCAAATATTGCATGTTTCTGTCTAATGTCCAGTCATTAGGACAGTTGTTCTGGGCAGGACCAGCGGTCCATCTAATCCAGCAATCTGTTCTCAACAATAGTCAGATGCTTGTGGGATGGTCCTCAAGCAGAACAGAAAAGCAACCACGTCCCCTTGCTGTTTGGCCTCAGCACCTGTTCACTGATATACTACTACCTCTGGTCTCAAAGCGTCCTAAATTTAGCTATCAGTCCTAGCTAATAGCTGTTGAACTGACCACTTGTTATCACAACCACTGGAAAAAGATGGCATCAACCCACAAAAACCTTTCTGTCCATCTGGGCGTGAGAGGCAGTGTGGTGCTGTAGTTAAACTGGGACCTGGGGTACCTGGGTTCGATTACCCCATGGCCATGAAGCAAACTGGGTGACCTTGGGTCAGCCACAGTCTCTCAGCCTTGCCTACCTCATAGGGTGTTGTTGCGAGGACGAAAGAGGGAGGGAATGAACCCTTTTCACCACACTGATCCTCTTCCTTTTTGCCACTGCAGCGGGTTAAACCGCTGAACCATGAGCTGTCGATTGAAAGGTCGGCAGTTCGATTCCCGCGACTGGGTGAGCTCTCGTTGCTTGGCCAGCTCCTGCCAACCTAGCAGTTCCAAAGCATGTTAATGCGAGTAGATAAATAGGTACCGCTTGCGGGAAGGTAAACAGCGCTCCGTGTTCCAGCTGCATACTACGCGCTGCGGCAAGGAGAGTCATGCCGGCCACATGACCACGGAGGCGTCTTCGGACAACGCTGGCTCTTTGGCTTTGAAATGGAGATGAGCACCACACCCTAGAGTCGGACACGACTGGACTTAATTGTCAGGGGTCACCTTTACCTTTACCTTTTTTTAAGCAGGCAAAGCGGGACATATCTTGTACCAAAAATGGTCCAAAATGTGCTACTTATGGCAGCTGCTTAATCCTGCCTCAGGGTGGTGCTGCTGCCAGGCATAGGAAGCAACATGGCAGAGGGTGTGGAGATGAGAGTAAGGGGTTACTGGTCTCAACATTTGTTCTCATGAATTTGAGCAAGCACTTTAAGAACAAAACAAGAAGACAGCTGAATCGGGCCTTGAGGTCCATCGAAGCATCCTGTTTCACAGTGGCCAGCCAATGCTTCTGGAAAACTCACAGATAGGGCATGATTCACTGCTGTTCCTCCCCTCGACCCAGCAGCTGGTAACTCAGTGGTAGACTGGCTTTAAACCTGGAGGTTTCAGAGCAGCCATGGCCAGCAGGCATTGATGGACCCCCCCCCCTCCCTCCATGAAGTTGTCTAATCCCCCTTTAAAGCCATCGCCACATCCACATACGGAACACACAGAGATAAACACACAACACCCCCCACACATCTTCTCTTCTCAAGCGCTTCTCTGCTTCGCCAAGTTTAAATACCAGAAGAGAACTCGGCTGTGGAAAGACCCTGTGGGGAGGGGAGCTGTGGGCAGGTGGAGAGGGTGTGCTCTTTATCCTCCTCAAACCTCTTTTGCAAGGGGCCCACACCTCCCTTTCTGTTTGATTGGAGTAGGTCCATGTTTAAACGCACACAGAACAGCTGCCAACATTGTGTCTAGTTTGGTTCTGGACAAAAGGAAGTTCACACAGTTCGTTTGTGCCAGATGGGTCTGTCATAGACTTAGTCATGATGGAACCTCCAGCTTCAGAGACAGCCTACCACTAGATTGATCCTGAGAGCCAGTAGTGCAGAATGGAGATGTGGGAGAGAAAGGCAGTCTTGCCCCTCTGAATAAGGAAGTCGTTTCAGACACTTGTCTCATATTTCTAAATGTATCCGACTGAGATTTCTCTGCAACCCTAGTGGTTAGAAACATGCGTGTCATTTCATTGTCAGGAGATTTGGTTAGGCTGGCTCTCTGCCACCAAAATTACACTTTGGATAATTCCCAGTGTCAATGAATTTAAAAGATGTATTGCCCTATCTATCTTTATCACTCCATTGTCTCCCTGTTTAGCCCATCCATCCATCCATCCATCCATCCATCCATCCATCCATCCATCCATCCATCCCCCATTCATGCTTAGGCTGCCCTCATGGAACACATCTATTGACAAAACCACAGACTTGTTTTTGTGTAAGAGAAGCTGGGGGGGGGGGGTCTCCTGCAAGAGAATGAAGAAACATAAAGTCAGAAAGCCTGGGTTCCAAGCACCACCATATCACGGAGGGGGGGGGGAGGTTATGGGGGTCTGCCCCCTGAGATATTCCAGACGACCCCTTCTCTGAACTCTCAGCTTTCACTAAAAAAAATGTTTCTAGTCATGTTCCTTGTGGAGATATTAGGAAAAGCATGCAAATAATTTACCTGCCCACTTCCTCACAGAGAACTGAATACACTCCCACCTTTCCATCTCCCCACCAAGGGACTAGGCTGCTGTTTTTAAATGTCACTGTGTTAATATTTAACACAGTTAAATAGTGCTAGGCATACTATTCACTGGGATGGCTTTCAGAGGGATTGGGGAAACTCATGGAAGACAGAAGTCTAGGAGGGGCTGGTAGTCATGATGAACATCTGTATGCAGCAACAGTAAGCCACTGAATACCAGTTGTGGAAGGAAGGGGGGGCACACAACAACAAGATAGGCTTCATGCTCTGCTTGTGGATTTCTTCTGATAGTTCGCCCCTTTGGGAAACAGGATGCTAGATGGATGGAGCTTTGCTCTGGTCCAGCAGTGTTGTTCTGATGTGTTCAGGTTCTGCATGTTCCGTGTCGATTCCCACCCACCCCTTACTCAGTGAGCCCTTAGGCCTCCTCCTCATCACAACATTTTTGGCTCTGGTCCTGGTTCCAGGCTGGCTTGGTGCCTGCTCACCCCCATTTTCCTTTCCTCTCTCGTAGAAGTAAGAATGTCTAAGCCCCTGGAGCTGGAGAAGGCACGGCTGGAGCTGCAAGAGGAGCACACAGGTAGCCCCACCTACTGGTGGTGGGATGGAGATTTTTGTTTTAATGTTATTTGTTCACTAGCAAAACACTCTTCAACATGCAGGTAGTGCCCTACCGCAGGATTCGGCTACCGCAGGACTCTTGTGGCCTCACTTAGAGCAGACAAAAGAAAATATTTCTTGACCCAGTGTGCAATTAATCTGTGGAACTCCTTGCCACAGGATGTGGTTGATGGCACCTGGCCTGGATGCCTTTAAAAGGGGGGGGTTGTGGACAGGTTTATGGAGGAAAAGTCCATCACAGGTTAGAAGCCATGATGGGGATAAGCAACCTCCTGGTTTTAGAGGTAGCCTATCTCTTCATGCCAGATGCAAGGGAGTGGTGACAGGATACAGGCATCTTGTTGTCTTGTGTGCTCCCTGAGGTATCTGGTTGGGCCACTGTGAAATACAGGAAGCTGGACTAGATAGGCCTTTGGTCTGATCCAGCTGAGTCCCCTGTTCTTATGTTCTTATGTTCTCCGCCTGCTGCTTGCGGAGACCAGGCCTTAGTTAAACTGTTCAGCTCACCACCACCACCACCTCAGACCGGCAGTATCATAAAGAGACCTTGTGGCTAGCACCCAAGTCCAGCCAGACACTGGGCAGCAGAGAAAGGCACAGACCCTCTGCTGACGGGGTGGAAAGAAACGGACCCCTCGCAGTCATGATCTGGCCCTTGGAGCCCCTCTGGAGGAATGCAGTTCTGGGGAAGGGATGGAGCGGGAGTGGGGATTCTCAAGACTACTTTTATATGGAGGTCTCATGATGAATTTCTTTCTCCTCTGGTTCCAGACACAGAAAGTAATGGACCTGACAGAAACCACCAGGTGAGAAACGTAGGCAGAGGCCGAAGGTATAAAGTGTGTGGTGGGGTAGTGGTGGTGTTGTGGCCAAGAGTGCTGAAGCTCTTCCAATGCCCCTTCTTCTCTTTGTCCCCTGCAGACCCAGCAGAGCAAGCCTTCCCCGTTCTCTCCATCCCCAACCGGCACCAAGGTAAGTGCTTCATCCACAGCCCACCTGTATTCCAGCTTGCGACTAGCAAAGGATGCTGCTGCCTCTTCCTGGTGTCCCTCAAGCTTCCCCCTCCCTCTCTCTCAGAGGGCGAATGTCCCCGAGTGGGCGGTCCAGCTGCCGTAGTATTCGAGGAGGGAGAAAACAGCCCTTTTAATGTCAGAGTTCAAAGAATTCAAATTGATACTGCAGTATCCTTTTATTGGGATGGAGGAAACGCTTAGAGTCCCCTGTGCTCTTGCCCCTAAGATGTATTTTTAGATTGGCTCTGCCATGCCGATCCCGGGTGCTGTACCTCTTAAGAAATCATCTCTCTGCAACAGTGGTTCCCAAACTGGGAGGTGTGGCTCCCAGGGGAGCCGCGGATACCAGCCAGGGGAGCCGTGGATACCAGCCAGGGGAGCCGTGGATACCAGCCAGGGGAGCTGTGGAGTGCCATGGAATCTTCTTGGAAAACAGTGCCATGCCAATTGGCAGGCGTCTACATAATGTAATGGGGAGCCGCAGCCAATGGTCAGCAATGGTCAAGGGAACCGCAAGTCGAAAAAGTTTGGGAAAACACTGCTCTGCAGGAATAATCTCTGCAATACCCACTATGTTCAAGAAGGGGAGCCAGTTTCACAAACATGCTTGCAGTGCCCATCACCTCAACCAGTAGGAGCCACCACCCACCAATACCTAGGCCCCACACGCCTTCTCTAGGAGGAAGCATCTTCATGCTCTGCCTTTAGATTTCCCAGAGATCCAGCACTTCAATGTTCTCCGGAGAGAGAGAGAGAGAGAGAGAGAGAGAGAGAGAGAGAGAGAGAGAGAGAGAGAAACCGCTTTCAGTCAACTGTAGTCACCAAAGCCCGGTCTAGGGGAATGGAGACTGGAAACATCAAATTGCAGATTGCAATATTATCAAGGAAATGCCCTCTGGTTTTGCATCACCTCTAGTGCTTAATTTAGGAACTTTTAGTATTGCAGGTGGGTGGGAAGATGAGTTCGATACGGTGGCAGCCTCAGTCTAGCTACATTCATCATCATCAGTTACCACCAGAGGGAGCGTTACATCAACCTCTTATGCCTGCCATGGAGATCTACTGCAACCAACCTACCTATGTTATTCTCTTCCAGCTTAAGCCTGGAGACCTCTATTATTCTACTTGTTAGGTTTTGATTCTGCCCTTCTTCCAAGGAGCGCAGGGCAGTGTACACCACGCTTCCCCCACCCCACCACCCCTCTTGTCCCGGCAACAACTTTGTGAAGTGAGAGAGTGAACGACAGGCCCATCGTGCCCCAGTGACTTTCATGATTAAGTGGGAATTTGAGCCCATGTTTCCCCAATCCGAGTTTGACATTCTGGCCACTATCTGGTGCTGGTGGAAGTCTAGTACCCCACTCCCAACAAAACAGAAAACATCACTCTTTGTCTCTCTCACACACAAACCCCACTGGAATGTTTAAAGCAATGTGCTTATTCATTACACTTCTAACAGTACTGAAACATTGAACATTTATATATATGATTGTAAAAAAAAACAACCATGGGGGGGGGGGGTTGGTTTGAGAAAGCCTGCCCATGTAAACCGCCTTGGATTAAAGTCAGAGGAGAAATCCAATGACAAGGAAAGGCGGTATATAGTACTTATTATTATTATTATTATTTTTATTTTTATTTTTTTTATTTTTATTTTTATTTTTATTTTATTTATTACTGTCTAAGGAAGAGTACACACTATTACAGATCAGAAAGAGGTTTTTATTATCTTACGTAGATATCCCACGCCTCCCGTGGAACATGACTTCAGTAGGACTTCTCAGCTGATTCCTGCTTAGGTTTAAAGCTGTAACAGGGCCCTGTATGTATCCCACAATCTGACCTGTGCGATCCAAGTCAGCACAGAGGCAATCATCTTTTGGAGACCTAAAACCACGATAGACAGCATATCCCATGACTCAACACCAGTTTTGTTTTCTGTCTCGCTGGAATCCCTCATCAAATAGATTTTTTAAACTGGATTTTAGTACCCTACAGAAACCTGCTGCAAACCTATTTGTCAAGAGCCAGACAGCGCAATCCGACTTAACTTTTGTGCCGGTTTAACCAGCGGTGCAGCGAGAACGGGAGGCCCCAGAAGGGAAAAGGGATTCAAATCCCCTCCAAAAGAGGAATTCGAAGGGGATTTGAATCCCTTTTCCATTCTGGCGCCTCCTGTTCTCGCTGCGCCGCTGGTTAAACCGGCACAAAAGTTAAGTCAGATTGCGCTGTAAGTCTGTTTTGTTTATGTATATGCCTATGTTGATTTATATCCTGCATCTATGGTTCTAAGAAGGGCCTTCAGAGTGGCTTTTTATATATATAAAAAACAGCGCATGGTTCTGTGAATGGATTAAAACACTTTTAGTTGCTTTATCATCTGCCTTTTGATTAATTGATTACAGGGAAAACATTTGCATGTTACCAGAACCGCAGTATAGTCTGTACATTCCCCCCCCTTCAAATGTTGAAGGAAGTGTGAGATAAGTTTACAATGTAACTGTCAGTATGACCCAGAAGTTGCGCTATCTGCAGTTTTTGCAAGGAATACTGGGCACGCGGCCTTTTGGGTTTCGAGCCACTTCTTTGCAGCACTAAAATGCAGCTGCCTTGAACAGCTTGCAGCTTCGATGGCCCTGGACCAAAAAGGGGAAAAAAAAATATCCAGAGCAGAATCAAATATACAAGAAAGAAATAAAAGGGCTGGATGGGAGGTGGGGAAGGGCAAAACTGTGGGCTGTTAAGTGCTTTTTTTTGTTATCAGTGTGGTAGGAACTCATGAATCAAGGCTGGTTTGTGGGGGGAATTCCCTGCACCCCAGACCGGCAGCAAAACAGGAAGCCAACCGGCGATGTGTCGAAGAGATATAATGAAGCCTCCAGTGGTCAGTGGGCGGGAGTTTGGTGCCCTTCCACTGTTCCTTGTCTCACTGTGTTGCTTGCAGCAGCAGCAGCAGCAGAATGAATGAATGAAATAATATGTGCAAATGTGCCTATTTAGCATAATGTGTTCAACTTTTGGAATTCAGTTTGCCTTGGGTGTGGTGTTTTTTATTTTTTGCTTACCACAGGGCACACCCCACCCTGTCCAGTGAGGATCCCCCACTCTGTTGAGTCACCATCCTCTCTCTGCGGTGACATAAGGCTCATATTTCTGGTGGCCTTTCTGACCCAAAAGCAGCTTATTATAAATGTTGATATAAATAAACATGAATATCTTTTCCCGGCATCCTTTTTAAGCACAATATTTCTGACCAGAATCAGCTGCCCTGTGCAAGAAGCTATCGGTACCTCTTACCGCTGGCTCTGCTTCCTCTTTCAGTGCTAATTTTTGGTGGGTGGCTGAGACGGTGGTTATTTCCTTTAGAGCGGGTTGGGGGCACAGAAAAGAAAGCAAGCTTCGGGAGGATGAAGCCGTGAAATTTGTGTCTAAAAATAACCAGGTAGGCCACGGAAGAGACCTGTCAACAAGAGCAGCAGGCTGTCCCTTGCATGGAGTTGGAAAGAGAACGGTAGTGATTCTCTTTCATCTTGTTTTCTCTCTGCAGATCAAAGCTGAAGATCCCGCAGAAATGCCTCCAGCTCCGGCTCCTGCCCCAGCTCCCCCAGCTCAGCAACCGCACCTACCCCAGGCCCAGCTTATGTTAGCTGGCAGTCAGCTGGCTGGGGTAAGTGGAAGCCCCAGTGACTGGACCCAGATTCTGCAGCTTGGCTGAAGGGGCTCTCGGGTGGTGTGGTAATGAATGACATGGCGGGGAGGTTGTCTCTGCAATGGTGGGTTCTTCTGGAATTTAAACCCTTGAACCTTGCTTCAACCTCAAGGAGTGAACTGAAGGCTGAACCAAGATAAGGGGGGAGAGACAGCAAGCCTTAAGCCGGCCTCACACCGCAGGTGTCTCGCTTCGTCACGTCCCGGAGTAGGTTCTGATTGGCCCAAGGCATTGCTCCGCGTCCCGCCCCCACAACGCCAAACACAGCCTCTCATTGGCCGAAGCTCAATTTATTTAACTTGGAACGCACCAGAACGACCTTCGGCCAATGAGAGGCCACGTTCGGTGTTGTGGGGGCGGGACGCGGAGCAATGCCTCTGGCCAATCAGAATCTACTCCGGGACGCGACGAAGCGAGACGCTTGCGGTCTGATACAGCTTTTACTGGCAAGATCAGGGGCTCTTAATCTGATTTTCCATTATGTAAATATTGGGGTTATTCTCTCTGGCAGGTGGTTTCTCCATTTCCACAGAGAAATGGGGCCGTTTCCTACATTATGAAGCAATGAACCTGGGTTAGCTAGCAAGTGAACACTCAGCAGGAAGCCTCGGCCAATCTGATTTCTCTGACATAGATATCTGTGTGATAAAACGTTTTCCCAAACAGCAGTTCGTTGCATTCGCTCTTCACATTTTTTCCCCTTAACTTGCATCTGTGTGTGCAGTACTGCGTCATGTAGACTTCCGTAATCTGTTGCTTAGTTTTATACACGCAGGGAGCTTTTCGTATCAGGGACCATTCAGAAATCTGTTCCATTCCCCCGTCTGAAGTGGTAGAGTCCATTCTGCCACTTCATTCCCTTCTCATTCTGGTTCATGTGTATTGGCCTTAGTCCCTCGAGTTCTAAGATGTCCTGGAAAGGGGAAGAAGAAGAGGGGTGGTTTCTGAAATGCCACCTCTCAGCTTCTCTCACCAGATCTGGTGAAGGAGGTTATAATTTCTCACCATGCTAGACAGGAGTTGCATCGTCTTTGTGAATGCTTAGAATGAGGCTTAAATTTCCACCCTCCAGCCCTAGTACGACTCTTCCTCATATCAGCAGTAAACGGGGGTGCTATGGAGAGCATCTGCATCCATGCTTATTAGTAGTAATTATGAAAGCTTAGGGTTATCCACTCCTTTCTTCTTCCTGTGCCTTTTGCAGTAGAATGACAAAGAAAAATCCAACAGGTACAGCTTTCTCTGTCCCTGAAACTCCGTGATGTGCATTAAAAAAAACCCTCCTCGGTGAATTTCTTCCCTTGTGTGAATTATAAGCATAGGAGCCTCTGTCAGGAAAGGGGCTGACAACCTAAAGACTCTGTTGCTTTGCTTTCTGCTTGCTGGGAGTTCTAGCACCTCTGCTGGCGGGGAGGGGGAATGACCCAACTAACTTGCTGCTTCCTTTTCTCTGCCTGGTCCTTGATTCCTTTTTCTCATCCTTTCTTCCTTTCCTTTCTTACCTGCATTCCTCCCCTTCTTTCCCCTGACTTGTCACCCACCTTGCTGTGCCCTCTCTCTGCCTCCTCCCCCTCCAGCTGACAGCCCTGATGCCCGCTCAACAGCAGCTGCTTCTTCAGCAGGCCCAAGCGCAGCTCCTGGCAGCTGCGGTGCAGCAGTCCAATGTCGCCGCCGCCGCCGCCGCCTCCTCTCAGCAGCCTGGGGCTGAGCTGCCGGCACAACAGAACCAGCCCCAGACGCCGCAGCTTGCTCTGTCTCAGCCAATCCAGCTTACTGCACAGGTAAAGGCTTGCATGTGAGCTTGCTGGGGTCTAGTGAGTGAGAATAGAGCTTGCTGGGGTCTAGTAAGAATAGGATCTGGATGCCCAGAATCACAGGGTCACCATACGGTGGAATCCATACTCTTGTTCTTTGTTCAGTCTGAGGATTGGGCAGGAGTTAAGGCACACTAAGGGTTGTTTAAAAAGAAATGACTGTGTGAAAGTGGCCTGAATTGTGGAGCTTCTCTACACGACAGATTTAAACGGTTCTAATAGTGGGGGCCCCTTATCCGCGTATCTAGTAGGGCCCCTTATCCGCGGGGGATAGGTTTCCTGCCTCCCCACGGAAAACTGAAACCGCGGAAAAGAGGGAACCCTATCTCTGCGGGGGCAGGCGGGTGTGCCCCTTACCTTTCTCTGTGTTCTAGCAACGGCCCCAAGCAATCGTGTGTCTTGCTTTCACAAAACGCTATAGCAAACTGCTTATAGCACAGAAGCCGACAAGCAGCCTGCATGCTAGAGAGGCTCAGCCCAAACATTAGCAGGAAGTTAACGTTTGGGCTGAGCCTTTCTAGCATGCAGGGCTGCTTGTCTGCTTCTGTTATAATAATAAACAGTACGCTACTTATAGCATTTTGTGAAAGCAAGATACCGTCGGTTGCTTGGGTCCACAGCTAGAACACAGAGAAAGGTAAGGGGCGCAGGGGGGAGGGGTGCACGGGGAACCGCGGAAAACTGAAACCGCGGTTACAGGGACAACGGATATGGGGTTCTACTGTAATTGCCTCTCTCCAGGTGACCCTGGGAATTGTAGTTCTGCATGAAAGAATTCTCAGTGCTGTCACAAAACTACAGTTCCCAGGATCCTTTGGGGGAAGTCCTGATAATTGTGAACAGGCACAAAGCTGATATCCATCCACTTCCATGTAACTCTGATATCCATCCATAACTCTCTTTCACCTTCTGCTTCAGGACATCCAGCAGCTGCTCCAGCTCCAGCAGTTAGTTCTTGTCCCAGGGCACCACCTGCAGCCACCTGCACAGTTCCTGCTGCCACAGGCCCAGCAGGGACAGCAAGGTAAGAAGGATTTTTCTGTGTGTTGTGTACCATATTTTGCAGGTGGAAATAGGTTTAGGCCAGTGGTTCCCAAAGTGGGAGGCGCGGATCCCAGGGGAGGCGCGGATACCAGCCAGGGGAGCCGCGGAGTGCCACGGAATCCTCTCGGAAAACAGTGCAATGCCAATTGGCAGGCAACAACATAATGCAATGGGGAGTCACGGCCAATGGTCGCCAGTGGTCAAGGAAACCACAGGTCGAAAAAAATTGGGAAACACTGGCTTAGGCTATGGAATTCTGCAAAGCTCAACGTAAGCCTGCTTTCTCCTATTGCTTAGCCCTAAATGTTCTAGGCAGGTTCGCTTTGCAGCATTCATAGATAGCTCTCCTGGCCCCAATTCCCCAGCAAGGGATACCACCGCATTGACTGTGTGACCCCTGGTGTCCCATGGGGAGGACTGGATGTCAGTGGCTAATTTTGCTTTCCCCACAATGCCCTGGGTGTAGTACTGTATTGTGCTGGGCATTCTGGGAAATAAATGAGGGTTCCCAGGGTCTGCTGCCCTGTTTTTGTGGCAACCGCCATTCCACATAATGTCGTCCGTCCCCCCCCCCCCAGGCCAATACAACTTCATGGGCATTGCAGAGGGAAATAATGGCAGTTATCATCAGGCTACTGCCTGCAGCACCGGCAAAAAGAGAGCAAGAGAAAATAAGTACCAGGAACTGCTGAGCATGCCTCTGAGCATTTGCAGAGTGCCATTTTCTTACCGCTAAGTAACCACAATCAGTCCCAATCAGTCAGGGAAAAAGAGCCTACCAGGCTTAAGGACACCCATGAATCTGTGCCATGTTGCGTCAGCATAGAGTATTGTGCACTCTCAAATTGGAGCCTGTGAGAAGCTGTACAAAATAGAAAGACTGCTCTCGAACTGCTGCAATGCTCAGTTAGGTTTCCTTCCTAACTCCACGTTTTCCGCCGACGTTGTAGTGACATGTATTTTGCCCATGAGGGCTAGGATCTTGTTTCACTTAGAGAGAGAGGGAGAGAGGAGAGTGCAAGAAAAGGTAGCCAATTGGCTGAAATGCAGACTTTTATTATAGGCTTGATCAGAAATCAGGCTCTGATTTTGCACGCAGTTGGGCAAGGTGATACTTAATCTCTGCAGTCTTGGGATGAGCTGTTTGTTTCCTGTCTCTCCTCCATAGGGCTGCTCCCAACACCAAATCTCTTTCAGCTACCTCAGCAAAACCCAGGGAGCCTCCTGCCGAACCAGCCTCGTGCAGGACTCCCAGCACAGGTGAGTGCAAAAGAGGAGGTTCACTCCTTGCATTGGGTGATGCCAGGAGGACGTCATTGTGGCACTCCATGTGGAGCCATGTATTTGCACTCAGGGGGGATGATTGTTCAACCAGCTTTGGACCCACCTAGCTAGAAGCCGTTCCATCTAGACCACATTTTACCATTTTCCTCAAAGCAAACATAGTTCTCTCTTTTTGCTCCCCCTCCTGAAAAACCGCTGAAAGAGGGGGTTGCTTTTGTGCAGCTGATGAAAGCTTCAGCAGAAGTGCCCCTCCCTCCATCTTGATTTGACTGTCAGGTACCCGATAGAGTGGCAAAGGTGCTGGATTGTTCCACCTGCTCTATCTACCTACCAAGGTCTTGTACCTGTGTTGGTTTGTGTCTGCTGACACTACTGTTCCTCCTCCATTTCTGTGGCTCCTTCTCTCTCCCCAGCAAGTGACTCGGCCTGGCCTCCCCGAGTCCCACCTTGCTCACTCGCAGCCGCCCAAATGCCTGGAGACCCCTTCGCACCCCGAGGAGCCCAGCGACCTTGAGGAGCTGGAGCAATTTGCCCGCACCTTCAAGCAGCGGCGTATCAAGCTGGGCTTCACACAGGTACAGTGCAGCTCAGGGTGGACTGTTGTTTTTGTTACAACTGCACCTGCTCATCTGTGAATGTTTTTAAAGCAAGATAAGAACCTCTTTCTTTCTTTCTTTCTTTCTTTCTTTCTTTCTTTCTTTCTTTCTTTCTTTCTTTCTTTCTTTCTTTCTTTCTTTCTTTCTTTCACTGCTTCTGCAGTGCCACTTTGTTTCCTGAAAGGTTCTGCCAGTTTGTGCAGAGCATTGATTGGCTGTGCTTCTGTGACATCATGAAGCGTCTTTCTCCTCTCCTCCCTGGATCACGTTTTCAGTGTGAAAAAAATTATTTTTAAAAGAAAAAAATCCAAGTGTGATTTACTTGTTTAAATGTGCAAAGCGTACTTTAAATAAACCAAAAAAGATAGGCAACCTCCAGAAGTGGGATGGGGGGGGGGGCAAACAGATGAGGGAAATTAGTGTTGTCTACATTTGAAGAGTGAAGGTGGAGGGAATCCAAATTCAGTGCTTAGCAGCCAAATCCCCCATGCTGGCTCCTATTTGTAGGTATTTTTGTGCCCAGCATAAGATTTCACCTGACCCATGAAGCTACCTGCCAGAGTCAGAACATTGGTCCATCTAATGCAGCAAACTGATTTGCAGTTTCAAGGGGGGTCTTTTCCAGGCTTATCCATAGATCTTGCCAGCCAGGGTTTGAAGCTACTGTCTTCCGTATGCAAAGCACACTGACCTATGGCCCCTCTCTTTAATGCCAGCAGCCCTTCACGTTTTGAGTCCAGAAGCCGATCTTCGAAGCTAGAAAACCTAGAATTTGTGTTAACGGAAAGCCAAGATTCCCAGGGCATTGAACACTGTGCGTTTCCGAAAGGTCCGGTTTTGTGTGGATTGGTGGAACACGCGGCCCTACGTACGGTCTTGGTGACCCCTTCTCACTTTGCCCCCTCTGTACTTTTCAGGGTGATGTGGGGCTGGCCATGGGGAAGCTTTATGGGAATGACTTCAGCCAGACAACCATCTCGCGCTTTGAGGCACTCAACCTCAGCTTCAAGAACATGTGCAAGCTCAAACCTCTGCTGGAGAAGTGGCTCAACGACGCTGGTGAGGGAAGAGAAGAGAGTGGTGGGAAGCGGGGTGAGGCCTGCTGGAGGAGGGTCAGGCCTGGAACAAAAGTGGAACGCAAAGAGGACTCTGAGGGGTGTTTCTTTACCCAGCGTGTAATTCATCTGTGGAACTCCTTGCCACAAGATGTGATGGCACCTGGCCTAGATGCCTTTAAAAGGGGTTTGGATAGATTCATGGAGGAAAAGAGCATCACAGGTTACAAGCCATAAGCAACCTCCTGGCTTTTGGAAGTAGGTTTTCTCTGTGCCAGGTGCAAGGGAGTGGCAACAGGATACAGGTCTCTTGTTGTCTTGTGTGCTCCCTGAGGCATCTGGTGGGGCCACTGTGTGATACAGGAAGCTGGACTAGATGGGCCTTTGGCCTGATCCAGCAGGGCTCTTCTTATGTTCTTATGTGTGTTGTGGCAGAGGAGTGGATGGGATTGGTGGTGAGAGAAAAGGCTGTGCTCTAGATGCGAAGAAGCAGGCACTTCCTGTGTGCTGAGGAAAGTAAGGCCTGGTTGAAGTGGTGGAGGAGAAAGACAGAACAGGCCCACGTCACCAGGCGTGCTCTAAGATACGCGTAAGATGTCGAGAAATCTGCTATGCATGAGCTGAGAAACAAATTATGCATAGGCAGCTTAAAAGCCAGTCAGGAGGGAACTCTAATATGCTGCAGTAAGATGGAAGAGGAGTGGGGCGAGTGGAGTCACTTTCTGAGAGGAGCAAGGTGGCCAGGAGGGAACGTTGAGGGAAATGGTGGTGCTGTGAGATGGAGGGAACGCATCTGGCAGGTGCTGATGTGCTGGGCATTGTCTAGGCAATGACTAAATGGCTCTTCTCCCGTCCCTCCCCCCCCCACCGGCTCTTTGCAGAGACAATGTCTGTGGATTCCACACTTCCCAGCCCCAACCAGCTGAACAGTCCCAACCTGGGCTTTGACGGGTTGCCAGGCCGGCGCCGCAAGAAACGGACCAGCATTGAGACCAATGTCCGCTTCGCATTGGAAAAAAGCTTTCTCGCGGTGAGGCGCTCCCAGAGTCTAATCTCTGAGGATACACAGTAAAGGGGGAGGGGGGAGAATAAAACGTAAATGATGCTTCAGAGCTGTTATAAAACACATCACTTGCTTTGACGCTTCAGGAGAGAGTGAGATACACACCGTAGTTTTGCGGAAAGACTGATGAGTTTAAGTCCTTGTTCAGCCAAGGTGCTCGCTGGGCCGCCTTGGGTCAGTCACTATCTCTGTCTAACCCGCCTCACGGGTTATTATGAGCATAAAATGTGATGCACCCATGTGTAAGCCACCCCTGAGTTCCTTGGAGGAAGACAATGCGACAAGTAAATAAATGATCAAGTCAGACACATGCTTAAAAATGCGTTTGTTTAGTCTTTGGAAAACTTGTGGCTGTCCGCGTGTTTTCATATCTCCATTTGTCCTGGCAAAAAGCTGGTGCGAAATGTAGCAGCTCCATGTTGACTTGTAATGATGAGTTCCTCTCATCACAGCCCATGTTTGGGTGATACTTTGAGGACAGGTACAATAATAATAAAACCAGTATTTATATACCGCCTTTCTCTGGTCATCGGACTTCTCCTCTGACTATAATTCAAAGCAGTTTACATAGGCAGGCTATCTAAACTGAAGTGGTTTTTACATATTACGAATGTTCTAATCTTGCATAGAACGGTCATTTCAGGTGGTTTCCATCACAGTCTAGCCTCTCTCTGGCATTTGCCTCCCACGTACTGACTTGACGGCAACACTGCCTTCTACTCAGTGTGCCAGCTGCAGAATTCTCTCTCCCACCGAGGCTTCTGCAGCTTGCCAGCAGCGTGTCGACAGCTCTCGACGGGTCTCGAACCGCCGACCTCAGATCTTCAGGCATATGAGGCGGCTGCTCTACCAACTGAGCCAGACCCCTTGCCCAATACCATGTTCCACTTCAGAATGAATAAAAGAGACTCCCACTCTTTTTTGACTCTTCATTCTCACGGGGTTCTGCATGATAACTTGCTCCAATGTCTGCATATTGTCACACCACCCTGTTTCCTTCAACCTGCCCCCCCCCAACTATAGAACCAGAAGCCTACCTCAGAGGAGATCCTACTTATCGCCGAGCAACTGAACATGGAAAAGGAGGTGATTCGCGTCTGGTTCTGCAACCGCCGCCAGAAAGAGAAGCGGATCAACCCTTGTAGCTCTGCTCCCATGTTGCCTGCCCAGGGCAAGCCACCCGGCTACAGCCCTCACATGGTACGTTCCTACACCCCTTATTTGCACGTGTGGCATGCGCCTATCTTTCTCTCTCTCTCCCTGTGATAGCCTTCACATGGTATGTTCCTGTACACCTTACACACAGCCTTTCTCCCCAAAGCTTCCTTATGGTACATGCACATGCTTGTATTACCTTCCCCTTGCTGTAGCCCTCACATGGTACATTCCCATACACCAGGGGTGGCCAAACTTGCTTCATGTAAGAGCAACCTATGATAAACTTTCATTCTGAAATATATTGACTCACCATGAACATTAAACTTACGTTTCAGTCCATTGGACTCTCCGTTTATACCGGGTAAATAATGATAAAGCTTGAAAATTACTTATATGAATTTTATTTATTTATTTATCTATTTATTTATTTATTTATTATTTAAAATGCATACCCCGCCGTATCCTATGCCGAAGGCAAATGCCCAAGGCGGCTTACAACAAAAATTAAAATACATATTTTAAAAGAATACATAAAATAAGTTTAAACAATACATAACTAAATTTAAAAATAATAAAATCCACTGGGCAGGGGGCGACAGTATGGAGCAGAGAAGCAGCATGGCAGAGCATCTTGAGACACAGGAGGCAGACCACAACTCATCACCCAAACGCTAGACGAAACAAAAACGTTTTGAGCCCTCGCCGAAAAGTCATGAGAGAGGGGGTGGTTCTCAGATCCTTTGGCAGGGAGTTCCACAGTTGTGGCGGCACAGCAGAGAAGGCTCGCCCACGTGTTGCCACTCCCCTAACTTGCGATAGAGGTGGCACCCGCAGGAGAGCCCCCTCAGATGACCTAAGAGAGCGGGCCGGAATGTATGGGAGAAGGCGGTCCCCCAGATATCCTGGACCCAAACCGTGAATTGTGATGCAAAAAGAAGCTCAGCCAACTTATTTCCAAGAGCCGCACATTATACATCAAAGAGCCGTATGTGGCTCAGAAGCTGCAGTTTGGCCACCCCTTGCTTACCTCACCCGCCTACTACAACCTCCTGATGGTCCTTGCCTGTCTTACTTCCCCCCCCTCCCCATGGTGCATAATTTCTCATTGTCCCTCGCAGTCTTTGCATGATTCATACCTTCCCATTCAACACTTTGCCTGCCTACGTTATCGCCACTCGCTGTAATTCCCGTGCAGTTGTACGGACATATCCGCTTCTCTCCTCCCTTGACAAAGCCGACTGATGGCGCATAGCAGCTTCATTGCCTCCTCCCAGCAACCTGATGCGACACCTGCCTTCCTGTCCCCTCTATGCCACCTCCACTTGCTACATCCGTCCTGCCCTGGTTATAGCATTTCTGTCTACCAGCCCTCACATGACTCATAATAATAATAATAATAATAATAATAATAATAATAATAATAATAATACAGTATTTATATACCGCCTTTCTGGTCATTGGATTTCTCCTCCGACTTTATTCAAGGCGGTGTACATGGGCAGGCTGTTCTAAACCCCAAAGGGTTTTTACAATATAATAACGTTCTAATCTTTCATAGAACCCTTCATTCGAGATGTTACTTTCACAGTCCAGCTCTCTCTCTCTCTCTCTCTCTCTCTCTCTCTCTCTCTCTCTTTCTGGCATTCGCCTTAGCACGCTTCAGCTTTAGCTGCTCGGCGTGCCAGCAGCTCTCTGACAGACTTCCGGCCGTCTTGAACTGCTGTCCTGCAGATCTTCAGGCATTTGTGAAACGAATGCTCTAACCCACTGAGCCAGACGACTCATGAGTGTCTTCATCCATTTCTTCATCCCCATTGCTTTTGGATAGTCTCTCCAATGTACTATATATAACTGCATTGAGGATATATATAACCGCATTGAGGAGAGAGCCACCTTTCTGTGGTTCTGTCTGTTGTGTCTTTGATAGTCTGTTTCTCTCCTGCATTTCCCCAGGTGACCAGCCCAGGCACCGGCACAAGTCTGCCCCTCTCCCAGGCTTCCAGTAGTCTGAGCACAACAGGTAGTTGTCTTTTGGTTGTATGTACCTTTCTCCCGGAAACCCTTTTTCCCTCCATTCCCCTCCTACTAGTGAAACTGACTAATAGTTTCCTACTAGTGAAACTGACTAATGAAACTAAGGTCAGGGCACTGAGCTTGTCAGAGCAACAGATATTTTTTTTAAGTGTAGCATGGAAGTTTTCATGGCTTGGAACGATTTTCAACGAAACAGGAAATATGGGTTTGACAGCCATGTAAATTTTTGAGAAAGAAGAAATAAAGATACTTTAAAATTGCACCGGTTGTCTGGAGTAAAATCTTTTAAAAGCACATACCATCAGGACATACACATAAAAAAGCGGTTTCTAGCCAAAGGCAAAAAAAAGTCTTTAAATCCTTTTAAAGATTTAAATACTTTTTTTGCCTTTGGCTGGAAACTGCTTTTTTATGTGTATGTCCTGATGGTATGTGCTTTTAAAAGATTTTACTCCAGACAACTGGTGCAATTTTAAAGTATCTTTATTTCTTCTTTCTCAAAAATTTACATGGCTGTCAAACCCATATTTCCTGTTTCGTTAAACATTTCAAGTATTTGTCATCTCTGTCACTTGTGACAGCCTCAAAGCTGCAAAAAAACCCCACACCAAATACCATATATTTTAAACAAACTCACAATTTCTGGGGTCAAAGACCATGGTCTAGAAGAAATAAAACTCATTTCCTCAGGAAATTGTGTGTTTGTTTATCCCTGCCGGCCATGAAAGTCATAGATCACGCAATATGTTTTGTTTGCAAACACAACCTAGTTACACACACACAGACAGACACACACACAAAAGTGGCAGATAAAAAGACAAAAGAACCAACAACTAAAGACCCTGATACAACAGAAAGTCAGGCAGTGAAAAGTAGAGAGATATCCTAAAATGCAGTTAAAGGTCTGAGAAAGCAAACAAAGCATGCTTCAGTGGGTGCCTAAAAAGAATAGTAGTAGGGAACATGTCTGAGAAGAGAGTTCCATCACTGGGGTGCTATCACAAGGAAGGCCCCGCTCTCCAGTATCCACTCATGTAGTCTCCAAGGGGAAGCCCCCAGAGAAGAGCCTCCAGTGAAGACCTTAGCTCAGTGGTCTTCAACCGTTTTCATGCCATGACCCCAATAAATAAAAAAAATAAAGTATGAGGCTGGCACAAGTATGAGGTTGGGGACCCACCATTGATCCCGCCCGCCTCTCAGGACCTGATCCAGCCCCCCCACCCCTGTTGCCACCCCCCACAGCCTGATGATGGCTGTTGATTGAATGTCCTCCTTGTTGGCTTCCCAGAGGCATTGGACTGGTGGCTATTAGGAAAATAGTGCTAGATTAGAGATGGTGCTGCTCTGATCCAGCAAAGCTGTTCTTACCTTTTGATCTGATACAATTCCAAGCTGACCTATTGTCAAAAGCCAGCATAGCCAGGCAATTTCTGAGACCCATGGCTTGGCAACGGGCACACTGCCAACCAGAGGTGCTGTACCTCTCTCTCGTTTCAGTGTGGTCCTCAAACGGCTACAGTAGCTACCCAAGTTGTGGATTCCTGCCTCTGACCATGTGCAGAGGCTGTTTTAGAATGAAACTTGTGAAACCCTCCTTAACCCCCAGTGCTTTTTTCTTGGGCAGTTACTACCTTGTCCCCAACAGTCTGCTCCCTGACCCCCAGTCGGACAGCAGTGGGAGCAGGGGGCACCACCCTCAACTCGGTCACGCCACCCCCAAGCAACAGCACAAATCCCAGCCCCCAAAGCAGCAGTCATGCGGCTATCAGCTTGCAAGGCCTGAATCCCAGTACGGGGTAAGTTGTAGGGGGAGAAAGGTCTTGAGGGGAGGGGGAAGCTGCGGGTTCTTCAGTGGGTTGTTGAACCAGAGTACCAGTACTTTAAGGCCAGCGGGTGGCGCAGTGGGTTAAACCGCTGAACCATGAGCTGTCGATCGAAAGATCAGCAGTTCGAATCCGCGACGGGGTGAGCTCTCGTTGCTTGGCCAGCTCCTGCCAACCTAGCAGTTCCAAAGCATGTTAATGCGAGTAGATAAATAGGTACCGCTTGCGGGAAGGTAAACAGCGCTCCGTGTTCCAGCCGCATGCTACGCGCTGCAGCAAGAAGAGTCATGCCGGCCACATGACCACGGAGGCGTCTTCGGACAACGCTGGCTCTTCGGCTTTGAAATGGGGACGAGCACCACACCCTAGAGTCGGACACAACTGGACTTAATTGTCAGGGGTCACCTTTACCTTTACCTTACCAGTACTTTAAATACATCAAGAGTGGGAAGGGAAGGTCAGATCTTGGCTGGCCACACATCCTTAGAGCGAGAGGGGGACCGAATCATGCAGGGGAGTTACATGCTCTAGACCAGGGGTGGCCAACCTTCCACCATGAGGGCCTCTGCGTTCTTAAGAGTTGTGTAGAAGACAGAATCTTGGCAGCTGCAAGTGCTGAGGGTGCTGCCAAAAGCAGCTGCACCTGCTGAAATGCCCTCACCTATCCAACCATTAAAGGTCCAGGAGCATTCATGTCGAAAGGTTGGCCACCCCTGCGCTAAACTGCAAGAGAGCATGAGAGTTGATTAAATCCACATAGATTGATGTCTCTCAGGGATGTGTTCTCTTAACTTCAATCCTGGACATATCTAAGAGAAGAGATACTTTCCTGCTGTGTGGTCAGGGGGAGCCAGTTATTTCCTGCTATAGAACCTTCCCCCCCCCTTAACCCACTGCATCTGGTTTGATTTCAGAAGCACAGTGCTAGGGGTGAATGCGGGGTTAAACACAGCGCTAATGGCCACCAACCCGCTGGCCACCATTCAAGGTTCGTGAAAACGAAGACCACACATGACGCCATCACTGCCATTTGCTCCACTGACCTGTTTGTGTGCAAGAGAGCACCTGTGTGTGTGTGTGTGTGTGTGTGCGCGCGTGTGTGTGGATGTGCATGTGTGTGCTGGGAGATTGTCTTGCCTGTATGCACTGGCAGAATGTGACCTCTCGGGAGGTTGTACGTGGACACAAAATGAGAGTGACTGGTGAAATCTGGAAAAACCAATGGGAACATCTCGGTGAGTGAGCACATGTCTGCATATAACAGGGGTGGCCAAATTTCCTTAATGTAAGAGCCATATACAATAAACTTCAGTTGTTTGAGAGCCGCAATATTTAAGAAGTATTTAAATTCTTAAATATATTTACTCACCATGAACATTAACCTTATGGACTCTAAGTTATACCTATAAGTTTATAGCTTTAAAATTTCTTATTTACCTTTTATATTAATTCTGTTGCAAAAAAAGGAGCTCAGCCAACTTATTTTCGAGAGCCGCACCTTAAATGTCAAAGAGTGGCTCAGGAGCCACAGTTTTCCCACCCCTGGCTGTGTCACTCGATTAAAGACATCTTAATCACTTCTTCATATGAGTTTTAGTCGATCAATCAGTTAAATTTGCATATGAGAAAACACAGTTGAGGACACCTCCGATGTTTTTCGATGAAGCACGCATGTGTCATGGGATATATTATCCTAGAGGCGGGATTCCTCCTCCTCTCTTGCATAGGTGGGAGTACCTCTTCTAAGCTATCACTTGCCGTACACTGTTGCTAGGACTACTTGTATTTGAAATAATTTTTTAAAAGCCAACTAACTGCTGCAGAGGCCAGCGGGTGGCGCAGTGGGTTAAACCGCTGAACCATGAGCTGTCGATCGAAAGGTCGGCAGTTCGAATCCGCGACGGGGCGAGCTCTCGTTGCTTGGCCAGCTCCTGCCAACCTAACAGTTCCAAAGCATGTTAATGCGAGTAGATAAGTAGGTACCACTTGCGGGAAGGTAAACAGCGCTCCGTGTTCCAGCTGCATGCTACGCGCTGCGGCAAGGAGAGTCATGCCGGCCACGTGACCACGGAGGCATCTTCGGACAACGCTGGCTCTTCGGCTTTGAAATGGGGATGAGCACCACACCCTAGAGTCGGACACGACTGGACTTAATTGTCAGGGGTCACCTTTACCTTTAACTGCTGCAGCCTTACTGTCAAGGTTTTTGAGCAAGCGAATGAGAGTGCAGTAATGCTTGCTAGTGAGAATGTCAATAGTCATGAATGAACGTAGTCAGGTTTGGTTTGAGTCAAGGATCTCCCCAATGCCTTGAAGCCCTGGAACACTTTACAAGAGAAGCTGAGTTCGGTGCTCAGATGCAAGTGGTGTGTGCTTTTTTCCTGTGCGCCTATAGAATCTCAATATACACACTGCCCTGCTTTTGAGCATGTGCAGAGTGCATGCCCTTACTACAGCTAGACTTGAGAATAGGGTGTTTAAGCCAGAGGTGTAGGAGCTGCCAGGCAGGCTTGAGTCCTGTAGATGCCTAGTAGTGTGGATGGAGTTTGACTGCCAGCAATAGGTAGCAGTGTTGTGCCATCTGTTGGCCATTTTTTCCAGCGGGTTCTGCCCTGACATAAAAGCAGGGTCATGTAGGCCAGGGGTTCTCAACCTTTGGAAGCCCGGGTACCCCCTATCACAGTCCAATTTTCTGAAGTACCCCCTGCTAATTACCCCCTGCTAATTAATGAGTGTTTTCTCAGACAGGGCTGTTTCCCAGCCTTGACTAGAGATGTTGCCATGGATTGACCCTGGGATCTTCTGCATGCAAAAGAGAACGCTGCCACGGAGCGCCACGGAGCTACAGCTCCTCCTCAAAGAAGGCCCATTGGTAACCCACTGAGCCAGACGCAGCCCACCAGCCCTGTAACAGTTGCCCCTTCAGGGGGTTGATGATCGTCCTGTTTTTAATGCCGACTTGGGCCTGCACAAACCAGGTTGTCCAGCGCCTGGCAAGCCACACTGCTTGGCTGGTGGACTCTGTTTGGCTCGGTGCGGCACAGGTGATGCAGCCCTGATCTAAAGAGATGATTTGGGATGCTGTACGCCCCTCCATTCCAACTTCCAAGCGTGACACTTGTGTCTGGGTGAGGCAGGGTGCGTGTGTGCAGGTGTGCAAGGAGACAGCAAGTCAGTGGAGCCCCCCCAGAACCTACTCTCATTCCTGCTGTGGTCTGCTCTCCATCCTAGTCTCAATTAGTAGAAGGCATCTTGGTCCATAACATCCATCTCTCTCATCCTCCCTGCTAACTGTTCCTCATTCACCCTTTCTCCACATATCATGTGTCTGTTCTGTGTGAAACATGCCGGGGTGAGGGGGGGGGATGGGGATGTGGGACTGAGGGGAGGAAGGTGTCGTTTCAACTCTGGCTGCGCCATCAACGGGGTGGTGCTGGTGATGCCATTTCAGTTTGGGAGGAAGGCCCCGGGAGATCTCTAAGAAAATAGGCACGCTCTGACACAGGAGGACGGCCACGCCAACTCCACTCTTACTTGGAGCATTTTAATATTCTGCGCTTCAGTTTGACAGCTCCCAGAGTGTCAGTCGTTTAATGAAACCATCAAAGATACAGAACAATGCAAAATGATTACTAAAATGGCAAAGGGGAAACAGGAGCATTAAAAACAGCTCTAAGAAACATGATAAATAGGTGGGATAAATAAAAAGGTCATTTTCAGCTGCTGCCTGGAAAATTAGAACCAGGCACACCGAAAGGCTCTTTCCCTGCATGATTTCAAGGAATGGAGACACCCAGAGAAGGACCTCAGAGTCTGACCTGAACATTCTGGCTCATTTATGTAGGAGTCCGCTGTCCTTCCAGCTCAGTTTGGATGGCCGTGGTGCGATGGGCTGGAGCACAAGGTGGCTTTCTTGAAAGGGGAGCCACAGCGCAGTGCCATTTCTCTGGACCCCTGGTACAGGTGGGCCCCCATATCCACTGATCCGCTATCCACGGTTTCAGTTATCCACGGATCACGGGGAAACCCCCCCCCCCAGGCTTTTACTTTTTTTCCCAGTAAGCTTCGTTTCTTCCTTAAACAAACAGGAGAAGCAACCTCTGGCTGCTTATTGCAGGCTAGTAGAATGAGACTAAGTCCTAGAGAAGCTCTGCAAGGTTAACAGAAACCTTGCAGAGCCTCTCTAGGACTTAGTCTCGTTCTACTTGCCTGCAATGGAGGCTGCTTCTCTGTTTGTTTTAAGGAAGAAATAAAGCTTGCTGAAAGAAAAACAAGAGCTGGGGGGGGGCATGCATGCCTGCCCACAGGGGAGGCAGGGGGGGCCCCTCAGGAAACCATGGAGGGGGCGTTCACCCCTATCCACAGTTTCAAGTATCCACGGAGGGGCCTGGAACATATCCCCAGCGGATATGGGGGGAGTACTGTATATTGACCCCAAACCCATTGCAAAAAGCCGGTGTGGATGTGCCCTAAGTGATGTTTTTCTCTCCCTTTGTAGCACTGGCCAGTGGTGGAAGCCTGCCGATTACCAGCCTTGATGCCAGTGGTAACTTGGTGCTGGGTACTACAGCTGGCACGACTGGCAGCCAGAGCATCGTGACCTCGCCGCTCTTCCTCAACCACGCAGGCCTGCCCTTGCTGAGCGCTGCCCCCGGAGGCGTGGGGCTGGTGTCGGCAGCCGCCGCAGTGGCCGCCTCCATGCCCAGCAAGTCCCCCACCCTGACCTCCTCCTCTTCCTCCTCCTCTTCCTCCTCCTCCTGTTCCTCATGCAGCTCCTCCAGTGACGTGGCGCAGACTCTGGGGCAAGCTGGTCCCGGATCCACTGAGCCGGATGCCAAGACGGAATGAGGGCTGAGGAGCTCCCTCTCTGCCTTTCCCAACGTGGTGGGGGTAGCAAGGAGTGGACGTACAAACCGACGAGTGAAACCAAAAAAAAAACCAAAAACCAAACAAAGAATTGTCAGCAACAGCCAAACGAAAAACCAACCAAAAAAACCAACCAAACAAGCAAAGCAAAAAGGGACAAAGGAAGAAACCAAAAAGAATTCCCCAAACCTTTGACGTTCATTTTTTTTTCTTTTTTCTTTTCCTCTCTGAGGTTCAGGACAAAACACCTTGCAAAAGGTGGTTTTGTTGACAGTGTTACCTTATTTTTTAATGATCTTTCTTTATTTTTCATCTGCTCGTTTCCTGGACAGTTTCAGGAAGGAAACAAATAAATGGGGATTGTTTTTGTTTTGTTTTGTTTTGTAAAAAAAGAAAAAGAAAAGAAAAAAAACCTTTAAGATCCTTAAGGGGAAAACTAATCTCACACCAAAAATCACCAGTCCTAGCTTCACCCAAAGCTTTTTACAGACTTTTCTAACTTCTGTGTCTGGTCGAATGTCTTTCAAAACTCTTTTTATTTATTCTTATTTATTCTTATTTTTCTTTTCTTTGACATCCAGAGGGGGTTGGGCAGGGAGGGGGTGGATCTGATTAATTTCAGAACCTTGCTACAAATATTTTTCCTTTCTAAATTTTAAAGAACTGGGGGTTGTTTTGCTACTAGTTTTTTTTAAGAAAAATAATAAGCAGCTTTATGATTTTGTGAGGATTCTCATTACATATGAAGGCTAGGATTTTCAAAGTCTATGATGACAATTAGGTGCCACGTTTCTGTGATGGAAATCGGTTTCCTAATTGATGGTCCTGCAATGATTTTTGCTCTGCTTCACCTTGTTGGGTGGACCACCAGACATTCAGCCTTGCAATGACCTCCCAAAAGTTACTAGACCACAACATTGTTTTACTGGCTCATTTGGTTGCCACCTGTTAGCCGTTTGTGGAATATTAGTGGTTTGGAGATAAAGAATCAGTTTACAACATTTTGCTATCTGGTTACCTGTAGGTGATCTTTATTCACCATAGGTGATCAAGAGAATGGATATGTACAGGCCTGGAGCATCTCTATCAAGCATAGACACAGGACACTTGGCACTGGTATCCCCACCTGTGCCTGCTCCTGCCCTTGTTCTGTTCCAGTGCAGATTTAATTAATCACATCCATTAGGAGTAAATCTTTTATTAGTGTCAGCTGGGCTACTGATAGGGTACAAAGTGTAAATACTTACCGGTACATCTTTGCAGGACAAGAGACCTTGAAAGTCTCAGTCTTCAGCTTTTTCAGGATGGGCCACGCTAAACACCTGTCTGTTTTATTTTTTTTCAGCTTGAGTGTTTTCTTTGCTAATTTAATTTTTCCACTGATAGCTATAGCTTTCTTTTCTTTTTAAATTAATTTTTGCCTGGGGTTAGTATCAGGGGTTATTTTTTTCTGAAAACAGGGGATGTGTAATTTTTATTATTTTTATATCTGTGTTCTGAAGAAAAAATACTCATATTCCAGTGCCTGACAAAAACCAAAACGGGAATTTCAGCATTCTTTACATTTTCAGAAAAACCAAAAATTAATAGACATCACTACAGAAAACTACTAAAATGAAGACCACTGGGGAATAAATAAAATAAAAAACCACAGAAGAGGGATAAAAATCCCCCCTTTTGTGTGGATATCATAGAGACTCGGAGGCGAGTGAAAAACTTTTAACCAAAAAAAAACCACAAGTGAACAAAGAAAGCTAAAACACACACACAACACACACACACACACCTTTAACCGCAGAAGAAAGAATGAAAATATGGGAATAAAGGGACAGCTATACTTTCTCTGGTTAGACAAATGGCTCAACCGTCTTTCTCTGTCCTGAAAAAAAAATACCTCATGGAAAGTTGCGTTGAGAAGCCAAGATTTTATAAATGGCAAAAGAGACAAAAATTAAATAAACCAAATCAACAGAAGTGGGAGGGAGAGAACAGAGAACCCCTGCCACTTCCTCCCAGAAGTCTGGAAAGCTTTAAAAATGGCTTCTTGAAACGCTGATTTTCTTTTTGTTTTTAAACTTTTTTGGTACATTTGTTTTTGGTTGGTTTAAGTTTTTTTTTTCTGTGTTGGTTTGGGATCATTTTTTTTAAATGTTGGAGGGGTTTTGAGTTGTGGTTTGGGGGGCTTTTTTGAATGTTTGTCTTTTTCTTTTCAACTCCTGTGAACCAAAGTCTTGCTGTTGCAGAGAAGGAAGTTAGCCATGGCATACCTGCGATCTGGTAGAAAACAAAAACCAAACAGAAGGACAGAATGAAAAAAGATAAACAAACAGAAACAAACACAAAAAGGACTTTGAAACCTTTCTTAAAGGAAAAAAAAGAAAACCTCGACCTCATTTTATCTTCTGCTTTTGCTGTGTTATAGCGTTCAGGTGGGTTTGAGATAGCAAAAGAATAAAAAATACTGTGAAACTTTCCAAAAATGAGACAGACAGACAAACAAACAAACAAACAAACAAACAAACAAACAAACAAACAAACAAACAGGAAACACCTAGTTTTGGAAGACTGACTTGAAAAAAAAGTTTTCATCCCATTATGTGCGTGAGTGAGAGAGAACCGGCAAGTATTTATCCGTCTCTATGATTCCAATCATGCTATTGTGGACAGAAAAAGAAAACATTTGGGAAGTCCAACGCTCTCTCTCTCTCCCTTTCTCTCCCTCTCCCTCTCTCTCTCTCTCTCTCTCTCTCTCTCTCTCTCTCTCTCATGTGCTACTGAACGTGTTACTAGGTGGAATGTAACTGTTTTAGTGATATTTGTTATTCTTTTTTATTTTTGGAAAAAACTTCTTTTGGGGGGTATCTTCTATTTTTTTTTTATAGAGAAAATTCTATGTTCTGCTTTATCGCTTCTTACTGTATAAAAAAGACAAAAAACCCAAACCCAAACGCTAAAGGTTTGCAACAAAAAAAGATAAAAAGGGAAAAAACCTAAACAAAAAATCAACAAAAAAAGAAACAAAAACCAAAACGTGTTTTTTTAAAAAAATAAATTGATTCTAGACCAAAAATGACCCTATCTCCATGTGCGGAGCTAAGTGGTGGGTGAATGGCATGGAGGGGAACAGCCAAAATATTATAGGGCAAGCAAAGGAAAACGGGGAGTAGGAAAGGTTGCTGAAGGCTGGAGATGGATGTCGGGAGTTTTTTTGGAGAGCTGAAGGCAGTTTGAAAGGGTTGCTGCTGGTGGTGTTCTGTTGATGCTTGTCTTGCTCGGTAAATAGGTTTGTCAGGCTTTGGTATTGTTTCAAAACCTGTCAAGCCTGTTTGACCAGAGATTACAGTAGTATCGATGAAGTAGGTGAATATACACCATGGGAAGCAATGCATCTTTCAGACCACTTTCAACTCCCTCACTCGGTCTCCAGCTTTAGGGATGGAGATGTGGGAGGTTGTATATTTTGTAATTGCAAACTCAAGCCACGGGGTTTTCCCCACCTCCTCTCCTCTCCCAAATCTGTGACTGTGTTTCAGAGGGGTTTCCGGAGGATCCAAACCGGAGCTAGAGCTGGTCCTGGCTTAGTGTTGATTGGTTGGAAGCAAAACTACCTGAGACTTGGTTCTGATTCGGCTGCTGATGCTATCCGGCGCAGGATGGTCCATTGGCCATCACGCTCCATCTCTTTCCCAAGTGCTGGCTGGTAACAGAGACAGGTTTTGGGAGATGCTCCGCTCCCACCCTTTGAATAACAGTCGCAACTCTCTATTCTGCTGTCCTCCCCCACTCCTGGGAGTTTTAGAATAAGGAAGGAAACAAGCTTTAAACTACAGCTGTAAAACCAAATATTTGCTCACACGCCTCCGTGCCGGTGCCTGACCCAGGGTTGGGAGGGCACAAGGGAGGGGGGGCAGGCTAGACCCCCTCCCTCCTCTCATAGTGCCAAGACATCCACCACAAGGCTCTTTGGAGATAGCCCGCCATATACCTCATATACTTTAATGATAAACCAAATAGAAAAGCTTTATTAGGGTGTGTGCCGGACGGGTCTGTTGGGGGCGGTGGGGGTCAGGCGCAGCATCCTCTCACCCCCGTGAAGGGAAATCAGTAGGACAGTCAAGGCTTCAAGAAATGTGATCCATTCCCTTAGAATTGTGCTTTCCTTCTGTGGAGAATCTCTTGCCGTGATCGTGGAAAAAGAAACTCCGCTGACTGGGCAAAGGACCAAAGACACAGAAGTCTGGGAGAGTCGGTGGGGGTTGAGTGAACCTCCGTGGGCCTTGTTTACATAAAGTGGGTTCTGCCCTATTGTAAGGGCCCTTTTTACAGCGGTGTGAATTGTAGCACAGCTACAGTGCAAGAGTATGCTCATGTGGGTGCGAGTCACATATTGGCACTCTTCCACATCCGACTCATACGTTAGAAATCTTGAACACAGATCCCACATACGGCTCAGCAGAGTTTCCCCCTTTCTGCTCCCCTGCCTTCTTCCGGGTGTTTTCCGTGACATCACTGGCCTGTTTCCGGGTTGTGAGAAAAGGGAATCTCGTATGCGACCTTCTACACCAGGGCGGCGTCTGCCACATTTTGGTAACCCTGGATGAGTGGATCACACGGCTAGCCTTTGCATGAGCGATGCTGCATCAGTCCCCTGACTTCCCCACCACCACCTGGCCTGTTGCTGTAGCCGACCCGGGAGCAGTGGAAAAATCGTGTGATAACTTTGCCAAAGGTAGTTAGTTCCTAGTATTCAAATTTTTTAATTTTTAATCTTCCGGGGTCTGATCCTGTCTCGTTAATTTATTTGTAACTGTGGGGCTTAGAAGTGACTTGAAAAAAAATAATGATGATGATGATGATGATAATGTAACAAATATTCTGAGTGACTTTTTTTATTTGTTCTTTTATTTGGTTCTGTCGTGGTTTTGTGTTTTTTTTCCCTGTCTTTTTTTTAAATTAAAACAAAAAAAAACAAAACAAAATAAAAATCTTGCAACCAAAGATGAGTTGAAAGGGCATCAGAAGTCTGTCATGGTGCTAAACTTAACAACGGGAGCTGGGGATTGTGTGACAAAAGGGAAATCATATCGCTTGCAAGGGATCAAAGGTATAAAACACTCACCTCATCCTGCATAGAGTGTGTATATTTGCGGATTGTAACAAGAATTACTGTCCATAAAGAGTGGGAAGGTCTGAAGGTTATCACCAGTCATATTTTCATGCTGCAACAGAGTTGATTATTCTGGCTTTGCATATGTACTGTACTATTATACATATATAACATGTATATGTCCTGTATATGCTGTTAAGAAGTTCACATCCTATCTAGCTAAAGAAGCCTCCTCTGCCTGTAATGGCCATTGGCTCCAACAGCCACTACAGATGCTCTCAGGCTCCCCGCACTCCCAGCAAGGATTAATCTACTGCCCCCCATTCACTGACATGTCCGGCCTTGCTTTGCCATAGGGAAGAAAACAGCCTGGGACCCATAGTATGTGCCACAGGGGCTCTGGGCTGTTTGATGACATTCAGTGCGGCCGGTTTGCAATACAACAAAATGTGCAGCTTGGATGTTTGAGTTGTAAGAAAGAGAGGCGCTCCACTCTTGAATGTTGCATTTCTTTTTGGGATTTTGTGTATACTGCCCTATCCAGGGGCGTAACAAGGGTGGAGCGAAGGCAAGTAGTTCTGCAAGACTCGGTTACACTGGAGTCAGCGGCCCCTCCCCCTTGCTGTTGGAGCCATTCTGGCAGCAAAGGCAACATGCAGGACACTCCCCTGTTGCTACTGGAATGGCTCCAACAGCAAGGGGGAGGGGCCGCTGACTCCAATGTAACAGAGTCTTGCACAACTACTTGCCTTCGCTCCACCCTTGTTTCACCTCTGGCCCTATCTAGGTTTCTGTGCATGTGCATCATTAGTGTGCCACTGTCAATACCAGATGGTAACCAATTTACTAAAGAGGTGACTCTCTGTGGGGTGAGCTGCTGCTGGAGTGGTGAAATGCACTTCCAGACCCCACACTGCTATCTGGAGAGTTCAACCATCCCCACGATAACTTATTCACAAGATTCTAGCTTATCTAAGCAGCTTCAGACTGTCTATGTTATCATGGACTGGACGTTCTAGGTGACCCTTGAAGCATCAGATTAGTCAAACCAAGAGGACTCTTGTTGCAGGCTTGGCATCCATCTGTTCCAACTAATGGGCCATTTCTTCGAAACAGCATCTCCTCGGGACTGTCCAATAAGCCGAGGCCATTCCTGACTTTTCCTGGAGATTCCTTGTGGTTGATTTTAGCCTGAGTTCTTTAAAAAAAGGCAATATACTCCACATGTTCTGGACTTCAGCCGACGATTCTCTGTGTTATTAATCAAGCAAGGCAAAGCTCTCCAGATCACATGTGCAGTTTTCAAAATAACAATTACCTATACACAGTGGGTGGCGCAGCGGGTTAAACCGCTGAACCATAAGCTGTCGATCGAAAGGTCGGCAGTTTGATTCCTGCGACAGGGTGAGCACTCGTTGCTTGGCCAGCTCCTGCCAACCTGGCAGTTCCAAAGCATGTTAATGTGAGTAGATAAATAGGTACCGCTTGCGGGAAGGTAAACAGCGCTCTGTTCCAGCTGCATGCTACGCGCTGCGGCAAGGAGAGTCACGCCGGCCACATGACCACGGAGGCGTCTTCGGACAACGCTGGCTCTTCGGCTTTGAAATGGAGATGAGCACCACACCCTAGAGTCGGACACGACTGGACTTAATTGTCAGGGGATACCTTTACCTTTATACACACTATACCAGCATATAGACTATTTCTAACTGAATTAGAATAATTAAGATCACATCCTGCTCACTGATTGAGGTTGTTGCTGTAAGCCGTCCATGCTTGGCATGTCCTGAGAAATGGATTTCCTGTGCTTTGAATTTTAAAAAAATTCACTGCCCCAGCCAGACTCATTTAAGGAGTGATGGATTTACGTTCACATTTTTTCTTTCTTTCTCCCATTGGTTGACCCAGTGCAGAAAGCTGACCTTAACCTGCCATGTCACATAAGTTGCAGATTGTCAACACAAGAAACAGTTTGCCTTCCAGAGCTCATTGTCCTGGCTTTGGGGCGATCGCTGCTGTGAAGAGTGTCATTTCATTCAGGAAGAAAGGAGCATATGGAAAAGGTTCACGGCTTAATTTCTTTTCCAAGCAAGTACTTCCGTGAGCAGAGTCAGCATTCTTGATTTGCCCACTCAGGAGCCTCCATGCTGGGCTGCAGCATGCTCTTGTGTTATGAGAAAACCGCTACCCTGTTTTCCCGAAAATAAGACAGAGTCTTATATTAATTTTGGCTCCCCAAAAACATGGCAGGTCTTATTTTCAGGGGAGGTCTTATATTTATGAGTGCCAGCAAAAATCATGGGGGGGGGGGAAATGATGGTAGGTCTTACTTTCAGGGGAGGTCTTATTTTCGGGGAAACATGGTAGCATGCAGTCTCTAATGCAGTCTCTAGGCCATGGTGGTCCAACGCGTGGCCCGCGGGCTGCATGCGGCCCCCGGCGGCCTCTGCTGCGGCCCCCAGCTGCACTTGGAGCTCCCCTCCCCCGCAGTCACCCAAGCTCCCCTGATGATCAGAAAGGCGGTCGGGAGCTGACCGCCTTTTCGATCTTCAGGGGAGCGTGGGCGGGGCATGCTAGACAGCGGGGCGGGGCATGCATCAGTCATTATTATTAATTAATTCATAATTTAATTTATTGTGCGCCCCCCGGGTTTCATGTCGAAGTTCGCATGTGGCCCTCGAGGTACAAAACGTTGGACCACCCTGCTCTAGGCCATTGTCCTCCTTTCATCCATAGCTGAGGCTGGCAACCTACAGCCTGTGGATCTGGCCAGTCACCCGAGGTCGTCCACCCATGTGGAGCTCAACTTAGGAGGCTTTGCCTCCTGCCAAATTTGCCGCACACCAGACATGGCCAAGGGACTCTGCAAGCCTGGACAGGCGGCTCTGCCATTCCCTGTCCAGTGCGCGGCAAATTGGGCAGGAGGCAAAACCTCCCAAGCCAAGCTCCGCACTGCCACTTCTGGGAGTTCCACAACCTGGAAGTTTGGCTATGAAGTGATGCTGAATGTCCGGACATCATTGCTGAACATCCGGCCCTTAAGCCAGCAAAGGTTGCCACCCCCTGTGTTAAAGGGCACGTAGTAGGGGGATGGCATCTGGTACATTGCCTAGAGCAGGGGTTCTCAACCTTTGGAGGCCCAGGTACCCCCTATCACAATCCAATTTTCTGAAGTACCCCCTGCTAATTAACTGCTAATTAATTGGATTAATCAATTAATTAATTAGGTAATTAATCATTACATTAAAAAGAACTAAAACAATTTTAAATGTGAAAAAATGTCTTATTTAACTCTGTGAGTGTGAGAGATTAACTTCTGATTAATTGAATTAATCAATTAATTAGACAGACAGACATGCAAGGATCTTTTTTTTTTCCTCCAAGTCACACTTCCCAAAATCAGCTCCTCCCTCCCCCACCCCACCAAAGTACATTTTCCAAAGTACAAAAATAAGCCAAAAATCAAAATCAGAGAGACAGAAGGGCTCTGAGAATAATTACAATTTAAATTAATTAACACTTAATTAGCTGCTGATGGGGCCAATAAGGGGCAGGGCTTGGCGTACCCCCAGCAAGAGGTCCGTGTACCCCTAGGGGTACCCGTACCACAGGTTGAGAACCTCTGGCCTAGAGAGAAATGTTGGGCTAGACCTGCATAGGAATCTCACTGCTTGACTCTGGGCCAGTCACTATGGGGTTATCCTTCCAACATTGTTAATTGGCCCAGAAGAAGCTATCCCTTTATTCACTCAGAGGGAAGAATGTGTTGATGAGATTTTCATTGCCTTTTGAAAACATGATGGGCTCTCTCCATCCCAAATCCAGTTACCACAAACTCCATTTTCTGAAATAATGTTGTTTTTACACTGACAATGCCATAAAGAAGACAACATTATTTTAGAAAATGGAGTTTGTGGTAACTGGATTTGGGATGGAGAGAGCCCATCATGTTTTCAAAAGGCAATGAAAATCTCATTCTACATTAATGGCATCTAATTTAGTTGAATATGTAATTATTCCTATGTTTTCACCAGTCTACAGGCTCTTCAGATAAATGAAGTTGTACTGTGTACCAGCAAATCCATACATGTTTAAAAATACCTGATGCGTTTTGAATGCCATTGCAGAAAAAGTTATAGCAGGGGCGCTGAGCACTATGTAGATTTTTTTATCATTTCCAATACAAATTGCTGTAGGGTGTGAACAAATGTAGATAAAACATTATTAAAGCAGCAAAGAAGAAAACATATTAGCTTTGTTGCTTTTGAAAAAAAAAAAACAAGGGCACAGAATGGATCTGAACAACAGACCAATTAATACATATTAATTAATCAGTTGTTTGGGGGCAGGCCAAACCAGACGTGCTAATTCCTAAAACTTGTCATGTAATGTCCCTGGCCATCTTAAACAAGTTTTAAAACACTGGTTGGTACTGTACAGGTGGGCCCCCATATCCGCTGGGGATATGTTCCAGGCCCCTCCGTGGATACTTGAAACCATGGATAAGAGCGAACACCCCCTCCATGGTTTCCTGAGGCCCCCCCACCCTGCCTCCCCTGCAGGCAGGCATGCTTGCCCCCCCCCAGCTCTTATTTTTCTTTCAGCAAGCTTTGTTTCTTCCTTAAAACAAACAGAGAAGCAGCCTCCATTGCAGGCAAGTAGAACGAGACTAAATCCTAGAGAGGCTCTGCAAGGTTTCTGTTAACCTTGCAGAGCCTCTCTAGTACTTAGTCTCATTCTACTTGCCTGTAATAAGCAGCCAGAGGCTGCTTCTCCTGTTTGTTTAAGGAAGAAACGAAGCTTACTGGGAAAAAAGTAAAAGCCTGGGGGGTGGGTCCCTGCGATCCGCGGATAACTGAAACCGTGGATAGCGAATCAGTGGATATGGGGGCCCACCCGTACTTTTTTGCTTGAGAAATACAGGAGGAAGAGCAGTTTCTCTGGTATGAAGAGGTAGTGATGGGGAAATTGCATCTGTTGAATTTCTGCCTGTCGTGCAGCTGGCTGGCATGAGGTTATTGCCATCCCCAGGGGCAAGGCAAGGGTGGTTCCCTGCAAACTGAGAACATGCCCCAGATTGGAACCTCGTATTCTCTCAGCTGCTTACTGGAGAAGCTGGCTTTGCCAGAAGCCAAAGACTCACAAGTTGCTTGCTCCTGGAATGATGGGCATGACTTTTGCCCATCTCCAGAGCCATACAGTAGTCATCATAGTTCAAGCAGATACCAAGCACAGCTATCTTTTTTTTTTTGCCTATATATTTATATTTTATTGATATATTAAAACATAAAAACAATACATATTTCATAAAGTTATAGCAAGCGCGAAGCAATACATCCTACTAGCATACTATTCACTATTTTCTACATATAATTTCCAACTAAGCCAAAACAACACCCACATTCTATTCATTAAATCCGCATATCATCACATCATTCCTCTCTCTCTCTCTCTTAAAAAGTCAATAAATGGTTTCCAATTATTCACGAAAAAGTTAACTGACTTTTCCTTAATTAAAATTGTAAGTTTATCCATTTCAGCATAGTCCAAGACTTTCAGCCACCAATCTTCCAGCGAAGGTATCTCCGAATTCTTCCAATATTGTGCATATAAAATTCTTGCCGCAGCTATCATATATAAAAACAAAGTTTGAAATTTTTCGCCTACACAGCTATCTGGATAGTGTCATCAGTATGTGGTGTAGTAGTAGCAGAAGTCCCTCTCTCAGGACCTTACAATTCCAGGGGAGACAAAAGGGAAAAGGAGAGGAGAAAAAGTAACTTGAGGATCCAGGCTGGTTTCTGCCCTGCGGGAGCACTCAGCAAACAGAGTTCTGTGAGCCTTCTTTTGTGTGTGGGTCCCCCAAGGTTCATTGCAGGACTCGAGCTTCAATTCTATACATACAGCAATACCTGGCACTTGCACCTGGTTAGGTACCAGAGCATGGATGAAAGTCAAAGGTGGATGAATGTCAAAGCACAGCCTTATTTATTAGCTTGCAAATTTACAGCATTTGGGTTGGCGAAAAATATAAATAACTGTATAACACGTGCGAATGTGTGCAAAATCGAAATAAACAAAAATAAACAAGAACATCATGGAAGGTTGGATGAAATCGGACGAAAGAGGGAAACACGTGCACGAAATTTGAAATGTGGTTGTAATTGAAAACGGTTGAAAGAGCAAAGCAAATGGATGAAAGCCAAGGTATGGCTGTAGTTTCCTGGAAGTAAGCCCCATTGAACACAGTGGGACTTACTTCTGAGTAGGCATGCCTAGGATTGTACTGTCAATGTGGCATTGGTGGTGGCAGCATTAGCACCCATTACAAAACCAAGCAGGAGCACTGCAGAGCTTTGGCCTCCCCCCCCCCCCCAGCAACCTGACACTGCAATTAGGTTGTGTTAAGAGTGGTCAGCGGGTGGCGCAATGGGTTAAACCGCTGAACCATGAGCTGTCGATCGAAAGGTCGGCAGTTCAAATCCGCCACGGGGTGAGCTCTCGTTGCTTGGCTAGCTCCTGCCAACCTAGCAGTTCCAAAGCATGTTAATGCGAGTAGATAAATAGGTACCGCTTGCGGAAAGGTAAACAGCGCTCCGTGTTCCAGCTGCATGCTACGCGCTGCGGCAAGGAGAGTCATGCCGGCCACATGACCACGGAGGCATCTTCGGACAACGCTGGCTCTTCGGCTTTGAAATGGGGATGAGCACCACACCCTAGAGTCGGACACGACTGGACTTAATTGTCAGGGGTCACCTTTACCTTAAGAGTGGACAACTGGCCCAAGGCCACCGAGCCAAGGGGTGCTTCTGAACCTGGGTCACTAGCCTGACCACTGGCGTCACTGTAGCGTGGCGGGCGGGGCGGGCCGCCGGGGGGTGACGCTCGCCGGGGGGTGACGCGCACCACCTCTGTGATGGGGCGCGTCACCCTCCGGAGGCCGGACGCTCCGAGGCCGGGGAGTGTCCGGCCCGGCCGGCGCTCCAGGGCCTTCTAAAAAAGAAGAGGCCCAAAGCGCTTGCGTTAAAACGCCAAGTTTTAAGATTTTGGCGCATGCGCAAACCCTTTTCTGAGGGCAAGGGCCTGCCTTCTTGCCCTCAGGAGGGTCTGCGCATGCGCAAAAATCTTAAAACTTCGCGTTTTAACGCAAGCGCATTGGGCCTCTTCTTTTCAGAAGGCCCTGGAGCGCTTGCTTTAAAACGCGAACTAAGTTTTTCGCGCATGCGCAAACCCTTTTCTGAGGGCAAGGGCCTGCCCTCTTGCCCTCAGGAGGGTCTGCGCATGCGCAAAAATCTTAAAACTTCGCGTTTTAACGCAAGCGCTTTGGGCCTCTCCTTTTTAGAAGGCCCTGGAGCGCCGGCCGGGCCGGACGCTCCCCGGCCTCGGTGCGTCCGGACTCCAGAGGGTGACGCGTGCCAGAAAAGGTAAGTTTCTGTAGGGGGGGTGAGTCAGGGGGGTGACGCGCGTCACAGTGACGCCACTGAGCCTGACGCTCTTCACTGCTCCATTATCTCCACATTAAGCCACACAGGGGCGCTAAACCAGGGCTGTGGAATTCACCCACAAAACCTCCGACTCTGATTTCACACAACACTGCTTCCAACTGGAAGCAACGTTGGGTGGAGCTGGAAGAGGTTTTGTGTACCAACTCCACAACCCTGCTCTAAACGACAGCTAGTCCTCACTTAAAGTTGTTTCGTTATAAGTTGTTTCATATTAAAATTGTTGAGAAAAAAAATCGATCCCCGGCCAGGGCCACTGTCTGTGTGGAGTTTGAACGTTCTCCCTATGTCTGCATGGATTTTCTCTGGCCCGGAAAACTCACATCTATTTCAATGTTTAATAATAGAAGTGATTGGGGTATTTATTTAGAGGTTTGGTGATGTTCTTGTGACTGGAAAATGTATATGTTTATGTATGCATTTCATACATAAACATGTAAAATGTTTATGTATATCAGTTTATGCATTTATTTATTCATTTTTCACATTTTTATACCGCCCTTCCTCCAAGGAGCTCAGAGTGGTGTACATATTTCCTCCCCTCCTTTTTGTCCTCACAATAACCCTGTGAGGTAGGTGGGGCTGAGAGATAGTGACTGGCCCAAGGTCACCCAGGAAGCTTCGTGGCTGAGCGGGGATTTGAACCTGGATCTTCCAGGTCTAAGTCCGAATGTTTATGTATATCAATTAGCCTACGTCAGTGTTTGCCAACCTTTTCGGTCCACATACTACCTATGCAGGCCTCCAGCCAGCCATCTACCTCAAGAAGAAAGTGCTGATGAGGTCAACAGCACTTTCTTCTGGGTTTTGGGCCGTGCTGGAGCTTGGAAAAAGGAAAGGTAAGGCGCAGGGGAGAGCGGGAGGGCCATTCTCTGCGCTTAGAGACCATGTGCTCAAGATCGAGGCACTGCTTTTTGGGCTCCGACACAATGCTGCGTGGTCGAGATGGCAGCTGCCATCTTGGCCGTCGTCAGCCCACATACCACCAGCCTGGGGTCCGTGTACTCTGGCCTACGGTAAAATTTTTCATTTTAAGTCATTTTGGTTAAAGTTGCAGTTTCCAAGAACCTATCAACTTTAACTGAGGACTTGCTGTACATCAGGGGTTCTCAACCTTTGGAGGCCCAGGTACCCCCTATCATGGTCCAATTTTCTGAAGTACCCCCTGCTAATTAATTAGATTAATCAATTAATTAATTAGCTAATTAATCATTAAATAAAAAGTACTAAAACAATTTTAAATGTGAAAAAATGTATTACTTAACTCTGTGTGTGTGTGTGTGTGTGTGTGTGTGTCAGTGACTCAGTGAGAGTCAAACAGACAGAGACGGGGAATTGCATTTAAGTTCTAATTAACAAGTAATTAACTACTGATTGATGCTGATAAGGGGCAGGCTCTGGAGTACCCCCCGCCATTGGTCCGCGTACCCCTAGGGGCACTCGTACCACAGGTTGAGAACCCCTGCTGTACATAAAGCCTAAGAGACTCCATCCCCCTAACTTTACCCAAGCAAACATGTATTATTCTAACAGAAAGGAGAAAGAAAATAGAATGTTAAAGCTTTATATCTGCATATGTTCATTCATGTCAAAGGTGCAATCAGACACTAGTAAACTTAATAAAATAAAATGTCTTGCATTACTTTCAAGGCTTCTTTATGACTTCTACCGTCATCATGATCTCTGTGACTTCTTAAATTAATAGCATAGTTTATATTACTGTAGGTTAAAATATATATAGGTTACAACTTTGAACCTACAGTATTATTGGCCGCCTCATAAATGCCAGGCCCCCCTGAGCTGTCCTTTGCTTAGCCTGTGCAAAAACCCAGCCTCTGGCTGCCCGACACAGACACTTTTCCAGCTCCACGCACGTTGCCTCAGGCCAGGAAGTAGACCCACTGAATCCAAGGGGCCAACTCCCCAGCCAGACAGTTTGCGTAAAGAAGTCCTGCTCTAAGAACCCGCTGCAGCCGAATTACCGCACAGAACAGTTTGCAGTTGCACCAAGCCACGCGCGCCCTTTTAAACCTGCGACCAGCCTTTGCAAAGTTGGTTTAATCCCACAGCCTTTCGCTTTTGCTCTTTCCCCCCCCCCCTCCTCGCATTGGTACAGCCCAGCCGGCCGGGTTTCCTCGCTTTTCCTGCTGGACCCGCCCACTTCCCCTACACACCCCGGCGCAGCCTCGCTTTGGCCGAAGGGGGGGGGCGAGTGGGCTACGTCACTGTGAAATCGCCCTATACGGATCCCGACGGCTTCGGGCAGAGGCTCGCGCGCGTCGAGGCAGGGACGAGGGCGCTGATTGGTCGAAGCTCACGAGCAAAGCGCGTCCCGATTGGCTGGGCGCCGTAGTCCAATGGAGAGACGGTTTCTTCTGGGAGGAGGGTGAGAGAGAAGGCTGGGCTGTGGGGGACAGAAGGGAGAAAAAAAGGTGAGGGGGGCCTGTGGGAGAGCGCCCCTAGCGCAGGGGGGAGCCCAAGTCGTGAACGGGGGGAGAGAGAAAGGGTGGAGAAGAGCTCCCCCTGCAGGCGTGTGATGTAGGGAGGGGCCCCTCCCCCCACACCGCAAGGGTGGGGGAGGGGATGGGTGCTCGGTGCAAGGGAGGGTGATGGACCTTCCCCCCCAATGGGGGTGCATGGATTGGGAGTTAGATCCCGTGGAGGGGGTGGGGTCGAGGGTTAGAATTGGTGGGGGTGGATGCAACTGAGGGGAGGGGGCAGTCAGACAGACTGACAGATAGACACTGCACCCAGTGAGTACAGGGGTGGGGAGATCCCAGAAGATGTGCCTCAGGAGTGAACTGTGGCTGCGAGAGCTTATGCCATGATAAAAATATTATTAGCCTTCAAGGTACTGCAAGGCTCCTTGGGGTGCGTCTATCTATCTTCAAAACCAAGGAGGATGAAAGATGGAGTTACAGAAGTGCTTACCTGTAAGAGTGGATGGAAAAAGGAGGGTGGGAGCCTCTCTCTTAGACAGATGGGGAAAGATGTATGGGGGATGTATGTGTGAGAGTAATGTGGGGTGGTTCTCAAACCCAGGAAAAGGGAGGTGTAAACTGGAAGTTTTGTCCCTTATTGTGTGAGGCTGAGGGTAGGGTGGAATCCCCTGATTGTTGGGCTGTCAAGGAATAAGGAGGCCATTTGCATTTATAGTGTAGGAATCTGAATAGATGGTATAATTCTGAAGGGAATGCTAGATCTGCAGCCTGCCCTGCCTTCTAATTGTTATGGTCTTTTTTTTTTAACTCAAATTTCCAGAGTTTCTCAATGGATCCTGTTCTGCAGGACTTGGTGTACTGAAGCAGGCCAGATTGGATGGGTTTCTAGGTCCATAAGGCCTTCTGGGGCTGCCCGCTGGCCTCAGGACGGTAAGGTATGTGAGAGAAACCAGATCCATCCTGAAGTCAGAGGAAATGAAGTTCTTGGGGGTTAGAGCCTCGGAGAAACTGTTGGTAGAGTGGGAAAAAAATAAATATTTAAAAAATATATATTGTCTCTTTGAAATAACCTGCTAACTAACCCATTTCCGCCCAGCCCACAGGTGAGATTTAACTCCAGATGCGTATGTACGCCCTTGGGCAAAAAAGCCTTATTAACAGCACAATTCTATCCAACCTACACCACCGGTGTAAACAGCGATGCAGCAAGAATGGGAGGCCCCAGAACAGAAAGGGGATTCAAATCCCCTTCAAAGGAGATTTAAATCTCCCCTCCCGCCCTGCCCTCCCCTGCTGGTTATACCGGTGGTGTAAGTTGGATAGGATTGCGCCGTAAGAGAGGCATTGCCTCCTGTATGAGGGAGCGGGAGGAAAGCATCTTCTAAGAAAAGCATCTTCTAAGAAGGCACCTGCCACTTATGGATTTATAACTAAAAACGAGCACTTAAAGTCTGTTGTTTGATTAATTGGGGACACATTTTTTAATTATCAAAAGGCATTTGATCAGCCAAATATTGCAGCTGTAGTGGGGTCTACGCCAGGGGTTCTCAACCTTTGGAAGCCCGGGTACCCCCTATCACGGTCCAATTTTCTGAAGTACCCCCCTGCTAATTAACGTCTAATTAATTGGATTAATCAATTAATTAGACAGACAGACATGCAAGGATCTCTTTTTTCTCCAAGTCACACTTCCCAAAACCAGCTCCTCCCTCCCCCACCCCACCAAAGTAAATTTTCCAAAGTACAAAAATAAGCCCCAAACCAAAATCAGAGAGATAGAAGTGCTCTGAAAATAATTAGAACTTAAAATCCATGTTAATTAACACTTACTTAGCTGCTGATGGGGCAGATAAGGGGCAGGGCTTGGCGTACCCCCAGCTAGAGGACCGCGTACCCCTAGGGGTACCTGTACCACAGGTTGAGAACCTCTGGTCTACGCCACCCAGCTTTCTAATTCCTTCTGTGTCTCTCGCTCTCCCCAGTAGGCTGGGAGCCTTCTTCCGTGATGGCAGAAGCAGCCGAGGAAACACTATTATACGTGGAACATCGCTATGTCTGCTCTGAGTGCAGCCAGCAGTTTGCCTCTTTGGAGGAAGCCCTCGTGCACCAGCAGAGTCACATGTGCTCCCAGGAGCAGCAGTACGAGGTGGTGGGGCTGGCGGAAGCTGGGCTGGTGGCGAGTGGAGAGGCTGGTCTCTATCAGACCGTGACTGTGCAGGAAAGCCAGTACCAATGTTTGGAGTGTGGGCAGATCCTCCTGTCTCCAAGTCAGTTGTTGGAGCACCAGGAGATGCACCTGAAGATGGTGACCCAGGAGCCGGAACCTGTGGTGAAACCTCTGAGCTCCAGTCAGATCCACTATGAGTGTGTAGAGTGCAAGGCTCTGTTCACCAGCCAGGACGTGTGGCTCGCTCACCGGCAGAGCCACCGCAAGCCACCAGAGCCACCAGCCCCTCCTCCTCCTCAGAGTCGGGCACTAGTTAACCTGGAGCATTCGTATCGTAAGCCGGAGGATGGAGCGGAGTCCGGTGGAGCTGCTGTGCAGCTGCTACTCTATGAGTGTGGTGAGTGTTTCCAGCTGTTTCAGTCCACGACAGACTTCCTGGAGCATCAGGCCACACACCAGGTGATCCCACCACCCCCAGAGGCACGAGCCAGGGAGCCACCGGCTGCTTCCACCCCCACAGAGCCAAAGGAGCCACTACCGCCACCGCCACCGAATTTAGCAGGAGTGCACAACGGGGCTGTGCCCCCACCGGCCCCACCCAGCATCACGGCCACTGATCACAGCTATGAGCTGAAGAACAGCCCTGGAGACCAGCCCATCCGCAAAACCAAGCCGGCCGCCAAGGAGCACTTATGTGTGGAGTGTGAGCAGCTGTTCCCGACGGCCCACAAGCTCCAGCTGCACATGAGGAACCATCGGCAGGGCGCCTTCAAGTGCCCGCTCTGCAGCAAGGTGCTTCCGTCTCTGGCTGCTCTTGAGAAGCATCGGGAAGAGCACAGTGGCGAGTCGCGTTTCCTGTGCGTGGACTGCGGCCTGGGCTTTGGCACAGAAACGGTGCTCTTATCCCACCGGCGCACACACTCTTCGAACCCCCTGTACCGTTGCACTTGTGGGAAGACCTTCATCAACATGACGAAGTTCCTGTACCATCGGCGCTCTCACAGTGCCAATTCAACACAAACTCACGAGTTGCCTGCCTCTCCTGAGGACCAGCATCTCGCGGTCGAGCTGCTGGAAGTCCCCGAGCTACCAGAAGAGCAGCCGGAGGTCGTACCATTGGCGATCATCTGCTCAGTAGACAACGCTACCGCTGTTGTCAACGCTACCGCTGTTGTGGACAGCAACGTCAAAGAGCAGAAACCCGAAGAGTTTCAGTGCCTGATGTGCAGCAAGACCTTTCCCAAGCAGGTCCAGTTGACGCGCCATCAACGCTTTGCGCACAAGATGGAGCGCCGCCACAAATGCCTGACCTGTGGCAAGATGTTCAAGAAGAAGTCCCACATGCGCAACCACCTCCTCACCCACACTGGAGAAAGGCCGTACCACTGCAAGGAGTGCGGGAAGAGCTTCAACTCTCCAGCCAACCTGCAACGCCACCGGCTGACGCACACGGGCGAGCGCCCCTACCGCTGCGAAATCTGCCAGAAATGTTTCACCCAGTCGTCCACCTTGCAGCAGCACCTCCTGGTGCACAGCCGCCACTACCCTTACAAGTGTCAGGAGTGTGGCAGTGTCTTCCACCGGCCTTACCGCCTGCTCATGCATCGCTATCACCACACAGGGGAGTACCCCTACAAGTGCCAGACTTGTGGCCGGTCCTTCTTGCTTCGCCGCCTGCTGGAGGTCCACCAACTGAGCCACATTGGGCAGCAGCCCCATCGCTGCACGTCTGGCTGTGGGGCTGCCTTTGTCACTGCTGAGCAGCTGAAGGAACACAAGTGTGGCAAGATGAGCCGCCATTTTGAGTGCTCCGTGTGCGGCAAGAAGGTAGGCTCCACGGCGCAGCTGAGAGTCCACGAGCGCCTGCATGGGGACATCCAGACTCCTGAAGGACCAGAAGAGGACCCCCCTGTTCATGAACCACCCCCACCCCGGCCACGCCGCCCCTCTTGTCCCAAGACTTTTGAGTGCAGCGACTGCAAGAAACTGTTCAGTACAGAGACTTCGCTGCAAGTTCACCGCCGCATCCACACCGGTGAGCGCCCCTACCCTTGCCTGGATTGTGGGAAGGCCTTCCGGCAGTCCACCCACCTCAAGGATCACCGACGCCTGCACACTGGGGAGAAGCCCTTCAAATGTGACGAGTGCGGGAAAGCTTTCACCATTGCTGTGCGCCTCGCTGAGCATAAGCGGATACACACCGGGGAGCGCCCGTACCATTGCGACGCTTGTGGCAAGGCATACCGCTCCTTCTCCAATCTCTGGAAGCATCGCAAGATGCACCAGCAACAGCGCCTGCAGCACGAGCAAGAGGTCATGGCGGAGGCCGTTGCTGCTGCCGCCGCCGCCGCTGCCGCCGCCACTGCAACAGCAACATCATCAGCTTCCTCCTCCTCTAGCGAGCAAGTTTACGGCAACACCGTTACCATCATGGAGACCATCCCGGTGGTGGAGACCATCGAAATCTACCCAAGTGATGGCGGTGTTCACTTTGAGAACATCCAGGTGGAGAACGTCCAGATTGGCGGAGTTTGAGTTGGGCTGGGGGGAGTAAGGAGGGGCAGCTGGTCATGCTTAGCGGACTGGGAGCTGCTGCTCTCTGGCTCCCCCGAAGGGGCTCTGGTGTAGCTGCAACAATAGCTACCCGGTGTCTTTTCTCTATGCTCCCTCTGCTGTCCATATCCTGCCGGTTCCAGTTGGCTGTTTCCGGAATGTGATTGCATCATCATTTTCTCCCCCACTTCTGTAGGCGGATTGGATGGCTATTTCCCGTTCCCCCCACCACTTCCCCAGGGCAGCAGCGCTGTCGGCTCAGACACTCCACACCGTCTTGGGCACCGATTCTACAGCTCTGCTAGGTTGGCCAGTTCTTACATCTTCAGCTGTATGAAATCTGGCTTTTCCTTTACAACCTGGGCAATCCCCTTACCCAGGAATGCCCCATAGCAGCCACGGCTGAGCCCCTCTAATGCTAAATGGTTTGTGGTTTTTTTTTTTGCTTCACAGAGAGCTCCAGGGAACAACCTTCCCTGCTGGGCTATAGTCCAGATTGTAAATACATCTTGACTGAGTTTCCCCTCTTCACTGTGGGAGTCCCTCCCTGTTTGCTGTTAGTCTCTATCTCCCAGGTATCTCCCACCCAACCACTCCCGCGATCCATAACAGCTTATTTGATTTGATTTCTTGCTAACTGGATTCCTCTCTCTGGCCGTGGGAGCATTTTGTTATTTCGTATGAAAATTAAACTGCAATCAAAGCTCTCATGATCTTGAAGTGTGTTCTTTTAAACTGGGGAGGAGAAAAGCCTGGCGTGAGTGGTGAAGATCCCTGTGTATAAGGGCAAGGCTGCTGAATGAATGAATGAATGTGTAATTCATTTTCCCCTTTAATTGATCAATCACATTTAAAAATGTCATGTTAGAGGGATGACCTTTAATTGGTTAGAAATCTCTGATCAGCTTAAAAAGTCGCCCTGAATTAGTTGGGCAGAAAATTAAAACAAAATTATTTTAATTTTTTTCAATACAAGTATTTACACCTCTTTAGAAGGTCATTTCTCCATCTCTTGCACAGGAAGAGATTCTTAGTTGAGGCCTCTTGCAGCTTCTGTAACCATAAGCTTGAAAACAAAGAAGTCATCCTTATTTATCAGAAGGAAGCTTCAATTGATTAAAAATTCATACAATTAGTTGACTAAGGCTGCATATTGGAAGGCAAATTTGAATGGTGTGTTTTCCATTCTCTACAGCAGTACAGAGGATAATCGAAATGGCTCCTAAATGAACAAACTAAAATCTCAGCACTACCAAGTAAAACTGAATATCCATTAATGAGCCGAATGTCTCCTGAGTTAAAAGCCATTGGTGTCCAGCTCAACTTAGTAGCTGAACACCAATAGTAGGAAGTGACTCTCCTGGGTTTCAGATTTGGGAAAGGTGTGTGTGCTATTTCCTGGCCCTACCTGGAGATGTATGAGTTGAACCCAGCAACCCAGTGGTCCTTTGCCACTGAGCTATGGCCCCTCAGCTGACTTGATGAGAGTGTTGCTTGATTGATTTTACTGTGTCAAAGTTTCAGCCCTTTCAAAAGAGGTGGTGAAGTATGAGGAGGGGTTTAGTATGTATCTAGACGACATCCCAGTATGTCTTGAAGCTGGGGGACTTCAGGCAGGGAAATTTGTTGTTGGTTCCCTCATCATTAGAGGTTGCACTTTTGCATCATGTCCACTAGGTGGGGTACTTCATATTGACTTGCTGGATTTGACCAAATACACTGGTCAAAGACAACAAATTTTAACAGAAGCCATGCCCCCAAGGTTAGTCATTTCTTATAGATTTTGAGGTGCTGAACACAAAAATGACAATGAAAATGCAAACTTGGTTACGGTTTGTGAGAAATCTGCAATAGATTGTTCCATAGACATGTACTGGTAGACGCCTGATGGCACTTACAGCACCTATGTACGCAATGTGGACTGTTTCTCCGAAACGAGAGCCAGTCGACAGATTTTATTGTCATTTTTTTTTCTTTTTTTGCAGCATGTCAAAATTGGTAAAGGTGAGCTCTTTACACTTCAGGGCCAACTTTGTGTTGTCCAGTGATATCTATGTGGCCCATCAATTGCCTCCAAGTGGCTCGCCAGTGCCCCAGGAGAGGGCACAAGGAGGGCACAATGGAGATAGTCGTCTCCTAGTATCTTCAGATAATATAGTGTGGAGAAGCTCCATTTTAACAGCCATTGATACCTTCAGGGCTTCTGCATTCTGTAAGGAAGTGGAAAAGGGCAAATAATTCAGCAGAAAATCAGAGGGGGTGTTAGAGGAGGTTATTATTATTAAGAATATTTATACAGTATGCCACTTTTTAACAAAAAGTATTTCACAAAGTGGGTTGACATAGCAAGATAAGTCAATCAAGTTGGGACACTGGTAGCCGGTCCTTTCTTTCCTGCTCTATATTCCTCTTGGTTTGTCTCGCACGCAGGGAAGCTATAATTGCGTGCAACAAAAACCTTGAATTCTTTGATCAGGGAATCTGAATTGTGAGGCTGGAATAAATTAGTGGGCCAATTTGCATGCATTTCCTGAACTTGCCTCTTGTATTTTGCAGGAGTTGGACAGTTTTTCCTCCCCTTGGCGTGGGAGGCTTGCCAGTAGAACATTTCGATTAGGAAATGGTTATCTGGGGCCAGAGAGAGAGAGAGAGAGAGAGAGAGAGAGAGAGTGTTGAGAGGAAAGGCTAAGTAAAGATCCGTCCCCTAACCACCAGAGGTTGCTATCAGGTACGCTATGCTTGCCTTTGTGGGCTTAAATAAATACTGTTTACTGTAGCTGCGAGAGGTAGAATGTTCCTTGCTTGCTTCCTTTTTAAAATGAAAGGAGTCTGTGGTGTTGGTTGCAGGCTGCGGTGTAGTTCGTGGGCCTTCTCCAGCAAGGGCAAACCCGGTTATAACTCAGGTTTTTCTTGCTGTCTGTCTCTTAGTGCAGCTTTCCGCATGGCTATCTTCCTCCGCCTGTAACTGACCACTGAAGCAAAGAAGACCCAGCTGCAGTTCCTTTCTCAGGCTGCCTGGGGCCCCTGGAGCAGGTGTCCCTCCCCCCCCCCCATACCCACCTGCTCATCTTCATATAGTCGTGCAATGGGGTGTGTGCTGATGGGAGGACAAGACTCTGTGAGTCACGAAGGAGCAATGGTTTGACGCCAACAGTCTTTCCATCTCTGTCTCCAATGTTCTCTTGCCCAAGGAGCTGGCCATGGTGCTAGGGACACAACCTGCCAGGCCTCTCCGTCACATCACTGTGCCTTCAGTTGCCTTTGAGCTCACACCACACACACACACTCCATTCTCCTAGGGCCCAGGAGCATTTTCTCCTTGGTACTTGTTTGATGAGCCTTTCTCAGCAATGTCACGACAGCTCAAGGAAGTGTTTTGTTCTGGTCATTTCTCTCCATGGCTGCAGAATTGCTGTTGCTGCTGCTTCTCCCTCAGTTTCGCTGTGTCCTCAATGCCACCAAACTTCTACCTCTAGAAGGTGGAACACACCTTCCACTTCAACAGTGCACACATTAAAGATGTGCTAATGCAATATTAATTGTGGAGTAAGGAGAGATTTTTCTTTCTTTCTTTTCTTCCCCTTCTCAGGATCTGGCAATTCAAAACATTCAAGTTCTTTTTGGGAGTCTGTAATCCTACCTGCATACTATGTGTGCCACCTTGATAGAAGAAAGGTGGGATATCAATTTATCCAATACTGCCTTAGATAGACCAGACGTGGTAGAAGTCAGCTTTGTATGTTCATACCCAAACTATGTTCAATGTCGTATCCATTGCCAGAGGAGTTTACCCGCTGTGGCTCTGTGCGAGTCATGGATTGGGAGAAGGACAGCCTAAGGTCGCAGTTTGGAGCAGAGGAGCGGTAGGCAGCTTCACACAAGCAGGTTGTCCTGCCTCTTGGGCAGCAGGAACAATCGAGTGTTCTAATCGCCTGTGGGGCAGCGACACGGAAACTCTCATCGTTCGCAGGAGGAGGCAGGGTTGGAGCAGCGAATGCATGCAGGGGCTCAGCAGGCAAGCTCTTGCAGTGGGTGGGCTTGTTGGGCTCTCATTATTTAATTAATTGCAAGGTTTTGGGATTACTGCTCTGAGCACGCAGTTAAGCCTGGCGTTAATCTCCAAGTGCAGAGAGGTGGGAACGCTGGCTGTAGTCATGGGACCACCTTGCTGGAGCTCCTACCATCATGAGCAGCCCGTACTTGGTAGTAAACCAGAGGTTTCATTTACCTCTTATCGGTAATAGCGACTGAAAATCTTGGCAAACTAGCCTAATCCCCTTCGAAGGCCTTCTGAGGTGATGGCTGTCTCCACAGCCTGTGACAGCAATTTTTCATCACTTAATTCCGTATTGGGTGAGAGTGTCCTTTCTTTGAAATCTCACTCCTCAAACACACTGTAAGAGTATGCAAGGATGAAGGAGAATGAATCCAAATTGTGAGAGCAGCACCAGCAGCAGCAGCTGTAAGGGATTACATACTGTAAATGGCAGACTGTTAAATATGGAAGATGCTTATCATGTCCATCCTTAATCTTTTTTTCCCAGGCTAAAATGTACTTGTTTCCTTGCTGTCTTCCAGCATGCTCTGCATTCTAAACCTGTTATCGTTGTAGCTTCTGCTGATCCCTCTCCGCTTTGTGTGTGTGTGTGTGTGTGTGTGTGTGTGTGTGTGTGTGTGTGTGTGTGTGTATATATATATATATATATATATATACATGGCTACTTTCACAAGAGACCAGAAATGAAATCAGCAACTTCACTCTGTAAATTTTACCTCCTTCTAGAAATTCTGAATTGAAACGCTCTATCAGGACTGTTCAACCTTTTTGAAAATACTGCTTTTATGGGGGCCACCCATAAGAAGCAGTGCACAGTAGCTTGCCCCATAGCTTGCCCCTTCACTCTACACCCTCCTTCCCCCAACTGTGCCTTGTTTGGAGGGCCAGGCAGTTGCATGGCTACATGTTGCCCATGGAGGAACCCCTGCCCTGGCCATCTCCACTCCCAGCAGGGTCTGGCCAAGGCGGGGCAGTGCCACGTGGTCACCATGGAATGTGACAACAAACATGTTTATCTTGCAGGAGCACTCCTCAAAGAGCCAAAATTGGCAGTGGCTCCTAGCTGAGAGAGCAGTCTGGGGGCAGAGCTAGATGTCTGAACAGAAGCAGCAGGGAACACAGTTTGGGGCAGAACACATGTTTTGCATGCAAGAAGTCCCACTGGCATGTCCAGGAAGGGCTGGAAAAGACCCCCGTCTGAAACCCCAGAGAGCCAGTGAATGCTGAGCCAGAGAACTAATGGTATGATTCAGTCTCGGGAAGCTTCATGTGTGAATTGGCCCGCAGGCACAGGGGCTGCCAGCCAGAGGCAGCCTTGGGCATGAAGGGATTCAGAGCAGGGGATGTGGCGGAGAATCTCCCAGTGGGTTGCGCTAATTAGAGCAGGAGGGTTGCTGTCTGGATTTTCTGCTTCCTGCACCTGATATTTTGTGGGCCAGCTCTGAGTAGCAGCAGGAGATGTCTCTTGCTTTGACCCGTTCCGCCTGGAGCTAAGAAAAGACTCCTGGCGGCTCACCCTGTTGGCCGGTGTTGCTTGCAGATTCAGCCCTGTTCTGTCTGCTCTGGTGTTATCTTGGATACACACCAATGATCGATGATTGTAGCTAATTCCTTGCTGGCTTGCTGCAAAAGAATGTGTGGGGAGACGGAAAAAGAGAGAGAGGCTGTCGCTCATTTCAACTTACTTTTCCCTTTCTCATCTCCTTGCATGGCTTCCTTTCTGCCACCTTTCCTCCTCCTCCTCCTCCGCAACCTGTACTGACAGTTTCCAAGTGGACCAAGTGGAAAGTGGACTTTCCAAGCTTCTACCCTGTTTCCCTGAAAATAAGTCCTCCCCTGAAAGTAAGACCTACCGTCATTTCCCCCCCCCCCCCCGTGCTTTTTGCTGGCACTCATAAATATAAGACCTCCCCTGAAAATAAGACCTGCTGTGTTTTTTGGGAGCCAAAATTAATATAAGACCCTGTCTTATTTTCGGGGAAACAGGGTAGGTCTGGGGTGGTGGAGGAGAGTCCTGAGCCAGAAATTGCAATCCTCCCATTTCCATTCACGTGTTGTCGTGTGTGTCCCCCCTCCGTTCTATGAAAATGTGTGTTGCTGTTCACTCAGATCTGCATCCTGCTTCATTGCGATTGGCTCAAGGCAGATCAGTTTTTAAGGGAGCTCAGTGGTGAAAAGGAGAAAAAAACCAAATCTCTAACAGGTCCTGATCTTGTAGCATCACCATGCCTGCTTAGGACCACCACTCTTTCCCATCATTGGGTCCCCTCTTCTTCAAAGAAACAAAGCTTGGAGTACTGTAGGATCAAAGACCCCTAACCTTTGTAGAGTCCCTTTCCGTTCTTGCTCAGCAACTTCACCTTGTGGAACAAAAACACTTGTGCTGCCATGAAGTCCTGAGCCCCTGCACCTCTTTTGTTTTTAAAGATCTACGAGACGCTGCTCCATCTCATAAGAACACTGTAAGAGCCTTACTGGAACTGAACAAAGGTACTTGTATATCTAGCCCACCATCCTCTTTCTTGCAATGACAACCAGAAACCCCAAAGCAGCGCATGAACCCCTTGCCCCCTAACCCCTTCCCCCCCACCCCTTGTTTCTCCATATTATCTGGTGTTCAGAGTACATTGCCTTGGAAACCTGCGCTTTCCCATTGACTATCCTGGCAAGTTACTATTGACTTCCGGATTCCTGGGTTCTCTCCTCAGCCCTGGAAAGAGAACAGCATCGACTTGGGTTCTAGCAGCAAAGAGCCAGGATGGTGTAGTGGTTTGGGAGTCGGACTTAGACCTGGAAGATCCAGGTTCAAATCCCCGCTCAGCCACGAAGCTTCCTGGGTGACCTTGGGCCAGTCACTATCTCTCAGCCCCACCTACCTCACAGGGTTGTTGTGAGGACAAAAAAAAAGGATGGGAGGAAATATGTACACCACTCCGAGCTCCTTGGAGGAAGGGTGGTATAAAAATGTGAAAAATAAATAAATAAATAAAATAAGGTGTGGGCCATCTGGGTGAGTGTTGACGATTATTTCAGCCCCATTTTGTTGTTGTTGTTGTTCAGTCGTTAAGTCGTGTCCGACCCTTCGTGATCCCATCAACCACATCCCGCCAGGCCTTCCTGTCCTCCACTATCTTCCTGAATTCGCTCATTTTCATGTTCGTTGCATCGGTGATGCTGTCTAGCCATCTCATCCTTTGCCTTCCCCTTCTCCTTTTGCCTTCAATCTTTCCCAGCATCAGAGTCTTCTCCAGAGAGTCCTCTCTTCGCATTAGGTGGCCAAAATATTTGAGCTTCAGCCTCAGTACCTGTCCTTCCAGGGAACAGTCAGGGTTGATTTCATTTAGGATTGACTGATTTGATCTAGCAGTCCAAGGAGATCACAGCACCATATTACCAATTAATTCCACCTTGGACTGGCATAGCCCCTAGCCCTCTAACACCAACTCGCTGCTTGTGGGGGAGAAACAAAACAAAACTTCAGTCTTTGTGAACTTACAAAGAAGGGAAATGTATAGCTGTAGGCAGGGACGAGATTTGGACACAGGAAACTCCTGGTTCAAATCATTGCTGAACTACAATGTTCACTGGATAGCCTGGAGCAATTTGTTCTCTCCCTGCCTGACTTATCTAATAAGGTTGTTGTGAGGCTAAACTGCTGCTTTGAACTCCGTGGACTCAAGATACTACTAGATGTTATCTGCCTGAACTAGTTGAGCCTGCGTGTCCGGATCTTACGTTCTTTTACAGAGGCCCTCCGCTATTTGAGGGTAGGCAGGTGGTGACGAGAGAGAGGCTGTTCTGAGCTGGGGAGTACTCTATCTGGAATATTTTCACTATTTCTGTGTGGCACCCTAATCTCACTTGCCTAGTACCAACCTTGATCTCATTTCTTCCTCCCAGGCTTTCCAACACACGGATTCACTGTTTTTTAATTGGTATATTAAGATTTACCAATTTACCAATCCCCTGAGGGGGGACATGATTGAGATGTATAAAGTCATGCATGGAATGGAGAGAGTGGATAGAGGGAAATTCTCCCTCTCGCACAACACCAGAACATGCACTAAAATTGAGTGGAGGGCGAGTTAGAACGGATAAAAGAAAATATTTTTTTTACCCAGCGTGTAATTCATCTGTGGAACTCCTTGCCACAGGATGTGGTGATGGCACCTGGCCTAGATGCCTTTAAAAGGGGTTTGGATAGATTCATGGAGGAAAAGAGCATCACAGGTTACAAACCATAAGCAACCTCCTGGCTTTAGAAGTAGGTTTTCTCTGTGTCAGGTGCAAGGGAGTGACAACAGGAAACAGGTTATCTTGTTGGCTGTGTGCTCTCGAAGGCATCTGGTGGGGCCACTGTGAGATATAGGAAGCTGGACTAGATGGGCCTTTGGCCTGATCCAGCAAGGCTCTTCTTATGTACTTATTTGACTGGATCTTACCTAAAGATGGCCACTGCTTCTTGGATTTTATGGAGTGATTTTATTTTTGTTTACAGTATTTGGGGAAATAATTGGGGAAATGGTGCAGGGAGGAAGGGTTAAACCCATTTCTCCCAGCACCACAATGTGCTGCTCTTATTGTTTTTTCACGTGGGAAATCCTGCTTGTGGATCCCCTGAATCATGTCTAGTTTGGTCCCAATGCCTTATTGATGACAGAGCCCTAGAGCGTGTGGCCTGGGAACATCCATCACTTGTAGCATTGGTGACACTGAGGGGCTGCCATTGTAATGAATGGCTGGAAGGGGGAACAGTAGGAGTCCAATGTAGGCCCCCCCCCAGGCTTTCTAAAGAGTGGAGATAATAATAATTAATAATCGATGTCCAAATGCCGCTTCAGCCATACGCATTGGTTGGCCTTAGGCAAACCACTTGTTCTCTCAGCCTGATACCTGCTGTTTTAGGCTAACAATTAGGTAGGAAACTCGTGTATGTGAAGTGTTTGGAACCCTTGGTGTATGCAATACAAATTGTAAGTGTCATTATTAATCCTATTAAATATGTGTATATGGTGGGGGGGGGCAGACTGTAGTTATTTTGGTAGACGAAGAAAGGCATTCTGTATGTGTTCAGGTGACCAGACCTTGATTTATTCCTTCAGCTGTTCCAGGACTTGCTGCTGAAAACATGTTCCAGACCAGGGCTGACCTCTAGCGAGGCTTGACCTGTGTTCAATTTCTAAAAAGAGAGAGGTGCTGCCTAACGCCCATGCCATCTGCCCCGGTACCACCGGAAGCCTCGCTCCTGAATGTTAATTAAGCAGCATACAGGGGTGGGTGCAATTTAGTGTTCATTCAAGTCTGTCAACAACGATGACCACAATACGGGCATCGTCAATGTACATGGTGGTACTTTAGCCAAAACACAGGTCCCTGCCCCAAGAAGTTTACAATCTAAAGTTAAAAAAAGTCTAGAGACACTAGAGGAAAGGGAATGGCTGGGTACTGGGTTGGGAGAGGCAAAAGTAAACGTGGGATGAAGGATGAGCCCTCTGGGAGGGAGGGAAAGGGATCTCATTTCAGTTGGCAGATGAAGGTTTGCAAGGCGCGCGAAAAAACAGAGGCAGTTTGTACACGTTCAGAGGCACCATTTTTTTTTAAAAAAAATAGATTCTGGCGTTTCTGCTTCTTTGGTCCTCCCAAATAGTTTCAGAGTCGGGAAAAACGGGGCCTAGGCGCAGAAGACGCACGCACGCTCCCGGTTTTCCCGGGCGCGCCGGAGTGAGTCCGGATTGCAGCGACCCTCATCAAGATTCTGTGCGTGCCGGCGAAGCGCTGTAGCGCATGCCAATGCGTTCTTCCTCTCCCTTCCTCTCGCTCCCTCCCCTCCTGTCCTCCGCCGCCGCCGCCCCCCCGCCGCCCCCCCCCCGCCGACAGCGGGAGCCAGAGGAAAGAGAGAAAAAGGCAGCTTTGCCGGCGGCCAACGCCCCTCCCAGCCTCCTCGACACCCCCAAGGGGACCCCCCCTTCGCCCTCGCCGCTTCCGCGCATCGCCCATGGCCACCATGGGGGCATAGTTGGAAAACCGGGGTGGGGGGACGGAAGAAGGAGCGATTCCGCTGCTGCGGCTCTGGCAGCCCACAGATCGCAGCCTCCACCGTCCTCCCCGCTGCCTGGGGTGGGGGTGGTCCCGGGGTGGAGGAGGGGGCAACCGGAGAGCTCCCTTCCTCCCCGCGCCCCATCACCACCCCCTTCGAGGGTCCGGCAGACGCGGAGGACCACAGATTGCATCTTCTCTTCTTCGCCATCCACGCAGACCTGCCGCCGCCGCCGCCGCCGTCGAGTGATTGAAGAACGACCGTAGAGAGAGAGAGGAAGGCAGGCAGGCAGGCAGGCAGGCAAGGGGGGGGGGGGGCTGCGTCGCTCCCACCCAATTTGCAGGAGGAAGAAGATCAACATTTGCCACAGACCGACGTTTTCTTCTTGCCACCACGACCAGGCTGGAGGAAGGCAAAAAGGAGAGAGCGATCAGCTGAAGGGGGACACACAGGAGGGGGGTCCAAGCCCCCCCCGGTAAAGGGGGGTGCAGCGCCCTGGAGAGACGGACATGGGGAGCTTCCTTTTCTATGGACAGTTCTCCCCCCCTGGACAGGAGGGGGCCTATGGGGCTTTGACTTTTGAGACATCCGATTAGCCCCCACCTCCTCCAACCCCACACGACCCCAAACTTGCTGTGCACAGTGCATCTCAGTTTTGGCTGCCAGGAGGCGGGGGGGGGCAAGGCCCCCCTGGGAGCAAAGGACCCCTCTTGTCTCACCCCTCCTCCCCCACACACCCATTTTCTTCTCTGATCAGCCTTGCGGTATTGGGGGTGTCTTTCAGATGGAGGGGTGATTCCAGAGTTCTCTACCGAGTCTCCATCGAAGGCAATTTCTAGGGAGGTGGGTGGTGGTGGTGAGGGATTCATTTTCCCGAAAAAAAAGAAGGGGGGGGGAAGAACAGCGACGCTGTTGTGCCTCCCCCGAAGAAGATCCCAGGGGGGAAAAAGTGGTCTCCCCCTCAAAGAGGGGGGTTTGCACCGAGGAGGAGGAGGCCGAGAGGCGCAGTTCACGGATTCCGTAAGTCTGGAATACTTCATATTATATTTGGGGAGGGGGAACGTTTTGGATTAATGGGGGGGGTTGTTTGTATTTATTACACCCCTTATTACACCCCTATTTCCCTGCTCTGGTGTGGCTTGTGCCAAAGACCTGCACACAAGCATATGTGGGGGGCATTTGGAGATGGGGGGGATTCAGCAGGGTGGGGGGGACTGAGGACCAGAAGAGGCTTGCTAGATGGGGGGGGGAGGCATTTGCCTTTCAAACACGGTGGTCGGAGTGTGGTGGCAGACTACTGTATAGGAGCCAGAGCCCTGGTGTCTGTGGCATCGATGCTGGGGGGGGGGCACTGGGTTTGGTTTGGGGGGAGTATGGAACTGGTAAGGGGGGGGACAGTGTCACACAGTTACATGCCGTTGATCATCTCCCTGTCTCTCCATCTCATGGACCGTGCACCGCTTCCCACACACCATGGCTCTGCTTCTCATCTCCCCAGTGAGCAAAACTATGAATTATTACATTTGAGACGCGCATTTTGCCGTTTCTTTGGAGGCGACTCAGACTCATTTACAGCAACAAAATACCCCAGGGCCTCTCCCTCCTTTCCCTGCCACTGCCTGGCTGCTCTCTCCTTCCCCCAATCTAGGCCAGGAAGAAGCTGCTCGCCCAGGCCCAGCAGCAGCTGCCAGGGCCTTGTCCACAGCGAGCCTTCCTCCCTGCCTCCCGCTCGCCCTTCTCCTTGTCTGGCCGCCCTAGTGGATGGGTTCGGTGGGTGACAGTGGTGGCATCGGACTGGGGTTTGCCTTGAGGCAGTCTGCGAAGGAAGGAGGCGAACCTGGAGGTGGGAGGAAATGATTTGACAGGGATTGGAGGCCTTTTCAAGACCTGTGGGGAAAGCTGGCTCAACAACTGCCCCTAATTGGAGACCTGGGATGGTTCACGGACCCTCATGTAAGAGATGCATGACTGTCCTATGCTATGCCTCACAGGAAGGGTGGGTCATGGGTGGGTATTTCACTACTGGGATATGCATACCCCCCCCCCAATTCCACATCCTGCTGTCCTCAGCCCTCAGGGCCTTACCTCACTGTTCATGTGGGTTTAGGGGGTTGTATAGTGTCAAAATGGGGCACCGACCAACTCATTCACCATTACCCTGTTCCCCCCCCCCCCAGCTGCTTGTCCTTCTAGAGTCCTGCAGATAAAAGTTTTTTTAAAACACATCACAGGCAAGTCACTAGTAGTTGCAAGCCTAGTCTTCTGCTTATTCAGCTTCTCCTTACAAAATCCTGGGGGAGACCCTACTCGCATCCATGACCTGGCTTCAGGCTTTTTTGGGGAACCGATCTCTGCCAGCAACTACCTTTGTACAGGTCCCTTTTGCTCCATCGGAGGCCTGTACAACAATCCTAGGCTTCTAATAATCCCAGGCTTCAAGTACCACTTCACAGCATTGGAAGTGCTGCACGTACGTTACCACGGTAATCCTCACAACAACTTTGTAAGGTAGGCCATTGCCATTGTTATTATTTCTAGTTCACTGTTTGTCCAATTGACCTTTAGGCATGTCCACATAATGTTTTGTCTCTTTCCAGTTCCTGCCTCCCCACCAACCTCATTCCTTGTGTTCCTTCCTCCCTGAAATGCTTTTAAGTCAGCGTGGTGACCTGACCCCTCAGAAATGTGGAGTGCAGATCACATGTACTGTTTGTGGACACCTTGAACGTAATGTGTGAATAGGACTTCATAACCCTTATGCAGATGCTACCTTCCTGTGTACAAGGAATGTGTGGAGGGAGGTGTGAATGTGCTTGCAAGGCCAGACCCCGCTGATCCTCCACAGCGTGCTCCTGAAACCACACTTCCTGTATGTGGAACTCCTTGCCACAGGATGTGGTGATGGCAACTGGCCTAGATGCCTTTAAAAGGGGGTTGGACAGATTCATGGAGGAAAAGACCATCACAGGTTACAAGCCATAAGCAACCTCCTGGCTTTGGAAGTAGGTTTTCTCTGTGCCAGGTACAAGGGAGTGACAACAGGAAACAGGTTATCTTGTTGGCTGTGTGCTCTCGGGGGCATCTGGTGGGGGCACTGTGTGATACAGGAAGCTGGACTAGATGGGCCTTTGGCCTGATCCAGCAAGACTCTTCTTATATTCTTATGTATGTGTGTGGTATGGCTTCAGGAGCACATTGTAGAGAGGGCATGGGGTGTGTGTCTTACCAGCGTACTCTTCAAACCCTCATCCCGTGTTCCTTGTCCACAGGAGGCAACATCTGCATAGGGTTACTGGTTCCTTCATCCTCCCAACACTCTTCTTCCCAACTCCCACCTTTCGGCGCTGAACACCTTCTCACCGACCGCAAACACCAGGTGTGCAACTTGTCATGATCCATACCCCAGAAGATTCCCCCCCCCGTGACCCCATCTTATCTATGCAACATTGACCTTACAACACATATATCTAGGGTGGGCAGATGTTCCAGTGGGTATCCTGACTTCCTTTGCGTCTGGTTAACCTCCAAGGGCTCTCTTTTGTTTTGTTTTGTTTTACCTCTTTAAACACTGGAACACCCAACTGGTGAAATCTCTTACTCTCTCTAGTTGCAATACTATGCTCTTTCCTCCAAATGTAATTCTTGCATATCTTCCTTCGAACCCCATTTACCCATCTCATCCCCAGGTCCCCCATGATGATGCAAACCACAATTTCCTCCTTGCGTGAGGCCCGTTTGCCCCCAAACACCCCCATGTACCCTCTTATTCCAAACTCTCTCACCTCTGTAGAGTGCTGCAATGGTGTGACCTCTGTTGAACCCAAGCACAGCTCCCTCTCCTTCCCTGCAACACCCTCTCCTTCTTCCTAAGCAGAGCTCCACTATTTGCAGAGTGGGGCAGCCCATGACGTCAGGTGGCAGATGTGTGGGGTACCAATTCTCTTTTGCGGTCTGTCCCTTTTTCCCTTTTGTATCATTTTAGATCGTAAGCTTGCCAACAGGGCCTGTATTGTTGCTTAATCTATGTCCAGTACCCAGAAAATGGTAGGTGCTTTATTAATAGCAAATACTGTTTAAAAAGTAGCACACTCTGAAAGATTTTATGGTGTCACTACTGTATAATGGGTGCCACTTGGATTTCTTGCTTTGGGCCCCAAAAGGGCCTCCGTCCCTAAAGACTCACATAGATGGTTCTCATTTCCTTCCCTCTGTATCCCCATTTTTTTTATTGTTTCCACCCCCCACCCATCCCACTTTCATCTCAACTCCGGACTTACTTGCAGGTTTATCTTCCCCAGTTCTGGCCCCCCCCCCCCATTTCATTCGGTTTCCTCCCTGCTTCTCTTCCCCTCTCCCCCCAGTCTGCCAACCCCTGCCTCTCTTTATCTCGGGCAGGGCACTGCATCACATCCCAGCTGAGCAGCTGTTGGGACCGCGGGTGGCGGGTGGTGAGGAGTGGAGTCGGGCAGTGGCCCTGCCAGTCCTGGTTAGCATCTCCCCATCCCCCTGGCAGCTGCGCCCAGCTCCGTGGCAGAGACGGAAACGGATCCGAATCAGGCACCAAATTGCTATGACAGCCAGGGCAGCTACTGTAAGGCCCTGGTGTTGAAGCTTTCCTGGGGCTTCAGTGGAGTGGGACTAGGAAGTGGAGCAGTGGTGTGTGTGTGTGTGTGTGTGTGTGTGTGTGTGTGTGTGTGTGTGTGTGTGTGTGAGAGAGAGAGAGAGAGAGAGAGAGAGAGAGAGAGAGAGAGAGAGAGAGAGAGAGTGCTGAGGTTCAAGTTTCTATGGGGAGGTGCCTTGGGAAGTGGAGGGGAAAGGCTCAACGCATGCCTGGGTAACAGGAGGCTGGAGGGAGGCAGATGATGAGCTGTTGTTTTGGAACTGCTGGAGTTTCCTGGGAAAAAAAGGATCTTGGGCTATAGAAGGGCAGATGAGGGCAGACTACGACTGGAGGATGGAAATGTCAAATGGCCGGCCTTGGGCATCAGTTGGGTGACTGCTTTGCAGCCCATGTGCGGGGCTTGCTTCTGGGATGCGAAGAAGAAGGGTTCTTGGTACAGCTGTTTCTTAGAGCTGGGATGTAACATGGAGCTCAGCCGGCATCTTGGTGCTTGGAGCCTTTCCTGGGGTGCCGGTTGTTGTCCGTCAGCGGTGTGCGGTGGTCCTCCAAGGGCTTGCGAAGCCTCCTGTCTCGCTGCTGCCTGCCTGGCATGGCAAAAAGCAGCGTCTGCGGGGTTTGTCAGCTATCTTGCAGGGCACGATAGTAAGAGACTGATGAACTGTGTTTGGCTTGGTGGGTCATGGCACACGCCACGGTCCTATTTTCGGAAAAAAACTAGCGAGGACAAGCGAGGCCTTTGGCTCCAGTTGTTCCTGGTGATGAGAGAGCCCACAATTAGGACATTAGCAGTAGGCAGGGCCATGACGGTTCCCCAAAATCCCTTCTGGAAGTCCTGCATGATGCCACCTTCCCCCCCTTCAAACCCCTCCCCTAAGACCTTCTTTCCTCTGATACGTTTGGCTTAATCAGTGCCTGAATGATCAGGGAATAGACAAGGGGGGACCATCACAAGCACCACCCTCTTTATCCCCTCCCCAATTTTAGACACAGTCTCTCACTTGTAGCCCTCTAATAACAGTAGCTAAGAGGTAAGGGGGCTCATGTTCTCTCTGTGATTTTAGCACTGGGCCTAATCTCTCAGCCCCTGTGCCTCGCAGCACCATGGACAATCCCTGTTCCCGTTCATCCCCTTGTCACCTGTGTGTCTTTTCCTTTTGTTTTCTCTCCCTCTGCAACCACCATGTGGATTGCATACTCCTTGGGGCAGAGGCCTGTCTGTCTAATGTTAGTGTTTGCTAGTCTTTAAAGTATGCATAGATGGCTCCACATTATGAATCATGACAACAGATAAGGACATGACACCCAGGTCTCGCACCCATCTTTCTCATGGGTGCCCTGCCTGTGGGGAATCAGAGCAGGTGTGTGTTTTGGCCTTCTCCTGGATTTTGGGTGCCCTTGAGTAAGGCATTGTGTTGAGGTAGTGCGGTAGAGTGGTTAGAACAGTGTTTCTCAAACTGTGGGTCGGGACCCACTTGGTGGGTCGCGGCCCACTTGGTGGGTCGTGGCATGATTTCTGGTGGGTTCCAGGTTATGGAAAGATCAGATAAGTAATTGCCACAACCTCTGAGGCTATTTAAATCAGATAGCTGCTAATTGCCCTTCAAAGAGCTGAGCTCCTGCAGTTTGCAAGCTTGTGTAAATATAGGGAGATAAATGTTTGAGTGTCTCCTAAAGGTAGGTGGGTCCCGATACAGTGTCATTTTAAAAAGTGGGTCCCGATGCTAAAAAGTTTGAGAACCACTGGGTTAGAATGTTTGGACCAAGGGAGAACTGAGTTTATATCCCCACCCAGCTGAGCTATGAAACTCACGAGGTGATCTGGGGCCAAGTACACACTCTCAGCCTAACCTACCTCACAGGGGTCTTGTGAGGGTCTGAGGGGGCTAAACCACGTGCATTGCCCTGAGCTCTTGGAGGAAGAATGTGGTATAATTGTGAGCAGTAGTAATGTCAGCAGCCTTAGTGGGTCCTCTTAACGTGAAGGAGTTGGGGGCAGGCAGTCTGAGAATTTGCCTATGCTCTCTTCGGTCTTCTTGGTTACTCCATGAAATGGGAGAAAAGTCATTAGGGCAGTGAGTTCGAATCTGCGACGGGGTGAGCTCTCGTTGCTTGGCCAGCTCCTGCCAACCTAGCAGTTCCAAAGCATGTTAATGCGAGTAGATAAGTAGGTACCGCTTGCGGGAAGGTAAACAGCGCTCCGTGTTCCAGCCGCATGCTACGCGCTGCGGCAAGGAGAGTCATGTGCCGGCCACATAACCACAGAGGCGTCTTCGGACAACGCTGGCTCTTCGGCTTTGAAATGGGGATGAGCACCACACCCTAGAGTCGGACACGACTGGACTTAATTGTCAGGGGATACCTTTACCTTTACCTATGCCTGACTTTGCCATCCAGCCTTGGTGTGCCCATATTTTGCTGTGTCTTTGTGATGTGATCCTTTGCATGGCCATGTCTATCCTCCCCCAGGCCGAGCAGGGCAGGGTGTCCCCTCCTCTTTCCAAGAGCCCGTAATTTCCCATCCTACCAAGTCAAGGTGTCTTTTTTGGGGGGTGTTCAGCTGCCCCAGGTGGGTGTGGTCAGGCCTTCCAAAATGTATGCATTTTGCTTGGGAAAAAATGCATCCTCTAGATGCATTATCAGACAAACCTATTTCTCCCTTAACGAAGAAGAAAAATTATAAGATTGTTCAGTCTTTGCATTTCAGAAACAGTGCAGAAATGTAACACTTCCATTCACGTAATAAAAACTCACGACTAAGAAAGGGAAGATCATTCTATAACATCACTTCTTTCTCTGCCACCAGTGTTACCTATAAACTCTAGAACTGTGAATATGAAAATGACAGAAGGTTAAAGGGATGCCTTGGTTTTCTGGGGTATTTCATGGGTGCGGAGGTGGCTCGCTGTGGCTTGCATTCTGCCATGTAGAGGTTTGTGCCCCTTTGGGTCGTATTGCGATGGAGTTGAGTGGTTCTTTATTGCTAGGAGTGCCAAGAAGTAGCTTACAGCGCCAGAGTGCGGTTGGATGGCAATATTGCTTTGGCCACGCAGCCTAGAGTAGGTCACGTCTTAATGCTTCCTTGTAGACTGATGTGTGATGTCTTGATTTCTAAGGCTTATTTTTCCTGGGGTTAAAGAGTGGATGTGGCAGGACAGAGAGGCCTCTCTCTTGATGCAAGAAGTATCCCAGAGGTTGGAGGGTAGTGGCAGAACTTGGGGTCTTTCACACATGACATCTGTGGCGGGTGATCTTCCGTCGCATTTGTAGGCTCAAGACTTAATATGTAACAGGGCTACGTCCCCAAATCAGTTCTTAATACCAGGCATTGTGTTGAACGTGTGAAGCTGCCTTCTGAGCCAGGCATTTCGTCCCTCTAGCTTACAGCACAAGCCTATGCATGTCTACTCAGAAGTAAGTCTCATTGTGTTCAATGAGGCTTACTCCCAGGAAAGTGCCAGTCGTCACTACACTCTTTGGTGGCAAGGCATTGGTACAACCTGCGGGTTGTGGCCTTGCCTAAGGTGGTGGGTTGTGGTCAGAGAGAGAGAGAGAGAGAGAGAGAGAGAGAGAGAGAGAGAGAGAGAGAGGCAAGATACTTCTACTGGGCAGGAGGTCTGGCTCAGTTGGTAGAGCGGCCATCTCATATGCCTGAAGATCTCAAGGATGGCAGTTTGGGACAGCCGGAAGTCTGTCGGAGAGCTGCTGGCACACCACTGATAAGCTGCAGAGCCTCTGTGAGGCAGAGAAGCTACAGCTGCACCTTGAGTGGGAGTCAAGGTTGCCTGTCAGTCGAAGCATGGTGAGATGGACGCCAGAGAGAAGCTGGACTGTGAAAGAAACCATCTAGAAGGAAGGGTTCTATGAAAGACGGGAACATATCGTATTGAAAAAACCCTTTGGGGTTTAGAAAGCCTGCCTGTGTAAACCGCCTTTGAATTAAAGTCAAAGGAGAAATCCGATGACCAAAGAAAAGGCGATATATAAATACTGGTTGTTGTTGTTGTTGTTGTTATTATTTTATTTTATTTTATTAACTAGGGTGGCATAATTTTATGACACACATACATTCCAGGTAGAAATTCTCAGACTGAACCCTGGCGAATCCAAAGATCGCAGGGAGAACAGAATTGGGAAAGGCTTGTCTCTGCTTGAGAACTTGGAGACCACTCATTGAAGGAGACAGTCCTGGGCTCAGTGGAGCAGTTGTCTGATTTAGCAGAAGGCGCATGATGCGTTCGTCAGACACACAGCAGTGCTGCAGGTTGGGAGTGAGAGGTGGGTCTTGACCCCCGGAAGGCCTCGGAAATGAGCCCGTGTTGGGGACAGATTCGCTGCCAGTATCTCGGTAAGCTGATTATCTCCGCAGCCGCCGCCTTGCTGGGATTGCAGCTCGCAGTTGAAGGGGCCTTTGATCCCATTAAACTCTTACTAGGGCTTTGCTTGCAGCTAATCAGGGACTTCCTACTAAGACTGGTTGTATTACAACCTTACCTCCAAACATTTGACAACGGAAACGGGTCAGGTTTAAGGGCCATTTTTTGGGTGACCACTAAGTGCCCGGTGGCTGCACAATCTGCGTGGCCCGCAGGCAGCTTGCAGTGGGCTGAAGCGGCCAGGAACCGATAGGGCAGTGCGTTATTCATGCGCCTGCCATGTGCTGATGTGGTTGAGTAGGCCTTCGGCGTGGTGTTGGGATAGGCAGCTGGGAGCGCAGGCTCAATCCGGCTTCCCATCTCACCCCCAGCATAGCCCGCAGATGCCAAGTGGTTTATAATAACACACCTCAGCTGCTGCCTCCCACACAAATGACAAATGGGGCAAAGGGGTTTGTTCATCTCTCCCTGCCAGAATGGACATCGACAGAGGCTCTGTCAAATTCTCTCCCCTTGTGCACGGCAGCGTACGCATGTCAAGGCGTAGGCAAAGCCGGGCTTCTTCATCTTGGAGATGCTCTAGCCGGCAAGCATCTGCTACTCCGTGCTTTCTCTTCCACTCTGTTCTCCCCTCCCTTTGTAAATCTGTGAGCAGAAAGGTGATGTCTGGTGATGTCAGATGAGGCCGATGGCATTTTGTGCTTTTTGTATATACACAAGAATTACCCGTATTGTCCCGAGTATAAGACGCACCTGATTATAAGACGCACCCTTAAAGTTTGGTGCTATTAAAAATGTAATTAAATCAGTGGCATTAAATTGCAACAGCCTGATTATAAGACGCACCCCTAGTTTAAAAACTTAAATTAGGAGAAAAAAGTGAGTCTTATACTCAGACCAATACGGTAACTCAAAAAGATGATTTCTGGGTGCCAAAGGCCCAAGCAGACTACATGACACCAACTACTGTACTCATAAGATGCCAACTAGGGTGCACTGAAGTTATGAACTTGCCATAACCACATTCTGTGGCAAGGAGTTCCAAGGAGTATTGGGGAGTACTACAAGGAGTATATAGTATATATACAAAAGGATATAGTTGAATTGGAAAAGGTGCAGAAAAGAGCGACCAGATTGATTTGTGGGCTGGAGCACCTCCCTTATGAGGAAAGGCTACAGCGTCTGGGGCTTTTCAGTCTAGAAAAAAGGCGCCTGAGGGGGGACATGATTGAGACTTATAAAATTATGCATGGGATGGAGAGAGTGGATAGAGGGAAATTCTTCTCCCTCTCGCACAACACCAGAACCAGGGGACATGCACTAAAATTGAGTGGAGGGAGAGTTAGAACAGAAAAAAGAAAATATTTCTTTACCCAGCGTGTAATTCATCTGTGGAACTCCTTGCCACTGGATGTGGTGATGGCACCTGGCCTAGATGCCTTTAAAAGGGGTTTGGACAGATTCATGGAGGAAAAGACCATCACAGGCTACAAGCCATAAGCAACCTCCTGGTTTTAGAAGTGGGTTTTCTCTGTGCCAGGTGCAAGGGAGTGTCAATGGGAAACAGGTTATCTTGTTGTCTTGTGCTCCCTGAGGCATCTGGTGGGGCCACTGTGTGATACAGGAAGCTGGACTAGATGGGCCTTTGGCCTGATCCAGCAGGGCTCTTCTGATGTTCTTATGTATTACAAGGAGTATTACAAGACCGGAAGAATATAGATGAGCTTCCTCTCTACCATTCTCCATCTGTCCCTGAAACCCACAGCCTCTTTGCAGGAGTAAACATGAACAGGAACCATGGGCTGACCAGAGCTTGATAGGTGGTAAGTTCATAGAACTAGATTAAAGAACTAAAAACTCTTTTGAGAAATAAAAAGCTAACTGTGTAGGGAGAAGATTTTTAAAATGTTGATTGTCTTTAAAATGGGTCCTTGAAAAAACCTCAGTGGGTGCTGGCAAACTCTGTCATTCCCCACAAAATGTTTCCTTTCCTTAGCCACTCTCTCTTTGTCATAGATCCCCTGCCCCACGCAGAGGCTGCTTCCACAGTACCTGCCGTGGGTCTGTTAACTGGGCAAGAGGCACTTTTTCAATTGGCGCTCCTCTTATATTTAGCAGGGGGAGAGTAACTGCCCCCCATTCACCCCAGCACAGTGTCTTTTCTGGTGGCTGTTGCTGGTGTTCTTCTGCGTCTTTTTTTTAGATTGTGAGCCCTTTTGGGACAGGGAGCCATTTAATCATTTGATTTTGTCTGTAAACTGCTTTGTGATTTTGTTGTTGTTGTTGAAAAGCGGTATATAAATACTGTTGTTGTTGTTGTTGTTGTTGATGATGATGATGATGATGATGATACCCCTCTCTCTGCTCCAGCTGTCTTTTGTTCCTTCACTTTTTTACGGAGCAGCAACCATTTTTGCACTCTGTGTTGTCCACCCGAAGGTTTTTCCGCCCCCAGACTTGACTTGGTGGTGATTAATGGTGTTAGAAACGGCAATTGCAGTGCTAGCCTGTCAAATGCGGAAAAGGAAAAAGCTGCCAGGCCTGTAAGGATGCCTGTGCCCAATGAAAAAGGGCAGGCTCTCCCCCTTTTATTACTTCCTGTTCAGTGCAGCTAGAGGATGAGTGAGGAATTGCCCTTTAATTAGTCAAATTCTCTCCTCCGTGAGGAGGGGGACTGTAATTACTGGTTGCCTGCTGTTCCTTTCTTCTTTTCTTTCTTTTATAGAGAAATAGAAAAGGGAGGGGGGAAATAACACAAGGAAACCAATAATTAATAGGCTGAACCCGCAAGAAGAAAACTTTCAATTAACCTTGCAGGGGGACCTTTGCTGAATAGAACTTACTTTTAAGTAAGCATTATAGTAGGATCTTGGCCCTGGGGAAGGGCATTGAATAATACTGTGTTACATTAAGTGCTGTGGAGAACCCCTGTTTTAATTCTACTTCCAGATAATTGCAGAAAAGGAGTGCGTCAGCACTTCTAAAAGGATCTGGTCCGGACGTCTGGCTCTGAAGCCTGTGTTCCCCTGGCCCAGCCTTGCACCCTTTCCCTTCCCTGCATATAATGTGTAGCTCAACGTACCCCATGCCCTGGCAGCATTACAGGTGCATTTTCCCTGCCTCTGCTCCACATGGTTGGGGAAAACGTATACAGTACTCTCCCCATATCCGCTGGGGATATGTTCCAGGCCCCTCTGTGGATACTTGAAACTGTGGATAGGAGTGAACACCCCCTCCATGGTTTCCTGAGGGCCCCCCACCCTGCCTCCCCTGCAGACAGGCGTGCATGCCCTCCCCCCCCAGCTCTTATTTTTCTTTCAGCAAGCTTTGTTTCTTGTATCTGACAAAACAAACTGAGAAGCAGCCTCCATTGCAGGCAAGTAGAACGAGACTAAGTCCTAGAGAGGCTCTGCAAGGTTGCTGTTAACCTTGCAGAGCCTCTCTAGAACTTAGTCTCGTTCTACTTGCTTGCAATAAGCAGCCAGAGGCTGCTTCTGCTGTTTGTTTAAGGAAGAAAGAAAGCTTACTGGGGAAAAAAGTAAAAGCCTGGGGAGGTCCCGTGATCCGTGGATAACTGAAACTGTGGATAGCAAATCCGTGGATATGGGGGCCCACCTGTATTGCAATGATCGATGCCAGGACATGAGGCGAGTTCTTTCATGCTGTTGCAGCCTCTGACTATTCAGCCAGATGCGATGGTGAAATCCTGAGGTGGCAGAGTAGATTGTACCACTCCTCACCCTGCAGGAGAGGGATGGCCTTTGTGAGTGCTTTTGCAGGAAAATATTCCCTGCAAGTATACGTTAAAAACCACATATTTTAGCACATCGACGGCTCCCTGCCTGCTCCTTGCGGTGCTAGTTTTCTAGCTGCAGGGAGTTTTGTATATATAGGGAGCATTTGAAAGCATGATCTGTCACCTGCAGGCAGAAGTGATACAACCTGTTCCACCACCTCATTGTGTTGCAGGCCTGCGTTCTGCCTTCAGGAGAGTGTCATGGGGCAACAGGAGGCCTTCGTATCGACTTGGAAGTGTGGAGGAGAGGAGAGTTGTGAGCCAAAGCTAGCGAGGGGCCAGGAGAGAGGGGCGGCAACATTTGAGCCAGCCGGGGCTCAGCCAATGCCCTTGAATGTGTGAAGCCTGCTTGAATGTATCCCAGGATCCTTTGCAGTGCAGAGGGTCTCCTCCACTGAGAAATCGGTGTGGAAAATGGTCCCTTAAGGTAGAAAGTTGGAAAACAAGAATTCTAGGAGAAACGTATTCTTATCCCCCGAGGACTCCCAGTCAAATTCAGAAAGAAGGCTTGGCGAGGGGAGACAGGTGAATAATAAAGCGACAGAATTTAAATAGTGTATTATAAATAGAAAATAAACATGTCAGAGGATCCTAATTCATGCCCACCTACTCGCATTAAACAGCGGCTCTGTGCTTTATTTTTCACTGTAACCCCCCCCCCCCTCTCCTTTCTAGGCTGACGATCCTTAATCTCGCCTCCCACAGAACCTTCTTTAGACACACATTGTAATTTTTTTTGCCCTTTCCACTCTGGTCTCTCAGAAGGGCAGTTTGCAGAATCCGGCGGTAAAGCTTTTTCCTGGACTGGGTGACTTCAGGCTTTGGGGATGGCGGCAGCAGCAGCAGCAGCAGCTGCATCTTTGAGTCTTCTCTGCAGATAGAAAACGGTTCCATTCGTGGGCAGGTTGCTTGAACGTTTGGTGGCAACCCAGATCCGAGGGCTCCTGGGTGAAACCGGTTTTCTGGACCCGTTTCAATCTGTTTTATGACCTGGTTGTGAGACGGAAAGGGCCTTGCTTGTTTCCCTCTCGCACAATACCAGAACCAGGGGACATGCACTAAAATTGAGCGGAGGGAGAGTTAGAACGGACAAAAGAAAATATTCCTTCACCCAGCGTGTAATTCATCTGTGGAACTCCTTGCCACAGGATGTGGTGATGGCACCTGAAGGCCTAGATGCCTTTAAAAGGGGATTGGATAGATTCATGGAGGAAAAGTCCATCACAGGTTACAAGCCATAAGCAACCTCCTGGCTTTAGAAGTAGGTTTTCTCTGTAACCAGGTAAATGAGAGTGACAACAGGAAACAGGTCTCTTGTTGGCTGTGTGCTCCCTGAGGCATCTGGTGGGGCCACTGTGAGATACAGGAAGCTGGACTAGAGGGCATTTGGTCTGATCCAGCAGGGCTCTTATGTTCTTATGCTCCCTGGATTTGAAAAAGAAAAGGGGAACGTACTGGAAGAGGAACTATCAAGGAGAGGTGAGTGGTGGGCTAGAGTTTCCTGACAATCTAGCCCACCATTCTTCTGTCCGCATTTCCTGTTCCTCTACGTTTCCCTCTTCACTTTCAAATGCAGGGAACGGGAGGAGGATAAAGACCAGTGACATGGGTAGGCAGACTCGGGTAGGCTCTGCGCCACCAATCCGTGGCTTGTGGCATCCGCTTCAATTGGCTTCATGGATGAACTGGCCCAGCGGAAACTGCAGAAGGAATTTGTACTCTGGTTCTTGCTTGCTTGCTTGGTCCATGCTCCCCCCTCCCCCCAGTGGTGTGGCTTAGAGATGACACATGAACAGGAGTTGAAAAATTGTATTCCGGGTTATGGTAGAGCTGTTATTTCTTATGTTTGTGGTGTTGCCATTTTTTTTTCCTGGCAGGGCTCCTGTGATGCTAATAGCGGCATAACGAACAAAAATTCTGCAGGTGATGCTTTCTCCATCACTGCACACCCCTGGCAGTAAAAAGTTGACCTGTTGAACTTTTGCCTCTTGCGCGAAAGGCACAGGGAGCCCTGCCAGAAAAAAGCTTGGCAACCATACGTGCATATCTGCTCTCCCTCCCGTGCAGCTATTAAAGGCGCGGGAATTATGTCCTGCACTGACCCTGGCAAGACTCGCCCATGTTAGCCTGAATCTCTCTTGGGGAGCTATGATGCAAGGTTTTTTTTTTTTTTTTTTTTAAGCACTTTAAATTGTGGTTTTTGAGAAGAGATTTGAAGTGTTTCAGGCCCCTAAGTTCACCATCTGCAACGCACTGAAAGCTGCCTAGGTTAAGACAACAAATGGTTGAGTCGACCCTTCTAGGCCCTACCCTGCTGCCCATTGAACAGAAGAACTATCTCCAAAGCCCCTGGAATCCATCACAGGTTACAAGCCATGATGGATAAGCAACCTCCTGGTTTTAGGAGTAGGTTTGCTCTTTATGGGCCGCGGTGGCTTAGTGGTTAAGACGCTGAACTGCAGACTGGAAGGTCGGTAGGTCAGCAGTTCGAGACCCGAGTGCCGCTTGACGGAGTGAGCTCCCGTCTCCTGTCTCAGCTCCTGCCAACCTAGCAGTTCGAAAGCAAAGAAGTAAAAGTAGATAAATAGGTACCGCTGCGGCGGGAAGGTAACAGCGTTCCATTAGTCATGCCGGCCACACGACCACGGAAGCATCTTCAGACAGCGCTGGCTCTGCAGCCTTAGAAACGGAGATGAGCACCGCACCCTAGAGTCGGACACGACTGGCTTTTGAGCAGGGGAGACCTTTACCTTTACCTTTGCTCTGGCTGCCAGGTGCAAGGGAGTGGCAACAGGATACAGGATACTCTTGTTGTCTTGTGTGCTTCCTGAGGCACCTGGTGGGGCCACTGTGAGATAGAGTGGACTAGATGGGCCTTTGGCCTGATCCAGCAGGGCTCTTCTGATATTCTTATGTCCTAATTCAGCCACAGGCCTGACATTCTAACATAGGGAACCAAAAAGAGCCACTAGCCCGATGGCTACACCTGAGCCAGTGCACCTGATTTTGTTCCAAGTCGGAGTGTTCAAGTGCAGAATGTCGGAGAGGTGGTTGGGGCAGGCTGGAAGAACCGGGACAAACCTTGAGAACAATTCTCGTGAGTTTCAAAATATGGTGCTCAGGGCAGCTTTTGTTTGAGGCCCCCTAAGTCTTCTTTGTAGCCCTGTTTATGTGCCCTGAGCTACCTCTCTCTGTTCTGTTTGGCTCCCGGCTGGAAAATTGTATGTGTGTGTTTGGGGAGGGAGGAGGAACGTGTCTGTTGCTGTTTGAACTTTGATGCAAATGTCGTTTCTCAACTGTGCTGGGAAGGTGAATGATTTTCATGCAAGTCAATGAGGAAGAAATTGGCATTAAATATTCTGTTAAGCAGCAGCACCTGAGATCCGCGAAGTCAGTCTGCCTGGTAGGCTTTGCCGGAGGACATATGGAGGGTGGGGGGCGCCTGTCCCTGTAATCGTCGTGGCGCAAGTGAGTAGGTCCAATCTGGCCCAGAGGTTTCGCGGTGGTGCAGGCAGAGTACTACTATAAATAGGACTGGCCCATCCGTGAGGTCAGTTGAGACATTTGCCTCAAGCAGCAGATTGGCGAGGGATGCCCACCTCTCTCTGCCCAGTCACCTCCACTGTTCCTCCTACCACTCCCTGGATTGGAAAAGGAGGAGGGGGGTGGAGCAGAAGAGGTGGTGGGCTAACGTGCTGGAGGCACTTTATTTCAGTAAAGTGCTGGAGGTTTGCCATTTCAGGAAATAGCAACCCGATTGTCCCATCATGTATTGGGGCTGTGGCATGGCAGGAGGGGGGGGTAAGTTCCAGTCCAGATCTGTCTCCCCCAATCTGTGCTTTGTGCCTTGGAAAATGTTGCTCTGTGGCCTGGAAAAATATTGGTGCCAATGGAATAGTCCAGTTTGGCTGCTGTTTCCTGAAAAAAACCAGACAAACAAGCAAATGTGCTAGCCCCAGTCCTGTGCTTGAACTAATGTCTCATTTGGCCCTTAATTTTACGTGTGTGGGATTAGCTGCGGTTGCTCAGTGGGGTGAGAAAGGGGCTCTGTCTGTGCTCAGAGAAACCTTGGTTATTGCAGACGGTGTAAGTGTGTACAACATCCGCCACAAGTTGCCCATATTTGTGTGTTTTTCTTCATGATGCGATATGACCTTAAAGAAGGAGCCTCGGCATTGGCTGCAGGAGAGGCGACGCTCAGTGGGCGTGGTTAGAGCAGGAGGGGGCAGAGCTACACGACCAGTAATATCGGCAAAAGATGCTTCCACTGGAGAAGGTGCGCGGAGTATGCATGGCCCGTTCAAAATAAATTGTGCCCATCTTATCTAATGTCTCTTAGATTGCAAAAGCGTTTGTGGAATGGCAGATTGGGAAGCACCAAGCGTGCACATACTGTGGCAAAACTACCCTTCTGCTCCTAGTGATGGTGCTCTGTTCTCATCCGTAGAGACCTCCTCTGTTTGGAAAGGGACAGCTAGGTTAGACAGGGTAGTGGTGATGCAGATGGTTTCGCCTAGCAACAGGCTACATCCTTGTTAGCAGCTTCCCGTTGCCTGGCAACTGTTGCCACATGGTATACAAGAGCTGTTTCCCTCATTAGCCTCTCCCAGCCTGTGTGCTGTGAGTTTCCCCACTGCTGTACTTAGTAGGGGGGTTCTGGCCGTTTGGGGTTGCCCCCTTTGCTCCTGCATTCTGATCACGCCAAGGCAACGCAGACACTCACTGTTGTGCCCTGCCATTCCTTCTCATTGTAGATCTGCAAGGGCTGCCGAGGGTTTTTTGTTTGTCTTTTTGGTGATGGAAAAAAATACTTTGCACATGCTCAGAGTAGGGCTATAGTCATGGGAGAGGAGGTTGAGGTTCCAGGCGCCCTCCTTGAATATTCAGCTTTCACAGAAAACAATACAGTAGTAGTGGAGATATACACAAAAGTGTGTAGGTAGTATTCTGCCCAATCGCTCACTCAAAAGTAATGCAGTTGAATAACTTTAACATATTAGGCTACCTGTATTTTTAGTCGCAGCTGTTCTGCAAGGTTTCCGCTCCCTCTGTAGGCTCCACAAAATTTCTGGCTCTAGGCATGGCTAAGGGTATCCCTCCAGCCAGCTTGCAAATGAAGAAAATATCCTAGGACTGAAAGCCCTTGGAGCAAAAAGTTGGTTCTGGAGCTGAACTGTGAAGCTTTTGCTAAAATTAATCCCTAATTAACTTGGAGTCGAATGAGATGGGCTTATCTAATGGTGTCAAGGCCCAGTGTAAAACAGGCCTTCATTTGAATGAATGCTCACCAGTCGGGGGCAATGCAAAATGCTAGCTCAGAGCACCAGTTTCCCAAGGGGGTGGGGGATATTTTCTTGCCCGTGAACCACAGCCGGATTAAGCCATGCAGGGGCTCTAAACTGTGTCAAGCCTAGGGGACCTCATCCCATCACATTTCCAAAAATGTGTTCTAACGGAAAGGACAAAGAAAATAAAAATATTAAAAGTGTCGTATTTGCATATATGCATAGGTGACGGTGCAATGCAAAACTCACTCCACATAAATACCTTGCACAAAGGCTATTTGTATTTCGAAGTACTTTTCAGCAGAGGATGACGTAAAACATGAAACTTCTCTATTTAGAGGCTCCTTTTAAAGACTCTAAGCTATAGCTTCCTTAACCTGTGCAGAAATCTGGCCCTGCTATTGCCTCCGCATGGGGGGGGGGGGAACAAGTCCTGGTTTGAGGGAGGAGAGCGCTGATTCTCATTTTGGCGTTTTGTTTCATGTGCGGACACATTTAGGGGCCCCTTCATTACTGGTCTGTTTACTGTGGCGTGTAGGAAGCTGCTTCCTACTGAGTCTGGCTTTTGTTCACCCAACTGGCAGCAGTTCTCCTGGGTTTCAGATCAGAATCTTTCTTGCCCAACCTGAAGAAGCCGCCAGGCACTGAAACTGGAATCTTCTGTGGGCCAAGGCTCTTGCACCGTTAAAGGCTGATCTCCACCGCACGAATTCCGGCGCGTCCCGGGCGCGTGCGGAGAGTGCGGAGCTGTGTGGCTTCTATTTTATCTGATCGCATCGGAACGAGAGAGCCGCGCTCTCCTGAGTTCCACTGTGATCGGCCGTGGACCAGGCTCATGATTTGAGAGGGCGGGAAGCACTGTAGCGTGGCGGGCGGGCCGGGCCGCTGGGGTGTGACGTGCGCCGGGGGGGTGACGCACGTCACCTCCGTGACGGCGCGCGTCACCCTCCGGAGGCCGGACGCTCCGAGGCTTTCTGAAAAGAAGAGGCCCTGGAGCGCTTGCGTTAAAACACGAACTTTGAAGATTTTCGCGCATGCGCAAACCCTTTTCTGAGGGCAAGGGCCTGCCCTCTTGCCCTCAGGAGGGTCTGCGCATGCGCGAAAATCTTCAAAGTTCGCGTTTTAACGCAAGCGCATTGGGCCTCTTCTTTTCAGAAGGCCCTGGAGCGCTTGCGTTAAAACGTGAACTAAGTTTTTCGCGCATGCGCAAACCCTCGCTTTGGGCCTCTTCTTTTTAGAAGGCCCTGGAGCGCCGGCCGGGCCGGACGCTCCCCGGCCTCGGAGCGTCCGGCCTCCGGAGGGTGACGCGCGCCGGAAAAGGTAAGTTTCTGTAGGGGGGGTGAGTCGGGGGGTGACGCGCGTCCCCCGCTCTGGGGTGACGCGCGTCACAGTGACGCCACTGGCGGGATGCAGAGCTAATTGTTTAACCAATGGGTTGAGGGGGTTTCAGCCAATCAGAGCGCACTTGTGTTTCAGCCAATCACCATTGAGATTTATTAGAAGGCGGGACAATCGGGAGGGACTATTTGCGTTGAAGAAACTGGTGGAGCCTGGGGCAGCTTTTCGAGCGGGGCGTCCAGTCCCCTACGCTCGCGCGCCTCACCACGCAAACGCAACGCAACAGGGGTAGGTGTAGATCAGCCTTAACTGGGAGATGAGGGCTGGTGTCAGGAGTCAGTGTTGCTAGGCAGCTGCCGGGGGTCTGCAGACTGAGACTGCCTCTGTGCCCTAGCCTGGGTGTGGTGGTAGAGGGACTCTCCTGAGGCCCACCCAGAGTTGGTTGCCAAGGGCCCCCTGAAACCTCAAATGCGGTGTGGTTGTGCAGCGGGGCGCATGATACATTGCACAGCAAGGAGAATTTTGTGAGATCCTGCTTTGCCTGTCGCAGAGCTACTGCGATGGGAGAATCTGCACTGGGCTTCAGTTGAGATGGCATGTCTTGTTAGCAACGTGAGCCCCGGCACCTCTCGTAAGAACCGCCTTGCATCAGTGGCCAATCAGATGCCTCCAGGCCGCAGCCTCCCCACCCGCGTCTGCCCTCCAGAAAACTTGTATTCAGAGGCGAATTGCCGACATGATCTCATCTGTCTTTGAAAATCTCCACTCATTCAGCTGGAGGGTTTTTCTTACCCATAGACATTTCCCCCCCCTCCAGATGTGAGTGGAAGTGTACAAGCTCTTTCCCAGTTTTGACCCTTATCCCCCCCCCCACATGGCACCCCTCCATTTCCTTTTGACAAAGGGCACAAGGGGGCAGAGCTTGGCACGCTCCCTCTTCGGTAGACCTCGGCTGCACTGCTTGCCTGGCGAGGCTGAGGGAAAATAAATATTAACGCTCAAGGTGAACGCGGCACGAGAATGGGTGGATGGTGCTGACTCAGCTCAAAGCGGGACGGGCGTTAAGTGCAAAGAGGGAAGGTTGCCTGTTCTGTTCCTGCTGCAGCACCAGTCCTTTGGAAGGGTGCCCACAGCTTGGGCAGTGTTGGGCCATACTGGCCAGCAGGGGGCACTGTGCCGCCCAGAGCAACTTGGCAGGCGGCGGCAGGATCTCACCTTTCAGTCTACTGCCGAATGACCTACTGCTGAAGGCGGCCAAGAGCAAGGCAGGTGGAGCAGAATGGGAGACAGTGTCGCAGTACGATCCATAGAGGGATGGATTCTGCGCATAGGAGCATGCAGGAGGTCCACTAGGGGGTGCTGTTTTTCAAATGTCGGATGGGGAGTAAGCGGTGATCAGTCGGCCCAGGGTATTGCGCCTCGGACAGCGCCAACAACATCAGCAGGGCTGATGTACAGAAATGGTTGTCTTTTTTATTAAGCGAAGGGGGGGGGAGAAAAAAAGTGGTTGGGTAGCTGCTCAGAGCAGCTCACAACCCGGAAGTAGTTGACGGTGACATCATCTCCGCCAGTTACTTCCAGGTCTTCTGGTACCCAGGGGTGACATCACGACGGTACAGCCCCGGGTACTAGAAGGCCCAGCTACGCCACTGCTCCCTGCCGCTCCCTTGTCTCTGTGATACTCCGTGCAGTATTTTCTCCCTGTCCCTCCCCTCGTCCACCTTCCTTCTCCCACACTCTGGAGCAAAATGAGCTTCGCTGGCTGCAGCAGGCAGGGGTGGCGGTGGAGCAAGAAGGATCGGTGAAGGATCGGTGAAGGAAGAGGTCAAGGGGTATAGCGGCTATGAGCTCAGGGCGTTTAAGGGTGTGGGCACTGCCTCTGGGCAAGGCCTGGAAGCCCTACCAGGTGAGTGTCTTGCAAGGCTAGTACTGTATTGTCCCGAGTATAAGGCGCACCTGATTATAAGACGCACCCTTAAAGTTTGCTGCTATTAAAAAAATGTAATTAAATCACTGGCATTAAATTGCAACAGCCTGATTATAAGACGCACCCCTAGTTTAAAAACTTAAATTAGGAGAAAAAAGTGAGTCTTATACTCAGACCAATACGGTATTTGGGCCCTCTGGAGCACTGGGCCTCGGACGTCATCCTCCTCGCTTCGTTCTTGGATGAGCATTGCAGTTGTCTCCAGTAGGGGGCGCTGTGCAGAAATCCTTGCGCTGGAAGGATGCCTTATGGGTTGTTTCTCCGTCCTGCTTGCAGGTGGCAGCGCGGAGGCCACGGCCGAACTTTCTCCATGAGGAGGGGTAGAAGATGCCGGCTTTGCCCGCGCTGCTGCTGCTGCTGATTCTCGGCTTTGCCAACAAGAGCCTAGAGGTGCTGTCGTCTCTGCGCATGGGTAAGACTCTGTGGTGGTGGTGGCGGGGGCTGAGCCGTGGGGGCTGCTGAGCGGCAAGGCAGCGGAGCTGGAGCCAAGAGTTTCGGAAGCCGCGTGGCTCTGGAGGTGCTCTGGGATGACTTTGTCTAATCCATTTGTTATCCTGGCTTCCAGGTGGCTGCAGGGGAATCAATCCACACGTGGGCGTATGGGGAGCGTGGCAGAGTGGGGGAAGCAGAAGCACCTTTTGATAAACGTGGTAGCTTATCAAGAGGGCAGCTGCTGCTGCTACAAGCAGCCTGAAGCCATGGTGCTGCCGCCCTTGCCCCCGTTTGGCTCCAAATTGGAGCCAAATGGAAGCAACTGGAAGCCACTTCCAAGTCACGACTCGCCTTGTCCGGCCGCTCCTGTGTCGCACTGGGCCCAGTACGGCCTTCCGGGGCCTCTGTGGGCCTTGACGGGCCTCCAAAAGCGACTTCCGGATCACTTCCAGTTCCACTGACGTGACTTCTGGTTGTGTCGGCAGGCCTTTCTGAGGCCTGTGGAGGTCTCTGGAGGCCACCCCTGGGCCGGCGCGATGCGAGAGCGGCCAGACAAGGTGGGTCGCGAGGCAGGAGCGGCTGGAGAGGTGAGTCCCCCAGGACTACAAAGTTTGAGTACCCCTGCTCTAGGAATGGGGCGGTACTCCCAATAGCAACTGTTGTAGGAAACAACAGTTTGTCTGCTCCAGCAGCTGGTATTCAGGAGTCTACATGCCCTGTGTAGATATTCCATTTAGCTATCATGGCTAATAGCTGTTGATAGACCTCTCCTCCATCATTACGGGAGTCTGGTGAAAGGTGTATTCCACTGACATGGCTTTCGTTGGAGCCCTGGTGATTTTGATTGTGTGGGACAGGAACATCGTGCAATAAGGAGCGTTCCCTGGCACGGTGCCTTTCCTAGGAAGGATTGCCTGATTTGAAGGTGCTGTGCAGTTAAGGTTCCTGGGCCCCGTAACGGATTCTAGCAGCTGCTAGATACGGTTGCAGGCAAATGCAGGATAGGGGCATATGGCGCATTCGGGAGCCTTCAGGGGTAATGCAGAGGCCAGCTTAACAATTATGCTTACGCCTTGACAGCTAGAGACCCTTGGGAGCAGCCGGGCTCGTGGAAGTGGACGAGAAAGACAGCTTGGCGCTCTCAAGGGAGAGGGAACCGTCCCCCACCAGGGAATAAATGTTGCTTTCTGCAGTGAGCAAGACAGATTGTGACTGACTTCTCTCTTCCCACCACCTGACCCTGTCCCCATGACCAGCCGCCATTTTGGATGACCAGACCGTGTGTGGCCGAGGGGAGCGGCTGGCGTTAGCCTTGGCGCGTGAACACATCAACAGCATCATCGAGGTGCCTGCTAAGGCCCGCGTGGAGGTGGAGATCTTCGAGCTACAGCGGGACAGCCAGTACGAGACCACGGACACCAGTACGTTGTATGTGTGCGTGTCTGCATGCAGGTTGGAGTGCGAAGGAGGACAAAACGCCCCTCATTCATGCCACCCATACCAGTGATTATAATCTTTGACATTTTTATGACGTCACCCGTCGGATGAAGTTTTTATGACGTTTGCAAAGGCTTATGTCGCAATGAATTTGTTAGGCTTTAAGGTGGAGACAGAACAGGGGAATGGAATGGAAGTATGGAGGAGAGGAGGGGGGTGAGCTGGGAGGAGGAAGAGTCGTGGAGGCGGGCACAATCCTGCACCTGAGGCAGCCACCTCAGTTGGCCTCATAGATGGGCCAGACTTGGCTACCTGACTCTTTGTTGGTGTTGCTGCAACAGACTGGCATTTTTTTTTTAAAAATGGGAATCTTTACAACAATCTTGTGAGCCGCGATGGCTTCGGTGGTTAAGATGCTGAACTTCAGACTGGGAGGTTGGCAGGACAGCAGTTCGAGACCCGAGTGCCGCGTGATGGTGTGAGTTACCGTCTTCGGCTCCAGCTCCTGCCAACCTAGCAGTTCGAAACCAAAACATTGCAAGTACTGTAAATTAATAGGTACCGCCTCGGCAGGAAGGTAACATGTTCCGTGCGCCTTGGCGTTGTCATGCCGATCACATGACCACAGAAGCGTCTTTGTACATCGCTGGCTCTTCGGCTTTAAAACGGAGATGAGCACTGCCCCTAGAGTCGGTAACGACTGGCTTTTGAGCAAGGGGAACCTTTACCTTTACTACAATAATCTTGTAAGGTAGTTCAGTAATATTTTTCCCTCATTGCACCTGGGAGCCCCTGTGTTGTGTATGTGTGTGTGTGTGCGCGCGCACGCTGTATAGGGTGATTGGGAGAAAGTGAAAAAGTGAGTTTCTCAGGGTAAGCGTGCAAGGTTGCATGACGCCACTTGTGAAATTTGGGCACGTGTGTGAGGGCAAATGTGGGTGTGCAAGGATACATTTGTATAACCTCTTCCTCTCTCCCCCTTCCCTTCTTTGCACAGTGTGTCAAATCCTGCCCAAGGGTGTGGTTTCAGTTCTGGGCCCGGCCTCCAGTCCAGCCTCTGCTTCTATTGTCAGCCACATCTGCGGGGAGAAGGAGGTAATGGCAGCACCTCTTCCCATGGTGGGGTCTAATATCCCCTCCGATCAGAGGCGTCGCTGTGGCGTGGCGTGGCATGCGGGGGGCCCCCAGGTGATGCGCGCACACGCCGCGCAGAAAGGTGACGCGCGTACATGCGCGCGTCGCCTTCTCTGTGCGCGCGCACGTGCGCGTCGCCTGGGGGCCTCCCGCCCGCCTCGCCAGGCCGTGCCGGGCGCCCCCTCAATCGGGAGAGCCGGCTCGGGGACGTCTTCCCTGGCCGGCTTCCCGGGCCTTCTGAGCTGCGCGAACGTTATTTATAACGTTAGTTTCCGCATGGGCAGACTGTTACTGAGGGAAAAGGGCTGCCCTTTTCCCTCAGTAACAGTCTGCCCATGCGCAAACGAACGTTATAAATAACGTTCGCGCAGCTCAGAAGGCCCAGGAAGCCGGCCGGGGAAGACGTCCCCGAGCCGGCTCTCCCGATTGAGGGGGCGCCCGGAGCGGCGACCCGTTGGGCGCTCCCCCCCATCGCGGATTAAGAGAGGGTGTGTGTCAGGGGGGAGTGCTCACTAGGGTGTCGCGCGCCCCCGCCCTGGGGCAGCGCGCGCCCTAGTGACACCTCTGCCTCCGATCCCAGCTGGGTTCTATACGACGCTTCAGTGGAGACCACAGAAATGAATTCTGCCCCTTCCCCCAGAACAGGGAATCTAATAGCCCACAGTGGAGATAAGGATCTCACTGCATCTTCCATGTAAAAGAAAGCAAATTAGACACAGAACTGCCTCCCACTAGGACAGGGGTGGCCAACCTTTCACCATGAATGCTCCAGGACTAGGCTTACCAGATCTCCAACCGGGACAGAGTGCTAGACCTTTAGGAGAAGGAATGTGGGCAGGTGTAGCTTGTTAAACCTTAGAGCACAATCCTAGGCATCCAGGGGGCTTGCTTCTGAATAGACATGCCTAGGATTGTGCTCTAAGGTTTAACAAGCTACATCTGCCCACATTCCTTCTCCTAAAGGTCTAGCACTCTGTCCCGGTTGGAGATCTAGTAAGCCTATCCAGGACCCTTAACAGCTGTATAGGTGAGAGCATTTCAGCAAGTACAGCTGCTTTAGCAGCACCGTCAGCACTTGCAGCTGCCAAGATTCCGTCTTCTACACAACTCTTAGGAACACAGAGGCCCTAATGCAGGAAGGTTGGCCACCCCTGCACTAACTAGGAAGTGGGGTTGGGCCTGAACTTCAGGATGCAGGCAAAGATGGAGGAATCTACAGGGCGATGGCAAACGGAAACTAATTGAAGCTGATTCCTCCTGCAGAATCTTGAGTTTTTGTTTTTAAAGAGAGGTAGATTTCTAGTCCTCATGGTTGGTTAGAAAAGCTGGAAAATATGTGGACAGTTTCTCCTTGAAGCTTGGAAACTACTAGTGAGGATCTGAGTTTTTACTCAAGATAAATGCCTTACAGCGCAATCAGACTTAACTTTTGTGCCGGTTTAACCAGTGGAGCAGCGAGAACGGGAGGCCCCAGAATAGAAAAGGGTTTCAAATGCCCTACAAAAGAGGAATTCGAAGGGGATTTGAATCCTTTTTCTGTTCTGGGGCCTCCCATTCTCGCTGCTCCGCTGGTTAAACCGGCACAAAAGTTAAGTCGGATCGCGCTGTTATTCATTTAATACAGACCCTAGCCTCCCTTAACAAGCCCTCTCTCATCTTAGTCCCCCCACGTCTACCTGTAGCTCCCATGCTCCCATTTGTTGCTTTTATTTTATTTTAACTCTCTTTCCTCAGTTTGTGACAATGGGAGGGGGGGCAGGAATGTTTCTGCAGCCCACCTAGCATTTTAATAATGCATTCTAAATTAATCACACTTTTGCAAATATACTAGAGATTGGAGCTTTCAGTTCTGCAGAATCTGGCCTGGGTTAGTGAAGAATTCCAAACTTCTCCCTGCTGAGAAGGGAGAGGGGGTGGTTGTTAGTACCATTAATGAACTCCTTTCTCTCCCCTAGATCCCCCACATTAAGGTGGGCCCCGAAGAGACCCCGAAGCTACAGTACCTGCGCTTTGCCTCCGTCAGCCTGTACCCCAGCAACGAAGACGTCAGCCTTGCTGTGTCGCGCATCCTCAAATCCTTCAACTACCCTTCTGCTAGCCTCATCTGCGCCAAGGCTGAGTGTGAGAACCGCGGTGTGCTCTTCAGCAGGGATCAGGGCGTGGGGGCCAGGAGGGGGGACGTCAAGCTCCAGAGCGGCCTGGGAGCCCGTTGCAGCCAATCAGATTTCGTGAAGATATGTCAGGACATGACTGTCCCTTTTCCCCACCCATCAGGCCTACTGCGATTGGAGGAGCTGGTGCGTCAGTTTCTCATCTCCAAGGAGACGCTGTCGATCCGGATGTTGGATGACACCAACGATCCGACGCCGCTGCTCAAGGAGATCCGAGATGACAAGATCTCCACCATCATCATTGATGCCAATGCTTCCATCTCTTACCTCATCCTCAAGAAGGTGCAGAATGACTTCAGGGAAACTCGCAGGCAGTTAAAGTCCCAGCCTGCACCCCGTGGGGCTGGCGGTGGTGGAAGGTTGGCGGTAGGAGCACTAGTGGCCAACCTCCGTCCTTCGGCCTCCGTGGCTCTTCTAGATGCGGTCCTCCTCTTGCCCTCTAGATTTGAAAAGGAGGAGGGGAATGCATGGAGTGGGAGAGGAAGTGTGGAGGGGAGGAGAGTGGTGGGCGTGAGCATCCTCAACACTTCCGCTTCTGCTCCGTGCATTTCCTTCTTCCTTTTTGAATCCAGCGAGTGAGAGGAGGAGAAGGCTGGCGGTTGGTGACTTAAGCCCCGGGAGGTTTTGGACCAGCCCCGTTGCTGATCTTCAGGTGTAGGGGTGAGGAAGGAACCATCAGAAGGGCCTTTAATGGCTACTGAAGGGCCGTCAATAGGCCTGCACAACGTATGGTCTGAGCCCCCAAGCCAAAAGCAGCGTATCGGCCATGTATGTCCCCAAGGCCCAATACACCTGCAAAAAGAAGGAGATCTTTTTCAGCCTTGCTGTACACTGCTGTGCATGTTGATGGGCCGATGGTGGTGAGGGAGCTCACAGCCCCAGGGGTCTGGCCTGGAAACTGATTCTCCTTCCGACTTTCCTTTTCCAGGCTTCGGAGCTGGGGATGACCTCTGCCTTCTACAAGTACATCCTGACCACAATGGTTAGTATTGCGGAGATGCTGACACAGCCAAGGGAGCCTCTGTGTGCCTGCCTGGATGTGCCAGTGCCTTTATCATTGCCCTTTGGGAGGGGCTGCGGTGGCTTAGTGGTTAAGACGCTGAACTGCAGACCGGAAGGTCGGTGGGACAGCAGTTCGAGACCCGAGTGCTGCCGCGTGACGGAGTGAGCTCCCGTTTCCTGTCCCAGCTCCTGCCAACCTAGCAGTTCAAAAGCAAGAAATTGCAAGTAGAGAAATAGGCACCGCTGTGGCGGGAAGGGAACAGCGTTGCATTAGTCATGCCGGCCACACGACCACAAAAGCGTCTTCGGACAGCGCTGGCTCTGCGGCCTTAGAAACGGAGGTGAGCACCGCACCCTAGAGTCGGACACGGCTGGCTTTCGAGCAGGGGAGACCTTTACTTTTGGGAGGAGCATCTGCTTTGTATGCAGAAGGCCCCAGGTTCAGTCCCTGGCATCTCTTGGAGGCGGAGCAGAGTCTGAACAAATATCAGCTGGAGACCCAGGAGACTTGTTCATGTCAGAGCAGGCCATTCATTCTGAGCCAGACAGACCGGGGGACTGGCCTGTTGAAAGGCAGCTTCATGTGATGGGCTGCCTGCCCCCTCGGCTCGAGCCTGTCTGATGTGGCAATGCCTCTTCTCAATTTCTTGGTAGTTTATTAAGCTTACTTGATGTGGGAAAGAGGCACTCTGCACATGCTCTTAGACTATATCCTTTTCTCCAGGCAGTGCGTCAAAGCAGAGATTATAAAAAAACACAACCCAGACACACAGACACACAGACACACAGACACACAGACACACAGACACACACACACACACACACACACACACACACACACACACACACACAAATCCTATCTAATGTAAGATTTCAGAAACTTAGGGCAAGACTAGATGTGATGCTGCCCAAAGAGCCCCCCCCCCCCGCCTGTTTTTCTCTTTTCCTCCTGTCGCTCTTGAAATAGCTTCATGCAGTGATTGGGAGAGCGCAGGGTTAACGTCATGTCCTGCATTTCAGGAGCTAAACATTATGGGGAGAAGGGGGGGGGGGAATGGGTTCAGCTTTTCTGTTCTGGTAGCAAACCCATGTTTGGGTGTATCTAGGCCCCCCTCCACAAGCTTCTGGGATCTGCATTCATGTCTTCAGAAGCAGATTCCTTGTCCCCAGCTGAAAGGAAACCTTGGGTTTGGTTCAGTGTTTGTTTGTAGCAGTGACAAAGGTGACCCTGCCATGGAAATCCAGCTTGAGGTTATGTGGCTTTTTTTTGATGTGCCCCCCCTCCTCCTGCCAGCGATGGGATGCTCAGGACTGCCTTTTCAAAGGGTCAGTGTTTTTTTCATTTGAAGGAGAAAGCACCGGAGATATAGAGCGGGGCGGACAAGCGACAGATCTGACCTGTGAAGTGCTTTCCGTGTGGCATCCGGCAGCCTGCACCAAATTTAAATTGAGGCTTGGTAAACATTTTTGCCCCTGGCTTCTCTTCTGAGGAAAGCTGTTTTTCCACACTCCTTCACAAGAGTGAAAGAGCCCCTTCCTCCCGTGATTTCAGTTCAGCTTTCCTGTAGGATGTTTGTGACTATCCATACTTCTTAACTGCCGGGAATCTTGCCCAGCCCAGGTTCTGAGATTCCAGTAGGTTTTGCCTTCATCCTTTCAAACCTGTCTTTGCTGTGTTATGGACTATTTTTATTTATTTATTTATTTATTTATTTATTTATTTATTTATTTATTTATTTATTTTTCACATTTTTATACCACCCTTCCTCCAAGGAGCTCAGAGTGGTGTACATATTTCCTGCCCTCCTTTTTTGTCCTCACAACAACCCTGTGAGGTAGGTGGGGCTGAGAGATAGTGACTGGCCCAAGGTCACCCAGGAAGCTTCGTGGCTGAGCGGGGATTTGAACCTGGATCTTCCAGGTCTAAGTGAAAGCCATGATTCTCAGCATGAGTAGAACTTATATATTCTCTCCCCGTGTGACCAAGGCAGCTTACAACAATTTTAAAACCATAAATACGATAAAAATAGAAGACGGGTAAAATTACAGGCCAAATAACGATAAAACAACAACCCAGAATTCTGAGTTCAGCACGAAATTCTCTATGCGCAGAGTGCAGTTTTGGACTACGCACAAACCTGGCTGCAGTTCATGCATTGCAATATGTTCCTTGTGGCGGGGACCAATCCATAGGACAGGTAGATTTTGTTCCACATCCCTGCGGCATCTAACCTTGTAGCACAGGGCTGTCCGGAATCAATTATGATAATAGGGATTCGGAAGGACTTGCTCCATCTAGTGGCAGTTCAGAGCCACTTCGCGTAAAAAAGGCAATTAACTCGTTCACCCGTTCAGGGCCTGACCGGGTTTGAACCCAGCTTTTGTGCTATCAGACTTGACGGGATCCCAGCCGGAGGCATACGACTCACCAGATGTTTCCAGTGGAACTCAGCATTTTCAGTGTGAGCGGCTGGCTAAATCTGCCAATCCTTTACAGTGTAACCGTTCCAGGTCTTGGCTGTGCTGGGCTCTGCCGGAGAAATGTCATTTTTCTGTCCCTCAAATGTTGGTGTGAATCCTGAGGCAGGGAGCTCCCTCCACCAAGGCCCTTCTGTTCTGACCTACAACATTCCCTACAGCAATCCCTCCAAGGTTTTAGAGGTGGCCAATGGGCTTGGTGGTCTTTCCCTTTCCATAGCAATTTTATCTGCTTTTTGGTAGTTGCCTCAAGTCCTGCTCAGCTATGGTAAAAGGATGCATTACAGTACAGTAAAAGGTAAAGGTATCCCCTGACAATTAAGTCCAGTCGTGTCCGACTCTTAGGGTGTGGTGCTCATCTCCATTTCAAAGCCAAAGAGCCAGCGTTGTCCGAAGACGCCTCCGTGGTCATGTGGCCGGCATGACTCTCCTTGCCGCAGCGCGTAGCATGCAGCTGGAACACGGAGCGCTGTTTACCTTCCTGCAAGCGGTACCTATTTATCTACTCGCATTAACATGCTTTGGAACTGCTAGGTTGGCAGGAGCTGGCCAAGCAACGAGCGCTCACCCCGTCGCGGGAATCGAACTGCCGACGTTACCTTCATGTAAAAGGCAGAGAAACATTATTTCAGCTATAAGAAATAAGAGGCACTCCACAGTTTTTTTAATTAGAGCTGCGCTGAATATCCTGCTTTTGGAGTGAAAGTGGGATTTTGAAGTTCCTTCTTTTTGTTTTGTTTTGCTTTAGCTGTTTGCAGTCATTATTTTACCTCTCTTCTTCTCTTCCAGCACTGTTTTTCTTTCCCAGTTCTTCTTCTTTGCAGAGTGATCCTAGCCAATCAGGGATCACACAATAAACCCAATGATACCATGTAGCCTTGTAGTTTTGATTACAGGATGATGTCACAAGGCCAATTCAGAATGACACAGTATTTTAACCTGAATAAATGGAATTGTTTTATGTTACGGACTGTGAAACACTTACCCAATGGATTAAACTGTGTTGGGTTTGTGTCGATGCGGTTTCTTCAAACAGCCCCTAAAGAGGAGCAAATGACAGAAAATAGACCTTTGGAGAGGTGGGCAGGCTGGTTTTCCTACATCTGTGGAAAACCAGATGTACGTTTTTGCTCTTTATCCTACATCTGTGGTTGCTCACCATCTTGTCTTTTCCGCCTGCTTCTCTTTCCTCGTGGCAACTCCTACAGGATTTCCCGATCTTGCACCTGGATGGGATTGTCGATGAACACTCCAACGTCCTGGGCTTCTCCATGTTTAACACCAGCCACCCTTTCTACATGGAGTTCGTCCGCAGCCTCAACATGTCGTGGCGGGAGAACTGTGAACTTAACCCCTACCCTGGGCCTGCGGTAAGTCGGGCCAGCCGGTGCAGGGGAGGGGTGCGGGGAGTGTGTGCAGGAGTGTGTCCTCCTGTCAATATGTGAGGAAAGGAGGAGCATGTAAGTCAGTGTTTCACTAACTTTTTTGACCTGCGGCTCCCTTCACCATTGGCAACCATTGGCCGCGGCTCCCCAATACATGATGTTGATGCATGCCAATTGGCATTGCACCGTTTTCCGAGAGGCTCCCCTGGCTGGTATCCGCGGCTCCCCTGGCTGGTATCCGCGGCTCCCCTGGCTGGTATCCGCGGCTCCCCAATACATGATGATGATGTCTGCCAATTGGCATTGCACTGTTTTCCGAGAGGATTCCGTGGCACTCCGTGGCTCCCCTGCCTGGTATCCGCGGCTCCCCTGGGAGCCATGCCTCCTAGTTTGGGAAACACTGAGTAAGTCCTTTTTCTTTATTTCTTTCCAAATCCATGACTTATAACCTGTCCTCCCCAAGCAGCCCCCCTCGTAGCTCCCCTTAATCCTATCATCCCTTTGCTCTTTCTTTTTTCACCCCTGAAACAATAACCCACTTACCCATATTCCCAGAACATTTTTCCTATGTGTTTTCCTCTCTATGGCTGAAAGCCTGCAATGAAATTCTGCATCAATTTCGACGTTAAAATTCAAAGTTTGAGAATGTTCTTTCTTCAATCAATTCCAGCTCTAGTTAGAATCATGAAATATTTTGCACACAGCATTGAAAATAACCACACCCGTCCTCCATCAGAAAGGGAATGGTTTTATACTTGGGGTTTCTTAATCTTTTTGGGGTGTAGGTTCCCTTCAGCACAGACACAAATACAGAAAACACCACTCACACCTGAATGTTCATGCAGAAAAAGACTGCCACCGAATTTTCATCCACAACAGCATTTGACGTGATCATGGAGGCTCTTCCTGAGGCAAAAGAGTTTTGATAGGAGTCGAGAAATCTTCAGGCAGCAGCTTCCATACATCCCCATTGTCACTGGAAGGGCCATAGTGCTTGGTATTAGTGCTCCCTCTTGCACAACACCAGAACCAGGAGGTCTGGCTCAGTCGGTAGAGCTGCCTCCTTGTAAGCCTGAAGATCAGCAAATGGCCAGTTCAAGACACACCTCTGACAAAAAAAGCTGTGAAAGCCTCTGTGAGGAGAGATGCCAGCTGCATCGGCCGAGCGTGGGAGGCGACGGCCAGGGAGAGGCCAGACTGCAAAGGATACCATCTGGAATGCAGTTGTTCATGAAAGATTGAACATTTATATTATATACATGATTGTAAAGACCCCCATTAGTGGGGTTGGGAAAGCCTGCCCATGTAAACTGCCTTGGATTAAAGTCAGAGGAGAAATCCAATGACCAAGGAAGGCGGTATATAAATACTGTATATTATTATTATTATTATTATTAGAACCAGGGGGCGTGCACTAAAATTGAGTGGAGGGAGAGTTAGAACGGACAAAAGAAAATATTTCTTTACCCAGCGTGCAATTCATCTGTGGTACTCCTTGCCACAGGATGTGGTGGATGGCACCTGGCCTAGATGCCTTTAAAAGGGGTTTGGACAAATTCATGGAGGAAAAGACCATCACAGGTTACAAGCCATAAAGCAACCTCCTGGCTTTAGAAGTAGGTTTTCTCTGTGCCAGGTGCAAGGGAGGGACAACAGGAAACGGGTTATCTTGTTGGCGGTGTGCTCTCGGAGGCATCTGGTGGGGCCACTGTGAGATACAGGAAGCTGGACTAGATGGGCCTTTGGCCTGATCCAGCAGGGCTCTTCTGATGTTCTTATGTTCATGTACTTATGTTCATGACAAGGGAACTCCAATCATGTCCGTGGGCGGGAGGAGCTAGAGGAATGGAACTCCTTGCCATAGGATGTGGGAATGGCACCTGGCCTAGATGCCTTTAAAAGGGGTTTGGATAGATTCATGAAGGAAAAGACCATCACAGGTTACAAGCCATAAGCAACCTCCTGGTTTTAGAAGTGGGTTTTCTCTGTGCCAGGTGCAAGGGAGTGACAACGGGAAACAGGTTATCTTGTTGTCTTGTGCTCCCTGAGGCATCTGGTGGGGCCACTGTGTGATACAGGAAGCTGGACTAGATGGGCCTTTGGCCTGATCCAGCAGGGCTCTGCTTATGTTCTTATAGTTCAGTTCAGTTCAGTGGTAGAAAACGTAATTTGCATGCAGAGTTTCCCAGGTTCAGGTTGTGCAGATAAAAAACCCTCCTGAAGTTCTGGATTGCCACTGCCGGTCTGTGACAATACTGAGCTTGATGAATGAAGGGGCTGAAGCTACATCCTGGATTGTGCCTAAGGCGAAATGCAGAGTGAAATGGAATGTTCCAATGATGATGAACCGTCCAGTGAATTTCTAGGAAAGCCAAAATGATCTCAGTAAAGCTATTTACGTTTCTTGGTGGGGTTTTGCGAAACTCTAGTGCAGAATGCATAATTCCAATTTTAAGAGTCTCCGGTCTTTGGAAATCTATTTGAGATCCCTGACTGAGAACACTCCGAACGTTTCAGCGAAGCGTGTGGCTGATTCAGCCCATCTCTGGCTCTTCAGCCACATGAATGTTTTAATAGAACAATAGAAAACGATAATAGAACAGAGCGGATAGGGGAGAGGGCTTCAGGCAATGGTGTTCTGTGGGGGTCTCTGGGGCCGACCAGGTGAATTATTTGTCCCTTTCCAGCTGTCCGCAGCCCTGATGTTCGATGCTGTGCATGTCGTGGTGAGCGCAGTCCGGGAGCTGAACCGTAGCCAGGAGATCGGAGTCAAACCCTTGGCTTGCACTTCGGCTAACATCTGGCAGCACGGGACCAGCCTCATGAACTACCTACGAATGGTGAGACGTGACTCTGTTCACATTGGAGAAGACCCCGTGGTCTGACCGTGACTGAGTGAGAAGTTTGCACTTGATTAGATGTGCCCCAGATGTAACCCAGACATTGAGTTGGAGCAAAATGAGAACTGCAAGCAGAACCCCTGAGAGAAACGTTCTGGGGGTTGGCATTGCATACTTCCGAGCTTCCAAACTCTAGACCAGGGCTTCCCAACCAGTGGTACTAGTACCACCAGTGGTACTTTTGCGCGACTGCCGGTGGTCAGAGGCGTCGCTGGAGCGCGGCGGGGAGAGCAGACCGCCTGGGGGCGACGCACGCAAAGGGTGACGCGCGGTCCCGTGCGCGCAACCGCGCGCCGCGCGTATCGCCTCCCACTCCAGGAGGAGGCCTCAGAGCGTCCGCCCTCGGCGGAGCTCCAAGGCCTTCTGAAGGAGGCCCGATGCGCGACGTCATATTTATAAGGTTTTCGTGCCTGCGCAGAACGTTTGAGGGCAAATTTGCCCTCAGAAACTTACTGCGCATGCGCGAAAACCTTATAAATATGACGTCACACATCGGGCCTCCCTTAGAAGGCCCAAGACAGCCGGCCGGTGAAGATGTCTCCGGAGCCGGCTGTTGCGGCGGCACGGGGGTCATTAGGATGGCGCGCGTGCGCGCCCTTGCTACAGGGTGGCGTGCGCCCTAGTGACTCCACTGCCGGTGGTACTTGGACCACCGGAATCCTGCTCTGACGCAGCGCTTTTGGCACCATGTTTTTGCTCCTGAGAAACTCCTGCCTTTGGCCGAGCCTCTTGGGAACGCTGAGAAGGGCCCTCTCATCCACCCCGAGCCTCCTACCTGTGTTTTTTGGCCTCCGAAAACCTGGAAGTAACTGGCGAGGATGTCATCGCTAGTCACTTCCAGTGGTACGCAGCAGGAGAGTGGCGCTGGAGATGTTACTTGGCCAGGAAAGGGTTGAGAACCCCTGCTCTAGACTTCTCAATAGGTAGGCTATGGGTCACATCAGGAATGCCAACCCTCTTGAAATGGACCACCAAATGTCTGCAACCTCCCCCGCCCAGCCTTGGCCCCAGGTCTGGCCATTTCTCACTATATCTCCTTCTGTTTCCTTGTCTTTTTTTCCTTCCAACCCCCATCTCTGTCTCTCCATCCCTGGCCAGGTAGAGTATGACGGGCTGACAGGGCGTGTGGAATTCAACAGCAAGGGTCAGAGAACCAATTATACCTTGCGAATCCTGGAAAAAGCCCGCCATGGACACCGGGAGGTAAGAAAGGGGCTGGCCAGTAGGAGAGACTCTTCAGAGGACTGATTTGCCCTTTGTTTACCTTGCACTTCTGTTCAATGATTGTCTTCAGCTTGTTAGCTGACAAGCAAGGCGTCCTTGTAGTGGGACTGAAAGGCAGGATATAAATATTTTAAATAAATAAAATACAGGCCGCCACAACCGGGAATGCTCTGCGCACTCAGAGGGCCAGTCCCGAGGGTCCTCCAGCAAACTCTCTCCTCTCTACAGATCGGGGTGTGGTACTCCAACAGGACTCTTGCTATGAATGCCACGACGCTGGACATCAACATCTCGGAGAGCCTTGTAAACAAGACCTTGATAGTCACCACCATCTTGGTAAGTACGGCCACCTGGTTCAGGGCAGGCCACAGAACCTCCCAGGCAGACCCCCCCCCCCCAAATACCGTCCTCTCCTCCTCTTCCTGGCCCCTGGATTTGAAAATGAAGAGCGGAACAGAGCAGAAGAGGATGAGAAAGGAGTGATGGACAAGAGCGTTGGAGATTCCCCTTCCCTCTCCTCCACACTTCCTCTTCTGCTCGTTCCACATGCAGATGTAGTCTATCTGAATGCCAGGTGCTGCAGACAAGCAGCAGAGGTAGGCTACCCCGGCCGACCCTGTTTGTGAAACTTCTGCCAGAAGCAGAATGTTTGACTAGGTGGGTCTTTAGTCTGATCCTGTCATATTTCCGGTGGCCTTTGAAGCTTGTTGTTTTGCCAACTTGGGGAAAAGACCTGCCTGTCAGAATTGTGCAGGCCCTTAATGATGCGTGTACCTGACCTTTTGCTGGAACTCCTCTCTTGTATGGCAAAATACCACATATGCAGGTTGCTTGCCCCTTATCCGGACATCTGAAATCCAGACAATTCCAAAATCCAGACATTTTGGGCGCTGTGACTTTAAAAAAAAAAAAAAATTCCAGCACCTGGCTGGCATAGCACAAGGCATGCTGAGGCACAGCATTATTAAAAATATTGTATAAAATTACCTTCAGGCTATGTGTATAAGGTTTATACGAGACATAAATGAATTTCGTGTTTAGACTTGGGTCCCATCCCCAAGATATCTCATTAAATGTATGGAAATATTCCGAAATCCAGACAACTTCCCATCCCAAGCAGTCTGGATAAGGGATACTCAACCTGTAGTATTACACCCTGTCTCCCGCCTTCTCTTACAGGAGAACCCCTATGTGATGCGCCGTGCAAACTTCCAGGAACTGTCTGGCACAGAGCAGTACGAGGGCTTCTGCGTAGACATGCTTTACGAGCTCGCAGACATCCTGAAATTCCGCTTCCAGATTAAGCTGGTGGATGACGGGCTCTATGGGGCTCCTGAACCTAATGGATCTTGGACTGGCATGGTGGGAGAGCTCATCAATAGGGTAGGACCGCCGGATTTTTTTCTGGAGGAAAACCTCATCGCTTTGAACATTGTTGTTCCTTGGGCTCTTAAGCTCCTAATTTTTCATATTTTTTTTTATACCGCCCTTCCTCCAAGGAGCTCAGAGTGGTGTACATATTTCCTCCCCTCCTTTTTATCCTCACAACAACCCTGTGAGGTAGGTGGGGCTGAGAGATAGTGACTGGCCCAAGGTCACCCAGGAAGCTTCGTGGCTGAGCGGGGATTTGAACCTGGATCTTCCAGGTCTCTAAGTCCGACTCCCAAACCACTACACCATCCTGGCTCCCACACCATCCTAATCCAGATTGCAGAAAGACACGTGGGCTGGTGAGAGGAGGCAGTGTACCCAAGCATGTGCAGAGTGTTCCTCCTTTGCTCTTGGGTCACCATGCCTGTCCCATACACTTGTTGAATTCTGGATCTCTTGGAGAGTTTGCAGCCTAGCGCTATTTCTTTGTTTAATGGACTGGTCTGCACATGCCACAGAATGAGGCTAAGGGGTTCTGAAGTAGCAGAATGGACAGTACCACTTCAGGCTGTAGGGTAGGTGATCAGATTTTTGAATGCTTCTATACTTAGAAAAACTCTGTGTAAGTCGAAAGCTAGCATAGTAGGGAGCGGGCTTGGCCAGAATGCTGTTTGTCTGATATGCTAGCTAGTTATTTATCACAGGGAGTTTTTATTAACAGAGGAACATTCAGAAATGGTGCCCTCCCCTCCTGCCTTCTGAAGTGGTACAGTCCCATCTACTTCCACAGGACTGTACCACCTTTTCTATGGTTATTTCAGCCTTTTCTGGCAAGGGGCAGTGCCAGAAGGCTATCTATAGAAAACCATCTAGTTGCTTCAAGCCCAAACAGTTCCAGCAAGGGGTTTGTGATGATACAAAGATTGTGGTAAAAACACAAGATGGACTGTTGCGGGGAACGACTCCCATCTATGCTGGATTTTCTGACAAGGGGGTGAAAGCAAGAGTGTTGATGAGTGTTTGACTCCTCCAGTCCACCAGGGGGCGCTGAAGAAAGGAGGAAGGGGGGGAAACCATGGTTTAACTGCTCTTTCACTGCATGGGGGGGACGGGACACAATTATACATTAAATATACAAATACGGAAGAATCGCCAGGATTTCTATTGACATGGTTAAAAATCTCCTTAAAAATAAATGTGTAAGTTACCAGAGTGAGACATGTGGCCACACACAGATAAATACTTGAAATCAATATATAAAATGTGTGTTCTGCGTCCACTTTGAGCATGTGCTTGGCTTTCCTGGCCCATAGCTTTCCTCCCTCCACTCCTCTCCCTGCTTGCACGGCCCCCTCTGAGGTTTTTCCCAGCCTGCCCTGTTCACTTCCCTCCCAGAAGCCACCCTGTGTGTCAACAATCTATTGCTGACCACTTCACCCTGAGCAGTTATGCTGGCTGGAGGGTAGTGGAGGGCACACAGCTTCTTTATTCCTGGTCTCAACCAGCAGAGGGCGACCTACAGAGTCATGCTGGTTGGGGCGTCCAGTTCTCTGAGTGACAGCCAGGGGTCACTGTGCTTTGCTCCGCAGAAAGCTGATCTGGCCGTGGCTGCTTTCACTATCACAGCCGAGCGGGAGAAGGTCATCGACTTCTCCAAACCCTTCATGACTCTGGGGATCAGCATCCTGTACCGTGTCCACATGGTATGTGTACTGCGTCTTGTGGAACTGGGAGGGGACAGGGCTGAGAGATGAGGCAGGAGGGAGCGGGTTGAGCAGACCATTCTCAGGAACGCATTCTTTACAGGGACGCAAGCCTGGCTACTTCTCCTTCTTGGACCCCTTTTCCCCAGCTGTGTGGCTCTTCATGCTCCTAGCATATCTTGCTGTCAGCTGTGTCCTCTTCCTAGCTGCCCGGTAAGTGGTCGTCTTTGCCACCCCAAACATGAAGCCACAGTAGTCTTGCTTGCATGTTACATAGTGATACAACCCTAGATAGCAGAGAGAGGTGGCCAACATCTCTGTTCCGGGGGGGGGGGGCTAGTCTGTTCTCCAGTTATTTGTGTGTTTTTGTCACACAAACAGACTTCCCTAAAGCTGCTTCTCTCTAGCAGTTACTGCTTCACGGTTACATACCACACGTGTTTAGGCAAGTCTACACAAGTGCAGACTTGTGCATTCACACATTACATACAGAATCTGAAACAGAAAAGGAACGTGCTCATGTTACCTTTGTCGCAGGTTGTGGTAAATGTCAGGGTTCACTCTCCCTCCAAACCCTGTGACATTTCTTCATGGCTAGAGGTATTTAAGACTAGATCTAAAATATCTCTTAAACACTGGTTTATCTTTCTTGACTTCCATTCAGGAACAAGAAAGTTTAGTGAGGGTGGTAAGAATTCCCTCTAGAACAGGGGTGGCCAACCTTTAATGGTTGTACGGGGGGGGGGGCGTTTCCGTGGATTTGGTATCCATGGATTCACTTATCCGTGGTTTGCTGGGGCCCCCTGCGCCCCTTACCTTAGTTAGGCTTCCAGCGCTAACGCCAAGCAAGTGCATCTCTTTCTTTACAAAAACGCTATAATCCAGCATGCTTTTGTATGCTGGTTTATAGCACAGAGCAGGCAAGCAGCCTGCATACTAACTTCCTGCTTCCTGTTTAACGTTCGGGAGCCTCTCTAGTATGCAGGCTGCTTGCCTGCTCTGTGCTATAAACCAGCATACTTATAAGCATGCTGGATTATAGCGTTTTTGTAAAGAAAGAGATACGCTTGCTTGGCGCCGGCGCTGGAAGCCTAACTAAGGCAAGGGGCGTGGGGGAGCCCATAGCGTTCCCCCTATCCGCGGATTCCCAGTATCCGTGGGGGTGGCATGGACCTATGCCAGGTGCAAGGGAGTGACAACAGGTTATCTTGTTGACTGTGTCCTCTCGGAAGCATCTGGTGGGGCCACTGTGAGATACAGGAAGCTGGACTAGATGGGCCTTTGGCCTGATCCAGCAGGGCTCTTTCTTATGTTCTTATGTTCTTACGGGGGTCATACTGTATAGGTAAGGGCATTTCAGCAGGTGTAGCTGCTTTAGCAGCACCCTCAGCAATTGCAGCTGTGCCAAGATTCTGTCTTCTACACAACTCTTAACAACGCAGAGGCCCTAACGGTAGAAGGTTGGCCACCCCTGCTCTAGAACCTTAAGTCTGAACATGTTTACTTGGAAACAAGCCACGCATTCTTCATTTTCATTCTGCAGGCTGAGCCCCTATGAATGGTACAACCCGCACCCCTGTCTCCGAGAGCGGCACAATATCCTCGAAAACCAGTACACACTTGGCAACAGCCTCTGGTTTCCTGTTGGGGGCTTCATGCAGCAGGGGTCAGAGATCATGCCCCGGGCCCTCTCTACCCGCTGTGTCAGTGGGGTCTGGTGAGTAGCAGTGGGAGCTTGGTGAGTAGGAGGGAACCCCAGATGAGATCATCTTTATGAGTTGCTGGTTTATCTGTGGAGGTCTGCAGGCAGAGTTCTAGCTTGTAGAATCTCCTTAGAACCCCAAAGTTCACTAATTCAGACACGAGTGCAAACTAGGGGTGTCGGACCAGGCATAAAATGATCTCGGGAGATGGAGCCAGTTGTCTACTTGACCTCTGGAGTCATACACTGGGGTGACCTGCATATATAAATCTACATTTGAGTGACTACAGATCAGGGCTTCTCATTTAGAAGGGGGGAAGCCATTTTGTTTTTGCTTTTTAAAAAAAAATGGGTCTAAATTTTCTTTAAAAAATGGGTCGACTGCAAATTGCCCAGCTGCTCACCAGTAGATCCCAGTTACTGTCTTACTGTAATAGGGAATGAAAATATCTGGGTTTGGGGAACAGGCATCTAAGCAGGTTTGAGCCCTGATTTCTTTCTCCTGTTATATAACAACAACAACAATGACCAGTATTTATATACCGCCTTTTCTTTGGTCATCAGATTTCTCCTTTGACTTTAATATATGAAGCCGTCGCTACGATCTTCCCCTCCCCTTTGAGTAAACGTGTCCGCTCTTTTGTCTCTCTGGAAAAACGAGTAACTTCGCACCCGCTTACATGTTCTTATTATGTGTGAATTGGGTGTTTCTTTCTTGCCGCTGTTGCAGGTGGGCGTTCACTTTGATCATCATCTCCTCCTACACCGCCAACCTTGCTGCCTTCCTCACTGTGCAGCGCATGGAGGTGCCCATTGAATCGGCCGACGACTTGGCGGACCAGACCAACATTGAATATGGGACCATCCATGCTGGCTCCACGATGACCTTCTTCCAGGTGGGAGACGCGCTCCGCTCCCGCGTGGCTGGGCTCCTCTCCTCTGCCTCTTTCCTAAACTGTTGCACTGTCTGTTGATCGTGGGGCAATGCCTACAGCGTGGGGCAATGCATTTGCAATGGGTCCTTGAGGAGGACGGATAGTGTGTGGAAAATGTTAGATTGGAATTGAAAATCCGTAATTTTTTTAATAGAAAAGTTGAATGGCGTTGCTAGGGGCGGCGGCGGCATGGCCGGGTGTGTGTGTGTGTCAAAGCCCCCGCTGTGGTGGCAAAATGGAGGTGGCGGCAGCGAGTTTTTTCGCACCGCAAAGGCTTCTGCCGTTCTGCGGCTACAGAAGCCTCCGTCCAGACCGGTGACGGTGAGATTTGTTGCCCTCTCCTCCCTGCCCAGCCTCCCAAGGACATTTTTGTGCCGCGTGACATCACTCAGGAGTAGGTCGAGTGATGTCACGAGGGGTGTCATGGGGGGTAGCTAGGCCACTGGGAAAGATCTGCAAGTGTTTAGAAAAACACAAAAATGGAGAGGTCGATCTATCCGTGACTCTTGTGGCTGAGAGTGTGAGGGCAAACTAGCAGATTTTCAGATCCAATCTCACCTCAGCCATGAGCTCACCATTGTCTCTCATTGTCTTTGGCAATATGCCTTACTCTTGGCATCTGGTCCCCAAATTTGCAACGTGTGGATGATGATAATAATAATCTGCTGTTGTAAGGGTTACAAGGGCATCTTTTTAAAATGCAGAGATCATATATGTTACTTTATAATGCTTTATAAAATCGAAGTGTTGTTGTTAGACATGAGAGTTGCAGGCAGAACCTCTGGAGGCAGTATAACTCAGTATAACAATGCGGGGGCAAACAGCAGAGTCTGGCCGTATTTATAGGAGGAAGAAGGAGCTGATAGCTCATGCAGAAGGTTCCGGTTTCAGATCCGGTCCTTATGTCTTGTTTGATTCTTTCTGCTCGCTTTGACTGCTGGCATGGATTTTCAGATCTGGTGTGACACTTTCTACATGAACTGCTTCACAGGAACCCTTCCAAAATACTATCCCTAGGGACAAGCCTTCGCTTGAGCCAGGATTGTGCAAGGTTTAGTCCTGGAACCCGTTTCTAGGGACAAGGGTTGGCCACAGAACATAGAGAGAAGCAGTAAAGCAGACAGTGTGCCTGACTGAGCATGTTGAGAGTGTCTTTCCCTCACCACTGAGGGAATCATCACCAGTATCTACACACCTAGAATGGAGGGTGGTCTTCCAAGCACTGGTGTCACTGTAGCGTGGCGGGCGGGGCGGGCCGCCGGGGGGTGACGCGCACCAAGGGGTGACGCGCGTCACCTCCACGACGGCGCGCGTCACCCTCCGGAGGCCGGACGCTCCGAGGCCGGGGAGCGTCCGGCCCGGCCGGCGCTCCAGGGCCTTCTGAAAAGAAGAGGCCCTGGAGCGCTTGCGTTAAAACGCGAACTTTGAAGATTTTCGCGCATGCGCAAACCCTTTTCTGAGGGCAAGGGCCTGCCCTCTTGCCCTCAGGAGGGTCTGCGCATGCACGAAAATCTTCAAAGTTCGCGTTTTAACGCAAGCGCTCCAGGGCCTCTTCTTTTCAGAAGGCCCTGGAGCGCTTCCCGGCCGGCTCCCAGAGGGTGACGAGCGCCGGAAAAGGTAAGTTTCTGTAGGGGGGGGTGAGTCGGGGGGGTGAGTCGGGGGGGTGACGCGCATCCCCCGCTCTGGGGTGACGCGCGTCACAGTGACGCCACTGCTTCCAAGGTAGCGGGTTCAGCTTCTGGGATGCTCAAACCCTTGCACCAACCATTTTTCCTGCCCTCATAGCCTTGCTGTGGAAAACGGTACACTGAGGGAGGCGTTCTCTTGGCGTTCTTATCCTCTGGCTGTTTTTACTTCTGAATCTCCACAAAGCCTCTTCAGGGCTCAGTTGATGGCTGAGATGACTTTCAGCTGTTTATCTACCCCACACATTTTCATGTGTGGATTCAGCTTTCCACCCCAAATACCTCTTTCCACTCGCCCATGAGCCCAGGCCTGCAAAAAAAAAGACCCCACTCTTTTCTCCTGATACTGCATTGGGCTAATAATGGCCTACTCCTCAGAAAATATTCAGAGTGCTCGTCAGGCCACACCCATGGAGTCTGAACACGCTACCAGTAGTACCTCACTGGTAGCGGGAGACAGAGGGGAGTGGGGAAGGTCAGGGCTTGAGGTTTCCATGACAACAGTAGCTGGCAGTGACCAGTCTCTTCAGGCCTTTGCCCCCCCCCCCCCGCCATTCCATTCTGCTCTTGGTCGCTCTGGCAACCGGTCTCCACAGTAACAGCAGTCTTTACTCCAGGAGATGTTCATGAAGGGAAATCAATCAACTATCAAGGTGGCAGGAAAACAAACCCACCGCATTCCCACAGATCTGAAGCCACAGCCTCACCTTCCTCAGGGCCCTGCAAATCCTTTTCCATCCTGACATCAAACCCGCTCCTAGCAAATTGCTGCCTCTCTCCCTCAAGGGGTGCTGGGTTGCCGCAGCCTGCAAACTGGTGTTTAGCATGGAATTGTCCCATGCCGGTGGTTGAGAACCTTGGCTTCAATGAAAGAACAAAACACCAACACCGCCCCACTCCAAAACAGGTCAGCAAGAAATAGGAGTTGGGGTAGAGAGCTGTGCAGGTGGAAAGATGGCCACTCAGTTTCCAGAGGACCTCTATTGACTTCTGTGGGGCTAAGAAGTATATGAGTTAAATTCTGGGTTGCAGTCAGAGAGAGAGAGAGAGAGAGAGAGAGAGAGAGAGAGAGAGAGAGAGAGAGAGAGCAAATCTGACCCTCACCCCCAACACTGGAGTCACCAGGGTCAGGTTTAACCTTTCCTCCATAGAAGTGAATGGCTAAAAAACCAGGCATTGCAATGGAGCCCAAATCTGCTCATCTCTTTTGACAGCATATAGTTTTCTACAGCTAAAACTCTACGGGTGGGTGCAGTGTGTCTTTCTGCAACATACGGGGCTTGTCTATATATACGCTCCATGCCTGTCAAAGTGACATTTTGCTAGAACAAAGAGAGCCATGAAAATACACCACCTTGCAGTATATTAGCTACTCAGCACTCCTCACTTATCTGCCCTTGGCTTCCTTCCTCTCCCTCTCACCCCTTTGCCCATCTCTCCTCCCCAGAATTCTCGGTACCAGACATACCAGCGGATGTGGAACTACATGCATTCAAAGCAGCCCAGCGTTTTTGTAAAGAGCACAGAAGAGGGGATTGCCAGGGTGCTGAATTCAAAATATGCCTTCCTGCTCGAGAGCACTATGAATGAATATCACCGGAGGCTCAACTGTAACCTCACACAGATCGGGGGGCTCCTGGATACCAAGGGCTATGGTATTGGCATGCCGCTGGGTGAGTGGTAGTGCCTGGGCAAATCGATGACTGCTGTGGGTGCTTGGAACAGGAAAATGGAAAGAACCAACAGAGTAGAGCAGGGATGATGGGGGCATATGATCATGAACCTATTACAGTACTTATGAAAGTGCTAGGTGCTGTATGGAAATTGAGCCAAGGCCCTACCTGCAGGCTTATAATGGAAAATTAGTGAGCATGACACTATAATGCAGTGGTTTATTTATTTATTTACTTATTTACTTATTTATTTATTTATATACCGCCTTTCTTATCCTCAGATTTACATAGACAGGCTTATCTAGATCCGATAAGGATCTTTACAATATTGTTCTGTATAAAAGGTAAAGGTGACCCCTGACAATTAAGTCCGGTCGTGTCTGTCTCTAGGGTGTAGTGCTCATCCCCATTTCAAAGCCGAAGAGCCAGCATTGTCCGAAGACGCCTCCGTGGTCATGTGGCCGGCATGACTCTCCTTGCCGCAGCGCGTAGCATGCGGCTGGAACACGGAGCGCTGTTTACCTTCCCGCAAGTGGTACCTATTTATCTACTTGCATTAACATGCTTTGGAACTGCTAGGTTGGCAGGAGCTGGCCAAGCAACCTACAATTCCAGCTGGTTTCCTCCATGGTGTAGTCATCTTCACTAGCTGCTGAACACAAGCCTCAGGCTCTCTGCAGGATGCCACAGATCATGCTGAACAGGGAAACATTTTTCCAGTTGTCATCGCTCTGTCACTGACATTCTCAGCATTCCAGTCTGTTCTCTCACCGCACCACGCAACAGCGACTCCTCTCTGCCACCAAGGGTCATGACAGCTTATCAGTGACTTCCTGGTCACCCTTCCAGAATGAAAACTGACTTTCCTGGTTAGCGTTCGGCAGTCTTCAGGCAGTTCAACCTTGGGACCACACCTTAAACTTTTTAGCACCGGGACCCACTTTTAAAAATGACCCACCTATCAGGACCCACCTAGCTTTACGAGACGCTCAAACATTTATCTCCCTATATTTACACAAGCTTGCAAACTGCAGGAGTTCAGCTGTCTGCAGGGTAATTAGCAGCTATCTTGCAAACTGCAGGAGCTCAGCTTTTTGAAGGGCAATGAGCAGCTATCTGATTTTTGAATAGCCTCAGGGCTTGTGGCAATTACTTATCTGGTCTTTCCATCACCTGGGACCCACCAGAAATCAGGTCGAGACCCACCAAGTGGGTCCTGACCCACAGTTTGAGAAACACTGCTATAATGGGATTGGCAAAGTTACCCCGGCGGTTCTGTGGGAAGTGATGGGGAAGGGTCACACCAGGAAGTCTTTGAGGGGCTGGGTCAGGGACCCTGTTGTTGGGATGGCCTGGATGATCCAGGCTGGATCTCAAGTTGTTGGAAGTGCGGAACTGCAAATAATTGTTAGCTGTGCAGCAGCTTCCGCTTGGGATGAACTTGGACAAAGAGGAACGCAAATCAACAAGAGGTGGATGTTAAAAAGAAGCTTTTAAAATGCTTTTAGGAGGTAGGCGTTTAGTAAGTGTGTTTTTGCAGAGAGCTCCAGCTTAATTTAGCAGATGTGCTCCTGAAAGCCTTGTCTTGCTTATCCTAAATGCTGACAAAGCCTTGAACACCCGGAGCTAAGTAGGAGACGATACGTAAGATTCAGAGGCAGCAGGAAAATATTGTCACAACATTTTCAGTAAACTCCTGCACAAATGTTGGAGTTGGCGTAGCTTCTTTGTGGAATGGACTCATGGGGATGAATTCATATGGATTGGCAGGCCCCTGTCATCTTTATCTCTTGGCACCCTGCAGGCTCCCCATTCCGAGATGAGATCACGCTCGCTATCCTGCAGCTTCAGGAGAACAACCGCTTGGAAATCCTGAAACGCAAATGGTGGGAGGGGAGCAAGTGCCCTAAAGAGGAAGATCACCGGGCCAAAGGTCAGAAGTCAAGGGTTAAGGGAGGGGAACCCATGGGTGCTACCAGAGGCGTCACTATGCGGCCCCTGTGACGCCACTACCGGAAGTGACGTTACCACTGCTGCACATCCCAGTGGAGACACAGGGTGGGAGGGTGGGCCAAATCCATCGCCGCTGCTCCCGCCACCAAAACGGAGCGGTTGTCGCCGCCTGTTTTGTCGTCGTCCCCGCGTGTCGCCCGGGGACAGACCGCCCCACCCACCCCGCCACTGGGTGCTACTAAGCTGAGATTGCTAATGGAGAGAAGACCCAAGGGAGTCCAACAATTATGTATATGAGGTCAGGCTTTGGGGGGGCTTTAGGAATTAAATACAGCAAGTCCTCACTTAAAGTTGTTTTGTTTAAAGTCGTTTTGTTTTAAAGTTGATGGGAAAATGCCATAGGAATGTTTAGGTTTATCAACTAGCCTATGGTGAAATTGGTTTCATTATACTGTAAGTTGTTTCGATTCAAGTCGCAGTTTCCAAGAAGAACCTATCGTCAACTTTAAGTGCGGACTTGCTGTTATATGGGGCTAGCTTTGTTGTATTGTAAGCAGCAAATGTCTGTTTCCTACACCACACGTTGGGCTGGATTGCTGAGAGGCTGGGCACAGCGGCCTCTTGTGGCAACAGAGGAGACTGCGGACAGAAAAAATGTGATGCCGCCGTCATCTCAGCTCTTCTGCTTAGTTTCCTTATCAGAAGGAAATCAAATATCTGTGTGACCCGTTCAGCAAGTGAAGGTCAAACTGGAGACGATGCGTCTTGGCATCTCTGTCTGTTAACCTTTTGAAAAATAGCCATTGTGGGGCCCAATCCAAATTGGGCCTACTGAGTAGGGGAGAGGGGTCTAATCCTTTCCTGGCCTGTGCTCTGTTCTTGGTGAAAAACAGCCCCCTTGGAGCTACCTTTGGAAGAAAAGAATATACGAGCACAAATGACAGCAGCGAGGGGGTATTTGTTGAGAAACAGGACGGGGGAAAGGGTTAAGCCCCCTCACCTCCTGCACACCATTGTTCTGATAAGAGTTGGGGGTTCCCAAAGCTGCCATTAGAAAAGAAAAGATGGAAATACGATGGTGCGTTTTCTTGTCATGGTCATACCAGGGTCACCACAGCATCTTTTCTGATCTCCCCCTTTTTATTCTTCCCACAGGGCTGGGCATGGAGAATATCGGTGGCATTTTCGTGGTGCTTATCTGTGGGCTCATCATTGCTGTCTTCGTGGCTGTCATGGAGTTTGTCTGGGCCACACGCCGCTCAGCTGAACACGAGGAGGTGAGGCGAAGGGAAGGGAAGGTCCGGAAACGAAGCTGTGGAAACAAGACCTTTCCCCGTCAGCCTCTGAGGACAAGCATAAACTGGCACTATTAAGAATGAAGCCAGTAATTTTGTCAGTGGGCCACAAGGAGAACGGGGAGCGATCAAGGAAGTCTCCTGTGTGGGATGAACCCAAAGGAAGCACAGAATGTGTAGGCTGGTTCGGATGACACATCTCAGCCGACCCCACCCACCCACACTTCCAAGATGTGTCGTACTTAAAGCTGTGGGAGACGAGGCGGTTTGGATGAACTGCATACTATTACAAGAGGAGAAATGGTGTGCCAGGAGAGGGAGTGGGCCTAGTCGCAGGTGGATGAGGCTGGCTCAGATGGATCATCCAAATAGGCCCTGTGTTGCAAGTCGGTTACTGGTTTTCCTAGAGGTCCAGTTTGCTAAACTAGTGAGGGTTCGTAGGCCAGTCCCCTCTCCAAATTATCTGCTATCAGGGCAAGCCGGTTCTCGCAGATTCCACTCCCTCTACAAACCTCTGTTCCCTCCGGACAACAGCAGCAGGGCAGGGGGAGGTGGTAAAGATGGCACCTCTCTGGAGGCCGACCCATTCTGAAGATGGGTATATAAAGCCCGCCACAGGAAGCAGGAAGGAAGGGCCAAATAAGCAGGACTTCCTGTCCAGACCCCACCTTAGTTTGGGAAAGGGATGTGTCCCCTCTTCCTTTCTAATTTACATCCCATTTTTAGATCTTCACAGGCCAAGAACGTGTGTGTGTGTGTGTGGGGGGGGAGCTAGACCACTCCCTAGAATAGTCACATTTTACAGAGCTGTTCCTCCGCTTCTACCTGCAGATCTCAGTTTGCCAGGAGATGCTGCGAGAGCTACGCCATGCTGTTTCCTGCCGCAAGCCGACCCGCTCCCGCCGGCGGCGTCGGCACTACATGACCCGAGGAGCCCTGTCGCTGCGCTCTGTCCGCGAGATGCGCCTCAGCAACGGCAAGCTGTACTCGGGGACTTTAGTGTCGGAGCCGGGCCCACAGCGACTCCTGGAGGAGCCCCCCCGGCCTTGCACCCACGTCCGCATCTGCCACGAGTGCCGACGTATCCAGACTCTTCGGGGAGCCCCCCCACCGCCCCGGGGGCCCCCGCCCACTGAGGAGGGCACTCCACGACGGGGAGTCCCCCGTGAACTCAGCGAGCAGGAGTGACCCCTCCCCACTTGCTTACTGCTCCCCCCCCACCTCGGCCCTGCCTTCGCTCTCTGGCGGAGGTGTCTGCTATTAGACATGTACGCTATGCGTATGCCCGGACACAGGGACCCAGACCTGTGGCACTCTCCCTGGCACAGAGTCCCTTGCCCTTTGTGGGGGGGGGGGAGGGAACGAAATCCTTGCAGCCCCCCCCCCCAGTGTTTTGGAGAAAATAATCCAGACCTCTCCCTAAAATCCAAGGAAAGAGTCTCTTTCTAATCCCCACTCCTTGGGGGGAAGAGACATCCCCCACTCCCCACTGATCCTTGCCATTGGGGTGATAGACCTGTGCCTGCCTAATCTTTGACACTGGGGCAAGACAGACTCCAGAACCCACTTGCTATGGGGAAAAGAGATCCACACCAGAGCCTATATCCACCTTTTGTGGGGCAGCTACTCTGCAGATATCTCCACCTGCAGAGTCCGTCCCGTACGTCGACCTTGCCCGTTCCAACTCCTACTTGCCCTTCCACAGTGCAGCTGACTCCTCCCCTGGGAGACCCCCCCTTTGTGTGGTTCCTCCATCCCTTCACCCTATGGATGGGGTTGCTCAAGCAGATGCACAAAAGGGGAGAAATTGCTACACTGCCCCTGTCATGTGCCTCGAGAATGCTGGGAAACAACACATTTGGGGGCTGGGGGCTGTTTGCATTGAGCCCTCTTTATATGTGTGTGTGGGGGATGAAGGTTGGAACTCCTGTCAGAAAAACACGTAGCAGAAAGGAGCCCCCCTCCATCCCATCATAAGACGAACAAAGGTGTGGGGGGAAGAAAACTGGGCTACCCATACTTTTGGGGTCTGGGGTTGAACTCAGGGTTTCTCAACGATCAATTAAGCCGCCTTAGGAGGAACTGCGGCGCCCGTTGGACTCCACACTTTTAGCACTCAAAGCTGGAAGCAAACAGGGCCACGATCCGAAGAATGCAAGTGGAAGAATGCCAACAGAGGTAAAAAGAAACCCAACTCTTGGGTAAGGGGTGGGGGAAGCAAAACTGCACAGGACCCTGAAAGCAGAAGATGGCAGAGAGTGAGGAGGGGTCTGTGGGGCCCCGTCCCCACGGCACCTTGTCTGTCTTTTTTTAATTTTTGTTTATTCTTTTAATTTTTTTTCTTTTTTTGGAGAAATTTCTATAGAAGCCAAAAACTGGAGACTTTAGTGGCAACCCCAAAAGACGAATAAACGTGAAAATACTTGATTCTTTTATGTGAGTGATGGAAGCAGATCTTTCTTTCAGTGTGAAAGACGGCTCGATGCCCATATACGCACTCCCCCCTACATCCACGCTCCACCGTCTGTTGTGTTGTTTTCACTTGAGTAAGCTTGACTCATGCTGTGGTCACACAAGAACTTGTAAGAAGCATGATGAACCTCTATAGCAGGGGCGGCCAAACTTGCTTTATAAGTAAGAGCCACATACGATGAACTTCAGATGTTTGAGAGCCGCAATATTTAAGAAGCATTTTAAGTTCTTAAATATATGTACTCACCGTGACGAACATTAAACTTATGTTTGAATCCAGTGGATTCTCAGTTTATACCTGGTAAATAATCATAAAGCTTGGACACTTCTTATTTACCTTTTATATTGTGATGGAAAAAGGAGCTCAGCCAACATTTTTCCGAGAGCTGCATATTATACGTCAAAGAGTGGCTCAGGAGCCGCAGTTTGGCCACCCCTGCTCTATCGGTTAATCAGGAACATTCATAACTCTGTGAAAGAGTCCCTGCTTTGCATTGCAGAAGGTCTTTGTTCAATCCCAGTCAACGTCTCTAGGTAGGACTGGGAAAGACACCCCCCCCCCCAAGAGAGCTCCTTCCAGCCGGTGGGGGTCTGATGTTTATTCTTCCTTGGAATAAATTTAGAATGGATTAATGTGCATAGATGTTAAGAGTGCATTAACAAAACACATGTTAAAATATTAAAAAAGAAATGGAGATAACTGAATTTCAAACCCAGCCGGCCTCAATGCTAGGCAGGGTCGAGGGACCTCCCCCAGGTTCCTGATTTTCAGGGCAGCAAATGTTCAAATACTTCACTTTATTACTATTACTGTACTTTTGCCACCAGGTCTTGCATTGGAGAGGGAACCTGGCTCAGACACTAACAGTCCTTTGTCTTTGGTTTCCTATGTGGGTAGGTTCAAGAGATGAAAACTTTGAGGCTTATGTTACATTTTGACAGATTTCTGATCTGATTCCGTTGGATGTCTCAAGTCAAAAAGAGAGGTCATAAATTACATCCCTGTACAGCAAACTACAAATAGAAACTCCTCTCTCTCTCTCTCTCTCTCTCTCTCTCTCTCTCTCTCTCTCTCTCTCTCTCTCTCTCTCTCTCTCTCTCTCTCTCTCTCTCTAAGATGTGATACTTTTCATCCCAAATGTATCAGGAACAATTTAGCACATTGTCAGTCTTTAAGACTGAGGAGAAACTGTTCTAAATTCAATGTTTTTTTTTTTTAAATTCTCCTTGCCAAATTGAGCTCTGGAAGAGGCCCAAAATAAAATATAAAGAACTAGCAATATACTTCAGCACTGAATGAAGCAAGGACTCCTAAGACCCATGTCTATAAAGTCCTAATATTTTCCTCATGCATAATGTTTGATGCACATAATCTTCATAGTTTCCTTGTTTGGTTAGCTTCAGGCAGCTTGGCAAAACATTGTCCGCTTTTTCTTCCTCAGGTTTGAGAGCCAAAGTAGATGTTACACAGAAACAGTTGGTTCTCAACCCGATTCCTCTTTTATTTTCACTAGTGTGGGTGCCAGTGAACAAATTTGTGTGGAAAATGGGTTGAGAGTGTGGGGGTTTACCTCAGTTTTGACTTGTTCCGCCCAGCCAAATTCTGAGGCCTCACCTAAACCCCTCCTGTTCGCCAATCCTCACATGTCTATTATCTTGGGAAATGTTGGGACCCCTCATATGTGAAAATTTTGGCTGAACGAAATGCGAACGCGGGCAAAGTGGAGTTTGAACCTAGGGGCGGGACACCAGATGCATACGGGCCTAGACGCGTGCGGTGTAACTCCAACTTTAGAAGCCGACTGCTAACCAGGGCTCGATGCAACGCAGCAGGTCTCAGCGTTAGCCACAATGTGTTCTGCGTAGTAGAGGGGGAAATGCACAAAATGTGATTCTAAGAAAATCTTACCGTTTTGATCTACGCATTTCCAACGAGATGTCCCGATGTCTGAGATTATTTCAATCATGAAGAAGAAAGCCTCCATTTCAACTATTGATTTTAGTCTGCCTGCCAGTACTCATTTCTGATCTTGACGACAGAGGGACATTTTTATTGATTGACACAGCCATTAAGTCATGTTGATTTGCAATTAAATAATGCTTCTGCAAAGGATGGAGCATGCCCCCCCCCCCCATTTTGGTGTGCGCACTGTAACCAAATATGTCGTCTGGTCTAGTAAGGAAATGCATAGGGGTATAAAACATTATCTGTCTTTTATTTCATAAAAGGCAAGGTTTCATGCAGTGATGCTTTTGATAGAGGCTTGTGGATTCAGCATAGTTCACATGAAGCAGGGTCCTCTCAGCACCTGAGAGAAGAATTCCAACTTTTACTACTTCCTGGATTTGAAGAGGAAGAGAAGAATAGAGTGGAGGAGGAAGTGTGGAGGAGAGCTGTTCCTGTCTTCCACACTTTTCTATTCCCCCTTTTTTGAAACCGAGGAGTCAGGAACACAAAGGCAGGCAATATCAGATTTCTTGATAATGTAATATAAATGTTCATATCTTTTGTGCACAACATAGCAAGTCAAGATTTTATAGCAAGTTTATTTATTTATTTTTAACCTTTATAGCAAGTCAAGATCCTTGGTTCATTTTCCTTAGGATTGTCAACACAGTAGCTCTCCAGGATTTGAGGCAAGACTCTTTCTCTGCCCTACCTATTGTTGTTGTTCAGTCGTTAAGTCGTGTCCGACCCTTCGGGATCCCATGAACCACATCCCGCCAGGCCTTCCTGTCCTCCACTATCTTCCTGAGTTCGCTCATTTTCATGTTCGTTGCATCGGTGATGCTGTCTAACCATCTCGTCCTTTGCCTTCCCCTTCTCCTTTTGCCTTCAATCTTTCCCAGCATCAGAGTCTTCTCCAGAGAGTCCTCTCTTCGCATTAGGTGGCCAAAATATTTGAGCTTCAGCCTCAGTACCTGTCCTTCCAGGGAACAGTCAGGGTTGATTTCATTTAGGATTGACTGATTTGATCTCCTAGCAGTCCAAGGGACTCTCAGGAGTCTTCTCCAGCACCACAGTTCGAAAGCATCTATTCTTCGGCGCTCAGCCTTCCTTATGGTCCAGCTCTCGCAACCATACATTGCTACTGGGAACACCATCACCCTGACTATGCGAACTTTTGTTGGCATGGTGATATCTCTGCTTTTTATTATGCTATAGCTGCCAGGATGTGACCTTCCATATAGCAGATGCTCTTCAACTGAACTAAAGTCTCTTGATATGGTTTGCTTTTAAAAACAGAAGGCATTTAAAAAGAGCTTATTCTTTAAAACAAATTGTAAAAAAAGAAATTGATTTTTTCAAAAGTAATTATTTCCCCACATTTTGCACACCAGAATTTGGACTCCCAAAAAAACCACCCTTCCTTGGAGTATGGAGCACCTTTTAGTTCAACTTTCTAACACCAGGTGGCATCCTCTTCCTGAAATTCATTCTGATTACTTCCTGAGAGGAAGGAGGGGGGGGCAATGGAAACTTTGAGTCCCCATCTAATTTTCAGTGGCTGATCTTTCTGAGAATGTAGGTTTCACAATTATAGGGTACCAAAGAAGCTCTTTCTGACTTATTTCCACGTGTAATGTAGGCTCGATGGCTTTCATATCCTATCTGGAAACAGAGCAGGTCAGATTTGGCAAGAGCCTGCCCTGATTATGCACATCTCATTAGGGACATGCAGTCAGGTGAGGCAGAGCCTCACCAAACCTAACAAAACAAGTTAAAAAAAAAGTGCCTTGGCTTTCTGCCACTCCTTTCCTCTCCAGCATAATGAATGAGTTAAATAGCACATGATGCCCAGATACACATTACAATAACACCTGAGCTACCTTAGTCAGGCTGCAATCATGGCTGCCTTCCAGTGGAAAACAGGCAGGGCAACTGACATCCAATGGGGGAAAAAGGCAGGACACCCTGCCTCATCAAGTTCTGGCGAGGCAGCAGGTAGGATTGCCTCCATTCTGTTAAAACAAGCCATGAGAAAAGGAAGGAATCAGCAGAGCAGCAGGAAAAGCAGCCTGTGTTGGGCTCTCTTTAGCTCTGAGTGGGGGGGAAGGTGAGTTTTTTTATTTATTTCTGGGGGGGAGAGAGTATCTGTATGTGGCTAGGCTGTGCCTCCTTCCCCCCTCCCCCTCCCCGGGTCTGGACCTCACCGCACATCATTGCATCTCATCGAGGTGAGGTATCTAGTATTATTCTGTGAAGCTCAACTGTCCCATCCTTTCAGCCCTTCACAAACAGCATACACTGTCCAGATATCGCAGCATAACACAACATGGTAGAGAGCAGGGATTTTCCCAAAGCAAATTCCTGGAAGAGACTCACAGAAGCAAGCCAAAACCACACACTGCAGAGGAAGGCAAATGTTTTAAAACCGAATAACTGGCAAATTCACCTGGGAGGGGGAAGTGTCTCGGTGCCAAATAGGGTGACTCAACAGCTGTCCAGTGAGAATGGTTTGTGCCAGTTTCCTGGTGTCCCACTTTTGTAGGGACCCTCTGTTCTCCAGTGGTCTGGGAGCAGGGGTAGCCTAAGTTAGTAAGACCTCCTCGTGCCTGAGGTGATTCAGCAAATGCCTCTTTCCCCCTCCCGCTTCCTGAATTTGAAAAGGAAGAGAGGGACAGAGAGGAAGAGGAAGTTTGGAGGAGAATTGAGTAGCAAGCTAGAGTGTCTGTGTTCCTCCCCCTCTTCCTTTTTGAATCTAGGGAGTGGAAAGAGACAGAACAATGGAGGCAGGTTGGGGGATGGAGTTGGACCCAACTCCTCAGCGATGGGCACAGCCCTGTTTGGGAATACAGTACTCCCCCCATATCCCCTGGGGATATGTTCCAGGCCCCTCCGTGGATACTTGAAACCGTAGATAGGAGCGAACCCCCCTCCATGGTTTCCTGAGGGCCCCCCGCCCTGCCTCCTCTGCGGGCAGGTGTGTGCACCCCCAGCTCTTATTTTTCTTTCAGCAAGCTTTGTTTCTTCCTTAAAACAAACAGAGAAGCAGCCACCATTGTATGCAAGTAGAACGAGACTAAGTCCTAGAGAGGCTCTGCAAGATTTCTGTTAATCTTGCAGAGCCTCTCTAGGACTTAGTCTTGTTCTACTTGCCTGCAATAAGCAGCCAGAGGCTGCTTCTCCTGTTTGTTTAAGGAAGAAATGAAGCTTACTGGGGAAAAAAGTAAAAGCCTGGGGGGGAGGGTCCCCACAATCCGTGGATAACTGAAACCATGGATAGCGAATCCGTGGATATGGGGGCCCACCTGTATATTTTGCCACACAAATGGACCCATTAACAAAAACTGTCTCGGATGAAATACTTCCCCAATTATGGACCCTGTCTGCTCAAGCACAGCCCTATATACAAACACACAGCCTTACACGTAACAGGTATTCAAACACTGAACAAAATGTGTAACACTATTTCCCTTTTCAATATTAGTGAAACTGGGTAGACTTTTTATTACCATGCCCTGATCAAAATTTGGTAGGGCTACCAAATACCAGATAAGAGTGCTTTTGAGGACTGGATCTGGTGTTTGGGCAGAGAATGGCCCATTCTGTTCCCCAAAACGAGGAAAATCCCATGTCTCCTTCATACAGTTTTCAGCAGCTTACAGGAGTGTCCCCCTGGACTAATTCGTCTGGTCAAATCCATATCCACACACCTACTCTGAAGGAGGAAAGGAGCATGGAGTCTCCAACTCTATAGCCAGTCGCGTCGCTAGGACGCGCGACACCCTAGAGCGGGGGCGTGAGTCACCTTTAAGGGAGAGGCTCCGCCCCCGCGCGTGACATCACGCGCAGGAGCAGAGCACCCTCCCCGCTCCGTTTTCGGCTCATTTTGGAGCCAAACGGACACAGGGGAGGGCGGGCAGGCCCAGCTCCACCGCCAAACTGTAAGTGGGGGGGTCGCGCGTCACCCCTATGCGTGCGACACCCCCTGGCGGCCTGCCCCCCGCGCTTCCCCCTGTCGACGCCCATGTCTATAGCCCACCTCTCGCCTCCCCATTTCCTCTCCTGCTCCATCTTCAACTTCCTTTTCCATGACAGGGAGTGGGAAGAAGCCGAGGAGCAATAGAGGCTAGTGGGTGGACAAAAATGGGTGCCTCCCTAACAATCTGCTACCTGAGGCAACCACCTCAACTTGTCTCATGTTTGGGCAGGCCCTGTTCACTGAGAGCTAGTATAGTGTGGCGATGAGGAAGTTTTAGCTACTGCATTGCCTCCCAAGTTGCAATATAATACTGATTTAGCCTGCAGACAGATTGTACAGATTATGCAGAGAATAATATATGCAAAGCACTTTGAGCACTTAAAGGCGCAATATAAATGTCATGATTACTCTTCATTAAGACAGAGCCAGCAGTGTTATGATCTCGGACATACATCTTCAGGAGCTGCTGAGTTAAAAGGAATTCTGGGGTTACCTTCTTGGCAATTGGGTGGCAAAATGCCTGGGGGGCGAGCGAGTGTCCTTGCATTTAGATTATCTTCTGCTCCTCTAGTAATTATTAGAATTTGAATAATTACTGAGCTCCTTTAGAGCCCCATAACTGAAAGGCAGCAATGATGTCCCTGCTGCCCTTCAAATTCCAGAGGTGCTCAAAGGTGGGGGGAAAAGAAATACGTACTGTACACACAGTAAAGCACAACGCGTGAGGCAACCTTCAAGCTGAACACACGGTGGCAGCATTGAGTCCGATTCCGCCCTCTATGCCCTGCTGTTGTCTTTGGAGTTTCCTGACCAATGAAATGGGGCACTTACTGGCTGTACGAACGGAGAAAAGGCTCCCCCCTCCTCGAAGCCTGGTTTGGGGTGTGTGTGTGTTTGGAGGGGTAGGAGAGAGATATGTGCAACTGCTGGAAAAGGGGGGGGGGAGAATCCTAATTAAGGATATTAGTGTGGCGGGTGGGAACATCCCAGCACCTGGATATAATAGGGAAGAAGTTGGGACCCAAAGAAGAGTCTATGGGGGAGGCAAGGCGGATCGTGGGGGTGGTGATGGAAAGCAATCACCTCTTCAACGGAGGAGTCAAGCAGCATTTCTGCTGTTGGGCCGAAGCAATGCGATACTCATTTTCCTATGGAGAAGTCATGATTCGGGGAGGGGCTTGTTCCTTTGGGAGAGAAGGAAGGAGGAGGAGAAGGAAGGGGCGGTGGAGGCGGCATCAGCTGAGAGACCCCCTCCCCAAATCCCTGATGGGTCATGTAAAAAGGCTGTCCTCTCCAACACCCACCCACCCCTTATTTTGCCTCGGGCTGCAGCAGCAGCGCAATTCCGAAAGGTTGCCCCATATGCATAAGTGTCTGTCTGCCCTCCTTGCAAGCTGCCCAGAGAGTGGGGCAGAGTCCCACCCAGGGCCCGCCCAAGACCTCCTGAGGATGGAGGCATTCCAAATGCTGCCCCTCCTTACCGGATGATATGCCAACCTCTGCTCCTCCCACTCTCCGATACCTTAGCTCAGTCAGCAGCACTCCCCTCCCCTCCACATTTCCTCTTCCTCTCTGTCCCCCTCTTCCTTTTCCAATCCAGAGAGGAAGAGAAGCAGAGGCAAGAAGGTGGACATAGAAGAGTCCTCCCCCCCCCCACCAATCTGCTGCCTGAGGCGACCGACTCAGTTGGCCTCATGGATGATCCAGCCATGGATGATCCAGCCCAGCACCCCATTGAGATCCAGGCAGTCTGTGGAGGAGGAGGAGAAGGATCCTCATATAGCCATTTATCCCCTTCCCGGCTCCTGACCCCCTTTGTGGGCTGGCTCGCTCCCTCCCTCCCTCCCCCTTGTAGCAACTTCAAAAGGATGCAATCTCCTCCTAAGACAGCTTGAGCTGGGGGCAGGGAAGCGGGTAGTTGGAGCCATGTGCCCCCCCACCCCCATACCAGCTGCCTGAGGTCCTGGCATGAAATGGAAAATCCCAGGCAGCCGATATGAGGCTTATGTAACCGGAGCCTCATCATCACTGAGTTAGGGCTGGACAAGCCAAGGCGAGACACGTGCAGGCAGCATAAATGAGGCAGCTGCTGTCCAGGGCGGGGAGGGCAGAGAAAAGGAGACGGGAGGGGAGGTGAAAGGGCGTCTCAGTCTAATAGCCCAGGCTCATGGGAGAAGGGAGGGGGGAATACTATGCACTCTGACCACTAGGCATCACTCCCGCCTCGGGGGAATTCCTTCCCTGAAGGTGGAAGGGCATCTCAGTTAAGATGCAAATTCTTTAGAGGAGGAAGAAGAGGCTGCACGTTGTGACCTCCCCTTTCCCCCCAAGAGAAGTTGAGAGGGGCACCTGTCAACACCGCATTAACTGGGGACATAATATTCCCATGTTTGGCACAATAGCAGACCAGGCTAGTTTTTTCCTGGTCAGTTGGCAACCCTAGATCCAAGATTCTTGGGTCCTCTCTTACCGCCCCCCCACATCCTCAAGCTGCACCACAGGAGCCCGGAGACCCTCCCGCCCCCACCCTTACTTGCTTGGCTGGTCTCTTCTCCCTCCCCCCATACTGCCGAGGATTTGCATGGTGGTTAATGTTAATGGTTTGATGGAGCAAAAGCAATTAACCTCCCCACCATGGCTTTAAAAAATGGGATAAGAAGAATTAAGGGGAGCCCAGGGGCCTGTGTGACTGTGGGAAGGGGGATTGAAGGGCAGAAGGTAGACTTAAGAATGGGGTCTGTGTGGCAAAGAGGATGGGGAATGACAGGGACAGCAGTGAAGGGTTGAGACTTGTGAATATTTTTTGCTACCATTTAAATCACTCCGGAAATCCCCCACCTGTCCCCTTCTCCACCCACCACACCGCTCCCCCTCCCAACCAGGAGGGGGCTTCCCTTCTCCTCCCCCACCGTTCAAGGAACGCTGCCAGGACCCGTCTGCATGGTCACATGTTCATGCCAGCTACTGGCGCTGCCAGTCTGTGGGATTTCCCACCCCCTTGCCCCCGCATCACCCAACCTACCTTCTATCTAGGACAGAAGAAATCAGAGCAGTGGGGGGGGGGGAGTGTTGCATATGTTTTCCCCTCCCCTCCCCTCCCTGTCCCTGCCACATCCCATAATGTTTCAGAAAGGAAAGATCCCGGTTGGGTGTCCTAGAGCTTGGAAAAAATAACGCCAGGCGCCTGTCTGGATCATCTACAGCATCATAGCTGCCTTTTCTGGCATTTTCCCTTTTCGTGACCTGCCTGGTGAGAGAAATCCCATGATCGACCCCCCCCCCCACCAGCAGCCTTATCCATCATCACCACCACCACCGTCTGTTGCATGTATTACCCCTGAATAGCCCGAAACCCGTCTGCCAATCAATGGTTGCCATAGAAACCAGATGTAGAGCAAGTGACTTTCAGCTAACAATGGTGGAGCAAGGGCAAAAGAAACGGAACTAGAGGGGGGAACCCCAGTGAAAGACGCGGCCATCGGGCCTGTCCTTCGGATCATTTCATTCAGATGAGGTACCTCTGCCGTGAACTAATCTAGGGTGGTTAAAGAGGAGTTGAAGGGTGGCTTTTTCTCTTTCCCCTCTGCTTTCACACGCTGTGTTCCAACAAATCTGTGTAAAGAACTATATGCATGATTGTTGATTTGCATACTGTGGAGGGCTATCGGCATATTACATGCATGGGACAGACCATTTCTGCATGCATAACATTTTCATCTGAGTGACTATAATAATAATAATAATAATAATAATAATAATAATAATAATAATAATAATAACAACAACAACAACAACAACAATAATAATAACAACAACAATAATAATAATAATAATATACAGTATTTATATACCGCCTTTCTTGGTCATTGAATTTCTCCTCCGACTTTAATCCAAGGCGGTGTACATACATGGGCAGGCTGTCCTCCTAATCCCCCTTGGGTTGGTTTTTTTTTTTTTTTTACAATATATACATGTCCAATCTTTCATGAACAGCTACATTCCAGGTGGTATCCTTTTGCAGCCTGGCTTTTTTCTGCTGGCTGGCGCCTCCCACACGCGACCAACGCAGCTGGGAGCTTTTATCTCTCCTCCCGGAGGCTTTCACAGCTTTTTGTCAGCAGCGTGTCTCGAACTTGTCAAGTTCACCGGTCTTCAGGCTTACAAGACGGCAGCTCTCCAGACTGAGCCAGACTCTTCTGCCCATACATGCATTCGTTTGGGAGATCAAGCAGAGGCTGGACTGCTCCAAAATGTAGTGTACACGCTGAGTGTACTGCTGTATATAATATGCATTGCCTGCAACAGTTGAATAACTGCATATGCACAGAGATGAACAATTTTGTGTACACTATACACAAATTGTACATGCACGGGGCATAATATATGACTTCATTCCGTTTGCATTTTCAAGGGCTCCAAGCCTGTGAGCTGACTTTTAAGATGAACACCAGTCCTTCACATGAAACATGTACAATTCAATATGTGAATTTGCCTTGCTTGGAGACTAGAGGCAGACAGTAACTTTTCAGAGAGCTGAAACCAGTTTGGACTGGGGCGTCATTTTCCATGACATGCACAAGCATTTCTTTCACTCTTGCAGTTGGTCAAATAGGTGCAACAGGTTTTAAAAGCAACACATAAACCTGCCAAGCCTGTTTAACCCATCATGTTTGTATGGCAGCAGTCACAGTTTCTTGCTTTCGGGACAGGAGTAAGGAGGCCTTCATAAAACCTCATTCTGTAATTACAGAGGAAACCCTGCCCTGTCCTCCCTTGTCACAGTTTAGAATAGCCCTTTACATCTTCCAAATGAGTAACAGATCTACCACTTTGGGTGAAGCCTCCTGATGCTTGTACTGACTGGTTCCTCCTTAATGGACTTGAAACATTCTTCAGAATCATAATATGTAAATTGTGTTCCAACGTTGGGTCTTTCTCCTCCCCATTAATTTGAGGCTGTTCTTGCAATTGCATGTTAATCCATTGTGAGGGTGGGGTGTTATTATTATTATTATTGGTTCTATATTAATTAACCTGCTGTCTCACTGTGACAGCTGAATGCAGATTAACAGACCAGGTGCTGCAGTCTAAAAAGACTCTCTGTAGAACGAACTGCAAAAAGACCTACCTGCCTTGTGCTTCTTAACCAGCCCTGACCAGTGGCATCGCTTTGCGGCCCCCATGACGTCACTACTGGAAGTGACGTTGCCGCCGCTGCTCAACCTGTCGGAGGGAGACGTAGGGCGGGAGGATGTGCCAAATCCATCGCCGCTGCTCCCGCCACCAAAACGGAGCGGTTGCTGCCGCCACCCGCTTTGTCACCCCCCTGCGTGTCACCCGGGAGAGAAACGCCCCCCCCCCCTGCGCGATGCTTCTGGCCCTGACCATGTGAAGGAAAGACTGATATGTAGTCCAAGCATATGCCTGCCTGCTTAGAAGTAAGCCCCATTATTTTCAGTGGGGCTCACTTCCAAATAAGTCATGCATAGGATTGCAGCCTTAGGCTCCCCCTCCTAAACACGCTTTCTTGTGAGTCATTCCTACTGGTTACAGTGGAGCTTATTTCTGAGTAAACCTGCATAGATCTGCACTGTAAAGGTTGCTAACTCATCTGCAACCAATGATTGTGTGAATATAAGATGGTGGGCATTCTGCTTTTCCCTCTCCATGCTTTCTGAACTGTGGGGCTGGGTGAGAGGGGAGGGAAGAGAAGGACTTTTTAACCCTCTCCTTCCCAAGACTTTTTTGGGTTCTATATTAATTCTTAATCTGTGACCCTTAATCTGAGACCCTGTTGTCACCTTCAGAGCTCACACCTAGAATAAAAAGTAAGAATCATACTGTGAAGATTCCCCTGAGCATGAGCAAAGTGCCTTTCCCTCTCCCCTAAGTAACACCAACCTGTTCCCACATATTTGAGATTATCAAGCAGGGCTTCTAGGTCCCGACACCTCTCATGTTAGGAATTAGCTGCTGTTGCTCTGAGCATAGTTGCAGCCAGCCAGGCTGTCTCTGCCACCTGCTAGGATGAGGATCACCGGCTATTTTTAAAAGTGTCCGCTTCCTCTGGGGTATTAGCAAAAAAAGGAATGCCTCTTTTCTTGCTGCTTGGCTAGCTGGTGCAAAGAGAGCCCTCTGCTCTCAGGTGGAAATTCTTTCCCCTTCCCCTGTGGTCAGGTTCCCCCCATTCCACTGGAGGAAGGCAAGGGCCTCTAAGGCCATCTAGCCATTAGCCTGTCTAGCTGCTCCATATTGTAAATCAACACACTCTTCTTCTCTCTCAAACCGTTCCTAGAACCCAGAAGTGTGAATCTGCCTGCTCACTGGGATTCAGAATCTGATTAGATAAGATTATTAAAATTGCGGTAAGAGCCTGCAGAGCCAGTCCGAGATCTCGGGGCAGCTGAGGCTGCTTGCTTGCCAAACGTTGCCCCACCTTCCCTGGTGATATGCCAATGTCTATTCCTCCCCCTCTAACATGGCAAGCCCCTGTTTTCCCTGTAGAATTGGGGATCAAAGCCACTAGTCTAGAGTTCCAGATGTGCCCCCTGCTGCTGCCCTTGTCCTGTCCCCAGTTCTATAAGACTGCAGATGAACACCGTCTTCCATTCATTTCATTTCCCGAGCTGTAGACTGGAGTCCTGGCTCTGCACAGTCCACTCCTCCCCCTCCCACCACAACTCATTCTGCTTCTCAAGCTGAAAACAAACCCCAGGGGGAAATGGTTTGGCTGGCAGCTTGCAAATGTGCAGTTTTGGAAAGGGAGGGGATGGTGATGATGGGACTGTATAGCTTGGAGAGAGCTGGTTTTCTTTTCTGTCTCTCCAGCCAGGAGGGGCTGGGATTCCGAGCTGGCCACCTGATTTTGCTTTGCAACTGCAGGAGAGGGAAGGACGAATCAAGGTGAAAGAACAGGAACGCCCGGACAGAGACAAGGAGAGAGCGAAAAAAACCCAGCCAAATCACAGGCACTGGCAGAAGATGTACTCGGCAGAAGGACCAGGAATGGGGTGGCTTAGGTGGGGTGACTCGCCATAGATAGTAATAATACCCCCCCACACACACAGTGGCACACATACGCACACTGATATTCTGTCTGTTCCACCTCCTCATCAGTAAACGCCTGGTCCCCTAATGAGGAATGAATCTCTGCTTCAAGTTTGGGATTGAGGTCGGAATGCCCATCTCCCACCCTTGCTCTCTTAAACAACCTCATTCCAGCAATGCAACATCCTGCAGCCGTAGCATCGGCAGGTGTGGAAATATCTGCAACATGAAAATGCACAAAGATCCTTCTCATTGGTCCGCCCCAAAGCAAGCTGGGTGTGTGTGGCGGGGGAGGAGGTGGAGGAAGATCTAGATGCAGGTTATGTACTGTATGTAGGTATGTGTGGCTTGTTTGAGCAGCAGGCTGTTAGCCGTGAGAGCGAAACGGAAACTCCGGGCTCCAAGCCATATGGCAACAGATACCAGTTGCAGAAGGTGGGGCCAAATCAAGAAGGAGCTATTTGGTCTGGTCCAGCAGGGCTGTTCTTATGCCCAAGGCATTAGAAACTGGTGCCTTTTCGCTTCCATCTACCATCACATGGAGCACGTATAAATACTACAAAGTTTTTGGAGACCTGTTTTCCCGAATCTTCATCATGCAAGGGGAAGTGTCTTCATCATGCTGTGCACAGAAGACACTTCCAGGGAGACAACTGCACTTATCCCACATGCCATTTGCCACATCTGGGCTGATGTGCACTTGTGTGTCCATTGCTTGGTGTTCCTCCATGTCCCATAGCAGATTCTGTGAACAGCCTCGTCAAAAAGGAAAGGGGTTGTTGATCTCTAATGGTTTTATCTGTTTCAGGCATATCATCACTTGGGGAACATGTGTGTCAGTTCCCCCTGCAGATGAATGTACAAATGTCTGTACTTTTTACACATATGGGCACATAGTGTGAAGGCGCATTCAGCTTCCAGGACTTAAGACTCGGGGCTGAACTAAACCACTCTGTTTAGACCAGGGGTGGCCAACCTTTCAACCTGAATGCTCCTGGCCCTTTCATGGTTGCATAGGTGAGGGCATTTCAGCAGGTGCAGCTGTATTAGCAGCACCATCAGCAATTGCAGCTGCCAAGAGTCTGTCTTCTACACAACTCTTAAGAATGCAGAGACTCTAATGATGGAAGGTTGACCACCTCTGATATAGATGGTGCTATGCCTCCAGGTTGTTTGTGTGTGTGTGTGTGTGTGTGTGTGTGTGTGTGTGTGTGTGTGTGTGTGTGTGTGTGTGTGTGGGTGGGTGGGGCACTCTGAGAGAAAGAGGTTATGGGAAATAACCTTATTGAACAGGAAGGGATTTTTGCAGCAATATAATTTTGTGACACCTTAAAGACGAACAAATTTATTTCAGCATAGCCTTTCATGCACTAGACTCCATTTCATTAGATACATGGTTTTATTCTCAGTAGGCAGAGACTTCTTCATTGGGGGGGGGGGGGGGCGAGAATGTCAATAGCTGGTTAAAATGGCCAGGAAATGCAACAAGCCTAGCTTGTGATTTTCCTCAAGGAGCTGTCCATTTCAGCACCGTCGAGCAGGCCAGGCACTGGCAGGAGATGGCAAGCAGACTTGTAGCTAGACTTCAGAAGAGGAGGTCGTGATGGGAAGTGCTTGGCAAAGGAATTTGAGGAATGGAAAGGAAGAAAAAACAAACAAACGGGCAGGGTAGGAGGAGGGAGGGAGGCATGGGTAGCATGGGCAAGGTTGAAATGATTGAGATCTGTGGTTAGAACAGAGGAGCCAGAAAGCAGGGGAAGAAGCAAGGAAACCAGCCATCAATGTTATTGACATTGAGTTGGAAAGAGATTGCATTGGCATGATGAAGGGATACAAACTTTGCCAAAAGTCTGCGGATAGGATGAATCTCTTCTGAAATCTGCTAAGAAGCAGAGGAAAATTAGATTCTATGCCTGGGGTCTTTATAAGAATTATATTAATTTTTTTAGGAGCAAGGAGATCTTAGGATTCAACCCACTGAGTTTTTCCATTAAAGAAAAGCAGAGTATAAATTTTAAAAGGAATAAATGACGCAAGTCACTGCCCCCATATATATTGAAGACGAGGTTGGGAAAGTTGAATTTGAGAGGCAGGGCCTGTTATCTCTATGTTGTGTATAGCAACTAGCACCTGTTAACCAACAAAATAATTAGGTAGGCTTGCAGTCATTCGTAAACCTAGGTCTGCTGTGTCTACCTCAACGTATCTCTAATATAGTGATAATTGCCTGGTAATAATATAGTGATAATATATTTTGGGGATCTTAGTTGTAAGTTGCTCTTGACCAGAAAGCATCAATAAATAATAAATAATAATAAATATAATAATAATAAATAATATAATAAATAATACATAATATCAATCAACAGGACTGAATTTGTGACTGAGGTGAGATTGAATGGTCTACTCCTGGATCATTGGCTACAAAGTTTGATGCTACAGTATTCTCTTATTTCCTTCCAAGAGCTTTGGCCTTAGCTGGGATAGAAAGGAAGGTGTTTTCTTCTCTCCTGCGACAACCAACCCCCCCCCACTGATGCAGTTCTTTATTTCTGCCTGTAAGTAACCAAAAATATTATTTATTCTTTATACATCTCTGTTGATGTCCCTGGTATGCTACTGAGATGAGGATGATAGATTCCTGCCCCAAGGAGCTTACAATCTTAACGCTCAACAGCGTATAGAGGAGGGGAGAGGCAAGGATTATGGGGATCAAAAGATGCCTGTGAACAAACGCAGTTAGACATAATATTTGAGACAGGGGTCCTCAGACTTTCAGCTGCCAGGGCTACATCATTCCTTCTCTTATGGTGGGACAGAGCAGGTCAATTATAGAAAAGAATACTTGTATCACTCCAAGGATTTTCACAATAGGAAATATGTTAGCAATATTTGCAATGGTGGGGCTGCTTTTTGCTTCTCTCTCTCAGCTGGGCTCTGGGGGTGGGGGGAAGAAACCCAGCCCAGCAGTTGCATCATTCAGAGGATGGCGGGTGGGAGTGGGGGGGGGGAGAAAAGGGCTCATGTAATTATAATACCACTGTGTTTTGGTCAAAATGTGTTGGGGTGGCAGGATGTAGCCCACAGGTCATAGTTTAGGGACCCCTGCTGGTGTGGTAGGGAATGGCTGTTCCTCCCAGGCACTTATCAGTTCTCCCCCCCCCCCCCCAGCCATTTCATCCTCTATCCAGCCCCACGCTATGCACTAGGTGGGGAGAGATTGGATAGGGAAGGAGACAGAGAAATAATTTGGATAAATCTCCCCCCTAACACACACGGACCCCTTCTCAAGTATTCTGCAGATGAAAAAGACCATCTCTTCCCCCATATCAGACCTGGCTGGGCCTATGCGGTGCTGACAGATTGGGCTGCTCTTTCTCTTGCCCAAGAATCTTCTTTCCCTTGCTGCCGTGGAAACCCCCTTCTTTCTGTTGCCACAGTGACTCTGGGTCACATGGCCTTCCCCCTTGCCCAGTTGCCTTGGAGACCAGATGATGGAGGCTGAAAAGGGATGCTGGGCCTACATCCTCCCAGTCTTAGCTCTTTCTGAGACCCAGACAAGCTCAAAAGAAGACCAGGCTATTACCCATGATGAGACTATACTGTTGCTACTTTTCCGTTCTTTTGCGGAGAATGTTCACAACCCCATTGATGGAGTGTGTGTGTGTGTGTGTGTGTGTGTGTGTGTGTGTGTGTGTGAACTTGTGAACTGATTCACCACAGGAAGCTGAATGTTTACATTTCTTTCTGAGCTGCTTTGAGCAATCTTTTGTAACCCCCACAAATCACGGAGCCCAATTGAATGGTCTAGGAATGCTTGACAGTGAAACTAAACTGGGGTGGAGTTCTGGACCGGGCTGCAGGTTCTTCAGAGGGAGATCTGGATACATTCATTCTAAAATGCACATCCAACTTGGTAGTCCAATACAGGCCTCTCACAGGAGCTCATGTAAAAATTTCAATGAACAACTATAAAATCCTGGATAAACTCTTATAGCAAAACCAGTAGCAACCAGACACTTACAAAGTGCACAATCATAAAACTTTTTTTAGCTCTCTTGGGAGGAAGTCCTCTGTGTGTGTGTGTGTGTGTGTGTGTGTGTGTGTGTGTGTGTGTGTGTGTGTGTGTGAGAGAGAGAGAGAGAGAGAGAGAGAGAGAGAGAGAGAGAGAGAGAGAGAGAGAGAGAGAGAGAGAGAGACTTTGGCCATGTCATGTTTCATTGTGTAACCTACCTCACAGGGTTGTTGTGATGAGAATAAAAGGAGAAGGAGGAGCCATGTATACTGCCTTGAGCTCCTTGAAGGAGAGTGTTCCAGAGTTTGGTGCCACCATTAAAAAGATCCTGATTCTGGTACCCATCGGAAAATTTCAGTTAATGACAGACTTTCATATAAGAACCCGATGCATATTTGTGTGTGTGTGTGTGTGTGTGTGTGTGTGTGTGTGTGTGTGTGTGTGTGTGTGTGTGTGTGTGTGTTTTGGGGGGGATATACAGTATGCTTGTAAGTTAATTAGAAGCAATGCACACTCTTGAAGATTCTTGGTTAGCTGCTAGTTTTCCTAGAGGGTCACTTTGATCAGGGGAGGAGGCTCAAGGCCCTAAGAATCCCTGCCCTTCAAGGAAATCTGTTATAACAGACACCTACCCCTTCCACCCCTCTCTTTTTGCTTCTAGATAAAGATTGCCTAGATTTGGCTTTCCAGTAGCATCCCCACCCTTGGTATTTGCAAGGCTTACCTGTATGACAGTTAACTCCTACATCATTGGCTTATACCAGTGGTTCCCAACCTGTTTAGCACTGGGATCCCTTTTTGTAGAATGACAATCTGTCGGGACCCCCCTAAGACCTAGGGCCAGAAGTGATGTCAGTAAGTAGGAAGTGATGTCATTGTTTTTAATAAATTACACTGTTTAATAAATCACGCTTTAATTTTTTTTGAAGTTGTACTCATGAGCAGCCCCATTTGGGGGGAAGGTGAGCTAATATGAACAGAGATGCTAAAGGGCAAGCAGAAAGTAACACAAGGTGAACAAACAAGCCCCAAGAGAGCACCAGACATTTCTTTCTCTGCAATATGTGTGTGTGGGGGGGAGGAGTGAGCCGCCATCTTGGGTGTGGCCATCCAGGCTACATCCTGCGACCCCCTTGGGGGTTCCGACCCCCAGGTTGGGAACCACTGCCTTATACTGACTCAGATGATCTGCCTCACCTAGTATTCTCTCCTCTGATTAGCAGCGACTCTCCAGGACCTCGAAGAGAAAGGATGGGCGGCGGGAGATCTGCTCTATGTAAAACACCTTCTTTTTCTCTCTGAGCTATGACCTCTCTCCCAACTCTGTTTCCATTCCGCTTAATGGATTTCCAGTTTAGAAGAGGGAAGTCCAATAGCTTTACAGGTATATACTGTAGTATTGTCGCACAATGTGGACAGGAGAACGTGGGGGGGACGACGACGACAACAACCACGACAACATGGCTGGATGTGAGGGTTGGAGGGAGCAAGGATGAAGGGCTTCCACCGGTGTCTGTCTGTCAGTAGTTTGGGGGAATCTGATTTGACTTTGAGGCCTAGGATGCAGTGGGGCTGCTTGGCACGTTCACCCTTGGGGGGCTCCGTGTTCTCTGCAGACAGGATGGTGCCTCAAGGTTTTGGGGTGATGCTTTGAGCCTTGCGGGTGCCTGGACTCTGGCATTGGAGTGCACGTCGGTCAGAGACCTATGGGGATCAGTACAATTTGACAATAGGTTTTGTCTCTGGGTTTCCTTGGGGGCTGCCATCGGGTGGGGCTTGGCAGTCCCACTAGGGTGTGGGGTGATTTGAGTGGAGTGGTGCCTCGTGTGGGTGACTTTAGGGTCCTTTAGCCAGCTGTGAGGCTGGGCTGGGGATCCCTAACCCTTTCGCCCCCACCTTGGGGGAAGGTGAATTCTGCAGTAAAAGAGGTGGAGCTTGCTGGTGGGTTGGTGTTCAGGGGGGGGGAGCTACTGCTGATTGGCTGCAGTGCCTTCCCTGGTCCAGACAGCAGCGGCAGAAGTGCGCCGGGTACCGTCCTTCCGCGCCTGGCAGCCGTGGGCACAGCATCCCTGGCTGGGGGCGCAGGTAGCTCCCTCCTCTCCCCTCTGTCTGTCTCGCTCTCGCCTGCTCCTTCTCACTCTCTCCATCATCCGTCCATCTGCCTGCCTGCCTGCCTGCCTACCAGCCAGATAACCCCCCAGGAGAGTCTGGATCATCCAGGCTGAGACGCCGAAGCCGCCAAGATGGGGGTAGGTACCAAGGGGGCTCTGTGTGTGTGTGTGTGTGTGTGTGCGCGCGCCTGCCTGCCTGCCTGCCTGCCTACGTCACAGCTACCCAGATCAGTAGCTCCTTGAACATCTGTTCTTTGCACATGTACGTATCAATGTGCATATGCTGCATTCATATCAATGTGCCCTTGTCTTGCCTATGCAGTGATAGCTAGGCATCCGTGTCCACAATAGAAGCATGCTTATGATTGGACAGGAGAATGTGTTTCAATGGGTAGGCTTCTCTCTCTCTCTCTCTCTCTCTCTCTCTCAGCACAACGTCTTGTCCTCTACCGTGTCTTATCTCCCTAGAATTTTGCCTCCTTGTGCTGCTGCATAGCCAGCCACAGGGGAAAATGTTCTGTGCCCGCATAGATTCATACACGCCGCCCCGTGTTCCCATCTGCAGCAGGGGGGCACATACATGTGAATCTCCTCTTCGTCCTGCATGTCAGTGACTGTGTCTTTTGACATTGGGAAAAAAAATCATGTGTGTCTGAGGCGTGCGGTATGACTCTCTCCAGCGTCCCTCTGCAATTGAGGAGCTGGTACCCGTATGTAACACCCTCCCCCCCCCATTCAGTAACCTTCCATTCCCCTCTGCCTGTTTCATAGGCACACGCAATGCAATCCTATTCCTTTTCTCCTGGAGGGGGGGGGATGCACCCTGAACCTTTTGATTTGCCCATTAGAATCTCCTCTTTCCCTTTCCATATCAGACTGGACATGGCTAGACCTTTTTGCTAATGGCTGAGGAAATAATTTTAGCTATGCACTGATAAATCCTTATATCAGTCCTCTTTTCTGTTCAGGGAATTATGGAAATTGTTGTTGGGGGGTATGTATTTGGTGGTGATGGGACTCTCCTTCCCGGTCGTCTTTTTTCTTTTTTCCTTTCTTTTTTTTTTGCGGGGTCTGAATTTCTGGAAATTGCCTTGGAAAGGTGTGTGTGTTTTTTAAATGTAAATTTGGGCATCTTTTTGGAAGGGGCAAAATGTTACAAAAAGGAAAGGATTTTGTCAGGGAAATAGCAGGAGGGGAAACAAAATCTCTTCCTTTCCCACATAGGTGACAAAATGTCAGCTACGGATGGGTAGATGGAGGAGAACGGATGAGTCACTCTGCTGGAGTGAGAAAGAGGGAATATAAAAGGCATGGAGGATGTGAGACACAGAGAGAGGGAAGGGAGGAGGAGGAGGATGAGCGAAGCAAAATAGCAGCAGGAAGAGGGACCAGAAGGCAGGGAGAGAGAGAGAGAGAGAGAGAGAGAGAGAGAGAGAGAGAGAGAGAGAGAGAGAGAGAGAGAGAGAGAGAGAGAGAGAAGAGGGGGGGAATGGGGAAAGGTACAAAAAGCACTAGGAAGAGCAGCAGAGGCTGTGCTAAGGAGAAGGGGGCGCTGTTACCCCTCATTGATATTCAGGGGCTGTCTCTTCCTCTGGAGGGGGGGATCGGTAGTGGGGGCTGCTGCGGCAGCACAAGGCAGGCAGCATCCCTCCTCTGGTAGCAACACAGTTCTGGGGCACCACGGTGGGCACTTTGGAAGAACAGGTGAATGGATGGCAAGCAAGGTCATGGTTTCTTCCTAGTTCTCTCCCCCCCCCCACTCGAGCAGGTTTGAAATGGGGGGTGCAGGAGGGGGTGAATGTCACGCACCCTGTTTTATTTCTGGTGGTCTCCATTTCTTGATTACTACGGATGGGAGCCAGGAAAGGGGAGCACTTGAAAACCTTGGTGATGATATGATGATGACACCCCCCTCCCTCCTACAGCAAGAAATTCCTGCATATACACATATCCCCAGAGCAAGATGGGTCTGTAGAAACAAAAACAATGGCCTTTTCTTGATATGGGGAGGAGAGCGGCGCGCATGGGGGGGATGGGGGACCGACGGACATATGGTCAGAGAAGCAGCTAATCCGCCTTTCTTTCTGACAAGGAGGGAGGGGCACTCAAGTGAGGGGGGCACCATCCTTGCAGCAGCTGTAACCTTGCTAAGAACAGGAAGGAGAGACTGGGCCAAACTAGGTGGCGAGAGTCAAATGCGTAGCCTTGGGGGGCCATTCTCGGTGGGGAGCAGGCAGAAGAAGCCCTCCCCACTGTTATTAAGCTTCCCCAGAAGAGACAGTGTGGGGGAGGGAGGGACTGATGATGACTTCCCAGCCTCCCCCCCTCCTTCCATTGCCTCTCTCACTGTCCCCTCCCACATATTAGATTCCTCCCCCGCCCCTTTTCTCGCTCCTATATTTGGTGTCTGCAGATAACGAGAGAGTCCATCTCTCGATGCCAGCAGCACTCTGCAGTAGAGGGGGAGGGAGGGGAAGGAGAAAAAGAGAGGGGCAATGGGTGGCGGGGGGGGGAGAGGGTTGACTTGGGGCCTTGTCTAACCCAGTTTTGAAATGTAAAGAAATCTCCTCCCCACAACTCCCTAGAGCCGCCCTCCCCTTGTGATGCCACACGCTCCATTCTTGCACCTCCTCGGGTCTCCCTCCCAAAATCAATATTTCCACCGTAGGTTTCTGAGCTCCAAGGGAAAGACCTCCTCTCCACCTCTGCTCCCCAAACTGGCCTTGTACCCATCCGTCTTGTCTGAGCTGGGTCACTCTGACCCTTGCTCCTCTCCCATGGAGAGCCTTGCACAGGCAGGTGGGGGTGGGGGTGAGGGCGGGGAGGCTTATTCTTCGCCCTTCCTCCTCCTCCTCCTCCTCCACTTGGCATGGGGCTCTGCGGCTGGTGAGCCCTGCTGCAGCGCTGGCACAACGCCAGGGATCTCTCCCTTCCGTCGCATCGCTGCAGAATATGGGGGTGGCGGTCAGTAATGACAGAGCTGGGGAGGCCTAGCAAATTCCCGATGGGAGTGGGTGCAGTGCCCCAGAGATCTCCTGAACTAAGCACAGCCCTTCAGTCCCCTCTCTCTGACCCTGAGTCACTAGGTGCCATCTGCCTCAGCAGTTCGGTTCTCAGTAGGAAGGGGGGTCCCCGTTTCTAGGTCATGGTAAAGGATGGTTTCCTTTGTCTGCACTGCAGTACAGTACACCCTTCTCAAAACCTACGGGGGCAATGGGAGATGTGATATTGACTGATTCAGAATTGATCAATTGGCCTGCCTCCATCATGAAGCCATGGGGTGCATGCCAAGAAATTAGGGATGCCTAATTTATTTGAAGGATGTTCACTCTCTCTCTCATGCACACGCACACGCACACACACACACACACACACACACACACACACAGAGGCCCCAGATTCCATCCCCTTTCCTGGGGAAGAAAAATCTTTGCCATTTTGTGATTTTTCTCCGCCATGGAATAATGTGGTGAGCTTTGATGTATGTGATAGTTATTTGCACAGCCAATGTGGATATAAATGTGGGTGTGCTTGCAATTGCACCTATAACTGTGTACAGGGAAGGGAAGTAGTACATGCGCATGCACGCATTGAAAATGCTTTTGGGGATTTCGCATTATATGTAAGATGCATCTTCTTCTCTCTGTGGCTATTGGTGTATGCGCCGCAGATGCGTGTACAATGGTGTGAGTGGGCTTCTAAATACGTCGCACGCATGACTCAACATGTGACTCCAGGACCTTGGTGTGTGTGTTTTCAGTGTGATTATCTGTAAATGTGACCCCAGTAAGTACCTGTGTAAATGTACAACGCTGTGTTTGCAAGTTTGGGAATGTGGGTTTGCTCTTAGGTTATGTTTCCAGATATCCCAGGTGGTTGGCAAGGGCTTACGTTGCAGTGGGCCTTGCCATAGGATCTGTGAGTGGGGACGGCTCTAGTCGGTTTCCCACTGCTCCTCCCGACAGTGACCCACAGGAAGGAGAGTCCAGCTTTCTGGCGTAAATTAAGGCCTGAGATTTTCATCCTGACCCTCTGGCGAAGTGGTGCTGGGAAGGGCATTCCAAGGTTGGTCAATGTCATGGAGTAGGCCCTTTGGTTTGGGTTTCAGAAGCGAATGTCATTATTATAGTTGTATTCCATCCTTCCTCCCATCTGGGCCCAGATCCAGTTTACTTCAAGGGTGGAACTGCAACAGCTTTTTTTTGAGTAGAATGAGCATGTTCATTGCTGGTGACGATGGTCATATCATATCAGTATATGACCCCTTCCACTGAATGAGATCATCAGTCCATCTAGCCCTGAACTATCTCAAGCTGAGATCTTTTCCTAACCCTTCTACCAGAGATATTCTTCTACCAGAGGTTCCAGGCTTTGAGCATGGCCACCTTCTGGCTGCAGTGCATGTCTAGTCAGCTACTTAATGTGATATCTTCTGTGCTTCCCTATTCTCTCCCAGGATCTAGCAGAATTTCTTTCTGATGGGGACATTATCACCGTCAAAGCATTTAAGAGTATCCTGTTGTCTCCTACCCTCTGGTAAATTGGAATGTCTAGACTAGAGGGACAACACAAAACCCACAATCCAATAAATAATCCAAATGGGACACTAAAATAAAGCTGCGTTATTATTTTAGTCTAATAAGCAATGCCTGTTTTAAGCCCTTAAGGATAGAAAAACCAACAGTCTGGATGTAATCCCGCATTCTGTTTCTAACCAAATGCCTCTGGAAGCTCAGGCGCACGGTGTGGAGGTGATGGGTTTCCCATGTTAGTTGCCCCTAGTATCTGGAACTCAGAGGTATACTGTGCTTGACTATGGGGTTTTTATTTAGCTGTCATTGCTGAGAGCCATTGATAGACATTTCCTTCTCCATGCATTTGGTGAATTTCTTTCTAAATATCATCTAAAGTAGTGGGACATATTGTGGTACATCAATGAATCGTCATGACCTGCGTAAATGAGGTAGTCTTGCACAGTGCTTGTAGAAAATGTTCAGGCTTTGGTGGTGTCTCCAGAGAATGGAAGTTCTGGGGCACTTACCAAGAAGGATCTGCTTTTTGCCCCCGTCAAAAGGACTCGGTACATAATCGAGAAGAGTTTCTTGGTTGATCTTCATCACTGTGTGGTGAAGGAGAAATGGCAACACACAGGAGAAATGGCAAAGATTCTTGTGGGACCTTAAAGACTCTCGCGTTTATTGCAGCACAACGTTCGGTGGGCTATTGTCTGCTCTGTCGGATGCGTGGCGTGATTCTCAGGCAGACAGGTTTGCTGCAACAGACTAACCCAGTATCTCAAGTGTTCCCTGTTATCGCAGATCTATTTTATCCAAAGACCGTTCCCTATGAAAAGATGGCATTGATGATGAAGGTGGCTTGAGAGGTGCTGGAATTCTGGTACAGGGAGGTGACTCCCGAAGCCTCTGCTGAACCCATGTTTCTCTCTTCCTTTGCAGTATGGCCGCTCCGATAGCTACCGCGTGGCAACCACGCAAGACAAAAATGACGAGAAGGAGTCGCCCAAAAAGGGGGGCAAAGCTGCGCAGAAGGTCCGAGACCTCGACGATCTTAAGAAGGAAGTGGCGATGGTGAGTGTTGGGGTGGGGGGAAAGTGGAGGCCTGGCTCTTGCTGGCGCTGCAGTGGCTGCTGGGTAATCTCCGTGCCATTCAATCTTGCAGGAGTAGATGGCTGGAAGGAGGCAGAGGGGCAGAAGGAGATGGCGGAGAGACGCCTAATTCTCTCCCTCTCTTTTGTCTTTTCCAGACAGAGCACAAAATGTCCATCGAGGAGGTGTGCCGGAAATACAACACAGACTGTGTGCAGGTGAAGAAGTTCAGGCAAAACGGGTTTCTGTGCTAGGGCGCTAGACTCGCTGTCCTTGAGGATTAGGGCTGGGTAGGAGAGAACTGCAGCTGTCTAGCCTTCCTTGTTAGCACCATGAAGCTGGCTGAAGACACATGGATGTGGAAAGCAGTGAGGACACAGAGATGGTAGGCAGTCTCCCGAAGCAGACGACCTTGGGGAGAGATGTTCAGAGAAGGGAATGCTAAGAAAATGGGGGTTGGGGTGGTACCTTTTGAATTTCCGCAAGGGGTGCAACAATAGCTAAAGACTTAGAGACACCTTAATGCATTTTTGTACATTGGGCTTAAACTGCCTTTGAATCTCTCGTGTACTACTTACGATACAGAAGAAGATGCAGAGGAGACCCATTTGTCATGCCAATGAGCATTCTGGCCGGTTTAGGTTTTACCCTCACATTGCAAAGCTCTGTGAAGCTGGAGCCACTCTCCAGGCCCTCTGGGTGAAAAGACCTGGGTGAAAAAGGTTGCAGTCTTAAATGCATGTAGGAGGATGTAAACCTCAATGAGCTTAGTTGGGGTTCCTTCAGAGTAAACCTGCTGAGAACATGGGAAGGGAGGTAAACATGCAGAGTTCATTATTGTGGGACCTCTGATGGGTGAGTTGGGAGGCAGAGGCGAACTGAGGGTGGAAGGCGTGAGGGTTAGGCTTTACAGACAAAGAGCTGGCAGCGAGATGGACTAGGAGCATGAGTAGGCAAAGTAGCTTCGTTGGGTCTATCTGGGTTAGGGTTCGGCGCTGAAGCACCTGTTTCTTTGTCTCTCCATCAGGGTCTGACCCACAGCAAAGCCCAAGAATTCCTTGCCCGCGATGGCCCCAACGCACTCACCCCACCTCCTACCACTCCCGAATGGGTGAAGTTCTGCCGCCAACTCTTTGGGGGGTTCTCCATCCTCTTGTGGATTGGCGCCATCCTCTGCTTCCTGGCCTACGGCATCCAGGCAGGAACCGAGGATGACCCAGCGGGGGACAATGTGAGTGCTGGAGGGTGAATTTCTGCCGGGGGGGGGTTGGGGGTGCCTGTGGAGAGGGCAGTGGGGAGGGGGAGCAGAGGAATCCTATTCATCCCTGATGTCTTGCCTTCCTCTTTTTGGCCCCTCTCTCTTTCAGCTGTACCTCGGGATTGTCTTGGCTGCTGTTGTCATAATCACGGGTTGTTTCTCCTACTACCAAGAAGCCAAGAGCTCTAAGATCATGGAGTCGTTCAAGAACATGGTGCCTCAGGTATGAGCAGAGAGCACGGAGTCTCTGAACGAGGCGTGCGGGTTCAATAAAACGATGTTTTGCCATGTAACCAAAGGGTGGGGCTGAAAAGCCAGCAAAACTTTAGATTCAGCTCAGCTTTCGTGGTCATCCACTGAATTCTGCCAGGATCTGTCCACTTGCCTGCCTAATCTGCCAGGGTCCCTTTTTTTTGGGGGGGGGGCGTACAAAACCAGTGTCTTATAAGCTATTAAGACTTATAAGCTATTAAGTCTTTCTAATTTGGCAAGGCTAAGAATTAGTGCTAGGAAAGTGCTAGAAAGGTGCATGCAAGTGGCTAAAGCCCTCCTCTTTTGTGCCGCAGTCCCGATCAGGATTAGCCCCCCCCCTGCACAACTCCTGTGTCTATGTTAAAAGCAAGCAGATGTTTGCATGGTAAAAGTATTGTCTTGCTTAGGTTTAGTACAGCTGTGCTGTAGTGTGGAAGGAACTGAGGCTGCAATCCTATACAGTACATGCCTTCCTGGGAACATATGTGCATGCCCCATGGAACACAATGGGACTTACTTCTGAGTAGACATGCATAGGATTGTGCTGTATGTTTTAATTCACAAACCTGTCAAATAGCCTTTCATACCAACATAAGAAAATAACAACAGAGGTTTGCAAAGAAGAAGCAAAATGAGAAGTCCACAAACATAACAAGTGTTAAAGAGCCTGAGTGGACAGAGTTTTGTATTTGGGTCTGTCTGGATGAAAATCCTAGATATAGATCTGGATTCAAATTCTGGCCCATCCATGGATTGATTTGGTGGCTTGGAGTGAGCCCCTATCTCTCCATCTCAGCACCCCTGTCTGTAAATTGGGAACAGAAAGAATGACCCATCCCAAAGAGTTGTTGTGAGGAGGAATATAAATTACGGTAAGGACTGCAGGTTGATGTATCTATAGCTGGAGCCTTTGCATGTTGAACGTGGCAATATCTGAGAACCCAGAATTTCTCCCAGTGTGTCTGAACTGGTCTCTTTCATCCATTAGCAAGCCTTGGTGATCCGGGAAGGTGAGAAGATGCAGCTCAATGCAGAAGATGTGGTGGTTGGGGACCTGGTAGAGGTGAAAGGAGGCGACCGAGTCCCAGCTGACCTAAGGATCATCTCGGCTCACGGCTGCAAGGTGAGACGCCCATCGCATCTGCAACCTTGAGCTCGTGTTCCTTTAAACAGACTGCTCTGAGGCCAGGAGCATCATGACCAGCTGTGTCCAATCAGCAGACACTTATCCTCCTTCCTTATTAGGAAGGAGAAGTTAAATGCGATTCCCCAGGAATATTTAGCATATAGGAGTTTTGCGCTTTATGTCTAGAACTGCTTTTTTAATTGCCGTTAAGGCCAGCGGGTAGCGCAGTGGGTTAAACCACTGAACCATGAGCTGTCGATCGAAAGGAGGTTGGCAGTTCGAATCTGCGACGGGGTGAGCTCTGGTTGCTTGGCCAGCTCCTGCCAACCTAGCAGTTCCAAAGCATGTTAATGCGAGTAGATGAACAGGTACCGCTTGCGGGAAGGTAAACAGCGCTCCGTGTTCCAGCTGCATGCTACGCGCTGCGGCAAGGAGAGTCATGCCGGCCACGTGACCACGGAGGCATCTTCGGACAACGCTGGCTCTTCGGCTTTGAAATGGGGATGAGCACCACACCCTAGAGTCGGACACGACTGGACTTAATTGTCAGGGGTCACCTTTACCTTTACCTTCAGGTGTTGCATCTGCCAATGTGTGTGGGGGCAAATGGGGGTGCACCTGCCTGCTGTGCACCCCCATTGACTGGCCTCCATGTGTTTGGTGCTAGTCTGCAGAGGGCAGTGCTAAATACAGGGATGGGTACTCTATGCTGCATGGAATCTCGGCAAGTGGGTCAATGCAGAGGGTTCTGGCTAGCCGGCAAACTCCCATTTCCCCTCCCCCTCCCCCCATACATTGCTGTCTATGATGAATGGCATAACATTTGAAGATAAATAAGGAGCCACGGTGGCTTAGTGGTTAAGACGTTGAACTGCAGACCGGGAGGTAGGCAGGACAGCAGTTCGAAACCCGAGTGCCGCATGACGATGTGAGCTCCCGTCTTCAACTCCAGCTCTTGCCAACCTAGCAGTTCGAAAGCAAGAAATTGCAAGTAGAGAAATAGGTACTGCTGTGGCGGGAAGGTAACAGTGTTCCATTAAGTTATGTCGGTCACATGACCACGGAAGCGTCTTTGGACATCACTGGCTTTGAAACGGAGATGAGCACCGCCCCTAGGGTCGGTAACGACTGGCTTTCAAGCAAGGGGAACCTTTACCTAATCCTGTGACCTTTTCTTTCCAGGTGGATAATTCCTCCTTGACTGGTGAATCAGAACCACAGACCCGATCTCCTGATTGCACTCATGACAACCCCCTGGAGACCAGGAATATCACCTTTTTCTCCACCAACTGTGTAGAAGGTACAGCCAGAGTAGGAATGTGGGTTGATGGGGCTTGTGGAGGAGGAAGGTAGCATACTGAGAAGGGAGGAATGAGGGGTACGCACAGGGTCTCTGGACACCATAGATGTAGGGCCCAATCCTATCCAACTTTCCAGCACTGATGCAGCCGTGCCAACGGGATGTGTGCTGCATCCTGCAGTGGGGGAGCATTCATGGAGGCGTCCTCAGCGTTAGGGAACATTTGTTCCCTTACCTTGGGGCTGCATTGCGGTTGCATTGGCACTGGAAAGTTGGATAAGATTGGGCCCCCAAACTGGTCCAATAGGTGTTCTGTTTTTCGGGGAACCTTGAGACCTGCGATTATAGATACAACTGCCAGGATCCTATGGGCTAGTTATGACAGCTAAATTGGTTTAAAACCAATATACATTTGTGAGTACGGATACATCCGTAGCGAAACTCTCTCTCTCATCCCTCCAGGCACAGCACGTGGTGTCGTCATTGCCACCGGTGATCGCACAGTGATGGGCCGAATTGCCACACTAGCCTCAGGCCTGGAAGTCGGAAAGACCCCCATTGCTAGAGAAATTGAACATTTCATCCAGTTGATCACTGGTGTGGCCGTTTTTCTGGGAGTCTCCTTCTTTGTCCTCTCCCTGATTTTGGGCTACTCGTGGCTGGAAGCCGTCATCTTCCTCATTGGTATCATTGTGGCCAACGTCCCCGAGGGGCTTCTGGCTACAGTCACCGTAAGTACCTCACAATGGTCATAGCTATAAGCGTCCTCCAATACAGAATGGGAACATTCCATATGTTTTTGGGCATTGGGGTAAATGCATGAAGCACAGACATGCATGAGCCATGGAGAATTTCTGAACTTCAAGTTGCAAATCTTAGTGAAATCTGGGGAATCATTGCAAATCTTAGTGAAATCTGGGGAACCGTTGCAAATCTTAGTGAAATCAGGGGAATCGTTGCAAATCTTAGTGAAATCTGGGGAATCGTTGCAAATCTTAGTGAAATCTGGGGAATCGTTGCAAATCTTAGTGAAATCTGGGGAATCATTATTGGGGGCCCTTTCCTGTAGCCCACCACTGATCCCGTCCTCCCACTAGGTATGTCTGACATTGACAGCCAAGCGTATGGCTCGGAAGAACTGCTTGGTGAAGAACTTGGAGGCTGTGGAAACCTTGGGCTCTACCTCTACCATCTGCTCAGACAAGACAGGGACCCTGACTCAGAACCGTATGACTGTTGCCCACATGTGGTTTGACAACCAGATCCACGAGGCTGATACCACCGAGGACCAGTCTGGTGAGAACTATGAGGGTGACCAAGTGTCCTTCATGCGTCGTGCGGTGAAAAGCATGGTGGGAATGGACATATATTGCCTCTACTTGGGTGAGGTTGTGTGAGATGAAGAAGTTTCTGCCTCACCCTTGGGACTTCTGTGTCTTCACCAGAGGCGTAACCGCCTCCCTTGGCACCCGGAGCACGGGGGGGGGGTAGGCGCCCCTATAAGTAAATAGCGTGCCGCGGCCAACAGGCCGCAGCACGCTCCGGGAGGGGGGGCGCGCTCCGGGAGGGAGGGGCGCATTCCAGGAGGGAGGGGCGCGCTCCGGGAGGGAGGGGCGCGTTCCAGGAGGGAGGGGCGTGCTCCGGGAGGGGGCGACCCGGCGGGACCCCCCCCCCCAATCGGGAGAGCCGGCTGGGGACGTCTTCCCCGGCTGGCTGCCCGGGGCCTTCTAAGGAAGGCCCGCTGCGCAATTTCTTGCGCATGCTCAGACTGTTACTGAGGGAAAAGGGCTGCCCTTTTCCCTCAGTAACAGTCTGAGCATGCGCAAAAAATTGCGCAGCGGGCCTTCCTTAGAAGGCCCCGGGCAGCCGGCCGGGGAAGACGTCCCCAGCCGGCTCTCCCGATTGAGGGGGCCGGCCCGAGTCGGACTCGGACTCGAGTCTCCGAGTCGGACTCGGACTCGAGTTGGACTCGGACTCGAGTCTCCGAGTTGGACTCGGAGACTCGAGTCCGAGTCCGACTCGTGGGCGGAGCGGCGGGGCGCCCTTTGGGTGATGGCGCCCGGAGCCGGTGCTCCGCTTGCTCCGCCCTAGTTTCGCCTCTGCTCTTCACCCTATTCTCTTTCAATCCAGTTTCTCCCACCTCTCTCAGGCAAGAATGACGCATTATGGTCCCTTCATCTCTCTCTTCCTGGCAGGCACGGCTTTTGATAAGAGCTCTGCTACCTGGGTGGCACTCTCACACATTGCTGGGCTTTGCAATCGAGCAGTCTTCAAGGGAGGTCAGGACAACGTGCCCATCCTGAAGGTGAGTCTAGCCTCTGTGAGAAAGTGTGGGATACCCTTGTTTGGAGAGGGTGGGAAGAGAGGCTGCAAATTATGACCCCAACTTACATCCTAGCCGAGGGATGTGGTTGGTAACGGAGATGATGTGAGAGGTCCGAAGGCTTCGCCTGTTTAAATGCCCGCCATTTTCTCCACAGCGTGACGTGGCGGGAGATGCTTCTGAGTCAGCCTTGTTGAAATGCATTGAGCTCTCTTCGGGATCCGTCAAACTCATGAGGGAGAAAAACAAAAAAGTGGCCGAAATCCCCTTCAACTCCACCAACAAATACCAGGTATGCGCGCTCTCAGGCTGCCCTCAAAATGGCACCCGTTCTATAAGAGGACAGGGCTGGGTGACATTCCACATCGATGGAATGTCTCCTTGTTCCAGAATTAGACTTAATAAGCTCCCTTGCAGCTGTGCTTTAGGGTTTATTCACGTTCTTCAGAACCTCCTGTCCAACACGATGTGATATTCTCTTAGCTTTGACCTACAAATGCAATTACTCACGCCCTATAGATTCATCTCCTCACCATCCTATCTTTCAGAACCTTTTTTCGTATACGTTTCACCTCGCTCTCCCCCCCTAATTTTATTTATTAAAAAGCTTCTACCCCGCCTTTCCGTTTTTAGAACGTTCCAGAAATGGCAGTTATGCCCACCTTCAGGTCCCTCTACGCCTCAGCCTCGTTTTCTGGAACGTTCTCCCCCGTGGCAATTGCCACAGCCATGCGGTCTGCCCACATGGCAGCTGACAAACAAGGGCTGTGTCAATAACACCTGAGCATGTCACAGTTGCTCCTTATTCTGCACCCCACACAGTTCCAAAGCACCCCATATTTTAAAAATAGTGATCTGGCTGACCTTGTGCCTTCACGCCTACGCACCTTCCCTTCTGCTCTCTTGAACTCAGGGACTTGCTCACACACACACACACACACACCCCAGACTTGAGAGTGTTGGAATGGCCCTCCTAGAAACCTGGCAGCCATGAAGGGGAATCCCAGCCTGGGTTTGGCTTTGCCTCCTTGACACGAAGTGTCCTGCCGTTCCCATGGAGAGAGGACTGAGTCAGTGATCCAAACACAGTGCCCCATTCCAGGATTCTCAGGCCCATCGGCCTTAATCCTGTCTCTCTTGCCGACAGCTGGAGCGGATTATCCAGAATTCCCCATGAGCAGCAGCCTGGAATGATTTGGCCTTGCTGAACAAGTCTCCCCAGAGCCAGAAGGGGCGGTGCCCCTATGCTAAGTGTATCTCTCACTTTGCTCAGGCCCAAAGGGTGCCTGTTGTGTGCCTTGCGGCCTTTTGCTCCATCCCCAGTGTCTTGTCTCCGCTGTGATGATAACCCTGATGCCAGCAGGGCTTAATCTAAGCCAGGTCAGTTCCTTTTATTGGCTCACCCATAAGCTGATAGCCAAATATAAACTACTGATTAAAGTCAAAGCACCTTTATAACAGACCACCCCAAATTCCTGAAAGGGAAAGAGAGTCAAAGGTCCATCCAACTGCATTTACATCATCTGACCTAGGCATCACCCCTGCCAGCGGACTACTTTTTCTGCAGTGTAATGTTTCAAAATAAGAGTCATCAGAATAGGCTTAAAATAGGTACAACCAACTGGAAGGGGGCCCAACGGGGGCCGCCATAGCTCAGTGATATGTACTTTCTTATGTATTATCTTCCTGTTGGCCTTACAAGAACTATGTAAGGTAGTAACATTCTGAACTGTACTATCATTCTTGGGGATTGCATTTTTTTTAATGTTCCTTTGCATTTTAAATAAATATCTTTTTTGCCTGTAGAAAAATAGTACACAGTAGAGGAAAGGTTTAGTGCAGTGGTTCCCAAATGTTTTAGCACTGGGACCCAATTTTTAAAACAATACTCTATTGGGACCCACCTAGCTTTACAAGACACTTAAAAAAAAAGGAGATCTGAAAGAAATACTATTTTTTATTTATTTACAAGTAATAATAGATTTATTAATGAATTCGTTCATTTATTTGCAGAAAACGCGATCCATTTCTTGTAATGAGGCAGCCCTAATGAATAGCCTCAAGCTTGAGGGGCTTAGTTATGTGACCCAACCTTCACCTGCCCCCATTACCTGTCATTGATGGACTTGGGGAAAAAACACACCAGAAAAAAGAACCTTTATCTTCCTATATTTACACAAGCTTGCAAATTGCAGGAGCTCAGCTCCTTGAAGGGCAATTAGCAGCTGTCTTGCAAACTTCAGGAGCTCAGTTCTTTGCAGGGCAAATAGCGGCAATCTGATCTTTGAACAGTCTGCTTGCGACCCACCAGAAATCGGGTCATGACCCAGCATTGGGTCCCAACACACAGTTTGGGAAACGCTGGTTTAGTGTTACCTTTTCCATAGTGGGAGAAGGGGGGGCATTACATGTCAGGTGCCAGGAGGGTTGGGGGTGGTCCTGTTTTGCACAGTGACCAATCAGGTTTAAGAGACACAAGTTAGGTCATGAAGACATCAGCCTTCTGCTGTTGTTACACCTGGCTTCACAGGTGGTAGACCATCTCTTTACATGGAGGTTCTACATTACCATCATGGGTAATAGCCAGTGACAGATCTATTCTCCCATGAATTTGTCTAATCCCCTTTTAAAGCCATCTAAGACGGTGGGCTGCCAACACATCCCATGACGACGAATTCTTTGAACTGATGAGGTGTTGTGTGAAGATTGGTTTTCGGTCACCCTCTGGTGGAGAGAATTCAGGACCTCTTCCTGATACCCCGGCCTGTGCCTTGGGGGAAGGTTTTCAAGTGGCACTCTGTACGTGTGGAAGTGACACTTGTCTCCTGAGACCTTTTTTCCTGCCTTCCTCAGCTTTCGATCCACGAAACGGAGGACCCCAACGATAACCGCTACCTGCTGGTGATGAAGGGGGCGCCGGAACGCATCCTGGATCGGTGCTCCACTATCCTATTACAAGGCAAAGAGCAGCCCCTCGACGAGGAGTTGAAAGAAGCCTTCCAAAATGCCTATCTGGAGCTGGGAGGACTTGGCGAGCGGGTGCTGGGTATGGATCAGTGGGGAGAGGTGGCTGGGATATGGGGGGGGGACCTGGGGGAAGGTGGAAAGGGGCTGAAGGGCACCTGCTGCCTGAGCATTGCAGCAACCCAGATGTTGGTCTCCAGCCCCAGATTTTCAGGTGCTGGACAGGACACCTGCATCTTAGATGTGGGCCTTCCAAGCTGTTGGAAAGTGAAGTCTCCAGGCTAGCACCTCTCTGGCCAACCAGGCCCTACAGGGCAAGTCCTTTTTTTTAACCATCTTGTCTCCCTCTAGGTTTCTGCCACTACTACCTGCCCGAGGAGCAGTACCCCAAAGGTTTTGCCTTTGACTGTGATGATGTTAACTTTTCCACTGACAACCTCTGCTTCGTTGGGCTCATGTCCATGATTGACCCTCCCCGAGCTGCCGTGCCGGATGCTGTAGGCAAATGTCGAAGCGCTGGCATTAAGGTGAGGCATAGTCCGTCCCCCTGTCCCATGTCTCCCCCCCCCCGGAAGCTCAGGTGCAGGTGCTCCATCCTAACATTCAGTTGACCCCTAAGTGAGTGAGTCACTGCTTTATCAAAACATGTTTTTCCTAATGCTGAGATGCTGCTGCCTCTGGGGAAATGCAGCTGTTTGGAGATAACTTGCTCAGAGCCCAGGTGCATTTGGTGCTGTGGAAGGGCAATATGGTTTTATAAGCAGCAGGTGTTAGCCGTCTTGTTTTATTGAAAGGCTCTGAAGCTGTTCAACCTCAAGAGCATTCAAAAGCTTGGGGCATACAGACCTCACAAAGCGCTTTGATTGATCCCACGTTTGTCCATGGATGTTGCAGTCTACAATTCTGCCTTTGCCCCTATGGCAGTGTTTCCCAAACCTTTTTGACCTGTGGCTCCCTTGACCATTGGCGACCATTGGCCGCGGCTCCCCATGATATGATGTGGATATCTGCCAATTGGCATTGCACTGTTTTCCGAGAGGATTCCGTGGCACTCTGCGGCTCCCCTGGCTGGTATCCACAGCACCCTTGGGATCCCAGTTTGGGAACCACTGTCCTATGCCATTGGCTCTCTAGCCTGTAAGGCCTTCAGTGACATCAAAGCAGTCAAGCCAATGAATAGCCAGAGAGGCTGTGATGCCTTGGGCTGAGGTACAGTTGGAGAAGCCTGGTGCTTCCCTTGCATCTTCCTTGGCAACCACCTGGGCCTCCCTAGCAACTGCTGCCCAAAGGACCACTTGGGATGGGAGGCTGGACTGGATTGGACTGGTTTAAGTCTCCCTTTCCCTTGCTGGTATTTCTTTGTTAACCCACTGCTCTGCCTCACCAGGTGATCATGGTAACGGGCGACCATCCCATCACAGCCAAGGCCATTGCCAAAGGCGTGGGTATTATCTCTGAGGGCAACGAGACAGTGGAAGACATTGCTGCCCGGCTGAACATCCCTGTCACCCAGGTCAACCCAAGGTGAGGGGGGTCCTAAACAAGGAGGGGATGCAGGGAGAGCAGAGCACCAGGGCTTCTCCTGCAGCAGGAGTGGTGATGTCATCAGCAGGCGCCGTGATGTCATCAGCAGGAGCGCTCAGGCTGCTGCATTTTTTTCAAAACCCCTTATCCAAGAAGAAGCATCAGGCTCAGGAGAAGGCAAACTGAGACATTCGCCTAGGGTAACCCTTGATTCGCCTAGGCCCTAGGGTAACCCTTGGGCCACGGTGGCTTAGTGGTTAAGACGCTGAACTGCAGGCTGGAAGGTCGGTAGGACAGCAGTTCGAGACCCGAGTGCTGCCGCGTGACGGAGTGAGCTCCCGTCTCCTGTCCCAGCTCCTGCCAACCTAGCAGTTTGAAAGCAAAGAATTGCAAGTAGATAAATAGGTACCGCTGTGGCGGGAAGGTAACAGTGTTCTGTTAGTCATGCCAAGCACATGACCACGGAAGCGTCTTCGGACAGCGTTGGCTCTACAGCCTTAGAAATGGAGCTGAGCATGAGGTCCCGCTTCACTTTGTCTCCACCTTGACCCTTTGTCTCCCTCGCCCATCCAGGGATGCAAAAGCGTGTGTGATCCACGGCACAGACTTGAAAGACATGTCCTCAGAGCAGATCGACGAGATCCTGCAGAACCACACTGAGATTGTCTTTGCTCGTACCTCCCCGCAACAAAAACTCATCATTGTGGAGGGTTGCCAGAGACAGGTAGGAATCTTTTCTGTCGTCCGTCCCTCCCCACAACTGGACCCATACAGCTCATTCAGCCCACACCTCTTAGTGGCAAAGCTTGTAATTTTCGATTGATGCAAAGCTTGTTATTTTCAGTTAAGAAAGTAGCAATAAAGACTTTTGGAAGCTTTGCACAAAAGCAGTTTATATTTACAAATGGATAAGATTAGTAGAGGTGCAGGTTACATCCTCTAAAAATCTCAGTATCCTACAACTGACTGCTAAGCAACACATTCAGCAAAATCCCATGGTAACCTCATGAAGGTAACCTCATTGGCATTTGTGTGGACATAGTTGCCAACTGATCAAAAAAATCTGGCCTGGCCAGATTAACCGCAGCTTGATCTGCAGAAATCAGCAGGGTGAAGTTTCATGTTATGGAGAAAAGAGTTATTACTTGCTCTTATAAATAATAGCAGGTGATCATGCTGCTGTTAATGGCATAGAAACGGGGCTGGTAAAAAGCTGGGAACCCAGTGTGAACTAGGCCTATACCCCATGCAAGCTCACAATCTACACTTCACACCACTGTCGTCTCCTCGGCAATGTATGAAGGCAAAGCAAAATCCGATTCTGACTAGCTTTTATGACCGGGCCCTCCTCCTGGTTTTGAGTGTGTTTCTTTTGTCCCCCCCCCCCCCCCCCGGCAGGGTGCAATTGTGGCAGTAACAGGTGATGGTGTGAACGACTCCCCTGCTTTGAAAAAGGCTGACATTGGGGTCGCTATGGGCATCGCTGGCTCAGACGTCTCCAAACAGGCTGCGGACATGATCCTCTTAGATGACAACTTTGCCTCTATCGTCACTGGAGTTGAAGAGGGTAAGCAACGGGGTTCATCCTTGGTGGGTGGGATGGATCTAGGACAGGGACTACTTTAGAGGTGAGGGCAGCACTTTGGGTGGTAACGACAGGCCTCCTGGCACTGGGGCAGCATGCCAGTGGTTACTACTGCCATAATTCCTCCTCCCTGGATTTGAAAAGGAAGAGGGAATGGTGTGGAAGAGGAAGGAGGGGAATAGAGGAGAGTGTTGGGCTAGATGTGGAGGAAGTGGATAGGTGGAGGCAGCAGGCAACCCTGTGCCAATCTGCTGCCTGAGGCAGCCGCCTCAGTTGGCCTCTTGAATGGGCCGGCACTGCACTGACGATGTAACATTTTGCTTCTTGGGGGAGGACTATAGAATTGCAGGACAGAGAAGGGCCTGGTGGAGAACATCATTGTGTCATTCAGGGTCTATGTTACCGTGGCTTCCAACCTACCATGGTTACCATGGTTTCCAACATTTTCTTGGAAAGGAAGAGGATTCAATGGCATATCTATATACTACGATTTGTGTATTCGTCGTGTGCCACTTCAACTGTTGTGGCGTCTCCCACAAAATCCTGGGAGTTGTAGTTTGTTGATGGTGCTGCAAGATCCTCTCGTCACAGAAATACCAGAGGGAATTACCGTATTGTCCCGAGTATAAGACGCACCTGATTATAAGACGCACCCTTAAAGTTTGGTGCTATTAAAAAAATTTAATTAAATCACTGGCATTAAATTGCAACAGCCTGATTATAAGACGCACCCCTAGTTTAAAAACTTAAATTAGGAGAAAAAAGTGAGTCTTATACTCAGACCAATACGGTATTATTATGCCTGTTTTTAAGACTGTAGTGTAGTTGTGCTCCAAGTACAGCCTTTTTAAGCTGCTTGTTCTGTTGCTAAATGGCGGAAGGAAGGAAGGAAGGAAGGAACATAAGAACATAAGAACATAAGAAGAGCCCTGCTGGATCAGGCCAAAAGCCCATCTAGTCCAGCTTCCTGTGTCACACAGTGGCCCCACCAGATGCCTCAGGGAGCACACGAGACAACAAGATACCTGTGTCCAGTCGCCACTCCCTTGCACCTGGCACAGAGAAAACCCACTTCTAAAACCAGGAGGTTGCTTATGGCTTGTAACCTGTGATGGTCTTTTCCTCCATGAATTTGTCCAAACCCCTTTTAAAGGCATCTAGGCCAGGTGCCATCACCACATCCTGTGGCAAGGAGTTCCACAGATGAATCACACGCTGGGTAAAGAAATATTTTCTTTTGTCTGTTCTAACTCTCCCTCCACTCAATTTTAGTGCGTGTCCCCTGGTTCTGGTGTTGTGCGAGAGGGAGAAGAATTTCCCTCTATCCACTCTCTCCATCCCATGCATAATTTTATAAGTCTCAATCATGTCCCCCCTCAGGCGCCTTTTTTCTAGGCTGAAAAGCCCCAGACGCTGTAGCCTTTCCTCGTAAGGGAGGTGCTCCAGCCCACTAATCATTCTGGTCGCTCTTTTCTGCACCTTTTCCAATTCAGCTATATCCTTTTTGAGGTATGGTGACCAGAACTGGACACAATACTCCAGATGTGGCCTTACCATCGATTTGTACAAAGGCATAATGATATTGGCCGTTTTATTCTCAATCCCCTTTTTAATGATCCCGAGCATGGAATTGGCCTTCTTCACAGCCGCCGCACACTGGGTCGACACTTTCATCGACCTGTCCACCAGGACCCCAAGATCTCTCTCTTGATCCGTCACAGACAACTCAGAACCCTTTAGCGTATATGTGAAATTTTGGTTTCTTGCCCCAATGTGCATCACTTTGCACTTACTTACATTGAAGCGCATCTGCCATTTTGCTGCCCATTCTCCCAGTTTGGAGAGATCCTTCTGGAGCTCTTCACAATCCCTGCTGGTCTTTACCACCCGGAAAAGTTTAGTGTCATCCGCAAACTTGGCCACCTCACTGCCTATCCCCAAGTCCAGGTCATTTATGAATAAGTTGAAAAGCACCGGTCCCAAGACCGATCCTTGGGGCACACCGCTTTTCACCTCTCGCCATTGTGAAAATTGCCCATTGACCAAGGAAGGAAGGAAGGAAGGAAGGACGGACGGACGGACGGAAGGAAGGAAGGAAGGAAGGAAGGAAGGAAGGAAGGAAGGAAGGGAGGGAGGGAGGGAGGGAGGGACAGAAGGACGGAAGGAAGGACAGACGGACGGAAGGAAGGAAGGAAGGGACGGAAGGATGGAAGGAAGGACGGACGGAAGGAAGGAAGGAAGGAAGGAAGGAAGGAAGGAAGGGAGGGAGGGAGGGAGGGAAGGAAGGAAGGAAGGAAGGAAGGAAGGAAGGAAGGAAGGAAGGAAGGACGGACGGAAGGAAGGAAGGAAGGGAGGGAGGGAGGGACGGAAGGAAGGAAGGAAGGGGGAACAGGTGGGAGAAATGAGGAGGGGCCTAGGGAGGGAACAACCGAGATCACACCACTGCATGCAGAGATCCGACTGGCTCTGACTTTTGGGCTTTCTCTGCTCCCCAGTTCTGCCCTCCGTCTCCCCCCCTTATGTTCACGTGTCTCCCTCCCACCAGGACGTCTGATTTTCGACAATCTGAAGAAATCCATTGCCTACACCTTGACCAGCAACATTCCCGAGATCACCCCCTTCCTGCTCTTCATCATGGCCAACATCCCACTGCCCCTGGGCACCATTACCATTCTCTGCATTGATCTGGGCACTGACATGGTGAGTCCTTCCTCCTCCAAGCCCTGGTGCCCAACTATTCCCCCCAACCCCTCCCATGCTTCGTTCTGAGTCATTCTGTGCATGGAGTGTTATGTTAGACTCTAACATAACTGAAGCCTCTCTCTTCGGCTTGCGGCGCGAGCCGGAGGACCCGCTCGGCCGTGCCGCATGGCCGAAAACAGAGCTTCTCACCTGGTACGTGCACCCTTAGGGGGGTACGCAGGGGTACGTGAAAAATCATCTCGTGTACCCCCAGCCAACGGTCTGCGTACCCCCAGGGGTACGCGTGCCACAGGTTGAGAACCTCTGTGTTAGAGGCTTTGGGGTCATCTCAAGACTTCCTGGCTCCTGAGGCACAGGGTTGTGCCAGGCCGGCCAGTTGGCCAACAAAGGTTGGCCAGACCAGGCACTGGCCCATTCAACTGACCCCTGAAGCCCCCATGTCCCAAAGGCAAGTTTTCAGTGCCTCTAGTTTTTAGCTAGAGTCCGTTGTAGCTGCTGTTTTCCCTCCTCCCACCAGCCAGTAAATGTCCCCGTAGCAGAGGAGGTGATGGGAAGTCCGTAGATGGAGAGCAGAATTGAAAGTCATAAAAATAAACCTCTCTGTGCCTAGAAAACAAATCCATCAGAAAGAAGGCTAGTCTAGGATCCTTCTCCCTCAAACTTAGATTTCTAAGTGCAGAGGAGGGGATGGTTTAACAATTAAACTCGTTATGAAGGTGTCGTGGCTTGCCCCTCCAGGAATTCTGGAAACTGCAGTTCTTACAGGAGAGCTGAGAAGTCTCTTGTTGCATTGCAGAACTATTCTCAGGGTTTCTTGTGGTGGAGAAGCCGTTAGTCAAATGTAACTGAGCATTAAGCAAAGATTTTCAGTGATGGTGGTTACAGTTTGAGCAGGGAGGTACAGGCTCCACACCTCATGTTGCCAGCTTGATGAAATAATAATAATAATAATAATAATAATAATAATAATAATAACAATAATAATAACAACCACCACCACCACCACCACCACCAATATTTATATACCGCCTTTTCTTTGGTCAACGGATTTCTCCTTTAACTTTAATTCAAAGGCGGTTTACACAGGCAGGCTTTCTAAACCCCAAGGTTTTTTTTACAATACAATATGTTCCAGTCTTTCATAGAACCCTTCCTTCTAGATGGTTTCTTTCACAGTCGAGCTTCTCTCTGGCGTCCGTCTCACCACGCTTCGACTGACAGGCAACCTCGACTCCCACTCAAGGTGCAGCTGCAGCTTCTCAGCCTCACAGAGGCTCTGCAGCTTATCAGTGGTGTGCCGGCAGCTCTCCGACAGACACGGATACTTCCAGTTTTCTATGCACAGACAAAGTAAATAGCTGCATCCGAGCAGCAACGAAGAATGCAGAAAATCACGACAGCGCTTCTAAAGAGTTCAGTCACTGAACTGATTTATTGTATTTCCCTTTCCTCATACACGTTAAACATTCAGGATATCTCCCCAAATCCAGGAAGGAATGTCATGATGGAGATTTTCCAAACGGTCCAGAAACACACACCCCCACCCCCAACCAGCATAGCCTTAATCCCACCACCTCTCTTCTCTTTGCCTTCAAGGTGCCAGCTATCTCCCTGGCGTACGAAGCTGCTGAGAGTGATATCATGAAGCGACAGCCACGAAACCCACGGACCGACAAGCTGGTGAATGAGCGGCTGATCAGCATGGCCTATGGACAGATCGGTGAGTGAGGAGGGGGCGAAGCGGTAGGCTTGCTCGTTTTTTATTTATTTGAAATATTTATACCCCAGCTGCAAATCGCAGTTCCTGTGTTCTTCTGTAGAAGGTGGCAGGTTACAATCTGTTTAAAATGCAATGCAACAGACAATCGGGGTGTTCAGATGAAGCTTCCACATCCAGTTGTTGCTGTTGTCTGTCACGGCTCCTGGCAGCCGATACAAAAAAAAGGCACTAGGGTGAGGGAAGGTATACATAAACCTCCTCTCCCAGTCCTCAGATGTTCTGACTACCGTATTTTTCCGCTCCATAGGACGTATGTAGTATGGAGCTAAAAATAGGGGAAAAGGGAAAAAAATTTTTGTTACTTACTGGGGCTTGTGGGGGCTTTGGGGAGGCCTGCGCGACCCTCTGCAGGCCTCCCCGATCTTCAGTTTGGCGATACATGGCTATTTTCGGCCATTTCCGGTGTTCGCGAAAACAGGAAATGGCCGAAAATAGCCATTTATCGCCAAACTGAAGATCGGGGAGGCCTGCAGAGGGTCGCGCAGGCCTCCCCGAAGCCCCCACAAGCCCCGGTAAGTAACATTCGGTCCATAAGATGCACAGACATTTCCCCCTATTGTTTTTTTTGGGGAAAGTGCATCTTATGGAGCGAAAAATACGGTACTAATCTGGACTGAGAAAAGAGTAGGGTGGTTAGGGACGGCTGTTCTTGAGGCTTACTGAGGCAGACGCCTCAGGCTGCAGTTTGGGAGGATGCCTGCCTATGCCGTCTGCCTTCTGTTCCTCCTCTTCCTGCTCACTGGATTCAAAAAGGGAATAGAGCAGTGGGCTAGAGTGCCTCCAACTCTCTAAGACCATGACTCCTCTCCTCCACACTTCCTCTTTGCTCCGTTGTCCTCTTCCTTTTCAAATTCCTAGAGCAGGGGGAAGAGGAGGAGTAGGAGTAGGGTGCATTTGGTGGGCTGTCTCCAATCTTGGGGGTCTTGATCCGGCCCTGAGAGTGAGTAGTGGTGGTGGAGTATAAATAAAAACTGCTGGGAGAGGTGGGGGAAATCTATGGGATGGCAGCAGCAACACAATTCTGCTCTAGATGGACCAATGTGGTTGGATTCCGTATTACGGCTGCTTCTTGTGATCTTCCGTAGGTATGATTCAGGCGCTGGGTGGCTTTTTCTCCTACTTTGTGATCCTGGCTGAGAATGGCTTCCTCCCTTCTGTGCTGGTTGGCATCCGACTTAACTGGGATGACCGAACAGTCAATGACCTGGAGGATTCATACGGGCAGCAGTGGGTGAGTAGAGAACGGTCCGTCTCTATTGCGCCGATGTAGCACTGTAACGTTTGGCCACATATTGAAATTGCAACATAATCAATTTATTGGAAACTGAAAGTATCAGGAATGATGTACCACCTTGTAAGGTGTGGTGTAAAGTGTGGCCGAGTTAAATCTGATATTCAGTGCACCCTTTTTATCTGCGGATCCGGGATCCGCGGATTTGACTTACCGCAGGTCCTGGATCCGCGGGTTCCACCTTAAAAAAAAAACTGTAAAAAGGAAAAAAAAAGCCCCCCCAATTCCCTTTTGTACCTTTTGCGTGATGAAATTGCGCCGTTTTCAAGCCTCCGCAGCGCTTCCACAAGCTTAACAAGCCATTTCTGGGTCACACGAAGGCTCTTCCCTCATTCTGAGGCAAGGCTGGGAGGAGAGAAGAGTCTTCATACAACCTGGAAGTGGGTCATTAAGCTTGTAGAAGCCCTGCGGAGGCTTGAAAACGGCGCTATTTGGCCACTTAAAGGTACAAATGGGGATTGGGGGACATTTTTCCTTTTTACAGTTTTTTGAAGGTGGAACCCCAGTATCCGTGGATCTTCGCTATCCGCGAGGGGGGTCTGGAACATATCCCCCCGCAGATAGCGAGGGCCCTCTGTATAATGGAAAGGGGGGGGGATGAATAACTCTAGGCTTGTAGGGTAGAAATGAATGTGCTGATGAGATCCAGAATTGGTCCAAATGTATGATGTTCTGGGATAATTAAAACGCAGTAGAAGCAGACCTGTTTCAGGCAATTTATTTTTCATTTTTGTGACATTGGGGTTGTACCCTCAAGTGTCCTTCCTCTGCAGGAGTCTTTCCACAGGTGGACGTTCCTTCGGCAGGAGGAAGGAAACCTGTGGATACAATCAATTTTTTTTTCTTTGCGGCACAGTTGATGTTGTTCGGAGATGTGCTAGGGCAAGTCAAGCCTGAGGGAGGGGGCTGGATACTGCTCCCTTTGGGGGGGGTGCCTGCATGTTGGCACGTGTACCGCTGTACCCACATTGCTTGCCTGGAGCTTTACCCATCGCATCCATCCCTTCTGGGCTGCTGTTGTGTGATCCAGATGGGCTTCACTGCCTCCCCTCTCCCCTTTTCAATCGCTCTTCAGAGCCTGGAAAGAGATTGGGAAGGGTGGGGGCAGCTCAGCTTGAGGCCGGGCAAGTAACTGGGCAGGGGTCAGAGGGGGGCGGTGGACCGATGCCAGGCACCCTCACCTGCCCTCCACCTCCCTCAACCCACTGTCTGAATCTGCTTAATTCGGCTGTAGCATCAACCTCTTCCTTCCCAGGTTTACCTGGGCAGCACAACCCCAGCCTGACCCCTTTTCTCTCCCCTGCCCCTGTGTAATACAACCGTAAGCCTCAGTAAGGTAGAGCAGGGACCATGTTTCTCCTGGTGGTACTGACTCCATCCTCCTCTGCACTCCTAGACCTATGAGCAGCGCAAAGTGGTGGAATTCACGTGCCACACGGCCTTCTTTGTCAGCATCGTGGTGGTGCAATGGGCCGACTTGATCATCTGTAAAACCAGGAGGAATTCAGTCTTCCAGCAGGGCATGAAGTAAGTCCTCTGCTGCAGCTGGGTTTTCTGTTTTTTTTTTGGGGGGGGAGGGGGGAACCCAACCTGTTCTGGAACTAGAAAATGGATTACGGAAGAGGGTTTTAAGGACACGAGCCTTCCTTTCGCACCTTACACGTTCGCAATATGTGGCTGTTGGGATAGCAGAGAAATGGGACTGCTGTCTAAAACTGGAGGTAAACTGGAGGTCTGTCAAGTCCAGCGATGTTTGCTCTCAGAGGCAGTTACGACGCTAAGGAGACTTCTTGTGAGTTTATTTTTTTTCCACCCACCTTCTCTCTCTTTCCCCCCTCAGAAACAAGATCCTTATTTTTGGTCTCTTTGAGGAGACGGCCTTGGCTGCCTTCCTCTCCTACTGCCCTGGCATGGATGTGGCGCTGAGAATGTATCCCCTGAAGTGAGTATGGAAACCAACCAGCCAGGGAAAATCTCCGTTCTTTCCCTTTCTATTGCAAATCATTTTTCTAGACTAGGGTTCCATTTGATCATACCCCAAATGTCTGCTTCAGTCTCGGGGAGCCCTGCCTCCCAAGGCTTCCCCATTTTTGACCCTCTGACCCTCTTTTCTTCTCTCCCCAGACCCAGCTGGTGGTTCTGCGCTTTCCCATACAGTTTCCTCATTTTTGTGTATGATGAAATCCGCAAACTCATATTGCGTCGTAACCCTGGAGGTGAGTGGCGCAAGCAAGGGAATGGGTGCAATGTGACCCTCAGGCCCTGGGCGCTAAGAGAAGGGACATGGGCTCTCTGTTTTCATCAATTTATGTATACCTGAAATTTTACAGAGTAAATTAAGCAAGGCAGGTCTTTATCTCAAGGAGTTGACCATGTAAATTAGACAGGCGCGTGCGAGGAGAGACATTAGACAAAGCTATTTCAGTTGCGAATGAGGATTGAGAGGTTCAGGGGTTCAGTCCAAGGCTTCATGGAAAAGATCTGTTTTGGGGAGAGATTTGAAATGAGAGAGAGAAGCTGAGCCATCTTTGGGCACCACATAGGTGGCTGAGATGGAGGGACTTACAGGTACAAAACAGTTTGGACGTGAGTGACGCACACTCTCAGGTGCGTCAAACAAACAAACAAATACATCATGGAAGACAGCGGACCCCTATATGAAATTGAGAGGGGCTCTTCTTTGAGAGAGCAGAGAGATCATATAAGCAACAGCTGTTCCAAGAGGCTTTGTGTCGCTTAGAGAAGGTTCTTCTATGGAACGAGTCCAGTCAGCCTTTCCTCCAAAAGCCAGTTCCCAACATGCTGTCGCATTCTAGTGCGACCAAGACAGCAATCCTATACACACTTACCCAGGAGTAAGTCCCCACAAACTCGATGGGGCTTGCTTCTGTGTAGACATGCCTAGGAGTGTGCTATAAGATGTGCCTACCAGGGCGAGGCTCTGCAGCTTGGAGCAGTCTTGGTTGCACAAGGTCCCTGCTTCAGGGAGGGCAATACCTGTCTCTCTGCTGCTGTGTGGTCTGGCAGCCTCCGGCAAGAATCCTGTGTGTTGCAATTAGGGTGCGTACAAGTTGCAAACGATGCCCCCGGGGTCCTTGAACTGTGCAAGCTGTGTCCACGTTCTCCCTGCCTAGACAGGCCCTTAATGAGTTCCAAAAGAGAGGACATTTCCTGGCACGCTCAAGAAAGGACCAGATTCCTCCCTTGAGCTGTTGGAAAGTGTTTCCCTGTGAAACATAGCAGCGTAATCGGTGGTTTCCAACAGCCATTCGAAACAGCTGTGGGGAAGTTGAGACTGACAGGAACCTGTTGTGAAAATGGGGGGGGGGGGCGTTGCAATGAAGGGACAACAGGCAGAAATATCAGAGAAGCATTATTCATAAGAACATAAGAAGAGCCTTGCTGGATCAGGCCAAAGGCCCATCTAGTCCAGCTTCCTGTATCTCACAGTGGCCCCACCAGATGCCTCTGAGAGCACACAGCCAACAAGATAACCTGTTTCCTGCTGCCACTCCCTTGCACCTGGCACAGAGAAAACCTACTTCTAAAGCCAGGAGGTTGCTTATGGCTTGTAACCTGTGATGGTCTTTTCCTTCATGAATCTATCCAAACCCCTTTTAAAGGCATCTAGGCCAGGTGCCATCCCCACATCCTATGGCAAGGAGTTCCATTCCTCTAGCTCCTCCCGCCCACGGACATGATTCAGCTCTTTCTTCCTGTTTGCCCTTATGCTTCGAACTGCCCCCTCCCAAATACTCTGTGATGCCTCTCGCTTATTTCCTTCACATTCCACCTTTTCCATGAAGCCTTTTCCACACTGTACCCTACTGAAACTAAAATGGAAATTATGTTTAATGCATATTCGTCCCTTGTTTAGCCCCTGCCCTCCATCTCCTTGCCCGTGTCGGATTTTGGTGCAGGACCTGTCTTGTACTCTGTAACGTACAAAGTACTGTTGTGATTATCATTGCTGGGTCACGGTGCGAGTATAGAGAAAGATGGAAGGAGCTGGTATGATAGATGGGGGGGGCATACGGCTATTACCTCATACTAATGCTCTGCCTCCCTGTTAAATTTCTCTTAACAGGTTGGGTGGAGAAGGAAACCTACTATTGAGTCTCTTCTCTTGTTCATTGCTGGTTGTCTCCCCTGCAAGGGGGGGCACTTCCCATTTCCAGAATCCTGCCTACCCTACATGATTACGAGAGAGACCATAACGCCGGGATCATATCCTCGGACATAGAAGCAACAAATCAAGCTCTCCTCCACCCCACCCCACTCCACCCCCCATTTCCCCAACCTGGACAGCTAAGATGGGAAGTCCGTCCCGTCCCATTCTGCATGCGTGTCCCAGGCTGGAGGTGGGGGAGGGTCTCCCCTCCCAACCTCTGCTCGCTGCCATTTCTTTTGTGTTTGTTTTTTGGAGCAGCCTGAGGGAGGGGGGCATGTGTGCAAAAGACAATAGGGGAGACTGGGCAATATTTATTTACCTCTGCAAAACCCTCCTTCCCTCTAAACCCCCTCCCCACTTCAAATTCTCTTCCATAGCTGGGATTGAACCCGGGGACCAGCAGCATCCCTGAACAATAATGCCTCGGAAATGTGAGCCAAATGGGACGGGTTGGAGGGGGGGGGGGGAGGGAGGGTTACTGTTATCTGGCTAGCAGTAGTAAGTTTTCAACCTCAATTGGGGAGGCGATGGACCCCTTCTGCTCCCCTCCTCTCTTCCTCCCTCCCCTGGTGAATGTGTGCAAGTGAGTGTGTGTGTGTGTGTGTGTGTGTGTGTGTGTGTGTGTGTGTGTGTGTGTGTGTGTGTGTCTGTGAGAGAGAGAGGGGAAGAGAGACCCACTATGGGTTCACCCCTCTGCCCAGCTAAATGCCCTGACCTGCCTCCTACTCACAGTTTTCTGGTGGGTTGTGTGTGCGTGTGCGTGTTAGGGTGGTGGTGCTTGAGCACAAAGGGGGAAAAACCCAACAAGCATAATAACAAACACCAGGATTTTTTGTCCTCCTCCTTCCCCACAGCTTCCCTACCCCCTTACTCCAATTCCAGCTAGATGTGTAAATGAAACCTAGGAGATCTGAGTTTTTCTCTTGTGCATGTACAGAATTGCTATTATAGGACCAAGACAGCAGCTTATTCCCACCCCACCCCACCCCCTCTTAACTGTGTGTGCATATGGGGGGGGGTGTAGGTCAAGGTCCTGACCCAAAAGAACCTACTGAGGGGAAGGGGGATGCTCCTGGCTGTGTGCCTACTGGTGCTTAACACCACCCCCTCCCCTCGGCCAGCCATTTTTCCTGTGCTCCTAGTTGATCACCCAGCATAGAGCAGTGGAGGCCTCAGCCATAACCTCCTGCCTAAGAAAGCATTTGTGTCCTTCCTCATCAGTTCTGGGGAGGGAGGAAAGGGGGCTCTCTGGCTCTCAACTGGGTGAGATGGCTTCACCTCCATGTTTCCCCCACATAACCCTTTATTTTTTTGTGTTTGGGGGAGCAGAAGGGGGACAGGAGGAGCCCACGTTGGGAGAGGTGTATTCTGTCCTGTCCCATCTTCCTCTTCCCATTTCGGGATCGTGTTGTCGTGTGAACCAACCAAAACAAGGAGAAAAAAAAATTTAACAAATAAAAACCAGAAGTGGAATATTTAATATGAGAGATGTAGCAGTCTCATTACGTGCGTCTGTGTGTATCTCTTGTGTGGTGAGAATTTGCACGATGCCATCTACCCAATACACAGAATAGGGTAGAAGATTGAGGTGGTAAAACTTTGGTTTGTCTGAATCCAGATTGCAGGTGGAGGTGTGTATGCATGCATGCATTTTTTTAATGCTTCTCCTTAACAAAAAACCCCCACACAATTAATTCAATGCATCAGGGTGAAAGGTTTAGAACTGGACTCCAAAATAGTGGTTAGACTAGAGCGATGGAGCCAGTTGTAAAAATGGTGACTCAGGGGGCAGAGCCAATTACTATATCCCCACAAGCCCTACACCTGGTCTAACAGTCTGGTTTAGAAATCCAGGGTGTGTGTGTGGGTGTGCTTTTTGTTGCTTCAATTATCAAACAGCCAATCTGCTGCAAATAATCCAAGCAAGCTATCGTCTACTCACCCTGATGTACATAAATAAAGTTTTGCAGATAGGAAAAATTATTCTTATAGGCAGCAGACTGAGAAGGGATACCTCTCTTGCATTACTGGTCTGTGAAGCTATTGGCAAAAAACAAAATTAAGTTTATTTTTAAATTTGCCTACATATACAATGAGCAGTGGTCACTAGCATACTCTCTCTCTCTCTCTCTCTCTCTCTCTTAAATGCATACATCACTCAATAGCAGTTGTGCCAACAGTAGCTGTGCTGGTAGTGGAACAGAATTTAGAACTTAGCTCAAGATGGCATGGAATGTATTTGTTGTTCTGCGTTTGGCCACAAGAGGGAGCCAAACAGCCTCACCCAGCACTGCGGCAGCCAGGCAGAGGCTGGTGGGGAGGGGTAATACTACAGAGCGTTGACCCAGGGTGTCCTGTCCCTGCCCTCTGGCCACCCTTCCCAGGTTCCTTACTGGCTCAGCTCTCTACTACACCTCCCCTCCCCAGTCTGGCACTGTCCTCTACCTCAAAAGATGTCGCTTGACGCAGCTAATTTAATCGGATTGCTTTTTCCATCTGGCTTCCATGGGGTGGGAGGGGGGAGAAGACGAGGAGGAGGAGGTCATTGCCATGGCAACTAAAGGATGGAGAGAGGAGGATATTGCCATGGTGACAAAGCAGATGAAGTTGCTGACGGCTGAAAGGTGGAGAAGGCAATTGTCTCGCAGAGAACCATGAGGATGGCCACACGACACTCACTTCCAACTTAGGCTCTGCACCATCAAGTACACTGTCCTCTGCTCCTGTGCTTTTAACTGCAGCCCAGAAACTTCTAAATTAAAGTGGACCCTACTTTTGCTTGTTACATTCCTGGCCCACCCTTCCTCCAAGCTACTCAGATTAAAATACATTGGTCTCCCCCTATTTCCCACCTTTTATCATCACAATGAATCTGCTAGCAACCACACTGAACTTAACTCAGCATGGGTTCTGTCTGTGAGCACAGCAGGTCTAAAAGAAGTGGCTGTAAACCAAACAGACAGAAAGAATGGAAAACCTTTCCTATTTTTCTCCCCAAAACTTCTCCAATTCAAAAACAAGTGCTGTTAACAAAAGGGGGGGGGATGGACAATGAATATCAGGTGATAAAGAATGAACGAGCTAGAAGCAAAGTTCATTGAGGCCCACAGACCAAAAGCGTATCGATCCCTACTCTAACCATCACTCCACACTGGTTCTCGCTCTCAAAGAAAGGATTAAGTAGGAGGTGATAGAGAAAGCCTCTCTTTGCCCTAGACCCGGGGAGAGCCACGCCAGTCAGAATACTGATTTGAGTAGACTTATGGGTCTGACTCAGCTTAATATATCATTGGCTTTTCTGTCTCGGGACAGCTCTGTCCACAAGAAATCAAATTATCTTGACTGACTAGATCAAACAAAACACGCACAAACGAGACAATCCTTTCTGATCTCCGCTAAACCACCGTCAACGACACCCAACTGGTAAACACAGCAGAAAGGCAACAAGCTAAACACTCAACGCATGTTCCAGTTAGCAGTTCTGTTTCTTTAATGTTACTGATAAGAGAAAAAGGGAGGCTGAACTCAGGTGTTTGTAAGTTTGGTTGACAATGGGAAGAGCATTGCGGTTTAAATAACTTCATGGAGAAGAGAAGCTCCTAGATGGGAAGGTCACAAAAGCACTGAGCATTCCAGTACCTGGAGGGGGACCCCAAAACAAGGCTCTTGGGGAACCTAGCGGAGGAAAATGGTAGCTAGAAATTGAACATAGCAGCAGTACATACAGAGGACTGTGTAACAGTGACACTAGGACACAGAAAAAAGGACGACCCCCCCCTCAGGAACGCAGAGGCGAGGCCAGTTGTCCCTCACACAGGCTCCATCTGTAGCTCATCTGTCTCCATGGGTTCCAGCTCATGTAAGGCTGCATGTGAACCAATTACCACCAAAGTGGCACCTGCAGGGGGCGACACAGGGAAGACATGAAGATGGAGCCAAGGTAGCAAAGGGCAGATTCACAGATTCAAAGTGCAACAACCTAGACATAAACTTGGGCATATTCAGTAAATCTGAACAGCCTACAAGTCGATAACTAATCTTCAAGACACAATAGGCATCATGTAATCGATCGAAAGGTCGGCTGTTCGATTCCCGCGACGGGGTGAGCGCTCGGTGCTTGGCCAGCTCCTGCCAACCTAGCAGTTCCAAAGCATGTCAATGCGAGTAGATAAATAGGTACCGCTTGCGGGAAGGTAAACAGCGCTCCGTGTTCCAGCTGCATGCTACGCGCTGCGGCAAGGAGAGTCATGCCGGCCACATGACCACGGAGGCGTCTTCGGACAACGCTGGCTCTTCGGCTTTGAAATGGGGGTGAGCACCACACCCTAGAGTCGGTCACGACTGGACTTAATTGTCAGGGGTCACCTTTACCTTTAATCAGGTCGCAGAAGTTAGCTTTTCTCAGAATTTAGACTGCTTATTTTTTTAAAAAAATTTTTTTGCACATCTAACTTGTACCGGTGATAATGCAAGTACCCAAGTTCTGAGGCTACTGGCAATTACACAGGCAAATATGAGCAATGCAGAAAAGAGAATGCTTCTCCTGAATAATCCCCCTACAGGAGCACTTAAGCTTTGCTCGTATGTGCGAATACACCCCCAAAGAACTGCAGTCTGTGTCCCCAAATCTCCCAGAATACACCCAATGAACCACAGGAAGCCAGCTCCTCATTCTGAGGCAGACCACTGGTCTTGCTAGCAGTATTTTCTGCAGAGCCCGACAGCAGCTCTGCAAGAGGAGAATAGATGATCTTCCACTGACCAACAGCTCATCCCTGAAAGGTTGTGCCTTGCAGCTGGAACGCACCTAACATACTAATTACTCACCTAGCACCCAGAAGACAGCTGAGCCAGCTCCTGCCAGCCAGAAGAAGGGGAAGGAGACGCCCCCAGCCAGGCCATATTGATGTGCTGTGCTGAGTTCCCGCCCTAGAGAAAACAAGATTGAGTGAGAAAACAGGGGATCTGTACAAGGGGTCTGGTCTTCTCACTTTAGGGCCCTTGAGACAATGCTGAGAGCCTCCTAGACCTTGCTAAAGAGACCACAGACTTGAGGCCAAGTTTTGCCCAGTTTGTTCAAATAAGCATGAGAAATCCAGCCTTCTATAGATTCTAGAAATTGCCAAGTCAGGCTTGGGGGCCTGGTTTGACTTGGGCACTTGGCAATAAACTGAGCAGTTCTTGTTGGGACATCACCATCTGGTGGCCACTTCTGGCAATTACAACCTCCAAATAAAGCTTCATTGTTAGGACATCACCATCTGGTGGCCTCTTCTGGCAATTACAACCTCCAAATAAAGCTCTACTGGTGCAAGGAAGACTTATCATGGTGTGTCCAATATTTAGGCAATGAGATGCCATCTTTGCCCATTCTCTCAGGATCAAGTGGTTTCTCATAACTTTTCTATGAGAAACTATGTGCCATCTTTCACAATACCAGTTTGCTCATTTTGACATGACTTTCTCTTAGGTTTAGATCAGGGGTGGCCAACCTTCCACCATGAGGGTCTCTGCGTTCTGAAGAGTTGTGTAGAAGACAGAATCTGGGCAGCTGCAATGCCTGATGGTGCTGCTAAAGCAGCTGCACCTGCTGAAATGCCCTCACCTAGACAACGCCAAGAGCATTCATGTTGAAAGATTGGCCACCCCTGGTTTAGACTGATACACTCAACATTTCAGCTGCCCTCAACATGCTGTGGTCTCTTTTAACTTACAAAGACATACGCTTCTGCAGATCTGAATATTTCCCCAAGTATGCAGAAACTGCAACCTTATTTTTGGGTGGCCCCAGTTCACTTCCAACCTGGTCAGCATGGGACCACCCCAGTTCAGTATTTGAGGGAATGATTAAGCCGGAGTGACACTGTCCACGTTTGCGTTGTGTTCCGTGTGCGTCTGGCGTCCCGCCCCCAGGTCAAACAACGGCTCTGATTGGCCGGACGTAGGGCGGACGCAGCAAAAGTCGCGCTGGACTCGACTTTTGCTGCGTCTGCGCTACGTCTGGCCAATCAGAGCCGTTGTCTGACCTGGGGGCGGGACACCAGACGCACATGGAACGCGAACGCAGACAGTGTAGCTCCGGCTTTATTGCGTCTGCAGTTGTGGTAGTATACAATCCACATTCAGATGATGCGTTGGTATCAATTATCCCATCCCCCCTTCCCTGCCTCCACCGCCACCTACCAAACACAACAAGCTGCGAGTGTTGGGTCTTCAGGTAGATGATGTAACAGGCCCCGAAGAAGACAGCGAGCGCAATCAAGAGGAGAGGGGATGTGATACTGCCAGGACAGAACAAAAAGAAAGAATGGGGAATGGCAATCCAGTTCAAATCCTAATTCACAGGTTTTCAGGCAAGACAGAAGGGTAGCGGGTCATAGGACATTGCAAGATATGTTGTTGTTGTTCAGTCGTTAAGTCGTGTCCGACCCTTCGTGATCCCATAAACCATATCCCATAAACCATATCCCATATATATTGCAAGATATATAACCACTGAAATTCTGCCTATTTAAAATATACTTGAAATCGCACAGTCATTTGCTGCACATGAAAGAAAGGCTTTCTTCAGTGGCTCTTTCACAGCAAAATCTCCAAGAGCTAAAAGACACAAGCAGTAGCCCCACATATTGCATCTGTACAATTTCATACTGCTAGTGGAGGGACTGAATGTCTGAATGTTCCTCCACTTTTGAAACAAATGTGTATCAAAGAAAAGGCGAATCTAACATCGACTCCCTGAAAGGCTAATTTTGTGTATGTAGGTAGTATTAGGCTGACCATATCCAAAAAGGGACACGGTGTCTATATCTTTAACCATTGGAATTTGGGCAGGTGCAACCCATCATGGAAGGGTGTAACAAGCTACACCTGCCCAAATTCCCCCTTCTTACAATGGTTAAAGGCATAGGCACCCTGTCCCTTTTTGGATATGGTCAGCCTAGGTAGTATTCTATGTGCAGGATGAAATGGTGACACCCTGCAATAAATACACCACATGAAGCTTGTTATGGGTCATTAAGATAGTGGAGGACAGGAAGGCCTGGCGGGATATGGTTCATGGGATCACGAAGGGTCGGACACGACTTAACGACTGAACAACACAACAAGTATATCAGGGCAAATACACAGTATTCAGCCTTTAGTATTCAGTAATATCAGCCTAGATCAGAGTCCCAATTCTTCATCCTAATGCCATCTATATAAAGAACAACAACAAAAATTGCTCTCCGTCATATGAGCTAGAAACGTGGCTTTCGTTTTAAAGCGGTGACTCTTAGGATGCTGCATTGTTTATTGGTAATTAGTTTCTGTTGTTTATGTGCTAATCCGACTGCAGGATGTATGCAGCTTTGTGTGTACTCAGTGATCAGTCCCCCCTATGCAGAGTAGGAGGATGCTACACCCCCCCCCCTTAGCCCTCCCTCTCTCCCCCAAATCCACACTCACAGGCAATAGACAATAAGACCCAGGAAGACAAAGACGTAGTTGCTCTGGAAGTATTCCACGTTGCGCACAAGTCTCTTGCACAGCTCCCCAAAGTTTCGAGGCTTCCCAAAGCGCCGCTGGTCCAGAAAATTGGCCCAGGGCCGGATGGTGGCACGGCGCTGCTCTAGCCACTCCTTAGCAGGGCCTTGGGGCAAGAGAGCTGGGATGTTGATCCTGGAAGAAGGGGAGAGGGAGGGACACAAAGCCAGAGAATGCATTAGAAATGGAATAAGTCACACCAGTTTTCCCTGGGGTTGGACATTCGATAGGTAAAAAAAGACTGGGTCAATTGATCAGCCAAAAATTGTAAAAATAATGGCCAGCGGGTCGTGCAGTGGGTTAAACCGCTGAACCATGAGCTATAGATCGAAAGGTCGGCAGTTCGAATCCGCGACGGGGTGAGCTCTGGTTGCTTGGCCAACTCCTGCCAACCTAGCAGTTCCAAAGCATGTTAATGCGAGTAGATAAATAGGTACCGCTTGCGGATAGGTAAACAGCGCTCCGTGTTCCAGCTGCATGCTACGCGCTGCGGAAAGGAAAGTCATGCCGGCCACATGACCACGGAGGCGTCTTCGGACAACGCTGGCTCTTTGGCTTTGAAATGGGGATGAGCACCACACCCTAGAGTCGGATACAACTGGACTTAATTGTCAGGGGTCACCTTTACCTTTATTTTAAAATCACTTACTTTATTAGAACAAAGCGTTTGGCTTTCATCTTGTCCACGTGCTACTTCAACCAGTTCCTTTAGACCAGGGGTGACCAACCTTCCACCATTAGGGCCTCTGCGTTCTTCAGAGTTGTGTAGAAGACAGACAGCGCAATCCTATCCAACTTACACCACTTGTGCAGCGAGAACGGGAGGCCCCAGAACGGAAATGGGATTCAAATCCCCTTTGAATCCCCCTTTGGAGGGGATTTGAATCCCCTTTCCATTCTGGGGCCTCCTGTTCTCGCTGCACCGCTGGTTACATCGGTGGTGTACGTTGGATAGGATTGTGCTGAGAATCTTGGCAGCTGTAAGTGCTGATGGTGCTGCTAAAGCAGCTGCACCTGCTGAAATGCCCTCACCTATACAGCCATTAAAGGTCCAGGAGCATTCATGATGAAAGGTTGGTCACCCCTGCTTTAGACCTTTCAACAAGTACTATTTTTCCTAGACCCGAGCTTTACAAAAGAAGGTGGCCAGATGATGGGGGGACGGGACTCCCTGGTTTCTGCAGAAAGCCACTACGCAGTGACCTTAGCCAGCTTGGTTGCCCACTTGGAGATGCCTACAGTTCTAGCAGGTAGCAAACAAAAAAAGCTTCGCTCGGCTGCTAACTTCATCCCTGACTGCCACAGAGCAAACAGACCCCTGCTTGTGTCCTTTTGTTGTCCACAACACCACAATGCAAAGGAAAAGAGTAAGCAGCCATCCACACAGTGGCATTCTGGGCTTCACAGAATATTTGACAATATTTGATCACTGTCAAAACAACAGAAAGTCAATTGACTTGTCAGTTGAGTGGTTGATTGATTGGTGTGCCAATCTTCCCAAATGCCACACACGTTCCAAACCACTAATCCTCAATAGGGCCCCCGAAACCAGTTCCCAAGAACAAAGGGGCTTCTTACTTGGTACCCAAAACTGTGTCTGCTGTTTCCATTTCCGCAGCTGGGTTGAAAAGATGCTCTGGTCCAGTTTTACTAGCCATTGGGACCTCAGCCAATTTCAGACAAGACTGAGGGGCTACACAGGAGAGAAAAAGAAAGATGGAACAATCTTTTTCTGTAACTTTCATGGCTTAATTAATTACTCCCATCTCAGCAGACTCCCGTGCTCTCACATGCATGCTGATATATACAGAGAGAGGTCAACCCAAGACAACAACATCGCAATCTTCGTGATTTCGTTTCCCCCAGAAGAGGCTCCGAGGTCGGAGCAAAACGTTGGGGTCTGCAAAAACCTTGGATTTTACGTGTTTTTATGCCTGTGACGGCTGCCTGAAAGGAGATCCGTCAGCGGTATTGGAGAACGGGTAAAGGACAAGTCTTTCTTTTATTACATGGCATCTAAACCCGTATATGTGTCTCACTGTGCAGTAAAGATGGAACAATTAGGCACAGTACTGGGTGGTTGAGAGAAACCACTTGGAATGCAAACAAAGACCAGAAATATGCCAACAACATTCCCTCTTTGATTTGGATTGCAGAACCGAAGGGCTATTTCATGTCTACACAGAAGCAAAAAACCTGTACACTCAACAGAGGGATGCAGCCAATCAGACAAATGCATTTGTCTGACGCACCTATTGCAGATGCATTTACAGGATTAAAAAACACATCTTAGGTATATACTGAAAATGCAATGTATAAAATGGCCCCAAGAACATGCTCCATGTACTGTATATGGAAATCTCATAGTTACACAGGAAAAGACAACCTTTCCACCCAGTAAAAATCCCAATATGAATAGATTTATTGGGATTCTTACTGGGTGGAAAGGTTGTCTTTTCCTTATAATGAATACTCGAAAAATCCAACATATTTCATTTTATAGGAGAGAAGACTGGAGCTCTGTGTCCTAGCATGCAACTGACTTATAAAATCCCTGGCAGAAATATTTCCACCCAAAGTTCTGCAAACACACACACATTCTAGATCAAACATCACAAACAAGTGCCAAGAGGAACTGAGGCAGTTCCTGGTGTTACCAGTCTCCGGTTTGTTCAGAAGAGGCTCATGACACAATAGCATGGTGGCTATAATCTTACAGATAACACAATTTGCTTTAGTTAATTATGCTTTTTAAGGTATGAACTGCCTAAAGGCTGCTAGTACATACAGTGCTGTTGGGACCTGGGTGAAAATCCCAACTTGCACAGGCAGCTCACAAAGTGGCTTCAAGCACACGACTTAATTCTTAACCCAAGTTCTCTCACAGGGTTGTTGTGAAGGCTGCTTCAAGACCTCCTGATGGCCAAGGTGCCAAGGCATGCCAAAATTATTATTACTTATTCAGAATATTTATTTTCAACACAAAAGTTAGCAAGGCAGTTGACACACAAAATCAAATAATTAAATGGCTCCCTGTCCCAGAAGGACTCACAAGAGAAAAACATACAGAAAAACACCAGCAAGCAGTCACTAAAATATACACAGTGTTGGGGTGACAGAGGGACAGTTACTCTCCCCTTGCTAAAGATAAAAGAAACACCATGAATACTGCCCCCTCTTTATCGGATTATGTGCCTGCCTCTCCTCCACCCAGGATTGGAAACGGAAGATGGAGCAGATGGCAGTGGAGGAGAGCATCAGAGCACCCCCTCTTCCTTTTCCAATCCAGGGGAGTGGAAGGAGGGGCAATAGAGGCAAGTGGGTGGATGGAGGTGGGCACTACCTGAGGCAAGTTCCTCAGTTGGCCTCACTGATGGGCCAGCCCCAATTACTAGAAACAGGATGCAGGATTCATGGTTTTTTTTTTTAAATTTACAAGCTCTCACTGCGTGCAAGGCAATGGAAACAAGGACCAGTGAGTAATTTGGCACGCTTGCCACCCGCTCAGGGACTGCACACAGCCCATAGGGATCACCCCAATCCTCAACACAGCTTATTATAGGTGGGGTCTTTTTTCTACTAAAACTCAGCTAGCAATGGGTGCGCCTCCCATATTTAGCGGCTCTTGGCTCACTTGCGCGGGGAGGAGACTATGGGCTCGATAGGAGAGGCTGAAGGAGGGGAGCCTCCTTGCCCCTTGGGCAGAGGCCGCCCAGAAGATGCTGCAGACAAGCCTCCCCCCGCCCTGCATTCCGGGTTGCCCCTAGCAACAGAATCTCACTCACCTGCCTCCTGTAGAATTCGGTCCAGCTCCTCACCGGAAGCGCTGTGTCTGCGTGGCAAGGGAGGGGGGAGGACCACGGATGTTTACTTTGGCAGGCGCGGTGGCTGCTGGGAACTGTAGTCCTTACGTGTAGCTGCGACAGCAGAGAGCGGCGAATGCAGCTCGGCGTATTGTCCCTGCTCGCTCGGACAATTATTTAATTAATGCCCAATCTTCAATCATACAATACATTTATGCGTCGTGCGAGTTTCTGTCCAAAACTGACGCATGCATGTCTACTCATCATCATCATCAAGAGTAGAAGTAAGTCCCATTAAGTCCTATTACCCAGGAAAGTATATATATGTATATAGGATTGCAGACTAAGTTCTGTTGAAATTATTAACGAGACTTACGTTACCACTAATTTGGCTGATTGATTTCAGTGGTGCTTAGTCACGACTTTCTTTGGAAACAATCCAAAGGTTTGTTGTTATTTTGTAAATTTCAGTACTGTACATGCCCCTTCCAAATCACAGGAATTGTAGTTTTAGGATAGATCCTTTGCTCATTCACAATTTTGCAATGTCCAGGAAATTATAAGAGTGAAAGGATTTAAAATTTGGAATAAATGAGACTTTTTCTGTCCACAATATATGACTGATATTTTTTTAAAAAATGTTTAGTATATATGTGAAGAATGACCTGCCAAAGGCCAGCCAATGAATACAAGGCCAATGCACTCAGTTTTTTAAAGAAATTATTTTAAGCCAAGGCGCCTCTTCAGCCAAATCTAAGGGTATGTCTGATCAGTGATCTACATTCAAAACTGGTTTCAAATTCCTCACAAGCCTACAATTCCCATTATCCTTTGCAGGAAGCTAGCCTATGACCGTTAAACCAGTTTCCGTTTGTAGCATGGATGTGCCCTAATAATGTGTCCAATGGATCTGTTCTTGTTTTTCCACCTCTTCCTGCCAAGAAGAATCCCAAAGCACGCACACACACACACACACACACACACACACACACACACACACACACACACACACAGTTTTAGATGAGGTACATTATTTTATTAGGACACAGTTTTCAAGGTGGATCAATCACAGGGACTAAACAGAGGGGTCCCATCTCTTTCATGTTTTCTCCTGCAAGGATGATTCATCATTCATAGGTCTTGTGATGTACAGCAATAATGTGATTCTGTAGCTCAGAAACAGGGTCTTCTCTTTCACCCCTTATCCAACTTGTTTGTTTCTTTTGCAGGAGTGAAGGATCACTACCCTTCCCTCTGTTCAGGTCCTGTGATTCAGTTCTCGTGAAAGTTGACAGAGACCACACAGTGGGCAGCAAGCCATCACCATCCAGTCCTCACAGATAGAGCCCTAGACAGAAACAAAGGACAAGTTAAAGCCTAGAATAGGAGGTCAAATCTGAGCTACAATTTAGCCTCAGTTTTGTCTTCAAGACAATGAACTTACTACCCATTGCCATCATCATCATCATCATCATCATAGCTCCTTCTCGACATTCCTTGGCCCACCATCCAGTCCTGGGTAAAGCCTGCCCAACACACCTGTCTTTTTCCCCCTCCCTGTAGGTTTCACGTGCCTTTAACAATGTGCGTGAGTGACAGCAATTCAACACATGCTGTTTTCTCCCATTACTGATTCTCTGTGCCAGGAAAAGCACTGCAGAAAACAAGCCTTCCTGTGCATTTCACGTGAAGACTGCCACCCTGCCAATCTATTCTGAGCCAATTAAAAAGTATCCACCAGGGTACAGCTGGGCCTTGCTTTGGGGCCAGTATAGCCCAAAAACGCTCCCCCTGACCTCACATCCTGTCTTCATTTGGTTTTCCCAAGCATTCCCATGTCTCACCTCAATATGGTATCTCTCACGCACACCAGTGCGCAGGGCGATGAGGGTACCAGGCAGGTATGGGAGGCAGCAGCACTCGCCTGCCTGCTCCGCCACCCGGCAGGCCAAGATGCAGGGAACGAAAGTTGCACAGAGACCTGTGGGTTGGGGAGAAAAACGGTGTTGCATGCAATCAAACAAACCCCTTGACTAGAGACAATTGCCTCCCCAAGGAAAGGACTTGTGGTCCCATCCCTTCTATACTTCCAAGTAGCTGCTCCCTGGTTGTCCACTTCCGGACTTGCCCCACCATCTTGGGGCTCCAGCTGGCTCCCCACAACTCTGGCAGGGGGGGGGCAGCCACCAGCATCATACAGTCAACGGATGGCTGTAGGTCCAGACCTCCCACTGTCCCTGGGGCCAGCAAGGGACAGGGTTGGCTGCTCCTCAGGATGGGGGCCTCCCTGCAGGTGGAGTTGAAGGTGTGGGTGAGTGAGAGCTCAGGAAAGGGAGGGCCCAGGGCTTCATAAATCATAAGGCGCTCAGGGCTGGTGATGAGAGCTCTCTGGCTACCTGAGGGCTGCTCTTGTGTATGCTCCTCTGGGGCTGGGGCAAGCCCAGGGAAGGAGCCAGGTGGAGGAGGAGGAGGAAGAAGAAGATGGAGAAGAAGGGTGGAGCTTCTCCCATTTGTGTACTCAGTTACTCACAAATTCCCATATCGGCACAGCAGTCACATAGCTCCGAATTCCAGGTCCCCTGGTTGAAACTGTAGCTGGTGCTTACACCTTGTGGCTGGGAGTCTATGATCACCTCTGTCTGATAGGCCATGTTAGTGCCTGGAAAGGGGGAGAAGAGAGAACAAAGGGTGCCAGTTATTCTCACCTTCACATCCAATAAAGGCACAGGAGCAGGCCAGGCTGCTTAGTTCTGGTCAGTTGGTCGCACTATTACTACCTGTGGTGGAAAATCCGAATGGAACCCACTCCCATTAAATAAATGTAGAACTGCCAGGTTGGCAACAACATCCCAGATTTGCTGAGACTCAAGAGCAGTTGAACTCCTCCAAGCATCACAGATCATTATGCCAGTGATAATCATAGCACTGCTGCTGCATTTGTCTCTTGATTACTAAATCCAGGGCCGGATCATCAATGTGGCTGGTTGAGACAGTTGCCTCAGGTCAGCAGATCAGCCCACCTCCACTGCTCCCCCGCCTCCTGCTCCCTGCATTGGGAGAAAAAAGGGGAACAAAGCAAGACAGGAAGTGTGGCAGAGCGGAGAGCAACTGAAGAGTTCCCCTTCCCTGAGTTCCCCTTTCTTCCCCCCAACCCGCTCTATTTGCTGAAGGCTCTTTTCACCTACTGTATTTGCTTACTCTGAAATAGATCGTCCCACAATCTTTGAAATCTATGGTTGCTTGCTCTTTTCGCTAAATATATGTTTGGGGTAGGTGGGGACACACACACACATAATTGTCCTACAGCATGTTAGCAACAGTTCAAAAGGAGCCTTGCCAGTGTTTGAAATATATATTTTGATAAGATGCCTGCCTGTAGCATAACTTAAGCAACCTGGGTCCCATCAGAATGTTCACTTGTTTCCTGCTGAAGCCGGAAATCTCTGGCCTCACATTAGTCCAGAGTTTTGCTCTTCTAATCTTTTGAACTTAAGGCTAGCAGAGGCTGTTTAACTGTGACTTAGGAAAACAAATAAAACTAGGAAAACAAATACAAACATTTATGCTTTGTATTCCATTTAATTAGCACGCAGTGCCGTAAAACCTAAAACCATTTTGTCTGTAGCCTCACCTCTTTGTTTGAGTCCAGCCAATTTAACCTTCCTGTTTCTCTCCACTTGGGTTCCCCACCCAACCCCCTGGTGGCTGACAGGCATGGTTAAGCTATGGTTAAGCTAGCAGGTACCAGGCAGATACCTCCATTGATGATCAGTGAGGAGGCAACAGAGTGATGCTATTGAGGTCATCCGCTGTTACCGCATCCTCCCCTCACACACACTCACTGTGTTGATGCTTCCCAGTCCAAAAGCGTCGCGGGTGGTGGGCAGTCACGCGCACACCATTCCAACCACCACCGCCGCTGTCCCTGATGATCTTGGGCGGATAGTTGCCACGTGATGGGGAAGTCGTGATGATGGGGGGCATGGCGCTGCCTCCCTGGCTCATACGGACGACCACAGGAGATGGTACAAGGCTACTGCTACCACTACTGCTTCTCCTACTGCTGTTGTCGCTGCTCCGGCGGGCAACCACAGGTGGGCTGGGTGTGCGGGTGAGGTTAAGTGTGTTGCTGGCTGCCACCCCAGCTCTTGGCAGCGCTGCTGGTGTTTTCTTGTAGGGCCATTGGGGTGCTGCCGCCATGTGGCTGTGTCCTTTTGTCTTCCGTTGGCCGCGACCGCATCACTCCACCTCTTCCTCTCTGTTCTGGCCAATTGGAAGGCGAGAAATGGGCAGAGCAGCATGGCAGGGACAAAAGGATAAAGAAAGAGGAAGAAGCATCAGGGTGGGTGCCGTTTCTTTCATTTCTTGGTGCCACAGGTGGCCTGGAGGTTGGACTGTTTGCCTGTAGGCGGGAAGGAATTCCTGGCTCCTGTGTTTGTCCATGTGCTGCTCCATTTCAGCAGAGCTTGCGCGAGAGACCCTCTAGTCTCTGTGGATAGGGCGTCCGTCTCCAACGTGTCTCTGACTCCGCCACATTTAATGGCAGCCCAAATGCTCACGGCCTCTTGCTATGGGAGGGAAGGTGTAGGCCTGCACTGTTGGCATGGCAACAGGGACTCATGTTCCGATGGCTGGTTTGCTATGGCACAGACTCCTGCCACCACATCAGCAGCGTTCACACAGCCATTTCAGCTCGTTCACGGTGGTGTTCATACATGAACTGGCTCCTCCTGGGTTCTCCTTGAGGACTTCATGGAAATCTTTCAGCTCTCAGACAGACTGTGTGGATATTTTGTGTCAGGCCGAAAAACAAAAAAAGGAATCCCTTCTTCCTCCTCCGAACAATCCAGGGCAGGCAGGGTTGCATTTGCAAGGTGTGTGTGAAAGGGGAACGCCTTGAGAGAACACAGTGCCTCAAAGCAAGAGGAGCACATGCCCTCACAGCAAATAAATCTGTCCAGAGAAGACATATTTCTGCTGAAATTTATGAAGGTGAGGACTGGAGGCAGGAATGGGGAAATAGTTCAACGTGAAAAGAATGAGCTGCCATAGCTTGAAGGTGGGGGTGGCGTAATCACATACTTTTCTCCCAACATTTCATGAAAATGTACAAGTGTAATAGACCCCAGTTTTTAGACCCAAGATCCCTGCTTAAGGATCTCTGGCCCTCTTACATGCAGCTGAATGTTCTACTCTGACTCTGATATTCGTTTACTTTGTGGTGGTTGTTATTATTAAGAATATATACCATTTTTCAACAAAATGTAGTCCACAAAACTGTTTATGTAGCAAAATAAATCAATAAACAGTTCAAAACACGCTTCACCACTGTGTGACAGAGGAGGTTGTGTCCTTGTGTATTTGCATTGACATGTAAAATGCCTTAGAAACAAGACACATCCACAACCCTCTCTGGTACTTAGTTTCTAGAGATTCTGGAGAAAACCTAAGATGGGCCCTGCTGGATCCATTCATCAGTATTCCAATGTCCTGTTTCCAGAGGACTCCTCAGGCTCTGGGAAGCCTACAAACTGGACAGAAAGGCAATACCTTTCCCTTTCTGTTGCTCCCCTACCAGCAACTGGTATTCAGAGATATACTGCTTTTGAACATGAAGGTTGGTTCCACATAAGCCATCATCAAGGCTAATGGCCAGCAATAGATTTATTCTCCACAAATGTGTCTAATTCCCTATTATTATTATTATTATTATTATTATTATTATTATTATACTGCTTTTCAACAACAACAACAAAATCACAAAGCAGTTTACAGACAAAATCAAATGATTAAATGACTCCCTGTCCCAAAAGGGCTCACAATCTAAAAAAGATGCAGAAGAACACCAGCAAACAGCCACCAGAAAAGACACTGTGCTGGGGTGAAAGGGGGTCAGTTACTCTCCCCCTGCTAAATATAAGAGGAGCGCCAATTGAAAAAGTGCCTCTTGCCCAGTTAGCAGGCCCTTTTAAAGCTATCTAATCTAGAGGCCACCACCACACCACATATAGTGGCAGCAGATTCCATATATTATTTTTGTGTTGTTTGTGACAGGACTTTACTCGGAGGAAAACGACAAGTCTAGCAACCCCCACTATGAAAGTATCCTCCAAGGGCAAAAATAGGGGCAGTGATTTACTAGGAGTGGGGCAGCTACTGGTGAATTATGTGTAGGTATCTAGAGCAGCAGAGGGAACCCAAAGGTAGGCAGAGAAGTTGGCCAGAACACACTGCAGTATGCATGGTTCAGTCCTTATTAGGAGTTTCGTCCGCACACTGCTGATAAGGTAAGAAAACTACTGATCAGGCAAGTTGAGTTGACTACATTTAGGGCTGGGCCCAGAACAAGAAAACCATGTGAGGTTTAAAGATAAAGGAGTTTGTCAAAGGAGCCTCAGGCCTAGAGTTCATTTTTGGAAAGGTCAAATCTTGACCCATAGTACTGTCTTATTCCACCACTGTCTTATTCCAAGAATTGTCAAATTACACACACACACACCCTCAGGCATCACCATACTTCTTTTGTCAGATGTTCTTTTCTTTTTAAATAGTGTTGCCAACTTTTTACCTGAGCCCTGTAGCTGTGCATTTGACAAAGGCTACATTCGCAGGCAGTATGCCGGTGGCAATGTTTCTTACTAGCTCACAAAAAGCTTCACTGACTAATTTCTGCATATCAAATCTCCGTTAAAGGGACAAATAGACATGGCTATTTCCTGCCCACCCCTCTCCTCATTTTGTGTGTATGCATCTCCTTAAAGTAAGAAAAATCTCAGCCTTCGAGAGGTCAGTTAGCTTGCAAGGTGCCACTGAATGGTAAGGGAGCAATCCAGGGATGGTGAATACAAGTCCTCCTGAAATCAATGGGAATTAAACACTTAACTGTGCTCAGGTTCCACTGAAATCAATGAGCTTAAAAGTCCAATCCTAAAAACACTTATTTAAAAGTAAATCCCATTGATTTCAGCGCCACTTATTTCCACATGTGTGTGCTTAGGCTCTCAGCTTTGAACACCCTTCTGAGTTCTCTGGTTTGCACCTTGCACTTTATTGGTGGTGGAGATGTGTTTGGGAAACATAGCTCAGCAATACAGCCCATGGCTTGTTGAATTTAATGGGTCCCAACTTAAATCCCTGTCACCTCTAGAGAAGACTGGGAAAAGACTTGGGCCAGAATCCCACGGAGCCTATCTGATGGACCAATGGTCTGATTCCGTATACGGCCAGCTTAAAATTTGCCTTGAAGGGACGACTACTAGTCCATATGACAAACACCCCCAGTGGGCCTTGATTTTTAACTTTTTTGCTACACTCATATCTAGTGCTTTACAAATCTCATTCTCTGCAGCAGCAGCAACAATGCACTGTAAGGGACCATTGTTCTCCTTTCACAAACATGTGGAGCAGCAGAGTTGGGAGTGTGATTTGTGCAAGGCACTTCATAGGTTGGCTTGCTGTCTTTTGTCCCTGGACCTGCTTCTCCTGATGTGATTGGTGGCTGGAGGCAAAGAAATTAAGCAAGCAAAGCTTCGCCCCCAACATGCAAGGAAATGTTTCGCTTGTTTATGCCACGTTGCCATCATTCAGGACAACGCTGCCTCCGCTAGAATTTGAGCCCAGGTTTCAAATTCAAGGATGACTTTTTTATTTTCCTTTTCACCAACATCTCTGCTATCTCAGTGCATTCAAAGCATTTTGAACCCATTTCACAGCCCGCTACTAGCCAAACCAAGCATCGCTGCTAAATTCATAGCTTTCCCAGGGTCCCCATATATTTCCCAGGGTCCCCATCTCAACCAGATGCAGCAAATGTCTGATAATCAACAGAAACATCTCCCTGAAGTACACACAAATGCATGCATCCCCCCCCTTGTTTTCTTCACCCCTCTGGCATTTTTTGGGGGGGAGGGGGGAAGAATTGTTGGTTCTGATTGCTTAGCAACTATGTACAATTGAATTACTGTTCCTTTTCCCAACCCGGAAAAACAAAAAAAGCAGCTGTATGTCACAGATCTGGGGCCTTGTGGGCAAGCAGACTAGTACTGTGGTTTTCAGACTGTGTTCCAGCCCCCAAGAAGCTCTTGAAAGCATTGCATTGGCCCTTCAGTCATGGCAGACAACGTTTCCCTTAAAGACAACTTTTCCCTTAAAGACAACTTTTCCCTTAAAGACAACTTTTCCCTTGCAATGAGCAGCTGCTGCTGGGGAACACTGAGTGTGGACCAGACAATGGAGCTCAACATGCTTAACCAGCAGCACAGGGAACAGATGTACATTTGCTTTCCTCTCCAACTCTTTTTCTAAAACCCTGCAAATCTTTTCTTCTTCTTCTTTCATCAGATCATGTGTTCCGGTCACACTACATTCAGTATCTGGTTCCCTACTGACTTTCCAATCATGAGACCAAGCTATCAGCTACCAGTTAAATTTACAGTTAACCACAAAAGACGGTTGAAATGCATATAGAGATGTTTCAGGGATGCAAGACTTCAGGGGTGACGACAAAGCAGTGAAGGCATGATTATCCACTCTAATGGCAGGGCACACAGACACAGACAGATCGCACAGGAGATTACAGAAAAGTAGAGATGTGTGTAACAAAAGAGATTGTTATTCACTCTAACAGGGTCCTGTGATACGTTCTGGTGTAATTAACATCACATCCATTGCCAGGGCCAGGTTGGTGGGCACCCTGCCATGGCACCCCATGGCACCCTTTGCCTTCTGATGGTGCATTGGGCCACCAGTACTGAGGGTTCAAGGGGCCAGCCTGGCCAGGTGGGCCTTCTGATAGGTGTGAACCTTTGGCCAGTACCTAATCTGCCCTCTGACACCACCCTGATCACATCTGTTTGAGTGAACCATGTATGTGCCCTAAACGGGCCCCCAAAGTCTTCTGCAATGCACAAACGTTCTGTGGCAGCGACATGGAAGTTCTTCAGGTCAACATGGAACAGACTCCCTGTAAGTAGAAAATCTGAACCTAGCAGGGCTACAGAAACTGCAGGGTGTGGGGTAATAGCTCAATGGTACAGTATAGCATATGCCTTGCATGCAGAAGGCTCCGGGTTCAATCGTTGTGGGCTGCGTCTACAAACAGGGCTGGGGAAGACCCCTCTCTGATACCCTGCAGAGGCACAACCACTCAGTGTACTGTATATATGCAATGCTGAGCTGGCAGGACTAATGTCCGAGTTAGCATGAAGCAGCTTCAGATGTACACTTGCCATGGGGATAAACACAGATGCACATAGCAGCATAAAGGACCACCTTCCCCAAAAGTCTTGTCTTTGCTATTATGTCATACCCCCCCCCACGCCACTCCTACCCCAACAGTCGTGGCAGGAAAGTTTTCTAATATTCTTATGCAAGCACTCTTCCCTTACCTGTTCTTTTCCGTGGAACTTCAGGTTCTCTGTTGACCGAATGCCTTTTGGTAAAGAAAGCAGATGGGTGGAGTTGAGGTTGTGCCTTTTATCTTATATATATATACTTACTGCAAGGAAGGCTGGGAAAAGAATGGCTATCTCTAGGGAGGGAGTAGCCTGGGTGGGGACAGGGTGTTGGAAGAGGAGAAGGTTGCCATGATTCATTGTGAGAGGGAATTGTGAGATTAAAGAAGGGGGTGTCATACTCATTTGGGGACATGCATGCTGCTTTTTAAAGGGAAAGCCGTACATAGATGATTTTGCGGGGGGGGGGAGGATGCTAAAAGACCCCCTTGACAAGCTGAGACACATAATAAGGAAAGGGACCCTTAAGTTTGGGGAATATAGCCGGGTCCAGGTGGGAAGTCCAATTCAGGCTGGGCGGCCAGTTGTCTATTTATATCTAGCTTTTGAGCTTAGGTCCCTTTCTAAACTTATTCTACCACCAGTCCAGCCCCAACCATCTATTTCTCAGCCACACATGAAAAAAAAAAAATCCTTGTACGCAGCTGGGTGCATGTAGCTTGCTGTTGTGTGCAAAGCATGGAGGATCGGGGCACTAACCTGTGGATCACGGGCTTGCTTGAGGGCCAAACTACACACATCAGTAAAAGTCTTTTTCATAAGTGTGCTTTAAGGCTGACTGCTGCACCTAGTTATTAACCAAAAGCAAGCTATCAGGCCCAATCCAGATCAGGACTGGGTTGGTGGGGGTTAACCCTTTCCCCGTACTGTTTTCCTACTGAAATCTGCTTCCCTGAAACAGCTGTGTATGGTATTTATACACATGGCATGGGAAACAGTGAGGAGCCCCAGCTTGAGGGTATTTACAACCCCTCCAAGATCTTGGCTAATGAGGAAGTGGGGAGGAAAGCCCCCACCTGCTCTGGGAGTCTAGACCTCCCTAGAGCAGCATTTCTCAAACTGTGGGTCGGGACCCACTTGGTGGGTCACACCCCAATTTCTGGTGGGTCCAGAAATTGGAGCCTCCAATGAAACACTGGTGATGGAAAAATTAGATAACTAATTGCCTCCAGCCCTGAGGCTATTCAAAAATCAGATAGCTACTAATTGCCCTGCAAACAGCTGAGCTCCTGCAGTTTGCTAGCTTGCGTAGGGATAAATGTTTGAATGTCTTTCTTATGGTGTTTTCCCCCCCCCCCAAGTCTGTCTGTTGTGAGCACCCAAGGGTGCTAGTGATTTCAGCTCGGGAGATTGGGTGAGCAGGCACCTGACCCAGAGGCAGGAGCGGGTACCCAAAAGAGAAAAGCAAGTAAAAAGGAAAGGAAAAAGTCTGCTTTGTGCAGAGGCGCCAGAAAGAGCTCAGAAAAACCAACGTTGTAAAGAAAAGGCCTTTACTCAGCTAGCGAGGACACAATCGTAAGATAGAAAGTGTAACATATATGATTAATACAGAAGCTTTTATACATTTCATTATTTACATACAGAACCATGGACTACATTGTTTGCAGAAAATACATAATAAAGATGGACCAACAGGGGAACGGATCCAAGAAGTTGTACGTTGATACAGCCAATCAGATGGGGGATTGAAACTTTGCACCAATGAAAACAGCAGCAGCGGATGTGAAATAGTTAACCAATAAAAGACAAACTTTATTAAAAGAACCAGTGAGAAGTGTTGTGCTTTGTGTAAACTGTGACCAATGGGATGAGATTTGGCAACCAATGGGAGGAAGGTTAGGGGGTGCCAGGTGGCTGGGGTAATGGGATTAAGTTCCCCCTCCCAGGTGAGTGAGGTGTTCCGGAATCGGATGAATGGGGTCTTTTGTGAGGCTTGGTAGCACAAAAGACTAAATTTCCAAATTGATAGGCAAAAGTGCCAATACAGTAGGTCCCTGTCTCCCCTGGCTCCAGGTATACAATTGGGGATGTCTGGGTCCGTGCTGTCAGTCAGGAAGAGCAGGGCAAGTGATTAGATTAGCATGTGAATCAATTGTAGCAAGCCAGGGAAGGAGCAGTGTGAAGAGTTCCAAGGAATTTGCATGACAGACCAGGCAGCTGGAGGGGCAATGGGTGGGGAGATGGAATCATAGCATGCACAGAGAGACAGGCTGGGCTCAAAGAAATGATGATGGGAAGCATACATGTGATTGATAGGCAGCAGGAAGGGGGAAGTCATTCAAGCGATACGTTTTCAGATCAGGAAATGGGGCAATCCAAGCCTTCCTGGCTGATCAGGAGTTCACATGGGTCCACTCCCCCCAGCTAGCTTCCCAGGTAGAAGGAAGCCATCTGAGAGCAACACAGAATGGGAGCAATGATGGTTTGCTTAGGTTATGTGTTTGTAAAATGGCTTCTCCCACTCCCTGCAGTACGGATCTATGGCAGGAGGAGCCCCCCCGGGGCTCACTACGTTCAACCTCTTGTCATCTCGCCGAAGGTGGGTAGAGGGACTTGAACCCCCGTCATTCCCGGAGCCTTCCCGATTGCCCAATGAGGGTCCTCCGACTCGAACGGAGGGTTTTACTGGCTGCAAATCCATTGTACTGCTCCCAGGAGCTTGCTCACCAAGCCTGGGCAGACCCTTGCCAGGTGTCAGAATCGGGACCATTCTGTGTGGGTCCCCTTCCTAGAAGAAGCCCCGTGGACCTTAGTAAGGTTCCGGACACATAACCTCCCAAGGGACCCCTGAAACAGCCATAAATGTCCTGAAAAACCCACTTTCGCTGAAATAAAACGCTGTAGCTTTAAGAGAGAGCGAGCTGTCAAATGCAGGGGTTAAATAAGGTAAAAGGGCTTTCCCCCGGGCTCCCAACGAGCAGCACACCCCAGAACTCGGTGAAGCGTGAAATAGGATTTAACGGTTCAGTGGGTTAAGAGGGTTGTAATAGGATTAGACAGACACAGAGTGAACTTTTGCTGCTGCCGCTTCTCTGGGGGTCTCGGAGGCACGTGGCGGACGCGTGTCAGTGAACTTTTGCCCTGAGAGACGCGAGTCCGCTGTCAAACACAGGGAAAAGCCAAATTTAAAGTGTGGTTTGACAAAAAGGGCTGTATCTTCATGATTCTTGGACCGATTTGGATGGGGTAAAAAGCAATAGGTTCAGGGGGTCGGGGCGGACGACATAAAAATATATGAGGGGGGTATTTTTTCTCACAACATGTCAATGACAGGTAGTGGGGGCAGGTGAAGGCTGGGTCCCATAACTAAGCCCCTCAAGCCTTGAGGCTATTCATTCGGGCTGCCTCATTACGAGAAATGGATTGAGGGTTTTTTTTTTTGCAAATAAATAAATAAAATATTATTTGTAAATAAATAAATAAAACTTACAGAATACGAGTGAAGATGCCATGTAATTTTATTCCTTCTCAGCTCCAACAGAATTAAAACGATATCCAGTACTGTCAAAAAGAGTCCCGTAAAACCCGGTATACGTTTTTATCGGTTCGAGATTAAATAAATAAAAATATTATTTCTTCCTAGATCATCTTTAAAAAAAAAATCTCATAAAGCTAGGTGGGTCCTGATAGAGTGTCATTTTAAAAAGTGGGTCCCGGTGCTAAAACGTTTGGGAACCACTACCCTAGAGCATCCATGTATTCTGTGCTCATCGAGGGGTGCTCATGCCCAGAAGTGCCATCAGGAATCGACCAAGTCAGATACTAACTGAAGGCATAACTGATACATAATCAGAATCCCCCCCATAACCAGTCCAACCCCTGAACCCTCAGGACCAGGGGCAGGTAGAGGTTGTCATGGGGGGGGCATGTTTGCATCAGCGCAGCGTTTGCCACAACTAACAGCGCAATCCTATCCAACTTATACCACCAACGTAACCAGCAGTGCAGCGAGAACAGGAGGCCCTAGAATGGAAAGGGGATTTAAATCCCCTTTGAATCCCCCTTTGGAGGGGATTTGAATCCCCTTTCCGTTCTGGGGCCTCCAGTTCTTGCTGCACCGCTGGTTACATTGGTGGTGTAAGTTGGATAGGATTGCGCTGTAGGAACCATTAGCTTCTGGGTTACGGATTTACTAGCATGTAGTGAGTCCTGTGTTCTCTTGGAGAGGTAAATATTTGAGCTGTCTTTTTTTCCATCTTGGACTTTGGACTCATAAGATGCCAGGAAGGCTGGACCAGGCATAGGATGTTTACCGAAATGATGCAACAAATTAAAAATGCTTCTTCTGGATGTGCACAAAAACAAAGAAGCCACATTAGAATTTACATTTAGCTGAAGAAATGCTCTCTTATGTTTTCTGACCAGCACTCAGAGGTAATTGCAAGGAGACCAAACGGGTTTACGAGTGTCGTGAAAACACCCTTTATACAGCAGGGGGCATGTTTGCTTGCTTTAAAACAATATTGTCATTCAGATTTTCAGACATGCAGAAAAATCCAGTCCCAAACATACAGTAGGACTGAAAAAAAAACCCCGGGGAGGAAAAATAACCTGTACACCTCATAAACAAACATATCAAAAATAGGAGCTAACCTCCAATACAGAGAACTGAAATTCAGCTATGAAGAAACTATTAAGAATGAGAAAGAAAGAAAATTTAGCTCTATATAGGGATCTTACGATTTACTGGACATATTAATCTAAAGAAAAACACTGACATTTCTGGAGTTTATCGAGTTGGAGTTCTGGGCACTTAATATCTTATCTCCCATATCTGAGAGGTTCTTTTACATTACTGTCAGTTCCCACACGTTATCCTTTCTTCCCAATCTTGCCCTGTCCAGGACCTTGGCCACCAAAACCTCATTTGAATGAAAAGGTCTCTCAGGCTGCTTAAGAACATAAGAACATAAGAAGAGCCTTGCTGGATCAGGCCAAAGGCCCATCTAGTCCAGCTTCCTGTATCACACAGTGGCCCCACCAGATGCCTCAGGGAGCACAAGACAACAAGATACGTGTATCCTGTTGCCACTCCCTTGCACCTGGCACAAAGAAAACCTACTCCTACAACCAGGAGGTTGCTTATCCCCATCATGGCTTGTAAGCTGTGATGGACTTTTCCTCCATAAATCTGTCCAATCCCCTTTTAAAGGCATCCAGGCCAGGTGCCATCATCACCTCCTGTGGCAAGGAGTTCCACAAACCAATTACACGCTGGGTAAAGAAATATTTTCTTTTGTCTTCTAGAAAAGTCACAGACTCAGCCCTTGTTGGGACTCTAGCAGAAGAGGTTTAACAGGAAAGGGAAGCCAATGAGAAAGCCTCTCTGTACTTTCTTGGGTTCCTGATCTGTCAAGCTTCAGAAGGTGTTCTGGATGGAACACCTTAAGACAGCATTCCAGTGATTTCTTTTTAAGGACAAACAATCCTAAAAGTTGAGCATCTAACTTTCCAGTTCTTTAGAATTCCACCAGACTGGATGGTGAGAAGAGCAAAAAAAAAAAAAAGGGGGGGGGGAATAGGAACTGGGCTTTGTGAAAATGGGCCCCCAAACATCCTCCCAGCTCTTTCTGGTTTTCTTACCATCCAGCCTGATGATGAATACTTCTGAGTACAGTGACCCCTCAATTTAATGGACTTTGATTTAACAGACCTCAGAAAAACAGATGTTCTCTGCTTCATTAAAAACTACCAAGCACTTTTGTTTATGCGTGTCTCCATTGATTTCAATGCATTCACATTTAGCAGACTTTTGGCATTAATTAACGGATATACCCCTTCCCGGGGGGGGGGGGAGTAGTTAGTAAACCCCATTAATTAGTTAAATTGAGGGTTCATTGTTAACTTGCAAGCTAACTGCTCAAGACTTTGTTTGTCATTTTGGTAGGTCCTAACAAAGGAAGGAGTACTAGAATGTGGCTTTTGGGTTTTTTTCTTATGGACCAACATGGCTACCTATGATTCTAATAGGAATGGAAGCTTGATCAGTGTTGCAAGGCATTGCAGGTGGAGGAGTCTGGTGCAGGGGATATAGCCAAGCACAATACCCCACTCCTCAAATTCATGTATATTGGGGAGGGGGAATCAGCAGTCTTGTTCCTACTACTGAAAGAGGAGTGTGTTTAGGGTTTTTGCATGCTTTTATTTCTGGTAGCTCTTTTGTGCTTTTAACAGTTGGGTGGCAGTCAAGAATTCAGCTGGTGAGGCTTCCCCAGATCAGTTCCCCCATTAAATCATGCAAGGTCAGGGGACTCTCCTCTCACTCCCTTTTCATATTGATCTGCCTGTCAATGCTCCCAAGTGGAGGTCAAGAAAAACTATTTTGTCTGAGAGCATGGCTGGGCTACACACTTAAATCATCCTTTAAAGTCATCCTTTACACTGTCATGGCATCCCCTGGAAAGAATCTTGGGAACTGTAGTCCTCTACAACTACTCAGAGGATTCCTTGCATCTTCATAATCTTAAAAGTTCATGGAACTCCTGGGAGTAGTCATGATAGGTAAACCATTTTGTCCTAGGTAGATGTGTCCGCTGTACACCAAGTTAGAGCTGATCCAAAAAAACACATGGAGCTTCCTTATGGAGACAGTATTGCTTCAGAATATACATGGGGAGGGCATAATATTGGCAGCATTATAAGGTGGTGTGTGTTTGAGGGAGCCGCTGCTATATTTCAGTATGATGTCAGATTGAAATCATGTTTTCTCTGGGATGGGATATATCTGTGGACAGGTCAGGATATAATCTGAGTTTCAAATATCTTGGATTAAGCTTTGTTAGCCTTCCCATTCTTCAAGTATCCCTCCCTCACTAGGATTGCCAACTTTCTTCTTGGTCCCCATTCCTGTGCCTTTCACAGAAATTTGATCGGTGGACATTGGCAGGCAATGTTGATTACCGTATTGTCCCGAGTATAAGACGCACCTGATTATAAGACGCACCCTTAAAGTTTGGTGCTATTAAAAAAATCTAATTAAATCACTGGCATTAAATTGCAACAGCCTGATTATAAGACGCACCCCTAGTTTAAAAACTTAAATTAGGAGAAAAAAGTGAGTCTTATACTCAGACCAATACGGTATTTCCATACTATGTAGAACTTCGCGCACTGATTTGTATGGATCGAGCTGCCCTTAAAGGCACAGGAACAGTCCAAGTCAGTTGTCAACCCTGCTACAGTTATCTCTTGAGCTGTCTGCCTTTCGGCTTTGCAAAACTTTTTTTTTTCCTTCTGCAAGCCACGAACTTAAAGAGACCACTACATGCTTCTGAGGAAGTGGGCTTAGGAGGACCACAAATGCTTATGCTACAATATACTGATTAATTTTCAAGATGCTACGGACTGGAATGCTTTACTGCTGTGGTTACCAGGAGATGGAAAGTTTGGCAAGGTACGGCCATCTGGAGAATCGGCAGAAAAGAAAACAGTTCCTTGAAAAGGAAGCCAGGATGCTGCATCCTGGCTTGGATGTTGCCGTCTGGGGCCACTGTTGCTCTGCAAAGACCCCCATTAGATGTCCTAGTTTGTTGGATGGGACAGCTGATAAAGAGGCTTGCAGGATGCATGGGGGCTGGGGGTGGGTGGGAACCAAAGGCACGTCAAACTGTCAGAGATACAAAAAGAGATAAATGGATTGCTGGGCTCTTGCGTGAATAAAATGAACTCTCTCCTTTTGCTGGGCAAAAGGGTTATGTGATCCAAAGAGAAAAAGCAACACTCCCCCCCAACCCCCCCATCGGTCCACAGACTGGGCAGAGAGGGGGGGGGGTCCAAGCACATCTGACAAGGGAAGAAGAATGGCAGATGAAATGAACATAGAAGGCTCTGATGGAGAGGGATGCCCGCTGTCACTTGAACCGGGTGCTTACACAGAGGGCAGCAGTTGTGTATGTGTGTGTGTTTATGTCTATTTTGTATTTATCAAGTGCTCCCCCCTCCCCAGGTTATTCCCATATTTTTATTTGAACCAGGCTTCCCTTTCTCTCTGCGTTCAGGCTGGCAGACTGAATGCAAAGAGAAGGGCTGGATTAATCGGAATGCTAAGGACAGAGAAAGGCTCTAGCCAAATCCCCCAGATAATGGCATCATTTACCTGGGAGTTTCCCAGTGAATGTGGGCACACTATTTCTGTTCTCTTCCAAGTTGGGTTGCTGTCCCCTAATTCTTTCATTGGCCCTTCTCTTGTGCTTTCCACAGCAGCATGGAAAACACAGCCATCATGGGGAAATGAGACTGTACCTTAGTGGCAAAGGCAAAGAAAGACTCCAGTTCTGAGTGCAGATGGTCCCAGGTTCAGTCTTTCGCATCTCCAGATTAGAGCAATGTCTCCAGCTGAAACCCTGCAGGGCAACTGCCAGTCAGTGTAGAGAATACTGACCGAGATGAACCATGAGTCTGACTCTGGAAAGGTTCCGAAAATCGTCATGGCTCATTTTCTGCTTGTCAGGCTGTTGTGAAAGGTAGAGGAGCAGGGCCTGTAGAAGCAGTTGACCACCTTGTAACTAAAAAGGGTTTTTAAAAATGCAGTTTATAACAACACAACAGATGATCATTTCTTAAAAGATGGAAGCATTTACCCTTCCCTCCCTCCTCCCATGGTTAAATTTAAAATGTCAATAGTCAAGGCATCAGGAGGAGGGACAGAATGCAGTGTGTTAAGGTTAAGAGCCGGGATAGTTGTGTGAATGCATTTGTCTGGGTCCACCTTTGTGTGTGGATGGTGACAGATGGGGGAAAGGTGGTTTATGGGTTTGAAATCTGGCTCCCCCCCCCCCCAAGCCCTATCTATTTATCCATCTGCGTGTCTGCACATTTTTTTTCTCCTTCCCCTTTCTCCTATTTTCTAATTCTTCCTTGCTCTCTCTCTCTCTGCCCCCCCCTCTCCCCTTAGCTCCCGGGCTCCCCCATGCATGAAAAGAGCCCTTATTTAATTTAGTCGCCACGAAAATCGATTCTGCCATTCGATACAAAATAAGAATCAAGCAGATTAAGGGACGGAAATTAACTCTGAAAATATTTTTGATGGAGTGCCTTGTACTCTCCCCGCCAAATGGACTGCAAAGTGGAACAAATGACGGGCAGCTAGTGCCTTCGACAGGAGCTTTCCATCTTCCCATTATCCACTAATGGGAAAGGTCCCGCTCTCGAGCCTTGGCCCACGGATTAATCACAACCCAGCCTTTATGAAGATTTATTTCTCCTTGCCTACAGCCCGCGCCGGGATGAAGTCATAACGCTCGGGGGAGTGTGGCGCTCCCAAAAGGAGGGAGGAAGTGTTTAGAAAGAAGAGGAGAGAGGGAAATAAAAATAAATAAATAAAAAATAAAAAATAAGATTGCGGCTAAAAATAGAGGAGAAAGAAGGGGGGAGTTGGAGGACAAGAGATGGGCTGAGCAGAGGAGGCCCCAAAAGGGAAGAGAGAAGGAGGGGTTTAAAATCAGATGTTGGCTTCTTTGCATGGGTGGGGAGCGGGCAAGTGGAATGACTTTCCTCACGGCAACATCGTGTGTGGTGTCTTTGGACATTAGAGGCCCAGGTTCGAATCCCCTCCTTCGTCGTGCAGCTCATTGAGTGCTGTTGGGATGGAATGACACAGTCCCGTCGATTGACCCCACATTTCTTGCAAAATGAGAGAGAAGGAGAGAACGAGCGCTACATAGCCCACCCGTAGCTCTAGGCACAGCTAGATCTTGTAGGGTGGGCAGGGCTGGGCAGGGGTCAGCCCCTGAAAACATGCAAAGCAGCTTGCCTACACTGCACTACACTACTGCCAGCACTGCCATTTTGGCTCCCAATGAATACTGGGCCTGGTCAAGACATCGAGTGAAAATGTGCCCCCAGAGAGGTCTAGGTCTACACACAAGGCAGAATGAGGTGGTGGGAGCCTAAGGTGCTAAAGTGGACTGTACCACTGGGGTGGGCCTTTTGGAAAGCTCTGCCACTTTTTTTTAACTCCCTGCAGATAAAACAACTAGTACTTCAGGAAAGAAGGGTCATGCCTCATATGCTAGCTTGAGGATACTGCATTGAAAAATATAGGCAAGTATCCAACAGGGTGATCCTCCACCTCCAGTCTGAAGGGGCAGAATCCGTCCTAGCATTTCAAAGACTCTACCACCTCATATAGATCAGGCCAGAAGTGGATTCTAAGATACACTTTCAGAGCTGATCTACATGGGTCTGGCCTGCAGAAGAGGTAAATAAGTGCAAATATTACCTCTTAGGAAGTTTGTTCTTTTTCTACATGGGGAAACATTCAAATATCCTCAACCACCTCATTCTGCTCCCTGCAGGCACCACACAGAATGAAGCAGTAGAAATCTGGGCTGTACCACTTCAATAATCTGTACCATTGTCTGAATGTTCCCTTCCACTAAACCACCACCACACCACTTCCTAGATGTAGCAAAATAGCACGTTGGAAAAGAAAGATTTATTATCTATACTCCCTGAAGTGCTAGTTTTCAGCATACAGGGAGTTTCTCACCAGCTGTTGAGATGGTGCAAGTGAGCAGGAGTTAGCCATTGCCACTGAGCGGGGGGGGGGGCTACCTCCTTACCAGCAAGTACTGTAATGCATGCCAATTTTCAGAGGCAGGGTTGGCTAGCATGCCTAACTGGCCAGCAAATATTCCATGCATGAATAGGCTGATGTTATCATTAGCCAGCAGGGGGCATTGTTGGCCAGTCAGCATCGGATGCTGACCTAGTTGTCCACTTCCTTCAAGGAACAGTTATGACCACCTGCACCACCTCACTGGCTGCTGCTGCTTCTTGGGGGGGGCGGGGGGCAAGATTTCAAAATGTGCTCCCCCACTGCAGTCTCAAGTGGTGCAGTTCAGAATCCTATCACCTGATTCTGTATAATGTTTAGATCATGATAGATCAGCTCTCAGTTCAAATGAACCAGAGATAGTCTGCAAAGAGACACACACTTTCCTCTTGCTGTGATTTCCAAGGTATTCTCTGTTTCTGTCCACGGAATTAGAGGTGCCGGGACACAAGCCTACCTGGAAGTGATGCTCTTATTCCTCATTCCTAATCAAATATATATGGGGATTGGTTTTGGTCACTCTACACATGCCCATGTTTCAGGGCCAAGATTTCCTTTTGAAAGGAGATTGTAGATCTGAGCCTTCCTTCTTTCCCTAGTTGTTTTCATTCATTCCCCGCCCCCCTTCCCACAAATTCTTTTGATTTCTCTCCCTTTTTTACCTGGACAGAGTCTCTCCCTGCTTCCCCGCCTCCTTTAGGAACCTGTCTCCAATCCGCCTGTAGCTGATCAATGGCTTATTGCTAGCTATTTGCTCCCCCTTCAATTCTCCATCCATCGCTCAAATCCGCTCAGGATCAGAGAAACGGATGGGCCTTTAAGCAGACCCCGTAATGTACCAGATGTCCCCAGCCCTTGTTCCCTACTCTATCATTCCTCTCCTCCCTCCCCCCCCTTGATCTAAGAACAATGGTTCATTTTTCTTGCAGGTGTCAGTCTAAATTTTTCCCTTCCTGAATAGAGTGGTTTCCCCTCACAGACTGTCCTGATAGCAGCTGGGGAAAGTGTTGCCATCTTTTCAACTGCTGTTCTGTTCCTGTGGCTTTAACAGCAGCCCAGCAATGAGGAATGTACTGGTGAAGCCAGTACTGAAATGTACTGAGTGAACCCATCTCATTGCCTCCATGCCAGGAAAAGTTTCACCTGCTAAAATGCATATCTGGGCTTAAAGGAATGGCAGAATGTACAGTGGCAATGCTGCAGAGATAGAAACAGGACAGGCATTCAGGAAGTTGGGGTGGCACAAAAGGAGACCCCTTTCAGTGGAAAGAAATGAATACTATGAAGAGACAAAGTGGTCTTATATTGCAAGATAGTGGCAGCACTAGGAATGGAACCCAAGATAGCTGCTCCCCAACCGCTGGGAGCCAACTCATTCTTGGCACTTGGAAATGAACTGAGATGGCCTTGGCTGCAAAGCGTTTGCACTGTGGTAGCCAGGATTCAAGAGCTGCAAATTGATTGCAGCAGTGTCCAGGAAAGACAGAGGTAATCTGTCTGGTAGCATTGGCAAACCCTCCTTGGCTCAACTCAGAATTAGCTCAGTTTTTATGAGCTTCCTTGGCAAAGCTATTTTTTCAAGAGCTCTTTCTCAGCTCATACGATGGGTACAGGTGCACCGTGGTACCTGTACTGAGCATATAAACCTCAGGCTATTAGTCTTTGGGAATTGTAGTTTGGTTTCACCTGCCACCCACTGGGCAGTTATGGGGGAGAGCTGCTTGGAGTACAATTGTTTCTCCATCACATGCACGTACACATGCACAGGAACCAGTGAGGGTTTTAGATCTGGATTCGGGACAACAGTCAGTCACATGAACCTAAGAAGAGCCCTGCTGGATCAGGCCAAAGGCCCATCTAGTCCAGCTTCCTGTGTCACACAGTGGCCCCACCAGATGCCTCAGGGAGCACACAAGACAACAAGATACCCGTTTCCTGTTGCCACTCCCTTGCACCTGGCACAGAGAAAACCTACTCCTAAAACCAGGAGGTTGGGAAACAATGAAGTGTTTGCAAGAAACAATCAAGAGAGTTGATTGACCCAAACAGAGAAAACTACTCAAGAAACAAAAGGTTGCTTGGCTGGGGGCTCTGCTCCCAGCCTTCAGAGCAATCTGTGAGAGTATCATCAAGGGGTTTAACGTTAAAGGATTTCAGTGCATGTGCCTGTAAAAGAACCCGGCCTGCCGGAATGCCAGTGGTGGTACATGTGCAGAATCAAATGTCACAATCCAAGCTAGAGAATAACTTCTGGGGGAAATGGAGCATTGTCTGTTCACAATGCACCAAGCACTGAGCTGGGCCAATTTCAGTACTTAATTTTGAAAACAAAAAATGTGTTAGACTCAAACCTCCTTGAAAATCAAATCTATCAGGACTGCATGTAATGCCACAAGGTACAGAATCCAGGTTCCTGAAAAATAAATCTTAACTTTCATTAAAAATAGGCTTACCAGCTCTCCAACCGGGACAGAGTGCTAGCTAGACCTTTAGCAGAAGGAATGTGGGCAGGTGTAGTGTAGCTTGTTAAACCTTAGAGTACAATCCTAGGCATGTCTACTCAGAAGCAATCCCCATTGTGTTCAGTGGGGCTTGCTTCTGAGCAGACATGCCTAGGATTGTGTTCTAAGGTTTAACAAGCTACACCTGCCCACATTCCTTCTCCTAAAGGTCTAGCACTCTGTCCCGGTTGGAGATCTGGTAAGCCTAATTTAAAAAAAAAGTTTCTAGTCCTTGGTGTTGTGAAGATATTTGAAGGGCAATGCTTTGTGAATTCTGCAATAAGAGAAATAACTGATTTTTAGTCACTATTTTTTTAAGCTCATAGCCTTCATCACACTCTTTCCACCCTGGGAGCCTTGACACCCTGCTAAGTGAAGAATGGTGCTGATAAACTGGAATTGTGCACATGCTCAGGAGCAGTCCCTTTTGGTATTATCCACTGGGATAGAGTTAGAACACAAATTTGAAACCCACACATAACTACAAACAATTTTACACGCTTCCACAAAAATGTTCCTTTTAAAAACTTCAGTGTGGGATAAGATCAAGCTGGACAGTAGTAAATAACTTTAAGGGATGCATCACCCCGAGGAGTCAGCAGGAGGTGCGGAAAAAGAGGGAAGCCAATTTTTCAGAAGATGAAATAAGAGAGAAGTGGTAAAGAAGTCAGCATGTTTAAAAAGAAAAGCCTTAGGGCCAGCTGGTTTTACTAGCAAGTTCTATCATGCATTTTATCTAAACCCCTGAAAAAACATATACAATAATGAAGCACTTGAAAAAAAAAAACAGGAATAGCAGATCCCCCCCCAGCAGTGAGAGGGGCCAAATGAATGTTACTTCTAAAATCCATGAAAAATAACTCTCATAGAGATACCAATCGACCATGGGAAAAATAGTCTGGTTAGGATATTTTTGCTTTTAAAAAAAGAGAAGGCAAGTCTGATTCTTCTCCCTCGGTCAGTTCTCCCCCCCCCCAAAGGTTATTTCTAAGGGAAAAAAACTTGTACATTTTGGGGGGAAGGAAAGGAAACTACAGCACTGTAGTTGCTCAGTGCTAAGAGGGAAAGTACTCTGTACATGCTCAGAGGTACATTAGACAATATCCATTCATGCTTCTTCTTGAAAGAAAGGGTGTACAGTACCTAGTCATAAGACCCTGATCATAAGTCCCATAGGAATTTTGAGGTGGACAGGTTCTCTCTCCAGATCCAGTTAGGGCATGCCTAAAGGAAGGGTAAAATCTTGGGTAGATATCTGGCAACCCAGGCCCAAGTTTTATAGGATGCGATTTAGTTTTTGTATGACAACATTTGCAAGTACAATAACTAAATGGAGTTATTTGCAAGTACAATAACTAAATGGCCTATAAAACTTGTGCCCAGGTTACCAGCTGTCTACCCAAATTTTACCCTTCCTTTAGGCATGCCCTAACTGGATCTGGAGAGAGAACTTGTGCACCTCAAAATTCCTATGGGACTTATGGTCAGGGACTAGTCACTAGACTATGGACAGGGGTGCTAAGTGGGCGTGGTTAGAGGAAGAGGAGGAGCTACTAGGCCAACAAGTGTCCTATAAGAGTCATTTTCTATATACACCACTGGATTGGCCAACCTCTGTGTTTCTCTCAGCTGTTAAGAGGTATTGCATGGATACAGAAAGTCACTGACAGCGCAATCCGGCTTAACTTTTGTGCCGGTGTAACCAGCGGCGCAGCGAGAACGGGAGGCCCCAGAACGGAAAAGGGATTCAAATCCCCTCCAAAAGAGGAATTTCAAAGGGGATTTGAATCCCTTTTCCGTTCTGGGGCCTCCCGTTCTCGCTGGGCCGCTGGTTACACCGGCACAAAAGTTAAGTCGGATTGCGCTGTACGTCTTCCTGGCTGCATATGACCCAAGGAACCAGTGCTGAATTTTAAAGACTTTATATTGCCAACGTATCCATTCATATTCCTACCCTGCTTTTCACGAGCTAGTCCCCCTGTAGCTGTGCCCAGCTATAACAGATGCTTCAAATGCTGGTTTCTTCAGAGAAAGCTGTTGTTAAAAAGGCTATTTTTCTGTGGCCAGAGCCAGCCACCTCTTCAGGGCTGTCCTAATGCACACACTAGCCAAATTTATCAAATCTGAGCCCAATTGCCCCTTTCGAGGTGCCACTTTTCCTATTTTTTAACAGCCTAATACACAGAAATAAATTGGGTGTAGAGCATCTGTGTGCTGCTGTTAAAGGCACAGGAGCAGAGCCGGAAAATGTTGGCTACCTCTGCCTGCTGACTCAAGATGTCACTGCATCTACCCGATTAAGTGGAATGTAGTCCACGAAAGATTACGCTGAAACTAACCACTGATATACCTCCTATACAACCCTATGTCAAAAATAAAAGTCAAATACACTGTTATCATCTCATCTCGGCAGCAAGGATAACTGTTACTACTAGTATGTAGGGAAAGTCAGGCACCAGAAGTACAGTACTCCCCCCTCCATATCCGCTGGGGATATGTTCCAGGTCCCTCCGTGGATACTTGAAACTGTGGATAGGAGCAAATACCCCCTCCATGGTTTCCTGAGGCCCCCCCGCCTCCCATGCAGGCAGGTGTTCGCGCCCCCCAGCTCTTATTTTTCTTTCAGCAAGCTTTGTTTCTTCCTTAAAACAAACAGAGAAGCAGCCTCCATTGCAGCAAGTAGAATGAGGCTAAGTCCTAGAGAGGCTCTACAAGGTTTCTGTTAACCTTGCAGAGCCTCTCTAGGACTTAGTCTTGTTCTACTTGCCCGCAATAAGCAGCCAGAGGCTGCTTCTCCTGTTTGTTTAAGGAAGAAACGAAGCTTACTGGAGAAAAAGTAAAAGCCTCGGGGGGGGGGGGGTCCCCGCGATCTGTGGATAACTGAAACCGTGGATAGCGGATCCGTGGATATGGGGCCCACCTGTACAATCATAATTGAGAGGTTCCTGGTTTGTGATGCTCATGAACAAAATGATGCAGGTAAAACAAATATTGGAGCAGTAATCAGAAACATTGGAACAATGTCAGGAAACTTCGAACCCCATTTATAAACTACTGGAACTTACAAATGCCCACAGATGCTGTAAAGTAACTCAAATTTACATGACCCCCTCTTCCATCAATCTACAAGTTTCATTTTTGCTAAGCAATTAGAGCTACTTTATCCCGTTAATCTTAGAACATTCTCCATTTTGGTCCTTTGATTAATTTCAGTACTTTATAATGGATGCTATGCAGTGCAGGGATGGAAACATCACTGGTGTTGTGTGTTACACATGTTTTATATCATTCGTTTTCCAATAAAAATATATTTAAAAACTAGCCTAAGTTTCTAAATAAAAATTAATTAGGTTTGTGCTATTTAGTACTTCGTGGAAAGTCTGCTCCCACCCCTTCGGTCCCTCATTTTAAAATGAGTTTCAACACACAGTTTCAACACACACAGTTTCCACTTCTTGTTTCCACTTAGTTTTACCAGTGCTTGACACAGTAAAAGTTAGCAGGTGATGTTTTTCCTGGCCTGGTGATATGGGGGGGGGGGGACAGACAGAGAGGGTTGGGGTTCATTTGCTATTTTTTGTGTGTGTGTGGGTCAGCCTTCTATGGAAGTTACAGAATCAGAGCCCCAATAAAGGGGGGCAACCATCTGTATGTAACCCCCAGGTGAAGGAGTTTAAGGCATAGGGATGAATGAGCTCTTGGTCCAAACTGGGAATCTGAAGGAATGAAGCCGAGTTTGGCTGCTCCCCACTGCAATAACCACCCATCGCCACGTGGTGGAGCTCCTCTCACAAGTAACAATGGAGAAGTTTCCGAAGAGCCAGCTATGCATGCTGGTGGTAAAACTAGAGGGAACGCTTTGCTGTTCCTGCAGAAATGTTGGTTTTATACAATGAAAAGATACAAAGAAACAAGATTTCTTTACTTCTGCAGCAAGTTGGGTTTCTAACTTTTGAACCAGCTCAGCCCCTGTAGCTCTCCGTTTAAGCAGAAGTTTATCTGCAGCATTTGGGGATAATCTTTTGCTTCAGGTTATTAAGAGCTATTTCACCTGCTGATTTTAGCATATCAAGTCTCTATTAAAGGGAGAGGAGCAGTGCCAGGCCATTTTCTTCTGGTCTATTGGCAACCCTAGGTACAAAGTCTAAGGCTCAGAGCAACTCGATGTAAAGATGTTTGCCAACTGACCCCCAAATAGATCTAACCTGCTCTTGTGCTTTTAACAGTAGCTTAAATTGCAGAATCAGCAGATGAAGCTTTTAACATCATGGAGGTAAGCCTTATTGCATACTAAATCTGCATAGCAAACCAATATTAAAAGGCACAACTACAGCAGCTAGCTGACTTACTGGTTTAGTACCTTTCATTATAGGACACACACGATGGATCCTGAAGTGGTTTCCCAGTCAGGCATTGTCCAGATTTAGGCTTACCAGATCTCCAACCGGGACAGAGTGCTAGACCTTTAGGAGAAGGAATGTGGGCAGGTGTAGCTTGTTAAACCTTAGAGCACAATCCTAGGCATGTCTACTCAGAAGCAAGTCCCATTGTGTTCAGTGGGGCTTGCTTCTGAGTAGACATGCCTAGGATTGTGCTCTAAGGTTTAACAAGCCTAGGATTGTGCTCTAAGGTTTAACAAGCTACAACTGCCCACATTCCATCTCCTAAAGGTCTAGCACTCTGTCCCGGTTGGAGATCTGGTAAGCCTATCCAGATGTAGACTTCAAGGGGTGCATATATCACATTCCTGAATGCTTCCTACAAAACCAAACAAAAATCTCTTCTGAAAACAGGGAACAGGCACTATCTCTCAGCCCCACCTACCTCACAGGGTTGTTGTGAGGACAAAAGGAGGGGAGGAAATATGTACACCACTCTGAGCTCCTTGGAGGAAGGGCGGTATAAAAATGTGAAAAAAATAAAAAAAAAATAAAAATTGGAATTTTCCTCCTGGACATGCTAGTTTTCTTTATTGTACGGAGCATTTCCATATGGGGGAGCACTCAAAATACTGCAATCTGAAGTAATACAATTCCATCAGGATTCTGTCACCAAAAGTAGCTCAAACTTCCCGTAGCTAGCCATTAAAGTAGCCTTTTAAATAATCCCACAAAAAAAATTACTAGCTCACAAAATCTGTTAGTAGCCCACAAACACCTGTACACGTGTAATCTAGGGCCTAAAACGAGTTGACAACCCAGGCTTTGAAAATCTCCCCAGCTTGATCACATAGTTGTGATTCTTACTTGCTGAGTGGGTGTAACATTGCCAACTGACTAGAAAACACCAGCTTGACTTGCTCCTGTACCAGTAATGGAAGTTTGATCTACAGAAATCAGCAGATGAATCTTTTCAGGGCATAGAGTTCACCAAGCACAATCACCCTGTTACTTGCTGCAGATGTTGTTGCTGTTAAAGGCACAGCTGTAGTCTTTGGTTACGAAGTTGGCAACCCAAGGCAAATGGCTCTTTATAAGCAAACATTCAAGGTGCCAGAGGTCCTCCAAGTCGTGCCACTGATGGGACTCTCTTTATAAAGAGTCAGACTGAGATTTGAGAATTATTTTTGAGCAAATGGGGGTGTGAATGAAGGACAATGGGTGGCATGAGGGCATTGTTCGAGGGGTATCTGCCCTGTCTCTTTAACACCCTCACCTCACTGCCATGAAGAAGCATGCAGGAAGCCAAGTCTTCTGCTGCTCTGCCCTCCTCCCATACTGTACCTGTTCTCCCCCCCCCCCGCTGTACAGCAAAATGGGGGTCATGCTTGTTCTCCCATATGTAGGCTTACCAGATCTCCAACCAGGACAGAGTGCTAGACCTTTAGGAGAAGGAATGTGGGCAGGTGTAGCTTGTTAAACCTTAGAGCACAATCCTAGACATGTCTACTCAGAAGCAAGCCCCATTGTGTTCAGTGGGACTTGCTTCTGAGTAGACATGCCTAGGATTGTGCTCTAAGGTTTTAACAAGCCTAGGATTGTGCTCTAAGGTTTAACAAGCTACACCAGCCCACATTCCATCTCCTAAAGGTCTAGCACTCTGTTGTGGTTGGAGATCTGGTAAGCCTACCCATATGGGAGAGTGGGGAAACTGAGAAGAGAGCAGAGTGGGCAAAGCTGTGGCTGCACATTTTTCACAGCTGTGGAATATAGTGGTGGGCGTGTGAGCTGGTGGGTCAGGATCATGGGCTTGCCAGGGAGACGGAAGAGCTATACAGCCAAAAGGGAAGGTAGCGCTAGAGTCAGGCACCACTTCTAGGCATGGCTGCTGAAACAGCTAGGGAGCTGTCCACAAAGTAGCAAAGACGGATCAGTGTTATAGAATGAAATTGCTCCAGAACTCATCTTGACCGGGGCAAAAGCAGCATGAGAGAGTCATGCTCCATGCTATCCACCACCACCACCACCATGTTGGGTGGAACAGGTCAGAGAAATGCCTGAGCGGGCTGGATGTGACCCACAGGCTTCCAGCTGGCCATCCCTCACCTAAGAGGTTGCACTACCATAGCAATGCAGAACAATGCAACTGTCGGAGTGCAGCAACACAGTGCAAACATAAGAATGGATGGAAACATGATGACCAAGGCCCATCAAGTCCAGGATCCTATTTCCTACAGTGGTCCAGCAGCTGCTTCTGGAATGCCCACAAGCAGGCGAGAAAGGCAGACATTGCTCCCCTGCAACTGGTATACAGCGGCAGACTGCAGCAGAAGCTGGAGACAGCACATCTCAAAGTCATGGAGGACAAACCCCAGGTCCTCCATGACATTGTCCCCCTTTAATCACCTCATCTTGCGGCAACGAATTCTACAGACTAACAGCCCAATCCTGTGTAAGGATACCAGGCCAGCCTAAAGGACCGGCCATGGTATCCTTTGTCCATCCTGGGGCAGCCCAGGAGGACCATGGGAGAAGGGGATGCTCGTCCCCCTTCCCCGCATGCAAGCCGGCTGAGGCCCTATATGGGCCTCCTTGAATGTACACCAGGTCTGAAGCTGGTGTACGTTCAGGCTGGGGGAGGTAGGCCGACAGAGCTCGCCACCAATATTCCTGCCTTCTCCCTACCTGGTTCGACCAATGGCCACCCTCCCTCGCCACCCAGTCCATCCTCCCCCCACCCCTGCACCGGCTGATGCAGGGCTTACCCTCACTAGCAGGCGCAGGGATAGTCCCCCAGTGGAGTGAGGGCTGCCAGCCTTCACGCCGGTGGCGCTTACTCTAAAGTAGTCGCAAACGTGCTTTATGGAGTTCCGTTAGTCATGCCGGCCACATGACCACGGAAGCGTCTCCGGACAGTGCTGGCTCGTCAGCCTTAGAAACAGAGATGAGCACCGCACCCTAGAGTCGGACACGATTGGCTTTTGAGCAGGGCAGACCTTGACCTATGGAATGTTGATTCATTGGCATAGGTACAAATCCTAATGGGTTAGCAATTCTTTGGGCATGCCCTTTGGAGACTCCATCAGATTGAGCTTCAGCTGATCAAGCACTGCATACCTGGAGGAAAACAGCCTTCCATAGAACCATTGCTGTCCTCTCTGGGTGAGGAAAGGAGGATGCTTCTTGATGCTTTGCCACAGGCTGGGTAGGAGGAAGGAAACTTTCTTCGTCACCCTGTCTTAATGAGTGGAGAGGATGCGCCGTCGTGGGAGGCTCAGTCGGTGCTGGCTGATTGATTCCTGTTTATTATCTATTAAGAACAGTCGGATAGTTTGGGTAACACATCAATTCATCAAGTGGCACCATCATGCAAATTCCCTAATAAAAACATTTTACTCGTAAATGGTCCCGAACTAATTAACTAAAGTGTTAATTAAAGTGCGGCAGACAGGGATTGTAATCAAGACGTGCGGCTTTATCCATCTTCTGGGTTATTGATAACATCCTTGGCTCATTGATTGATTGGGACTTTCGGCTGTCGAGAAGCAGTGGGGGTGGGTGTGTGGGTGGGTGGGAGAGATGGAGGGAAATTGCAGGGGGAGAAAGGCAGATGGAGGGAGAGGGAAGCCAGGAGTGGAGAAAAGAGAATAAGGCCTGAGGACAGGGCAAGGGGAGAAAGTAAATTTTAGAGGCATGGGTGGGATGATTAAAATAAGAATAAATAGGAGAGAAAAAAGAAGATGGGGGCCTGATGGAAGAAGGCGTGGCTCCCAGAGGAGCCGCGGAAACCAGCCAGGGGAGCCGCGGATACCAGCCAGGGGAGCTGCAGAGCGCCACGGAATCCTCTCGGAAAACAGTGCTATGCCAATTGGCAGGCATCAACATAAAGTAATGGGGAGCGGCGGCCAATGGTCGTCAATGGTCAAGGGAGCTGCAGGTCAAAAATGTTTGGGAAACCCCTAGCCCAACCTACCTCACAGGGCTGTTGTGGAGATTGAAGGCAGAGGGAGAACCATATACATTGCCTTGAGCTTCCTAGAGGAAGGACAGGATAAAAATGTGACAGAGATAAATAAGCAGGTGGACTAATGATCTGACTCTGCAATAAAGTAGGATCACATGTTGGTATGTTCCATAGGAATGAAGCACAGCCCAGAGTCTTCTGGGGCATGTTCTCCCTTTGAACAGAGCCTACTTGGGCATGACGCTGTGATCTTTCACTATGCGGGGACCACCTGAAAAGGATGCAAGCAGTAAATGTGACTGTTTGGTCCCTCTGGGCTCAAACTAGCACCCAACCATTTCGGTTGCTGCTGGCCACACATCAAAACCCTGATGTGAAATTTCAGTTCCTGAATTGAAAGTTACTGGACTTGCTGTTAACTTGTCATGGGATGACAGAAGGGCATGGATAATGAGGAAATCCTGATAAATGAGGATCTTCAAGTATCCGTGGGTTGCTCTGTCACAGAAGCAAAGCCAGAGGGAAGGCATGAAGGAAGCAAGGCCAAATCTTCAGAGCCCCGAGGTAAAGGGGCCTGACTCTTCCCAGATACAATTAACGCTGCAAGTAGAGGAGGTAGGGATTTAATAGAAGAAATGATCAATTAACACAGACAGATACTTAATTAAAAGAGTGGAGTTGGGAGGGAGAAAGAAACTGGTTGGGGAATGAGTTCTGGGGCTCTTAGCTCCCTTTGCCAACACCAGCCTGCCTGGGTCTGGATGTAAGACAATTTTTCCTGTCTTGGACTTTGCCCTGGGCAATGCAGCAATTTTACTGGGGTGGGGTGATGGAGTTTCTATCCTGGACTCAGTCTGGACAGGGCCCCAAAGAGCACACATGATATTGACACTTGTATTCCATTTGGTATTTAACCCCTGCCAACTGGGCCCAGAGGCACCTTTCAAAATAGAATAGAATAGATACCGTTATTGGCATAAACACATCAAAAAACAGACAGACAAACATAAACAAACAACCAAAAAATCCCCCAACACATCCAATGACAACAACCACAATCCAGCAAAAATTTCTTCCCAAACTGTCTCACTATGAATCTTTACATCAAAACTCATTTCCCTAGTAGCCACCACCAAAGAAGCAAAAGTTTCAACATTATCAAGTCTCCCATCATCTACTGTTGACAGAAGGGCTCAGAGAATATCTGCCTCCATCCCTCCTGCCGCCTGGGGCTAGAAAGGTGGGGGCTGGCCGAGCGCCCCCCCGGACGTCACGTGACGTATGACGTCACGTGACATCAGACGCTGTCGCTCGAAAGCTGGAGCGCGGCGCCCGCCCGCAGCCATAACGGGCGGGCGGTGCTCCAGCTTTTGAGTCCGAGGAGAGCGTCCGAGCAACAGCTTTTGAGTCCGAGCAACAGCGTCGTCCTCGTCGTCTAGGCAACGCGCACAGCGCGCGCCCGCAGCCACAGGGTCTGGGCGCGCGCTGCGTGTTGCCTAGACGACGAGGACGACGCTGTTGCTCACCTCAGACTCGAAAGCTGGAGCGCCGCCCGCCCGCTATGGCTGCAGGCGGGCGCCACACTCCAGCTCTCTCGAGTCCGAGGTGAGCGCCCCTTGGAAGCTCAGCGCCTGGGGCCCTGTACATCAGGGCCCCATGGGTTACTACGCTTCTGGTATCAAGTTAAGGTGCTTCTGACGGAAAGACTCGTGCAGAGAGCATGATAAAAAGATATGTTCAGATGTCTCCACACACTTCATGCCACATGAACAGAGCCTTGCTGAAACAGGTGAAACAGGTGTACCCCATAAAAGGGCAGAACCTTTCAAAGTTGTGTCCTCTTATATTTACTGTAGCAGGGGGAGAGCAACTGTCCCTCTTCTCCCCAGTGGCTGTTGCTGGTGTCTCTTCTGCATCTTTTTAGACTGTGAGCCCTTTGGAGACAGGGAACCATGTATTGATTTGTTTAGCTATGTAAACCACTTTGTGAACTGCTTTTTGTTGAAAAGAGGTACTGTGTGTACATATTCTTATTAACAACAACATTCCAATCATGTCAAAAATCTAGACGGTTTTATTTCCAGAATGGAACAATCAGGCAGGTTTTCAAGACAGCAGGTTAAAATGCAGATATTAGCACAGAGTCAACCCAAGACCTCATGGCACCCCAAGCAGCTCCATATTCCACCCTCTTACCTGGTGGCATGCCACCCTCTGCTTCCACCACTCCTCCTCTCGATTCCTGGGTTTGAAAACAAAGAGGGGAATGGAGCAGAAGAGGAAGGGCAGAGAAGAGTGGTGGGCTAGACAGTCTAGCCCACCATTCTTCGCTCTTTCACACTTCCTCTTCCGTTCCCTCCCTCTCTTCCTTTTCCAATCCAGGGCGTGGGAGGAGCAGAGACTGGCCCAAGGCCTCCTGGCACCTGAGGCAGCATGCCAAATGTTGCCCCCTACCCGATGATGTGCCAACTTCTGCTTCTCCCACTCTCCAATATTCTAGCTCAGCACTCTCCTCCCCAATTCTTCCTCTTTGTCCCCCTCTTCCTTTTACAATCCAGGGAGTGGAAAGAGAAGGCAGGGCAGTGGAGCCAAGGAGGACACAGATGGGTGCCCCCCACCAAACTGCTGCCTGAGGCAACAGCTTCAGTTGGCCTCATGGATGGGCCGGCCCTGAGCTGGCACATCACCAGGTAAGGGGAGCAGCATTTGGCATGCCACCTCAGGTGTCAGGAGGGCTTGAGCCAGTCATGGGGAACCTCCATCACCCAAGTGAACATGTTCTCACATTCCGTCCATTCTGCTTCCATGGGGTACACACAATAAATATCCAAGGTAGATCTTATGATTCATGGAAAAAAGCTACAAACAACAACATACACTTCAGAGGACTCACTGTAGAAACCCCATTGATCAGACATGTTCCACGCCCACAAGAACTATATGCTAAACATAGTGCAGATCTAGGAATCTGCATCATGTCACTTCTGCTGAATCCAGACATTCTTTATCTTATTTTTTTATTAACAGGTCACATTTCTAGTCCTCATGGTTACGAAGGGAAACCTGAAAAGACAAAAGCGCTGATAAAAAAAAATGAAATGAGCATTAACATTTACATGTTTACACATACGCACACATGGCTGTGCTTGTGCAACCCCTGAGAACCCAGATATGTGCAACTGATGTACACAAAGACCCCCTTTGGGTGGGTGGGGGGCTGCTGTCACATTTCCTTGGTGAAAAAGATATTATACAGCTTTGTCACTGGGTGTGACCCTGATGGTTGGCTCATGTGAGCCAACCGGTAGTTAAATTTAACTAAGGAAAGTGACTACGTGGAAGCCTTGTACAGTTCGATTGATCAAGGCCGGCGCATGTGAGGTTTGTAAGGAGGTTAATTAACCTGTATTGAAGGGGTGAATTTAATGTGGTTTTGTTAATCTGCGTTAAGCCCCCTGTGTAGACACACTCTAAACAGATCAAAAGTGCCTTTTCTTTCGTATCTCTGCCACTCTTTCAGATGTAGGGTGGGTTTTTTTTTAATTCTGGAAATCACTTTCTGTCTATATAGGAAAGGTCTGAGGGAGTGAAAAATAGATGACTGGAACTGTGTTCTATCTACCTGTGTTCTATCTGTGTTCTATCTTGTTCACATATGGAAGGGTAAATTCACTGCGAACAAGCGTGAAGGACAGAGATGGGTGGCATCATGAACTCAACATAATCTTGCCATCTTGTCTGGCAGAGGGGTGTGTAAATGAGTACACAAACCATTGCAAGCCTTTGACGTCTGATTCACATGTGAACAGCTGTCCCTTGGTCACCCATCTCTTGATTATTATGAACCCTTCAAGTCCATTGAAAAATATTGTCCTTGATTTGATATTGTGAATTATGAAAGCTCTGTCTGATGATTAATCTATAATGTCTCATTTGCACATACAAGTCATCATTTGATGCTACTGTCAACAAGCAATGAACACGTTGTGTGTACGAGCTCCTAATCTTCTTCTGGGCATAGTTAAAAATCACAGGCTTTGATATACTGTATAAAAATCTACATAAGTCTGGCTGGGCAGCCCACACTCATGTAGGTTTACTCAGAAGTCGATCTCACTGATTTCAATGGGTATTTACGCTTCCAAAAGTGCACATAGCTGCGGCTTAAGATACATCCTCCCCATGTTCCACTGCAACGTTTAAGGGTCCACCTGAATCCCCATGTGATTAGTGAATATTTGATCATTTTTATCTGAATGTGTGATTTCTCTCCGTTGAAAATGATCATGTTGATATCAGCTCTATCTGTGGCATTTGACTTGTGTTGGCTGGTTTGGCCTGCAAGTTACCATTTGATGCTAAATTCAACCAACGATGACCACACCCCTGTGTGAACCAGCCCTAAGATAGATTGATAATACTACCAACTGTGCAATGAGTTCAAACAAGATAGGTGTGTAAAGAAGTACTTTCAGTTTGTGTGTGTGTGTGTGTGTGTGTGTGTGTGTGTGTGTGTGTGTGTTGCTTTTCCAGTGTCCCTTTCCCTCCCCCCCCCAGCTTCATTGGTCCAATGTTTGTTGAACATTTGAAGAAGACATTGTCCACCACGTTCCCACTTTTTGATTTAACATGACAATAAAACCATGCCTAGCCTTTGCATGGTTAACTCTGTACACATGCACACGAAGGCAACCTCTGATCTCACTTATTTGCCTTTTGGCATAGGAAAAGGCAGGATATAATTTTTTAAATAAATAAATAAATAAATAGTTTTTGCATGGAAACTTTCATGGCCAGCAATTATGAACAAGGACTTGGGTATCACGGGTAACACAGCCATGTATATAAAATAATCTGACTTGAATAAAAGCAAAATCACCCAACTGCTTGTGTCTTTCGTTGTTAACAATACAGGCAGGCAAAATTACAAACTGCTTGCGCTTTTCGTTGTTAAAATCCACAGGCAGAGGCGTCTTCAAGGGGGGGCGCTGAGGCAGGGCGCTGAGGCAGGGGAAGGGGCGCAGGACCCCTTAAGTTTCGTTGTTGTTTTAGGCTTTTTTTGGTTTTTTCCCGGGGGGGGGGTTTCCGGCTGCCGCCCCCCGCTGCTTCCCAGCTGCTTTCTGCATCATTCCCCCCCAAGGGCTTGTGTGTGCTTTTGGGGTACTTATCTTTTGTCAGAGGAGGGGCACAAGCAGCATATTCTTGCTCCGGGCGCCGCCATCTTGAATTGACCAACGAGAGGGAGAGATATTCTTTTGTTTTCACTGTTCTGTCCCACTTAGCATTCAGTGCATGAAGGTGAAGGTGATATGGGGCACACACCCCTAATGTTTGTTTTTCACCCTAAAAACCCCCAGAACCCCCCCCCCAAAAAACCCGCTTTATTAAAACCGAAACCTAATTTTGACAGTTTTATGACCGGGGTTATGACAGTTTTATGGGGGGGAGGAAAGGTCAGGCCCCCGGTTGAAAAATGTCTGGGTCCTTCTCTGTCCACAGGCAGGTAAATACTGTTAAAATCCAAAGTCCAGTAGTTAAGCTACCAATCTTTTAGATTGTTTTCCTTGACAATATTTCCGGAAGGAGGAAACGAAACGTTGGAGTTTTAACTACTGGACTTTGGATTTTAACAGTATTTACCTGCCTGTGGATTTTAACAACGAAAAGCGCAAGCAGTTTGTAATTTTGCCTGCCTGTATTTTTAACAACGAAAGACACAAGCAGTTGGGTAATTTTATTTTTATTCAAGTCAGTTTATTTTATATACATGGCTATGTTACCCGTGATACCCAAGTCCTTGTAAATAAATAGTTGCCTCCCCTTCATCTTTAGGTTCACTGCTGTGCAACTTCCAGAGATGACATCACTGATGATGTCACATCAGGCGTTCCTGCCTGGGCAACAGCAGGGAGCAGGTAAAGAAAATGCTCCCAGGCAGATCTGAGTACTATGGAAATGATACCACGGAGTCTGCCATACTGGGTGAGTATGAGCTGGCTGGTGGAGAGAGAGGAAAAAGCAAAACATTTTGATCCTTTTCCCTCCAAATTATGAAAACTACATCTTTGCTCTGTACCGTCGTCCAGGGAGGTGCGGGGGGCGACGGCCAGAAATAGGGCCTTCTCAGTAGTGGCACCAACCTTATGGAATTCCCTCCCTTTTGACTTACGAACTGCTCCCTCCTTGGACACTTTCCGGCGAGGCCTAAATATACCTTCTTGTTCAAAGAAGCCTTCTGAGTCCTTGCCTTTTTAACATCCTGCTGGTACAGGTGGGACGCTGCTGTTTTTATGCTCTGGTTTTAATTGTAATAATGACCTTTTTAATCAATTTTTAGATGTTGTTTTATTAGTTCATCAATTGTTGTAATTGTTTTAAAATGTGACTTTTGTATTGTATCTTTTTTGTATGTATTTTCTTTTGTTGTAAGCCGCCGGGTCCCTTCGGGGAGAAAGGCGGGATAAAAATACTGTAAATAAAATAAATAAAAATAATACATGCTCCATAGAACTCTTTTCTTTATCTTATTTGGCTTCTACGGCTAAGATTTGGCATTCAAAATTCCAGTGCTCAGCTCTGGTTCAGCTGAACCCCCTGAGAATTCATTTTACTCTAGTGAGTTGACTGCCAAGAGCTGCTGGTTGGGCCTCAGTCACTTAGCTTTCCTCTGGCAGGAAGGCTAATAAACCCCCACTTGTATGATTAGAGCAGATTTTAATAGTAATTAAAACAAATTACTGGCAAGATTATATGCTACTATGTAAATCTCTCTCCCCCCTCCTCTTCTCTTTTTGTTCTTTAGAGCTGCTTCCCTTCAGTGGCTCTGATTGGAAACTGTCTGTTTATTTATTTTTAAAGGGTGGGGAGAGATTTATTTGTGGGGGAAGATCCTTTTCTCCTAATTGTCTCTTCCCTTTTGGCATCCCTGCCGGCTTGACAGCAACACCACTTCCCTATTTCCCCCAAATTCATTACATGAGGGGCTTCCTTTTTTCCTTCCTCTGTTCTTGCACCGAACCCACATATTTTGTGTGTATATGATTTCTGTCTGGAAAAGAATCTGCAAATTACATATTGAAATTGAGGGGGGGGGGGTTGGGGGGGAGATTTCAGGAGAAAACATCCTCACACAAACACACACATATATGCAACACAACTCTTTTATTCACCAGCACAGAAGGGAATATATGGGATCAGTTGTACATTTTTACAAACTGATGTCCAAATACAGTGTGTGTGTGTGTGTGTGTGTGTGTGTGTGTGTGTGTGTGTGTGTGTGTGTGTGTGTGTGTGAGAGAGAGAGAGAGAGAGAGAGAGAGAGAGAGAGAGAGAGAGAGAGAGAGCTCACCTTTTTATCCTCCTGTATTCTGATGTGTGTGTGTTTGGGGGTGGAGATATCCCCATATATTAAAACAGAGAGTGGACATTTTGGAAACAGAGCCTGGTGAGCTACACTATAGGGAACATGAGCATGGATGGGATGTACAGTTTTTAAGGTTCTCCTCCCTGGAATCTGACCTAAGCCAAAGGTTGGCTGGCACAAGGGGCCCACTCACTTATCCACATTAATACCCCTGCCTTGAAGAACAAACAGTTGCAGGGGGGCTTGCTAGTCCCCCTTTAACCCTTTCATAACACCTCTCCCCTGCTTTCATCAACCCTCCTCCTCCTCCCCCCTCCCTCCCCTTGCCTATTTTCTTGAAACATTCCACCACCATCACATCAGCCTCCTCTTTGGAGTCCGGCCAGTTCCCCCAAAATGTCTCAATATGGATCTTTACTACCTGCCAAATTGAGCTCGGAGAAACATTTTCTGTGTGTGTGAGAGATCTCACAACTCAGTCCCCAATGCCTTGTTCTCTTTCTTTTCACCCCTCTTCCCTTCATATCTCATTTCTCTCTCTTCCCCCCTCCCCAGTTTTATTTTAGTGATCTCCAGTCTCTCTTTTCACCCCAACCCATCACCCCCCCCCAATTCTTTTGCCTGGGTGCCTCTCTAATGCAATGGAAAGGGGATTAAGTTGTCAGGCTGGCGTTGGGTGGTTTGGGATGGGGGGGCGGCGGAGAGGGCTAAGGCTAGATCAGGCCCCCTCCCTCCGCCTCCCCCTCCTCGTTTTCTCCTCCGCGTCTTGTTGTGTCTCCTCTGTGTAGTGTTTGTTAAATTATCCAGCGGGTTGTTGTCATTCACGGGCAAAGAGACATCACAAATAGACAACTCTTCACTTCATTCCTCTCCACCGCCACCCCTCCACCCCCACCCACCTCCCCAGATCTCCGATCTCCCCCCCCCCCCGTCCAAAGTCCGAGCCCATAAATAATATTCAAGCGGGTCTATTGTTAAGTTGCGGAGAAGGCTCTGGTTGCCGGCGACCCCCGCCGCCTCCCCCATACATCACCCGCTGACAGCTGCAGAAAAGCGGCGAATTAGCACCTAAATCGAATATTGATCAACTCCAGAGTCGGCTCCACTTCGCTGCCTGAGCCGGGGCGCACGGCTCGCTCACCACCACCACCACCACCACCCCCTTCTGCCACCCGCCCCGGCCGGAGTGGTGGCTTGACTCCGACAGCTGGAAACGAACCGGGGCAGACCCCCACTACTACTACATCGGGGTTCCTACCCTGGCTTGTACACCTGTCATCGTGTTGACGTGTTTTTTTCTTTCCCTTTTCTAAAGGTGGAAATTTTGCCCTCTGACCTGGAAGCTCTGACCTTTAACATGATGAGAAGCAACAAGAAAGAGTACCTCTGAGTATGTGTGGAGTGCCTTTACCTTTACTACTGAATAAACTGCAAACCAGCTGTCTGCACACATTAGGGGCAGGGATTCTTTTGGGCTGCAGAAACTCTTGAACCCCTGCGCCCTTTTTTTCTTACAAGAACAACAAATGACTACATCTATTTTGTACATATGCTGAATGTACAGAGTGTAATCCTGGATGTGTGAGTAACATGTACTGTATAAGGAAAAAACTCTGTGTATGTTCAGAAGGACTCTTTTTAAGATGCACATTTCAAAAATACCACAAAATCTTACTCTAGAATCCCTGATCCATGATGCTACATGACTGAGGACAAAAGCTGGCTGTATTCATTAATAAGGGAAAGACACTCCACATATGTTCAGAAGCCCTCTTTATTGTTTTGCACATATCATTGATGATTGCTGGCATTGAGAGTTGTTCCTTGGCTCAAATTAAACCCAGTTCCTACCTTCTCCCCAGCCTCTCTTCAGGTGCTAAGATTTAAATTATATGAAAGGCCTTCCTTCTAATCTCAGATGTGTGATTGGCAGGTGTTTTTGTTATCCAGCAATGAAGAAAAGCCATTTTGCAAAAAGCCATTTTGCGCATGCTTGTGGGGGTGGGGGTAGGAGTAGGGGCGAGGGAAGAATTTATAATATTATGTCTCTATTCTAGAGAAAAGTGCATATTTTGTATTGTTTGTTTCTATTTCTGATTGTCACAAACCAGCTTGGTAATCTCATGAAAAGCAGGGTAGAACTCTTGTAAGCAAGTAAACAAATAAATAAATATTCCTGGCATGACATTTGAAACAGGATCCAGGATTCTGTCCTGGTAGGTCCTGGCTTAGCCATAACCTAACTGTGGCTTCTTCTCTATTGAGAGCCATTGTGGTATAAGGTTGCGCAGTGATGTAGACTTGAGTCTAACTCAAGTCGCGTCAGTGACTTGACTTGGCAATTGTAAAAGACTCGAAAAACTCGACTCGAGACTTGGAGCCTTTTACGACAAGTCAAATTTTATTCAGGTTTAAATCCGTTTTCCCCATTAAATAGATAGGGACTTGCAACTCACAACCAAAGACTCGGGACTTGGGGGCAAAGAGTAGGACTTGAGACTTGGACCCAGAGACTTGGAACTTGACTCAAGACTTGGAGTCAGAGACTTGATCCACATCCCTGAGGTTGAGTGAGGACTGGTGAGATATGGATCTGGATTTGAATCCCCCCCCCAGCCTGAAATTCACTGGTGTGACCCCCGGGTAAATAACTTTCAGCCTAATTTACCTTACAGGGGTGTTGCAAACATAAAGAAGGGGGCCATGAGCTCAGAAGGGGGCCACTGAGCACTTGGAAGAAGGGCAGGCTATAAATCTAAGGACAAATAATATATCTTCACAGGAATAAAGCAAGTTCAGCCTAAGATATGATGGGTATACACTGCACTGGAGCATATACAATACAGTATTTATTTTAAAAGACATTTAATCCCATCTTTTCCTAATGGAAAGCCCAAGGAGGCTTACAAAATATAACAAACCTAACCAATACAAAAGAAAACATCATAAAATTAAAACAATCACATTACCAAAGAATTAAACAAGGGCATTAGAGCAGTAAAAGCAACAAACAGGAACCAAAACAATAATCCCAAAGTAGAAACAAACTCAGTGGAAGGATTGTTGCAAGATACACATGCCATGCAAGTTTACAAAATACAGTACTCCCCCCATATCCTCTGGGGATATGTTCCAGGCCTCTCCGTGGATACTTGAAACTGTGGATAGGAGCGAACACCCCCTCCATGGTTTCCTGAGGGCCCCCCCACCCTGTCTCCTCTGTGGGCAGGCGTGCGCCCCCCCCCCCCAGCTCTTATTTTTCTTTCAGCAAGCTTTGTTTCTTCCTTAAAACAAACAGAGAAGCAGCCTCCATTGCAGGCAAGTAGAACGAGACCAAGTCCTAGAGAGGCTCTGCAAGGTGTCTGTTAACCTTGCAGAGCCTCTCTAGGATTCCGTCTCGTTCTACTTGCCTGCAATAAGCAGCCAGAGGCTGCTTCTCCTGTTTGTTTAAGGAAGAAATGAAGCTTACTGGGGAAAAAGTAAAAGGCTGGGGGGTCTCCACAATCCGTGGATAACTGAAACCGTGGATAGCGAATCCGTGGATATGGGGGCCCACCTGTATATGCAATTGCAAGATGTATGCAAGGGTTGCACTGTAAAGCTGCAGATTCTCAAGGGGGGTTACTTCTGAGTAAGCATGTTTAGACTGCACTGCTAGAGGGTTCATATTGATGACTAGATGCATGCATGCTTCCATCTCCCCCACCCCACTTGGATTGTGCAAGACAATTCTCACTTACTTCACTCATAAATAATCATGCATATTTAAGGGGGGGTAATTATATCTTCTTTTAACCACTCTATAATAACCATCCTGACTGTGAGTACAAAAGACTCTTAAAGAGTCTTGTTTTAAATGTTTTAAAATGTTACAGGATAATTTAAGGCCAAATCACTTGTTGCCTGAGGCAATGCCTCTGCCCACAGCTCTTCTTCGAGGGGTGCAAAAATATGCTACTTCTATTTGGGTAGTTCTTTCTTAGTTTGCGTACTGTTTTCATCTTCCCTTCTTGCTGTTTTAAATTTGGTTTTATGTATGTAAACTGCCTGGAGTGGACATGAAAGTGGACAATCAAAATTTTTAAATAAAGAAAGTCAACAACGCTGCAGCCAGTGATGTGGTAGCTATATGTGCCTAAGAACTTCCCTGTTAGATCAGGCCTATATATACATTATATGTATATATCCCTGTTAGATGTATAACTTCCCTGTTAGATCAGGCCTATATATACATTCTGCCTCTGAACCTCAACCAGTAGACACTTGCCCATCATGGCTTCTTCCCACATCACTTTGGTGGCACAGGCATGAAGGGATTAAGTAGTTGGGTCTAGTTACACATAGATCCTACCCACAAAAACATCCAAACCACAAAACTCACGAAGCAGGACAACGTCTACAACCAAAACCTGCACATGCTTGCTTATGCTAGGGAAACATCCAGGGCATTGATTTGCTTAAAGATAGGAATTTGATAATATGAACAAACCAATGTGGAACTAGAATAACTAGTCTAAATTCAAATACATTCTTTGGAAATTCCTCTGCACAAAATTGATAAACGGAACAACAAGCTGGCAGAAGTCTTTTTGAGTGCATTTTCCAACATGCCTATCTAGGCTGAAAAATACTCATGACAACAACGCTTTCACAAAACAGATTGACCCAAGTATACACTTTTGAGCCTGGGTTATTAAGCAGTTCGTAAGTGAGCAAAAGACTGGGGGGTAACTCTGCTTCTGCTCATAGAGAGGGTTAGATCCAAGAAGGGAGACTCATTGTTCGATGAATTTGTGAAGAGTATAGATTGCAGGTCAGAATCCCATTGTCGCTCAACCCAGTTTCTCATATGTTGTGTTGCCATGATAACCTGCAATCTTTGCTTATGGTGAAATAGTCAAGATTGCTAAGATAGAACATAAGCACCACCTTAAAGACCATTTAGCCCAGCAACAGCCAGCCAGATCCCTCTGGAAGCTCTTACAAGCCTAGGAACAGGAAGTGGTTAGACTGACTCACTGACATGCAGTTTGGCAGTGGTGAGGGGATTGTGAGTAAGGGAGCCCAGTGAGAGCACAAAAGGCAGTTGGGGAAGAGAGCTGTATTATTGAATCAAGAAAACTAGCCACATCCTTGGCCACGGTCGTCTGTAGTGTATTTAGGAAGAAAGGATTTGCTGGATCTGGCCAAAAAGATAATCTAGTGCAGCATCCTGTTCCCAGGAATGCCAACCAAAAACTCATAAGCAGGCCGTGAAGGTGATAGACAACCCTGTTGTTCACCCATTACTCAGAGGTTTATGTCCAGGCTTGTGGCTTCAGCCACCTGTTGTCAGAATGGATTCCATAAGCATATGACAAGTTCTGTGAAGAAATATATCTCTCCCTCTTTCCTGAACCTTCAGGAGAGAACACTTTCTAACTATGCTCACCAGACCATACTAATCATTTTACAAACCTCCCTCATTATCTTCTTGTCTAAACAAGCCCCTAGTATTGCAGCCCTTCCTTGCAAGGAAGATGCACCAGCCTTTGCATAACTTGAGTTTCCATTTTCTGTTCCTTTTCATACTTTTTGATATCCCGTTTTTGCTATAGCAAGATAGATCAGAATATCGTAGTGTTGAATCAAGGTGGAGAAAAGAGCAACGGAATGAGCAGGGGTAACTTTGCTCACCTGTAGGGTGCCAGGAGGGCCAGCGGATGGCGCAGTGGGTTAAACTGCTGAACCATGAGCTGTCGATCGAAAGGCTGGCAGTTCGAATCCGCGATGGGGTGAGCTCTCATTGCTTGGCCAGCTCCTGCCAACCTAGCAGTTCCAAAGCATGTTAATGCGAGTAGATAAATAGGTACCGCTTGTGGGAGGGTAAACAGCGCTCCGTGTTCCAGCCGCGCGCTGCAGCAAGGAGAATCATGCCGGCCACATGACCACGGAGGCGTCTTCGGACAACACTGGCTCTTCGGCTTTGAAATGGGGATGAGCACCACACCCTAGAGTCGGACATGACTAGACTTAATTGTCAGGGGTCACCTTTACCTTTTTAGGATGCCAGCCCAGGAGTCTTTTTGTTGCTCTGGCTCCTAGAGAGTAACACGGCTACCACTTTTGGAAGTTGCTCCCTATAAGGAAAGGCTAATGCATTTGGGGCTCTTTAGAAAAAAGATGATGAAGAGGGAACATGATAAAGGCTTATTAAACTAGTGGAGAAAGAGTGTTTTTTCTTTCACATAATATTAGAATTTGGAGCCATCCAACTGGGTAAATGTTTCCATCCAGAACTAAAATCCAGAAGTTCGCATAGTCAGGGCGATGGTGTTCCCAGTAGCAATGTATGGTTGCGAGAGTTGGACCATAAGGAAGGCTGAGCACCGAAGAATATATGCTTTCGAACTGTGGTGCTGGAGAAGACTCCTGAGTCCCTTGGACTGCTAGGAGATCAAATCAGTCAATCCTGAATGAAATCAACCCTGACTGTTCCCTGGAAGGACAGGTACTGAGGCTGAAGCTCAAATATTTTGGCCACCTAATGCGAAGAGAGGACTCTCTGGAGAAGACTCTGATGCTGGGAAAGATTGAAGGCAAAAGGAGAAGGGGAAGACAAAGGATGAGATGGTTAGACAGCATCACTGATGCAACGAACATGAAAATGAGCGAACTCAGGAAGATAGTGGAGGCCTGGAAGGCCTGGCGGGATATGGTTCATGGGATCACGAAGGGTCGGACACGACTTAACGACTGAACAACAACAACAATTGCTCTACTCAGGATACAGGTGTAGCCTCCGTTCCGCAGTGGAGCCTTTGTTCACCCTGTCTTTCTTTAGTCACTTTTTGCTTTACAGGAAAAAGGCTGTAGGTTGCAAGGAATTCCTGCTTAGTTGCAAAGTCCTCTGAGCAGATGACCTCTTTGGGCAAGACTCTGCTGGTTCCAGCTTACCCTACCTCATCAGGTGGTTGTGAGGAATAAAATGAGATTAGGTCGGATATGTTGTAGGCCAACTTGCACCCTTGAGACAGGGTGGGAGAGAAACCTAAATAATCAATCAATGATAATTACATTTGGAATCCGTTGTGTTATGAGCTATTTGTCCAGGATACAACAGGTGGATGTAGAAAGAAACACAATTCTGAGTTCTTTTCACAGCTCTGAGAAAGGGAGGGGAATACAGTTGGTGGATGTAGGACCAGGAAGCTACATAGCCTTTCACTGGTAAGGGAAGGAGCATATCATTTGGGGAAGGTGGCTGTCAGAAATGGCTGGAACTAATTTCATCTTACCTATTCCTACAGCCTTCAGGCCTTGCTGCAAAGGGACCCTGACAGCTTCATCTCCCCCCCCCCCCGCCACATACACACCATGATCAATCTCTCCCACTCTTCCCCCACTTTCCCAAGCTTGTTAAGCACCCATGTAAATCAGCTGTCGGCGGCTACGCTGGCAAATTGTAGTGCTAAATTTAATGAGGATGCGCGGGGTAAACAAAACGGGGACCATCGCTCAAATCCTTTCTGGTATTTACTACTGCGACTACACACACACACACACACACACACACACACACACACACACACACACACACACACACACACACGAGGGAGCCTTTCTTTTCAGCCGATGCATCATTAGGGCTTGTCTGTAACTCCATATGTAGTGGAGGAGATTGTCTACCTCGCTCTTCATCTTACCCATCCTGCCTCCATACTTTGCGTGAGGAACAGGGAGACAAAAATCACCTGTCCAATGACTCTTTCCCTCAACATCTACACAATTCTCTCTCCCTTTGTACTGTTCACCCATCCTATCAACTCTGGCATCAGTAAAGGCCATACTTGGGACCTACAGGAGCCTGAGCTGGTGCCTGCCCTAGCTAGGCTTACCATCATCCCGGAATCGACGCTAGCTTTGGCCTAGAGCAAACCCAAGCCACTCCCAAGGGTGCACTGCGGCTGCCCAATGGGGTTCCTGCTTCTGTCGCGTCGTTGACCGGAGGTTCCGGAAGCCGGAAGCCCATTGGACAGAAGCAGTGCACCCTTGGGAGCGGCTCAGGTCCGCTCTAGGCCAAAGCCAGCGTCGATTCCGGGACGATGGTAAGGCTAGCCCTAGCCCATCCATGGGGCCAACTGAGGCACCTGCTTCAGGCAACATATTGGTAGGGACACCCTACCCCACTACTCTCCTCTTCTGTTATGCCCCTCTTCTTTTTCCAGTCCAATGTTTGGGAATAGGAGGAAGAACAGTGGAGGCAAATGAACGGACAGAGGCGGGCACCCCACCAATCTTCTGTCTGAGAGGACTGCATCAATTGCCCTCATGGATTGGCTAGCCCTGGGAAATACGTTAAATAGCAAACCAAACCCTGTCAGTGATTTACATTGCAAATAAGACAAACATATTTTTTTGTAAAAAAAAAAAAAAGAAACATTTACTAGCTTGCCCAAAGCTGGTTCCCACCTTGTGAGATACCCTCATGCTTTTTTATTTATTTTAATTTAAAGTCCCATCAACAATATTTGCAGAAACATTGGATTCACTGGGATTTATTTCTGAGTAATCCTGGACTGTTCTTCTGTGATTCTAGAATTTTGAACCAACATACCCTCTCTACAATTTCTTGCACTTCTGCAACCAGAGACCCACCACCCAACTTCTGCAAGCATACAGTAACTTATAGAAATAAATTATTTACATACATGTATCACATAGGAAAGAGAAGGCTTTACAGAGACCTGCAGCTAAAGTCCTGGTTGGTTAGTTCAAATAAGTGTGGGAAAATCAGCCTGCCTCTGACTGATACCAGACGCAAGGGAGTGGCAACAGGGTACAGGTATCTTGTTGTCTTGTGTGCTCCCTGAGGCATCTGGTGGACCACTGTGAGATACAGGAAGCTGGACTAGATGGGCCTTTGGCCTGATCCAGCAGGGTTTATGTTCTTAAATGTACTCCTGTCCCTAGGGCATGCCTGACTTTTTAATCCCAGCCAGATGGGCAGCTTTTCCTTCTTTCACAGAAACTTGGACTGTGAATATTCTGACAGTATTGTCCTCTGAGCACTTGAAATGTTTGTGAACATTCCATGTCATCACATCAGATGAGCCGATTGGTGTTAAAAGTCTCAGTATATTATAAAAGTATAATATAGTTAATGGCATAAACTAAATGTGTGCCGGGAAGGAATCCTTAGCTAATGGCAATATCAGCTGTGACTCCAAGGATAGGAACCCCTAGGCCCATATTGTTTGCAACCTTCCTCAACAGAAATGAAACTCCACTGCTTCCTTTGCATAATGTTCAGCCTAGACCTCAAAGCCTAGCTCAGGCTATCAAGGTGCTTCTGAGTGTGGCAGAAAATAAGTGCCCAGATATTAGGGGTAGATGGGAAGAATAGAGACAGGAAATTATAATCATAGGAGACAGAGAGACAGCTGTCGAGTGTGGGGGCCTTCCATCCTAGGCCACTCAAGGGCCTTTTCTTTCTGGAGCTCTGACAGGTATATTTATTTATTTATTTATTTATTTAAAAAAAATTATACCCCGCCTTTTCCTATGCCAAGGCAAATGCCCAAGGCGGCTTACAACAAGTTAAAATACATAATTTAAAAACAATACATAAAGTAAGTTAAAAAAACAATAAAATCCACTGGGGAGTGACAATGTAGAGCAGAACAACAAGGCAGAACATACTGAGGCACTGGGAGCAGACAACAACCCATCACCCAAACGCTAGACGAAACAAAAACGTTTTGAGCCCTCGCCGAAAAGTCATGAGGGAGGGGGTTGTTTTCAAATCCCCTGGCAAGGAGTTCCACAATTGTGGCGCCACAGCAGAGAAGGCTCACCCATAAGCTGCCATTCCCCTAACTTGAGACAGAGGTGGCACTCGCAAGAGAGCCCCCTCAGATGACCTAAGAGAACGGGCCGGAATGTATGGGAGAAGGCGGTTCCTCAGATATCCTGGACCCAAACCGTGAAGGGCTTTAAAGGTCATTACCAGCACCTTGAATTGGGCTCGGAAACGAATGGGCAGCCAGTGCAGTCGCTGAAGCAGCGGTTCAACAGAGTCAAACCTCCTAGCTCCAGCGACGACCCGGGCCGCTGCATTCTGCACTAGTTGCAGCTTCCGAACCCTTCAAGGGCAGCCCTACGTAGAGCGCATTACAGTAGTCCAGTCTGGAAGTCACTAAGGCGTGGACCACTGTGGTCAGGTCCGATCGACTCAAGTACGGCTGCAGCTGGCGCACCAGTCGAAGCTGGGCAAATGCACCCCTGGCCACAGCCGCCACCTGGCTTTCCAGGGAGAGCTGTGAATCCAGAAGTACTCCCAAGCTGCGCACCCGTTCCTGCAGGGGGAGTGCAACCCCATTCAGAACGGGCAGGTGACTCAGTACCTGCATCGAGGCTTTCCTGTCCAGTAGGACCTCTGTCTTTTCTGGATTCAATCTCAGCCTATTAGCCCTCATCCAGACCCCAACCACCTCCAGACAGCGCTCCAGGACTTCCACAGCCTCCCCGGAACGTGATGGCAAGGAGGAATAGAGCTGGGTGTCATCAGCATATTGGTGACACCCGACTCCAAATCCCCGGATGATCTCCCCCAGCGGTTTCATGTAGATGTTAAAAAGCATGGGAGACAGAATAGAACCCTGTGGCACCCCACACTGTAAAGGGCAGGGCGCCGAACAGGCGTCTCCCAGCATCACCATCTGGGACCTGTCAGCCAAGTAGGAATGGAACCACTGCAAGGCAGTGCCCCCAAGTCCCAACTCGGCCAGCTGACCCAGAAGGATACCATGGTTGATGGTATTGAAAGCCGCTGAGAGGTCCAAAAGGACCAGCAGGGATGCACTCCCCCTGTCCAGTCCTCAGCAAAGATCATCCAGCAGGGCGACTAAGGCTGTCTCCATCCCAAAGCCCCGCCTGAAGCCGGATTGAAAAGGGTCCAGATACTCCGTTTCATCTAGTATCCCCTGGAGCTGAGACACCACCACCCGCTCAATCACCTTACCCAAGAAAGGCAGAAAATTGGAGGAATCCAGAGATGTTTTTTTCAGGATGGGACGCACAATTGCGGTCTTCAAGATGCTAGGCATCACTCCCTCCCACAGAGATGAATTTACAATGGGTTCCACCCAATCGGCCAGACCAACCCGCACAGATAGTATTAGCCAAGCTGGGCAAGGTTTAAGCGGGCAGGAAGACGGTCTCAAACTACAGAGGACCCTATCCACATCCTCAGGCTGTATAAGGTGAAAAGAATCCATAATGATGGAATTGACAGACGCCGTAGGGTCAACATCTGGAACTGTTAAACCAGAGTCCAAGTCATGGCGAATCTGAGCGATTTTATCTGCGAAGTGCCATGCGATCTCATTGCAGCGGTCCATCGAGCACTCCAACTCACTCGCTACAGGAGCCGAGCGGAGCAGATCCTGAACAACTCGAAAGAGCTCCGCTGGTCGGCTGCTCGCAGACGCAATGGTGGCAGAGAAAAACGCCTTCTTCGCTGCCATCACCGCCACAGAGTAGGCCTGAAATGGGCTCTAGCCCGTGTTCGGTCAGATTCATAACAAGTTTTCCTCCACCATTGCTCTAGGCGTCGGCCCAGTCGTTTCATTGCCCGCAGCTCCTCAGTGAACTAAGGAGCCACCTTGGCTCGACGACAAGTCCGTGGCCATTCGGGAGCGTATATGCCATACACTTCCTCCGACCAGTATGAATGGAGACAGACAGAGTTTAAGGTTGTATGGCAGAGGTACCCTTGCCCTTGGTGTAAGTATTCTAAAAACCTGTGAAACTGTTTGACCAGAGAATAAAGTGCAATGAGTGTACACATAATAGACAACTATATCCTCCTACCACCTTTGACACTCAGAGGGGGGGAAAACCCTACATCCAGTTTCCAGACTGAAATTTCTCAGAATGAAGGCTGAGTTCTAAGATGCCTAGCCGCAACAGAGAGAAGAATAAATGGATATAGGAAGCATTAAGCACATGCTTGCCCTTCCCATCTGCCTCTCCTGCAAATCTCTCCCCACACACTGTAATATTACTTTGACCAACACAGGTTTGGGGGCAAATGCGATGTGTCACTCAGGCCCTAAACATGTTGTGTTTAGATTGTGAATTATGGCGGCCTTCTGGACAAGCAGGAACTGTCAAAGTTTCCTGTCCTGCACAACCATTAAAGGAATGGGGGTGGCTGTACTTTTTGGGAGGTCAGAACTGCCTTTAAAGCAGCCCATGTCCTGGTAACCCAGCTTCGTTTGTCTCCATCTCCTTGGTGTCAGTCTCTTAAATATTGGAAACCTCCTTCTTCCTTTTTCCTAAGAAAAACTTGCCCATTTAATTACATGCAAAGGAGGCACTGTGAGGCACTGGATTGCAGAGAGAGCTGTGTCTTTTCCCGAGAGCTATGGCCTCTTGGTGACATTGAGTGGGCCAGATTGGCTGCACAGAAGAAGCTGGGTGGCCCATGCCCAGCTTGGCAGGCAGGTGGGGGGGGGAAGGTGGAGTTTCCGCCGATTGCGCCCAGCCTATTTGTATATTCCGAGCTCATGAGATACATTATTCGGGAGAAAATGAATCTTTCATGACTGATTTGTCGCCGCCTCTTCTCCCTCCGTTGTTGTTTAATGTTTCAATTTGGAGGAAGCAAACATTCAATCAGGCGGATTAACTGTTTAATGTGTACCATCACTCAAGCTGTCTGCCGGAGGGCAACGCACAGCGACACCAGAGCAGGCCGGGGCCTGCCACATTTAGGCGAGGAGTCAGCATTGATCCACCAGCTCCTTTGTTAAATGATACGCTGTGAGGACAGGAGCAGCCCCCCGCTTCCTTTCCCCAAGGGACCTGGGCAGCACATTGGAATTTGGTGAAATTGGTGAAAAGGGCCAGACTGAATGGCTGGGAATGGCACCACCACTGGCCATGTGCAAGATCCTTGGCACACACACACATTGCCAAAAGGTAGGCTTTTGGTGGGCATCTATGGGATACCCAGTGAGAATACATTGTTGGCCTTCATGGACTTACATGTTTTCAGAAGTGATCTTTGAACCGTTCTTTATGAACATATGAAGCACCTCACACAGAACTGGTCCATCGCTTATTGTTTCCTCCTTTGACTGGCAAAGACTTTTCAAATCTCAGAGTCGCTTTCTTAGTTCTACAACCTGAAGTCCTCTATCTGGAGACAATTGGAACTGAACTGAAACCCTGAAAAGCATTTGCTTTGTCATTGAGCTGTTCAGAATCCGTAGCATCTTACTAGGAGGCATTCAGGGAGAGAAGGTCCATGATAGTAGATAAGCTTCTCTGAAAGACAGCTTCCTCTGTACTGCCAATTGTCTCCTCAAAGGCTGGATTTATTCTAAGGTCTGCTCTTGATTCACACGAAGCAACGCAACGGTAAGCCCAAACAGGTCTGGTCAGAATCATGTGTAAACTGGAGTTTTAGATAGTTTCCCAGAATCCTCTGCAGCATGCAGAAAAGCCTGCATGGGAACCCTGAGTATATCGCCTGAAGTTCCATCATGAAGGAAAAGTGATATATAGATAGAATGAATGCATGCATGAAGGAAGGAAGGAATAAAAGCAGGGGTTCTGTAACAGATGCACTGGGCAAATATGTAGATATGCAAAGTTTCACTGAAGCGAGAAAAGTTTGAAAGTCTTCTTCTTGGCCTATGGACCTATACTCTCTGCATACTCATTCCACATTCAAAGTGATGTTATGTTTGTGGAGCCCATAAGAAGACTGGGTAGAGCCATTGGGATCCAATGCATAAGGGAGTTAAGGGCTTGAAATTAGGAATAAAGTAGTAGTAGTAGTAGCGGGTGGCGCAGTGGGTTAAACCGCTGAACCATGAGCTATCGATCGAAAGGTCGGCAGTTCGAATCAGCGACGGGGTGAGCTCTCGTTGCTTGGCCAGCTCCTGCCACCCTAGCAGTTCCAAAGCATGTTAATGCGAGTAGATAAATAGGTACCGCTTGCGGGAAGGTAAACAGCGCTCCGTGTTCCAGCCGCATGCTATGCGCTGCGGCAAGGAGAGTCATGCCGGCCACATGACCACGGAGGCATCTTCGGACAACGCTGGCTCTTCGGCTTTGAAATGGAGATGAGCACCACACCCTAGAGTCGGACACGACTGGACTTAATTGTCAGGGGTCACTTTTACCTAGTAGTAGTAGTAATATTTAAACCTTCTTTCGCAGCCCAGATTGGTTCCCTAAGGCTAAGCAACTTACAATTACAATGCTTACAAAGATCCCTTTATAATTGGGATATGTGGGTGTAATATCTATGGCAGTCTCTTCCAACCTGTGCCCCTTCCCCAGAGAGGGTAGAAGGAACTGCAGATGAATCCCTTGCAAGAGGATGCTGGTGTGCAACTTGAAATTGGTCAGAGGGTGGAACTCCCTGCCAGGGGATCTGAGAACCACCCCCTCCCTCATGACTTTTCGGCGAGAGCTCAAAACGTTTTTCTTTCGTCTAGCGTTTGGGTGATGGGTTGTGGTCTGCCTCCTATATCTCAAGATGCTCTGCCATGCTGCTTCTCTGCTCCATACTGTCGCCCCCCCCCGTGCATTTTATTGTTTTTTAAATTTGTTTATGTATGGTTATGTATTGTTTAAACTTATTTTATGTATTTTAAATTGTGTTTTAATCTCTGTTGTAAGCCGCCTTGGGCATTTGCCTTCGGCATAGGAAAAGGCGGGGTATAAAATTTTTAAATAAATAAATAAATAAGGCTCCTTTGAAATTTGAATAGACACCCTAAAAAGAGGGTGTCCAAATCCACATTTTCTCAGAAATCCTAAATCTGAATTATGGGGGGGGGACGGTTTTTATATTATTATTATTATTATTATTATTATTATTATTATTACTACTACTACTACTACTACTACTACTACTACTACTACTACTACTACTTCCATAATTTCCAGCACTGAACCCTCAAAACATATTCTGGGATTGCACCAACACGTTCTGGGGCTGAATCATGGGCTTGGAGGAAATCCTGTGCAGAGAATAATACACTTGGTAAATTCTTTTGCATTGTATCCAAACTGCTGCTCATCATTGCATCCTCCTAGCTCCTGCTCTTTCCACTAGGTGGCAGCACATAAAATCGGCAGAATGTGCCATCCAGTTCTTGGCTTGTGTGCCTACCTGTCTCTGGATGAGAGAGATGGTGCGTGAGACAGGCTCATAGACATTTTGAGGAGGTGGGGGCCTATATGGAAACACTGGCTGAGAGCATTATAAGTCAATGTGAACTGGCAAAAGATCTGAATATCCTTGTATATTTTGGCCAAAGTTATTTAACTTCTGTAAAATGAAAAGTGCCAAAACCTTTGCATTCATTGGTCAGAACTCTCTAACCAATGGGATGGGGGATTAGGAGTGAGGTTCATTCTCACTGAGAAACTGGATAGAATAGTGCCTGTTGCAAGTTTTTCCTTCTATATTTCTCCACAAGTAAAAGGGCTAGAAATTTAACTTATTTTAAAAAGTAAGGTAAACATTCAGATAAGAGGCCAAGAATTTCTCTGATGCAACACCCCCTCCCCCACCACAGGAGCATCACCCAGTTGTCAAAAAGGATCTAAGTACGGGCTGCATGTCCATGTGTCAAAATTCCCCAAAGAAGATCCATATGATGGATGCAAGTTCAGCCCAGTGAGGCCATTGAGATTCAAGTCTGGTGAGAATTCTCCTAATTCCCATTGTGCTAATTTGATTGTGTGAATTGCTCTTCTTGCAGGGTTGCAAATGCCCACCTTGTTGTGAGCCAAGCTCCAGAGAAGAACATTTTAAACGTAAGTCTTCCCACTGGTACCACTTCAAATTCTGAGCTGGAGAACTGCTCACAACTGCTCCATTCTGCCAAGTATCTACAAAGGGCACTGAGGGTAACAGGAATGAGGTGTTGAGAGACATCGTGAAAACAAGGAAGGACTCGAGGTCACAGGCAACTGCATATATTCTAGACAAGCATTGATCACGTCTATCTGCTTGGAGTCACTTGCTCTCAGGGTAGACAGCAACCTCTACTGGGCTAATGTAGAGCTGGATTGGGGGACGCACAGCTGCCAGGAATGGTAGAGCACTCTACAATAGGGATAAGGTCATACACAATCTAATAGCCAGTTTGTACAATTAGCAGACTCCTGGACTGTACCACTTCAGTTTTTATATTTGATTGCTCCCACAAGAAAATTAAAAGCTCCTCCAAACATAGAAAAATAGCATGTCAGGGAAAAGGCTATGTTGAAAATGCTAATTTTCTATCTGCAGGGAGTGCGTTTCCATATGGGAGTATTTGAATATGCAACACATGTGTGTGGGGCCCTCCCTCCCCCCACACACACACGAGGAAAAGCTCTCTCCCACTTGATTCTGTTGTCTGTGTAAACTAACCCTTTGTGGATGTATATCTGTAGATGTTGTGAGTGATACGTTCCTTCAGAGACTTGGAAGTGTATGATAGAGCTAAAATTGTCCACAAATATACACACTCTTTTTTGCCCCTGTTCTGCTAAGGTTTCTTGTGAAATAGATTTTGCAGGTTTTTGCATCACCCGCAAGTTGTATGTATACTTATAAGAAAGATGTCCCAAGGCTGCAGTTTGTGAGATCCTATAGAGAAGAACCAAAGAAGGGGACAATAATGCAGAGGCTGGCAGAAGCAGTCCTCAGGCAACAGATTGCCAGGGGGCGCCCACCGCTGCCTGCCTCTTCCTCCTCCCACTCCCTAGATTTAAAAAGGAAGAGGGGAACAGAGCAGAAGAGGCGAGTGATGGGCTAGAGGAGGGGAAGCAGACGGAGGCGGTATCTGTGGAGGCACTTTCATCTTCTCAGGCACCAGGAAGCTGGTCTTCACCCAACATGTAATTAATCTGTGGAACTCCTTGCCACAGGATGTGGTGATGGCACCTGGCCTAGATGCCTTTAAAAGGGGTTTGGATAGATGTATGGAGGAAAAGTCCATCACAAGCCATAACCAAGCTCCTGGCTTTAGAAGTAGGTTTTCTCTGTGCCAGGTGCAAGGGGGTGGTGACAGGAAACAGGTTATCTTGTTGGCTGTATGCTCTCGGAGGCATCTGGTGGGGCCACTGTGAGATACAGGAAGCTGGACTAGATGGGCCTTTGACCTGATCCAGCAGGGCTCTTCTTATCACTGGCGTCACTACAGGGGGGGGGCGGAGCTGTATGTTCTTCCGTGATCAAAGCCTCCGTTACAGGGAAGAACGAAGCGCCCCGCGCCCGCGCCTTCCGACCCATTCAAAGCAGTGGAAACAATGCGCAGGAGACTCCATGCGCGTTGTTTTCACTGCTTTGAATGGGTCGGAAGGCGCGGGGGCAGGACGCTTCGTTCTTCTGTGTAACGGAGGCTCCGATCACGGAAGAACTTACAGCTCCGCCCCCCCCTGTAGTGATGCCAGTGCTTCTTATGTTCTTATGGCCCTACAGTCTTTGGTGAACTGGGAACCATTACTTTCTCTCTCAGGCTACCTAGTCTACTTCAAAAGGTTGTTGTGAGGAATGGGAGAAATCTTGCACACTGCTCTAAACTGGAGGAAGGCTGGGATAAAAATGTCATAAATAAGGGAAGGATAAAAATGTAAAAAAAATAATAAAGGCAAAAGTGTGTGAGACTTGTCTCTGAGGCTGTTGCCTGTTTTCCTGCTACTTACTAACCTTGTTCTTCTGCCCCTGCACCTTGGGCATTCTATGCCCACTTGAAGTATGTCTGTGTGTACGGAGGGGTAGTTGTTTACAGCTGATAAAGAGAAAGGCAGGAGACATGTTGGTGGATGGAATTATGGCACCCAGGAGACAGAATGAGGGAAAGAGGAATTGGGGAGGGGAATCTGAAAAGGGGGAAAAAATAGAGTGATATGGGAACATCAAGACAGAGAAAGGCAATTGCTGTGTTGATAGCGGGACTTGATGGCCATGGTGACAGGCAAATAGCGTGGTGATTGCAGTCTGAGATATTGCTGGATCCTCTGACCCCTCCAGCACAACCGGTTAGAGAGGCAACAGTGGGTCCTTGCTTCCAGCCTTCTCCAATACTCCCCTCACCCTTGGGAATGACCCAAACCTTAGCAGGCTGATAGAGCTGGGGGGGGGGGTCTGGGATGAAATCTTCTCCCAACAATCCCTCCCCCGACAAGGATGCTGCTGTCTTTGTCAGTTTTATACGGACTTTATACTGTTTTATGCAGTATTATTCTTAGGAGTATTTCTATGGAGTATTTATTCTTAGGAGAGTATTTATTCTTAGGAGTACAAATGAGGTGTTCCATTTCAAGAAGGCAGTGGGGAGAGCCCCACCACCACCTCTTTCAGACGAGCCCCATTGATTATTCCTTAGGAGCATTGTATCTTGTCCAGCTCCAGCGTTCCAGCCGATGACAACAGCAAATATAAGGCAGTGGTTTTCCAACATGTCCTGGGGAACTCTGGAGTGCTTTGAAAACTTACCAGGAGATCTGCAATGAGAAGTGACATAATGGCAGATGACCTTCCATGAAAGACATTTTGGCCCATACCACTGGCCTGTTCCTGCAGTGCGCAACTGCAGGCAGGGTGTTGGGTACATTCTAGGGTGCAACAGTGAGGCCCAACACAGGTCTCATCCAGTGACCCAAATAAGTGACGTGCACACTAAAATTTCCCAGAATCCTCTGCAAGGTGATGGGGTACTGTGGGACGCCTGCAGAGGTTCCTCAGTACAGATGCAGAGAAAAGACACTGTGGAAAGAGTTCTTCAAAGGCAGAGAGTTTGCAAACTTCAAAGGCAGAGAGAGTTTGAACCAGAGGCGTAACTCCCCCCGTTGGCGCCCGGAGCACCAGGGGGGAGTGGCGCCCCTATAATTTAATATCGCCGCGGCCTTTGGCCGCGGCGCGCTCCGGTGGGAGGGGCGGCGCCGCGCTCCGGGAGGCAGCAGCGCCGCGCTCCGGGAGGCGACAGCCCCCCCCATCGGGACAGCCGGCTCGGGGACGTGTTCCCTGGCCGGCTGCCCGGGGCCTTCTGGAAGACCCCCCCCCCAATCGGGAGAGCCGGCTGGGGAGTCTTCCCCAGCCGGCTGCCCGGGGCCTTCTAAGGAAGGCCCGCTGCTCAGACTCAGTAACAGTCTGAGTATGCGCAAAAAATTGCGCATGCTCAGACTGTTACTGAGTCTGAGCAGCAGGCCTTCCTTAGAAAGCCCCGGGCAGCCTGCCGGGGAAGACGTCCCCAGCCAGCTCTCCCGATTGAGGGGGACGGCCCGAGTCGGACTCGGACTCGAGTCTCCGAGTCCGACTCGGAGACTCGAGTCGGCGTCCGACTCGCGGGTGGAGCGGTGGGGCGCCCTTCGGGCAATGGCGCCCGGAGCGAGTGCTCCGCTTGCTCCGCCCTAAATACGCCTCTGGTTTGAACACAATGGGGCATGCTTCTGAGTAGACATGCCTAGCCTAGGATTGTACTAAGGGTTTAACAAGCTACACCTGCCCACATTCCTTTTCCTAAGGGTCTAGCACTCTGTCCCGGTATGGATCTGGTAAGCCTATCTAGGACCAGCTTTTAGATTAAGCCCTAGTTATTAGATTCAGAGGCCAGCGGGTGGCGCAGTGGGTTAAACCGCTGAACCATGAGCTGTCGATCGAAAGGACGGCAGTTCAAATCCGCGACGGGGTGAGCTCTCGTTGCTTGGCCAGCTCCTGCCAACCTAGCAGTTCCAAAGCATGTTAATGCGAGTAGATAAATAGGTACCGCTTGCGGGAAGGTAAACAGCGCTCCGTGTTCCAGCCGCATGCTACACGCTGCGGCAAGGAGAGTCATGCCGGCCACATGACCACGGAGGCGTCTTCGGACAACGCTGGCTCTTCGGCTTGGAAATAGGGATGAGCACCACACCCTAGAGTCGGACACGACTGGACTTAATTGTCAGGGGTCACCTTTACCTTTAACTTATTAGATTCTACCTTTCCTCATGCACTGGACCTCTTTGCAACAGTCTGCAACTTCTTGAATCCATTCTGGTTTTTTAAAAACTGAGAACCCAGAAGCATGACTCCATAGTGTTGAGGAGCATTGTGGACAGCAGTAAACACAATTCTATGTTTCGAAGCCCGTTTATAGGAGGGAAGGGGTGGGGTTTAAATCTTTTAAATAAATAAATTTCTTGCTGAGCTACCCATTCTACGGCTCACTAGATTAGGGAGCAGCACTACTATGAACTTGAATGGAAGAACATCCTTCAATGAGCCTCCTAGCTCAGTTCTCTTTAGCAGCTGTAGCTTCTTCACCCAAGCATTGACCCAGTCAGACCCTACTTAGCAGAAGTTCAGAGCCTGACAGGGTTTATAGGCCATCATCAGCAACTAGAGCTAGAGAAATCCTCTTCCTATTTAAAAAGTCCTTCCTTCCATCCATCCTCTTTGAATCTACTGCATGTCACCCAGTAGCCCAAAGGGTGGCAGATATAGGGATATATTTTTCATTTACCCCATTCATCTTATAACAGTTGGAGGACTATGTTAATGTATCTGCGTATATGTCTAGCCATGCAAAAATCATGCCTAAAATGTCCCAAGCTTTTTCACCTCATCATGCCCTTCTTGTTGGCCTTATTTTCTTTTCTCTTGGGCCAAAGCATTTTGAGAGACCAAAAGGAACAGGCTTTGTAGACCATATTCAGCATGCTAATGCTTTCTCTTATGGCCAAATTTCCCCATCTTTTCCACCTGAATTATTGGCCTGTGGGTGAGTTATATCACTGGGGCAGCATGATGTCAAAAATAGGCTGGATGGATGTGGCTTATATATGCCTTTTGTTCCTGATCCTGTTTCTTTTGCTGTGTCAAAGGTCACCAACTGCAGATGAACGAATGGCTAGTGGTTGGTAGAACGCATGTTTTGAATGTGTAAATCTGATATTTTTCACTAAAGGACGGAAAGGGCTATAGCTCAGTGGTAGAGTACCTGTTTGTATGCAAAATATCCCAGTTTCAATCCTGAACATCTCTGAAATGCTGGGAAAGTTCTTGTCTGAAGCTGCTGCAAGTCACAATAAACAATATTGACCTAAATGGAGCAATGATCTGACTCTGTACAAGGAAGGGCCCAATCCTATCCAACTTTCCAGCACCAATGCAGCTGTGCCAATTGGGCGTGTGCTGCATCCTGCGGTAGTGGGGCAGTCATGGAGGCCTCCTCATGATAAGGGTACATTTGTTCCATCGCAGCTGCATCAGTGATGGAAAGTTGAATAGGATTGGGCCCAATGTTTTCATATACTGTATTTCTATATAATATATGATCTCAGGAAAAGCTGGGAAAGATCTCAACCTGAGGGGTTGAAGCAGTCAGAACAAGACACACTTAGATTAGATGGATCAGTGGTCTGGCTTAGTATATTGCAGGTTTTTTTATATCCTAAATTATTAATTGGAAAGATGGGTGATATAGTATCCTACATAACATGGGAGCTTCCAAAAGCATTGATCCCTGCTGAAGACCTGAGCATAGAAGATCCACCAGTATCAGAACTCAGAAGCACCATGAGCCAACCAATTCCAGCCTGCAAAAAGCAGCTAATTTACTTCAAGACTATTCACAGTGGAAGATTCCAAAACCATCCTCTATTAATTACTACTATTCTGCTCATATTGGAGCCAAGAAGTGCCCAACCAGATCTCCTTTACCTTCAATAGCTGTGTGTTGAAGGATATCAATGGTTATTGGCTATGAAGGCTTTATGCAACTTCCATATACATAAGCATGCTACTGAATACCAGTCGCTGGGAATCAACAACAGAAGATGACCATTGTCTACTGGTGGGCTTCCCAAAGATTGGCCACTTTGGGAAGCAGGAAACTGGACTACATCGACATTTGGTCTGATCCAGCAGGGCTCTTCTTACGAAGAGGGAATTTCAGCAGCGACAGCTTTTCATTCCCCTCCAAGGGCAACTGAACAACCTGCCAACATTCCCTCTTCTTGCAACTGTTGAAGGTACAGCAGCTATGCTGCCTTCCTTTGCACCCTAGACAAAGAAAGGCAACCATTCATAATAAGCAAGGCAAAACGGGTCTCATTCTGCAGGCTGAAGGGTGCAGAAGGATTTGAAAAGCTTGAAGATTAAAACTTAAGTTGATTCCATGGAGGTGAATTGTGAATATGGAAGTACAGTACTCCCCCCATATCCGCTGGGGATATGTTCCAGGCCCCTCCATGGATACTTGAAACCGTGGATAAGAGCGAATACCTCCTCCATGGTTTCCTGAGGGCCCCCTGCCCTGCCTCCCCTGTGGGCAGGCGTGCACCCCCCCCCCGCTCTTATTTTTCTCTCAGCAAGCTTTGTTTCTTCCTTAAAACAGAGAAACAGCCTCCATTGCAGGCAAGTAGAATGAGACTAAATCCTAGAGAGGCTCTGCAAGGTTTCTGTTAACCTTGCACAGCCTCTCTAGGGCTTAGTCTCGTTCTACTTGCCTGCAATAAGCAGCCAGAGAGGCTGCTTCTCCTGTTTGTTTAAGGAAGAAACGAAGCTTACCGGGGAAAAAAGTAAAAGCCGGGGAGGGGGGGTGTCCCCACGATCCATGGATAACTGAAACCGTGGATAGCGGATCAGTGGATATGGGGGCCCACCTGTACAGTAGCTATAACAAGGGGTTTTCAAAGTATGATGCAAGCAGCAGAATGTTTTTGTATGTAGTGGTGATGGCAGTAATGCTATTGGGTTTTCTTATTCCTTAGGTGAGCAGGACACCAAGCACATCCTACATCCGTACTGTGTGAGCAGATACCTCTCCTTGTAGTTATTAATTTCTGTCCCTAGATGCCCAGTTCCTAATATTCATTTCATAGCCCTTTGTTAAAAAATAAGAAAAGAGTGACCAGATGCATCATCATGACCCCCCCACCCCCACCCACTGGGGTTAAATAGCCTTCCTCCCACTCTCTGGCTGTGGAAAGGTTATGCAGCATGACCTGTCCTTGTGATAAATGGGTAGGTTTCATATTGCACGCCTGGCTAGCTGTAACTAGTCCTTAGATCCAGAGAGACTTCTTGCAATGATCCCTGTGGACACAGCCAGACAAGCTCTTATAACACCAGTGAACACACACCCTTTCCACACAATCCCTATATACGGTCTCATGTAAGAGCAACTGTAATCACTGATAGTAACATACTTTGTTGTGTGAATGTACATGTACACATCCACGCACGTATGCACACTTCTTAATGATAAACTTTTTTGCACGAGCAGTCTTTGTAGGGGTAGGCAGGCAAGTTAGCAAACAAAATCACATACACAGACACATTTTCTATGGCACATGCACAATGATATACAGATATATTTGTTTTAAAAATTGATATCCCGCCTTTCCCACGCCGAAGCAAATGCCCAAGGCAGCTTACAAAGTTTCAACAGAACAGCAGAACCAAATCAGTATTACAGAGGACAGACATCAACCCATCACCCAAATGCCAGATGGTACGTTTTGAGCTCTCGCCGAAAAGCCACGAGGGTGGGGGTAGTTCTTAATTACCCCAATAGGGTATTCCATAATTATGGCGCCACTACAGAGAAGCCCTCGTGCTACCATCCCTAACCTGGGACACAAGCAACACTTGCAAGAGAGCCCCCTCAGATGACCTAAGAGGGCAGGCTGGAATGTATGGGAGAAGAATAACCTGGACCCAAACCGGGAAGGGCTTTAAAGGTCAATACCAGCACCTTGAATTGGGACCGGAAATGAATGGGCAGCCAGTATAGTCACCAAAGCAGTGGTCCAACAGAATCAAACCGCCTAGAGCACATTATAGTAATCCAGTCTTGAAGTCATACTAAGGCATGGACCACTGTGGTCAGGTTCGATTAACTCAATTACGGCTGCAGTTGGCGCACCAGCCAAAGGTGGACAAACACACACCGCTGCCACCTGAGTTTCCAGGGAGAACTGTGAGTCCAGGATCACTCCCAAACTGCTCACCCATTCCTGCAGGGCACGGGAGTGCAACTCCATTCAAAATGGGAAAATGACCTGCATCGAGGATTTCCTGACCAGGAGGACCTCTGTCCTCATATACCACTGCCCAATATACACTGCCCAATTGTTCTCACACTTGTGCATACCCTGTTTCCCTGAAAATAAGACAGGGTCTTATAGGGCTCCCAAAAAACACAGTAGGTCTTACTTTCAGGGGAGGTCTTATTTTCAGGGAAACAGGTATATACTCATGTAGATTCACAAGTATATATACTTTTTCTCTCTGTTACCTCTTCCTCATTCTACTTGCCCCCCCAAAGCCCCCCTCGAAAAATGTTGAATCCTGAAGACAACTCCCCAATTTCTTATTAGGTAAAGTAAAGGTGACCCCTGACAATTAAGTCCAGTCGTGTCCGACTCTAGGGTGTGGTGCTCATCCCCATTTCAAAGCCAAAGAGCCAGCATTGTCCGAAGACGCCTCCGTGGTCATGTGGCCGGCATGACTCTCCTTGCCGCAGCGCGTAGCATGCAGCTGGAACATGGAGCGCTGTTTACCTTCCTGCAAGCGGTACCTATTTATCTACTCACATTAACATGCTTTGGAACTGCTAGGTTGGCAGGAGCTGGCCAAGCAACGAGAGCTCACCCCGTCGCGGATTCGAACTGCCGACCTTTCGATCAACAGCTCACGGTTCCCCCTATTTTCTGCTCTGAGAGCCCCATCTCTGAAATTTACTTCACACAATCTTCATGCAAAGAGAGTACTGTAAGTAGTATGAGGAAGAGTGTTCCCTTTATTTCTGTCCCTTTCTTGAGAGAAGGGAAGAAGGAGTCTGGTAGAGAGAGCTGCAGTAGGCCACCCAACATAGGGGAGGTCCTATGAATTGTTTCCATATCTTCTGCACTATCATGGGCTGTGTTTGGCCTTTGGTAGATTCAGATTTTTTTAAAAAAAAAATGTTGGCATAATTCTTGTAGTCATATATGCTTTCAAATGCCACAGATCTGTGGTCTCCTACCTCTGACCATAAAGTGATCCCAAGAAGTGTAGAACTGTAACACAGAGTGCTGTCCACACCAAAAATAAAACATGACATTCTGATGGCCTTTGCTGCCTTAGTCAACACATCTGCCGTTTCTCTGGATTCAGCTCCTGTCAAGAGAGAAGCAAAGACAGAGTCATTTCCAGATGTTTCGGTGATGGCTTCTGGAGATGAATCTCTTCCAGAGTAAGCAGGAGATGTTAGTAATGGTGTGGAATTTCCTCTCTCATAGTCGTCCCAATCTGCTAGTTGCCTCTCTTCTATCCTGCTTATTGTTACTCTCTTCCTTCCATTTTGTCTTATATTTTTAGCCATCTCTGAAACATTTCATAATTTGTTTTCATCTTTCTTTATTTCCCTCTGTTGATCTCTTCCATATTTTCCCCCTTCCATCCTTCCTGTTTGACCCAATGCAAGTCATTCTTTTATTTACTCTCCACCCTCACATCTACCCCATCCTCCTTTCTGTCCGCCCCATAAGAACGGAGTATATACCATTCACACCAGGAATATCCCTCCCACAGATTCCCCCTAAATTCAGTCCATCTATCCATCCATCCACCAGGCTCTTCTTTCTTTCTTTCTTTCTTTCTTTCTTTCTTTCTTTCTTTCTTTCTTTCTTTCTTTCTTTCTCACCACTCATCCCCCTGTTCATCTCTCCCTCTCTCCTCTTTCTCTCCCTTCCTCCTTCTAGCCTTTCTCCCCATGGTTATCCCCCCTTCCCTCCCTCCTTCTCTTCCTTTGTCTCTCTCTCTCTCTCTCTCTCTCTCTCTCTCTCTCTCTCTCTCTCTCTTTTCTCTCTCAAGTGTTTTCAATTTTATTCTGAGTGGAATTAACTACCCCTGATGTCAAATTGCCGCCGAAATCGATAATAATATCTTTACAAAAGAGGATATTCTTCTCTCTCGGAACGGCCCCTGAAAAATGGAAAATTTAGTCGAAATTGATTCATTACTTGACACTTTATAGGACGGGCCTGCTATTGATCGGAGCCTGTCATGTCCTATCTGCCTTAATCGAAGTTGAAGTCCAGTGTCGATGGTGGGTATTTTTCATAATTCCAGGAGACCAGACAGATACAAAAACACACACACGGACTCCGTTCCCCACCACCCTCTGCAGTCTCTCTGGGTTGAAAGGGGGGGAGATCTTCTTGAACCCCCCCACCCCAAACAGATCGCCCTGCAAAAGGAAAGATCTTTCTTCAAACATACAGGCACATGCAAACCTTCTTCTACACATTCAAATCAGGGAACATCAGCACAACACCCCAGATCTAAATGCAATTGTGTGTGTGAGTCTGTGTGTTCAAGCACACACACACACACACACACACACACACACACACCACAACAGCTGTTGTTGGGATAAGTATTGTGTAATGGGGTTGTTTTGTTTGTTATGGAGATTTCTAGGTGGGTAAAGAAAAGCTATGAATCAGCCACAATGTGTGAGCTTGGGGGGGGGGGGGAGAGAAAACAGCAACTTGCGCAAACTATAACTGTGGGTGTGCATGCGCAGACAAAAAACACATGCGCATTCAAGAGCATGCACAACCTTGCCTGCTCGCACTCTAGCATGATCTTTACACACACACACATACACACTTGAAGCCTTGTATGCTCAGTATGTCCCCAACCAGATATCTGACATCAACATGCTCTCCCTTGCACCCACAAATGCTTCTTCTAACAGAGTAGCAATCTCTCTCTCTCTCTCTCTACACACACACACACACACACACACACACACACACACACACACACACACACACACTTTTCATCACACAACTCCTTTTTTGCAAAATAGAGTATCAAACTCCTCGCACAGGCTCCTTCTTGCACACGGACATCCTTTGACACCTATTCACACACACTTTTTTCACACTGCTCTCACACACATTATAACCTCTCACACATTCCTCTCAAACTGAAATTCCTTTCTGAAATGTGTATATACGGTAGTACCCTCACTCATGTGCACACACATTTTTCTCATACTGTCTCACACACATGCATATCCTCTTCCACACACATTCTTTTACACACCCACACGCACTTTCAGGCATATTTTCCTCACTGACAATGTCCTGTGTAATAATAAGCACATTTCTTTCTTTATTTTTATATAATATAGAGGAATTACCCCTCCTTAATAAGGGTCCCCAGGCACATTTTTCCTCACACACCCATCCTCTCTGGCAGCAACTTGCGCCTCAAAGAACAGTTCCTCACACCTATTTCCCCTCGTGCACTCCCCACACCCCTTTCCCGCGCCTATTCCTCGCACGTGATCCTCCCTGACGTAGCGCCCTCCACTTCACGCGCTCTGACCTTCTCCTATAGCTCTCGCGGGGAGCTTCATGTCCTGCGCGCGCCTTCCCCTCGCGCTCCTTGGGCTTAACTAGACTTTAATTGGACTTCAACGACTTTCTTTCCCGCCTTCCTCCTCACACGAAGCCTCGAGTTTGTCTGAGGCACACTTTCTCCTTTGTTTCTCTACCTCCACCACCACCTCATCCCCTTCACCCATCCATTTTTAAATATTATTTGAGGCTTGTTTTGCTCTCTCTCTCTCTCGGAAAGATATTTACTAATAAATTTCCAGGAAGCCCCTTCTCCGTTACGTTCCCTTCCCACCAATTCAGGCAAGCCCTGGTATTAAATAAATAAATGGGAAATGAGCTGCGGGAGGGGAGAATACACACGCACGCACGAGCGCGCGTGCACACACACACACAACACACACTCAGAGATATATATAAATAAATAAAGGCACGAAGGCGCACAGCGCGAGAGAAAATACCTTGGGTGCAGTTGGCAGTTTCTCCAGCACCCTCTGGAGTGGGAAAGCGGTCGATATTTAATTGTTATTGCAAGCAGGGAGTGCAAAAAAAGGGGGGGAAGTGGAGAGAACCTACTCTGGACCATTTGTAGTGTGTGTGTGTGTGTGTGTGTGTGTGTGTGTGTGTGTGTGTGTGTGTGTGTGTGTGTGTGTTGCTGTTTGTTGGTGCCAAGGTGGGACTTGTGCACCTCAGCGTGTGCTCACACACACACACACACACACACACACACACACACACACACACACACACACACACACACACACACAGAGAGAGAGAGAGAGAGAGAGAGAGAGAGAGAGAGAGAGGAGTGCCCCACTGACTCTGAGAAAGACATCCTAGTTTAAAAGGGGGGAGTTCAATACATTAACTTTATTTATGAAATATAGGGAAACTCTTACAATTAGCCACGCCAGGATAATTTGGGGTGTGTGTGTGTGTTTATGGTGCCCAAGCAACACTTCTGTTTTTCAACACAGGTAAAGTGGCAGTTGCGCGCGCCACACACACACACACACACACACACACACACACACACACACACACACACACACACACACACACAAACGGATGCAAAACGGATGCAAAACAAAATGCAAAACTCTCCATCCTTGAGAAGATGAAATTAGGTCTGAAATTCCACATAGAGTGACTGAAGGGGAAATCCCATTGAAAGTCATGGAATTTACTTCCGAGTAAACAGGGTCAGGACTGGGCTGCACAACAATTAAAATTGCAGGGGGCTGGCAGTGCTTAGTGAGGGTTCAGACTTGACCTGCCATCTTCTACCCTGGAGGCCCGACTCCTTCGAGCAGTGCTGAGGAAAAAGACACCCTGCACATGCTCAGAGAGGAGCATCTTTTTCCTTCCAAAGCACTGTTTCCACAGAGCTCTGCTTTAACCTTAGAAACAAATGTCAGGGTTGAGCCCTGACACCAATTCGGGGGGGGGGGGGGTAGTAGGAAGGGAATTTTCTGCATTTCCTCACTGTGGTGGCTTTAGGATACCCCTGGGCCATCATCAGTCCCTTTTCTCCCTGAGAAAGCCGTGCTTGAATTGCGTGTGTGTGTGAACCCACAAGTGCAAATACACGTGCACTGTGGGTGTCCTCCGCATTGTTACGATCACAACCATCCTACCTCTCTCCTCCCTCCCCCAAGAATGGGGGTGTTGGTGGTGAATGGTTTGTGTATATGGGGGGAGACATTTAAAGCTTACAAGCCCCCCCCCCAGGTTGCAAGCCTTGTTGGTGCCACCTCAAGTGGGACTTTTCCAACACAACTCCCCTCTTCATGCAGGGGCGCATGCTCAGGTCCCTGAAGCCATCCATCAAAATTTGAGGGAAGGGGAGGAAAGGGGGGCAGAATTGGAAAAGGGGGGGTTGACACCCATGCGAGCACGCACACACACACACACACACACACACACAAGCACGCACACACACGCGCGCGCGCGCACACACACAAATCCCATTTTCTGCAAACAGGTTGGTGGCTCCCAGCCCCTCTCTCTGTCTAAATGAAATCAGTCATTTTCATCAAGTGCCCGGCCAAATATTATCCACAGTCCATTCAGAAGGATCGAATCTTATTTAGAGTCGCGATTCGACATCTGTTTTCAAATTTGATCAGCTATGAACTTTATTTTCCGAGTTTGAGGAAAATTATATTCCATCGATCCGAAGCACTGGCGTTGCCTACATATATTTCCCCCCCTGCCTCTGCCTCGGCTCTCTCCCTCCCCTGCTATCGACGGGGAAAGACGCGGCGTTTGTAAGAGACACACCACCAACACCACCACCAGCAGCAGCAGCAGCAGCAGCAGTCGACACTTCTTCTTCGCAATTCTCCCGATCGCACATCAGACTTCCTCTGCCCGCCTCGCTCCCTTCTCTGCCACCCTAACCCATTCATCCCTTCCTCCCGACACACCTCCTCTCTCTGCCCTGATTCATTCCTTCTCTCCCCCCGACCGACGACAGCACACTTCGCGTTCATTCCTCCCGCTCCCCATCACCTTCGCTCGCTCCCTCCTCTCCCACCCCAATTCCTTCTCTTCTTCCAGGACCAGCAGCTGTTCCTTCCTTCCTTCCTTCCTTCCTTCCTTCCTTCCTTCCTTCCTTCCTTCCTTCCTTCTTGACCCAACACACAGCCATCTATCTTCCTTCCTTCCTTCCTTCCCCTAAACACACTTTCCTGCCGTTTTCTTTTTTTTTTTTTAAAAAAAGCTTAGTTCCACCACCACCACCCCCAAAAATAAGGGGAAAAATATTTTGATTTCTTTTTCTCCAGCAACACCCCCTCCCCACCCATCCCTGACAAGCCCCCCCCCCGCCGCTTTCAACTCTTTCCCACCTCCTCCCAAAATCCTCCAAAACAACTTCAACTTGGACACAGTCTGGATGGTGCAGAGAACGAACTGTGAGTAACCCCTGTTCTCCAGCTTGGGAAAGTTTCTTGGAGTGGGCTGCGGGCTGGGGGGGGGGGCGAGGGGGGAGTTGTGCCAGTGTGTGTGTTTATAAGGTAACGGGAAGACTGTTGCAGGGGAGGAGAATTTGGGCTGCTGTGCTCCCCCATAATAGGTGGCCAACTTGGGAGGATGAGAGATTCATCCATCCATCCACTCTCAACTCCTTTCTCTCTTTCTGCCTTTCTTCTTTTCTCATCCTCTCTCTCTCTCTCTCTCTCTCTCTCTCTCCCCCCCCCACCCCTGTCCTTTCCCATTCCCCTCTCGCTCACTCACCCTCCCCTTCTCCCCTCTCCCCCCTCTCTCTCCCCAGCTAACTGGAAGCCGGTTTCCGTTTAGATTAAGGCAGGGAACCTAATTCCAGGGCAGGGGATCGAAATTTCTGGCAACAAAGGGAAATAGCGTATTGATCAGAGGCTCCGGAGATTAAGAGACAAGTGTGTGTATCCATCAGCGCTAAACTGCCTCCCTGCGCCTGAGAGCGGGTCGGGCTGCGGACGCGCCTGGCATGGCAAACACACACTCGCCCCTCCGGGAGGGCAGGAGCGGGAGCCTCGGGGCAGCTGGGCTGGCTTGGGGAGGGGGGGGATCGGTCCACCGTCTCTCCCCACCAACTGCCGCCTCCATCCTTGGCGGAGGGAAACTGGAGAGGGTTAGTAGACAAGACCACAAGAGGGAAGGCTTTAAAAGAAGATCAGCCCGCGAGTGCATAAGGCGATGGAAAGTCCTGCAGTGGTTAAGAGACCGGGATGTGAGCCTCAAAGGAAAGACCTGAGTTCAGGTCTCACCTTACTGGATCATGAACTCATCGAATGCTCTTAGACAAGAATGCTGTTCTCTCTTTCCCACCTCCCCCTGTTTATTCTGCAATCTGGTGATCTGAATACCAAGTTGCAGGGGGTGGTTGTAAGACTGAGCAGCAAATCACTAAGTCCCAGGTTCAAATCTCCTCTCTGCCATGTGCGTGCTTAGGTAAGTCACTGCGTCTCTCTGGAAGCCTCAGCCCCCCACCTGCAATCTAAGGATCAATAATTCTGTCCTACCTTACAGGCTTGTTGTAAGATAAGACACACTTTGAACACTAGAAAGCGTTGTACAAATATTCACATTCCTTCCAGAGGGGACCCCAGAGATGGGGGAGCTCAACTTCCCAAGAGAGAGGGGGTGGGAGCTAAAATGACTTTCACCCCAGTTCCCCCCTCCCATATATAGGAAAGGGAAGAGTGGGACTCTTTCTCTCATACCATAGATTGCATCAAAAGGCACCAGCTGGTGTTGATATTCGGGGAAGACAGACATTTAGCACTTCATTCTCCCCTCACTTTCTCTGGATCACGGAGTGATATGGGACTGAGATCTCTCTACTGCATAGGTTGGGGAGGGGGCGGTTAGGTGTGCAGTGCGGGGGAAGGAGTCGTGAGACTTGGAAATTTGGGAAACTGGTGCCCTAGGAATAGTGAGAAGGCAGGGATGGAAGTTGGGGGGGGGGGAAGAGAAATTAGATCACCACCTCACCTTTCCGTCACTAGGTAGTTAAGCAGAATCTGTAAGCTATATGTCTCCTCCAGCAACCACCCTAAATCATTGCACCTTTCCCGGTACACACAGTTTCCTTTTCAGTCATTTTCTTTCTGTTCTGTTCTGAGGATGTTGGGAAGATGCTCTGAGTTGCTTGAGAATTTGGGGTGGGGGGAAGTAGATAGGATGATAAGAGGGGATGATAGCAAAAAACAAAAACAAAACAAAACATGACCAGCTGTCAAATGTTGCTTCATGAGTATCCCCAACCCCACTATATGCCAGTACGTCTTAGCTGAGTGTATGGGACTTGTTAACTTCACAAAAACTTCTTTCCTCTGTTTCCTCTAGCAGAGGGGTATGGGGGGTGTAGAAAAGAAGTGGTTATAAAATTAGGAACTTGAATGTTTGCAGGATTAAAATTCCCCCCTCCCCCCGATTTCCAATAAACAAAGATATCTCGGAGGGAGAGGAGTGGGTTTGGTATGCGAGTGGCCATAAATGGGTTTGGGAATATGTGTGAGCAACAGTACCAGGTCAGCACTCATCTAGATTTTGCCCCTGAATCTGTTTCCACAGACAAGAACCAGCCATGGTGAGACAGGTAAAATAATAACATAGAGTGTCTCTGACTGGATAGAGAGTGCGTTTCCTTTACCACTAAGTAACCACAAGTAGTCTCGCACCTGGGATTAGGTAAGCAAATCTAAGGTGATCATTTTTCTCCGGTACTCCAGCACCCTTTATTCCTTGAGAATAGTGGGAAGTGAATTTCTAGTGTCTAGGGGCATGTTTTGAATAAAACACTGGAAGACAGGACCCCAACCATTCCAAAGACTGGAGCTTATCCAGTATGGGAAAGTGAGGGGCCATGAGTTGGTGGTTAAGATGTAAGGAAAGGTTTGGAAACATGTGTAGTAGGGAAAATGCCAAGAAAAGTAGCCAAGTGTGTCCCAGTGTTTCCGCATACATAATGTTGTAGCAGTAGCAGCAGCAGCAGCAGCAGCAGCAGCAGCAGTAGTAGTAGTAGTAGTAGTAGTAGTAGTAAGTACCTAAGTAGATCAAAGGCCATCATGCAACAACACCCCCCACCCCGGTGTTTACTGTACAATTTCATCCTGCAATCCAATGCACACTAATTTGAAATCAGTGGAAACTGCAGTGCAGTCGTCGTATGCATGTTTTCTTGGAAGTCCAACAGGATTTAAGTTACCTCCAGGTAAATGTGTATAATAGTATTGCGACCTTCAATCTGAGTAAACTTGAATACGATTGTGCTGCACGTTGGGAAGTGGGAAAACCAACAAAGTGAGGGGAGTAGAGCCATCAGGGTAGTAGAGATGAATCTGAGGAATGGTTGTGTTCACACAGGCATCCTTGAAGTTTGGGGTATCAGTACTCTCTTCTGCTTCAGCTTGATTTATCACCCATTTAAGACCTAGGACCTAGATGTCAGCTAATGACCCTTCTAAAAATGACCAGAATGAAACTCTCCTAGTTCAGTCAACAGCTACTTTGGCTTAACTGCGCAGTAGTGGATCAAGGAGCCACAGTAGAACTCTAAACTGAGTAGTTAAATACCCTCAGATTAGACTTGATGATTAGAAGCGATGATTCTGCAAAACCAATTTAGACCTTCCACATCTCTCTGCTCACATAGAAATTCTCACCAGTTGGATTAAATCCATGCAAAGGGTTCCTCAGGGATCTCTCCCATTCCTGGCTACAGCTATTCTTGCCTAAAGTTTTGCTTCCTTCCCTGGGTTAATCATTTCACATTTTGCAACTGGGTATGTATTCATACCAAGAGAGAAGTTAACCCATTTTCACTGCTCCTGTAAATGCCAGTGGCTCCATACATTCTACAACGCCACTACTGTTGAGCAGAGCCTCAGATTTCAATAGAACTACTTGCCCTAACAGCAGTGGGGTGGGTTGCAAGCAGCTGTTTATGTAGAATATAAATGCAGTATACCAAGAAGTTTTAAAATTACCTCTGAAAAATAATTTATTTTATTTATTAGGATGACATTCCCTGCCTTCCTCACATGTTATTGAAAGGCTATTGTTTTGGATGGAGCAGAGACTAGGCTTAGGTGGTGCATACCCTTTTGCCTTCTAGCTTCAAGTCACAGTATCTCAAAAGCATGCAGAGCGCCATTCTCCTGGCTACCCATTAACTTTGGGGTTACTGTTTTCTCCTGGAGATTTGCCGAAACTGGAGCCTGAGGCCTAATCTGCACATGTAGCAAGAGGAGGTGACTGGTAGAGTGGACTGAACCACTTTAAGCTGCAGGTGTGTGTGTGGGCCCAATCCTATCCAACCTTCCAGCTCCGATGCAGCTGTAATGCAGCCCCGAGGCAAGGGAAGAAACATTCCCTTACCTTGAGTGACTGCCCCCCCCACCGCAGGATGCAGTGCATGCCCTGTTGGCATGGCTGCATGCATCAGTGCTGGAAAGTTGGATAGGATTGGGCCCTGGGCTTCCCTCACAACTCTGGATGCTCCTTACATTAAAAAAGCAACCTCAATGCAATTAAACACACACACGAATGAGAGAGAGAAAAACTATGGCATATTCTTACCATGCAGAGCACTTAATGTCTATTACTATGTATATATCCTTACACAAGGCTGAGAGGAAGTTTCTTGCTTAAAGTCACGTGGTGAATTCATGGCAGAGGCAAGATTCAAACCTAGGAAATGCTCAACTGCAGCTTGGTTTCTTAGGCAGTATGCTACACCAGCTCTCATACAAGGCTGTTTTTTGTTCTTGATTTAAAGTTCCTTTTAAAAAAGTGATTCCCCTACATCATATATACCACCTGAAGTGGTACTGTCCCATTCTTCTACCTCAGGACTCTACTACCATTGCAATTGGAGACCCAGCTCTGTTTGTCCTCCCAAGCCGGTGCAAAGGATAGGAAAATTAACATATTGTTACCCAAGGTAAGCCTTTGGGATGAGGTGGGATATACAGTATGTCCAATTAACAGTGCAATCCTATCCAACTTACACCACCGGTGTAACCAGTGGTGCAGTGAGAACGGGAGGCTCCAGAATGGAAAGGGGATTCAAATCCCCTTTCAATCCCCCTTTGGAGGGGATTTGAATCCCCTTTCCATTCTGGGACCTCCCATTCTCACTGCACCACTGGTTACACCAGTGGTGTAAGTTGGATAGGATTGCGCTGTAAGTCGGGTGTGGGATGTGGTTGGGCTTAGTTGCAAGTGAAAAGCATGTTTTTCAGTAGAAAACTGCTTTAAAATCTTATTAATTAGGGGTGTTGTTTACGTGACATTTTTTTATATGACCATATGACCACAAATATGACCACAAATGTAAATCAGTTTCAAACCTGGTTAACTGTCATGGCTTCTTAGAAAAGATACTTAGAGATGGACAAAGAGTTTTAGCCACCCTCATGAAATTACAGTTCCTAAGGTTTGTTAGGGAGACTAATTACAGAAAACATTCAAATGGGGAGGGAAAGCAAGGCTACAAATATTTTAAATAGATAATGTTTAAATTGATTGGAGCCTGCTTTTAAATCTGTAGTGTACTGAGTTTTAGTAAAGGCTCCTTCGCTCATTCAGTGTATCCTAAATCAACAACAAATCATCCTCTTATTTCAGGGAGTACTCAATTTGGAATTGCCCAATCGTCCTGCAAAGAAGGGTGTCTGTATCCTCATGGAAATTTATTGCAGGATAACTCTCAGAGTCCCCTAGAGTGAGAACCTGATGTGAAAAGGCTACTACTACAGTAGTATTTTACAGCCAGAAGGTGAGCCTCTTCTATGGCAGCAGTTAGGCTGTATAACTTCTTGCCCGAAGATCCTCCAGGATCCATTTGTCGTTCCTCTGTGCACTGTTTTCACTGCCACATGAAGACCCTATTTAAGCTATCTTTAGTCTGGCTTGATGTTCCAGCTGTTTTATTCAAAGTGTTTTTATATTCTCTGTTTTACTAAGTTGCTGTTTTTATATACAGTAGTGGATTTTAGACTATGCTGTAAGCTGTTTTGTACGTGGGGAAAAGCGGAGTATAAATATTTTAAATAAATTCAGATTTTCATTCAACTGAGAAGATTAGGATACAGGAAGAGGTCAAGGATTGGTAAAGAACGAGTAAAGAAGAATCAGATGTCAGTGGAAGTTTGATCAAGGAGAAGTGAAGAATGTTCAGGAAAGGCTTTACTAAAAAGCTGAAACTGGGGAAAGGACTTGTATATATAGAGAGGAATACAGCTAGAAGAATGTGAGAATGTGTAATAACAGTAACATAGAATTTGTTTTGATTGGGGATGAGGTCTGTCTGAGCCAAAGATTTCATGGAGGTGAGTTTTGAAGAGGGGTTTGAAAGGAAAGAGTGAGGTGGCATATGAGAGAGAGAGAGAGAGAGAGAGAGAGAGAGAGAGAGAGTTCCAGGCACAAGGGACAGCAAAGGGGAAGAAACTCTTGGATGGTCAGGGTGGGAAAATTAGAGGAGCAAAGGTCACAAGGGAAAAAATGCAATAGGAAGCAAGGGCAGAAAGGAAAATAAATAGAAAAAGATGGAGATTTTAAATGTTACCTTAGGAACTTACATGAGGATTTTTGAAAGGTGACACAGTGAGCCTCCTGAAGCCAGGGGGAATAAAAATGCTTGAGATTTGAGATTCCACAAGTGAAAAACAGACAACATTAAAAGGCAAGCATCCTGATTGGTGATGCTCCCTCTTTTACAGGGACCAAGGAAAGGCACATCATAGGAAAAAGAAAAAAGTCTGTGAGCTGTGTTGACCCCCTGTGATGCTGATATAAAGCCATGGCACTCATAGACTGAGGTGGGCAAAAATTATATACACACACATAATCCAATAATATGCTTTGAATAAATCTAACTAAATGCTTCTTTTAATTTTATAGAATATAAAGTGCCAAGTGCTTGTAAATTTTTCTAGGGGGCATAGAAAACTGGAAGATGGGAGTCAATTTACTTCTTACTTAATGCTGGGGATGGGAGGGGGAAATACTATCTGCATGCTTTTTCTCAGTTCTCCATATGCTTCAGATTGTTCCTATTTTCTGGTATCAGGCCATGGGAAATTACTGCCCTTATTCTGGCCCCATTGTTGCCTTTTGGGAATGTCTTGTTAAAATGTCATTTGTGTGAGAGTGACTGAAGAGGGAGTGGTCATCCTTCAGGGTGCATCTCCTTCCCTGTGGGCTCTACAGGTTAAATATCTGAGTGTAGGATAAATGCACCTAGTCTTTAGTTAGTGCATTTCTACATAAATGCATGCACATTAATACTTAAGTACCATACAGTGCACAGTCTGTCTTTTCATACACTGCTGTTGCTCAGGCATATTTTGAACTGGAGGTAATGATGACATGATACCATATGTTTTTCAAATATATATTTTTAATCAAAAGAACAAACACCTTCTTGCTTTTACAGCACTATTGCAGAGTAAATCCATGCATATACCAGAGGGAGTAGAGCTTTCAGCAATGTACAGTAGTGTGTGTAATGGGGGGCAGCTTGGATAGTATAAGAATTGGGGAGTTAGAAGCATGTCCCTGTTTTCTTCTGTGAAATTTTGGAAGACATGGGCTTTGGTTCTGCATTTGATCAATTTGGGGAAGCTTTGACCATTTTGGGGGGGGGGGGTGATGTGGAAATTCAGTACAGTATTTCAGAGTCCCAGAGCCCCTTGTATAACACAAGAGGGATAACAGGGTCCACTGACAATCCAGTCCTATACAGAGTTAGACTCACTTTTTTATCTCATTGATTTCAGTGGTGTTAGAAGCAACTAACCCTACATAGGATCAGGCTGCAAATATTATAACTTTGTCATATTGATCCTGCACATTGTCAATCAAGGGGTGTGCCACACAGCTACTTATGTGGCACAGATTGTGAAGGACATGCTAGAACCACAATTTCCGTGACTAATTAAAACTTGCACACAAACTGGCCCAAGAAGAAGGGTCCAGGTAGGTGTCTTCCTTCATGCCTCTTTGGAAAATCCCACTCTATATTTGCACCACAGACTTAAACTGGTATAATTTGTCATTCCCTCTTCCCAGAGTATGCTAGGAACTGCAGTTTGGTAGGGGGAAGTGTGAGACATCACAGAGAATTCTTAGCACTATGAGCAAACTACAATTCCCAGAATTCTTTTGAGGAAGCCATGACATCTAAGCTGGTACAACAGTGATTTGTAGTGTAGATAAATTATGTTATTATGAAACTGGGGTAGCACCATCTGATTCTAGTGCTGCCCCACTTCCTAGGAACTCTCCTTCCCTTATTTTATTTATTTATTTATTTTTATTTTTCACATTTTTATACCGCCCTTCCTCCAAGGAGCTCAGAGTGGTGTACATATTTCCTCCCCTCCTTTTTTGTCCTCACAACAACCCTGTGAGGTAGGTGGGGCTGAGAGATAGTGACTGGCCCAAGGTCACCCAGGAAGCTTCGTGGCTGAGCGGGGATTTGAACCTGGATCTTCCAGGTCTGACTCCCAAACCACTACACCATCCTGGCTCATCAAAACCTGGCTCTTTTCAGCTATGAACTATTTGAATGCCAAGAAATTGGAGGCCTGAGGAAATTCTGCCTTTCCCACTCAATCAGCATAATGGATGTGCCTATTGAATTTGCCCCCAGTGCCTCATGTGGTCCAGTCCCAAGGGCCAATTCACATTACCACTTAGTAGTTAAAACAGAAAAAAATGCAATATGAGTATCAAGTAGTTAAGGAGGCTAGAGGGCTGAATAGGGACTGGGGAGATGGGGGTTCAAATCCCTGCTCAGCAAAGATGCTCACATGGTGACTTAATGCCAGTTACTGCCTCTCAGCCTAACCTACTTCACAAAGCTGCTGCAAGGATAAAATGTGATACTCGCTCGGGGGTACAATGTGATAGAGACAAAGTTCAGCCTATGGGGGTGGAGTATGGGCAGTAAACATGTGTTTTCCCTCATCAACAGTAACGCCACAAATATACAGGTATCCCCTGCTTAATGACCGATCGCTTAATGGCGATCCGGATATATGACGGAGGTCCCCAGTAAAAAAGAGCAAAGGATTTAAAAAGATGCATCTTTTTAAAGCCACAGCTCATCAGCTGTTTGACTTTAGATAAGGGCTTTGAAGTTCAGCACTGGGGCTTTAAGCACAGTGCTAAACTTCAAAGCAAAGCACAGCAAGGCCCACTTAATGACAGCTTCACTTTACGACGGGGCTTTCAGAACGTATCCCCGTTGTTAAGCGGGGGACACCTGGAATTAGGGAAAGGGTTTCTTGGATAGATGGGCTGATATCGAGAAAGGGCCCTGGTTGTATCCCTCGTTTTAAGAAATTAAGTGCTACATATTTTTATAGAATCAATTTATGCGAACCCTAGGTGTTAGGCCACCATTCAAATTCCATAGAATACTTCCTAAGGAAAAGTTCTATGTAATTCAAAAGCTTGCATTCTCCTACATCAACAGATCTGATCAAAAGATGTTGTATTTCCAATGTTGTGTCTTTGACTTCTCTGGGAAACAAATGTCTATGCCAGGGGTTCTCAACCTTTGGAGGCCCAGGTACCCCCTATCACGGTCCAATTTTCTGAAGTACCCCCTGCTAATTAACTGCTAATTAATTGGATTGATCAATTAATTAATTAGGTAATTAACAATTAAAAAGTACTAAAACAATTTTAAATGTGAAAAAATGCCTTATTTAACTCTGTGTGTGTGTGTGTGTGTGTGTGTGTGTGTGTGTGTGTGTGTGTGTGTGTGTGTGTGTGTGTGTGTGTTAGACAGACAGACAAGGATCTCTTTTTTCTCCAAGTCACACTTAATCAGCTCCTCTCTTCCCACCCCACCAAAGTACATTTTCCAAAGTACAAAAATAAGGCCAAAACCAAAATCAGAGAGACAGAAGTGCTCCAAAAATAATTACAATTTAAAAATCCATGTTAATTAACACTTAATTAGCTGCTGATGGGGGCAGATAAGGGGCAGGGCTTGGTGTACCCCCAGCAAGAGGTCCGCGTAACCCTAGGGGTACCCATACCACAGGTTGAGAACTCTTGGTCTATGCCTCTTCTCCTTTTTAGCAGCACCATGTTTGCCTCTGTCTCAGAAAAAGGCGGGGGGGGGGCATGGTGCTAACTGCAGACAGACAGGAAGGAGGGTTGTGGGCTGGACAGATGAAATAGGCCAGGATGTTGTACTTGAGAACCAATCTCCTCTTTGACGGGTTCCATCCCTCTTCTTTACAACCTTCATTACTGCTGACTCAGGCAGGTGTTGAGAGGGGGCAGGCAGGCAGGAGCAAGCTGACTGGTTTGTCTTACTACCACCACCACCTTTTGATTTCCCATCTTTGTGTGCTGGTATTTCTTTCTGCAACAGCATTTTCCCATGAAACAACTTTATTCAGCTGTTTTTCTTTTGGCATGCATAGAAGATCCTTGTTTGGTGAAGGGTGCTACTGCTTTAACAATCAGAAACCAGACTGTGTCAAAACAGCAACCAAAGTCCATGAAGGGAATGGCAACAGTTAAAATATGAAGTGCAGCAGCATAGCGGAAAGATTTACGTGTCATAATGTTAGCTGGCCAGCAGGGCCCCTGTAAATCATCATGGTACAGTCACACACAGATAGCGTTATGATGAGGCAAGGCAAAGAAGCCATTCCAGGAAGGGCATCAGTCTTGGACACCACTAAAAATGGCAGAATGGGAGACGGACAACTGTGTCTCATGGGGCACAATCCACTAGGAAATTGCTTTTGCAGTGCTGGTTCCTTTCAGTAAGGCTTTTATAGGAGACTTCCTGATGAGCTGTGCCCCATGTTAATTAGCAGGAAATGGGGGGGGGGAGCTATTCATCCCTTTCACCGTCACTGCAAGCTGACCAAGACAAAAAGAGCCCTTCTAGATGTGAGATAAATCCAGAAACTTCCATAACTCACAGGTGGATCCTTTCCACTCTCCTCAACTCCATCTTTCCACACTTCCTTGTCTGGTCCAATCCCCTCTTTCTTTTTCAATCCAGGAAGTGGAAGGAGGAGGAGAGTGGACAGAGGTGGGTGAGGTAACTGCCTCAGTTGACTGCATCGACAGCTGATGCAATGCAATTATGCTTACTACATGCATTGCACACACAGTTGGGTTTGGTATAACAAGCAGCAGAAGCTTCATCTTCCTAGATATTTTAGAGCTTCCAGTGTAATATCGAAAGAACATGCATGCAAAAGACATGTAAGCTTTGGACCAGCTGTTCTTAACATGTATGGGGCACTGTTCTGTGCCGTAGGAGAGAACTGCTAGTGTACAGCAAGAAATAAATGAATTAAATAAATCAGTCCTTTTTTGTGAGTCGAGTTCTCTACCTACTGCACTAAGGAGGCTGACCACCATATCTCTGCATGCTCTGGCCTTGCCTCTACTGAAGATTCTTTGACATGCAGGGGGTACTTTGGAAAATTGGACCGTGACAGGTCCAGATTTTGAGGACCCATTATCAATTTGGGCTAAGAAAAACCCTTATTTTTCTAGAAAGGGGCAAAGTGTCTAGAATGAGAAGGGAGCATAGCATGAGATCTGATAGAATACTCCAGTGTCATTACATGAGATGTGGGGGCACAATTTTGTGCAAGATCAAGCAAAAACAGAGGTAGCAAGTGATACCTCTAACATTGATAGACCCCACTGATTCTCAGTGAGTGAATGCTTTAATGGAGTCTGGGTCTTGGCAACTGCCAGACCCCCCAATTACAGTTTTCCATCTATCCACTGCTATGCGTTTCTCATCATTACTTCACAACAGTTAATGACTCATAGTGATTGTATGAACCAGCTCCTTTGAAATGCATTGTGCCTGAGGTTATATGAACGCTTTATATGCATTATTTGATTTGTGATGGTGCATTCAGACATGCAAGTCATCACTTGATGTAGCATAGAGTGATGAATACATATGTGTGAACATTGTCTTCCAGAAGCAAGTAACAGTAAAAACAAACAAACCCTTTGGCTTGCATTTGGCAGCCACCATACAACCCTGTTTCTGAAGGTTGAGTTCTAATACTGTATCTGTAAAGGTTTTATACTTTCAGCATGCTGGCTTGGCCTATACCAGGGTTTCTCAACCAGTGGTACTTCGGCCAACTGCTGGTGGTACTTGGACTGCCAGACCGCCAGAACCTTGCTCTGATGTGGCACTTTCGACAGAGCATTTTCACTTCTGAGAGGCTCCTGCCTTTGACTGAACCTCTATGAAAAGCTGAGAAAGGCCTCCCTCCCACCCAGAGCCTCCTACCTGTGTTTTCTGGTCTCTGAAAACCTGGAAGTAACTGGCAATGATGTCATCACTGGTCACTTCCAGTGGTATGCAGCAGGAGAGTGGCGACAGAGGTGGTACTCGGCCGGGAAGGGGTTGAGAACCCCTGGTCTATACATGCAACAAAATGACTTGGAAATGAGATGAAAGAAACTTAAGGTGGTAGAATGAGCCACTTCAGTCACAATGCAGACTACAGGTGGGAGATCACATTTTTTGAAGGCTCCCCAACATTTTAAAAAAGTCACTGCAAGAAGAAAACTAGCACAGTGATAGCAGGGAGAAGGCTAGCTTAAAACCTCATTCACACACGTGCTATTTCTCTATTTGTGGAAGGTGTTTTTTTTTTTCAAAACCTGTGGGAGCATTAACAAAAATATCACCCCATCCCCTGCAGCCTGAAGTGGTACAGCCTATTCTGCCTCCTCAGGACTGTAGCACCTCATTTATCTGCATATGTAGACCAGACCATTGATACCTGCCTTTTGGAATGAGCTTGGGCTTCAGATCAAATCAATGAATCAATACAACGATTATTGTCATTTAGAAAACTTATGAATCTCCTTGCTCTTTGATCTCCTACTGTACAGTCTGTCTAGCAAAGAGGTAAAATTTATGAGGGTTAGAAGCAAAGGATTTCCTCTGCTCCGCCCAACCCACCCCCTAGAAAGGAATATCGTTCTAAGGCAGCAGGTCACAGGACATAGTCTGAGGGCAAGTGATATAGCCACTTTGCTGAAGTCTGGTGACCACCTGGGAACTCCATCTAAGCCACCTTGAGTTCCATAATGGAAGGAAGGGGGATAATAAATAAAAGGATGATCAGATTTCCCATGGGGAGAGTGAAAACCTCTCTCTCTCTCCCCCCCCCCAAGCATTTAGATAAATACATACTGGTTAGAATTCATTAGCAAATTTGATGTCATCCTGCTTTGGTTCATTCAGAATGGGGTGTGGGTGAGTGTGATTTTCTTGCTACAGAAAGTAATTTTCTTCTCTACTTACAGCTGTATGTTGACTGAACACTATGATAACTGTTGCACATGTACATGATCCTCATTTGATGTTGCCATCATTCAATGATTGTGTGTGTGTGTGTGTGTGTGTGTGTGTGTGTGTGTGAGAGAGAGAGAGAGAGAGAGAGAGAGAGAGAGAGAGAGAGAGAACTCACACACATTCATAAGAGAGGAGGAGAAAGGCAACTAGGAAAGAAGAGCGGTAGAGACCTTTCCAAGATGGGGATCTGGTAGAGAGCCAAGGATCTGAGCTGCAGGTGGACCAGAAGCAATTACATTAGTGGGTGCAGGATTGAGAGGGAGGGGGCAACAAATCAGGGCAAAGGGGGGAAAAGTGGGAACAGTATAGGATAAGTCTATCAATGGCTAATGACTTATCAATGGATAAGTCTATCATGGAACCTCCATGTCAATCAGCAGTACTGTATACCTCTGGATATCATGTGGGGAGTGGAGACAGCATGGCAGAGTTATTGCTCAGAAGTGCCTAGTTGGCCACAGCAGAAAACAGGATGCAGGACTAGATGAGCTTTCGGCCTGATCCCGCCTGATAGGTGCAGGGTGCCTGAAGGTGAATATGGAACACAAAAAGACTGGGGAAGGAGGGCAAAGAAGGAACAGTGTGTAGTGTTACTCATTCATAAAGGGAAGAGGCACAGAGAGCAAGCAAGCAGGCAGCCCCAGAGAGAAGCAAGAAACTTTAAGTGTAGCAGAAGGTCCGGTGATAGGACACAAAGGGCCCAGAGGCACCAAGAGGGTAAGCAAGGCAAAGAGAGAACAGTGTGGGGTATCCATTCTTGGAACAGGAAGCAACAATAGGAGATTACTTTAGAATCAGAATGAAAGAGAAGAAGGTCTAGATTGAATCTAGAAAGGGAGGGTGATGGGAGTAGGGTGCAGTGGGACTGTGTACACCCCCCTAGAAAGAAGAAGTTAAAGATAACTGGGGAAGTCCCACCAGTGCACCCAGCACCTTCCCGTGAGTGCTTTGCACCCATTATCTAACACCCAGCTTTCCTTGCCATTGTGGTCCATTGAAGGTGCTGGTCTGGTGGGTGCACTGGTGCAGAAGGTTTGGAGGGGGCAAACTGTGTGCGGGGGTGGCTGATTCACAGAAGGAGGGCCAAAAAAGAGGGCCACAAGTCCTTGAGAGAAGCGAAGGAAAAGAAAGGGGTAGGGGGGAATCATGGGTGGTTGCAGGGCGCCTCCCAGAGGTGAGCGCTAGGCGCAGGCGGCGGCGGCGGCGGCGACTGGGAGACGCGAGCGGAGCAGCGCTGGCTGCTGGCAGGGGAGGGTGCGGGCAGCCGGGCCGGGCCGCATGGATCGATGGAGGCAGAGGCGCCCGGCGCGAGGATTGCATCTTGTCACAATAATTTATTGCTCTCATCCCCGCCTGATCGATGGTTTGAATTAGCGAAGCGCCCGGCTTTAATATTTACCCTCCGCGCTGCGCCTCCAATCTCAATTCTAATTGATTCGGACACGGGCAAGCGCTGGGCTGGAGGGGGGGGGAGGATCAGGGGTCTAGGGAGTGGGCTGGGCAGGTCTACCGAGGACCTACAGTGAGGGGGGGGGCTCTAGGGAATCAGAAAGGGGATGCGAGGGGAGGGGATCAAAGGCCTGGCGAGTGAGTGGGTGGCATTTATTACGTGTGGCGGTGTGTGTGTGTTGTTAAGCAAGATGATACAGACCAGGGAGATATCAGAAATGGCGAGATTTGGAGCAAGGATGAGACGACAGGCTAGTTGATAGGGAAAAGGAGAATCGGGAGTTTTGAAGTAGCATTAACTACCCGATTCTCCTTTTCCAGTATCTGAGACCCCTGCCCAGTACCCTATCAACTAGCCTGTCTCATTTGGGAAAGAATTTGGGAAAGAAGGTAGCCAGGGATAGGGAGAAAGCTGGGATGGTAATGTTTTGAGGGAGGTGCAAATAAATCCAGGAAAGATAAGCAAGATGATCTAATAATGTGGAGAGTAAAGAAGAGGGGTGCAATTATGGGGGATGATTGAATATAAGAGAGGAGACAAAAAGAGAAAGAGGTCTTTAAGACCAGAAACTCAGGGGGGATCTTTTTCTTCTTTTGTCACTGAGGTTTGCATTTCCCATTCAACAGACAGGGAAGATGTGAAGCTGGACTGACTTGAAACTTAGTAACTGGCCAGACATTAGGTATGGAGTGAAACAGATAGTGTAAGATACTGAAAAGCATGGAAGGAAAGAAGGAAGGATAAAGATCTTGTATATCATTACGGATTTAATATGTATTTAGTATGTAGATTATCTTAACCTGGATTTATGCATGCCACACACATGCACAAAGCCACAGAGATAAAATTATACAGACAGATGCAGGCCCCAAATCTGCTCACAATATATACACACACCTCTTTGTATCTCAAGCATTGTCATCTTGCAAGCCAGGAAGACATTATATATCTCCCCATCCGTCCATTATATGATCTGGGCCTGTCTCTAATAGGTATAGACTATTTTTAGACAGATTGCTCTGAATTCTCATCTCCTCCAAGACTGCTTCAGACAGCCGGCTATATGACAGGGCCTTCAAGTGGCTAGAATTTACTTCCACGCATCTTTCCAAGTCCTGTGTCCCTGCCAAGGAATTGTGAAAGGCCTTGAGAGTTTGCCACAGGTTCCTGGACGTTCAATAATCTATTTCTCAAATTATCTAGGAAGATAATTTCCACCTGCAATGAAGTTAATTTGAGCCTTGAGTTATTGCTGAGAACCGTTCAAGAACCAGAGGCATGTACCGTATTGGTCTGAGTATAAGACTCACTTTTTTCTCCTAATTTAAGTTTTTAAACTAGGGGTGCGTCTTATAATCAGGCTGTTGCAATTTAATGCCAGTGATTTAATTAAATTTTTTTAATAGTACCAAACTTTAAGGGTGCGTCTTATAATCAGGTGCATCTTATACTCGGGACAATACGGTATATTTTATCTTCAGCAGGTTCTTTAGTAAAATCAAAACTTTATGAAGGATCTAAGCGTGTCAATTCATTTGGCAGATGGGCTCCTTTGCCCATAATGTGGGCCTGAAGGAGGCAGAAGCAGCCATCTTCTATGGGCAAGGCTGGCAAATGCCCAGTCTAATGAGAAAGTTTAAATGCTTGTCCATGGGGGTGGGGAATCCCTGCATATAGAAAACAAGCATGTCAGGCACAGGGCCGAACTCTTTTCAAGTGTCCTGTATGCAAAGAGCTTGTTGTAATAGAGGGAAGTTCAATCAGACAATCTCCCACCTGCCATCCAAAATGGTACAGTCTCAAAACGGTTTCCCCATGTGATCTGCTGTTTGTGTAGACTAGGCCATTATTATTATTATTGTTGTTGTTGTTGTTGTAAGGAAGGGATGGAGTGGAAGAGAAGCAATGTCTCTTGGGGGGACAGGGGACTGTGATTTGAACAGAGCCTGCAAATTTGCAAGGACTATTTCTGCTTACAGATAGCTCTTGAAAGTCACCCAAACTTTCCTAGTACAAATCTAGACACCTGTCTAGCTAGGACATTTCTCAAACGTTGTCATGTGCTGAACTTCTACATGATGAGGAAACAGGTGTTTAACACACCCCCCATTAAGTGTAAGACAAATTCTTGTTTTGTGTTTTACTAATCACAGTTAGATAATAATTTTGGATCTTACTGTGAAGATCCAGTAAGTTCTCTCTCTCTCTCTCTCTCTCTCTCTCTCTCTCTCTCTGTGTGTGTGTGTGTGTGTGTGTGTGTGTGTGTGTGTGTGTGTGCGTGCTGTACATCACAATGAGTGGTTTAAATAAGAGGAAATTAATAAATAAGAAATTAATAAATAAGACAGTTTGCCTGACAGTCCTTAGTGGGTTAAAAGATCTGAAGAAAACTAAAAGGTCCAATGTTGCCCATGGGTATACCCAACTCCCTGTTGGAGGGAACTAGAAAGTTGCTTGAAGAGCAAGTAATTACCCCATAGATAAGCCAGCACTGTAATCAGCATAATGGATGAGGCATGCAATCTCCAGTTTTACAGCAAACATGAAGCTAAGTAGGTTTAGTCAGTACTTGGATGGGAGACCTCCTGAAGACACACTACACCAGTGTTTCCCAAACGTTTTCTATCTGCAGCTCCCTTGACCATTGGCGACCATTGTCTGTGGCTTCCCATTACATCATGCTGATGCCTGGTAATTGGCACTGCATTGTTTTCCGAGAGGATTCCGTGGCACTCCGCGGCTCCCCTGGCTGGTATCCGCGGCTCCCCTGGCTGGTATCCGCGGCTCCCCTGGCTGGTATCCGCGGCTTCCCTGGCTGGTATCCGCGGCTCCCAGTTTGGGAACTACCGCACTACACCCCTATGTGTTCCTCATAGGAAATGTGGGATATAAATACACTACATAACACCAACACACTCACAAGTAAGCTTGTGCCTCTCTCCTGGAAACTGCTCATACCTCCATAGATACGATCATTGAGAATTGTTGATCTTGTGCATTAGGTAGGTGGAAGGAATACTGATAGAATGCTGTGAAGGGCATATTGAATTCCACAGACGCTTGAACTCTGCACTATAGAGAACCCAAAATTCACTGTACTTAGAACAAATTCACAATAATTAACAATTTAGAAATTCTTCATTTAGCATCACTAATTGTAACTGCAGTTGCCAGAGCCAGAATTGTTTGGTAGGAAGTGATGGACAGTTGACAAAGAAGAAGGGAGTGCATGGGCTGGGAATTCGGATTCATAGCAATGGGGAGCTGTGAAGAATGCAGGGTTTCCCCTGCCTTGATACTTTTCAGAGATATCAAGTATACATTTTCTCTCTGAGGACTGGGAACTTGCTTTTTAAAACAAAAATTAAAAGTGAAGGTATGGGGGAGCTAAATTCCACACCTGGAATATACAGAGTTATATAAATCTATCTGCTTTGTTGAGAGATCTTTCTGTTTGGCTTGGTTTATGAAGGCTAGTGTTAAGCCAGCAGAGAGTTGGAGGAGTTTAAGATCTGTTATGTTCTTATGCGTTTTAATTGATTTTTAACAGGATATTTCTATTTGCGTTTTAAGCTATTGTTACCTCTGAGCCTTTGGGATGGAACAGGCTATAAATTTAAATACATTAAAAAATCTATTCTCTCTCTCACTCTCTGGCATGCTGAGTTGTCCTTGGATTCTAACATGTTAATTGAAATTATTTTTTTTTAAAAAACCTTTTGGAAGTATTCTTAAGCTGAGTCTGCATGGAAATTCTGCTACCAGTTTGACCATTTAGGACTGGTTCTGACCTTTGCTGGGCTGCATCAAATTTAGAGTGGTGGTGGTGGGACATATATTTGAATGCTCAATACAGGTGGGCCCCCATATCCAAGGATTCGCTATCCACGGTTTCAGTTATCCACGGATCACGGGGACCCCCCCCCCAAGCTTTTACTTTTTTCCCAGTAAGCTTCGTTTCTTCCTTAAACCAACAGGAGAAGCAGCTTCTGGCTGCTTATTGCAGGCAAGTAGAACGAGACTAAGTCCTAGAGAGGCTCTGCAAGGTTAACAGAAACCTTGCAGAGCCTCTCTAGGACTTAGTCTCGTTCTCCTTGCCTGCAATGGTGGCTGCTTCTGTTTGTTTTAAGGAAGAAACAAAGAAGCTGGGGGGGGGGGGCGCGCATGCCTGCCCGCAGGGGAGGCAGGGCAGTGGCCCCTCAGGAAACCATGGAGGGGGTGTTCGCTCCTATCCACGGTTTCACGTATCCACGGAGGGGCCTGGAACATATCCCCAATGGATATGGGGGGGGGGAGTACTGTAATAGATTTCTTTGCAAACAGAGCCAGCCTAAGACAACACACCACTGCACTTGAGGCAGCATGCCAAATGCTGTCACCCTTACCTGGTGATGTGGCAGCCTCCGCTACTCCCATACTCCTTGGATTGGGAAAGGAACAGAAGGACAAAGCAGAAATGTGGAGGAGAATGGTGGTCTAGTAGAAGCTCTAGTCTAGCTCATCACCACTTTCCTGTTCTCCACACTTCCTCTTCTGTCCTCTTCCTTTTCCAATCCAGGGAGTGGGAGGAGGAGCAGCAGCAGAGGATGTGAATGTGTGGACACAGAGGTGGGTACATGGACCCAGAGGTGGGTACACCAATCTGCTGCGTGAGGCGACTGCCTCAGTTGGCCTCATGGATGGACCGATTCTGTTTGCACATAGAAAACTAATAGGAAGAAAGCTGGGCCTGAATCTTCACCATGATGATGATGTGTGTGTGTGTGTGTGTGTGTGTGTGTGTGTGTGTGTGTGTGTGTGTGTGAGTGAGAGAGAGAGAGAGAGAGAGAGAGAGAGAGAGAGAGAGAGAGTCCAATAGATATACAGGTGGGCCCCCATATCCATGGATTTGCTATCCACGGTAGGGAGCCATCGATGTGTTAAAATATGTGTTTTTTTACATATACCTGCAAGGAATATTTTCCTACAGAAGCACTCACAAAGGCCATCCCTCTCCTGTAGGGTGAGGAGTGGTATAATCCACTCTGCCACCTCAGGATTTCACCATTGCATCTGGCTGCATAGTCAGAGGCTGCAGCCGCATGAAACAACTCTCCTCATGTCCTGGCATCGATCATTGCAATACAGGTGGGCCCCCATATCCACGGATTCGCTATCCACGGTTTCAGTTATCCACGGATCGCGGGACCTCCCCAGGCTTTTACTTTTTTCCCAGTAAGCTTTGTTTCTTCCTTAAACAAACAAGAGAAGTAGCCTCTGGCTGCTTATTGCAGGCTAGTAGAATGAGACTAAGTCCTAGAGAGACTCTGCAAGGTTAACAGAAACCTTGCAGAGTCTCTCTAGGACTTAGTCTCGTTCTACTCGCCTGCAATGGAGGCTGCTTCTCTGTTTGTTTTAAGGAAGAAACAAAGCTTGCTGAAAGAAAAATAAGAGCTGGGGGGCGCACATGCCTGCCCACAGGGGAGGCAGGGTGGGGGCACCTCAGGAAACCATGGAGGGGGGGGTTTGCTCTTATCCACGGTTTCAAGTATCCACGGAACGGCCTGGAACATATCCCCAGCGGATATGGGGGGAGTACTGTACCACTTGCTGATCATGTAGCTTGGTCCTAAGATGAGCAGAACAAAAGCAAAAGAGAAAAGTTGATTTAGGAAGAATAAAGGTGGGAAGGAACATCAGCAAAAAGAACAGAGTTGGAGAGATCATTGCATGGAGACTATTGGAAGCCCCCTCCATACCTACACTTTCCAACAAGAAGTGTTTCTTCCAGCAGTAAGCACTAGCAGATAGAAATAATTTTTTTTTATCCTTCTCTCCTAACAATAGAGTCTAGGTCAGCAATGACTACTAGCCACAATAGCTAAATGGAACCTCCAGGTTTAGAGATAGTATACCTTGGAATATTGTTTGCTCCACAGCAATTACCAGGGAAGAGCTATTGCCTTATGCTTGTTGTTGGAAACAATTCTGCACTAAGTGGATTTTGAGCTGATCATGGCAGTTCTTGTAGTCTTAACTTCAGCAGGAAAGTTCTTTGCCTCAGGACTGTCTGCATTTCCAATTCAGTTTATTCACCATTGTGTTGTCAGTGCCAACAATATAGAGATGAAGTACTTTACTTCTGGAATAAACCACTGCTGTTTGAAAGTGTAGATGTGATTTGTACCCATGAAATCAAGGATAAGAACATAAGAAGAGCCCTGCTGGATCAGGCCAAAGGCCCATCTAGTCCAGCTTCCTGTGTCACACAGTGGCCCCACCAGATGCCTCAGAATTGGTCGTTGCCAAAGGCCTCTTAGTCCACACACAGCAACCTATGGCTGACTCGCATATGCATGTACGTCCCTTGACCACTGCATGCTTGATAACTCTTCGATTCATATTTTATTTATTTATTTATTTATTTAAGGAATTTGTAGCCCGCCTTTCTCCCGAGGGCACTCAAGGCGGCTTACAACATAGTAAAATACTTATAAATACATTAAAACAATTAACATATCTTAGTCACAAGCTTACTAACAGTGCATTCCTATACATGTTTACTCATAAATAAGTCCCATTGTATTCAGTGAGGCATACTTCCAGGTGAGTGTGTATAGGTTTGCAGCCTAAGTAGCTTTCGGTAATTCACTATACCTTAGTTCCCCAGCTTTAAATACTGAATGCAATATAGGGATATTTGTCTACCTCATAGGGTTGTTGTGAGGATCACTGGGATAATGTAAGCATGATAGGAAACGCAAATAGAAGCAATGTAAAAATGCTTTTTGAAAGAGCTCTATAAATGCTAAATATTATAATGAAGGCAACCAGAGATGGCGATCCTGAGATGTGAAGGACTAGCAACTTGAAGTTTATCTGATGAGCAACACTGGACAGACGGGCAGCCCTATCCTATTCCACACCAAAACAGTGGGGTCACATGGCCCATGTTGTATCCTTTGTTATGTTTGCTTTGGTCTGGCTGCTATTGGTTTTATGACTTTGATAGCAGTTTGTTAAACCCTGTAAGCCACCTTGAATTTTCTTGTATACTGTATAGAGAAGTAGTGGGCTATAAACCTTGGTATATGTTAACTATTTACTTCTCCTCACTCTCCTATAAAACACTGAAAGCTTTAAAAGCACAGTGGGCATATTTAGTAGTACAGATGTATTAATATTTTTAATAATAGAGTATTCCTAGCAGTAACTGTTATAATATTAATGCATCCTTTAACAAGCTAAACTGCTAAAGGCACACACATATCCACAACGGCACAACCTGTTTTCAACTGCCATAGCATAACTGTATTTACTGCAGTGTCTTAGATTAATTAGCGCACATTAATTCATGTCAGCTCAAGCAGGGGGAACAAATGTGAGGAGGTTCTATTATTTATCAGGCTCTGGGAATATTTGCTAAAGCCTAATCATGGAGAGTGAGGAGTTTCTCTAGGAATTTTAGTCAGCTGCAGGGATGAGGAAAGACAGGTTTGTTCCACTGCCTGAGCATCTACCCTGGAGACAGAATCCACATGGGATCAGGCAGCCATCCCATGGCACTCCTGCCAACAATGGTCCCACTGGAGTCTGGCCAGTTAATTATGGTCTCCTGCTAAGCGTAAGGATGTACAACACAACCAGTTCCCCATGCTATCAAGTTACATATTTGTCAGTAGCAGGTGAGGCAGCCTCCAAGCTCTAAAGCTGGAAACCCATCTTTTGAGGGGGCAGGTTCGCGGAGCTACTGCAGCCTACCAATCAGAGGAGAGGGGGAGGAGAGTGGTTGCATGCCAATCAGAACTACCTCCAATCACCGTGGAGGTTATATTCCAAGGCTTATTCGGCCAATCGGAGCGCGCTTGTGTTTAACCAATCACAGCTGCGCTTTCTTAAGAAGGCGGGACAGCAGGAGGGACAACAGGCGGGAAGACACTCCTTCCGAGCAGCTCTGCGCGCAGAGGCAGGGGGCTCTGCGTGTAGTGTAGTTCCGGCCTTAGTTCTTGGAGACTAAGCTGTTTTATCCATTACATAGCCATAAACCTAGGTTTGCTACTGACTAGACAAGCACTGCTGAGTGCGGATACCAATTTGCAGCTCTCTACCTACCTGTACATATGTTTGCAAATATATAGCATGTGTGCACACTTTGCATTTAAAACAATCGTAGGTGTACATCTAATAAACATAAGCTGTGACACGGCCTTAAATATTATTTATTTATTTATTTATTTATTTAAAGAATTTATACCCCGCCTTTCTCCCAACAAGGGCACTCAAGGCGGCTTACAACACAGACATTAAAATACATATATACACATTAAAATAATTAAAAACAATTAATTAAAACAATTTAAAATAAACAACCCCAGTGGGTCACCTGAATTTACATTTGTTAAAAGCCATTTGTTAAAAAGTCAGCCCACCGTGTCAGACATCAAAAACTATCCTAAATAAAAACGTCTTAAGGCCCCGCCGAAAAGTCTCTAAAGAGGGAGCCGTTCTTAATTCCAGGGGGAGGGAATTCCATAATTGGGGTGCCACAGCCGAGAATATTGAGTGCGTGTGGGAGTTTGGCAATACAGGGGAGTCCAGCCTAGTCATGGATCTCATAAGTGTCTCTCAGTAAGATTAATTCGAAGCATGGTGGTTTGTTGGGATCAGATACAACATTATTGTTTGAAGGGAGTGGAAGACAACAGGCAAAAGGAAGGGGAAACAGGCAGGAAGGGAGACAGCTGGGGAAACAAGCAGGAAGCAACGGAGTGAAGCAGATAGAGAATGTTAAAGTTAGCAAAGGCCTAGTTCTGGCCTGAGAATATTTATATAGCCAAGTTGCTTCAAGAAGAACCACCAATGAGCTGCCTCAGGGTGTGGCTGTTATGCAAGAACTGGGGAAGGAGAGCTTTTCCTTCCATTTTTAATAATATTGAGTAGAACGCACCACAAGCAAAGAACAGATGAACTGCAGAGAAAAAAAAATGCTTTCAAAGCATATTGGTTGAGACAGCTCACATGCAAGACAGCCACTTCACATACAGTATTGTTGTGGGGAAAGGGGAGTGGGGAGAAGTTACGCATTATAGTCTAAGACAGGGGTTCTCAACCTTTGGAGGCCCGGGAACCCCCTATCACGGTCCTATTTTCTGAAGTACCTCCTGCTAATTAACTGCTGATTAATCAATTAATTAGGTAATTAATTGTTAAATTAAAAAGTACTAAAACAATTTTAAACGTGAAAAAAATGCCTTATTTAACTCTGTGTGTGTGTGTGTGTGTGTGTGTGTGTGTGTGTGTGTGTGAGAGAGAGAGAGAGAGAGAGAGAGAGAGAGAGAGAGAGAGAGAGAGAGAGAGAGAGAGAGAGAGAGAGAGAGAAGGATCTCTTTTTTTCCTCCAAGTCACACTTCCCAAAATCAGCTTCTCCCTCCCCACCCCACCAAAATACATTTTCCAAAGTACAAAAATAAGCCCAAAACCAAAACCAGAGAGATGGAAGGGCTCCGAAAATAATTACGATTTAAAATCCATGTTAACACTTAATTAGCTGCAGATGGGGCAGATAAGGGGCAGGGCTTGGCGTACCCCCAGCAAGAGGTCCGCGTACCCCTAGGGGTACCCGTACCACAGGTTGAGAACCTCTGGTCTAAGAGAAAGATCAGAAAATATAGAAGAGGGACTTTTAAGCGAATTCTTCTATCTTACATTTGCTTGCAAATTTTCAAATTCTATTTGGTAATTTTGATATTAAACTTAAGAGGTAAATTTATCCTGGGACAACTACTATCACCTCTCCTAGGACTACTAAAAATTTCAAGTGAACACCCGCATCAGGGTAATCGCAAAAGCCCAATGAAAACAAGCCCTAAATTGGCTGGACAGACTGCAGTCACCGCCACCTCTCCCCACCACCACCTCTACTGTGCTGTTTTAATTAAAGCAGTTTAAAAACTGACTGAAGTTAAGCAGACTACACAAGCAGATAAGACTGTTTGAGTAAGTACAATACAAAAGAGAAATTGCCTCTAAACATAGGAGCCTCAGATCCCCATTCATCCTCTACCACAGAAACTGTTTTCCTTGGTTTGTTTTTTCTGTTCTTTGTTGTAACCAACAAACAGCTTCCGTTGCAGAAACAACAATCTGGTTTCTTCTGTGTTTAGAGGGGTCTTGTTATTTCTATAACCTGCTGTCTTCTCTGATCTTATCCAAGCCCTGCTGAGTTTGAAGCTGCAGGGCCAAAGTAGCACTGAGAAGAAGCCTTGCCTCTTCAAAGGACATATAATCCTGTGTAGGCCCTTCCGAATATGTTTTCTATGCATAAGGATCAACCTGCTGGCAGAACTAGAATGGGTGGTGGGTGACAAGCCAACACAAATCCAACTGCTTCTAAGCCTGCCCTGGGCATATTTTACCTCTTCATAAAACATGTACTTATGGAATTCATTGTCACATGACATGGGGAGGGCTACTAGCTTAGGTAGCTTTTAAAAAGGATTCAACAAATGAATAATTAACAATGATTTTTAGTCATGATAATTCATTGGAGCCTCCATGTTAGAGAGGTAGTATATCTCTGAGCAACAGATGCTAAGGACAGCTAAGTGAATAGAATAGCCATCAGTTTTTTGCCCTTCTCCTGAGCTTCTGAAGGCATTTACTGTATTTTTTGCACTATAAGACGCACTTCCCCCCCCAAAAAAAATAGGGGGAAAAAGCGTGCGTCCTATGGTGCGAAGCCTGGGCTTGGGGACGCTTCGGGGAGGCCTGTGGGGACTTCGGGGAGGCCTGCACGAGCCCCCACAGGCCTCCGCGATCTTCAGTTCGGCTGAAAACAGCGATTTTCGGCCATTTCCGGAAATGGCCAAAAATCGCTGTTTTCGGCCGAAGTGAACACCAGGGAGGCCTGCAGAGGCTCGCGCAGGCCTCCCCGAAGCCCCCACAGGCCTCCCCGAAGCGCCCCCAAGCCCAGGTAAGTAAAAAACTTTTTTTCTGTATTTTATGCTCCATAGGATGCATGCGTCCTATGGACCGATGCGTCCTATGGAGCGTAAAATACAGTATCTGGCTGTCCTTGGAAACGGTAGACTGGTCCAGGAAAGCAACTCTTATGTTCTGATATAGGCACTAGGGACCTGCAGCCAAAGATTTGGTTCACATGTTGTATTCAGTATGTAAAAATTAGCTACATTTTTTGGCCTTTCTTGTCCACCATACTCTATCCTATTCTGTTCATTCTCAAAAAAAATCTTGCTGTTAAAAAATCTTGCTGGATTCTGAAGCTACTAATATTCTGTTCTACTTCACTTGAAGACGCCAGTCTTTAACCCATTTGGACACTTGCAGATTATTAAGGAATGTATCCTAAGTTTTCCTTCCTTCTGTGGAAGAACTCTGCAAGGAGTCCTTCTGCAAGAGGAAAACTCCTTCTGCAGAAGGAAGCACATTTTGCAGAAGGAAGAACAAGAACCATAAGCTTATTATGTTGTACTGTTTAGAATACTGTATTTATACAGTTTTTAAAAAGGATTTTAAAGCAGTGTACCTGGAAAAATAAATAAATTGATGGTTCCCAGTCCCAATGGGACTTGCAATCTTAAAAGAGAGAGAGACCTAACTGTAATCGTTGCTACATTTCCTCCCCCCTCTCCCATACACACACAGGCTAAATATAAGAGGATCACCCTATGCTACAAAATGGACACATTGACTATAGTATAACTTCTAGATGGGATGTTTAGTATGAGATCCCCCCATATTCATATTTATTAACATGGAAACAAACATCTGTTAACAGGTTTTAAACAGATAAAGAAGTGATACAGCAGGGCAATAACTTCACATTTGAACAAATAATAGTGCATTTGTTAATCTTCCATCCAGTATGGTCATAGCTTAATTAGAAATATTATGCATCTGGGCATTATAGGAAAATAACTGCCTTTTTATTCCTGCAAAGTGATCTTTGTAATTTATTAAATAAGATTGCAGGTTTGCACGTGTTTGTGAGGTTATTTCTGTTTTTATGTCCACTGAGTGTGCGTGTATTTATCTGCTATGGATAAACATTTTTGTGGGTTTGTATAGGTATGTATTTGGCAGCCTTTTATGTAGTCGTGCATGAATGTTGATGTCTATGTATGTAGGTTATCCTTGCTAATAACTGTATATTTCTGTATGTTGTAACAATACAGTACACTGAGCGGTGTGTGTGTGTGTGTGTGTGTGTGTGTGTGTGTGTGTGTGTGTGTGTGTGTGTGTGTGTGTGTGTGTGTGTGTGATATTTTTATACATTCTGGGTTGTTGTTTTTTTGCTGCTGTTGCTGTATTTTGTTGCAAAGCATTGAGTATATTAATACAGTATACATGTGTGAATGCTGTTACATATAATGTGTGTAATTGTAGGCATTGGTTGTATGTCCTGATTCACATTCAAACATATCACTTGATTTCCCTACACTTCATTACTGTACACTTGATGACTTGCAGCTGAATGTATGAACTGACCTCACTGAAAAGCATCTGGTGTTGGAGTAATGTGAACTGAGCTAGAAGTTGTGTGTAGTGTTAGAACTGTGGTACCCTGTTCACCCATGAAGACTGCCACTTCATGTTGTCACCAAGTGCTGAAAATATGTAGTCAATCACACAAACCTGTGGGCTGTCTCACACATCACGAGTATATGGACCACTCAGACATCCTACCCAACAATGCTTTTCAGTCAGTTCACACATTCATCTGCTATGCACCAGCACTTATTTCACATGTTCATATTTCTCACTTCACTAGCTTGCATGTGTGAATGGGCCATCACGCATATAGTACCATGGATAGAACTTCCCTATTAACCTAGACACGTGTTAGTTCACATATTCGTCTGCCAGGCACCAATGATTATGACTCATATGACAACTGGAAGCAGTATGATGGCTTATTCACACATGCAAGTTAGTGACATGATAAACATGCCTGTGTAAAACTAGTGCCTGGCCAATGAGGGAACTAACCTGGTTAAGAAATATTGTATTTCAGGTGATGTGGAGCAATACATATTATAAATATGTAGACAGCGTGTTCACACATACAAGCCACTACAATTTGCAAGCGAGGAACATGTATGTGCAGCTATTCTTTCTTGCATCGATTGTGCATTTCTGCTGCTTTTTTGTCTCAAATCTCACCATAGCTATGAATTCCCCTTGGGTGGTCTTAAGCAAGATGCATTCGCTCCAGCACTCTTCTGCACCCTAATAATCACAGTACTGGGGTAATTGTACTGACCCTATCTAAATGTAATTTCATTTTGAACATAGTAATGACTAACTTCCCTGATCATGACTAGGGCTGCAATCCTATACACACTTACCTGTGAGTAAGTCCCATAGATCTCAATGGGACTTCTGAGTAGACTTGCATAGGATTGTGCTTTGTGCTGTAAGTAAACTTAAGAAACAACCTATGTTAGGTGGAGAGTTTGAGCACTTTAGAAGTCTGTGCAAATGTTAGTCTTTGGTTATGCTTGTGTGTATTGTCCTTAATCTGGGCGGGCTGGCTGGCTGGCTGGCTGGCGTGCGTGGGTGCACTAAGATTGGTACCAACTGATGTGGTATCTTATCTACACACGATAGGTCTGTATACAATTCTCAGGTAGGTTGACCGTTGAAGGTACCGAATTGTTAGTCAAAGAGCATTGGAAGGGATCCTGGCAACAGGTCTTATTCTCTCCTGCCTGCTTGATTCTGTTTTAACCCAAGTTGGCATTTCAGATTTGACCCTCCCCGTCTTGCTGATGATGTGAAAAGTTTTTCTCTCCTCCCCCCCCCGGCAAGTCTCCTTCCTTCCCATCTTCTTGTGGCTGCCAGAGGCGCCCTGCCCTGACAAATTGGGTGTGCGATTGGGAGCCTAGAGTTCAATTAGCAAACACACTGAGCGAGCCATCGGCGTAAGTGACCTTACAAGTTTAATTAACGTCCCATCATTATGAGAGATTGAGATCAAACTGCCGTCACTTTGATAAATTAACAAATTATCATCCCGAGTCCTCCACCCCCCACTTCCAACAACCCGAAGAGTATGTTCGGATCCACTTCGCTTGGCCGGATTTTTGGGTCTCGGCCGCTGCGAGCAATTCATTCTTTCCTTTTTTCCCCCCCATTTCTTCCTTCTCTGTCTATATATATACTGCCTCTGCCTGCTTTCTTTGGGGAGGAGGGAGTGGGCAGATCTTGAATCAAACTTGACGGTTCTTCTCACTCTTCTTAACGCCCCGATTCTAAACGCAGAGACCTGGAACTAAGTAAGATCCGTTCAGTTTATTGGTATTTGGAGGTTGGGAATCGTTGGTAAAGTCTCCAAACTATCCTGGAGGAATACCTCAGATTTCAGAGAGTACAGTACTAACTAAGCGCGGGAGTCTAGCTGAAGACGTTGGGCACAGACAGGAGGGTCTGAGCAAGTCGTCCGTCCGTCCCCACTCTCTCCCCCCCCCCCCCAACGGGACCAGTCCAAAGGAAGAGGCCAGATTCGTGCCTGCCATTCAGTACAAAGAGAGCCTGGGCAGGACATTTTCCCCGGTTGGATCGTGACTCTTACGTTCAGGCCTTCCATCTCTCTAGATCCAAAAGTGGAATGGAAGTAAGAATATGTTTTAGGGTCGAGAGAGAGACTGCCAGTGCGTGCGTGCTCTGACTCAAAAAGGCCTTCCCTCCGTTTCCACTTCTGTCGTTACTCCGTAGTGAGACCACCCTAGGGAGGTTAGACTGCTGGAGCAAAACACCATAGAGTCTTATAGCACGTTGAAGACTCATCATTTATTTCTGCATTAACTTTGTGGACTTGGACCCCCGACTCAAATGAAGCTTGAAATGTGTACTATTACATAATAGTAAGTTATGTTTTTAAAGGTGTGTGCTTAAGATTTTAAGTGCACGCCTAAAAATACTAAGAGTATGACAACAGGTATTCGGAAAGTCGTGTCACACTCAGAAGTCCGGATTGGCAGCAGGCAGACTGCAGCATCTCGTTGTTGCCTGTAATCTTGGTGGCACGCTCTGGTTTGTTGCTATAGAATGTGTGAAGCCACCCTGAATACTGGGATGGGATAATACTGGGTTTAGCTTTTTTTAAAGCAAAACGTTGGTTTTACTGGAGATAACTAGGGATAAGAGAGGGACCCTCTAGTAGTGCTACTTCTTCCAAGCCTGAAGAACATGGGGTCCGAGATGGGGGAGCATTAAGGAGTCCGTTCTTTCGGATCCGAAATTCTCGGACATACATTTTCCACGTATCTATGTCACTTGAATAAGGGCATGTTGTTCACACGAACACGTACGCCATCTGATCGGACTACTCAACACTCAGGCAACTGAAAGCGTGTGAACGGGTTCCTCTGAAAAGCACAGAGGCAGCGACGGCATTCGGTTAACCCAAAGCCAGTGGGTGTTCAATGGCTTATCATCCACCCATACGGGGGTCATCATTTGATGCCAACCTTTATGAACTCCTCTAGCGTCCCATGCTAGAGAGAGAAGCTGAATTTCTTTCTTTCCTCCTCCCCGCCTCTTCATTTCATCTCTTATTTGTTTTGCAATCGACACTTTCTCCCTTGAAGCTTAAAGCCAACCCACCCCCTCCTTTCCCAAAACTCTCCCCCCAACATCCGCCTGCCCCCTCTCCCTTTCCCTCTGGGATCAGAAACAGCACAAACAGCCCTGCAGCCTCTTGGATGCTAATGATAAACCAAGGTTTGGGGGGGGGGGGAAGGGGCTGGTAAAACGTTGCGGAATTAAATCGAGAAAATATAGGTTTCTAAACAGAATTGGGAAGAATATTTTCTTTTAGAGGGAAAGTAATTGTTTTAATTTGGGGCAGGGGTGGTAGAACTTGGAAGGGTTTTATAGAAAGATGCATACCCCACCACCATTCTGGAATAAATTGGAAGATGGGATGCAAAGTAAAAGGCAGCTAGGTCAACTAAGGATAAGAGGAGCACTTAAAGGGGAACTTTTGGGGTGGGTCCCCCCCTCTTCTCGCCCGTAGCGCACTGCCTTTGGCTCGGAGCTGGATGGGGAGAGTAGCTTTGATGTGACTGAAGAATTCTCCAGCCCCCACCCCTTACTTCCCGGCCCCCTTTTGCGTCCTTGCCATAATCTGGCGCGTATTAGAGTGGCCTAATTGCAAATCGATGCCGTTCGCAGCCCGCTGGGTGTTTGCAAAGTGGTTGAGGATGTTAATACCAGTTCAAACCCACCCACCCCCAACTTCACCAAACCAGTGGCCCTGAGGTTCTCCCGCACCATTCAGATCCACAAATATGGATCTGGCTAACCTAATTGGGTCTTGGTACACTTTGGGTCTTGTTTTGGCTACACTTTGCTTTTCTTGTTGTCGTTAATCTAGTAGAACGCATGGAAACAACATTTCCCAAGAGAGAAGCACTTTCTCGTGCGGTTTTGGAGACACTGACGCAGGGCAGTGCGTGGCCACCCTGTCCCCGTCCCCCCCCCCCCCCCCAGCCGCTTGGCCTCCTCAGTTCTTCAGGAAAGGAGCATGGTATCGGATCAAAGTGACGAGATTGGAGGATTGGGACCTCCCTTTCTGAACTCGAAATGGTGCTTTCTCTAATCTCCTTTGCAAACAGAGCAGCGCTTTGCAGTGCGCTCTGGCATACTTTGCGCACGGTCGAGGGAGTGGAGAAAGGGACGGTCATCCTAAAGGTACTTACTAGGGAATAAGTCAGTGGATCTTTGTGATCCTGGCTCTCCAGTTCTCCAAAACAGGAGCTCGGGAAATATTCAGTCAACGGTGGCCGAGTCCTGATGAGACTGATAGCCAGGCGACAAATGTTTCCAGGCTGGCCCTAGCATCAGATGTCACCCTGTCAATAGCTGACAGACAGAAGACTGAGTCGCACATGCATGCATCTTCATCATCTGATGACTGCAATATCTAGGGATGACTTCGTCCTAGATATAACACCGGAGCTTGCTTTTCTTTAAAAACATTTATATCCCGCTTTTCCCTTTTGCAACAAAAGACCTAAGGCGGCGGCTAACAACGATAGAAACACAATAAAACTTTCGTATTATTCTCACGCTACAACACGATAACTAGCCACTGAACGTGTGGACCGCCTCCTGGGGGTATGATCATTTAAAAGTTAGATCTGTAGTTGCCTGCTGTATTCACACGTGAAAGAATACACGTGATGTGTGGATCAGATAGCAGCCTGAGTTATGGCAGTTGAAAAACCACAAAGCGAGCCTTTGTGTAACCCAACATCACCGCTGGCAACACTTTTCGCTAGTGAGTGGAGGTGGTTTCTGCCGCGTTCAGCTGTCCATGGTGTGTTCTTCTGTGTCACCTTCCAGAGACTGCTTAGCAGAGGAAGTTACAGAACCTTCTCGCTACCTGTCTTCGCGTCCGTGTGGAAATACCCTGTCTTCCCTACTCCTCGACTCTCGGAGTCTATTGCGCAGCCAGTTTTATTTCAAAGTGTGTCTTTTTGGCCCACACCACACCCGCTACTTGGTAGGCAGAACGGCTGGCTGGGGGCTGTAGCAGCGCCCGACCGCTCGCCGTGCTGCGTGCAGCCCCCAGGGGATTCGTCGCTCTGCAGCCAGCCAGCCAGCAACGTTTTCCCCTTCGCCTCCCTCCACTGACAAAAGGGCGTCTTGGTTGGTTTTTACATTTTCTTGACATGGCGAAGAGTAACCCTTCGTGTCAGGCTATTCCAGTCCCCGAGTGGTGGGTGCGCTTCTTCGCGTAGAGGAGCCAATCTCCAGCCAAGGGAGATGGAGAGCGGGCGCCGGTGGAATGGGACTTCCCCTATCATTCTCCATGTGTGGGGTGGATGAGTGGATAGACAGAAGGAAGGAAGGATTTGGCCTGTGAAATTAATGTGGGTGGGCGGAGAGAGAGAGAGAGAGAGAATCAAGAATGGAGCTGAATGGATAGAGAAGGAAGAAAAATTATACGGGCCCGGGGTATAAAGAACTTTATGAGAGGTAAACAGGCAAACACGTTAGGTAGATAAGCTAGATAGAGGAATGGAAAGATAAGACTGACTAGGGATTTGTTGACGGATTGAATATATATCAATAAGACGAATGCCTGATTTAAAACATAAAAAGAAATGTGCTTGACCATCCCTTCACTGACCTGGAATCTTTCTCTCTCCTAGTCCCAGATAAGTACGACTGTCTGTAGTTACAGTACTTAGTGGTAAGGGAAATGTACCTGTAAGAAGAACCTGTAGCTACTCAGAGGCGCTCTAATATTTCAGATATAGAGTTGGAAGGGGCCTTCAAGGTCATCTAGTCCAACCCCCTGCTTGAAGCAGGAAAATCCTCTCTAGAGCATCTCCAAAAAGGTGCCGGTCAAGCCTCTGATCTGCTTGAAGACTTCCAGCAAGGGAGAACCTGCCACTGGGGGGGGGGAGAGGAAGAGGGAGACAGAGGGAGAAAAGTGAGATTGGGAATATAGTTCAGTTGGCCATGAATAAGGTAGGCAGGATATAAGGTATTATTATGTAGCAACGCTGTAAGGCGGGCCTCTGTAAGGCGAGGCTAATAGTCTCCACCACACTGTGAGGGCAGAAGACGACTAAGGAGGACTCAATCCTATCCAATTTATGCCAATGCCACCGTTGTAACTAGCGGCGCAGCGAGAACGGGACTGGGGGCCCCAGAACGGAAAGGGGATTCAAATCCCCTAGGGGGATTCCCCTAACCCCAGTCCCGTTCTCGCTGCGCCGCTAGTTACAACGGTGGCATAAGTTGGATTGGGCTATTGGACTGAGAACTAGCACCTTGCTGAGGTGAGAGTTCTAAGGGATTTGCAGCTGGGCGCAGGCAGGATTCACACAGAATGGGCGCTCCAAGATGGATGCATGGGCATCGAATGACCACGAAAGACGGTGAAAGGAAAACCCACGCGAAGATTGCTAGGACACGTAGCCCCCGATGGTCGCGCGACTCTCGAGCTCCCTCTAGGCGCGCTGGCCGGACCTACGGAAGAGACAGGTTGCCCTACTTGAAAATCCACTCTAGTTGCTAGGTAAGCTGCAGGGCTTCCCAGTTCCCTTCCCAAGGACTGCTCAGTCTGTCTCTCTCTTTCCGCTGAATCCAATGAGGCCAAAGTTTTGCTAGCGCGGAGGGAGGTACGCCTTTCTTCACTGTGTACTCAGCAATGGGGGGGGGGGGAGGTGGAGATAGAAAGGAGTGGTTTCATCTCCCCGGATCCAGAGTGTATATATTTATTTATGATACTTGGTGCTTCGGGAGATGTTCATTAACGGAGAAATTTCAAAGGGAACCAAGAAGCCTGAAGGGATTCTTGGGGGGGGGGGGGGGGAGCCGAGAAAGGAGGTAGGTGATGGTGATAGCACTGAAATTTACTAACTGCTGGTGGTTTCCCTTCGTTCTTTTTTTCTTAAACAATCAATAAATAAAAAAACAGCCACTCAGGAGCAATTTTCACTTTTCTCCTCCACCTTCATTCATTTAACAACTCCCTCCTTCTTCATCCTTTTTCTCCTTCACTAGTTCAGACAGTCTCTACTTTCTTGGTCATACTTATAATCCCCCTTGCCCTTTCCTTAATTCTCTCCTTCCTCTCCCCCCATTATTTTCTTTCCCCACTTTTCCTTCGATAAATTATTTTTCCTTTTCTTCTGTATTTTTTATTCTATATCCATTCCTTCCCATTTACCTTTTTTGGTCGGTTTGTTGGCTGAATCCATTTTGTCATTGTTTATACCTTCTCATCAGCTCTTTTTCTTACCTTCTGACCCCCAGAGAAATTGGGGAACTACCTGCCTGCTGCTAGTTAATTCATAGTTTATATAGCCAGAAGGAAGTTGATTAAAGGATAGTTAAAATAAGATGAATGTACATGAGTGGGGATATCTGGAATTAAACAGCAACAAGAAGATTTTTAAAATATTAGATCTGGAATGTATGGTGAAAGTGAAAGATCGGATTAGGGCAGTGGGGTTCGGAAGTGTGACTACAGGAACTCAGACCAAAACTTATCTATAAACCCCTTGTTAGCCTTCTCCCACTTGCAGGGAATGTAAAGAATGCCAGGGAATGCCAGGCACCTGTCTCTCTTCATTGGCACACACCAATTTTTTTAAAACAATTTAAAAAAAAAAATCTTTTCAGAGTTTCCCACTCTCTTTAACAAATAGCCCCAGATAGCCACAACCATCTGTTAGATTAGGACTCTAGTGCTATTGTTCAAAAGAAGCCCCACCTATTTCTCACCCCCAACGGCAGAGTGGTTTTTTTTTTTTTTTGCCCTCATTTCGACACTCTCCCTTCTGTCTTTCTCTCTCTCCCTCTCTTTCTGACTTGCTCTTTATTTTAGAAAGATCAGAGAAAATATGATTTTTTTAAAAAAGAAAAATCAATTTTAATTTCAGTTTAGAAGATTGTGTTAACAGGGGAGTGAGATGGGCCATATCACTTTAGTTGTCTCTCTCATTCAGCCTGTATGCCTTTCTTTCTCTGCATTGTCCAGACTTTCTCAGAAATGCACATTCCCAGCTTCACCGATCTTTCTTTTCTCCAGCATTCATGAAATGAAGCGTTTTTTCCAATCCACTCCTGAAACATATCTGCTTCGTTATATATCCTTGGATATTTGAGGGAGGGGTGGAAATATAGTAATTTGTCAAGACCAGCATTTCGACGAATATTGTAGTCTTTAAACACTCCAACTTTCAAAGTAGGTCTTTTGTCCATGTTTCTCCCTACACGCACCCTTTCTTGGAATAAAAGGAAGGAGTTGAGACTACCCTCCTCTGCCGTCATTTTAGTCTCGATGGGATAGCTCATAAGCCGCGTCTCTCTCGGAAGATCACTTGCGCTTTGTCAGGAAGCATAATAAGGCTGCCGTCTTATGCCCATTTTCTTTCTTGAGAGTAAACCCTATTAAGCAAAAGATCCGAGTTTAGGATGAGACTGTCAGTCTTCATTTCCCCATAACTAACTTTCGTTGTTGTTCGGGATATATCTAAGCTTGCATTGTGTTGCGCTGCAGACTAAGGTGGGCTAGAAGCCTACCAATCGCCTTCGCTGTTCGCAACAGTCTCTTGTTCCTTCCCTCCTGTCGAAATTTGGGGTACAGTCCAGCCGAAGTACATAACTTTTTACATCTCATGGAGTTTCCACAGGAGCGCTAAGGTTATAGTTCTCTGCACATTCACAGGGGTGTAAGTCCCCCCCCCCAAACTGGACTTGTACTACTTCGGAGTGCTTTGTGCACAGCTTTTCCCATGGGAGAGATTTATTTATTTATTTATTTTTCACATTTTATACCGCCCTTCCTCCAAGGAGCTCAGAGTGGTGTACATATTTCCTCCCCACCTTTTTGTCCTCACAACAACCCTATGAGGTAGGTGGGGCTGAGAGATAGTGACTGGCCCAAGGTCACCCAGGAAGCTTCGTGGCTGAGCGGGGATTTGAACCTGGATCTTCCAGGTCTAAGTCCGACTCCCAAACCACTACACACCATCCTGGCTTCTCATTATAAGTGCTTTGAGACAGGAACTATCGCTGTTTCTCTGTAAAGCATACCCAACCCTGATAATTCTTCTAATACAGCTGGCTCAAGAAAGCAAGCCAATTCATAACGCCAGGGAAAGACACGGAGCTCGTTCTAAATCGTTGAACTTTTATTTAAAATTTTAGGATTTCTCGCTATCTCACCCCCCCCCCCCTTGTAGTCCACAAACTGGCTCTTGGCTCTTATAAGGCAGCGTTGAGCTGTCCCAAAGTGTTGAGTCCTATAGTCAGATAGAAGTCTGACGCCACACCTGAGTTCTGTCGCCTGGTTTGTTTCGTTGCAGCCTAGCCTAACTCACGTAATTCCTCACTCGGGTAGTATTTCCAATTTGATATAGCAAGTAGTAAAGAATGAGAGCTAAACCAGCGGGATCTAACTAGTTTTTGGAATTTTATTGCCATGTTGTTGTAGGTGGTTGTCTTAATACTCTGTCTAAGCTGACTTGAGTTTCTAAAAGGCGAAATACCGGTATAAACTGGAAGAATAAGTGAACAAGCTATTTGTACTTACAGTATGTGCAATAATCTAGAGATGACAGTTATATATACATATACGATGCCTTACTTCCTTCATCTTGTTGCATCGTGACTATATGCTACAAGAAATATCTATAGAGCACCTGTATGAGACAGCGTATACATTAGACAACAAGATCCAACCAAATTTCTCCCCATTTCTTACTGTAACTGAATCTAATTATATTGAAATGGTAGCATATTCTTCCTTTCTTTACCCCGTCCCTTCCTCCCTTCCCTTCCTCTATTGTATCCTCGAGGGTCGAATTATAGATTGTATGTCCATTGGGGCAGAGATCTGGCCTCTTGTACTTTGTAGAGCACCATGCACTTTAATGGAGCAACAATAACGTTCCATTTATTCTAATAGGAAAGACACTAACAGCTAAAAGTTCTTCCACTGAATTCAAGGGGATATTCAAAGTGTGTTGCTTGGTGGATCGGGCCCACTATAGTTTGTATCAAGAACGTTATTAGCACATTATACAGAATTATAGATCATATGGGTGTGGGTGTGAGTGTGAGTGTGAGTGTGAGAGAGAGAGAGAGATGTCCTATATGATCTCTAGAAGACAATAGTCGTATAGACTGGATAGAAATGTTGCTTGTATAATAAATAATAATTAATACACAATCACTGTCCATGGCGTTTTATGGAATTATATAAAGCCAGAAACTACGGTCACTGCCCCGAGGCCTTTACATTCTAAATTCTATACAGTTTGAGAACTGTTAAGCAGTTAAAGCTAGACGTTACTAAGTTTGGGAGGTAGAACATGCTCGCCTCATGTTACTCCCATTGCTAATAAGTTATTGTCAAATTATGATCCCTTTAGGACAGTTAGTTCTGGGTGGAATATATTCATCAGAGGTGTGTATGTGTAAGATATTGGATTTAGATTTAGAGAAAAATAATCTAAGGAGGAAAAGGAGGGACCAAATTGTCTGTGCCAATCTCGCTTTTCCATGGGGATAGGTGGGGTGGGACTGGGGCTGGGGGGGAGAGTGGAGAGTTAAGCCAAGAGCTCTGATGTACGGGGAAGGGGGGGTGGGGGAACCAAATAACACGAACTGTTGTTCGGAAAACTTCCAAGAGCATTAAAAATAATTAAATGAGGCAGCACGAGGTGGGAGGAGAGGAGAAGCCCTATTAGACTGTTAAAAAATAATTATTAATTACTTTACTTAATAAATTGCTAGCTTGCTTCCCGGCGAGCTGTTGGATGTGACCGTAGGAACGTGGATAGTATAATAAACAGCAGTTTTCCCAGTTGATCATCCATCCATCTATCCCTTACCAGAACGCTGGTCTCTAGTACTCTCCAATATCCACCAACACCTTCTACCCCATCTTTATCTCTTTTTGATCCCATTTCTTATCCTCCTCCTTCTAGCTGTGATCCTTACAGGGCATACTTAAGATAAACAAGGAGAAAGAAACCCCAAAGGGGGTGGCTCTTTTGCGTTCGCCCTTTTGTCTCTTACGTTTGTTTTCAACCCTCTCCTCCTCCCCCCCCCCCTTCCCAGTCCCACCATTTAGGGTGTCAGACGTTTCCCTTCCACTTTCCGCCTCCTGAAACTCAAGACGATCCTCCGCTGTTAAACTCGCAACCTGCATGTTTAAATATTTGTCCAGTATTTAAAGCCAGCTCGCTCGCTCCCTCGTCTGCAGGCTTTCCTTCCCTCGCCTCCTTCTCTGTCTTGTTAGAAGCAGGTATTTGAGTTTTGATCTGAGATTTCAGATCAAAGAAGCTTCGCTGGCTATTAGTTTCATGCCTCCGCATTGATCCCCCATTGATCGAGCGGAGTTTGCCCTAACATGTGTATAGGGGCTGCTTAGAACAGGCCTTGTGGAATGGGGGGGGAGGGCGTGGGGGGGAGTTTCAGCTCTGGGTTCTTTTGCCGGAGGTTATGGAACAATGAGGGGAGAAGGAAAAAACCTTTTCATCCTCCAAACGCCGCCGCTAGATATCCAAATCGATAATTAATGACAATGAATAATTTACAGTATCGATTTCCAAAAAAAAGGGGGGGGGAGGTTGGCAAACATATCCTTTAAGATGAAAAAAGAGAAACCGTAGAAACACTAAATCCCCTCTCCCCAATCCCCAAAATCACGGGAAAAGTAGTACCAGATCTTTGCATTGGAAAGTTAGATGAGATTAGCATTTCGAATCAAATGCGAGTAGGTGCGTGGGTTCCCCCCCCAAAAAAAAAAACTGTGTGCAGACTGTGTCTTGTATGTGTACATGGTAGAAATAGGCTTGTGTTGTCACGTGTACACACGTGTGTTTGTCTCTCTCCGGTGCGTGGGACTTGCCCGTGTGTGTCCAACCTTAAATTGGTGTAATTAGTAGATTAATCAACTGAAACTTTAGTTGATTAATCAGGTAGGGCCAGTTTTAATCTATGGATCTGAGAGTGAAGCGCAAACGTGTTTATTTTTGAGTTCTGGGGTCACACAGGGAATGTGTGAGAGATTATTAAAGGTGACCTAAAAATTGCGTTCTCCAGTAACATGGGTGCTAGCTTTTGATTCGTAAACTATACATTATCTCACCTTTTCTTCAGTATCTCAAAAAGACATCTATATTGAGGTTTTTGGTGACATGCAAATTAATTTTCAATTTAATCGATTAAGAGACAGATGATCAACTAAAATTATTTAATTGGTTTGTGTGTGTTTCCCTCTCTATTGTACACGTATGTTCGACATGGTGTGTGCATATGTGGGCAGGAGATGCAGCGTGAGTTACACAGTGAGTTAGCGTGTGAACGTGTGCATGTAGATTTTGTTAGCACGCGGGAGAAGTGCATGCGCTTGTGGCTCCGTAGTAGTTTATACTGATTTACAGCTAGCGTGATACAGTATACCCAATCACGGGAAGTTAAGCAAGTCCAGTGGACCTCTCAGCGGCGCTTGATTCCGACTAAACACTCTTTAGGGTTAGTCTGGAAGCTTTGTCGAACTGAAGATGAATAACAGATTGCTCTCGCTCGCTCTCGCTCTCTCTCACTCACTCACACACACACCTGGAATGGTTTGTTACAACTATGTACAGATGAGGGAGGGAAGGACTCATTTATTGGCGAAAATACTTGACCCTCACCGAAAACATGGCACCCAGACAGAAAATTAGAAAAAGGGATGTCTTGATTTTTTTTTGGGGGGGGGGGGGTTAAAATTGGTAGTTTCAAAAATGTTCGTAGTGAACTCTGTTAAGGGTGGACACAGGGAACATGTTGAAACCGGAACAAGAAACAAAAAGAAGAGAGAGAAGAAAAACTGGCAATGGAGGGGGGTGGGGATCGCGTCCTGAGTGCCGTGTGCTTTTTCTTCGTCTCTTTCTTTTTAAGATTTCAGGCTTGTGGAGTGCTGCTTTCCCCCCCTTTCTTTAGGAATATGCAGAGATGAGAGGGAGCGAAAAAGAGAAGGGGAGGGGAGAAAGGAGGGGTGTGTGGAGAAGGAGAAGGAAAGGGAGAGAGGGAGGGAGAGAGGGAGGGAGGGGGAAAGCAAAGAAGGGAAAATTCCCTCGGCTACTTGTTATAACATTTCTCCAGGAGATTGGAGAGAAGTTGAAAGCCTCGGTAACCGAAATCAAAACTAACAAGGAAATGATCTGCGCCTCTCATCTGGGCCCCGGCTCCTGGGGGCCTGCGGGGGGATCTGCTAGCTTCCTCTTTGATTTGTAAAAAATGCATTACCTCCCAAATCAAACGGAAAATTACTGGAACCAAGGACGAGAAGCTGGAAGGGGGGGGGAGGGAGGGAAGAGGAGGCGGCGGCGGCTTTGGTGACATTCCAGAAATGGGGGTGGGTGGAGATGGGGCGCCAGGATAAGGGCTGTTGTGGGAGAGAAAGTGAGAAAGGTAGGGATCCCCTGGCACTGGCGTGTAGTCGGAGAAAGCGCCATTTCGGAATTGGATGGAGCTGTCCCTAGTGCTGAACATTAGATGTGATGGAGACGATCCCGTCTCTCTCTCTCTCACACACACACACACACACACACACACCTGGAGCATCTAAGTCATACATCTTAAATACACCTGTCTGTCTGTCTTCCTTCTTAGTCACTTTCGAGTGTTGCTGTCGTGTTTTTCCTTCCTTTTGTTGCCATATATCCCACCCCCTCTTCTTTTTTTTGTCCATGCATCTCAAATTTCTGGAATCAGATTGTGAAATGTTTAATACAGAGATATACAGACGCTTGTGTGCCTGCGTGCACGTGTTTATGCAGGAAGTATAAACGCCTCCGGACGTCACGTGTAAAGATAGATAGAAATATATGGTAGAAGGGACAGCAGCCATCGGATGAACACCGGTAGATTTCAGTCTTGCCTGAATACCATCCTACATATCATGCCCCTAAGATAGGGCTCCTTGCTTCCTAATGTTCTGACTGGGACCTACAATCTAGAGATGCTGCTTTTCTAAAAGCAGCGGCCCAGCCCAGATCTAGAAGCGCTGTACAATCTAGAGGCGCTGTTTTTCTAACAGCAGTGGCCCAGCCTTGCTATACAATACCTTAAATAAAAGTTTTGGCACTTTTAACAAATATGATAGTATTTCTTTCTTTGAGGAGGGGATATGTTTCAGTTTACTGTTACAGGAGAGTGTGGGTTGATTTCCCCCCCCATCTATTTTTTTTAATTCAGTTTGAATTAAAAAAGAGTTATTAAAAAAGAGTTGAATTACAGGAGAGTGTGGGTTGATTTCCCCCCCCCATCTATTTTTTTTAATTCAGTTTGAATTAACTGAAACGTTGGGGTGGGGGCTGAAGGCCTTCGTTTTGAAGGGTGCCAAGAAAACTGACAGGAAACATCATACATTATCCCCCAAAATAGGTTGTAGTGGGTGGTCTTAGTTACCGTCTCCTGGGTTGGATCGGGGACTCTGGCTAATTCTTGGGGAATCCAGTTGTAACCAACATGGACGGACTCCATAAATCTGCGCATCTCCTGGATTTTCTTTTCGGTAGAGGGGAGTGTTCTGGATGTGGCAGGTGTTAGGTGGGTGAGGCTGGGGCCTTGTCAAGCCAGCTTACTTTTCGAATTTACTTTCACTTCTTGTAGGTAGACTCTCACTCTGCCACCTCTTCCCCACCCCGCGCTTTATGCTGGTGCTGTTGTGGTGGGGAAGTAGTTTCAAGCAAACACACGCCCCTAATGAAGATAAACGGAGCCGAGCCGAGCTCAGGCGCCGTAACCCTTTAAGATGCTGCCATCCAAACTTCGACTCTCCGCCTCCCCCCCCCCCCCATCGCCACCCAACCTCTCCCATCTAGCACATCTAGAAGCCGGTTAGGGAAGAAAGGAATGTGAAAGACGACGCAGAAAGAGTGGAGAAGGAAAGAAATGTGAGGGGCCAAGAAGGATAAAGAGAAAGAAGGGCACAGTGGACGAGGCCGGGAAGGAGGGGGGGGGGGAGGAGAGCGTCAGGGACCAGGAAGACGAGGGAAGGTGCGTGGAAGCAGGGAAAGTGGCAGAGACCGAGGGGGGGGGAGCTGAAAGGGAGGGGGAATGCGAGAAGGGAGGGAGGGGAAGAAAATGAAAAGGGGGAGAACGCAGGAGGAGGAAGAAGGAGCGTGAGGGGAGAGAAGGGTCGGAAATGGGGGCAAGAAGACGGAGAAAAACCGAGAGAAGGGGGGAATGAGTATGAGATGGAGAAGGAAGGAAAGACGGAGCGAGTGTGAAAAGGACAAGAAAGACAGGCAGGCGCGCACACACATGCGTCCTCTCTCTCTCTCTCTCTCTCTCTCTCTCTCTCTCTCTCTCTCGTGTCCGGGAGGCGAATCCATAAATGATGCGGCTCTCCGGCCCGCGTGTCACTCGCCAGGCGTCGAGCGGAGTCGCCCAGGGCACCGACTCCGCCGCGGTAATTATCTGACAGCCCGGCCAGCCGCGCGCTCGGCCCGGGGGTGGCTGGAGGGGGAAGTGCGGGCGAGGGGGGGGGAAGGAGGTGCGTTTCAGCCAACAAATAAGCTGGCTGGGGGGGACAGAAAGAAGGGGAGGTGTTGCGGGGGGGGGATGAGGACGGGGTAGGGGAATGGTTAGCAAAGCAGAGAGGGAATTGGCCCCCTCTTTGGGCACCGGAATAATTCCTCGGATGGTAACGTGGCAGGGGGGAGGAGGCGGGAAGATGGGAGAGGTAAGAAAGAAGGAACTTTATTGTGAGGTGCAAACGTGGGGAGGGGATTCAGGGGGAGAAAAAGCCAAAGAGACCGAAAAAGCTGAAAGGAGGCAGCGGATGAGGACTAAAACAATAGGAGCGAACAGAGTTCAGGGGGGGAGGGGAGGGAAGGATTTGGGGTACAATTACACCATTCCTCTGCTATATTGTTATCGTCTCTCCTTCCTCTCCCTTCCCTTAGCTCTGTTGAAATGTAGGTTGTGTAAACTTCTCGAGGCAGGGGGGGGGCGGTCCTCTTTTTCTTCCCTTTTCGCTTATGCGACTTTCTCAAGTGTGGTGTAAGTAGTTAATAAAAAGGGCTGGAAGAAAGACGAGTAGCGGGGTGGTGGTGGAAGGTCTGAAGGTGCTTTTGTGGAGGGAGGTAATCCGAGAGTCGCGCCGGAGCTTCGGCAAGCAAGCAAGCTATATTGGGACTTGCGAGGAGAATATACCAGTGTCCTGCGCGGCAGCAGCTCCGAGAGGGCTTTGCTAGTGTGTGGGAGCGGAGGCTACATTTCCAAGAAGTTTAGGAGCTGTGCAAAAGAGAAGCAGCTGCGGGGCCGGGGGGGGGGGGGAGAAAGAGTTGGAAGGTTTCTGTCTCAAATTCAAGGAAAGCGCCCTTAAGGGCTGGAAGGGGCGCGTGTTTTGGGGGGTAGCGACGGTCCTATGCTTTTTTTGCTTGGAAGTAAGTCCCATCTGGGAAAGATTGAAGGCAAAAGGAGAAGGGGAAGGCAAAGGATGAGATGGTTAGATAGCATCACCGATGCAACTAACATGAAAATGAGCGAACTCAGGAAGATAGTGGAGGACAGGAAAGCCTGGCGGGATGTGGTTCATGGGATCACTAAGGGTGACCATAATATATATGGTCACAATATATAATAATATATATATATATATATATATATGGTCACAGAAGCATCAACAAACTTCTAAATAAAAGACCCCAAACACTTCCTAAATGAAATCAACCCTGACTGTTCCCTGGAAGGACAGGTACTAAGGCTGAAACACAAATATTTTGGCCACCTAATGCGAAGAGAGGACTCTCTGGAGAAGACTCTGATGCTGGGAAAGATTGAAGGCAAAAAGAGAAGGGGAAGGCAGAGGATGAGATGGTTAGACAGCATCACCGATGCAACAAACATGAAAATGAGCGAACTCAGGAAGATAGTGGAGGACAGGAAGGCCTGGCGGGATATGGTTCATGGGATCACGAAGGGTCGGACACGACTTAACGACTGAACAACAACAAAGTCCCATCTAAATTAAACAAATTTTACTTTTTAGGATTGCAGGCGGATAGTTTTTTTTTTTAATGTAATAAGCGCCCTCTCCCAGTTCCAGGTGCGCTAGAGAGGGACGTCTGTTGCTTTCCATCACATATACCTGTTGCTTTCTCGTGTTTATCTAACGGCTCTGTGTTTGGTGGGAGATTTGGGTCAATGTTAGACAGCAAGACTCAAGAGCCAAACAAACGCGGCTTTCTAGGGAGGCTGGGGATCTGCGGGATTAGATTAAGGGGGGGGGGGGAATGCCAGACTGGAAATATGGAATTGAAAAAACGCTTTGTGTGATGAAAACCAACAGCACCTTCAGGCGGGCAACACATCCATAGAAATCCGCACTCAAAGAGAGACACGGAGCTTAAGCTACTTATGCAGAGGATCACACAGAAGTTCCACAAACTTGAATGTCCCCATACCCACTTTATACATGGTCATACAGGTTCACACGACCAAACATGTACACTTTCTTAAGGCACGCATAAAACTGCATAGGCTTAACCTACAACTGAGTATCACATCTAATCCGAAACACCCGGATGATGGAGGCTTACTTGGAAGCACATCCAATTCATTTGATCGCCAAGTCCAATTTCACACATTATACAGAGTAACAAATCCAGATTTACCATCCAGTGATGGGCATCCAGCAGGAATGTGCAGGCAATCCGGCTACCTGCCAAATTCACCTATTTCCCATAACCTGATTGCAAACACGTGTTTGCCACATTCACAATCGGAGAATATACACCTAAACCCATTACGTGTGAAGCAGGCTTACTTCTGAGTAACAGAGCAAAGATTGCTCTGTGTGTCCCTTTCCAAGCCACAATTTAAACAGCTTGTGTGGACATGGGGGCAAACCATCACCAGCAATTACAGCAATAGACAATGTACGATAAAGACAAATAATACACATTTTCCGAGCAGGGGCAGAAGCTTCTGTGTTCGGCGTAACAAGCTGGGACTGTCACAACAGGATGTGCTTCCCCCCCCCCTTTCCCAGAGCTGCGCTTGGGCCATCTGGAATGGAACTGGAGTATTGGTGGGGGGCTGGAGAGGCTGGTGGTGGGCAGCAGGCCTGCTTCTTCTCCACCAGATTGAGGCCTGGAAATAGTGAACCCCTAAACCAGGGGGGGTCAACCTTCCACCATTAGGACCTCTGCATCCTTAAGAGCTGTGTAGAAGACAGAATCTTGGCAGCTGCAAGTGCTGATGGTGCTGCTAAAGCAGCTGCACCAGCTGAAATGCCCTCACCTTTACAACCATTAAAGGGCCAAGAATTGCATTCAGGGTGAAAGGGTGGGCCACCCCTGCCCTAAACGGTTCCAAGCAGACGTGATGTAGGAGCTCCATGAGTGGAATTCCCAAGTCGTTTTCTTTTTCAAAAAGTATTGGAGGCATCTTAACCTCAGAGTTCCTCCCCCACCCAGGTAGACTTGCTAATTTGCTTGGCTAGATTAAACACACGAGTCATAGGCTGGTTGTAGTTGCAAAAAGAAGGGAAAAGTTTTTACTCACAGTTTCATTCATATGTTCAGCATCTGGTTAAGACCAGAGGTTACTCTAACTTAAAGGATGAAGCCCACCCTAGAGCTGGGGGCTTCCTGCATGAGGTCTGCTTGGATCATGGCCGCCATTCATCAGAGCTCAGGCAGGCCACGTCCTCTCTAGTCAGTAGTCAGGAGTAGAAGGGATTAGTGAGAAGGAGAAGGAAAATGGGTCTGGGGCCACGCCCCTTCCTTAAGACAAAGAGGGGTCAAAGACAAGAGGTACACTTAGGTGATTACATGATACATCCCCCCCCCCCCGTGTCCAGCAGATGGAAGTTGCCCACTTCCAACAAAAAGTAGCTGTGGTGGGACGGGTTCCGGTTGGATCTAGACCACTGGGGGAAGGGGGTTTAACCCTTTGCCCCCCCGTGTCTATTTCCTGATTTAACCTCCCTACCAATAGACACTTACACCTACAATTTGCTTACCAATTGAGTCTGCAAATGCCATTCGCAGCGGGGGTGGGAATAAGGGGCACATGGCATCTGGAGCTCCGGGAAACTTTTTCTTTTCCCTTCTCCTTTATTGAACTCTCTCATCCAACTTTCCTTGCACACCCCTTTCTTCCTTTCCATTCCTTTTCTTTAATCTATCCTCCCCCCTCCCGTGTTCTGCAGGTGTAATCTTCCTTCAGCATGGACTGTAACTGCGTTTCGGATCTGCTCCTCACCTCGCCAGTTCCAGCTCTCTGGACTCCAGGTAACACTGAACCCACTTTTTCCTCACTGGCTGTGTCGTTCAACCCTTATTCCTTGCCTAACCAACCAACTCAGGTCTGCAGGACCTTTGGCTGGGTTCCCTCCACGTCCCTCTTATATTCTCCCATCACACACACACACACACATATGCATGCACAGAGTGTGTGTGTGATGTTAGAGACTTGTCCTTTCAAAACTGCAAAGAGAAGGACACAGAGCTCAATGGAAATGTCAGCATCTTCTGGATTAAATCGTGGTTATCCCAATTGCCTTTCCAAGGAAAGACCCAGTAACCAGATCCCGTCCAACCTTTCTGCAATTTGTAGAGCCCCAAGTTCCTGTGAGAACTTTGACAATGTTTACTCTTTTTTTTTTAACGTAGGTGCTGGGCCTGAATCTCAGTGGAGATCCTAGTACTATTTACATATTTATTGACTGCATTTATGTCCCATCCTTTTTCCAAGGAGCTCATAGCGCCATGCATAGTTCTTCCTCCCACACTAACCCTGTAAGGTAGACTAGGCTGAATGAGACTGACCCAAGCTCACTCATTGTGTACCAATACTGAGTGGGTATTTGAACCTTGGTGGAAAACTCTAACCACTGCACTACTTACTGGCAAACCCCCCCCCCATTTCAGACCATGTAAACATGCTTCAGGGGTTCCTTCATCTATGTTCCCCCCCCTCTCTCTCTCTCTGAGAGAGAGAGAGAGAGAGAGAGCCCTGCGATCAAAAGAAGGTGTGCCTTATAAGTTATAAGCCATTTATTGAATAGAAAATAAATTTGGCAATACTGATACAATGAAACACCATCTAATGTCAAATGCATATGCATATCTCAAATACATATATAGTGACTATTTGACAATTGCTTGCATATTCAAAGAGTATCCAGTAAAAACAACACATCGACATAGTAAGAGGACAATTTTTGTGAATAAATATATTTCCCTCCCAACACAAAATATGTCATCCATACAAATGCATCCAGATTTGCAACTGGACTCCTAGTCATCATGGATTGCATGCTTATCCTCTCTCAGTTAGCTGAAAACAAACACACTCATTTCACATAGCTAATAATTGCACCCTCCCCCTCTCTTACAGCAAAATCTCCCTCAAGGGTCTAGGCAGTTCTGGAGTTTGTAGCTCCAAGGTGAAGGCTGGGGGGGGGGGCAATAGCGACAATCAAAGGAGTTGGTTTTAACCGCAGGGCACTCTTTTCCATGCTGGGCCTCGGAGGACAGAAGCCTTGCATGTTTCATTAGCCAGCTGACTCCATTTTTCCCCCATACACCCAGGCTGAAATCAGGGCAGGGAAGTCAAAAAGAATCTTATCAGTCCAGCATAGTATTGGAGAAGAGGAGGAAACACGACTCACTTGTTCCATGTATGTTTCTACATTTGTATTTTTCAACCTACCTCCAAGGAACTTAGGGCAGACCATGTGAGTTGTTCACTCCCCCATTTTATCTCCCTCACATCCTGAGTGGCAAGCTAATGTCTATCTTCCCACGATACCCAATGAGTTTTGTGGCTATAGGTGTTTGAACCGAGATCTTCCCTCTCTGAATCCAATTATCACCACCATGGGTTCTATAGATGTCACATAGATGCAATGTATATTATTGCATCTACCGGTACGTCACATTGATGCAATGTACTGTATATTATTTATATTTCTTTACTAAAACATTTGTACTGTGTTCTTCCACCCATGTAGGACCCTCAAGACAGCTAACAATCAATCAGTGATAAACACCTAAACCTTACAACCTTACAATAAAACTCCAGTACCAGAAATCAAACTACAGAACCACATAAGAGGACCAGCCAGTGATCAATTACTGCCCAACTGAAATAGCATCATCTTGCAATAGCATTTAAAATCAGAGGGGGGGGGGAGCCAGTTAAATATTCTGGGCAAGGAATTCCACAAAATGGGAGCTAACCGTTGAAATGATCTGAATCCAGTATAAGCACCCACTGTGTCTGAACTGATGGTGGGACCCAGAACAGGGCCTCTGTTGATCCAAGCATTCTTCTGTTAGAGGAGAGCCAGTCCTTAAGGCATCTAGGCCACACAGGACTACCGGTATATAAATTGTCATCAATGTACTTTGAAACTATTGCCAGTATCTGATAACACAACATACTTGGCAATGTCTGTCCCAGAACTCTTGCTATTATAGCACCAGGGCTTTCAATGAATCATCCCTTAACCTTCTTCTGTAGGGGTAATGTTTGAAGTGCAGGAGTCCATCATGACCACACCCCATAATACAACAAAATAATCAACTTTAATCTCAATATAGTCCTTTCTCAGGTTTTAAAAACATGTACAATAAAGTAAAAATCAAAACTTACACAGTATAACTACGTTTCACTCATGAACTACACCAAGCTTCATCAGAAGTAGACACCCACTCTCCTTCCTGTTCTGTCTACTCAACTAACAGCTTACAACAAACAGCTGCACTGTTCTTATCAATTACCTCATTAGCCCTGTTTTCATCTTAAGGTCATACACATCTCATTCATACTGTATTTCGTTTCCCCCTTCACTTTGGCAATTCCGAGTATTGGCAGCCAGGTCTTATTTACAAATAGTAAACAGTGTAGTATTTTGTAGTGGTTTGAGCTCATGTAACCTCCAAATGTCAGGTCCCACCTATTTTAATTCTCTCAACACAGAGACTGAAAGGGAACACAAGGAGTCGTGTTCAGGACTTTCCATCCAACTACTTGTGCCTCCTCAGGGAGGTTGGCCTCACACTTTGAGAGCCATGGCATTCGAGTGATGTATATAGAGAGACCTTCGGGAGAGGGAATGTAATTTACTGCAGGGGTGCCAAAGGTGCTTTGTGTAACTGAAAATCAAGGCATTGATCAGCAGTTCATTAGGCCTGTTAATGATAGATTCATAGATAGAGGCACAGATCTTAGGAGGCCGGCCTGACCTCTCTTCTGCAGAAGAGGCTAGAGTATCTCCCTTAGCACCTCTTCTGCTTGAAGTCCATTCCCCACTAGCTGCAGAGAGCGCTCAGCTTTTAGCCATGATTAATTAGCCGAGGTGGAGGTGACCAAGCTTGCTATCCCGGCTCCTTGGAGATGCCTGCTTTTAAACACAGTGCTGGGTTGGGTAGTTATTAAATCCCACTGTGGAATTAAGATCCAAAAGTGGAAGAGAGGAAATAACTAAGTACAATGAGTGGTGGAGCACTTCAACTTCAGGCAAGAGATCTGAAAGAACCTGGGCAACGTTTTCTAAGTTGTATAAGAGGAAACTGCAGTAGAGGTCTTGCACATGTGCAACATTGTGTGTGTTTGTGTGTGTGTGCGCGCAAGCATCTGTGTATGCATATGTATGTGGCTCGTGCAAGGCTGGACAGGACACTAAGCAGTGGTGCAATACACTGTACAGTCTCCAAAACAGAGGATGTGAACACACAAACTGGCAAAAAGCAATCCTTAAAAACACACTACCCAAATATATTGGATATATATATGGTGAACTAACATCAAAACGGCATACAGCAAAACACTTGTAAGAGACATTTTAAAAACTTTCAAATGAGGTAGAGCTTATAGGTTCAGAAGCCATGTAAAAAGATTTTTAAAAATTTTTTTTACCTACCTCGAGGTAAAAAATAAAACTCTACCTCGTTTGAAAGTATATCCAGCCATGAAAATATTCATGCTACATTTAAACAAAAAACAAAAAGGAGAATCCCAGAAACATTATATAAAAAAGTCATTGGGAGAGTCATACGCTCAGAGAATCTGCTCTGCATACAGAAGGTCTCAGACTCAATACCTGGTAGTAGCTCTAGATAGGACTGGGAAAGACCGTCTTGTTTGAAACCTTGGAGAATTGCTTCTAGTTGGTATTGCAAGTAATGGGCTAGGTGGCTAAATGGTCTGACTCTGTAAAAGGGCAGCTTTCTGTGTGGCTCCCCAGTTGTGCAATCCTGCCCTTGTTTCATGCCGTTTCTTCCTCAATTCAGTGTCCCATTAGCTGTGATGGCACAAAAGGCATAGGAGAATTGGTGGCTAATTACAAAGAGGGTTAGTAGACATAAGGGCTGCAATGTTTAATCAATTAAAATCCTTTGACTGACTAAAAAGGTGTCCTGTTTAATCTGACAACACAGTTTTGCTTACAAGTTATTTTAAAGCGTAAAAGTGTAAATATTTAAAGCTTAAAAGTTATTAAAAAAAACAAATGCCGTATTGTTCCGAGTATAAGATGCACCTGATTATAAGACGCACCCTTAAAGTTTGGTGCTATTAAAAAAAATTAATTAAATCACTGGCATTAATTTGCAACAGCCTGATTATAAGATGCACCCCTAGTTTAAAAACTTAAATTAGGAGAAAAAAGTGAGTCTTATACTCAGACCAATATGGTACTTATAAAGACCTCATATGGCATGTGCTGGCTGAAAAAAGCCACCCCCCACTTTTCTCTCTCAAAAGAGGGGTTGCCTCTTGTAAGATGCTACAAGAAGCAGGCATCACCTAAATGCAAAGTATGCTTATTTGCTTCAGAACTATTATTTTACTCATAGGCAAATATATGAATTGAATTAAAAAAATGAATTAACTGATCACAAGTCATTGACTAATCCAGTATGATTTCTTCAATCAGATGTCAGGGCTGGGTACCAATTTTCAAAGACTTCTCTGTGTTTTTAATGATGCAACATTCCATCTTTCCTTTGCCCACTGGTAGAGGAATCTGCCACTTTCCAACGTTCGAGGGTGCAGAACACCCTCAGTTGGTGTTTACCTATAACTCATCCCTGGCCTCCTTCCGCTGTGCCTGAGTGTGAGACGCTCACGCGAGGAAACACTCAGAGCAGAAGTGAGTGTGCAAGCTGGCTGTAAACAGGGCTCCCTTCCAGAAAGCAGTTGGTGTATTTCTTTTTCTTTCTGTTTCTCCCTCTATCTCTGCAGGGTTCGCCTTCCCAGACTGGGCCTACAAACCCGAGTCGAGCCCTGGTTCACGTCAGATCCAGCTGTGGCATTTCATCCTGGAGCTGTTGCAGAAGGAAGAATACCAGAATGTCATCGCTTGGCAGGGGGACTATGGCGAGTTTGTCATCAAGGACCCAGATGAAGTGGCCCGGCTGTGGGGTATCCGCAAATGCAAACCCCACATGAACTATGACAAGCTGAGCAGGGCCCTGAGGTGAGGCATTAGATGGGTTTACAAGGCCGTGCCGTGGAGTCAGAAACAACATGGGGCCCTGCACATTTCAGCACTGACAGTGTGGGACAGATGAGACCACCACTGTTTGAATCCTCACACTTGAGCACTATAGCATCGCAGAAGCACCTACCCTCACTGGTGCTGCAACTGAACTGGGAAGGGCTACCGGTAAACCCTTCTCTTCCACAGCCACTTTACAGCCACCTAGTTATTGTTTCTGTTAACTCTCTTCATTTCATAATAATGTGATCAGTGCCTGGCACTTGCAGATGTAGTGTAGGAACCAAGAACACGATAGGTGTGTAGCATGCCTGAGGCTATCTACTTGACAAGAGCATTGTGGCCAAGAAGGTGAGCTGGAAAGTCCCCCATTCAACTCTTAAGCTCAGCCACGACTTCACTGGGTAGGCAAGTTATGATCTCCAGGGCTGACAACTTCAGCCCAACGCTCTCCTCTCCTTCACACTTCCTCTTCCACTCCTTTTCTCTGTTTTCGAATCCATGTCGCGGCAGGCAGAGGAGGAGCAGGGGTAGGTAGGCACCCCCCACCAGTCCGCCACCTGAGACAACTGCCTCAGTTGGCCTCATAGATGGGTCATGCCTGGCTGTCCCCCAGACGACCAGCAATAGGACTAGAATAAGACACAGGGCTATTGAAAATATGACTGAAATAATGTATTTGCCCTGCAGTGGTTTAAACATTTGAAATTTGCTGAACAAATACAGGTGGGCCCCCATATCCACGGATTCGCTATCCACGGTTCCAGTTATCCACGGATTGTGGGGGACCCCCCCCAGGCTTTTACTTATTTCCCAGTAAGCTTCGTTTCTTCCTTAAACAAACAGGAGAAGCAGGCTCTGGCTGCTTACTGCAGGCAAGTAGAACAAGTAATAGAGAGGCTCTGCAAGGTTAACAGAAACCTTGCAGAGCCTCTCTAGGACTTAGTCTTGTTCTACTTGCCTGCAATGGTGGCTGCTTCTCTGTTTGTTTTAAGGAAGAAACAAAAACTTGCTGAAAGAAAAATAAGAGCTGGGGGGGTGTGCACGCCTGCCCGCAGAGGAGGCAGGGCTGGGGCCCCTCAGGAAACCATGGAGGGGGGGTTCGCTCCTATCCACAGTTTCAAATATCCACGGAGGGATATGTATCCCCAGCGGATATGGGGGGAGTACTGTAGTAAATACTGTATTAAGACTACCATGTTTAGATTAATCAATTAAAAAAAAACAAAACACCTTGTATTGCCTAAAAGTTGCCTCCATCATAATTTTTTTTAAGTTGTCATTTTTATATTGCTGCAGGTGGTAAGTAGCAGTATAGGTTTCTGATCCTAAACTCCCTTACTAGGGAGTAAGAGCCATAGAAGTCAAGTGAATCTTGCTCCTCAGTAAACCTGTTTAGGGGCTGCATTGTAAAAACAGGTATTCCTCCTCTCTCACAGGCATAAATAATCTGAAAATGATTTTTTTTATTTTGTTTGTTTTGCTTTGCAATTATGGTTTTACTCATGCAAATTATGCAAATCTAATCAATGAATTAATCAATAAAAATTTGTATGAATCAATACCATTTCTTTTACTCATGTGACAACAGCTACTAAGTGTTGTAGTTACCTATAACGGCAGTTTAGCTTGCTATCATGCCACAGACCCCTCCCTGTTTAATTGATCCATGGCAATATTTGTTATTGCTTATTAATTAAGAGTGCCTCTAGTGCCACTTGAGAGTCCTCCTCCCTAATTAATATTTATGAGGAGCTAAGCACTATTGATGCTTCCTGTTAACTCAGCCTGGGAAATGGAATTTAGCTCTGTTCTGCCCAGTAAATAAATTCTGAAGATGCTCTGATAACCCCACCTCTCTCCCCAAAGCACCAGCATATGGGGGGGGGGGGGGAAGGTAGGAGATTTATGGCTAGGCTAGCATTAAGCAAAAAGAGTTTGCCAAGTGTTACAGCTCACCAGGGGCCATGCTTGGAATCTGTGCTGCTGATTTGACTTTCCCCTCACCCAAGAATGTGAGGTTTGAGGGCGATGCACTGCAAAATATGTGGCGCCAGTAGGGGGCACTGTCACCTAAGCCAGGGTGGGCTCTAATGGCTCAGTGTAGCACTAGGGGGCATTTGAGCCAAGCGGAACAAAGTGCTTGGTTTCATAGAACTATAATTGACTTACAAGATCAGATCAAGGTGGCCCAACTACACAGGTAACTACGACAATATGACTCTGACACTCACAAGCAGGGCACCGAGGAGGCAGCCATCCCCTCTTGTTTGCTCTTAGATAGACTGGCACAAGCCCAGGAGATTCTATTCAGCTATTATCTAGCTCTTGAAAAATATTCAGAAACTGCAACGGGTCCAATCTGCAGCTAGACTGTTGATGAGAGGGACGTCCCATTTGTTTCTGGGTTCAGTTGAAAATGTTAGCTGTTACCTGTATGGCCCTTTACAGTTTGGGCCTTAAGGACTTGCCTTCTGCCATATCAACCTGCACACTTGCCATAATCTTCAATCTGGGGAAGGTCTGCTCCACGTGCTGCCATTAAGTAAGTCTCATTTGACGTGGCCTTCTCTGTGATTGATCCCTGACGCGGCCTTCTATGTGATTGAGCCCCCCCCTCAACTCCGAAGGTTCAGGGGCCCCCTTTCTCCCTGCCTTCAAGAGACTCCCCTAATTCGCTGGGTGTTTGGGCACTGAAGCGGAGCTATTCTTTGGCATCAGCTCACTGTTGGAATAGCTGTTTGTACCTATCTTCCTATTGTTCTGCTTTTGTTAGTTATTGCTTTTATTGGCAATTGTGTTTAATGGTTTATTAGTTTTACGCTAGCTGCCTTGGGACCTTTAGATGAAAGGCAGGATAATCAGTTAATTAGCCATGGATGGACCTAATCTGTATTAGTTATTCCTTATATTTTTCATCTCACCCTTTGTGCAAGGAAACCGTGGTGGAGTACATGGTTCTCCCTACCACCACCATTTTATCCTCACAACAACCCTACTGTAGAGATCACCTGCTTGGTGTAGCCTCCTTGGTTAGCTAGCAAGTGGCACAGTCTTAGCTTTACATATCTTTCCCGGCTCCCTCTTTCAAGTCCAGTGCAGAGCCAACCCAAGACTTTCTGGCACCTGAGGTGGAGCACCAAGTGCCCCCCCCCCCGTATCTGGCAGCAAAACAGCTGCCTGCCCCGCTTCCTCCCTGTGTACTCTGGATTCAAGAAGGAAGAGGAATTGTGGAGAAGTTGGAAGGGGGGGGGGCTCCAATGTTGTAGTCCATCACTCTCTTCCCCTCATCCTTTTCAAGGAAGGAGAGTGGCTGAGGCAGGTGTGCAGGTAGAGGTAGGTGCCCTTTGCCACTCCACCAGCCCTGGTTCAGGGATTTACAGCCATTCTGCTTGTTTTCCAGCTCACTACTCACTCTGTCCCCTCTGGCTTCCCTTCCCACCAGGTATTACTACAACAAGCGGATCCTACACAAGACTAAGGGGAAACGGTTCACCTACAAGTTCAACTTCAGCAAGGTGGTTTTGGTCAACTATCCTCTTCTAGACATGGCTGCCAATTCCCCGTTTCTGCTGGCCCAGAACCCTTTCAATGGGAGCAACCATGGGGCTGATTGTGCCCCACTTACCCCTGAGGTATGATGAAGAGAGAAAAGCCTTTGAGGGAGGGAGGGGGGAAATCATGTCCTTTGCTCTCCCCCCAAGGGCTGATGTTTCAGGTCAGGGGCCAACCTAGGTTTCGGATGCCAGAACTCAAGTGCTGGTGGAGTACATAAGGTGATTGTGAAGACAAAAGTGAAAGCATGGAAATTTGAGTGCCTGGATTTGCTTATTTTCCTCTTCCCTCCACATTCCCCTTTTTGTATTCTATCTTTTTGATCGTCAGTCATTAAACTGTAAACCGCCTTAAGTGCTTTGGCAGAAACAAATGCCATGGTGCATATGCAGAGTGCCATTTCCAGCACCTCACAGACACCTACAGTAGCCCCACCCCTGCATTTACAGGCAGTGCAATGAAGCCACAAGATACAATTTCCCAGTCCTGACACCTTTTCTTTGCAGAGATCGACAGCTAGTCATTTGAGCTACCTCATCATTTATCCGCCTCTCATCCTCTACATCCCCTCCTTTTCTAGACCCTGCAAAGCCTTTTCTCCAGCCCTCGCTTGGGGGATCCAGCCACACGCACCCCACTCTTTGAACGTCAGACAGAAACGGAGAAGCTGCGCTTGGATGCCGCCTTCCCTTTCCTGAGCTCAGGTGAGAACAAGCTACTCCCCATTTTCCATCCATTCAGGGGAGGCCCTGTTTAAAGTAGGGATATTTGCTTGTCATTACCTGTTGTGGGTTAAAACGACTCCCTTTGGCCTGGTTTTGGCTCCTTTTTCATGTCTTGGATTCGCCCCAAGACGGTAGTATGTTGCATGACGACAAGCCATTAGGAACAACTGCATTGGCCCAAGGCATTGCTACCAACGGAGTTGCTCACGTCGTCTCTTTCCTTCTCCCCGCAGGTGTCGCTGGGTACACAAAGCCTCCCAGTTTGCTGGCTCCCTACAGCAGGAATGCTTCCTTCCCAGATTACCCCTGGAATTTTAACCCCTACCTCTCCAGCACCTTCCCACTGAACAGTGCAAAGCTTCCTGCCTCCCTATATTCACCCCACTTCTACCCCAACCCCCTGTCTGGATCCTTGGCCCAGCTCCCAGCCCCCATCTCCCTGCTGCCAGGGGATAGCACAGAGCGGGGTGCAGCATTGGGGGTTGGCTCTGTCCCCCGTCTTTGCCTGCCCCCCCATGGCACAACGCTGCCCCTGCGCGGGGAGGGGAATGGGATGAGCAACCGAGATAAGGAGCTGCTGGGTACCAGGGCACAGAGCCCGTCAGGGGGACGAGGGGCCAAAGAGGACCCCGGTTCAGATTCTGAGTTGGAGATCACAGATTTGAGCGAATGTAGTTCAGAGAACGAAGGTTGTGATTTCAGCCCCGACAGCCTGGAGGCGCTAGAGAGCCAAGTGCAGAATTACAAGCGACTGGAAACTGATCGGACAGTGGCAGGAGCCACACCCAGCCAACCAGAGGGGGCAGCAGGGGGCAGCCTGGGCACTACCAAGGAAGGGAAGAGTCTGCCAGGCAGCTGAACTCGAGTCCCATGGGCCCCTCTCCATCAGTAGCCAGACTCTTGAAAAGTTTAACACAAAAAACAAAACCCACCCCGTTTGTTCGATGTCTATTTTTATAGGAAAAATTTATTCATTCAATATACTCATTCCCCTCCCCCCCAAAAAAAGCTTCCCCTCCCCCAGTTCACCACTTCTTTCCATCAGGCTGGAATACTCGTCCACTTCAAAATCGTTAACCGAGGGCCTTCCTCCTCATCACTCCTCTGATAGTTCAAGTATGAGGAGTAAGCGAGTCTGGTGCAAACGGAGCCTTTCCGCCAGAGACGCAGCCAACCCACCTAGATCTTGCCACTAACTCCAAGCACTTTTACCAGCCCTGCCCTCCTCCCACCCTATAAGAGGCCCCTGAGGAATTGCACTTACTAAGCTGGTTACATTCCACACTTCTTTGGCCATGAAATGCCCTGTCTTTGGGAATCAGTTGCAGCTTTCATCTTGTGTTCAGGACAAGTGCCTAGTCCTCATGGGTGGGTGGAGAACTAGCTTGCCACTAAGGCTGGCACAAGACATTTGGGTGCCTGAGACAGGAAATCCAGATGTCCCCTCCCCTAAATCTAATTAACATGAAATCCAATCCACTGGGACATTCTCGTACCCCGTCTGCCTCCCACTTTCAATGGAGCCCCAAGTCTGGTACCAGAGGCTGCTTCCTCCCTTTGTTTCATGAGAGGGCTGCCTCTATTTTGCCACAGATTGGGGGCCACTCTTTTAACAGCCATTTGCACCCATCATCAGCCATCAAATTCCCACCCAACTATATAGACTGGTTGTATGAAATGGCTTGAAGAGCACGAAGCTGAAGCACCGTCGTCCACCCCACCTGCCCCTTCACACCTTGCATTTTATGGTCCACTCACACCGAACCTGTCTGAATGCAGCAAACATTTGTAGCACACAGGTGTACCCGTCAGGATCTGTGAGCGAACACAGCTCCCACTGAGCGTATGCTTGCTGGCCAACATGGGTTTGACTTCATGGGATATGTGAAATAGCCCCAAGCGAGGTGTTCAACCTGGGAGTCTGAATTTCAGTAACCTCCAGAACTCACGCTCCCCAAACTCATCTCAGTCTAACAAATAATAAAAATTGACTATCCTATTCTAAAGGAGATACAGTTAATCCCTTAATGCCCCCATCCCCAAACTTTTTCAAAGTGCAATATTGTCTTGTCATGCTCTGGTGTGACCCCCCCTCTATGTAAAAAATACTCCCCCACCCCTCCCAAAAAACAACAAAAATGGTTTTCACCCTACCTGTCACTGTGCTTGTGTCTCTGTGTTTTAAAGAACAAAACTGTACTTGTGTGGTTGATATGAAGAAGCTGTTTAAACCCCCCTCCCCCTTTTATTTCTTTGTAAAAAATGTATTAATTTATGGAGTGTAAAGAAAAATAACAGATGGAAAAAAATTTACCCCCGACAGACCATGATCCTGTCGGCCTCTAAAGCAATAAAGTATCTATTCGTCGTTGTGGTTCTGTTCACAGGTAAAGTATGCACATATGTGTGCGCGCACGCGCGCGCACACGCACGCACACACACACACACGAGAGAACAAACAATTTGATATTTGAACCCTTGAAAAATTCACCTCCAAAGAGAGAACTAAGAAAAAAATACAGCCAGATTTATGCGCTTCAAAGACCAGTCGACTTCAATAGGAGAGATGCAAGCACTCTCCCACCATCTCCAAGCACCTGTCCCCTTTATGCTTGCCCCCAGCCCAATTCTAACCTAGCCAAATCATGATCCCCTCCATAGACTCCTAAGAATAGTAACTAAGCGCCCCCCTAGACAGACAGACAGACAGACAGACACACACACACACACACACACACACAATTTGAGCATGGCTCAAGATCTCAGTTGTCTTCTTGGATTTCTGTTGCTGTAAAGGAAAACGCATCACTTCTGGGCATACCTACACTACAAACATACACCAGTTTTATACCATTCCAGCTATTCTGGCTTTGCCCAAAGAATCCTAGGAACTGTAGTGTGATCAGGTGCCAAGAGAGATTTCTTAAGACTCCAGAAATCAAAACCCCCCCACACACACACCCCTACACCCCCACAACACTACAGTCCCCAAGGTTCCCCGGTAAGGAGGAATAATATTTATACCAGTTTAAGGTGTGTGTGGCTTTGGCTGTGTGTCCCCTCCTGCAACTGCTACAGTTTTGAAAAGGCAGGAGTCAATACCTTTGGCCACAGTTGCTCCTGGGGGTCAATATGGCAGCGCTGTGCAAAGAGACCTCAACAGAAGCTAGGCATGGATAGTATCAAGATGATTGGATTGTGGCAACCTTCCTTATAGTGCTGTGAGCTCTCTGGAAGAAAGGGCAGGATAAAACTGTAAGAATAAGCAAATACATGAGAGATTAAAAGGAAACAGAGGAAGAAAAGATGAATTCCAACCACAAAGACACTGGCAGCTATGGTTAATATATATTTTAATTTGGCATCTTACAAAAGTATTCTTGGCTCAGTCACTTTCCTCCACTCCTACACATTCCTTTAACCCTCTCTCAACATACATAAGGCCGTCAACTTTCCTTTAAACAAAGGGGTCTTCTTCCCTCCCGAATGCTGCCTTCCATCCTAACATTATACAGATCTTAACTCCAACCAACACCCCATCTCTGGGAGAAAGGCATTTTCACTGATCACTACTCCCCATCAGAAAACCTGCTGAGTGGAAGGGGGCTACGCTCCTACCTGAGCCAAAATCCAAAAAGCAACTGTCACACTGAGGTGAGTTAATTCTGGCAACTGCAAGAGCATTCTCAAGATCTTTCACCACAGATTGGCCAGCCTTTGGTAGTTTCCTTTAGTGCACACAATAGGGAAGCCTAATGCAAGCTCTGATTTATGTCACTTTTTCCAAAGGGTTTGTTTGTTTTAATAAAAGACACAGCCATTCAAGTGATTGTAATGGCATTCCATCTCAAGTGACTCAGGATAGCACAGGCATAGGTCAACACAATGGGCCGGCCCATCCTTGAGGCCAACTGAAATGATCGCCTCAGGCAGAAAATTGTCAGAGGGCACACACTTCTGTCCACCTGGACTAGAAAAGGGGCACAGAGCCGAAGTGCGGAGGAGAGCAGTGGGCTAGAGTGTTGGATGGGCAGAAGTTGGCATACCACCAGGTTAAAGGGGGGGGGGGAGCATTTGGCATGCAGACTCAGGCGCTGGGAGGTATTTGTCCAGCACAGGGTTGAGAGAATGCACCTATAAGATGTGGATCGTAGAAAGGGTCAGTGGGGAATTTAATATTTCTTGACTATGCTCTTGTGTATCCATAGAAAAGGAACAATCGGGGAACTCATCCCTTCCTAAAATTTATTCCTTACTAGTTGCACTGAAAATGGTACAATTACATTTTCCATTATTCTCGGGGGGGGGGGGGGAGGAGAGATACATAACCTTGCAATTTTTTTGAAGCTGGTAGAACCCTCCTCAATCTGACCAGGAAGATGTACCCGTTAGCCAGAGGCAATACAGAGGAAACTAGATTTTATAATCACAAATAAGCTATGTTAAAATTGCATCATTTTGCACTGTTTTATTTTGCTTTTAGCGTCCCAGGATTTTTAAGCAGATTGATATTTGGGGTCAAGGTCTGGGTGGTGAATGGCGATGCACAGGACTCTGGAATGGCCCTCTGTTCTATCCTACTTTAGACTTCCAAAGGGCCACCGTTGTTCCTTCCAAAGGGTCTTGAACCAATACTGTATGTTGGTTTTGTGCCTTACCATTTGTGATTCTGAGGATGCTAGATTCTGCATCTACAGAGGCACACATGGTTCTTCCTTCGGATCTACAAAGAGAAAATGATTCGCCTTCTGCCTTAGCTTTCCGCGCAATAGGAGGCAGTAAAGGTGGAAGGCTGGCACTTTTGTAGGTATAGAACAAGTAGTAGGGTACACTACAAGACAAGCTAATCCACACAATGTGATCTTGAGAATGCTTCCTAATGAGAAACACGGCGATTTGGAGCAACGTCAGAAAAACTGCAAAAATGGATCCTGCTGAATGGCTTTTTATTTTTTTATACTGGACTACTTAATCCAGACTTTTCTTTTAAAGTATGACTTAAGAATACCCCTTTCTGACTGTAACGGATTCGGTAGGGGCTATTATACATTCCATAATACTGGAGAGCTAAGAAAGGGGTAGAGTCACACTCTCTTTCTCTCTGAATAAACTGGCTTATACTCTTTGTACAGTAACAGACCAAAAAACAAACAAACCCTGAATGCTAATATATATATATATATACGTATACATATAATATCACTCTATGTAAAAAGCCCTGGGTCTCCTTGTTTGTAGTCCCAGATAAGGGAGTCAAAGCTATTCGTGTGTGTGTGTGTAAAAATATCCCAGCAAAATACAAGTTATCTTAAAAATACAAAGCACATTATCAACAAATATAAAGGCACTTAGAAGAAATGGGATGTATACAAGGACATAGTTCAGCCTCTGACAACACAGAGGGAGGTCTGGATTTGTTAGCTTACCTCCTCCACCCGGGGGCTTTGTTTCCCTCTTGGGGTTGCACCTCCTCCTCGCTCCATCTGAACTTCCATCCTTCTTCCCCACACCACACAAGTCCAACTCTCCTTCTACAAACCCCCATGTCATGCACATTGATACTCTAGTCTGCCCCAGTAGTTGGATTATTTCAAAAGGAAGATGGAAGCACACTGTGGTTGCCTAGCAACCACCACACTTTTGTCCAATTTAGACAAAATCAATAGGTACGCAGGGTCCAGGTAAGTGGTAGGGCTGCAATGCATTAAAAAAGAGTAACCAGAGAGGTAGCAAAACCACAGGGCTGAGAATGTTCAGTGTCTCTTGTAGGCCCAACAGAAGTCACAAAAGCCCCCAACTCCAAAAAGCAAAGCAGTTCATTGGTTTGCTCATAGAAGGAATGGGTGCTCTCTTACCCCCTTCCTTCAAAATGCTGCAAAGCCCAATAATTCCAAAGGCCTTACAAACATAGGGAGTATAGGTGCTCCAGGTACTTACTGACGTGGCTCCACCTGCTGTCTGTTTTGTGGAACAGCAAGCCACAAAAGGACAGAGAGAGGGTAATATGTTGTAGCAGATGTAACTCCATTTATCCCCTAGGGAAAATCTCATGGGCTTTCTTTAGTTTTCACATGCTATATCGGTGGCAGTTTCATGGCAAAATTCATGGCTATAACATATGCAATTCCTGGTATGTGTGAATACTGTGGACTAATTGTTAAGATACCCCTTGGTAAACACCAAGTGGGCATTTAGCCTCAAGAAGCCTTGGATTTCTTGAGACTTGTGATGAAAGAAGGGAAAGAAGCAGAGGAGATTTGGGATTTTTCCCCCAAAGGCAATAATTTCAAACTTTCCACATCAAGGATTGTCTGCTGTGGAATCTTGCACATTGCAAAGGATTCTGGGGCTGAAGAGGAAGAGGGCGTTTGCTGGAATTATTGTGAAGCCTCAGAGGGTTAACTTAGTACACAGTATTGCAGGTGCACTTTGCAAGGCAAGATTGGGGTGATGGAGAAGCTCACTTTTAGGGACGTTCGTCTACCATTACCAATATATTTATCAAGGAAGCACTGATAAGCTTTCCAGGGAACGCTAGTGTACTCCGGAGCAATATCTGAAAAACCACTTCCTTCAGGTTCATGATCAGAAATTGGGACCTATTTTTCCTTCCTCTTTTCTCACTTCTCAAAATCTATTTATCTGCCTACTTAGACCTGTTCAATGATTGTGGTATTGCTGATGCAATCCACTTAAAGCCCTCAGGTCTAAGTGCCGGGTTGCGCTCCACAACGGGAGTTTAGAGAGAGAACCAGTTTCAAGCTGGCAAAGGTTTGTTGTTTCTGGGTGTGGAAGGGCGCCGAAACTGGTTAAAGACAAGGAGCATCACAGTTTTAATATGGAGCCCGATGGGAAAGGAAAGGTCAGTTAGTATCTTTCATGGCTTTCGTTTTGAAGGGTCAGAGGCATATATGGAAGATAAAATTCACCCGTTGCTACGAGTAATGATATGCTTCTAGGTGACACTTCCATCACCAGAAATGGAGAAATGGATAACGCTGCTCTTCTAGGGAGTTCTATGGAGCTCAAAAACCTGATACTCCTGCTCCCATCTTTGGTCTATCAGCAAGCAATCACCACAACCTGATTTTTAACCTGTCCCTCATTGGAACCAACACCGCAACGTCTCTTTTAAAGAAAACTAAAGGAAAAGGGCACACACCCCGAAGCACCTTTTTAAACCTGATGAAACAGCCATTCCCCACCCCCGCAGGAAGGCTGACACAACCTTACGCCACTACATCTCCCCGACCTCTAGGTATGGCCCCCTACAGTGCGGTCTAGACAGAATATATATATAAAATATATAATATATACGACTCCAGAATCTCTCCCTACACTACAAGTCCTCTATACAAAAAGCAGCAAAGGTCCCGTTTGGTTGCTGATTCCGGGGAAGAACCATCTGGCCGGAGAAGGGCAGTTGCCACAGAAGCTTCTTCCTCCTTGCTTGGGATGGGCCTAGAGAGGCGAAAATAACCGAGACACAAAAGGCCATTAATGATGCTGCTGAAGTTCAGAATTGGGAAGAATCTGCTCTAGTTTGGAACACCAGAATCCATTACAAGCTGAGATTCTGGTGTTCCAAACTAGAGCATGAGTTCCGTTTGCTTGAATTCCTGCCCACCAGGTGCTGATCTCCCCAAGTCTGGCTGGTATTAGGCCAAGCTGGAATGAATTAGACATGAACTGAATTGAGCCCAAGTTAGCTTGTTCAAGGTCGGCTCATTCCAAATGAGCCCAAGGAAACTAGACCATCCCCCTTTGTGGGGAAACAGCCGAGGGGCAGATTCCTTATACAGAGGTTGCCATCCCTGCAGTGGCAGCCTCAGGATTCCGCCCCCTCTCCGAGCCCCAGCAGGTGTTTGGAAAAACAAGAACAAAAGGTATGCAACATGACTCACTCCAACGTAGTATATTACATGCCAGGGATCCCTTGAATAGATTGTAGTCCCTAATATGTTTATGTGAAAGGACAGTGCGGTATAGTGGATAGAGGTCTATTTCAAACCTACGCTCAGCCATGAAGCTCACTTGGTAGGCTTGAGTCAGGCACTATCTGTGGACTGACCTACCTCACAGGGTTTTTGTGAGGATAAAAGGTGGATGGAGAGAAAGCATGTATGCTGCCTGGAGGGAGGGTGGGATAAACACATAATCAGCCACACAGATAGCAGCAGAAGACTCAACCTAATCCTCAGAATGGCTGTGTGTGGCTGCGACGGTGATAAAGAGGGTCACGACGGGCTCTTCTCTGGCCCTGACTCCAAAGGAAGTGGCCGTCTCTCCTACAGAGACAGGTTTTTCGCAGAAGACAGACTAGGAACCCCTGCTTCCCCCCCCCCCCACATTACCTTTTCTGCCAGGTCAAGTCTCATGTGAAACTGGACTGTTGAGTCAATTTGAGTTTGCCCATCAGATGCTGCAGGTGCCAAAACTCTGCTTCAATATCCTAGTAGGACAGAGACAAACACATTGAGAAGCATCTCCAAAAGGGCAGAGAGGGAAAGATGAGGGCAAAGAGCGAGAGATGAACTGTCTTCTGGACCTTCCCAAATGTCAAGGATGGGAAGCTCAGGTTCGAAGTCTACCCCCTCTGGACGGCTGGGGGCAGAACCCCAGGTGTTGAAAGAAATCTGCCAGGTTAGCTGAAGAGTAAGACTAGGGACTCTGAACAGCATGCATTGCATAAATGCAAATGTGTCCTGTTCTTGCTTTGTCCAAAGAAGGGTACAGCAGGGAGGTTTGCGTGAGGGCGGTCAATATTTCATAAACAGAATAGGGACTTGGAGAGTGCAGCTTCTTACCAGTCTCAGCCTGCTTAAGTTTCTAGTTCTCATGAATGCAGCGAAAAGTCTTTTTGCTTTTTGCTGAAAGCTACAAAGTGGAAAAGGTCCTATGGGTGGGGGACTGCAGTGTCTAAGGGGTGGGCCCATATAGCTCCACCCCCACCTACTCAATTCTAACATGGGTCTTGACCTCTGTCCTCACTCACCTTCTCACGACTGCAAAAAAAAAAAAAAAAAAACCCTCACACACCCCGCCATCAACCAAGGTAGTGCTATAGTTCAACATCTGTACAAATTCAAAACTGGAGGCCAAAGTTATATTACATGAGCAATCAAGAACAACAACTGCAGAGTCTATTCTGAGCATGCAACGTGGCGTCTCCGAGTACAACGGTCCTCACAACTTCCTCTCACCTTCAAACTCTGAACTGCATCTTCTAGAAGCCGCAAGTGATGTTTCACCCCATCTAACTGCTGGTGGGACAGAACGATCGGGGAACTGAGCCCTTCCCTATGGAGGTGCTCTGAGCTCCACTCTGGCTCCTGAGGGCCATTTGGGGTACCTCCTGTTGGAGACAGACAAAGGCTTTTAGTGTTGTGTTACTGAACTTCTCATTCTTGCAACACAACATTTTCCCAGTAAATTCACTCTCCCATCTCTGACAAACGTCTGAGCATAGCGCTTCCCATTATACACCTCTCCCCCATCTGCATGCCTCGTTTTCCCCTCTTTATCCCTAATGCTACCAGCCCAATATCTCCCAGCATGCCTCTCCTCCCTAGTGTTTCCCAGCATGCCTCTCCTCCCTAGTGTTTCCCAGCATGCCTCTCTCCTCTCCAGTTTCAATTTTCCCAGCATGCCCTGGTTTCCATACCCTCTTTCTGATGTCTCCTGCTGCTCTCTGCCTTGGTCCTGTGACCCATATCACACTCTCCTTCCTCTTCCCCCTCACGGGGGTTCCCATTCGCTGGTGGGCAGTCTGCGCGCTCTGCTGGAAAGGCAACATCCGCTTCCTCCGAGAGCTGAAGTAGCCTCTTCAGTGCCAATACTGTAAGGACAGAAGGCTTCGATGAGATCACTTCCCTCCTGTCCTCGGCTGAGGATGTGAAAGAAATAATCTCAACAGAGAGAAGGGGGAACGGATATGGTTACACACTTCTATCCTGGGCTGCAGCTGCCAAGGCACCCTGTCCATCAGGCTGAGGCTTGTGAAAGGGCAGCACGTCTGCCACAAACTCCTCCATCGCCTTGCTCAGCTTCTGTTCGCCCACAGGGGTCCGTTCCTCAAATTCTGCCCCTTCTAATGACCCATCCTTCTCTCGTTCTGGTTGGAGGGAGCAAAAGATCAGATTATTGTTCCCCTGGATCCCCCAAACTCCTCTCCCACAAGCCTCCAAGCCCAGCAACCACCCAGGTGTCCTGCTCCTCCTTTTCCTCCCTCTCACTGCTCCAAGTCACCTGCCATAAACTCACCCTCTGATTTGAGGGAGCTGCCGTTCTCCGTCCCAGCCAGCAGCCCCTCTGTGTAGCTGTTGGGGGAACAGAAAGAAGTATAAGTGCCGGCTCAACAGTTCCGTAGTTAGTATCATCTTGAGTGTCATCATACTGGGGAGACTAGATTTCCAGCTCGCTGCTGCTACCCTGGCACATTTGTGTGTCATAGTTCTAGCATCATTTTGGGGAGGTGTTTTATTTAATTGATCTTCGGGGCACTTAACCCTTTGTGATCTGGGTGAGCTTTCCACGTTCCAGGACTTTACTATGTACAGACCCCTTTGACTGATGGTGAACCACAAACGTTCAGGGAATCCTTGCATCCAAGTCCAACTGGCTTCTGGTCTTGTTCTTCTAAGCTTCCTCTCCCATACCCTTCCCACCTTGGCAACGCCATACAGGTGGGACCCCATATCCACGGATTCGTTATCCACGGATCGCAGGGACCCCCCCAGGCTTTTACTTTTTCCCCAGTAAGCTTTGTTTCTCCCTTAAAGAAACAGGAGAAGCAGCCTCTGGCTGCTTATTGCAGGCAAGTAGAACAAGACGAAGTCCTAGAGAGGCTCTGCAAGGTTAACCGATACCTTGCAGAGCCTCTCTAGGACTTAGTCTCGTTCTACTTGCCTGCAATGGAGGCTGCTTCTCAGTTTGTTTTAAGGAAGAAACAAAAGCTTGCTGAAAGAAAAATAAGAGCTGGGGGGGGGGGGGTTTGAGCATGATATGGGGATATGGGGGGGAGTACAGTACTTACCAGCCCGGGCTAGGTGGCGAAGCCCTTGGCACTGAGAGACGTTGTTTAAGTTGGTTACTACTGGGCAGCTTCAAACACCCGGCAGTGTCACTGATCATACTGCACCAGCTAAGACAGGACAAAGGGAAGAAGGCGTCAGATGCATCCTAAAATAGCCAACTGCTTTACAAAGAGGTTCTGGGTTTTAAGGTGACCTGGACCTCCAAGCCTGGAAGCCTTGCTCCGAAATTCTAAACTGTGCTGAGGCTGCCTTTAGTGGTGGCACTCAGTGGTGGCTTAGAGGGAGACTTGTCTTGAATTACTGACTTCACATGATTCTAAGGATGAGCCCTGGCTCAAATGAAGCTACGTTTATTGCCCACCCACCTTCACACTTTGCTGGTAAAGGGATCCCCTGCTCGAAAGCCAGTCGTGTACGACTCTAGGGTGCGGTGCTCATCTCCGTTTCTAAGGCCAAAGAGCCAGCGCTGTCCAAAGACGCTTCCATGGTCATGTGGCCGGCACGACTAACGGAACGCTGTTACCTTCCCGCTGCAGTGGTACCTATTTATCTACTTGCAATTTCTTGCTTTCAAACTGCTAGGCTGGCAGGAGCTGGGACAGGAGACGGGAGCTCACTCCGTCACACGGCACTCGGGTCTTGAACTGCTGTCCTACCGACCTTCCGGCCTGCAGTTCAGCATCTTAACCACTAAGCCACTGCGGCTTTGCCAAATACCCCTCAAATCAAATTGAGAAGACAACTACCATCGCTAAGCCACCCACCCCAGCTGTGTTCCAGCTGCAACATCCCTCCCCCCCCCACTTCCCAGCCCAGGGCATCTTAATCCCCCCCTCCCTGCCCCAGTTTCTTACGTCTTCCTTTCTGACACGGTCTGGGCCACCAGCTCGTAGATCTGAGCCGAGTTCTCCCAGCTGCAGATCACATAGAAGGCTTTATGGTCTAAGAGGAAAGAAAGGTGGGGTGAAATTAGCAAGAGGATTCTCTTCTCACAAATCACATTTGATCACTAGGAAGCTTTGACTCAAATCTGGGTCACAAATAGAAAAAAAAAAGGCAACCGTTTCTACATCCAGCAGTTTCCCTGCCTCTCCCCACCACTAAATGATAAATGCAAAAGAAAAGAAATTATGCAAAGTTTTGTAATTTGTATAAGTACAGAATCCAGATGGACCAGGGGCTGAAAACACAAAGCCCTGGATCTAGGTAAACAGGGAAAGGAAACGCTTCCAGTCACACACATTCATTCCAACCGCAGAAACTGGATACTACTTTTAGCAGGTTTAAAGTATCAAGCAGTATCTGCATTTTTCACCCTTTTCTTTAAAAAACACACACAACACACCACAGGATTCAAGACCCATTCTGAGCAGAGTCATGGATGGTTAAGTAGAGACTAATTTTTTTTACTTTTAGCTGTGACTGAGCAAAACGGCCTTAGCAGCGAGTCGGCTGCACTGGCACTTGTAATTTTTGCACTCTGACTAGGAAGCAGAAGAGCTCCTCAAAACCTCCTCCCTTGATTAGCTGGAGGTGTCCGGGATGGAGCTTGGGGTCTTCTGCATCTGAACCACGGAAGCAAACCTATTGCCCCTTTCCCATAAAACGGCTCCCACTGAAATGCGTGTTCAAGATAGACACCTTTGGGGGCTGCCTCCACCTCAGCCCTTCCCCAAGACCCACCTGTGGCCACTTCGCGAGTCATGGCTGAATTCAGCTTGATGATGGGGCTTAACATCTGCTTCCCATCGGGGGTTGGGGTGATGGTGCGGCTGTGACATTTGAGGACCAAGCGCTCCTCCTGCTTCTGGAGAAGAACGAGCATGTCGTCCAGCAAGAGAACGTGGACGTCTGAAAAGGGCAAAAAGCAAGGGGTGGAAGAGAGGACGTGAGAGGGGGTGGAAGAGAGGACGTGAGAGAGAGAGAGAAAAGTTAGACCAGGTTTATGCTGTCCAAGTCTGGCTGCTAACCCTTGTCACATTGGGCCTTTGTTTAGAAGAGGGGGAGAAAACTTCAAGCAGCGTGTGGGTCTCCTGTCCTGACAAGCCACAGCCACTAACAGAGGCCCCAGCCACGAATTCCAAACAGTTGCCCAGGGTGCAGTCAAGTCCAAGGAGCCTAGCAAGTCAAGCCTAGAGCGATCCCTCGTCCACACTCTCCACTGCTCTGGAGTGAAGAGAGTCACTTAAGAAGTATGGAAATAAGGAAGTCGCACACCGAGAGGGGCCAGGTCTATTATTGCCCAGAGGGTGAAACTGAAGACCTCTTTCCCAGGACTCCAACAAAGGAGGAAGGAGAACGGATGTGATTTCTCCACAGTGAGAGAATGTCCTCGGCACGTGCTCAGAGGCACCCACTCCATTCTTATTTCAATTACCCCAGTGCAAACCCCTGGCATCAAAGGAGAAGTTCCAGAGTTTGGCCTACCCCCAGGTTTAGCCCACCTGGCCCATCACCTGGCGCAGGGCTAGAGAGCGTCAAAAAGTTCAGCTCACCTACGGCTTTGTCCTTGGTAACACGCCACGTGAGAGGCCCCTCATACACAAGGTTTTTCAAGGAGATGTCCGAGTTCTACAAAAAGAAGTTGCTTAGATTGTTGGGCTTTTGCATACATGAACATTCTTTCTTTCTTTCTTTCTTTCTTTCTTTCTTTCTTTCTTTCTTTCTTTCACACACAGAACAATTTTGGGTCCTGAGGGAACCCAGTGCTCATAGAAAACCCACCTCTAACTTCAAATTAAACACACTCTGTCTTTCAAGTCTGTTTCACCAATTTCATGACAAAATCGAGAGAAAGACAGAGTTTAATAGCCAAGTTGCTCTTAGAATTGCATTGGAGTCCCTCAGAAAGTTGCCCCTTCCCCCCCCCCCCGACAGGTCCAGTGCCTTTAACAGCTGCCCAACAGACAAGAACTCTGCAGTTTTTCCAGGTTGGAGGAGATGTGCAATATTGATAACTGTTGCATTTCTGTCTCTTGTGGAATTATGAAAGGCACAGAAGCTCTATCACACTCAGTGTCCACCCTTTGGAGGTTCTTCCTCCAGAAAAGAGACATTCTGTCTACAGTAAATTCCACTGGCTGCTGCGGAAAGAGTAACGGCCAAACTCACCCTAAATTCACTCAGGATGGAATCAGTGCTTTGCTTCAGGTTGGAGAGATCCAAGCGGCGCTGATAATCTTTGAGTTTCTGGAAAAGAGTGGAGAACAGCCTTGAGCAAAAGCACCAAAGCAAGTCACCAAAACAAGGAATGTTTTTGAGCTGGCAACGAAAAACTCCCCCAAGGGGCAGGTGGTGCAATTAGGCATACCTAAGGGATTTCCATTTCAGTAAAATCGGCCCTGCAGTGGCAAGCAGGAGGCCAGCAAAGCCTGTTTGCCAGCATTAGGTCAGGTAGAAAGAGATCTCAGGGCTGGTTAACCCCACAACTGCTGCAGGAGGCCCCCTGCAGCTGATTGGCAATGCTTGTGCGGCTCCTTAACCTCTCAGGAGTAAGTCCTACTGGGCTTAATAGGAATTAGGCAAAGGTAAAGGTGACCCCTGACAATTAAGTCCAGTCGTGTCCGACTCTAGGGTGTGGTGCTCATCCCCATTTCAAAGCCGAAGAGCCAGCGTTGTCCGAAGATGCCTCCGTGGTCATGTGGCCGGCATGACTCTCCTTGCCGCAGCGCGTAGCATGCGGCTGGAACACGGAGCGCTGTTTACCTTCCCGCAAGCGGTACCTATTTATCTACTCGCATTGACATGCTTTGGAACTGCTAGGTTGGCAGGAGCTGGCCAAGCAACGAGAGCTCACCCCGTCGCGGATTTGAACTGCCGACCTTTCGATCGACAGCTCATGGTTCAGCGGTTTAACCCACTGCGCCACCTGCTGGCCTCAGGTGGAATTACTCGAAGTTTGGAACATATGAAGGTGGATCTAGCTCAACACTGTCTACTCTGAATGGCAATGGATCTCAACCCTTCAACCAGAAAACCTGAGAACTTTTTCACAGAGGATGACCCTGGGACACCAAAAGGCAAACACAGAAGCGGCAAGAGGCGGGACCCTTACCAGGAAGTTCTCCATGTTGCGCACCTCCTGGTTGACGTGGTTGAGGATTTGCCGGCAGCAGTCAGCTGCCTTCTCCACCTTCTCACGCTCCTCAGTCTCCTCTGTAGCACGGATCAAGAAAGACAGGCATGCTCGATAAGGCTTCTGTTCCAGCACAGCCCCATTGATGCTTCACCTGGTGCTCAGCTCAGGGCTGGCTCCAGGTTTTGACAGCTCTGAATCGGGCAGCACGACTGACAGTCAGTCAGTCAGTCAGTCAGTCAGTCAGACTGACTGACTGACTGACTGACTGACACACACCACATTTTCTCCTTCACAAAAAACGCACAGCCAAACTCTCTCCTTTATACATACACGGACAAAGGAGAAATCTTGGAGTAACAGTAACAGAGGAAGAACATTATTATTACTAGGATTTAAAATATTTATAGACCGCTTTTCAACAAAACAAGTTCACAAAGCGGTTTACAGAGAAAAACCAACTAGTTAAATGGTTCCCTGTCCCCAAAACGGCTCACAATCTGAAAAGAATATATAAGGGGAAAATATAGCATAGTTCACCTTCCATACTGGGAGAGTTGTCCCACCTGCTCATACCAGTGTCCCACAGCATTAGCCACACACCACTTACCCTAAGCCCACAGCAAGCTCTTCCCTCCCCACACTTGCTCACCGGTGCACTTGGCAATGTTGTGAAGGAGCAGAGGATATTTGGTGAGCCTCTGCATCTCAATGGGAATGATGTCCTTCAGCTGAAGCCGCCGGCACCGAGGTTGGCTTTCGGCCTCCTGTGGACAGAGAGGAGGGGGAAGTACATCAGGTGGGCTTTTGGGGGACCTATGCTTCAAGCTTAGAGGGTCAAGCCCAAGAACAACCAACCAATCTCGTTCCTGTCTTCCTAAGGGTGTAAACATTTGCCGAGCGAAATAAGACTACTTGACCCCAAGGGGGAAAGTTACTTGGGAGAAAGGAAGTAGGAACTGAAAAATGAATACATCTGAATTCTGTGCCACAAAAGCCAAATAAAACTGCCTAGGAATTAGGTCGATGTGCCTAGGAATTAGGTTGATGGGCAGGACGTCTGGCTCAGTTGGTTAGAGCATTCGTCTCACAAATGCCTGAAGATCTGCAGGACAGCAGTTCAAGACGGCCAGAAGTCTGTCGGAGAGCTGCTGGCACACTGAGCAGCTAAAGCTGAAGCGTGCTGAGGCGAACGCCAGAGAGAGAGAGAGAGAGAGAGAGAGAGAGAGAGAGAGAGAGCTGGACTGTGAAAGTAACATCTCGAATGAAGGGTTCTATGAAAGATTAGAACGTTATTATCTTGTAAAAACCCTTTGGGGTTTAGAACAGCCTGCCCATGTACACCGCCTTGAATAAAGTCGGAGGAGAAATCCAATGACCAGAAAGGCGGTATATAAATACTGTATATTATATTATTATATATTTTTTAAAATAAATTTAATCTGCTTCTGCACACCTATGGTGAGCTGTGTATTCCACATTTAAAATGGAATTGCTCATACCTTTACAAGCTTAGCTCAACAGCTTCAGGGGCTAGACACCTGTACCATTCTTTTCAGAATGAAAGATGAGAATCCTAAGGATGCTGAATTCTGCAGCAAACCTCAACTGGAAAAGCGGAATCCACACACCCCACGAGTGGTGGCAAGCTGGCATCGTAGCCTCCTCCAACAGTTACCTGGATAAACTGGTTGAAACGGGGCTCCTTTTTCTGCTTGGCCTTCAGCTGCTCCAGAGCAAAAGACTGGCGACTACAAAAGCGAGCTGAGATTTTCTGGAACCATTTTCCTTCTTCTCCACCAAACTGAGGAAAATATTAGCAAGGAGGTCACCTAGATAGATCTTCAATCTTTTGCTTCGCCCCTAATTCCAGATAACCTCAGCATTGCACCCATTTTTGTCCTCATCGTGTCGTCATTTTTTAATTATTCTTAGTAATAACAGATCTTGGTTGGTTCACACATGCAGTAACTCTTGGGGTGTAATGCTTAAAATGTTCTTCATATCAAGATTAACAAACCAACACCACATGAAAGAACATAAAAAGTAGCTAAGCACCAACACAAGGATCTCTCCTCTACACCAACCAGCTGAGACCAACGTTCTGGTATCCTTCAGAGAGTCTCCACAGAAAAAACTCAAACAAGGAGTCAAAGCAAGGAGACCATTTCCAGTGGGTCTTCATTGCCAGCCTTTAACCCCCCCCCCAATCCTCAAGTTTAAAACACCCACCCCTTTTCCAAAATGTTCCTTCAGATCTCATTTCTCAATCTGCTTCGACACTGATATGGACACAATAAATCCCAGTCGTTCTCGGACACTTCCTACTTCATTTCTCATCTTCTGACCACCCTGCTTGATCTCTGATCCCTGCAATAAAGCCCTCTCTCGCTATCTTTAAATATAAAAATGGTTCTGTCTTTCAGATTCCCTTCCAAGCTGCTGTATTTTCTGCTCTTACCCGAGCAAGCAGAGTGTCTCCAATCTCGGAAACAAGGGAATTGTTCTCCTCCCTCAGTTTCTTCATATTCTCCAGAAACGTTCCTGAGGAAGAGAGAGAACGCACACTGGTGAAAAAGCAAGACTGCCCTGGTCACAAACTCACACAACCCCCACTTCTTGTATATGTGTGCATCAAGCCATCCCTTAAATAAACCAGCATGTTTGGATATCTCCCTATAGGTTCCAAGAACTTTGTTTGGCCAGTCGTCTCCATTCAGGCACCCAAGCCGGGCTTCTCAGCCCCCCTCCTGACCTAACCTCTTTCACACCTTCATGCTCTCAAACAAACAGTGGGCTTTTTTCTTCTCAAAACTCTGCAGCTAAAAAGCACCTCCTTAGAGGTGAGAAGTCTAAATCTGGCCTACTGTGTGGATCCTGTGTGAGGCCTCTGTTGCCTTGGCAACGAAGCCTCCTCCCCACATCTGGGCCGATGTCAGCCCCTCACCTAACTATCAGGGGAGGTCTACACCTTTTGCCTTTCATTCCCTGACACACAGCATTATCTCTAGGGTCGTACTCTCAACCATCTAATGCAGACAAGTTATTCCCATAACATTTGAGGTGCCATTTTTTTGGGGGGGGGGAGCCTTTAGCAAAGGCTTGACACAGAAAAGGTCACAGTGCAGCTTAGAGATAAAGTGATGGGACAAGAGTTTCCCCCCGCTTGCTGGATTTCTGAGCACCAGGCTGCTGTTAACGACACAGAAGCAGAAATAATAAAAATGTAAAAATGGCAAGCATATCCGGACCACCTTCTTGTATTCATAAGGGGGCCTTGAAGTGACTCCCAAGGCAGGGTGAGTGGGGGCAAAGTGAGACAGAAGGAATGGGGATGATGATTAATACAGCACAGTCAATATCCATGGTGTTTTACACAGAGTGGCCAGACAGGTCCCTGCCCCAAGGGGTACACAATTAGATGTTGACACAACAGAAGTAGTGGGGAAGGGGGTATGGAAGCAGGAGGTAAACAGAGGAAGCATATGTGGTGTACTTAAAACTTAGTTACAGCAGAGAACGGGGATTAAGGTGTGGTGCTAAAAGGCTTCACAAAACAGGTAGATTTTAAGAAGCTATTTGAAGCAAGTGGATGTATTCCAGGAGGTGTGGCCTGGAGGTTGAGCCAGTGCCCTGCCTGAAGAAGCTAAGCAGGGTCGACCTTGGTTCCCGCTTGGATGGGAGACGGAAGCTGCTGACGAACCTCGCAAAGACACTGAGAAGGCATCGTGAGAGGGTGGAATGCGGAGGAGTCAGCTAGAGACAGAACATCTGGACAACCGTCCGAGGGTGAACTGTGGTGAACTGTGAAGCTTGGAAGTGCAGAGCACAAGCCAGAAGGAGGGCTGCACTCGGAAGGAAAATATCTCACGTATAGAAGGTTCTATATGAATGGAACAATATTGTAAAGACCCTTATCGGGTCTAGGATAGCCTGCCTGTGTAAACCGCCTTGAATAAATCTGATGAGAAATCTGATGAAGAGAAAGGCGGTATATAAATACAGAAAATAAATAAAATGAAATAAATAAAGCATAACAGACAGCAAGGATGGAAAGTATTCTGAATGCTGCGGAAGACTTCGAGCACAGAACTCCACAATGTTCTTACTATGTTCATCAATCAACTCCTCCAGGCTGGGGAAGATGTTTGCCAAGTCTTCCTCCCCAAAGAACCCCTCGATCAGTAGGGGTTGGTAGAAGAGCTCCAGCAGTACCCGAAGCATCCGCACATGGGCGTGTTCTGTGATCAACAGTTCTGCGGGGGAGAGATAGGGGGACGTCAGGATAGGTAGACCTCTTGAGAACCTATACAATTTGGATGTTGAACGGATATGGGACAAGCTGAAGGCACATCATGGGTTGTTGAGCAGAGGTCACAACATACTAAAAGAGCAAGAATCTCACCCAGCATTTCTTTGAAACAACAAAACAAAACACACAAAAACAAGTCTCTAGACCTTATGGTTCACTTAGAGGGCATTTTGCAGGCCTGGGCATTCAAGCCAGCTAAGGCGAGTATGACTTCTAACTGAGGCCCAGCAGTTTAACACTAGCAAGCAAAATTGTAAGTTAAATAGAGATTATCTGCCAATGCTGGTCTTGTGCTAATCGCTTTTCTTTTAGCCTCAGTGTTCCCTGCCTACAAAGAGTATTGACAACAGGTCTTTATACAACTTCGCTGGCCAGCTCTAGAGTTTAGTGTTTGAATCCCTGATAATGTTCACCCCAGCACAATGTCTTTTCTGGTGGCTGTTTGCTGGTGGTGTTCTGCATCTTTTTTAAGATTGTGAGCCCTTTTGGGACAGGGAGCCATTTAATCATTTGATTTCGTCTGTAAACCGCTTTGTGAACTTCTTTGTTGAAAAGCGGTATATAAATACTGTTATTATACAACAACAATAATCTGAAGTAACAAAGGTGTAGATTTATACTTGTGCAAGACGCAAGTCATCCCAGAATATGGGTCGTGGGATGCAGGACGTGAAATATTCATGGGTCTTAACTCTCCCAAGTACTTCTGAAGCAGGTAAGAACATCAGAAGAGCCTTGCTGGATCAGGCCAAAGGCCCCTGTAGTCCAGCTTCCTGTATCTCACAGTGGCCCCACCAGATGCCTCCCAGAGCACACAGCCAACAAGATAACCGGTTTCCTGCTGTCACTCCCTTGCACCTGGCACAGAGAAAACCTACTTCTAAAGCCAGGAGGTTGCTTATGGCTTGTCACCTGTGATGGTCTCTTCCTCCATGAATCTGTCCATACCCTTTTTAAAGGCATCTAGGCCAGGTGCCATCACCACATCCTGTGGCAGGGAGTTCCACATATGAATTACACGCTGGGTCAAGAAATATTTTCTTCTGCCCATTCTAACTCAATACAGGGATGGGGAGGGGGAAGCTCCCCACCTACCATTTATTACTTCCTGCCGCTTCACTTCGCTTTTCTTCAGCCTGAGGAGGGTGTCGGGTGGGACGAGTTCTCGCCAGTTTGGCGGTTCCAGCTCCAGCTCCGAAACACGCGGCTCAGTCTCCTCAGACTGGGGAAGCAGAAAGGACGGCGGGGGCTCCCCTCCCCCAGCCCCTCCTGGTTCCAAACTGCGTAGGTCAAAGACAAACAGACAGACTGATGGTTAGGACATGCCCTATACTATACAAACAGATCACCCTCCACCCTCCTTGCGTGTTTCCACCTCACTCCGGCCCAACTCCCTAATGTTTGCTCCTCCCGCGAAGTTCCAAAATGGTCAAAATGAGAAATTCAAACACAGCCCTTTCCCTTTCTAGCCCCCTCCTCCTCACCAAATCAGTCCCACATCCTCCAGATAATTAACATTAATATTTTCTGTTGAAATGTTCAACTGACCAAATGCTTTTCAATTCTCATTTGTGTGTGTCGTCTCCCCCGCATTTTGTCACTGGACAAACTTACACAATACGCTACAAGGTGCTGTCAGTGTTTAAGGTGGCTTGTTTTTTTTTTAAAGGTAGAATTATTGTCCATGAATTTGTCCATCCATAGCTATTAGCAGTTCCAGTTAAATGGAACCTCCATGGTCAGAAAAGGAATATCTCAAAACTGTGGACATACAGCATGGAAAGTTGTAGGCCAAACACAAAGTTGAACTTGTGTTGTTGATCTTCAGTAGAGTCACTCATCTCGCGTTTCTACAGCTGCTAGTTCTGCACTTGGGCATGGTTGTCATTTGCTATTAAATTATAGCAAAACAAAACAAGTGGTAGTTTACTGTTTTTTTCTCCTGAGAAGCTTGGAAAAAATGTTTGCGGATAATTTGGGAGGTACAAGGAACCATTTCAGTCCTCCTGGGCAGAAGAAATAGTGGGCTAGATTGACCACATCCAAGGCTGCATTCTCCCTATTGTTCAGTATCATGAAAACTGTGATAGCTGCTTCTTCCCCTTTTAGCACAAGGGTAAAAAGGAGCAAGAAACAGCTGTAGCTTAACTCCCACTGAAGTGGCCAGGAGGGTAAACTATGACAGTTGGAGAAAGTAAGTGCAAACATGCCTCACTGCAGCAAGGACACTTCCCTGAGCTGGTCCGCAAAGGTTGAAACCTGGTTCATGTTGCAGTTGCCCCATTTCCACTTCCCTTTGGGGACAGATTTGGAGGGGCCATCTTACGTTCCCTCTTCACCTACTTGCGGCTTCCCTGCTTCTGGCGAGCCTGCTCTAGGGACGGCTTCTCCTCCAGTTCATTGGCCCGGGCAGCAGCCTCGATGTCCACATCACTCCTCGAGCGCGGCTGTTTGCCCTTGGCTGAACCGCGCTGAGACCGCTTCCGCTCGTAAACCCGCAGGCTCTCCGAGCGGCCCAACTTTCCTGTCAGCCTGCCAAAGGATGAGGTGGGCAGAGCCAGGCCACAAACACAAGAGACGCAGACCAACCAGAGGCAGCGGATGGGGGGAAATGTGGGGTTTCACGAACCAATCAGAGACACAGGGTGATGAAATGAGCCACGGAAGGGCCACAGACCAATCACAAGAGACACGGAGGCAGGGCAAGAGGCCACGGAATGTTGGTACCGTACACCAATAGGAGAGGAGGTGGCAGTGGGAGGCGGGCAGTAAGAACGTGAGCCAAGCATAACATCCAATGGGAGGGGGAAACATTAGCACATGCAGCGGTGGAAAAAGGAGGAAAGAGAGAGAGACATGAGAATCACAGAACCAGTGAGAGATTCATGCATTAGAACAGGGGTGGAGAAGGGGAGGGGGGTACTGGCCGTCTGAATCCCCCGTGCTGCCATGCAAAGGCCAGCCTGCCAGAGAAACCACTGTGATCCAGAAGGAAGGTGAAACCTCAAAAGGAGCCTCTATTCCTGGCCCACACGTTGCAGTGGGCAGAGGACTGGAGACCAACGACAACCCCAATTCACCATCAGGGGGCAGCACTGAGCCAGCCAGGCACCAACATTAAACCGTGCCATTTCACAGGCGACTGACTTGGCTGCAGGACACTATTTCACGGGACAGCCCTGGTGGCTCGACGCCGGTCATACTTAACTCAGTCTGTGTGCCTTTCCCTGAGGAAGAAATTCATGCAAAAGGGTGAGGGGGTGGGTGGGGTGAGGTGGGGAAGTCACCAACCTTTTTCGCTTTCTAGAAGGAAAGAACAGAATATAGAAGAGTGATTTTGGTTAACGTTCAGAGGACAGAAAGCAAGAGTAGGGGGGTGGGGGGGGAGTGCAATCCTAATAATAATAATAAACATTGTGGAAAGGGAGCTTTGATTTCCAGAGAACCAGGGTGAGGCATATATGTGCCATGATCTGAAATCCATGACAAAGGAGCAAGTGGCTAATGCCTGAGACAACCGGAATCCTGGGGATTTTTGTTCCAGGCGTACACTCCCAAAAATCTCATGTTTTTCATTCCAGATTAACAGTGCAATGCTAACCAACTTTCCAGCGCCGGTGCAGCCGCAATGCAGACCCGAGGTAAGGGAACAAATGTTCCCTCACCTTGAAGAGGCCTCTGTGACTGTCCCCGTACTGCAAAATGCAGTGTGCGCCCTGTTGGCACAGCTGCATCAGCACCGGAAAGTTGGTTAGGGTTGCGCTGTAACTTATCCAGAATAACCGGCTCTGTATTGAAACCAGCGATATGGATCCTGAGAATCACCAATCTACACATAAACGGGGGGAGGGCAGAATCGATTTATTTTCTCCCCACCCTACCAACCCCCTCGTTGGCCCATCGCTGCCCCTCTCCCACTTACCTTTCGTTTTCCGCACCATCATCCACGGGGGGCTGGTCCCCAGGCGGTGGTTGCTCTGTAACAGGGGAATCTCCCGCATCCGCTTGAACCTGATTATCTGACCCTGCAGGCAGAGCAGAGTGATGTAAGTGGGGGCTCGTATCATTTTTCTCCCTATCTCCCACCCCCAGCACCTCATTCCGCGTCTCACCCGGTTCTCCATCGTTGCCCTCTCCAGGCGGGGGGTGGACAGTGACAGACACTCCAGAGCCGGTATCAGACCCTGAAAAGCTACCCTTGCCTCGCCCTGCGATCCCCTCAGCTAGCTTAGCTGCTTTCCTGTCCGCAGCTGGTGCCTTGTCACTCGCTGAAGGAACAAATACGGAAGGAGAAATAAAAATTGAAAGGAGAAACCGCAAACGCACTCAGCCTCCAATATTTTCTAACATATGGCCCTCTGGCCACTCCATCTCCCCGGCCAATAGGCTCCCCTCCCCTCTGAAGACTTATGCACAAATTAACCCCCCCCCCCAAAAAAAACCCACACAAACTTGGTTCCTGGATCAAGACTTCATTGACCTCCAGGTAGATTCCTGGACAGTTGCAGAGTCAACTGAGGCTAAACTGCAGCCAAGAATAAAACCAAACTTCTACCACTGCATTGGGAAAGGAACACGTTGAAAGTATTTTGGCTTTGCTGACAGAGAGAGGGCTGGTGTTCAAAGGACCCACCCGCAAGGAGGTCTCAATGGTCAAGAGGGCAGGGGGCACAGCTAGTGGGGAGTGACTGGGTGAGGCAATGGGGGATACACACTGAAATCCCCTCATAAGAACATAAGAAGAGCCCCGCTGGATCAGGCCAAAGACCCATCTAGTCCAGCTTCCTGTATCACACAGTGGCCCCACCAGATGCCTCAGGGAGCACAAGACAACAAGATACCTGTATCCTGTCACCACTCCCTTGCACTTGGCACAGAGAAAACCTACTCCTACAACCAGGAGGTTGCTTATTCCCATCATGGCTTGTAACCTGCGATGGACTTTTCCTCCATAAATCTGTCCAATCCCCTTTTAAAGGCATCCAGGCCAGGTGCCATCACCACATCCTGTGGCAAGGAGTTCCACAAACCAATTACACGCTGGGTAAAGAAATATTTTCTTTTGTCTGTTTTAATATTCCCTCCACTCAATTTGAGTGGATGTCCCCTAGTTCTAGTGTTGTGCGAGAGGGAAAAGAACTTCTCTCTATCCACTCTCTCCCTCCTTTCTCCACCTCGCCCCAAGCCATCGCAGGAAAGCCCAGGCTCTGCGCTCTCTGAAGATATAGCTTTGTTCACCAGGAATGGGCAGAAGGCCAGACTTCGCCCTATCAGCCAATCACAGGGGATAATGTTGGACACCGTTATTTCTTCCTTGGCCTGAAGAGGGCTCTACAGCCCTCAGGCGGCTCACTAGGCTAAGCCCAAGCTCTGGCCCAGAAGCCCCTGGTTGCAGCCCTAGAGTCTGGCGTCTTGATTTCACTAGTCAGTCATCACCTCCATGTTTTCAAGTTCATCTTGGTGGCCCTGAGGGCTAGAAACTTAAATCGATTTTAAAAATGAAAGCCGACTTTTTCAGGCGGTCAGCTTATGAGTCTTAGTCCCAGGCTTGCACAGTGTGCACAGTGTGATCACAGAAGTACAGAAGACAACCGACAAATATAGCCAACGTAATTTGGAAGGAGACAATCCATTTCTTAGTTACTGATGCTGTTTTCGGGCCCAATTTAAAGTGCTAATTATGACTTTTAAGACCCTGAAGAGTTTGAGCCAATAATAGTTAACAGTACAGTATTTTATAAATTTTCCGGTCATGTAAGAGATTTTTCTTGTACACCCCACCTTTGTTCCATGTTCGTTTGCATATGAAGGGTGTTTTCCATGTTAGCACCCAGGTTGTAGACCTCTATGTGACAGGAGATCTATTTGATTTCTCTCTCTCTCCCCCCCCCCCCCATTATCCTTTCACTGTCATGAAAAAAATGTTTTCGTTTAGGCAGGCTTTTAATCTTTGCAAGTTTGGGATTGGGTTTCATCTCTGTCTCTCAAATTGTGTTTTATTTAAATTATTTTTAAATTGTGCAGGGGCTCTTAAGCTTCTTTGAGAGCTCAGGGAAATAGAATTAAGTAAATACAATAAAATAAAAAACAAACTAGCCACAGACAGAGTTCATTCACCCTGGAGAAACCAGTACAAACACACATAATTTGTGCAGAAGACCTCAGAGGAAAGCACAGAACCCAGGAGTCCTACCCCCCACCCCACCCCACCAAATTAAGAGACGACAGATAGTTCCTGCAGGCAGACATACAGAAGAACGTACACAGAGTTGCTATGAACACAAGGGTGATTGACTTCTACAAAGGTGTATGTGATACAAATTAGTACATTATTACTACGGGTGGACATTGTTACGAACGACCATGAGTACAATGAAGTTAGCACCTGATGTTATACCGGGGAGGGGGGTTGGTATTAGTTTTAGGTGGGTCCCTCCACAAAGGGACAAGGTGACACATGGGGGCAACACCATGCATTATGGAAAGGTGGTTTGGAGGGGAGAGAGGCTGGTACCTTCACCCTCAGCTTTGGTTTGTCTGTAATCAGAATCTACAAAAAATGCAGGAAAGAAAAGACAAAAATGGAGCCAAAAGAAAATTGAATAGGGGAAAGTGTAAAACCAATTCCCTCCTCCCAGGAACGCATATACCTGTGTCAATTAAAAGACTCATTCGGAGTGAAGGATATGGTGGACGTAGCGCTCAACAGGTGGGCCTCGCGCATACGAGCTGGTCACTGTTTTGTGAGCTGATAATGGCCTTGTTGCTTATCTGCAAGGTGTCTACATCCCAGTGGTTCCCAACCTGGGGGTGGGGACCCCCAAGGGTGTTGCGAAACAGTTTTGGGGGGGTCACGGAACGTCGGCTGGATGGCCACACCCAAGATGGCGGCTCACTCCTTCCCCCACACACACATTGCAGAGAAAGAAGTGTCTGGTGCTCTCTTGGGGCTTGTTTGCTCACCTTGTGTTACTTTCTGCTTGCCTTTTAGCATCTCTGTTAATATTAGCTCACTCCTCCCCCTCCCCCCCCCCAATGAGGCTGATGAGTACAACTTTAATAAATTGGTCAGGGGTGGGACTGGCTTCTGTTGAGTGACAGCGAGAGCCAAGCAAGCCCATTTCCTGTCCCACCCCTGACCAATAGCATTCCTTTTTGGCAGGAGGCAGCTTCTTTCTCATTGGCTCCCTCTGCTTTGGCAATCTGCCTTCACCTTTGCGAGGGATCACCCAAAGTTCTTTTCTTGTCGCCTAAAGGAAGCGACTTGGCTGGAAAGGAAGCCTAGAATCCCAAGCTAAGCAAAGGGGCTGCCTCCTGGGCAGAGGTTAAGAAATACGACTCTATTCCTGCCCGAAAAGGCCTACGTACAATGAGAGTCACCACGGTTCCAGCGGGAAGGATCCAAAATGCTAAAGCCCTTTTTGGGTTTGGGAGCCTCCTCAGGCTTCTTGGTCCCTGAAATCTGGATGAGCAGGAAGAGAGGAAAGCCGAAATGAATCTGTCAGTCATACACACAAAAACCCTGGTGGGAGCCAGGTATATACACACTTCAACACATTCAGGGAAGCCATTCCTCAAAACACACACCCCTACACCTACACACCCACACCCACACCATGGACTCCGCAGGACTACCTAGTCTGTAGGTCACTCTAGATATATCATAATATCTCTGCAAAAACCAAAACCCCAACACCCATTTCTCAAGGGCAACTTATCATTCAGGAGAGAGAGGGCTAAGGCGGGCACCCTCAACCTCAGCAGTACACTCCCACATCTCATACACTCACCGTCTTTGCGCCTCAAATCTTTGCCTACCTTCTTGCGGAAGAAGTTGGCTTTGGATTTCTTGCTATCAGCTCCTTTCGTCTTAACCCCCAGGTGCTTCATATAGGTCACGATGGCGGTGAAAATGGCAGAGCTAAGGGGACAGAGCAGAAAAAGGGTTCCAGGCAACATGGGGAGAGCATAACAGAAGGTGAAACTGAGCAAACTGATTGACGTTCAGTCTGAGTTTTATCCAGCCAAGGAGGTCCTAGCAGCGTTAAGTATAAAAATATCTCTTGAAGTTAATGTTGACCTTGATCTTATCGCCCCATCTCTCCTCCTCTAAAACCTAGTCATGAATTAGCAACCCTTTCTGCCGTGCCTTCTTATATGAAGAGTAACTGCCAGACTGACGGAAACAACAGCAGCTGTATGGCAGGCAGACATGTCTTGGTTTCTCCTGGTAAGGAGCTGGCAGAGTGTCAGTTGGCTATTCAGTTAATGGTTGCTGTGGGGAGAAAGAGGAAGCCTGCCGTTTCAAGTACATGGTTACGTACAGAGTTGCCCCCCCCCCCCGATATTGTTGCAATTATTGAGGGAGATATAATCTCCCAGTGGGCCAACTGCAACGCTCAGAGCAAAATGCTGTGGGTGAGCTGTGCCAAGACAAAACCTTCATAGAAGACATTTGCCTTCTACAGTTCCACTAACCCTGAAGCGCAGGGGGACAAGGAACTCAGGCACTCAAATACGCTGCTGCAACCTACAGGCTTAAACATTGGTAGTTTAAGTTTCCCCAAACGTGCGGGGTAGTGAGATAAGATGTTCGGTAGATAGAAGCCCCTTCCCCTTACAAGCCTAAGATGCATTCAGACAGATACACAGAGGGGGGCAGTAAGAAAAATGTTCTCAGGAAGGCTCCTTAGCTCATCAGTTAAAAAGGACTGCAAGTTAGCAGCACTGGAAAGGCCCGAGACCTTGAAGAGACACTACCAGATTGGGTAGGCAGCACTGGCCTAGATGGGCTAATGGTCTGACTCAGGCTGGCAGCTTTTTATTTTAAAAAGAGGACTGGGTTGTTCTTGAGGCTTCAACAGTTAAAAAAACCTCCCTTCCCCCACCTCACCAACAAACCACTTCCTCAGCAGTGAAATAAGTAAATTTGCTGCAAGCCCGTATCCGGCAGAGTCTTGTGACGTGGCCACCCACGGGGGGGGGGGGGGGGGGGGGAAGAGATACAGTGGAACTCTTGCAAAAGTGGTACCGATCCCTACACACACACACACACCCCACACACACACACACACAAAAACCAACAACCTCTGCACCTCTCCGCATTGTCCCATCCACAACGTACCTTTTCTCCTCGTCTGTAGATATGGTGAGGCTGGAATTAAAGAGAGGGAAATAAAAGAGAGAAAGAGATTTGTCCATGAAATTCACAGTTGTGCATTAAAATCACACTTGCATCCCTTACTTTTTCCAAGGAGTTAAGGGGACTGCCCCATTTCCTCCTCTCAATAACCCCAATCAGTTAGGTCAAACTGCAAGACGAACAAGCTGAGAACTCCTAAGAAGTAGCTGCCCCCCCTGCCCCCCAGTTACAACTGCACCTCAAAGAAATCACTCTCTCTTCCTTCACCTCCCAGGTATGTTTAAACTCACCGGTAATACAGCCCCATCTTGGCTTGGTAAGAAAAAAACAGTCAAAGGACAAATAAGCATGATCTCTGGTGTGAGCTGCTGAGACACGACTGCTTCTGGACCAGATCAGATGCAAAACTGAGGCAAGGAGGGGGGTGCAAGAGACGTTTATACACCCCGAGAGGATGATGCAACAGGGAGGCAATATCCCGGGATGGGTGGAGGACAACTCCCTCCTTCCCCCGATCCCCCACCCCCCACCACAGCTGGTTTCCATTATCCAGTAGGAACTTGGCAGTGCGTAAGTGAGAGGGAGGCCGCAGCCAGCCACGTCCCCTTGTTCCTCAAAGACGAAAGATCAGAGCCAGCAGGCAGTTCCTGGCCCTCATCCCAGTGCAAATGGGATGGGTGCCAGAAACCAGAGGCTCCATCCATGGGAAAAAGAGGTGGGGTCGAGTTCTGTGACAGAGACACTAGTCTGGGTGCGTGAACCCATTTCTCTAGATTGGATGGAGCCACTAGTTCGGGCGATCACTGATGGTAGTGGGTGTTTCAAATCTAAATATTGGTTCATAGTTCATTAATTCAAATAGGAAATCAAAGACACAATGAGCTGAAAGAGTCCACTGGGTTTGTTGATGGGGACAGAAAGTCAAGCGGTACATTGGTACGAAAGAGGCAACAGCCATCAGCTGTTCCCTCAACCACGACTGGATCAGTCCACTGGTGCGGACCAAAAATGGGTGTAGGAGATGGAGCTTTGACTTCATAGCCCCATCCAGACCAGAGGAGGTAAGGAAGGGGCATCTGTGTGTGCAGGTCAGAGCCTGGAGGGAACCATTCCCTTGGTTGCCAAGGGAGGGCCCTAGGTGGGTGAGCCCACTGCTGAAGTCTCAAGAGGGGGAAACCAGGGCATGTTCACTTACTGCATCTCTTCCACCCTGGCCAGCAAGAGCTCAGCTAGTTGCTTCTCTTTGGCTTCGCGGATGCCCTTGTCCTTCGTTCGGTAGCACTCCAGTTCAGAAATCTCCACTTCCCCTGGTGTCATCCCCATCTTTCTTTTCTCCCTGCAGGGGAAACAGAGGAGGAGGCTTTTAAAACTCTCTCCCAACCTAAGCAGGAAGAAGTGAGCCGCCCCATCACCTCTTCATGCTTGCCTGGCCTCAGCCAACGCCCTTGCGCCCCCAAAGCTAGTGAGTTTCAAACAGTGTACCAGGAAGGATTCTTAAATGGGATGACTGGTTATGATGGACAGGAAAACAGGGCCAGCCCAAGACCCCCTGGCACCTGAAGCAGTGGGCCAAATGCCACCCCCTGCCAATCTTCCCACCCACTAGATTCAAGAAGGAAGAGGGGAACAGAGCTAGCGCATCTTCTCTTCCACTCTTCTCTTCCTTTACAAATCCAGGAAGTGTGAGGAGGAGGGGGAGTGGCGGAGGAGGGTGGGTAGACAGAGGTTAGGTCCCCCCCCCACTTCAGCTGGCCTCATAGCTGGGCCAGTCTTGCACCCTACAGTATGCCCACCCTACAGAACTTCCCGCACAACAGGCAGTCACAGCAAATCAGGAATGTTCTGAAGCATGCTTCCTGTTCATGTTGGCCAACAGGTTACACCAGTTCCTTGCTCAAATTGTGTTCCCTATCATTATTTATTACAGCCTGCATTTTTTCCCAAAGTGAAATTCAAGGCACACATGGGGTTCCCAGACAGGCACTGACCAGGTCTAGACCTGCTTAGCTTCATCAAAGGAGCCGCATCAGCTGCCCTCAGACCATGCCCTGCCCCCCAGATCCCCTACCACACACAAGTCTTCTGCAGCAGTTCCTTGGCCAACAAGCCAAAGTGGAAGGGCACTGCCTGATGGTACAAAAATCGAAAACTTTGTGGACTCCCATCTCTTCTTCCTCCTTACACCAGTTTCCCTATTTGGTGGGGCATTAAGTTAATCCAAGTGTTTTATTTTCAGTCAAGTAACATCACACTTCCTGTTTTTTCCTCCTCTTTATGATTATATTTGTTGCATTATAAGGAAGTGTGCCTTCTCTTGCTTGTTCTAAAACGAGTCGAAATCAATAAAAATGTCATGTTTAAAATAAAACAAGTGCGATAGCTACTGTCCAAAGCCTTTCACCAACATCACTGATAAACGGCGACCTTCTGGGATCCTACCACTTGAGGTGTCTGTTTTTTCCCCCACCCTCCCCATACTACTTCTGCAGGGCCCAGGAAGGGCAATGGGGTCCAGACCTGAAGTCCTCCAGCTGGCGGCTAATCTCGGTTTCTTGGAAAATCTGGATCTCGCGCAGGAAGTTCCGTTGCTGGTCGTCCGGAAGGAGCTCGGGCCGTGTTCGGTCTGTGAGACGGAGAGGAAAGAGGCCCTTAGTTTTAGGCATGTTGCAAAACTGTGCTTGGGCTTGCAGAAGCCTTTTCAAGACAAGTCTAATTTCACATATTCAAGCTGGAGAATTCTCCCTGAAACGCAAGATGTTTCACACCATCTCCAGACAGCTTGATGGTACTCAGACCACTGGAACCCCACTCCGACACGGCGCTTTTTGGTGGCACATTTTTGCTTCCAAGAAGCTCCTGCCTTTGGTTGAGCCTCTCGGGAACGCTGAGAAGGGCCATTCCACCTGCCCAGAGCCTCCTCCCTGCGTTTTCTAGCCTCTGAAAACCTGAAAACCCAGAAGTAACTGGTGATGATGTCATCGCCAGTCACTTCCGGTGGTACTCAGAAGGAGAGTGGCGCCGGAAGTGGTACTCGGCCAGGAAAGGGTTGGCAGCCCCTGCCCTAGCAACACCATAACTACGCTTCCCAGCTGCGGCTTGTTGCTACACACCCATGTTGTATCTGTGCCTGCCACAAGAGTGTCCTAGATATGCTCGGAAGCTGCTCTTTGCTTCCTTTCATGGTTCCTATATCCTTGAAGTCCAGAAGGGAATTCTTGTTGCTATATTTGTACAAAAGCAAAACTGAGAATAAACTCCCCCAAAGTTGCCCAGCTGTCCTGGCAGGAAGCCCGCGAGAGAAACAAACAAGATCACCCTGCAGCACTGACTTAAGAGCTGTCGGAGGCCGTTCCAAGGGGAGAGTCCTCCACGGTGACTTTCTGCAAACACAGCACCATCAAGGCAAATCGCTTGCAGCTGTTTGGATGCCACTGTCCCTGGCCGGCTGCCAAGGTGGAAGTTGCCTCTAGAGCCGAGCAAGCTGGCCCAGGCACTAAGTTGCAGGCATCTCTGGGGTGGTGCAGCTGTTTGTTTAGACACAGCTCCCTCCGATGGGCGAGGGGGGGGGAACAGAGAGTCAGAGCTGCTTCTGAGTTTCAGACAGCTATTCTCCTTCACAAGGTGTACAGTACCAAGACCTATTGGTAGGCTTACCAGATTTCCAACTGGGACAGAGTGCTAGACCTGTAGGAGAAGGAATGTGGGCAGATATAAGAACATAAGAAGAGCCCTGCTGGATCAGGCCAAAAGCCCATCTAGTCCAGCTTCCTGTATCACACAGTGGCCCCACCAGATGCCTCAGGGAGCACAAGACAACAAGATAACAAATATAGTTTGTTAAACCTTAGAGCACAATCCTAGGCTTGTTAAACCTTAGAGTACAATCCTAGGCATGTCTACTCAGAAGCAAGCCCCACTGAACACAATGGGGCTTGCTTCTGAGTAGACATGCCTAGGATTGTGCTCTAAGGTTTAACAAGCTACACCTGCCCACATTCCTTCTCCTAGGATTGTCCTCTAAGGTTTAACAAGGTACACCTGCCCACATTCCCTAAAGGTCTAGCACTCTGTCCCGGTTGGAAATCTGGTAAGCTTACCTATTGGCATGCAAGGATTCAGGGCCTGGTGGATCTTGGGAATCTGAACTGGGGCGGTTTACCTACCAGAGGAGAGGATCATGGAGCAAGATAAACTGGCTTGGTATAACTTAAGGCAGCTTTGTACGTTTCTACACAGATGTGTAGGACCCCCTCCACTGGTAATGCCGGTCAGAAACCTGTGTTCCCCCTTCCACAGGGTGACCAGATACTGTAAAATGTAGGACACTGTGCCTATACCTCCTTAACCATTGTAAAGAAGAGGGAATTTGGGCAGGTGCAGCTTTTTGCACCCTTCCATGATGAGCTGCACCTGCCCAAATTCCCTCTTCTTTACAACGGTTAAAGGTATAGGCACTGTGTCCTACATTTTATCTGGTCAACCTGCTCTTCCTCCCCCCCCCCCGGCTGCATGTACTGTATACAATATTTTCAGCACATTCTCTCTGTCTTTTTGTTTTGTACAGGAAGCAGTGACAGGATGTGACCTTGCCCTCACAGTCCTTTCAGCATTTCAGAGGGTGGTTTCCTCCCCCTGCAAAGTGCAGCCCCATGGGAACGCCTCCCCAGCTATGTGGTGCTATATCCAGCTGCAGAAAGTCCTTTCCCCCCCCCCCAAAAAAGACAGCCCCTATGTGGAGCCCCAGGAGGGGCCAGTTGCAATTGCCAAGGCAGGCCACTAGATGGTGCCATGAGGACACAATACAATACTGTACTTAAGAGGTCTGGGCTAGCTCTTCCCCTCCGCCCTCCACAGCGTGGCAAGACAGAAGGCTGGGCCAGTCTGTGGCTGCAGATGAGCTAATGTATTGGCCAGGGCAGCCCAGAGACTAGTAGCCCTCCCCGCGGCTCTCCAAACCTTCCAACTTCCTGCCTTTCACACAGTTTCAACAGCTGGGTGCGGCCCCCGACATCTGGGAGCAAACGCCAGGAGGGGGGGGGAGCTACCAGCAAAGACTGTAGCACTGGGGGAGGGGGCAGGGAGGAGGTGCCGCTCTGGACTGAGAGCAACTCTCTGCAGCAGTAACAACAACAAAGAAAGAGAGAGGCTTGCAGCTCCTTCAGAGAAGACCAGATTTACGGGGGCATAAAAAACGTGCAACAACCGTCAGTCAACACCGGAGCCTCTTTATCACCAACTGCAAACATTTACTCGGAAGCAACTCCCATTGTGACCAAGGAAGTGTGCAATGAGATTGCAAGCCTTCTAGAACAGCCCTTCTCCAACTGCCCAAGTGGGGAAAATGAAGCACCCATGACCTCCTATGCTGCTAACCCCGCCCCAAAGACTGGATGGGGTTTGGGGCAGATCAGTCCTGCCCACAGGAGACAGCTGCAATCTCCTTCTGTACTCTGCACCCCCCTCTCCAGTGGCTACTATCACATAGCCCTGCAACTCTACCTCTACCAGGGGCTGTATCATCTACCAGTATGTTAAAATCAAAGAAATAAAATATTCTGGAGCAGGAACAGCTAAATTCTGCAACCTCCAGAGGTCATGCAAACAAAGCGTATTTGCATGTTTTAATGTGCAGACCACTGAAATCTCGCCTTCCAAATGCCTGACCACCAGAAAGTCTACATATTGCACAAACCCACTCCTACTCTTCCGCCATTCCTTCAAAGTTTTCACCCACATACTCTGCACAACCATCAGGATTAGAACATTGACTTAAACATAAATAGGTAGAAGCCATGATTTTTAGGGTGTTGACTTCTGCAGCCAATACTCAAATTCTGTGGCTTTTCTGTGCCTGTAGGAATTGGAAGACACACAGCACAGGGCCTGCAATGACTTTGCCCCCCCCCCCAGGCTGCAATCCTATAACAACACTTTCTTGGGAGTGTGCCCCACTGAACACAATGGGGCATACTTCCGAGGCATGCTTAAGTAACATTTTGATTAGCAATGAAATTATTTCTCTTATTTTAATTTTTAAGAAGTGAAATTATGAAAAGGGCATCAAAGTGATTAATTCACACAACTTGGTTGAACTGCAAGATGCATCAGCACCAAAGACACTAAGAAGATCTGTTCCTAGCTGATCTCTCACCATCCACCACACACGCACACACGTCATTAACTCTGGCTCTTACCCAGCTCAAATTGCACAAAGTTCGGGACAGAGACCCTCAGCAGCTGCAGGAAAGATCAGAGATGACAATCAGGACAAGCAGGGGAAAACATTGCAATGAAGAAGCCCACAGAGGGCAGAGTTCACCACAGCTATTAGCCATGATAGATGATAGTCATGATAGATACGCTTACCAGATCTCCAACCGGGACAGAGTGCTAGACCTTTAGGAGAAGGAATGTGGGCAGGTGTAGTGTAGCTTGTTAAACCTTAGAGCACAATCCTAGGCATGTCTATTCAGAAGCAAGCCCCATGGATGCCTAGGATTGTGCTCTAAGGTTTAACAAGCTACACCTGCCCACATTCCTTCTCCTAAAGGTCTAGCACTCTGTCCCGGTTGGAGATCTGGTAAGCCTAATGATAGATGATAGTCACCAAAAGATTTAGGGGCTGGGAGGGAGCCCCAAAGGATCCCACAGTGTTTACTCACCCCAGCTTTGTCCAGAAAGGTGTGGCAGAACTCCACAAACTGCTTCTTCCCTTCTTTGCACCCAAGGTGGCGTATGAGGTCTGCATGCAGGTAACAGAGCTATGGAAAGGGGACAAAATTGAGAGGCACCTTAACACAGGGAAGGAGCGGCTGGATATATTCTAACCGGGCCACTTCCACCTGGTGATCCCCCCCCCCACAAGAAAGACTCCAATGCAGTCGCTACCAACCGTTTTAGCACCGGGACCCCCTTTTGTAGAATGACAATCTATTGGGACCCCCCTGTACCGAGGACCGGAAGTGATGTCAGTAAGCAGGAAGTGACGTCATTGTTTTTAACAAGTCACACTGTTTAATAAATCACACTTTTTAAAATAAATCACATTTTTAAAGTTTTATTTATTTTATTTAAAAAATTTATACCCCGCTTTTTCCTATGCCAAAGGCAAATGCCCAAGGCCCAAGTTATACTCGTAAGCAGCCGCATTTGGGGGAGGGAGGTGTGAGCTAATATTAATGAAGATGCTAAAAGGCAAGCAGAAAGTAACAAGGTGAGCAAACAAGCCCCAAGAGAGCACCAGACACTTCTTTCTCTGCAGCGTGGGGGGGAGTGAGCCGCCATCTTGGGTGTGGCCATTCAGTCAACATCCCGCGACCCCCCAGAAACTGCTTCGTGACCCCCTTGGGGGTCCCAACCCCCAGGTTGGGAACCACTGCTTTAAACCAAGCATTTGTGATGAAATGAGATGTGGACTAAGGTTGCAATGCCTTTGACACAATTCCCTTAGTCCTACAGGCTAAAACAGGGCCGACTCCCCAAAAGAAACTAAGCCAAAGTACATGTAATTGAAATGAAAACAGGTTAGGCAGTTCTTTATTCTAGCCTCTAATTCCCCCATTTTCCTCAGTTCTCTCCCCGTTGTTAAGCTCTAGTCAGCAAGCCTGTCCTCTCACACTCTGTTAAACAATACGCACATTTATTTATTTTGAAATATTTAATTCCTGTCTTTTCCCTCCAGGAAAGGGAAAATCTCGCGTTCAAGACTTCCACAGCTTGCCCGGCACCAGATAGATGGAAAGAGGGGGGGTCATTTGCATACTGGTTGGCGTCTTACACAAATCAAAATGAATGAAAGCAGAGATCACTTAAAACTTTTTTCAGCCAGGCATTCCTCAGTTACACACAGAGAACCACAGTTTGAATGAATATTGCAAGCCAAGGTGACAGTTAAAAAAAAATTCTAGAGGTGGTGGAATTCTTATTTGCATGGCACACACAAGAGAATAAAACACATACAAAGCATTATCTTGAAGACTGATACCATGGGCTGCTAGGGTCTTAAATCTGTAGATCCAATAAATGCAGAATCAAAATTGTGCACAAAGAGTTACTGTTGTTTTTTCCAGTACTCCAGTGCAGAATATGGTGTGGTATCCTTCAAAAAACATATATTCCATTGCTGGGTTGCAGGCGATGTTTTAATTAAACAATGTCGTACCAGTTATTCTGCTTTCAGAAGGTGACCGTTTCCTCAAGGTAAATGCAGATGATACAAGTGGAGTCTCAGAGATGCAAGCCAGGATAAACGGTGGGTGGTTTTATTTCAGCTCTCATTAGTAACTTATGGAGATTAGGAAGTTGGTGAAAGATAATAATAAGGAGACTTGCTGGTGGCTTTGAGGTGTGGTGAATTGGCCACCAAGAGGTCAGGAGATACTGGGAGGACATCTGCCCCAAAAGGGATATGAAGTTCTTATATTTTCCTTGAGTTTGTGGAGGAGGAGAGCCTCTCTCCAGAACACAGATCTCCTGTGGGTGATCCAAGGATGGTAGAAGCTACTGAGGAAGGCAAAATGCTGAAACAGCGGACTGAAAAGATTTGAAAGTGTTCTCTTTTGTCATTCATTCATTCATTCATTCATTCATCTCTATTCCACAGAATCTTTCTGGGATCCAGATCCTAATTGCCTCCAGTATTGTTGGCTGTTTTTGTGTACTAAAATGTTTTGTGTGTTGTTAACTGGATTAAATAGGAAGGTCACTCTTTGGGCCAATTTGGTCTAAAAACACAAACACAAACTTGCCTGTTCCTACTAGCCCACATCATTGCCAAGCCCAAGGGTTAACAGGGAAGCGGACAAAACACAGACACACGTATGCCCAAGTCTCACCACGGGACTGGAGTCAAACTGCAACACCACGTGCTGCAGGAACACCATCAAGTAGGCCGGGTGCTTCTTCAAGACCTCCAGGTTTTGAAACAAGCCACTTTGGGCATGCGGGTTCTGGAACTGGAAGGGGCAGGGGGAAGAGAAATCAAAGCAGGACATCAGAAATAAGGAAGCACTTGTAGCTCAGTGGCAGAGCACATGGTTTGCTTTCAGATTTCAAAAGTTCAATCCCTGACACTTCCAGGAGGGATTTACCTGTCTGAATTCCTAGAGAGCAGCTGTCAGTTACTGCAGACAATACAGTACTCCCCCCAATCGGCTGGGGATATGTTCCAGGCCCCTCCGTGGATACTTGAAACCGTGGATAGGGGTGAACGCCCCCCCTCCATGGTTTCCTGAGGGCCCCCCATCCTGCCTCCCCTGCGGGCAGGCATGCGTCCCCCCCCCCGCTCTTATTTTTCTTTCAGCAAGCTTTGTTTCTTCCTTAAAACAAACAGAGAAGCAGCCTCCACTGCAGGCAAGTTGAACGAGACCAAGTCCTAGAGAGGCTCTGCATGGTATCTGTTAACCTTGCAGAGCCTCTCTAGGACTTAGTCTCATTCTACTTGCCTGCAATAAGCACCCAGAGGTTGCTTCTCCTGTTTAAGGAAGAAACGAAGCTTACTGGGGAAAAAGTAAAAGCCTGGGGGGGGGGGGTGTCCCCGCGATCCGTGGGTAACTGAAACCGTGGATAGCGGATCAGTGGATATGGGGGCCCACCTGTACCAGGCTAGATTGACCAATGTCTGACTCCATAGGTTCAGCAGCTCCAGTTAAAAGTACCCCAAGACCCGCTCCTCATCTCCCGCCCAGTTTTCTCAACATGCTTAGCAAACCCCTTCTTTCCCTGCCCGTCCTTTTTCCATCTCACACCCAGTGTTTTTTTTCTGCCTTCTCCACGCTTCCTCTCCCACCCAACTCCGATTCTTGATGGTTTCCACTTACAGGCTCAATGTCGTTTTCGAAGTCCTCGTCTTCCGCTCCAATAATCGCCATGGCCGACCCACTGCGGGCACCCAGCGCTGCGCTCTGGCAAAGGAGAGACAGGAAGTAGCCAGGGCCATTTCAGGGACAGTATAAGGAAGTCCCACCTCATCCCGTTGAGATGACCAAACAATTTTGGGTTTTCTTACCATTTCAAAAATGTCTCAGTATGTCTTTCAAAGGCTGCTGTTGTTACTCAAGTTCCTTTCTCTCCCCCCCCCCCAAAAAAAACACCCTAATATAAACAGAGACTTTCAGGCAGCAGGAACCACATATTCCCTCCCAGTGTCAATCAGTAAATCCATACTTATAATTCTCCTTGCAAAGCCCTTCTGGGCTTTCCAACTCCACCCCGATCCAGCGCCTTCCTTCTCACTAGGTTAACTCACTCCATTGTATGCTTCCTCCAGCTCCATCCTGCCCCCGGCCTGGGGGGGGGGGGAAATCCCCAGCAGTTTCGTCAAGGGGTCCAAGCGTTCAGAATTAGTATGTACCTACATCTGACCCCAAAAAGAAAATTCACCAGTTAGTTATCTCCCAACAGCATCTGACATGCCCTTCAGGGTGGTCTTTTCCCTCTACAATGTCCACTGGTTCTCCCGAATCGGGAAGGCCTGCGGACTCAGTGGGGTAACTGGTATAGATCAATGGTACCGTTTCCTCTAGAGTAGGGATCAGCAACTGGCCGTCCCAGAAACAAAACCCAAACATGATGCAGAAATGAGGCAGGAAGCTGAGGTGGTTGGATCCTAGACAGTTCCACCCCAGACTGCAGGTGTTAGGGTCATATTTTGAAATGCTTCCCCATGTCAAACACACATACACAAACTGCAAGTAGTAAATACACATACACATACAACTGCAAGTAGTAAATGAATACAGATTATTTGCTGATATACTACAGGCAGGGTGGGGTATTTTTGCATGGGGGAAGACTAAAAAAAAACCCTGAAAAAAACTTCTGAAGTAGAACAGGAGAATTCTACCACTTAACTCTGCGCTATTTATGTCTGTATTTTCTATCCTGCTGTATCTCATGGGCTTAGAAAGGCTTTCAGCGTTCTTTTTCTACACGTGAATCGTCCTGTCACCAAGGGACTCTCAATCTTAAAAAGACATAGTAGCAGTGCAAATTGGGCCCAAATATGCCCCTCATGAAGGGAAGCAGTGGTCAAAACAGAGGGGGTTTTTTTTGGGGGGGGGGTTTCTAAGGAGCAATGGCTGTGGTCTTTAGACATGTGGACATTTGGGGTGGGGTATGGAGGAGGGACTCTTCCCTCAACAACTGCTCAAAACGGCACTCCCTAGTATCCTAGTTGCTAACTTGAGCCCAGTTCTCACGGAGGTGGTAAACCCGTCTTCGCTCCCACAAAAGATATTCCTACACATAGTGTGTCAGAGAGGTTAGTTCCCGCCTCCCTGGTGACATGTTTTATTTATCCAGGTATTTATATCCTGCCTTTCTACCTTTGAATACGTCCCCCAAGGGCCTGTACAACATTTCAAAAAATACAATACAATAATGAAACTCTTAAGCAGTGTGTGTGCGATATAGACCAGTGGTACAGACCAGACTTACTAGCTCTGTAAGAACTAAGCCTTGGACGTCTCCCCCGCATATGGAGGGACTGGCTACAATTTAACCCTAAGTTGAGAAAATATGGTGTGGAGGGGGGGGAAACACACAGGATCTGGGACCCTCTGCCACAGGTCATTCTTCCTGCAGAGATGACATGAGCCTGTGAGGTCTCAACTCAAGTTTGCATGAAGACACATAGCCCTGTGAGCAGCAGGGGGCTGGAAAGCAAACTGGAGACAATTTGCACATACACACAGAGCGGTATTCAAGCTAGCAAGGCTCACGCTGCCTGCTGTCCGTCGTCCCCCCCCCCCCCCAATTACTCAGAAATTCCAACACAAGGTGGAGGTATACCAGGGCATGAATACCACCTCTGTAACCTACAAAGAGGCCTTAGAAAAACGGAGGGAAACTCCACACCCCGCAGACAGCTTGACTCATACAGGGCATTAATCCAAGAGGCTGGCACTAGGGCAGGGAGATCTAGGCAGGGTGGAACCCATTTGGGGGAAGAAACATATGGGTCAAAACACCCCATTGCAACACCTCCAAAAGGCTCCAGGGCTGAGCGACACTGTCATTTGTTCCCATACAGACACAGGCACAGACACATACCAGAAGTGTTGCTCAGTGGTTAGAGCAATGCTTTTCAACCAGTGGTTGTAGCACCACTAGTGATACTTTGCAGTACAGCAGATGATCCTTGGCCCCATAGTGAACACAGCGTGATGCCTGCCATACCTGGTCCAAACTGGCTGGAAGCAGAGATGGGTGGAGTGATGGGCAAAAAATTATTAAAGAGGCACAGTTTGGGGAAGGAGGGTGTAGAATGAAGCCCTTGTGTAGCTCACACTATATATTCCCTCTTGCCAGGACTACTACCGTGTTTCCCCGAAAATAAGACGGTGTCTTATATTAATTTTGGCTCCAAAAATGCAGTAGGTCTTATTTTCCCAACCTGTGGTGCGACCCCCCTGGCACTTACTTTGACCGATTTTAAGCTTCATTCTTTCCCGAGGATGCAAGGCTCCACAAGGCCTGGAAGGCCTGCACTTGAGTCCTCCATCATGGAGACGACATGCTAGAGAGACTCTGCAAGGTTGCAGCCTCTAGCACATCATCTCTATGGTGGAGGACTCCAGTGAAGGCCTTCCAAGCCTTGCAGAGCCTTGCACCCTCGGGAAAGAATGAAGCTTAGATCGGTCAAAGTAAGTGCCGGGGGGGGGGTCGCAGGGGGTGCTGGGGAGGGGGTCAGTCCGTCTGGCTGATGATCCCAGCTAGGTCTTATTTTCAGGGGAGGTCTTATATTTATGAGTGCCAGCAAAAATCATGCAAAAATGACAGTAGGTCTTACTTTCGGGGGAGGTCTTATTTTAACAGGGTAGGTAAAAGTCCTACTAACAGGAGTTGTTACTCATTAGTGAAAGAACAACAGATGGAGGGGGAATCTTATAGGGTGCTTAGCACCGTAGAGCCCCCCTAGTTGGGACAACACAACCTGCTCTTTATGACTAGTGTTGGAATGAAGATGCCTCATCATAATAAAGATCAACACAATAACTTTCAACCAGATTCTAAAGTCCTACCAGGTCATTTACACACACCCTGCTCAGCTGCCTGAAGCAAGTACAAATCACCTCTGGAACACCACACAACGAAGTTTAACTGCAGCTGGTTTGTCTCTTTTCTCTCCTGGTCTTGAGGGCTAGAAACATTCATAGCTATATTTGCAGCGCTTCACTGACACTACAAGTTTAATAGCTGTTGCAATTGCCACTGCTCCCTACACTGAAGAAAGCTGGCAACATGTTTTCCCTGACAAAGAGGGAAAACACAGCTTTTTTCACCCCTGAATATCCAAGCTGGGAAAAGGCGAATCTCTATCAGGATTCTTGCCTTGCCTGTGACACAGTTCTGAAGAGGACACAGAAACAAAGGTGGAGACAGACTGGACTATGACCCAACTTATAACCGCATTACAGAGCCTGGAAGGCTATTTCATTGGAAAGGTGTGGTTAAAAAGAAGAAAGCTTTAAAATAAATTAAAGTGGAGGAACCACAGGGTGCATGGTGAACAGAGAGCATAAGAACATCAGAAGAGCCCTGCTGGATCAGGCCAAAGGCCCATCTAGTCCAGCTTCCTGTATCACACAGCGGCCCCACCAGATGCCTCAGGGAACACAAGACTACAAGATACTTGTATCCTGTCGCCACTCCCTTGCACCTAGCACAGAAAAAACCTACTCCTACAACCAGGAGGTTGCTTATCCCCATCATGGCTTGTAAGCTGTGATGGACTTTTCCTCCAAAAATCTGTCCAATCCCCTTTTAAAGGCATCCAGGCCAGGTGCCATCACCACCTCCTGTGGCCTCATCATAATAAAGATCAACACAATAACTTTCAACCAGATTCTAAAGTCCTACCAGGTTACCAGAGGTATCAAGGGTTCCCAAAAACAAGGCAATGTGGCGTAATGCTCAGATAGAGCTTGCTGGCTGTCCCATAATGGGATTGGGGGGAGGGGGGAAAGAGACCTAAAAACAATGCAGAGAAAGTGCTAATAAGTGCAGGAACTTGATTAACGAGAAAGGCTTATAAGATGGACTCTGAAGCTGCAGGCGGAGAGGATCTGTTTCTGGGTGGTTGTAGAGAGGTGCAATTAATACACAGTGGTTATGTCTCTTTCCAGTTTAAGGGGAAAAGCTCCAAGACAAGTGAAATGGACGGACTCCTAGAGATCGATCCCTTCCTGCTGCCACAGCTACTAGTACCTGCCACCAGAGGGCCAAGATAGAATCCAGACAGGAAGTGAGGCTGCAACACCCTTTTCCTTAGTTGCCTGCTCTCCACCAACAGGTCAGAAGGAGAGAAGAGCCCCACACCCGGACACCTGTGTTCCTTGGGGCTTTCCCCTTCCTTCTGGCTTGAAGGGGGAGCCCAAGGAGGCGCCAACAGGTCCGAAAACAAAGGAGCAGCCCCAGAGTGTTTGCAGAGAGCACCAGTTTCCTGCAGGAGGAAGTGATGCAAGCAAGCAGCACAGCCATCTCGCGCACACATAATAACCACAGAGCAAAGGAGGCGTCACTATCTCATGGGTCCGCGTCACTTTTAGGATGAGGTCCAAATTCCACAGGTTCAACAGTGGCTGCAGAAATGTCTCTGTGAAGCTTGCAAACTCTTCCTGTCCTTTGTCCCGCTAGCCCTCTTCGTATTCAACAAGTCCTGGCTTTGGTCTCCCAGCTGGGTCAGTCAAACACCCCTCGAAGTCAGGGTGATGAACCCCACCGTTTTTCCCAGAGCAATGGTCCACTAATGTCCTCCCCAGTCCCCAAATGCATCCATCTCCCACCGCCACCCCTATTCTTCCACATCCCCATGGGAATTGCTGGAACATTCCCTCCTCCTGCCCCCTTGGCACCTCCCTGAGATTCCTCTTCCAGCTGTTTAGCTGAGGAAAGGGGGAGGACGAGGAGGAGGAGTGGGAGGGCGGCAAGAACCCATCAGAGCGAGGAAGCTTTGCACACACGGCCTAGGGTGGGGGTACAACGAGTCTCTGTAGCTCCACTCTGACAAAGGAGGTCTCCTCCATGTTGCCCTCATGTCAACTTTGCCAGCGCATCTGGTTCACTCCCTCCCCACTCCTCAACAACAGGAGAAGGCCCAGATTTATCCAAGAACAGACAAAGTGATAGAGGCGGAGAACAGTTTGAAGTGGATTTTAACACATCTCATGCACAGATAGAAAGACAAAGAACCACCGTCCTAGTCAGTTTCCACCCAAACTCTCTACACTACACTACAAAACCCCTTGGCTTTCCCATCATTCCCTGCCCTTCCTTGTTATTTATTTGTTTGTTTTTCATTCAAATAATCCACTAAATAAAACACACAGAAGGGAGAACGGAGGCACTGGGGTTAAAGAAACAAGCCGGGTCACATGGGGGTAACCACACAAAACCCCGTTGTTTTCAAGCCCACAACAAACCAGTTGCATGCATCTAGAGTGCCCCTTGCAAGGTTCGGCTTCACCCACAGTGCAAATGCTCAAAACACAACATTTGCAGGAGGTCTGTGCCACAAAATGCAATCCTGTGCAGGGGGGCATGCGAGCATGACTCGCTTGCCACAAGCTGAACACAGGTTGAACATCTCTAGGCAAACAATTTCCTGCTGCAACCACACGGCCTTTCGTGTTCAGCTCTTGGCTGAACTTGTTACCTTCTTTCTTTCCTCACTTCCCTTCGCTGTCAGAATGTAAGACTGCAAAGCTCCTTGAAGTATTTTTGTCCGGGGGGGGGACTTATGTTGTGGAGAGATGACAATGTGTCGGGCGCCTACAATCTTTTTCTTTTGCAGGTACCACTTTTTCCAAGTGCCACCGTCACCAGAGACTCAGCTACTTGGGCAGAAGTGTGGTTTCTGTGGGCCCAAGTACCACCTTACCGCAATGGTGGACATGCATTCCACTGCTTGAAAAGTCTGGCATTATACAATTGAGCTGTAGCACACAATTCTACTGTGATCAAGTCACGTCAGAAACCAAGATGGTGCTCACTGTACAGAGGCAGAGAACGGGGAGATTGGTACTTACCGTGAATTCCCCTTCTCTGTGGTTCCGGTCTAGTAAAAGGTAAAGGTATCCCCTGACAATTAAGTCCAGTCGTGTCCGACTCTAGGGTGTGGTGCTCATCCCCATGTCAAAGCCGAAGAGCCAGCGTTGTCCAAAGACGCCTCCGTGGTCATGTGGCCGGCATGACTCTCCTTGCCGCAGCGCATAGCATGCAGCTGGAACACGGAGCGCTGTTTACCTTCCCGCAAGCGATACCTATTTATCTACTCGCATTGACATGCTTTGGAACTGCTAGGTTGGCAGGAGCTGGCCAAGCAACGAGCGCTCACCCCGTCGCAGGAATTGAACTGCCGACCTTTCGATTGACAGCTTATGGTTCAGCGGTTTAACCCGCTGCGCCACCCGCTGGCGGTTCTGGTCTGGGTCAGTGTTAATGCTGGGATATACCCAAGCTACGCCCTTCAAGGGTGGGGAGTAACTGAGGTTGTGGGCAACACAGTCTGCAGGACACGCCTACCAGCATTAACACTGGGCCAGACCTGGAACCACTGGAGAACAGGCTCATCTCAATTGGACTCACTACTTTTTCTGGTACCCTGATTTTCCTCTTGCATTGCTTCCTGTATAGAAAATAAGCAAAGCACCACACTTCAGGGATACTGTTCTGGTGAAGGCAAATTCTATCCTCTAGCCCTGACAAGAGATTTTCTAGACAAGACTGACACAACTGCATCTCGCCTCACTTCGATATCCTTGTAAATACAAGCCCTCTTGTATTTGTAACACACCATCACAATAACCTCTTGTAACACACCATCACAATAACCAGCATTTTGCTAATAAACTTTATAAGTGGTTGCTCCAAGGACAGGACTCTTTTTTTTTTCAATCCATGAAGAGACTCCTCCCTCCCACCTCACCCTGGTACGTGGATACATTTTCCTAAAGAGAACTGGTTGTATGTGGACTTTTTCCACGCTGCGCCTACGGAAACTAATTCACACAAATCACGTGCTACAAGCATATTCAATTCATGCAAGGAAAGGGGAGAGAGGGTTCTATGGACTGCAATAAGGCCCCCAACCTGTCTATTCATTCAACGCCCCTTAGCACATAGGGGGAGGCAGCCACAAGACAGGACAGAGAGCTTATTGGAGTCTAAAACCTCACCCAGGCTAAGCAGCCCAGTCCCTCCCCCCGAACCACCCGGCCCTTGGCATGCACTGTGGAACTGATCTCACAAGCTCAAGATGCTACTTCGGTCTCCCTGGGCAGAAAAATGTCTGGCATGCAAAATCTCATCCCAGGGCAGCTGGTGATGAGAGGTGGCAAAGGGGGGAACATGCCTTCTGGGGGCACCAGCTCCCAAATCTATCCCAGGTAATGCAGAATCTTGTGTCCTGTCTCTTAGGAATTCGGAACCCCATATCTTACGTACCATAGCAAAGCGATTCGTAATGTATTTATGTTCAGTTTCCTTCGTTCCAGCTCATGGGGAAAAATGCTTGATTTAGGAATGAGATAGATGGTTTCTCTTCTCGCCATCACCCCCAATAAAAGTCAGTTTGCCCCCAAATGTTTTATATGGGTGTGTGTGGGTGTACACACAGACTATAGATCTGTGTGTCAGGGTGCCAGGCAGACACAGACAATGCTGCTTCAATTCTTGAATCCAGAGCAAGCAGGAGCCAAGTTGCATGGGGAGGACTGTGGGGTGGGCAGTTCACTAGAGTGCTGTTTACACATGCACACCATATAAAACAAACAGTGCTCTCTTCATGTACACAGCAAATTGGCCAAGCTACATACCTTCCACCATGACATCAACGTCAAACTGCAGTGGAGGAACAAGAGAGTAGGTTGTACACTGTGACTGTTTATGATCTACAACCCCACATCCCTAAATCGATACTGGCACCAACACCTTCAAAATGACACAAAGCATTACACAAAGTTTCCCCTGTTTTAAGCACACAAATGGATGCTCTCCCCCATTTCGCTCACCCCCAAAGAAAGGGGTCCCTACATCTGGACCACAAATTGCATTAATAAACAGAAACATCAGTTGCTCTATGCTGTCACTAAAATTCTCGGTGGCTTCACATCTAGATCTGCAGTATAAAAGACCCTCACTGACTCCTTGGGTCTCAGGTCCTCCTTCATATACAAAGGGGTCTCACCCAACAGGCCATCAGAGTCCCCAATATAGTCCCCAATACGAAGTCCCCAATACAAAGGCATTCCTGTACCAGAGGCCTCTAAAGGCTGTGCACCCCAATTCCCTTAAGATTTAACTAACTTGCAAATGGAAGGCAGGCCAAAATTGGGCTGGGGGAGACATCTGAGAAAATGCCTCACCTATACAAACAAGAAAGTTTGCAATCTGGCCCCTCAGGTCACAGCAACGACCAACAATCCCTAACCTTGCATCCTCTAAAATCCTAGAACCCACCCACTCCACTATTCCTTTTTACAACTAAACTATCATAGCCTGACACGTCAATGTGTCCTCGTTTTTTAAAAAAAAATAAATCCCAAATTGTGTCCCTTCCTCTCTTGAAATTAATTCCAGGCGATTGCATTAGCTCCCCCAATTTGAACTTTCAAACCTGATAACCTGCAGGATCAGTTCCAAGGTTCAATCCTAGAACAAAGTAGAGACCACACTGAGCATGTGCAGAGTGCATTTTTCTCCAGCGTCCAATTCCAGAGAGAGGTGTCAGAGTTCAACGTCATAGCACTATGGTGTCCCTGCCCCTTCTAAATACTAGTTTCGTGGAGGGGTGGACATCATTTAACACAGCGATGAAGCAAATGCAGTTAGCATATGCGCAGATGCCCCATTCTTTTTTCCTGATTATACTTTGTATTTTCCAAGGCTGAGACAAGGCACTAGCGAAAGAAATCGCGGGATTGATCTTTGGCTCAATTAAACCCCCTTTCCCTGATTGAGTATATAGAGAGACGATATAGAGAGACGGCTCCTTCACAAACGCAATGAAAGGCAGAACGGCCAGAGCAGGCACGCTTGAGCCCCGGAACCTGCCCTTTCCTTTTTGTCTTTCCTGTTTTTGCAAAGCGCCCGCCCGAAGCAAACAAGCACCACAGTTCCAGCGGTGGAAACTCTCTCTCCGTCCGTCCGTCCGTCCCTCACTCCCTGCCCGCCCCGACGGCCGAGAACAGCTTCACCAGGAAACGTCCACTTTCTATAGTCTATAGAGCCCCCGTTCCCACCAGGCCTCGATTCGAATCCGTGCAGGAGGTTGCACGGATCGGGCGCAACAAGCAGCTTGGACTCGCTCACCTGGATCGAACCGATGCAGGGCCCTGGGACGGCGCTGGCTGGCGGGGTTTCCTGTTGCGGAGGGCGGCTTGCGGGGAGGGGTTGGACGGGGCGGGGAGGGGGGCAGGAAGCCGCGGCATTTTCCGGATCCCTCCCTGCTGGTTGCCGCCGCCTCCTCCCCGGTCCCTCCCCTTCTTTCTTTCTTTCTCTCTCTCTCTCTCTCTCTCGCGGCGGCGCTTCCTGCCTGCTGCTACTGCTGCAGCTCCTGTGCGCGCAGCTGCCCCGGGTTCGCTCGCTGCTGCGCGCAGGAATGCCGGCTGCTGCAGCTGTCGGGTACAGCCAGCCAGCCAGCCGGCCGGGGAGATGCGCGCCTGGATACGAGCGAGCCTGGCGGACCCCACCCAGCCCAGCAGGAGCAGCGGAAGCGATGGGGGACGACGACGAATTCGTAATACTGGCAGCCGCCTGATCCCGTGCGAGTTGCGACCCAGTCCGTGGCTGCAACCAACTCCGACGTAACCGTGCAGCCAGGGACTCCCCAAGTCCTCCTCCTCCTCCAGGGACCTGAGGCGGCATGCCAAACGCGCAGCCCCCCCCCCCCACCAGGGCCCATGAGAGGGGGTAAATTGTACCTGAGCCCAGGGTCAAAAAGGGGGCCCAGGAGACAAAGGAGGGGCCCCAGAAATTTCCTGGGATCTCAGCTGGCCTCATGGAGAGTGAAAGATGAAGGCCAGGTCTACTGGGTGGGTGGACCCCACCAGGGCGCCACACTAGGAATTTATTTATTTATTTATTTGCAGTATTTTTACCCCGCCTTTCTCCCCGAAGGGACCCAAGGCAGCTTACACAACATGAAAAAAAGAATACAATACAGGATTGTATTCTATACAGAATGCCAGGAAGCCTGGTAGACCTCAGCTCCAGAGACTTTTCCGGCCATTTTGCTGCCCTCCTCTGCCCCATTTTGCCCCCCACCCCTTTGGGAAGGGGCCCAAGAGAAACTGTGCCCCCCAATAAAATTCTTCTCAACCCTATCTTACCCCTTTAATACCCTGTGTGATTTAAAAGCGAGCGAGCCTGGCGGACCCCACCCAGCCCAAAACAAAACCTTGTTCCCTAAACCTCCTTTCTCCACCCCCAAACTTCATTGTTTTTCAGGTTCAATGAAAAACGTTTATTGAAGCTGAAAAGGGGGGGGGAGGTTAAGGACAAAAGAGAGAATGCTTCATATAAGGGCATCAATTTGAGGTTGTGTGGGCACCTAGAACTTTCTCAGTTATAGCCCAGTCTGTTGCCCAACTCCAACGAGACTGGTATTGGTTCCTGATTCTCAATTCCTAATTCAGACCATGAGTTTGCAAGCAGCAACCTAAATGCAGAAGTGACCTATGGGTGACAGTCTCCCTGTGTCAGGACTATGTGATTTGGGCTGGTCCACAGCTTAGTTTAGGGAGCCAAACCTCAGTTTCTTCATATGTCTAGGGTTGGGGGCATCACATGCCAAAATACGCTGTGCTAAGACAAAGCTCTGGGCCAGAAACAATGTTGGATCGTCTTATAGGAACTGTCCATGGACCATGTTCCTTTAATAATAATAATAATAATAATAATAATAATAATTTTTTTTTCAACAAGAAGTTCACAAAGCGGTTTACAAACAAAATCAAATGATTAAATGGCTCCCTGTCCCAAAAGGGCTCACAATCTAAAAAAGATGCAGAACACCACCAGCAAACAGCCACCAGAAAAGACACTGTGCTGGGGTGAAAGGGGAGCAGTTACTCTCCCCCTGCTAAATATAAGAGGAGCACCCATTAAAAAAGTGCCTCTTGCCCAGTTAGCAGGGAAAGGACATACATTCAAATTGGGAGTTTTGGGAGATGAGGTTTCCCATGCTCCTTAGAAGTCATGGGCTAATAGCAGGGGCTCTCTTATTTAGTGACACTAAAAAAGACACTGTGCTGGGGTGAAAGGGGAGCAGTTACTCCCCCCCCCACTAAATATAATAGGAGCACCAATTGAAAAAGTGCCTCTTGCCCAGTTAGCAGGGGAGACAGACAGTTAGCAGGGGAGACACTTAGAGACAGACAGTGTGCCACCGAGTACTAGTTAATATGGGGAGCAACAAGAGACAGCTATCTGTTGTCCTGATGCCCTGCCTGCAGGCTTCTTGATTGCCTTTGGTTGGTCCTTGCAGGAAACAGAATAGTGGACTTAATAGCCCTCTGGACTGTTCTTAAATTATTATTATTTTATTATTTTATTAAAATAATAATAGAGTAATAAATGTATAGCAATGCCTTTGCTTCATCTGAACAAAAATGAGCCACAGTGGCAAATGGATAGGTCCACAAGAACAGAATATACAGTATATAACTTCCTTTCTAGGTGTATCACACTAACTCCCAAATTGCCAGGTTTTTATATTGCAAAATTCCAATTATGTGCAGAAGCCACCTGTGAAGAAAGGAGCCAGAATTCATTGCTGGGATCACCTCCACTGGTTGTTTTCTTCTTTGTAATTGCTGTCCATTCCCAGTTCAGTGGCAGATAGCCCCAGGACCTAGGCCAGTTGAGTAGTGGTGGGGTCCCTCTGCTGGTGGAATGCTAGCATTACACGATCAGATTGACACTTCTGTACTGTATCAATAGAATCTTGTGGTATTTTACAGACTACCAGTTTCTGCATAAACTTTCGAGGACTACACTTTGTCAGATGCAAGGAGATGCAAGTCTCTTTGCTGTTTTTGCTGCTACAGATGAACACGACTACCCTTCTGGAAGTAGTTACATTATTTCAATATAAAATCAATTGGATATAAAGTCATACAAAAATTACTGAGATTTTACTTTGAAGCCAATGTGTTTAGGATCGCAGTGCCAATCTAAAGGCTAGATTAAAGCTAATCAGAGCTGCTGAGAGTCATTCGGGCATTCTGACAAGACCACAACAAAGCAATCAAGTGTGCAATTCCACCCATAACCTGACATTTCACAGGCTCTGAATACTGCAACGTGCCATTATGGTTTGGTGTAGGGGTTTTTGGTTCATTTTAATAATTACATCGTCCCACCAAACTAGTATTTCCGGTTCTGACTTTCTTGTAAGTAAGTTACCAGACTCTTCCTTAGGCATACAATCTCTAGGTCAGTAAGACTAGTGAGTTGATCTTTCAGGTATTATGGTGGACACCGTACTATCATTACCCCAGAGTTCTTAAAGCTACCAGCAATGCATCTCTGGTCTGAACATAGGAACATTATTTATTTTTATTTTCTGTAATTATATACCACCTTTCTCATCATCAGATTTCTCATCTGATTTATTCAAGGCGGTTTACACAGGCAGGCTATCCTAGACCCGATAAGGATCTTTACAATATTGTTCTATTCATATATAGAACCTTCCATACTCAAGATGTTTCCCTTCCGAGTGCAGCCCTCCTTCTGACTTGTGCTCTGCATTTCCAAGCTTCACAGTTCACCGCAGTTCACCCTCGGACGGTTGTCAAGATGTTCTCTCTCTAGCTGACTCCTCAGCTTTCCACCCTCTCATGGTGCCAGCATCTCAGTGTCTTTGCGAGGTCCATTAGCAGCTTCCGTCTCCCATCCAAGCGAGAACCGAGGTCGACCTTGCTTAGCTTCTTCGGGCAGGGCAGCCAGCATCCTGCTTTCCACTGTGGCTGGCTAGATGCCTTCAGGAAGCTCACAAACAGAACTTGAAGGCAACAGCCCTTTCCAGGCCAGCCCATCCACCTAAGGATGGATTCTCCATTTGTTGGAGAAAACAGACTGAGCAGATAATCTGCTCTGGTACTCCTGTTAATTATATTTCCCTCCCCTTTCTGCTCATTTGAAACAGCAAGAGTAGAAGGTGCCAACATTGCTTTACTATCTAACCTCAAGGGTCATCGTATCGTGGCATGAGTGTTGTTCCACCCAGGAATGGTTGGGTTGGAATTTGTCCCTTTGCATCTGTTTGCTAACTGCAACCTTTCCCGACCCTGCTGGCAATTCGTCAAACCTCCTTTGCCGTTTTTTCCATATTCCAGATTTTTTTTCTTTGTTTCTTGTTCATTTGACAAGATGGGGTCTTGTGACCCAGTTTTGCATTTTGCATGACATTTGCATGCCTAATTACACCTGTACTTTGGGCCTGCATGCAGAAAGGAGAGGAAATGTGCGCGGACAAAAAAGGAACCTTGAGCTGTAAATTCAAATAGACGTTATCAAGTTGGCAATTTTTTACAAGTGCTGTCAGAATATAAAGAGTATTGGGCAGTTGTAAAAGGGTCAATTCTTCTGTTGTCAAATCTTTCAGGAGGGAATATGATATATGAAATAGCTCCCCAATATCCATGTCTGTCCAATTTTCAGACATTTTAGAGAGGGGAACTGGAATGTGGTAGTCAGGGATAGCTTGCCTACAGATGTTTCTTCTTCCAAAGAGACTGTTTCCTGTACCTTTCTTGGGCACATTAATATTTGGTGTCTATTTTGCCTGTGGAGAGAATTGTGGGTGCCTTTTATTTATTTGCACTAGAATTTAATGACCATTTCCAGCCCATAGCAGCCCTCGGAGCAGCATACAACAATGATAAAATATTATTAAACATTAAAACTATTAAACAAAAGATTAAAATGACAAAAGAAATGTGTCTCCTGAATATGTATATTTTTAATCTGTTCGGGTAAATATCTCCTACTCTTTTCCTCATTCCCAGCTTGAAGATCTCACTGGTTTGATTATCCCTTTAATGGAAAAAGTAGTAAGTATGTTTTTCTTATGCAGTCATTTTTCTGTACTGTATTTAGGTGTGGATGTCTTTTTTTAACCATATGTTTTCTTTTTAGCTATTACCTTTTATGCCTTTACTGGAAAAAAATGTTTGATCATGTTAAATGAACAAAAGCACAACGCAGACGTCCAAACTTTACAGGAGGGAGCAATTATCTCAAATTGGAGGCTGACTTACATAAGGTGGTCTTCCCTGCTTGTCTAAGAATCAAAAGGATTGGGGAAAAGGGTCTGGGGGCTACAGATGGGCCATTCTCAGACCAGGTGGTGGTGGGATGCCTTCCAGGTTACACAAGGCTCAGCGTTGCTTGTACTGCAACAGACTGATACATTTTTTAAAAATTGTAAGCCACTTCAGGAACCAATTAAGGCTGAAAAGCAAGGTATAAAATCTAATAACTAATATAAGAAAGGTATAAATATATGCTGTTTAAACCATAAGCTGTCGCTCGAAAGGTCGGCAGTTCGATTCCCGCGACGGGGTGAGCGCTCGTTGCTTGGCCAGCTCCTGCCAACCTAGCAGTTCCAAAGCATGTCAATGCGAGTAGATAAATAGGTACCGCTTGCGGGAAGGTAAACAGCGCTCCGTGTTCCAGCCGCATGCTACGCGCTGCGGCAAGGAGAGTCATGCCGGCCACATGACCATGGAGGCATTTTCGGACAACGCTGGCTCTTCGGCTTTGAAATGGAGATGAGCACCACACCCTAGAGTCGGACACGACTGGACTTAATTGTCAGGGGATACCTTTACCCTTTTACCTATAAATATCTCATATATCAAAAATATCTAAGACCAGGGTAGCACTGAACTTTTCTCATTTTAAAACATTTTACCCCCCTTTTTCCACAAATAGCATCACACACAGAAGCCTATGTATTATCATAAAAAGAATTATAATACAAATGTCATTTTAAAATTAAATGCATAATTAAACTGAATTCATAATTATTCACAGTGACAAAAAACAACCCCAAATACAAAGAGATCAACAGTCAGCCTTGTCCCTGGCCAAGTTCTTTGTAAAATAGCCAGATCTTCTGTTGCCTGTACAGCCATAAAGGCCCTCTGTCTACCCTCCTGTTTACATCAGATTAAAAAGAAATTTCTAGTGAAAATGGAGGTTTTAGTGCAAAGGAAAAGCCTCATTAGCTCAGCGGGGCGGAGCAAGGGAGCAGCTAAGCGCATCTCCTGGTGTCTGCTGAAAAGAGGAGAAAAAAATACGCCTACAAGTCAAGACAACCTCAAGAATCTAGCAAAAGACCATCATTCTGTCCCAGCTTCAGATATGCCTAGCTAGAATAGCAGCAGGTAACACCAACTGGCTCGGAGGAGGAACCCAAGAAACAGCAGGATGGAAGGTGGACCACAGCAGCTGTATTCCCTGGTTCTCTTGGGTCTTTTTGCAGGTAGGGACTGGAAGCTCTGAAAATATTTTGAAACAAACGAAAACAGAGTCAGCAGTAGTGTGTGTTTCATAGCAGCCTGACGTGTAGCAGGTTAAAGGTGCCCTCCTTACCTTATTTCTGTGCCAGGTAGAGATTTGCTTGCTTAATTTGCTCTTAGATGCACAGGAGCACAACAAGGTGTGTTTTTTTTAAAGTTGGCACCTGTAGGTTTGGAAGGGGCTGGGCTAACCTGAGTATAATGCAGGTCGTGAGGCTAGATTTAGAAATGGCATTTCGAAGCTGAAGTTGTCATAACTTCCAGACTCCAGAGGAAAGCTTCAGTTGATTCATCAGTTGAGGGTCAATTTTAGTAGTGGGGCTGTGTCATTTAGTTCTGGCATCTTATTGTAATAGGAAATGAAAAGGAAGTATTAGAAGATGGCCTTTCCTCCTACTTTAGTTACTTTAAAAAAAATGTAACCCTCTCAAGGACACATATATTGAGGTTTCGGCAATACTGTATGCAAATTTATTTAAATTAATCTCTTGATTAAATTAATGGAGCACCCTATACAGTAGTTTGAAAATGTTGATTGGTTCTAGACTGTCATATAATTTACAGCCTGAAGTATGTCCCATTGAATTTAATGGAGCTTATTCCCAAGTAAGTATGGTTAGCACTGCAGCCAAGCTCTGCAATCCTACTCAGAAGTACGTCCTGCCGAGTTCAGTGGTGCTTACTCCTAGGCAAGTGTGTTTAAAGATTACAATATTATTTCCTTTGCTCAAATGGCACACTGAAGCAGGCTTGTACATAGCCACTTAGCTGATCATCCATGATGATAAGCAAGAATCTTCTCTAGATAACGGAGCAGGGAAACATTTGTAAACTGTTTCTTTTCCTTTTCAATATGCTTTAAATGACTAATATGTATGTACTGTATATGGGCAAGTAGCCTAGGTGGACATTGTTTTTGTGGGTTAGTAACTTTGTGGACTTATTAGCCCTCAAGACTACAGCCCATTCTCACCAGAGTTTGCTACCCAAGGTGTTGGTCTTGAACAGGCAGCCTCTATGCCTATTCCATGGCATGTGAGCCTTCAACCCCCACCGCACTTCCTTCCTGATAAGCAGTGCCTATTTTAGAGTTATTACTACTCTCCAGAGGGCAAAAGGCCTCATATATGTATGGTTCTGCACCATAACCAGCCCCTTCCTGCAAACCCCCTTACTACCTTCTACATTGCCATAGGGCTGGGGTGCAAAGTTCCCTTTTAAAAACTGCTTTCTTCTGTTTCCTGTCAACAAGGGGGGAAAAAGGAACTAAAACCTGCACAATACCCTTGGGGGTAGTAGGGGGATATGGAGATGTGGTTCGGTGAGTTGACCAGCAGGGAAGGAACCAAGGAGAGATAACTACAGAGCTTGTTATTGGAACAGTGGCATAATGGGGGGGGGGGGAATCAACAACTTAATTCCCCCCCTTTTTAAAACAGGCTCTGTTCCTTTGTCTTTAACAGCAGCCTGAGATTCAAAGTCTCACCTGTTAAATTTTGTTTAAAGCATAGAATCAGGAATACTAAAGTTGGCAGCCCCCTTAACTGTGAATTGGATAGAACGCATGGAACCTAGAAATATATCTTACACCACATCAGACTATTTGGCTGGCAGTACTTCTTCCAGGGTGTTGGGGAAGAGTGCCTTATTAACTCTTTTTAACTGGAGAGTGATCCTTCTCTAGTATAATAGATGCTGCCAGGTTGGAGAAGAAGTGAGTAAGATACACAATGCATCACCAGTTTCTTCCGCACCTTTTGTATACCTAAGAGTTGTGTCACTTTGTCCTTCCCAGGTTACTTTTGTGAAGAACTGACCACAACTGTAGACAATACTACTGGGGAACAGCTCACTGTCTCCCAACCAAATCTGAAACCAGTAGGACCGAATCCAACTACTGTACATGAGGCAAATATCGCCACTCAGGGCCCCCATCCTGCAACTGCGAACCTTGTCCATAAGAACTTGTCTGTGGAATCTGGACCTGCCTCTCATATCATCACTGAGGGGGATTCTGCTTTTCTGGAGTGTAAATTCCATTCTCCACCTAATGTCAATGTCACTTGGAAAAGATCCTGTTCCCCCAACTGCAGCAACAGCCTTGATGTCACCAATACCACGAACCGGCAGATCTCAGTGGACTTTGACCGTAGATTGTCTGTGCTCTCCTTCCATCGAGCTGAAAGGGAGGATACTGGCATGTACTACTGCTTTGTCGGAGATGCTTATTCCTTTGGCCAGTCGTGTGGCACATACCTGTGGGTTCGCAGTGAGTGAAAATATTACACCTATATGGGATGGGTGGATTGGTATTGGCAATATGGAAGGAGTATCCGTTGCTGTCTGAGAACAGAGAATTATGCTTAGACTTCCAGCCTGACTAGGTTAGAAGATCATCATGTGGGCAGAGGAAAAGGCACAAGTTGTTTATGTGAGGAGGCCTGAATTCAGTTTCAGAAGATATATTTACCTACTTACTAATGTTTTAAAAAGTATGTGTAGGGAAGTGGTCTGCAATGAGGTCATAGAAGTTCCATCATTCAGGAATTGCTTTGTAAAATGTTGATCCATGTAGTATTTTCTAAAAATGCATACATGAATTTAAATACCGTATTGTCCCGAGTATAAGACGCACCTGATTATAAGACGCACCCTTAAAGTTTGGTGCTATTAAAAAAAATTTAATTAAATCCCTGGCATTAAATTGCAACAGCCTGATTATAAGACGCACCCCTAGTTTAAAAACTTAAATTAGGAGAAAAAAGTGAGTCTTATACTCAGACCAATATGGTATTTCCTGGAAAATCTAAAGTGCGCAAAAATGTGCGGGGCATGTTCTCCCCTGCCAAAGTTGTTTCAACTCTTATATTTGTGACATTGCACAGACACTCATCTTTGGCCATTTTCTAGCTGCTTCTACATGGCATTTTAAAATATAGGAAAAGATTAGAAGTGGCCCCCTGAAGGGTCCATACACAATCAGTTGAGGTAGGATTGAACCAGGACAATGTTGGCAGATACAGGGCAAGAACCAAGGTATAGAAAGTCCAAACCAGATCAGTGCATTAATTCATGAAGCTCCTTGGCAAACAAGACATTTGTCTGTCTGAGGCTACTTTCCTGATTCCCAAATTTCTGATCAGTCTGGAAGATGTGAAATTCATGTTATCATTTGGCAGGGAAATACAAATGATGGGCTTATCTAAGTGGGTACATGGTAGCCACTCAGTTGTCATTTGAGTAAATATATATCCTCCAGGTGTCAAATCTCAAGGGAAGAGAAATTGGGCTGCGTCGTCAGTACATGAAGTTTGCCATTTCAGATTGGAATTTTTTGAGGATTTTCCTGACCAATGTTGGGGATCAGATCCCTGCACTTCAGTCGGACAGAATTTTGGACAGGGTTCTAAGTATCCCCTTTGCCTCTCTAAAGAAGCATTGCGACCACATGTTGTCAATTTTAACTTTCATTCCCTATCTGAAATTGCTGTTGGCCTGTGACGTGATGTGCTATCATTCTACATAACATACAGTCTGTTTGAAAATGGGCAGAGCATGTCTGCTGAAGGTCTTAATTCCTCTAGCTTGTCAAACTTCTTAGTAGAAATGCAGGTAGCATATTGGGCATTGCAATATACAAAGAGGAGCAAGTGAAGTTCTTTTCTCCTAGAATAGCCCTGTGCTTATTTTGGGAAGCCTGCCATGTGGGCTGCAAAGGCTGAGCTGTGTGGACCAGGACAGATTGAAACACAAAGCTCCAGAGATCATTAATTGCCTTTAAGTCCCACTGAAAGTAACAGGGCAAGTTAGTGTCAACTGTCGCATTGATTTAAATAAGAGAATCAAGTGTGAGTGATACTCGCTAGATTGGAGCTGAAGTGGATAGAGCTTAAATCTTAGAACATGCTCATGTTGCCCCATCACACCCAGAAAGTAATCCTCATTTTGCAAAATCTGAGGTATTATTTAATACAAAAGAAGTATGTGATTTGTTACTGTAGAGACTTTCCTTTGCATTTTATGTTTTGGTTTTTTGATACTGAGACTGCTAGAGCGATGGATGTAAGGTGATGTCGGCGGTCTAGATCCAGTGCTGCCCCCTCTCATGCTTTTACTCTTTCCTAGGATCTCGCCCCACCTCCTTCCTGAATATGAAGGAATCCATCAAAAATAAGATCATCACAGCTGAGGGCTTCCTTCTCCTTATTTGTGCCATTGGTCCTGGACTTTTTCTGCTGTTGAGGGTGAGCTGTTCTTTCCCTTATCTCATACTTTGCGTACATACGGCATGCATGGCCCAGCCCTGCCTACAGTTTCCAGTCACCAGATCTGGTTCTGCTTTTGCTTACTATGTTATAGAGTGCTCTGCTCTCTCGCAGAGGTGCTAATAAACTACAACAAATTCACTGGCAAACCATGAGTTGGATGAATCAAAAATAGCAGTAAGGGAGGCATGATTCCCAACAGGTTCCCAGCATTGGGAGGCATGCTTCCCAAGGTTATATGATAGAGCTCTTTCCAATATCCTTCTCTGTAGTGAAGATACAGGATTGGACACTGCATCTAGCTAATTGCCTGCATCTTTGGTTTACATTTTTAATTTTGATCCAATCAGTGCTAGGTAAAGGTAAAGGTGACCCCTGACAATTAATTCCAGTCGTGTCCGACTCTAGGGTGTGGTGCTCATCCCCATTTCAAAGCCGAAGAGCCAGCGTTGTCCGAAGACGCCTCCGTGGTCATGTGGCCGACATGACTCTCCTTGCCGCAGCGCGTAGCATACGGCTGGAACACGGAGTGCTGTTTACCTTCCTGCAAGCAGTACCTATTTATCTACTCGCATTGACATGCTTTGGAACTGCTAGGTTGGCAGGAGCTGGCCAAGCAACGAGAGCTCACCCCGTCGCGGATTCGAACTGCCGACCTTTCGATCAACAGCTCATGGTTCAGCGGTTTAACCCACTGCGCCACCCGCTGGTAACTGTTATTTTGTAAGATGGCTGATAGTTCCCTGTTAGTGATTTCCAGCTCTCTCAGATAAGTATAAACCAGGTAGAAGGTGATAAACTGGTCTAGAAGTGTATCATCAACTTGTGTAAAATGCAGCAAAAACTAACATGATGATGTAGGCATTAAAGTACAGGTGGGCCCCCATATACACTGATTCGCTATCCACGGTTTCAGTTATCCACGGATCGTGGGGACCCCCCCAGGCTTTTACTTATTTCCCAGTAAGCTTCGTTTCTTCCTTAAACAAACAGGAGAAGCAGGCTCTGGCTGCTTACTACAGGCAAGTAGAACAAGTAATAGAGAGGCTCTGCAAGGTTAATAGAAACCTTGCAGAGCCTCTCTAGGACTTTGTCTCGTTCTACTTGCCTGCAACGGAGGCTGCTTCTCTGTTTGTTTTAAGGAAGAAACAAAGCTTGCTGAAAGAAAAATAAGAGCTGGGGGGCAAGCATGCCTGCCTGCAGGGGAGGCAGGGTGGGGGGCCCCTCAGGAAACCATGCAGGGGGTGTTCGCTCTTATGCACAGTTTCAAGTATCCACGGAGGAGCCTGGAACATATCCCCAGCGGATATGGGGGCCCACCTGTATATAGACAGTAGATCCATACTGTTGCGAGATGAAAATGAAAACTGTTTATTGCCAAAGAGACTCTGAATGCTAATGACCTGTGAGCTATGACTTTGGATGAAACATGTGCCAGACTGGACTGTACACAATGCAAGGGTTCTGCCGCTTGTGTTCCTGCCATGAGCAATGCTGAAGAAAGGTCTCCCCAAGAAGCATGAGGGAAAAACCTGACCAGCTGCCTGACATCATTTTCGCCATGTGTCCAAAAAAGCTCTCACAGAATTTACTCTGCATTTCCCCCCCCCCCACTGTGATGTTCCTAGAACAGGGGCGCACAACTTGAAAGTAGGTAGGGGCCAAAATGAATAGACTAAACTTCTTCGGGGCCGCACCGGGGGGGCGTGTCAAGGAACCGTGATGTCACTTCCTCAGGAAGTGACATCACAGGGTGTGTGTCCATGAGCTGGAAAATATCCGGAAAAGCACCATATTAATAAATAAAGATATTTACAGAATTAAAAAATTGGATTTGCCCTCCCGCCGCAAATCCAAGCCTCCTCCTCACACGGAGCAGTGACAGTGCCAACGGGACAAGCCCCAAAACCTCTGCATTGGCACACAAGAGGAGACGCGGCTCTTCCAGCTCCTGGCTGAATGCCAGGAGACTCCAGCTGATTGGCGGTGTTCAAATGCCACCTTCAGCAACTGCATCAAAGCCTCCGGGCCAATGGGCTCGCAAGGCTCAGTGACTTCGTCCTTCTCGCTTGGTGACCCGAGCAAGAAGGTTGCACAGCTACGTGGCTGGAGCGAAGACATCGGAGATCCCTCGGCGCTCTCTTCGTAAGCAACGTGCACCAAGGGATCCCCGATTTCTTCAGGGGCTATCGGAAATCCTTCGGAGGGCCGCAAGCGGCCCTGGGGCCGCATGTTGTGCACCCCTGTCCTAGAAGAAACAATACAGAGGAACACCTGAGATGAGTCATCCCAGCCTCTCCTTTGTCTCAAGCCAGCTTCCTAATGGTTGGACCATCAAGACAGATCCCCCATCCTCCTCCCACTTGTGTTTTACCCAAAGTGCACTGAGGTGTCCCATCTAGGAACTCTTTTTCCTGTTTTTCTGTGTACCTGGGGATCATCCCCTTCTCTTGCCCATGTGCTCTGTTCACTATAAAAGGCAGGAACAGACTGGAAACCGTCTCTTGGCTCTTCATTTTCCTCTTGGACTGGTACTGGTGAGATTCCTCTGCTCCATCTGGTTTTCCCTTCCCCCCCTCCTCTTCCCTATCTCTTGCAACCCTCCCTCCCTTCTCTCCTCAGTTAGTCACTGATTTGGTTCCTGAACCCAGCTTGTTCAGAACCTGGGAATCATTTTATTTCTCCCCCTTCTCCCAATACCCCCCCCACTCTTAATTTGACTTCGTTCTCAGTCATTCTGCTAGTCTGACCAGCTCAGACCCAATCTGCTAGTCCTTCTTTTCATTCACTGTTGTGCCAGAACTACAACATTTGCAACAGCCAAGGTGAATTCTCCAGGATTGTTAAGGTGATTATAACCCAAGTAAAACCAGAACCTGATATCTCTCTGCTCTATCTAAGTTTCCTAGTTCTCTGTATGATTGTATTTCTGTATGATTTTCGCCTGAATTATTTAGTAAACTTTTGGAAAGCAACCACGTGTGTCTTCAATATTATTTAAAAACGGAATTCTGCAAAAGCTGGACTCTGGTATACATAGGTCTAAAGGTCCCAAAACATGCCAAATTGCTATATTTAAAGCTATTCCCCAAATTAAAAGCATTTTGGCTAACAATACATATGTCCAAAATTAGACTGTACTACACTGACCCTCCTAGTATCTTGTCTTCCCTTTGCAGAAGAGATGGGAAAATGAACGTATCTTGCAAACCAAGAAGAAAGCATATGAAGAGGAGAACCTATATGAGGTAACTTGGGGAGGTATCGGTGTTGTAAGAGGGTGCAGGCAGATTTCAGGGACAAGGGAGATGAAGTTGTGGTAATGCATTTGTGTGGCAGTGGAAAGAAGAATCCTAACCAGCAGCTCTCTTCCACTGCAGCATACATGTTGGCTTCTATGACAATATGGCATTGAGCAAGCTAAATAACAGCGCAGTCCTATCCATCTTACACCACCAGTGTAACCAGCGGTGCAGCGAGAACAGGAGACTCCAGAATGGAAAGGGGATTCAAATCCCCTTTGGAGGGGATTTGAATCCCCTTTCTGTTCTGGGGCCTCCCGTTCTCGCTGCACCGCTGGTTACACCGGTGGTGTAAGTTGGATAGGATTGTGCTGTGAGTGAGTCATCTGTGTGTGTGTGTGGGGGGGGGGGTGGTGGTTGTGTTTTGTCTCCTGGCATCCCCTGCCAAAGTTTAGTGAGTCTAAACATAATCAAAGCTTTTTGATGCCACAATAGGGCAGAAGGTGGCCCCCTTTCCTTTGGCAAGGCCTGAGGTCTACGCAAAGAGGAGAAAATTGTCCCCTTTTCAGCTCAGCCCTATGCATGTATTCTCTGAAGTCTTTTTGAATCTATTTATTTATTTATTAAATTTATACCCCACTTTTTCCCCCCATGGGGGCACCCAAAGCGGCTTACAATAAAAACAAATCATAAAATACAAGATTAATACATAGAAATAATAAAAACAGTGAATATATTATATAAAAACTCTAATACAATCTAAAAAACAGTGTGGAATAAAAGCAACAGTAAAAAGCTCTTATGAGAGAGGACTGCGCCTCTAAAATGTTAGGCTGGGCGGTAACTTCACAGGGCTTGTGTAAAAAGAAATGTTTTCAGGCCCCGCCGGAAGGCCTCTAAGGAGGGAACAGTTCATAAGTTTAGAGGGAGGGAATTCCATAAGGTCGGTGCCACTACTGAGAAGGCCCTATTTCTTGCCGCTGCCCCTCCCACCTCTGCAGGCACTTTCAGAAGGGCCTTCTCCAATGACCTGAGGGGGCAGGCCAGATTGTACGGAAGTAGGCAGATTGTACCCTGACCCCAAGCCATATAGGTTCTGTATATAGTTAACATACTTCCTAACAAACAGGTTTAGGATTGCAGCGTAAACCCTCTTGTGTGCAGTGTCTTCCTCAGAATGGTGAGGCCTTCTTTTTTTTTTCCCTTCTCAGGGACTGAATTTGGATGATTGCTCCATGTATGAGGACATCTCCCGGGGTTTGCAAGCCACCTACCAGGACATAGGCAACGTCAAAGTGATTGATTTGCAGCTGGAGAAGCCAGAGAAGCCATGATAAAAAAAAGAGTCACATTCAGCTTCCAGGAGCCCTTAAACAACCTTTTTGAATTCTGAATCCTCTCCCTATTTATCCTGCAGACAATGTGGGGTGAAATTCTGTGTGCTTCTGACTCTTGGAAGCATTTTTGTCATTGTAGAACTATTTCAGGTTTATAACGAGGAAGCTGGGAGAACTGAGTGGATCTGCGCTGTAAAAATCTACTTTTAATAGGAGTGTAACTGAACTAGTAGAGGGGCTTCTCTGGCATACTGGTAGTCCAAAGAAAATATTCTAAATGCTACCTTCACTCAACATTTCTCCATTCTCTTTTCCATTCCCGTTTTCCAGTGTGCTGGAAATCTACTCTGAGCCACAAGTAATGCTAAACGTTCCCTTCAATGATATTTACAGAGAGTGTCTGCCAAGTGAGGAATGATTGTGCAGAACTTCAGAACTTTTTCTGGCTTCTAGTTTCCATTTGTGACTTGGGGGCATAGCATATATAGGAGCAGTGGGATTGTCTGGAAGCATCTTCATTGTATTAAACACATATTTTCCTCTCTATGATTGCAGCAAAACCTGACTGTGGTTAGCACTGATTGGATAGCACCTATGGCATAGGCCCTACTATGTGTCACTAACAGCACAATCCTACCCAGCTCCTCCACTGGTGGAGGGCAGAACCTCCTGGGTTTGGGAGGAAAAGGGGATTTAAATCCCCTTTAAAGGGGGATGTAAAGGGGATTTAATTCCCTTCCAAAGCCTCCTGTTCTGCCCTCCAACACTGGCTATACCAGTTGAGGATCTGAATAGGATTGTGCTGCAAGAATCATGTACATACCCCAATCATCTCCAGAGCAGTTTTGCAATAACGTTTAAATGTTTCATCGAGGGGGGCAAAGAATGAACATATAAATTGATAAATGTTCTTTGGGGGGGTAAGTCGGGGGGTAGGGAGGCTGACAGGTGATCAAGCATTCAACTTGATAAAATATATATGTATGTCTGGCATGCAAACTGCAAAGCCAAAAGAAAGCTGATCTCACACTTTGGTGAAGAATCTGCTGCAACCTCTCTTTTAGTATTGCATTGGTCTTCATTCCTTATCACTTGTATGCCTTCCTGTTCTTCTATGGGAAAAAGACATAGTATTATCATCATAAGATTTCCAAATAGGGTCCAAGTACTGGTGAGGCATGGAACTGATAGGCTTGATCTGTGGCTAAGGATGATATAGGGTTAGAAGAACCAATGGGTGTTTATTTTCATGGGACCCACCATAAAAACAGGCCTCCCAATGAGCTTGATGAGTTTCCCAAAGTAATAGGCATGCCTTCTCATTACTGCAATGTGTGAGGGTCTTGTAGGCATTATAGCAAATGGACAAAGGTGGGTGAACTACCCTGGGACCTGAAAACTTGTACTAGGCGGAGGAGAGCCTGCTGTCCCAACTCTTACGCAGAGCCTTCTCCTGGGAGTCAGCTTGTAATGTCATATTATAACCACATACTAAATTTCTTCTGTTTTGTTTAAGTATTGTGTGAACTAGTTGTCAATAAAATAACAAAATCTGTTTACTGGCTCAGAGTCTATGGCCTTGATACATTTCTGGTTCAGTGTTATGGGATAAAGTAGAAGAAATGTTATGTTACCATGTGGGGGGAATACCCGATTTCAACCTGAAGTTTCAATACCTGATTTCAATCTGAAGTTTCCAGAATTACTTATTCATATGCCCTGAATTTAAAATTTAAGAGAAACATCCTCCTAGAGGCAAGCCAGACTATGCTAGACTTCTAACAGAGAAGATCAATTGAGGTTAGAGCTTTTACCATGCACATTGGCCCACCTATGCCTGCCCAGGTATACTACAAACCACCACCTGTGGCATGCATGTTACAGGCTAGCCACCTCTGGACAAGATAATGCACTGGGTACCTTCAAGCTCAATAATTCTACACTTCAGACAGAGCTCTTTCCCACAATGCCACAAAACAGTGGCCGTACACTGATGGTCTCCAAACTGACAGCTGCCAATGCCACATCACTCACAGCACAATCGTAAACAACTTTCCAGTGCCGGTGCAGCCATAATGCAGCCCTGAAGTAAGGGAATAAATGTTCCCTCACCTTGAAGAGGCCTCCATGACTGCCCCTGCACTGCAAAATGCAGTGTGTGCCCTGTTGGCATAGCTACACTGGCACTGGAAAGTTGATCAAGACTGCGTTGTCAGTCTTGCTCTTATGGTAAGCTGGAGCAGTACACATTTTTTTACATAACTACAATTTTTTTTACAATAGGAGAAAAATACTTGCAATATTTATAGCTAATAGCAGTAACTGTGGAAGAAATCCATTTATTTTGAGAATTAACACAGAAGATCAACAAGTAGAACATTCTTGTAACTTTTTATTGTAAGCCATCTTATGCTACATTTTATAAGAGAAATGGGATACATATTTGTAAAATAAATAGTCACCAGGAAAGCTGCATGGATGTGTCAGCACTTTCAACCGAGGTACAGTATTGCATTTATTGCCTACTTGGATGTGCTTGTTATATGCAAAGTGACAGTGTCTAGTATTCAGGCCTGCCCAATTATACTAATATCATTTTAGGAGGAAGTAAACCAAGAGAAACTTCATAGAGACTTATCAGGTCAGGCATAGCTAGTTACTCCAGTGAGAACTCACACAGCAGAGGATAATACAAATCTAGCCAAATGCTTTAGGACTGCAATCCTATGCACATCTACATGGGATTTATTTCCAAGTAATCATGCATAAGACATGCGGTTAGCCAAGTAACTCCATAAATAGTTTAGCTTTCTATGCTTCCTCTACCAATGCCAAAAAGAGACAAAACACAGAAAAGTTGTACAATTGCCCATTAGAATTCCAGACTGAATACACGTGCAGTTCTCTCATTTCAGTAGGTCAGCTTTAATACTAAAAGCACATGGATAAAACAAACCTGTCTATCCAATAACCTTTCAGGATTAATTTTCTCATATGACCACTTATCGCTCGATTTGCCTCTGACTGTATTGTTGTCTGCTGAGAGAGAGCAAGATTATGAGCAGAGGTGTTGCCTTCAACCATATCTTTTGGCTATTTAGTCACCCTTGTGTCACACTTGCCTGCACAGCAGACTGAGAAGAGCTTCAACTCCTGCTCGCTACAACTGGTAGAAAATATTAAATACAAGTGGGACAGGGGGAAAAAAAATGCAGAGATGCTATGTCTTGTGCTGTCACAGAGTCTCCAAATACTTCCAAATCTTTATAGTGAGATTGACAACCCTGTTCACTATATTCACTATGATCAATTAATGAAACTTCTGTCCTGCATGTTTTGCAGTAGCCACTACAGAGGAGCAACAAAAGATTTTCATAGATTCCCTACATGACTATGGACTTTGTCTTGTGTGCGTTCGCCAGTGAGCAGTCAGGTGTCCTGAGCGGCTGAAGCTTTTCCCACACTCCCTACATGAATACGGCCTCTCTCCTGTGTGCGTTCGCTGGTGCGTAGCCAGGTGTCCTGAGCAGCTGAAGCTTTTCCCACACTCCCTACATGAATACGGCCTCTCTCCTGTGTGCGTTCGCTGGTGCGTAGCCAGGTGTCCTGAGCAGCTGAAGCTTTTCCCACACTCTCTACACGAATACGGCCTCTCTCCTGTGTGCGTTCGCTGGTGCGTAGCCAGGTTTCCTGAGCAGCTGAAGCTTTTCCCACACTCCCTACATGAATACGGCCTCTCTCCTGTGTGCGTTCGCTGGTGCCTAGCCAGGTTTCCTGAGCAGCTGAAGCTTTTCCCACACTCTCTACACGAATACGGCCTCTCTCCTGTGTGCGTTCGCTGGTGCCTAGCCAGGTCTCCTGAGCAGCTGAAGCTTTTCCCACACTCTCTACACGAATACGGCCTCTCTCCTGTGTGCGTTCGCTGGTGCGTAGCCAGGTTTCCTGAGCAGCTGAAGCTTTTCCCACACTCCCTACATGAATACGGCCTCTCTCCTGTGTGCGTTCGCTGGTGCGTAGCCAGGGTTTCTGAGCGGCTGAAGCTTTTCCCACACTCCCTACACGAATACGGCCTCTCTCCTGTGTGCGTTCGCTGGTGCGTAGCCAGGTGTCCTGAGCAGCTGAAGCTTTTCCCACACTCCCTACACGAATACGGCCTCTCTCCTGTGTGCGTCCACTGGTGCTTAGCCAGGTCTCCTGACTGGCTGAAGCTTTTCCCACACTCCCTACACGAATATGGCCTCTCTCCTGTGTGCGTTCGCTGGTGCCTAGCCAGGTGTCCTGAGCGGCTGAAGCTTTTCCCACACTCCCTACACGAATATGGCCTCTCTCCTGTGTGCGTTCGCTGGTGCGTAGCCAGGTGTCCTGAGCAGCTGAAGCTTTTCCCACACTCCCTACACGAATACAGCTTCTCTCCTCCATGCATCTGCTTGGCATGTTCTGATAACCGTTCTAAGGTTGTTTCATCAACACTGAACAAACAAAGCTTATCTGTATTGCAAGCACGTTGATTTCTATGCTCTGCCTCTCTGTTTATATCTTTAAAAAAATGTTTCTCCTTCTCTTTAATTGTGCTCACACCATTTGGCATTAGTCGTGTTTCACTGTAGGAAGCATAGCTTGTGATTTTCAATAAAGATCGCAGTTCCAGTTCCTTCTGGAGTTCTTCACCCTGTACTCCATATGCAGAATGCTTCCGCTTTATATGTCGGCTAAGGTAATCTTTGCAAGTGAAAGCCATCTCACAGCAGGGACATTGATGACAAGCTCCATCTTTCTTCTGCATCAAGTATGCATTCTGCCTGTGTACTTATTTGCAAACAAACTATTAATGAAAAAGATATAGCAGCATCTATGTACAGTATATAACCTTTCTATCCACACTAAAGAGTTAAGATTACCTATCTCATGCTCTTACTATGTGAAACATTTAGAACGCTTATACTCTCGTTGCTTGGCCAGCTCCTGCCAACCTAGCAGTTCCAAAGAATGTTAATGCGAGTAGATAAATAGGTACCGCTTGCGGGAAGGTAAACAGCGCTCCATGTTCCAGCCGCATGCTACGCATGCTTGCAATGCATGCTTGCAAACCCATGGGGCTTGCTTCTGAGTAGACATGCCTAGGATTGTGCTCTAATGGTTTAACAAGCTACACCTGCCCACATTCCGTCTCCTAAAGGTCTAGCACTCTGTCCCGGTTAGAGAACTGGTAAGCCTAAATTATTTAGGACTTCCTCCGAGACACATTATCCAAGTCTCCCAGAATGTGCTTTTGAATACAGTATATTTTGAGGCAGGCAGATTGTCCTCAAATGGGTATTTCACACAAATTGTGTTAAATGTATATTTGGACCCGACTGGCAAAAGCCCCTACATACTACATACAAAGCTTTGTAGTGTATGAAAAGTCTCCACTACAGGGCCCAAAAGGCACCAATCCCCATTTGTTTCCATGGGATATCTACTTCTCTGGGATCTTTTGAACTAATTTGTTTTTAAAGCTACAAAGTGACACCCCCAAATTCATCCCACACCTATGACGGGGGAGATTTGCTACAACTTGGGCAGGATTTCAACCCAGGGCAAGTTCTAATTCTGAAGCTGGGTCTTCAAACATAATTCCCTGGCTCCATACAAATCAGCATGCATTGAAAACACTGAGAAACAGAGCTCAGTTACTACTTGAGAATGAGAACTGTTGTTCAGAAATTAAACCAGCCACTGAGAAGTATGTAGGTTTTCATGGCTCGTTACAATCAGAGAGGAGATACGATTTATGGGTTTTCCAGCCATGTATTAAAATTGAAGAAATACAGATGAAAGGTTACACAAATTTGCCAGAAGAAAATCCTGTAGTCCTCAGTCGCTGTAAAGGCAGAAGTGCGTTCCTTTAGGACTATCTGAAGCTGACAAGTAATATTTCTAAGACTCGCTTGTTGTAAGCACCCCAGCGGTACAAGTGATTTCAGCTCGTTTTGATTCGGTGAGCAGACACCTGACTCCAAAGATGGAGAAGGTACCAAAAATAGAGGAGGAAAGGGACAGAGAGAGAGAGAGAGAGATCCGCGTTTGCGGAGGCGCCAAAAATAGAGCTCTGAAAGTCCAGCACTGGGGTAAAGAAGATCTTTACTTTGCTAGCAAAGGACACAATCAGCAAAGCAGAAAGTGTAACATATAAAATCAATACAAAAGCTTATATACATTTCATTATTTCATACAGAATCATGGAGTTCATTGTTACAGAAGATGCATAAAAAAGGGGCACCAATACAGAGGGGGATCCAAGGAGTTACACTTCGATACAGCCAATCAAATGTGGGATTGAAACTTTACACCAATGAGAACAGCAGCAGCGTTTGAGAAACTTGGAACCAATAAAAGATAAACTTTATTAAAAGAACCAATGAAAAATGTGGTGCTTTGTGTAACTGGGAACCAATGGGATGATGGGTGGGGGTACTGGGTAGCAGAGGTAATAGGATTAGACCCCCACTTCAGGTGAAGCGAGGTTTTCCGGAGTTTTATGAATAGGTCCTTTTGAGAAGCCTGCTTAACACAAAAGGCAGTGTTTCCAATTAGATAGCCCAAAGAGTGCCACACAATAGGTCCCTGCCCCATGGCACCAGGTATACAGTTGAGGACATTTGAATTATTGCTGTCAGTCAGGCAAGAGCAAGGCAGATAACTAGATTAGCATTTGAATAATTGTAGCAAGGCAGATCAGGAACAATGGGTGAGGAGATAGTGGTAGTTTAGATGGAGGGGAGCATGCACAGAGTGACAAGTGTGACAAGTTTGCAATCAGGGAAATGGCAACAAGAGATAGACATTTGAATGATAGTGACAAAGGAAGGCAGAGACAATGGGTCTAGGGTAAGGGAGATGGTGGTGATTGACAGAGAGAAGGCACACAAAGAGATAGGTTTGGAGCCCAGGAACTTGGCAATCTGAGTTCTCACAGTGCATCAGAAGTTCCCTGAATCGCCTGCCCCCATCTAGCCTCCCAGGTAGAAGGAAGCCATTTGAGAGCAGCACAGAAGGGGAGCCGTTGCTGACTGGCCTGGGTTATGTGTTTTAAAATGGTCTCTCCTACTCCCTGCAGTACAGGTTATGGCAGGAGGTACACCCTTAGTGTCACCTACGTTCAATCTCTTGTGTCCGGGCCGAAGGGGGTGAAGGGACTCTCACCACACTCACCGCACACTACTCCCGGACCCCAAGTAGGATGCCTGGACTCTAACCAGGCTTTTCAATGGCTGCAAACCTATTGCACTGCTACCAGGAGCCTCTCCGCCCAACGTGAGGCTAGCCCTAGTTGAGCGGGAGGATCGGGACCATTCTGTGTGGGTCCCCTCCCTAGAGAGACCCCGATGACCTCCAAGAAGATCCGGACACATAACCCCACAGGAACCCTTAAATAACCATGATTATGTCAGAAGGCTTTTATTCCTGCGAAATAGAACACTGTAGCTTTAAAGCTGTCAAATGCAGGGAGAGAGAGCGAAAGCCGGCTGTTAGTGCGGAAAGGCGAGAGGTTAAAGTTGGGTTGGTTAACAAGTGGCACACGCCGTCTGCGAGTTTTGGCTGAACGCCCAGAAAGAGGATTATAGGCTTAGTGGGTTAAGAGGCTTAAGAGGATTAAAAAGGTACACGGTGAACTTTTGCTACTGCCGCTTCTCTAGGGGTTCTGGAGGGCTCGTGGCGGGCACGTGCCGGTGAACTTTTGCCCTTGGCTGACACGCGCCGGCTGTCAAAATGGGGCGCAAAGCGGAAAGAAGCCAAATTTTTAAATGTGCTTTTCTTTAAAGAGCTGTATCTCAGCGATTCCTTGACGGATTTGGATGGGGTCAAAAGCAGGGGGTTCAGGAGAGAGTGGCCGATGAAATAAAAATATTTGGGGAGGGGTCCCATGCCTACAACACGCTGACGTTTCGTTCCACCCTTGGAACATTTTCGAAGCATAAAGAACGAACACGGCAAACAAGCCGGTAGATGTCTTGTTTGCCGACATCTACCGGCTTGTTTGCCGTGTTCATTCTTTATGCTTCCAAAAAGTTCCAAGGGTGGAACGAAACATCAGCGAGTCTTAGAAATATTACTTGTCAGCTTCGGATAGTCCTAAAGGAACGCACTTCTGCCTTTACAGCGACTGCGGACTACAGGATTTTCTTCTGGCAAGTTTGTGTAACCTTTCATCTGTATTTCTTCAATTTTAATACATGGCTGGAAAACCCATAAATCGTATCTCCTCTCTGATCCAAACCAGCCACTGCCTCCTGCTGCAGAGAACAAAGCTGATTTTTTAAAAAATTGATTTAAATGCACAGTTAAACCTTTTAGTAGTACCTGTTAGCGATTTTCGTCTAGATTTCCATGTAATGCCAAGTTCCTTTCCATATTCTTCTCCATACCAAACCAGAAGTTCAGAGTGATGGAGGATTGTCTTGCATGCTCTGTAGTAGATTTTCCCATGATACTGGAAGGCAACAAGGTTTTGTTCTTCCTCATTCCTGGCACAGTTAACATACCTGGAAGTTTATTGTTAAGAGAATGTAACTTAACAGTAATTAGGAAAACTAGCAACGGGAAAAGCATTAGGAGTACAATAATTGTACTACCTTATTTGATTATTCCTAGTTTGTGATTAATGTATTGCTGCCATCATATTTTAATAGCGCAATCCTGCCCTAACTTTAGCCTGGCAAAGCTCTTGCTCCACCATCCTAAAGCGTAGCAAACATGCCATAAAGCACATTTGTGACAATTTGGGAGTAAGTGGCACTGGGGCGGAGGCCTGCGCCACTCACTCCCCTGGCGGCCCGGACCTGCACTGGTCGACCCAGATAGGACAAAGGACGCACAGTGCAGGGAAGGGCGGGCCAGGGCAGCAATGGAGGAGGCCATTGGCTGTCCCAGGAGGGGGGGTGGGATATTGGTGGCATGCTCCGCCGATATCCTAACCCCCCTTCCCGGCCTGAGTCAGCCTTACACAGCCTCTCCGGATGTATGCCAGCTCTGAAGCTGGCGTGTATCTGAGGAGGCTCGTAGCACCCAGACTTGCCTACACCAGAGAAAGGGAGCAAATGTCCTCTTCTCCTGAGGTGCAGCCTAGCAGCGCCAGGGCAGCTCAGAATGGGCTTAGAATGCAGCCCAAGAACAACTCAGAAGAAGGGGACGATCGTCCCCTTCCCCCAGTGTAAGCGACGGGAGGCCATGTGCCACTCGGGTAAGGCTGCGCTGGACCTGGAGAGGGCTTGGGATACAGCGAATCCAGCCACTGATATCCCTGCCCTCTCCAGGCCCTGCCACGACCAATGGCCACCCTCCCTGGCTGCCCGGTCCTCCTTCCCCCCCCCTGCCCCTGCCGGTGTAGGCCTTACCTGCTCTGGCGGGCACGAGGACGGCAGAATGGCGAGGTAAGGGCTGCTGGCCTTAGCGCCAGTGTCCCTTACTCTCCAGGTGTCGCGCAAATGCTTTACGGCACTTTCGCGATGCACTGCGCTGGGGGAGCACATGCTCCTCCGTCACATACTTTGTGTGCAATTGCGCTGTTAGAGAATTTTTGAGAGTCAGTGTATGCATCATACTTAAACATCATACTTAAGCATTGTTATTGCCCTGCATCTTCCATTAACTGCTGAGGAGAAAAGTAAATCAATTGAGAGCCTGTAAATTTTCCCCTCTCCAGCTAATAGAAACAGGGGTGATTTGGATTTGTTTGTGTGTGTGGGGGAGGAGTGTTTTCTCTAGCTACAGATACCAAAAAAAGGCTTGTCTCATTTAGCTTGACCAAGGTTCTTTACCTCATCCAGTTGGAATAGGTTTCATCCTTTCCATCAATGTAAATATAGCAGTTTCGCCTCCTGGTAACCTGCAATTAAATGAGACATGAACCACAGATAACAGAACCTTTAACACCCAGATACCAAATATTCATTTTTTTTTGGGGGGGGGGTCACTTTCCTTCTGTTCTCAGTTGGAGTATGCCACTTATCACAGTTGATGTGGTCCCCTCTATATGTGCGGCCTGAGGCAATTGCCCCCATTGTTCCCCTCCTAAAAGGACCCAACAATGCATTCAACTCAAATACAATAGTAGCCCAACTCTAAAACCCTGTGTAAGTTGTGTAACTGCCTTGAATTTCTCACCACTCAGAAAAGTGGTGAGCACAGAACAGTAATAAAAAACCCCTCCTAAATCATGGCGCCTTACTGAGGGAAAAAATAATGTCCTTATATACATCTATGATGGGACCATATTTGTTGGAACACTTTGTACAACCCCATTCACTACTAACTGGTTCCCCTTTTCCACTCACAAATCCATCCATCACGGTGCCTATACCTTTAACCACTGGAATTTGGGCAGGTACAGCTCATCATGGAAGGGTGCAACAAGTGCAACAAGCTACATCTGCCCAAATTCCCTCTTCTTACAATGGTTAAAGGTATAGGCACCCTGTCCCTTTTTCGATATGGGAACCCTACTGTAGACACAACAAACTATCTCCTCGGGGAAATCTTCTGCGTTTTCCAATACAGCACCAAAAATATATCAAAGAATAGGACTAACTTCTGTAGCACCAGAAAAAAAGTATCTTGGGGGGGAGGGGCTGTGTAATAAAAAAAGATGGTACTGGACTGGACTGGCTGAGTGCTCTAGTTCCAGGGGCAGCACTAGCAGTGGAACACACAAGCACCGGCAAAAACATATTTTATTAAACGGGGGGGGGGGTTCCACATAATGTACTGACATTGGAGTTTATCCTATGAGTAAATCATACCAGCCAAGAATAGCCAGTGTTGGCTGCTTCCTCTTCCTCTGTCATTTTCCCTTCATAGGGCCCAAAATGAATTCCTGCAGGCAATGTTTCCCCTTCATTCCAGACTCCAAGACCAGCTCTGGGGATACCTGAAGGGCCAATTCTCAAACCTGGAGGTAAAGTAAGGGTCGCTCTCTTTTCCACTCCTATTTCTGCTGGTGAATCCCTGATGAAAACTGGAGAGCCGTGAACTGAACACTCCTCAATAAAGAATATTAGACAACGCTCACAAACTAGGAAGTGAAAAGAGAGAATAGAGACATGATGCAACAAAAGGGGTCTCTTTTAATATATATTTCCCTCTCATATCTCATAATTATGAATTGTCATATATACTCATAGCTAAAGCTTTAAAACTAGCTTCATAGCAAGGCATTTGTCTAGATGGCCTTTTGGCTCCTTCCACCCATATGATTTTATAAAATATGTATCTATTGGTGAAAATTCCACAGCATAATCCTTTAAGAAATGGCAGAATATGCCGGCTTCTGAACAGACTGAAAGTCACCACTTTAGTTGTCTATCCTTCCAGTTCAGCTGCCACAGGTCCGAGATCCCTATACAGTCTCTAGTAACATCAAGACCATCACCTGTCTGGAGAAGGCCTCCATATTCTCACAATATTGACTGGGTTTGAAAGAGTTTCTGCTACCATTCCAACAGTTTCCACAGTTGTTTATAAGAACTGTAGTTTTACTATATAAAGAGGACTGAATATCACTACCCTACAGGGTACAGTCAGACTCAGAGTAAAATCCTGTGTAGGCTCAGGGCCACCCGCCGGATCCTATCCCTTCTCCGAGCCATGCTGCAGCAGCTTGGAGGTCTACTCAGGGAAGGGGATGTTCGTCGCCTTCCCCGGGTGTAAACCGGGGCAGGCCCAATCGGTCTCCTTGGATTTCCGACAGCTAAATAGTTGCCGGGAATAGGAGGAGGCCATGTAACGGCTGAGCCGGCCCGGCGGGAACGGGGATATGGCAGACGCCATCCCCACCCCCTCCCAGACTGACTCAGTCAATGGCCCCCTTCCCTTGCCACCCGGACCACCCATGCTGCTGCTGCCGGAGCCTTACCTTCCTCTGGCGGCCGCATGGATGTCTCGACGATGAAATGAGGGTGGCCAGCCTTGCGCTGGCCTCTCTTACTCACTTGTTCCATCGCCGGATCCGTAGTTAGGATCTGGCTGTAAGCAGGAGCAGCAGCTAGCTCTGGCAACATCATTTTATTGATTGTTTTTATTTTTATTTGTTGCATTTTTAATCTCATTCTTCCTCCAAGGAGTTCAGGTTGATGGACACAGCTGTCTGGCCCCTATGCCCATTTATCTTGGGCTTGCAAGACTGAAGATGACCCTCCCCCTCAAGCATTTAAAAAACACACCAAAATATTAGCTCACTAGAAGGCAGTTGTTACTACTCTGACAACTACATCAGGGGGTGAGTCTAGAGAGTGGCCTTAACATTCTCCCAGGATGGGCAGTTGTTACAACCCTGATGCAAGAGTGTTAGTTAAAATATTTTTGATTAAGCAGTCTTTAAAATGTAAACATCGACCTCCCTGTTTACTTTGCAATACAAACTGTAGTGTGTTAGAAAATCTGGAGCCTGGAAATCATGCCATCAAGTGTTTGAACAAACATACAAGCAGTGTTTACGGTATATGTTTATAAACATTTTTCAAAGAAGGAGACCCTGGAAAGTTCTGATCAGAAAGTTGTCACTTACACAAGTAATCATCATCATTTGGTTCATTTATTTCCATATATGTTTTTCTCTCTCTCTTCCGCAAACTGTATGTGCTAATTATTTGTTTATCCTGCTTTCTTTTCCCGTTATCTTTTTTCTCAGAAACAACTTGCCTCTGGAAAGCTGAAGATCAGAGCATACAGAGTAAAATCATGGAATACATGCAAGAACATCAGTCAAATTATTGTTTCTGGAAGTTGGATATAGAATGACAAGAAAGAATATTGTTGTTGTTGTTCAGTCGTTAAGTCGTGTCCGACCCTTCGTGATCCCATGAACCATATCCCGCCAGGCCTTCCTGTCCTCCACTATCTTCCTGAGTTCGCTCATTTTCATGTTTGTTGCATCGGTGATGCTGTCTAACCATCTCATCCTTGGCCTTCCCCTTCTCCTTTTGCCTTCAATCTTTCCCAGCATCAGAGTCTTCTCCAGAGAGTCCTCTCTTCGCATTAGGTGGCCAAAATATTTGAGTTTCAGCCTTAGTACCTGTCCTTCCAGGGAACAGTCAGGGTTGATTTCATTTAGAATTGACTGATTTGATCTCCTAGCAGTCCAAGGGACTCTCAGGAGTCTTCTCCAGCACCACAGTTCAAAAGCATCTATTCTTCGGCGCTCAGCCTTCCTTATGGTCCAACTCTCGCAACCATACATTGCTACTGGGAACACCATCGCCCTGACTATACGAAAGAATATCCTATTATGTTAATGGTGCTGTCTCCTTAAAAACTGTCCAATATGATATACCATATTTAATAAGGTCTCTAACAGCGCAATCCTATGAAGATTTAGGCCAGTGGAGCAACAAGCACTCCGTCGACTAAGGAGTTGCAAACGTGCCGTAAAGCACAGTTGTGGCTCCTCAGGAGTAAGCGGCGCCAGCATGGAGGCTGGCGCCGCTCACTCTAGCACTCACCCAGACCTGTGCCGGCCGTTGCAGGTAGATCCCGTGCCGGTTGGCGCACAGGCGGGGAAAGGGTGGGTAGGAGTATCAAGGGAGGGGGGCATTGACTGGCCTAGGCTGGGAGGGGGCGGGGATTTCGGTGCTGAGTTGCGCCAATATCTTTATGCCCCTTCCCAGTCTGGGCCAGCCTTACACGACCTCCTTGGACACACGCCAGCTAAAGAGCTGGTGCTCACCCGAGGAGGCCCATTGCGGCCTGCGCTGCTTACACCGGTTGAGCCTGGACTGTGCCACTTCGGCCCACAATGGGCCTAGGGTGCAGCAGCTGGCCCTTTAGGCCAGCTGATGCATCTTAGGTAGGATTGGGCTTTAAATTACGTATATCCGATGTTGGCAAAATACATGGGATGAGCATTTTGAACTGGATAGAGACCTTAAGTGGCAGGGGAAAAATGGCTGATGTAGAGTAGGATGTCATCATAAGCATGCTATCAGTAAGGGAGAAAGAGCAAGGAGAAAAACAGCATTATCTAAAATTGTGATGTCACCATCACTGCACTTTATGGATTTAAGGAAAAGCATCATATTCATCTTCAGAATTCATCCAGAAGTTCTCACTATTGAAATGGCAAGAACATTTAGATACTTTGGATTATGGCAATTGTGAACGGACAAAAAGAGATTAATAGAGGCTTTAGAAAGAAAAGTATCAGTAAGAATGTTCGACAGGAGTTTGAATACAGAGGTACTTTTATGAATATTAATACAGTTCATAACCATAGTGCAAGTGACAAGAAGGAAGAATGTGTGTTGTGGATGCATAAATATACCATAACATTTCCTGGTCATCATGTAACATAGTTTTGTCATTTGTGTGTCTTCAGGAGCTCTGTAGGGACTCTTTCATGGAACTTATCCTTTTTTATGTATGAATATTATTTTGTGGTTGCAGTGTTGTGCCAGAGATACACAGTCCTATCAACATGGATATGATAGCACGTGGTGTAACCATTGTCACATTCTACCCCTTCTTAAGCAGGTGCTTCAGTAGAACATCTCAGATATTTTTCTGCATTGGTGATAAATAACAACTTCCAGCATCATACTGACTCATATCCAGTTTTACTCCCCCCTTTGCTTTTTGCTTCCCCCGTGGTGGCGAGGGAGGGGGTGATTGGCCAGCCAGGCCAGGTATGGGGGAGGGATTATCGGCCAGCTAAATAACTGGCACGCATCCGAGGAGGCCCTTTGGGCCACTGGGGCCGACATTGGGGGAAAGGGACAAATGTCCCTCCCCCCCCCCGAATCGTGCTCCAGCCCTGCCTTGTCCTGTGTAGGATGCAGCGGTCAGCCATTTAGGTTGGTCGGTGCATCTTAGGCAGGATTGTTCTGTAATTTGTTTATATTCTTTCCATTACTGCCCATGACTTAGGGCCCATTCACACTTGACTGCGGATGTCCCTGCTGTGCACTTCATGGACCCACGCTGAGCTATTTTGCATATTCATATATGCAAATGTTGAAATAGGACACCATTCCGGAGCAGCTACGCTCCCGTCGTCCCAGTTGGTTTGGGGCCAATTTTTGCGGAGCTTGTTCATGGAGCTTGTGGGCAGGTTCGCAGAGCTACTGCAGCCACCAATTGCGTGAGAGGGGGGAGGAGAGTGGTTGCATGCCAATCAGAAGTAGCTCCAATCCCCGCGGAGGTTATTATTCCACTATTCTTCCGAGAGGGAAACACAGGAACCAATCACAGCTGCGCTTTCTTAAGAAGGTGGGACAGCAGGAGGGACGACAAGCAGAACGACACTCCCCTGCTCCAAGCGCGTACGCTGGGTACTCCAGCGCGTACGCTGGGGCAGGGACATCCGCCGTCAAGTGTGAATGGGCTCTTAGGGTAGACTTTGGAATCCAGATGACACAGTGTAATCTATTTTTCTGTACAGTTGTAACTATTTAACAAAACACAAAGAATGTATTCAGGCTTTCAGCTAAGCAAATGAAATACATGATACACATTAGCAATACCTAGCTAAAGTATTTGTATAAAGATGTATCCTTCAGAGATACTTTCAAATTACTGCCCAGTATGTCTAAACTAAAGGGCCACATTTTGGTAATTTACCTAAAGGTTTTGGTGTCCATTCTTCATCTGACTCAGATGATTCATTTCCTTCAGACATTGAGGACTGCCGTGCATAATACATAAATGTTGGTTTAGGAGTAGGAAGACCTAATAAAAATATGCATTATAGAGGGAGTGATTCAACTGATTTATTGAAAGAGTGCTTCCAAAAAACTGTGTTCAAATTGATGCCCATATGAAGCACTGTATAATTACTAGCATTGTGGTTTAAGGGAAAGCCAAATGTTTGGGTGACACCTCTACCCAATCTGAGAAACTTCTGATCTGTATCATCATACATCTAGCCTCAATGGTTTGTAAAGCTCATAGCTGAAGGAGCAAACTGGAATACCACTTGAGGTGAATGCCCTGTTTGTTTCCTTGTTCCCCTTTTAGGATCACCTTCACCTAGGAGATTTAACATGAAAAAGGCTTGAGTGTGCCATGCTGGGCCCTCTGTCATTGAGGTTGGCCACATGGCCCATCTTTATTCACTATTTTCTGTATTGCTCATGTTGTCTAGCAGCAGAGAAATAAAAGCACCCAGTGTCCACCTCCTGACACTGGCATGTGCCAGTTAATTGTGCAGTGGGCACTCAAGGCCACTGTGTGATACAGGAAGCTGGACTAGATGGGCTTTTGGCCTGATCCAGCAGGGCTCTTCTTATGTTCTTATGTTAAGTCCATTGGACCAAATTGGAGGTCAGGTAGGCAGGCTCAGGTGGTTTGGACCACTCCAATTAGAAAGGCGGATGAGCTCTCCTAAGCAAGGTTACTTAAGGCAAAGCACCAAGCATTTGTAGGCTGTTGATTCTGACAGTCACAAGATCAGCCTGTGTATCACAGGATCCAGCTCGTCTTCCAGGCTGAAGGTGGCTGAGGAAACAGCAATGATGTTAAGTGCTTCTAGGCAGGCAGCATTGTCTAGAAGTTAGCTGCATCAGAATTTAATTGTTTTCATTTTGGTTCTAACCACAAGACCAGTCTTTTGGCTAACCCCAAGACCTGTATTTATCCAATTATCTGTTTTCACCAATTTCCTGCAATTACAAAAGTGATTGGTACATGCTTAGGGAGTGATCAAGTAGATAATTTATTATTTATATGTATAATTTATTGTTACATTTGTATCCTGCCTTTCTTCCATCACTGATCTCAAGGTGCTGTATAATAACCTGAGAGACAGGTACATATTTTGAACTCCTGATAACTTGCCTACATAAACACTTGAATGTATGCACTTAATGTTTTTGCCAAACATTAATATGTAAATGAGCTTCTACAATAAATAAAAGTTAAAACAGGGTGTCAACCAGGAGTGAATTCTTCAACTGCTTTTGCAACTTGACGGTCTTGTTATGTCAATATTTTGATTTTGACAATTATCCTTTTATTCTTCCCTCCCTTCATTTGCAGTAATCCCTCTCACCTAGTTGAGTCATAAACTCATAATTCTGTTTCATGTTCTTGTAGCGGATTTTCTCCCATTCTCCCATTTCAGACCATTTCTCTTTAGGAAAGTAAATGGATAACCCTTTAAAGGCATCTTCAGCCTAGTACATGGGAAATTAGGAGGAATTAGAGACAACACTACTAAGTTTTCTGCAAAAAAAGAGAAAGGCTTTTCAACAAATTTTAATCAATCTATGCATTTAATAACTGCTAATGGCCATTGGGGCCTCCTTCCCCCCCAAAATCCTCAGGGCCGCTCATAATGGGCTCAGAATGGGGATAGGATCTTTAGTCAGGATTGCACTCTTAATCAATTAATTGATCCAATAGAAACCAGTCAATAAAAGCTTTAATCAGACATGTCATTATAATGTAGATAATTCCTCAAATTTTTTAGAAGAGAAAGTATTAAAGGATGGCCTTTTGTTCTAGCAATAGATGATGCCTTTTGTTCAGTGAATTGCAAATTAAACTTTAAAAAAAGGTCCCTTTCCCATGAAATCTTCAAAGCACACTTTTATTTAGGCTTGCAATATGTACATTTATTTTAGAAGAAGTCAGACCAGTTGACTGGATGATCTCAAACTATCCCAGATATCATCACCCAACTGATCATTTGCAATAGAAAAATGAATCTACCTATGAGTGTTTCCACATGAAGTAATTTAAGTGGGAGGGGTCAGGTTAAGTAAATAAAAAAACAAAAAAACACCCTCAGGGCACAAGACCCATGTAAGTTGCCAAATAGGAACTGTGACAGATCAGAGACTAGCAGGATCAGTGCAAGGGCAAAGTCTAAAAGAGCAACACCTGCATGAAAACCTTACCCAGCTTGGTATCACCTTTTTTTTGGGGGGGGGGGGTTGTCAAGTTTTGATTTTTCACTATAGCATGAAAAAAGCTACCTGAACAAGTCACAAGTGTCCTGTCAAGGGAGCATGCTCTTTTGGTGAGTTTGCAGCTTTATAGGTTTCTTTGGAGCAAAAACTGGGCTGCACAATATTCTTTTCCCCTCTTAAGTACTCTCCCTTAATATCTCAAGCCACTGAAATCTCCCAGATATTTCTGAGATGTCCTTTTGCCTTGCCAGAGTTTTGCCCACTCTGTATGCCTCACCTTGGGTTTCTGCCCCTTCTTGTTGGTCTGCTTTTTACCCTTCTCTGTGGAGCCGCTATCTCCAGAACAGCCCCTCCTGGAACCTGACATTGTTCCACCTTTCATAAGAAGAAAATTAGGAGGAGAAGGTGCCACGCTGACTTCCCCCCTCAAATCCCTTGGATCATTCTTGACTGGCATTTTTTCCTCAAGTCCCTGGCATTCAACCTCCGTTGCCACCTGTCCTCTGTCTGAGATCTCTCCCCTTGACCCTTCAGCCTTGTTTGAAATATCTTGCCTCAGCCTCTGTAGTTCAGCCCCAGTTGGCACCTCTCCTCCTTCCAACCCCTGTGTTCCTCCTTGCCTAGTGGGCATCTCTTCTTCCCACACCCCCTGGCCTTCAATCCCCCTTGGTATCTCTCCCATCTCCTGAGATTTTGCTTCCTGGGCTTCAGCCTCAGTGGGCATCTCCACCCAAATCCCCTGGCTTTCAGCCCCCGTTGTTGGCATAGTTCCTCTCTCAACTCCTAAATTTCAGCTCCTGCTTAATAATCTCTCCCTTAAATTCTTCAAACTCAATTTATCCTATTCCTTTCTCCTCTCTCAGCCGAAACTGGGATGCTTAGCTTAGCCCAAATTGGAGCTACTCTCTTTTGGGATTCAGTTCTCTTTTCCTGCCTATACTACTCCATGACCATGACGAAACCAGTAAACTCTCTGAGGTAATAATCGCTTATCCCACTCAAATCCTCCCCGCTCCCTTCCACTGCTGCTTTCTCCTCCTTCCCCTCACAATCTCCTGTCATTCCCGCAGGCAGAGGCAAAAGCTCTCCGAAGCGGCACAGCCAATCAGCGAGAGGCATCGGCACATTGCGACCAATCATCTGTGAGCGAGGTCTCGCGCCGGGCTGTTGCCTTTGCGATTACCTCAGCGCTAGAGAAGGGAGGGTGGGGGAGGGCGTAAGGTTTTGTCCGCCATTTTTCATAGAAGGGGGAATCTCTTATATGAGGCAAAAATCTTTTTTCCACTAGGCAGGGAATTCATGATTCCCAGTGCCGATGGTGATGATGATGGGGTCTCCTGATTTGCAAGGAAGATCCTATGTGAGCCCAGTATTAAAGGACATGCCTTTGAACATGTGCAGAGTGCCCTTTTCCCCTCACCACTGAGTAGCCACCTCATGTAGCATCTATAGGATATCTGCAGTTAGAGAAAAGCTCTCCTAGATCAAACCGCATGACTTGAATGCAGGTGTGACCTCCAACATCTCTCTTTTTAGAGGAACGGTTTTTAGAAATAACAGGTTTCCCTGCCTTGACTATCCGGAGAAAGGAGGCAGGAGAGTGATTTGTTCACCTAAACACAAAACATCTTGATAAAGAATTATGCTTTAGAATTAGGCTTGCTTCAGACCTCACCAAAGTATTAAGAATATTTATATATAAAAAAAACTCAAAAGCAGTTTACATAGAAACATGAAGAAATTGCCACATTGAAGCTGCTGAATGGCCATATATATATATATATATATATATAGGGGGGGATGTCTACAGACAGACATATCACTTAGGATGCTGTAAGTTAGAGATGTTTAAAATTAATTTGAATCATTTTGTGCTCCCTAAAGTCACCACTAGATGCTACTGCTGCTCCACTGAGCTAATAGCTTCAAATGGAAAACACATTGGGAAGGCAGGAAAACGGGATTTTGGAGGTCCGCTTGTGTAGAACACATGCCATATATAGGCACACCAGATTAGAATAGACTCTACCTGGCATCTGAGTGCAGGGGTGAACTCCATCGGTGGGGCACATGCACACACAACAAGAGGGCAAGCGATCGTCCACCACCGCTATAGCTGCAGGTCTCCCAGGCACCATGGGATGAAGGGGTGAGGTCAGTAGCATGGCACACACTTTCCAAAACATGAGATGGCGCATCATTGAGGAGGGATCTACACAGTTTTTGCTCTGGGGTTCCCACAAAAGCTGGAGTTGCCAATGCCATTGCAGTATACTGTACTTTCAGGGAAACAGCCAGCCAAGTCTCCTGGGGCAAGGTGTTCCCCTCTACATACCCACCACCAAACATCTGTGCAGAGCGACATGAAGCAAGCTGAGTCATAGCTAGGTACGATCATACAAATACTATTGAACAAAGTGGGAGAGGAAATCTGCAAATTCTGGCCACTATGTACTGCAAAATGTGGTCTGCCTTGATCATGCTTCTATGAGATGCCCATTAGCTAGCAAAAAGTGCAGGCTACTCTGCAGACAATCTTTTCTTCATTTTTTTTGCATGTTCCAGGACTAGCAATCCAAATAGGTTAATTCAAATGATAAGAACATAGTGAAATTCCCAAGACTCCAAAGACAAATTATAGAATGCTTGAAGAGAAAATTGATTCTCATATTTCATGATCATCCATGGGGCTCTGATGATGGTGCTGTGAATTCAAAACTTGGATTAAGGCATTATCCAGTCCAGACTGAACTATTGCCAGAGAGAGAGAGAGAGAGAGAGAGAGAGAGAGAGAGAGAGAGAGAGAGAGAGAGAGAGAGAGAGAACGAACAGAAGCTAAACAGGACCATTGAAATATTAATGGACCTGAAAATTAATCTCAGCATTCTAACCTTTTGTGGTCTCTTGAATAAAATATTTATTAATACCATGAACTGGTGGTCTGAGCTTTTGTTAATACTGTTTAGTTATAATAAATGGTATTCATAATCACATGTAAACAAGTCTTTGTTCAAATATTGCTATCAAAAGATTGATGAAGCTCTTTTGACAGGGACATTGAATTTATATTATTATATAGTTGAACAAGTCACGTTTGCAAAAGCTAGCATATGTTTTTTAAAGTTTAAATCGCTCTAGATCAGATAATGAATAATGGCCACAACACCCCAAAACTTTTTTTCTTTTTCCAAACTGATACATTAGCCTAGATTAAAAATAAAAAATGGATGAACAACAGATAGGGCATTTCTCTGTCTTTCTCTCCCCTATGGGGGGAGAAAGCAGGATAGAAATCTAATAAATAATAAATCTAATAAATAATAAAAGCAGGCAAAGGACTGGACCACAGCTTCCACTGTCCTGTTTTCTAATACAGCATAAAGCGCACAAGTGTGTTGATACATGTAATCAGTAATGCAAGAGTCCATATTTTATAATCATTTCCATTCTTGCACTTACAAGCATAATTGTTGTGGTAACAATAACGCAAGAACTCATATTTTCACACTCTGATAGCCTAGAGGAGATCAATGTTTTCTGTGTGCCTTTCTGTTTGACTTTACTATGGGCAAAAGTAACATGACAAGGTTCTTAACTGTATGGGTTCTGCAGCCATGTCAATGTAAAAATAGAGAAATAAAATCCTTTACCGCTTTTGTTGTTTGTTTAGATTTCTTTATATTGTGCAGGTGTCACATACACAGAAAAGGTTTTCTTACAATAACAACAACACGGGATCCTACTTCCCAAGCCGACGTTTCACTCCATTCACGGAGCTTTCTCAAGGCAATTTGCTGCGGGTCCAGTCAATGCACACTTACTCGCAAGTAGGCACCACTGAACGCAAATTGCCTTGAGAAAGCTCCGTGAATGGAGTGAAACGTCGGCTTGGGAAGTAGGATCCCGTGTTGTTGTTATTGTAAGAAAACCTTTTCTGTGTATGTGACACCTGCACAATATAAAGAAATCTAAACAAACAACAAAAGCGGTAAAGGATTTTATTTTTCTATTTTTACATTGACATGGCTGCAGAACCCCATACAGTTAAGAACCTTGTCAGTTACCCACAGCCATGAAAATCTGCATGATGCAACATTAAAAGTAACATGGCTCTGGAATGACTACGGTGTGTACATGAACCTGCATGTTCCACTCTACTGCATCTGAATTGACAAATAGCACCAAAATCATCTCTGAGCCTTTCTTCGACGATTTGTGTGCAGAAGTACATAACCGTTATTCCTGAATGTAACGTGCCCTGCTGCAGTGGACAAACAGCTGGGTGCTTGTATGTGATTTGAACAGAAAAGCAGCCCAGGGGGAAGATGCCTAAGCAGGCTCACAGCCCCCCTCCCTCAAATTTTGTATCTTCCTGTGGCTGATTTCCATTTCAAGTCAGGAGACAGTTATACACCTTTTCCATACAACATATAATTTGGTCCTAAAAGGAAACGTTTTGCCAAAGAAGAGTAGAGTATGGAGTGATTCAAGATAAAAAGTTTGTTTAGTTACTTTATTAACATATACTCCACCTTTGATCACAGAAGCGCATTCAAGGCAGCTTACAATAAAAGAAAGTGACAGTACAGTATATTAAAATAAAACCAGTTCCAGCAAGACTACTTTAAAGGTCTCAGCAGCTTGCCTCAACAACACAGCCTTGATTGCGAGAAATTTAGGAAACACCCTGGATGCAAAGGAGGACAGCCCCCCCCCCCATGCACCTTCAATAATTGAACAGGTGCAATTTATCATGGTCAAAACACACAATGAAAGGTGATGAAATGCCTTATTTGTAAGGGTACAAAAAGCCATTTCGTATTCTTTCATGTCTATAATAAATTGAATGCTCATAGAGTGATAACGAGGATTCATGCACTAAAGTTTGATATACTGTACATCAAATATGCAACATGGTATAGGCACAGTAATACTGACACACACACACGTCATTTTATGCCTTTTCAGCTGCATAGGAAAGGAACCACGAGGAAAAGAAAAGGCCTGCCACAAACACGTTCTAACAGTGGAATCCTGAGCACGTTTATTCCTAAGCAAGCGCCGTTGCGTTCAGTGGTGCCTACTTGCGAGTAAGTGTGCATTGATTGGACCCGCAGCCAATCTTAGATCAACTGGTTTTCTATATGCCTCTTGATTATGGGAAGGGAAGCCATTAGGATGACATGAATATATGCACCCCTAACACTAGCTCAGGCATGTCTCCAAATCCCTTTAATCCAGAGCAATTGTGTCTTCTTCTGAACTCAGCGCTTCACAACCTTTCACCTCAACTATATACAGTCTCCAAACTCATTCAACCAATAAGCACGGAGCGCTGCCTCACTGAGACCAATCCCTGCCAGGTAGAGGCGTGGTCAACCCCCCAGGGAGGCTGTTTTCTTCCTTTTTTTTTTTCCTTCCAAGGAGCTGCTCCGAAGCGCGGGAAAAAGAATGCATCTTTCTCGCGCGTCCAGTTAACTGTCTGTGCACGGGAGCAAGGGAGGGGGTCTCTTGCCCCGCCCATTTTGCTCATGGGGGCGTGGTCTGCTTAGGCAGTTGGAGGAAAGAGGTAGGTGGGGTTCAAAATGAGGGGACCTGAAGAGGTGGGAGTGGTGAAAAGGAGAAACGTCTAGAAAAGGGGGGGGGGTGGAGAAATTGGAGACAGTAGTATACGTATACATTGCCCCACTTTGGGCTCAAATCGACTGAGATGTGATAAATCCCCTGATCACAGATGTATAGGGGCTAAGGTGGTGAGGACTTTGTATATAGTACTCAGAGAGTGGTGCTTTTGCAACTCTGAACGTTTTAAGGAGGGGGGGCGTTCCAGGGTTGAGCTCCTGTAAGCCCCATACTCTTGCTGTTTCCTTAGGATGGATAACATTTCTACGCGCAAACACACCCATCTGTTGTTAATTTGGGTGTGTGCTAATTATTGACTGACTGCACAATCTTGTGCATGTTGTCTACTAAGTTAGAATTAACTCCCATTGTTTTCAGTGGTGTTTATTCCCAGGAAAGGATGGCAGCCTTAAATAGGTACATGCATGCTTACAATTGCAAATTGTCTGGTACTGAGGATATAGTTACTAATTGGCAAAAATGAACCAAGTGCATTTCTGAACAGTGATCTTTTCCTGATTATCAGTGTAGAACCCTTGCATCGCATGCATTTGGTTATCCGGTGCAAAGTGGCTCATTTAGTAAAGGGAATTGCCTTACTTTGGATCTCTCTTGACATTAGGCTTGTGCGTCTGTGTGCGCGTGCAGATGTCATTTGAGTATTCAGCAGGGATGTATCTAAGTAACTAGGTCGCGAGTGCGAGTGCGAGTCATTTTTGCAAGAGTGCAAGTCCGAGTGCGAATCAGCGTCAAAATTTTTGGGCAAGTACGAGTCAAGTGCGAGTCATTTTTGCACGAGTGCGAGTCGAGTACGAGTAAGGCCAGAAACCACGAGTCACAAGTCACGAGTCGAGTCATTTTGGGGAAAATGGCTTTTTCCCCTGAAAATGGGATGGGTGGGTATCTGTGTGTGGGGTGTGTGTGGGGACCTCTGAGACTTTTAAAGCACCCACTTGGCTCCCCCTATGCCCTTTCCCTCACCTCTCAGTCTTTTCACCACCCATCTGGTTTGGGAAAAACAAGCATGTCTACATTCAAACCATTTATTATTCCCTCCCTGCACCTTCCCCTTGCTGAGCCAAGCATCCCTTGGGCTCGGAGTTTTGGTCAATGAGGAGGAACTGCTGCAGCAGTTTCGCCTTCCCTCACTCCTCCCCACCCCTCACGCTCGGAGTTGTGGCCAATGCAAACAGACAGCAACAAAAGGGGGGGGGACTCAGAGCCAGGCTTGCTTTTCCACCCCCTTGAAAACCCTTCCTCCCTGCTGCCCTCCTCCTTCGAGGTCTCCACTGCGCCTGCCTGCCTGCCTGTGTTGATGCCAGCCATTAAAGGAAAATGACTTGGAAATGGCAAGTCGTTACCCCCACGAGTGCAAGTCAAGTATGAGTCCCGTGGGTCGCGAGTGCGAGGCAATGGGTCACGAGTACAAGTACGAGTACTAGTCAGGGAAAAAGTGGCTAAGTCACACTTGCGAGTCGAGTCATCTGACTCGAGTCCCCATCACTGGTATTCAGTACAGTACTTGATTGTTCAATCACAGGTGAATGTTTCAGAGCAGATGTAGCCAAGAGTAGGAGTTGTGAGCTAGGAAGTTTCCAGTTCAAATCTTGCTTTGCCCACTTCCTGGGTGGCCTTCCGCAAGCCTTTATTCTTTCAGGCTCCCATCTGCAGCATGGGATATTGATGCTAGCTTACTTTACAGGGGTATTGTAAAATTTACTGAAATAATATGTTAGAAGCACTGGATGCTGCATATTATTGATAATTTTTGTTAAACTGACTCAATTGAGTAGCATTATGCTCAAGGTGATGAGGTTATATACAAGTGATATTTCTGGCGTTTTGAGTTATGCATGTTGTCACTTGGTGCAGACATCAAGAGATGAATGTGTATGTACCAGCCAGCTCAAAGACTGGCACATGGGACAGCTGGGGCAGACTCAGCTTTGTGCCTGTGACTCTTCCAAAGGAGAATTAGGTTATAAAACCAGCATTGTGGATACTTCTTGTCAACGTATTTCCTTTTTCATAGGAGCATGAATTCTGGTTGCAGAGGAGGAGGTGGCAAGCAGTCCTTAGCCAACTCTGGCGTACCTTATTATTTTCATCCACTGAAGGAATCTCAGCCAGAGGAGCTGCAAAGCGTCGAGGAGAAGTCCGTCCGAATCAAACGCCGTCGGACCAGAAGGGAGCGCAACTATGTCAAATTTGGCAGGAATGTTACTACTGACAGAGTGCCAGACCAAAGGCCCAGCTACAAGGGGCATCAAAAAATGTTGCCCCCTTTCTGGGGCTCTCAGCTTAGCAGCTGTATTAAGCAATCGGGTCCTATCCAAACCACCAAAGGGACCTGCTGCAACTCAAAACCAGTCATTATAACCCAGAACAGGCTCTCGCAGCACCTGGGCATGTTTAACAGGGAGGTGAAATCTGCTGACATCGAGAGATTATTGAGTCCCAGGACTGAGCAACAGGTTGTGGAGGCGACCCCTTTACAAAGAGACAGTGGACCGGAAGAGCTCCATCGTCTTAAATCCTGTGATACTGAACAGAAATGTATTCCGAGTGAGTTGTTGGGATCCAGTGTCAAGGATCTCCGTGAAGATAATGAGGATTCCTTTCCTACAGTTGTACATGCGGTCCCTGCGGCAATTACAGAACATCATGCTGTAGCTACTGTATGTGTCGCAGATGCAGGCTCCCAGCCTTTAGTTGGGCCCAGTGCTGTGGAGTTTGGTCAACAGACTTTGGAGACTGAAATGTTTGAGAGCAATGCAATGATTTTGAATGAAAAGGAAAATGTTCCCCCTGTTGCCACAGTGGGGGGAGCGGAGTCAGGCAGAGGCAAATCTCCTGTCAGACAACTGGCCCAGGACCTGGAAAAGCACCTTGACCTCAAAGCAATATTCCCTGGACGTAACTTAATCAGTGAAACACGACAGGCTGTTATCGATGCCCTGCGGGACCAGAAGAAAACGCTGCCAGACCTTTCTGGTTTGCTGTTGCTCAAGAGGTTAGCGGGTGGTTGTAACAGAGGCACCACCCAGGCAGGTAGGTTCATTGTCGAGGCTACAGTGTGGGTAGCAAGTACGAATCCTGCCAAGAGACTTGACACTGTCTGAGCTGGTTTGTGGCAGTCTTAGAATCTGCAGTCATAAATACAGTACTGAAAAGAGTAACCTATTAAAGACCTGTTGCATCTCTTTTTAGTCACCCTGCTTTGAAAATAAAATGCAGGCAAGCTAGTATATTGGGTTTTTTTGTAGCTAATTCATTTCTCTTTGTCACTCCGACCATGGAATGTTTTTCCTCAAATTGTTTTGCCAGCATCTCGTATCCCCTACCACGTTCTGCACAAATGACTTGTTTTTTGCCATTAAAGTTTTAGATGGCCTTGACCCACCTTCTGCTCTCGTTTCCCAAGGCGTCCTTGCTTATGATGACTGTCCTCCTTCACCATCCTCAGTCACCCAAAGTCTCCTGCTCCTTTAAATGACTGCACCTTTTTTTCCTTATTATCAGAATGTTAACTTTCATTTCTTGAGATAGGGACCTAACCTATTGAACACAACTCCTCTCCCTACTCTGTGGCATTGTTTTGCACTGCATTATCTCTTTTATGTGTCATCTAACAGAAGGCTGAGTTGACCTTGGCTTTATTTACTTTGGTAGACATCTTGCTGGTAGATCTTTGTTTCTAAATGGTTCCTTGCTCTGTCTTCCTTTTAGCTTTCAAGAGCCCAGCTGACAGGGACCAGAGGTTGGAACTGAAATCTGTTTGCAGCAGCAGGCACTCTGATCAGGGTGTTTCTCTGAAAAAGAGGAAAGGACGAGAACCATTGTTCCTTAACAGCCCCACTCTTGCTCCCAGCCCAGCTATAAGAATGGTGAGTAACGTAAAGTCTTAAACATCCCCCAGCCAGGCACTCTAGCCAGGGACAGATTGGTTTGGGAAAAAACTGTTTGGAAATTAGGTCTGACCAGTGGACAAGAATAATGGTTCCTTCAGGTTAATACTGGAATTACTGGATACTGATAATTGGGGCTGTGTCTTGGCATGCTTCAGTGCAAAGCGAATGACGTCTTGCCCAATGCATCATAGCTTTTGCCAAATAGCTGCTATTTGTAGGGCTACGAGAAGCATGAAAAGTTACCATGCCATTGGTTTTAATCTGTCATGAGCACCAATGACATGGGATGGGAGGATCGTAGCTTTGAGATACAAAGAGACTCGGGCTGCGTTTTGTTTTTCAGCTTCTAGCACTAGGAGCGCTGGAGAGCTGTTTTTTTTCCTCCTTCCAGTGTGCTTGGGTCGCGTTTTTTTCTCCCTCCAGCCCGCTCGCCACGCTAGAAGTTTCAACTGCGAGCTTGAAGCTAGACAAAAATGCCGACCTCATGCACCAATAGGAAGGCTGCTTGGCTGCAAAGGAGCTTGGGAGATGTAGTGCGAGGGACGAGGCACAACAGCAGCCATTTTGATTTTCGGTCATTTCCCTTCTTTTTGGGAGCCCCGGTAGCAGCAATATTCAAGCATGCTAGGAACGTCACTTCCTGCTATTTCGGAGTTGAAAAACAAACGCAGCCTAAATCAAACTACAGAACTTGTCTAAAACCTCCAAGCCAGTTCCATTCCTCGTATATTTAGCACAAGGATGTGTTTCTAACCTATGGTGTCCCTTGTTTGGGGACCTACAGATGAGTCTCACATTCTGATACAGACATCCCACACCATGTGGCTTCTTCAGCAAACAGTGATCTCTCAACAGCCACCAACCACGAAATGAAAGATGTACAGAGCTCTACAGTCCCATTGATGGGTTCCTCCTCCCCTCCCCATGGCATCATCTGTTAAGCCTTACTATGGTTTTTGTTGACAGCCCTTATCCACCATTACCTGTGCAGTGTACAGTAGAATGAATCAGAATTAGCTGGAATTGAAAGGGAACATTGATAAGAGCAAGGCAGATTTAAACACATTCCTGTGAGAAACATGAGAGCCTGTATGAACTGCCAATGTTGCAGAGAGGCAGACCCTGCCTGCCATCATCTACCCTGTCCAATCATGTCCTCTTCTTCATGCGTGGCTACCCTGCAGTTGTTTTCTCTATGCAGGCAGAAGAGAGATCTTCCCAAAGAGAAGACCTAGAATCCTTTGAGCCAGAGGTCTTTGGCCAGCATAGTTTCTACTGGGCAGCCCTTCAGCCTCTGGCTCGTCTTCTGCCTGCATCTGCACAGCATGTGAATTCAGCACCCAGAAGCTCCTTCACAACCGAGGATCCGTGTCCCCAACAAGAGACTTTGCTCAGAACTGCTCAGCACGGGCTGAGGGAACCCAAAAGCAGGCAAGAGAAGATGGAAACCTCCAATAGACCGCTGCTGAAGAAGGGTGTTTCCAAAAGACATGGCCTGCCTTTTGCTCCCCATGATTCTTTGGGTTCAGTCGTCAATCTGAGTGTGGTTGGCAAAGGCTCTGACCGTTTCCCCATGGCTGAACTCGAGCAGTGTTCCTATGTCTATGAACTTAGCCCACAGCCATGGCATTTTCAGGAGACCGAGCTTGCTTCAATCCCCAGCTTGCATCATTCTCAGGACCTGCATGATTTCCAGCCTCTAGATTTGGGGTTTAGAACCACTGAGAGAACTGCCTCTGAGTCTCAGACCTCCTTTGATGTCTTAAAAAGCATCTGGAGTCCAAAAGTGGCTGTCAGAGGAGCTAAACTCCCTGTGACCAGAGCCTTGGGCTACCCTTGTTTGACTCACCAGCCACCATCTTCCAGGGAGCTCAATTCAGAACCTGGGCAGCCAAAAGAGTTTTTCCAGTTGTATAGTATTATCCCTCCGCAGCATTGTTCCTTAGACAGGCAAAATCCTCAGCAAGAAGCATGGGTGCCTAGCAGATACACACAGCACGGGAATGAGCTATTCTCTGTAAGGGCAAAACCCAGAACCCACTGCCAGAAAGCCTCTCTGGAGCAAGGCGGGAGAACGTCCAACAGTTACCAGTTCTGGGGCCTGGCAGAAGCTCCTGCCAGAATGCAAGGGAGCAGGGACAAAGGTTGCCCCGGATCTGGGACCGAAACTCGCAGTCTCGAGAGGCTACTCCAAATGGAAGGAGCGCAGCAGCTGCGAGTCTTCCAGCAGTTGCCAATGTCCTATTTCCCCCCCTCAGAGGCTCTAGAGAATAGGCACCACTCCCCCCTTTACACCTTACAGGGACAACTCTTGGGGCAGCCCAGCCCAGAGCCATGGGCCTTTCCCCGAATGAAGTTGTACTGAATGGAGGATGTAGGAACCATGTTCTTGAATGAATGAGAATCTTGGAAAAGGATTGGATGTGATATGTAGAAGAGAACTCGGGTTATCTCTCGAAGGAGCTGCTTTGATCTAAACCCTAATATACACACTTCCTTTTTTTTCTTCCTTCCGCCTCTTGTTTAGTTTATTTCTTTTTAAAGCATTTTTCTTTTGGGCCACTCATAGAGGACTAACCTTCAGCTTTTGAAGTTCGGCCACAAACTCATTAGGGGAACTTAGAACACGACTAACTCCCAGCCTCAGTGCTACAACCCCAATCTGTAATACGAGGGTTACCTTACCTAGTTTACCCAACTTTCTCTTTTCTGTCTGGGTGCCACTGTTCATGCAACATTTTACTGGAAAGCAGAAGGCATAGATTGGTTGTCATTCGGAACCCGGGATAATGCACAAGATAATATCGCCGGGCTCCATTAAATTGCCTATTTAAGGAAAAATACTGCTGTAATACTATTTTGTTGGTGTTGTGTGTGTTTTGAGGGAAAGGACTTAATCCAGCTCCAGCTAGAATTGTAAATAAATATATATATATTTTTAAGTACCCTTCTATAACAAATGTTTCAATTTGGTTTGGTTTTGTTGTGGCTGTGTGTGCAGTAAAAAAAAGGTAAAGGTATCCCCTGACAATTAAGTCCAGTCGTGTCCGACTCTAGGGTGTGGTGCTCATCCCCATTTCAAAGCCGAAGAGCCAGCGTTGTCCGAAGATGCCCCCGTGGTCATGTGGCCGGCATGACTCTCCTTGCCGCATCGCGTAGCATGCAGCTGGAACACGGAGCGCTGTTTACCTTCCCGCAAGCGGTACCTATTTATCTACTCGCATTGACATGCTTTGGAGCTGGTAGGTTGGCAGGAGCTGGCCAAGCAACGAGCGCTCACCCCGTCGCGGGAATCGAACTGCCAACCTTTCGATCGACAGCTTATGGTTCAGCGGTTTAACCCACTGCGCCACCCGCTGGTACATCTGAGCAAACTCCTCTCAGGATTGTGGGCTGTTCATTGGCTTGTGTCCTTTTCTCAGTCCATGGTAAATGTGCAGTCCTACACAGTAGTAACTTTAGGGAACTTGGCAAGAGTGGATGATCAGTGCAAGACATTTGTCCAAACAAACAAGGGACATTGCAGTAGTTAGTACCGTACTAATATCTACTCTGGAAGTACAGTAAACTGTTCTCCAGGTTCCCACTGTAAACCTGGAAATAAAAGAGAAGGGCGTGGGAATGAGGTATAGATTTTCTCAGAATTCACAGGAACAAATAATGTGAAATGAACACATGCAGATATGCTCAAAGACGGACATGTCTGCCAAGCCCTTCCCCCGATATTAGTGAAATAAATCTGACATTTTGTTCCTGATTACTTTGCTTGCATGGATGATAGGGTGCACACCCAAGTAAACACAGAGTCCCCGTGCCATCATATGAGAAGAGTCTGCCTGTAGGCAATTTTTGTTCCTTTTGGCTTGGTTTCCCTGCTCAAAAGCAAACTTCAATCTTTAATTTCTCTTTGGATTTTGTTCTTTTTCCTTACACTGAGCGTTAACATGAACAGATTATTTCCTAGTAGAGGTGCAGTAGCTCTGGAGGTTTTTTTTCCCCTAAGTAATAAAAGGGGGGGTTGGCCTTACCCAGCGGCGGCGGTTGTTGCCGCCATTGCAGACGGCGTAAGATGGGTAAGACGTTGCAGACAGGTAAGTCCAAAAACCCCTGTTTTAATCTAAGTTGCGGCAATGGTGGCGTGAACCTGGAAGTGCTGTCACAGCAGAGTCACGAAGGGGAAGAGGGGGGAACTGTATGTGCAGCTTTGGTTTTTGGCAGCGCTAGCCCATGTCCTTTCCATAATATAGTTTTGGACACAGAGTTATTCCTTCCATGCTAGAACCTTTTTCATGCTTTACCACAATTAGCTGGAAATGAGATTAAAATGGAGATTCCACACAGCACTTAACATAGTACTATGTTACATAACATAACTACAGTATATAGTAGCTACACTATAGTACTGTACGTTACATAGTACTATATGTCCCAGCAATGCCTTTCCTCCTTTGCCTCCTCCTATAATATTTACTCACAAGTAAGTCCCATTCAGCAAAGGTACCTTCCAACTTTAAACAGAAGTCTGTGGCTTGCAGGTTCTTCCCCTTTTATTGCTTCCTGTTGATCGCAGGTGGGGCATTAGCTTCTCTTAATTGGCCCAGTATCAGTTTCTGTTCCCACGGATGGGGAGAGGGAGGAGCTATAATTTACTGGATTTTCTTGCATTATTTTTTTCTGTTCATGTTTTATAGGAAAATAGCAACTATTTCACAATTTAGTGTGAAATTATTTCCCCATTTCACTGTTTATAGTGAAATAAAGGTAAAGGTGACCCCTGACAATTAAGTCCAGTCGTGTCCGACTCTAGGGTGTGGTGCTCATCCCCATTTCAAAGCCGAAGAGCCAGCATTGTCCAAAGACACCTCCATGGTCATGTGGCCGGCATGACTCTCCTTGCTGCAGTGTGTAGCATGCGGCTGGAACACGGAGCGCTGTTTACCTTCCCGCAAGCGGTACCTATTTATCTACTCGCATTAACATGCTTTGGAACTGCTAGGTTGGCAGGAGCTGGCCAAGCAACGAGAGCTCACCCCGTCGCGGATTCGAACTGCCGACCTTTCGATCGACAGCTCATGGTTCAGCTGTTTAACCCACTGCGCCACCCGCTGGCCTGCTTATAGTTAAATACTGATATATAAATGAAAAGGGAAAAAAGAGCTGAAATAAATTAGTCCCGTTGAGTCCTTAGAGGTACGCCCGAAAGTAAATAGTTTAAAAGAAAAAGGGCTTCCCCCAATTTTTCTGGATTTTTTTTGTGGAAATTAGACACGTGAACCTACTTTTTAAAACAATTTTCAGAGTTCTAGGGTCACCCCACTGACCCCCCCCGAGGAGCAAAGATCACTGTTTTTAGGGAAAATGAGGCGCAGGAATCGGTTGCAGGGCACCCCCTCCTCACTGAAATGAAAAATGAAACTCTGGCTTTGTTTTCATGGCCAGGGCCCTGGCTTTTGAATCCACCTTGTTTGGAGCACCTCAGGTGCAGGGGAGCAGCTGTAAACAGGAGCAGCATCAGGCGTTGCTCAAAGGACTCAACGGATCTTAATGGGTGGCAGAATAGGCCTGTATAGACCTGAACTCACAACTAAAGCTGCGTATTTCAAGAATTTAAAGGGCCATAAAAAAAACCTTGAAGAAAGGGACTTGTAACTTGGGGTACACTTAGGTGAGACATACCCCTAAACACCCCTAAAGCACTGGAGCTGTGTGCAAAACACAACTATGTGTTTGTTTGAAATCTTGTGTTGTCAGGTCCATGCTTTACATAGGAAGGAATGGACGAATTGGCTTAACCTTAAGTCCCGTTGAGTTGCGAAAGCATCGTCTCTGCTCCAGGTGTATGGGGCACCTGGGAATTTTTCTGCAGGTGGTTTTCTCTACATGGGGGTCCCTTAAACATGTGGAACACACTGACATTTGGGAATTCTGGGAAAATCAGACCGCGGGACCAACTGGGATTTATTAAGCTGATTTCACACATAGTTGTGCAAATAAAACAGAAATATGCTGCCCTGAGCACAGAGAAAGAGGGGAGATGCAAATGTTTTAGTACATTAATTAAACCAAGCCTGGTATCTTTCCACACCTCCCTATGGAAGCCTGCCTCACTAATTGAGAATAATCGGATTGGATTAGATTAGATTGGCTGACCTGTTCTCAGTCAGCATTTGCATTGCCAGGTTTTGCATAATCCAAAAGCCCAATTATTTGCACAATCCAAACCCAGCCCTCTGAGCTCAGCCACACTCATTTTAGCAAGTTCAGCTGTAAGAGTCATTCTCTGCCTGGGGTATACTGTGACCTAAACTGGCTTCTGCATTTTCTTCTCCTAGTTTCCCTGATCCTAGTATAGGCCCAAGAGATTTTAAACCCAAGGTAATTAGCTGGAACTGTCCTGCTTTCCCCCCCTGGGGAAAAATAAGCAAGGGTAGGAGTTGAGGATTATATGAATTAATTCAGTTCTTTACACCCATGTTGCATCACATAAACGAGCCCCGATTCAACCACCAACTAGTCCTTGCCTCACTGTCCCTGTCATAACCAGATCAGGTTTGCACAAACTAAATATTCCTCACCCGTTCCATTGGTTACGTTTCTGGCTAGACTACCCAAATCCAGAAACAGCCATCCTTATAATAATGGCTAGAATAATCCAGAGACCTTAGGCTTGATCACATGCAAGGGCTCTTGCAGCAAGGTGACAAGGTCCAAAGAGGCATTTCTGCACCTTTGCAGCAGCTCAAGACAATACAACCGTACCATTTCAGTAATAAAAATATTTCAGAATCTAGGAAGATGTTTCCCACACCGTTTACTAGGTACAAGGCTTTTCTGGGTTTAATCATCGTGTGTGTGTGTGTGTGTGTGTGTGTGTGTGTGTGTGTGTGTGTGTGTGTGTGTGTGTGTGTGTGTGTGTGTGTGTCAAATCCATGAAAAGTCACGGAGCACAGGAAAACATCAATAAAATATCTGTGCAGCAGACTTATGAAATATCTTGAACATTAAAACTTTACATTGCGGGTATTTTAAGTCCATGTATAGCCCCTCCAAGCTGTGTGGCACCACATGCGCCATGTTTACCGATGCTCCTCGTTCTACCACGCTGGATGCCATTTAAGGCTCTGAAATGACACGTCAGGGCTGTCTGTGAATGCCAGCTGCCTTAGGGATGCTGCTCAAGGATGAGAAAGAATCAAGAATGCACCCGAAGGACTAGAAATGTAAAGCAGAACTAATAAACACTCAGCTCTGGTAGGAATATCAGTTACAGGGTCTGCCGGTGGTGGTGATGAGAATAGCACTTGCCATTTCTAAGCAGCCGAGGGCCATTAACTAATTAACCTTCAGTGCTCTGCGGGAAGGAGAGGGTGATGGTCCTTCTATGAGATGTGCTACAAGGTCACAAGGCCAGTGTGTAGATGAGCAGAATTCCTGATTTTGTGCCTTAGCTTTTTTCCTTCGCTCACTAGCCAACAGTGCACAGGGCTCCTGCATCCTTGCTCCCCATCTCCTCTTTTTAACCCACTAAATCATAATAATAATAATAATAATAATAATAAACCCCATTACATTATGTTGATGCCTGCCAATTGGCATTGCACTGTTTCACATTGCAGAAACTGTATTTATATACCGCCTTTTCTTTGGTCATTGGATTTCTCCTCCAACTTTAATTCAAAGGCAGTTTACATGGGCAGGCTTTCTAAACCCCAAGGGGTTTTTACAATGCAATAATGTTCTAATCTTTCATAGAACCCTGCATTCTAGATGTTTCACAGTCCATCTCTCTCTCTCTCTCTCTCTCTCTCTCTCTATCTATCTATCTATCTATCTATCTATCTATCTATCTATCTATCTATCTATCTATCTATCTATCTCTGGCGTTCGCCTCACCACGCTTCAGCTGACAGGGCAACCTTGACTCTCACTCAAGTGTAGCTGCAGTTCCACTCCCCCACAGTGTAAAACAAATTGTAAAATCTGTGTAAAAAACAAATTGGGCAGCATTTATTTATATATTCTGGAGATGTCCTTGTTTTTAATTCCATGTTTTGGCCTCTGAGGAAGCCCCCAAAGTGGTTCCCATCAAGCATACAAATAACAATGATGAAAACATAAACATCATTATCACCATTCAGACATTGCAAGGTTGGGGAAGGGGGATAGGTCTTGCTGGATTCCTGTCTCCTCCTCACAGGGCACTTGGTATTTCTGTGACCACTGATTGGGGGGTAAGGTAAAGGTATCCCCTGACAATTAAGTCCAGTCGTGTCCGACTCTAGGGTGTGGTGCTCATCTCCATTTCAAAGCTGAAGAGCCAGCGTTGTCCGAAGACGCCTCCGTGGTCATGTGGCCGGCATGACTCTCCTTGCCGCAGCGCGTAGCATGCAGCTGGAACACGGAGTGCTGTTTACCTTCCCGCAAGCGGTACCTATTTATCTACTCGCATTGACATGCTTTGGAACTGCTAGGTTGGCAGGAGCTGGCCAAGCAACGAGCGCTCACCCCGTCGCGGGAATCGAACTGCCGACCTTTCGATCGACAGCTTATGGTTCAGCGGTTTAACCTGCTGCGCCAGAGAGGCTCCCCCGGTTCTTCATTTGCTGGTTTTATTTCCTTTCCCTCTTGTGTGATCCAGAGACAGAACCCAGTATGGGGCCAGGCAAATGAAGGGTTGAGGCTCTACAGCAGTGTTTTCCAAACCTTTTTGGCCTGCGGCTCCCTTGAACATAGGCGACCATTGGTCATGGCTCCCCATTACATTATGTTGATGCCTGCCAATTAGCATTGCACTGTTTCACATTGCAGAAACACATTGCATTCCCCAAGGATCCTTCCCATATTCAGGTTGGTGAATCCTTCCTATATAATGCATACATGTCATAATAGAGATAGGCCTTGTGCTATGCAGAAGAGAAACAGGGTCAACTGTCCCTTGTATCTTAGTGGGATTAAATAGGAAGAACAATGTTTTTGTAAGTTGGAGCCAGGAACACCAGGTTAGTTAGTGATGATGTTCCAGGAAAAAAAAATAGTCTTGTTTGAAAATAATGGATGAAATCCATGAGCATGAAAGAGGTAATTTATAAACATGATGTAGAGATCTTGTAGATCAAATGTAAGGATGCAGATATTATCTTCGGCCTGAAGAGTTAGTGGAATTAGAAAACAGTTTAGAAGAATCTTGTTGAAGCATCTTTTTTGTTTTGTCTAGTCAAGAGAAAAATAGTATAAAATACATTGGGCCGGGAAAACTTTCAGGAAAATCTCACACACCTGGCTCTCTGGGCAGATTCCAATAGCTGTAGTGAAATCTGTGATTTACACTAGCTCCTTAAATAGTAAAATTATCTTTGGTTGTGTTGTGTTATGCTTCTCATAGCCCAATGGGCTTTGGCCAGCTGCAGAACACACATTCCGCTGATGGAGACTGCTGAAAAAGCACTGTAAAGCACTTTCTGGCGGTGCACTGGTAGCACGCTGCTGGGACGCCGGTGGGAAGGCCGGAGCCTTCTGGCGTACGTCGTTGTCTCTCCTGCTACCCGCGGGAGCAGGTAAGCCGGCAGGAGGGGAGGGCGGAGAGCAGAATGGGGTGGGGGGAACTGGGCTGGGAGGGAGGCGTAACGGGGTGGGGAGACTGCAGGAGTGGGTGGATCCGGCAGCAATGGCACGTGCCGGATCCTATCCCCCTTTCCTGCAGCCTCCCTGCCCCCCTTTCTCTCCTTGGACTTGTGCTAGCGAAATCGCTAGCGCAGGTCCAAGGAGACCCATTGCAGAACAGGAGGCTTTCACAGGGTTAAGGGGATTTAAATCTCCTTTCCCTGCTGAAGCCTACCGATCTGCCCCCCCCCCCGCTGGATATAGTGTGTTTGTTTTTGGCATGGTAGCACCAGCAAAGGGGGGGGGAGGGCTCTCACTCTATGCATTATTTATTCTATCTTTATATCTAAAAGAAGTAAAACAGTTGCTTTGAAGTGTTCTTGGTATATTTAAGTGTCAAAGCTATACCTTGATCGAACCTGCGGGATTTGGGAGCAGATTGTATCCTCCTCATAGTAAGGTTCACATGTCTGGTTTCCTCAGCAGCTTAAAGCTAATTTAAACACTGGGAGTGTGAAAACTTTATCTGTAAGGGGCAATCTGAGACACCCTGCCTGGTAAACGAAATCTTCAGAGCAATTGTCCTCCTCCTACTCCATCTCAGAAGCTGATTCCAAGACTGGTTTGCTTTCTTTATTAAACCAGTACGTTGTCTCCTCTGTGTCTGAGTGGCCCCCTTTCAGAGCCATCCTCAGTTTAGCCCAAAACAGCTTCTGAGCTTCAGGGTCTGGGGGCCAACTGATATATGTCTTTTTCAGCATCACCTTCCGCATCCTGTGATAGGCCGAGAGCTCCCGCTCAGGGATGGCCTCCAAGAAAACAGGGATAAGGACATCCTTCAGTTCATCAAAGAGCCGGTAACTGGCCAGCTGGATCTCCATCGAGCACCACTCGCTTTGCAGGTAGCTCCGGCTGATGACGCAGATGGTGTGTCGGCTGTTGTGGATGCTGTCTACTATATTGTCTATGATGTACTTTCCTGGCTGAAAGTCCCGGTGGTGAAGGCAGAGTCGAAAGATGGGATTGCCTCCTTTTTCTAAACTGGGCACCAACTGTTCCAGCACCCAGTTTTCATCCGTGGAGTTGTAGGAGACAAAGGCGTCAAATTTGTAGTGCTCAGCCTCTCCCCGCCTCCAGCGATTGTTGACCCAAGCACGCAGGATGTACATGTGGTATTTTACTTGCCAGTAGGTGCGCTGGTAGAGGATGGGCATCAGAATGCTGAGCAACAAAACAGGAAAGGTAGCAGAGAACAGATATAGCCCCACATCTTGGAAACAGACATGGGTGTCAAAGCTGTAGAGGTAACCAGAATTGCAGGAATAGTCATACAGGTAAATCACCTGCACGTGGCGGTTTTGAAGCCACTGCTGGAACCAAACGTTAGCACATGTGCAAGCCAAGGGGCACTTGCGTAGGTCAAGGTATCTCAGCGAGGTCAGATTTTCCATCACGCTTCTGTTGGCGGTCTGTAGCTCGTTTTTCCCCAGCTGCAGGTCACGCAATCGGCTGAGGTTGCCAAACACCTCCAGGGTCAAGGCGCGGAGGCCAGCATTCTCTAGGTTGAGGCTCGTCAAGTTTCTCAGGTTCTTGAATATTCCTGGCGGAAGGTTCCCCATACCATTACTGCTGTCAGACAAGGTGAGATACTCCAGCTGCCCTAAGTCATCAAAAACATCTGGCGAAATGAAGAGGATCTTGTTCTCGGACAGGTAGAGGTTGCGCAACGATGTCAGGCCCTTGAAGAACTTTGGCGGGATGATTTTTAAACCGTAGGGTTGCTGACCTTGGAGCTTGAGATCATACACCTTGTCCAGGTGCATGAAAGGAGGTTGGCCCCTTAGGTTCCTTGTGATGTAATATATATTATTATTCTGCAGATCCAACACTTTGAGAGTACTCTGCACTGGACGGAAGAAGCTGTGGCTAATTTTTGCGATCCGATTGCCATCCAGATAGAGGTTGGCGAGATTCTTCAGCCCCCCGAATGACACACTACTCAGCCTGCGGATGTTGTTTCCTCCCAGGTCCAAGATACGGAGTGATGCCAGGTTCCTGAAGGTGCCAGAGAAGAGCACAGAAATGTGGTTGTTCCGGAGGTTGAGTGTCTGGAGATTAAACAGGTCGGCAAAGCTGAATGTGTAGAGATCAGTGAGAAGGTTGTTGTCTAAGCGCAATTCCCTCAGTTGTTTCAAACCACTCAAGGCATGTTTGTCCAGATAGGCAATGGAGTTGATATTGAGGTACAGCCTCTCCAGATTAGGGGCGTAATGGAAGGCCGATCTGCTGACCCACAGAATACGGTTGAAGCGGAAGGAGATGGTCTTCAGTTCTTCTAGGGGAGAGTCACCACTGCAGACACTCAGTTTGTTCAATAAGTTGTGCTCCACAATCAAGGTTCTGAGCTGGTTCTGTCCTTTTATATCGAACCATTTCCTTACACACCCCACCCTCTTGAGATGGTTCCTTGAAAGATCTAGCAGCAGGATGGGAGGGCATGCTGAGAAGGCGCTTTGAGTCAGGTTCCTGAGGCTGTTACTTTGCAAATGCAGGTTTAGAGAAAGATTAGCTTTCCTGAGATGCTGGCACACCTTCAGCATCTGTGAGGAGTCACTTAAGTGGAGTCCAGAGTAGTCTAGGCTATGAGGCTGCAGGTCAGAAATATTCAGGAGCTGGAAAACATCTATGCCATTCCCCATGAGCTTCAAACTGCTGAGATTCTGGAGGCTGACCGTAGCAAACGATGAGGCGTTTGAGATCTTGTTGTAAGAAAGATCTAGTCGTCTCACATCCCTCAGGAACTCTGGACCCTTTGCATCGATGCTGCACAGGGAATTGTTGCAAAGCAGGAGGGTAGACAGGGATGCAGGAAGCCATGATCCGGACTTCAGGGACGTCAGGTTATTGTTGCACAGATTCAGTTGCTCCACTTTTGTTAGCCTCTGTAGGCTCTGAACGACTTCTTCAAAGCTCCCCAAGCTGTTGAACTGAAGCTGTAAAGTACGGAGGTTCTGTAACGGGCTAAACATATCTCGATGGATTGTGCTCAGATTATTATTGTGCAAGAGGAGGAGGGTAAGATTGTCCAAGCCCTGGAACACATCTCTGGACAGCTTTATGAGGTGGTTGCAGGAGAGGTTGAGCGTCTGCAAGGCTGTAAGATTCTCAAAAGCCCCATCTTCTATCACACTTATATTGTTCCAGGGCAGTTGCAGGATCCGCAGCTCTGGGAGGTGGAGGAAGCTCCCACGGGGCAACGACTGAATGAAATTATGGGATGCATTCACGATGGTCACATTGTTGGGGAGGTCGCCCACAGCACTGGAGATGAACTTTAGAGAGCGATGCATGCACTTGAAATATCCTAGGTTCTCCATGGATTGGATGCAATTCCGGAAGCCATAGGCCTCGGCCTTCTGTGTGTTAAGCAGGACAAAAGCCAACCAAAGATGCAAGAGACTTATTCTGCACATTGGTAAGTGAGATCTTCTCAAAAAGCCTTGCGTCACCAAGAACCCTAGGACCAAAAAAAAAAAAATTACAATAAGCCTGTAAGCACAACCATTTGAGAGGTGTTATTTTAACGCTGGTACCTGTTGGCATCTCTAGAGCTATATGTAGTGTGAGTTAAACAGCCCCCCCCCAAAAAAAAATCCTTCACCAAGGTATTTTATATTCCCTGCCAAGGAAACCCACTTTCTGTTTTCAGAATCACTGCTGCAAAAGTGAATGTACTGTATTGGCTTAAAGGTAGCTCTTGGTTCTCACTCCAAGATCCAAATAATTTTGGGTTTTTATTTTTTGCAAGGATTGGGAGAACGGAAGCAGAGACTACCGTAGTATAGACATTTGGGATATGAAAGCTGTAAGAGAACATGGCCACAGCAATATTATTTGTCTCTTTAAAATATTTATTCCCTGACTTTCCCCTTCTAACAGAGAGCCACCCAGGGCTGCTTACAACATCTCAAAAAACAAAACTATAACAAATAAAGGCATTAAAATACGAAACCAAAACTCAAGCAATAAATATGGTGATGGAACATCAACATAACAGAAACCCAAAGTAAATAAATAATAATAATAACTGCAGCAGGAAACCAAATTAACCCTCCCAATGCCAAAAGAATTTCTGTAAATGGATTTTCAGTCACCATTGGAACACAGGTGGAGAGGAAGCCAATCTGATTTCCAGTGGCAGGGAGTGTCACAACAGGGTTGTGTCACCATATAGAGACATGATGCTGCCCATGCCAAGCCTCCGCTGGCAGTGGAAAGTGCAAAGGGTTCACCTCCTGCTGACCACAGAGGGTGGGCCGTTTTGTAAGTGAGGAGGCAAAGGCAGCCTTTCAGGTACCCAGGTCCGAAGCTGTTTAATTTAAACCATAACAACCAGCACCTTGAATTGCACCTGGAAACAGACTGGCAACCAGCGTAGTTGACGTCACAATGGAGTGACATGGTTATGGCATTTCTGCCCACGGGTGTATATACGCAACAGGAGCCAAATGTGTACACCTGTGGGCCGGAAGTGTGTGCAATAGCATTCTGCACTAATTGAAGCTTCTGAGTCATCTCCAGCCCTATGTAAAGTGTGTTGCCGCAATCCAGTCTTGATGTATCCAGTGTGTGGATAATATACCAATAGTAACCCTAGTGGAGAGAAAAGGAGCTTGGAACAGCAAGAAAGCCTTGTTCCCTGGGAATGCATTGTTCATGTATGAAATGGTGAACCTCTTGCCCACCCACCCCCTCTCCTCCAGACTTCCACCCTCCTCCAGACTTCCACCCAGACTTCTTCCTTTTTGAATCTAAGGAAAAGAGGAACTGGCCCACTGCTAGGTTAGGAGAGGGTGGTAGTTGGCACACGCTGCAAGGTCTTGCGGTCAGGCCTGCTGCTGCAGACCTTTTTGTCCCAGCAAGCTTTTGGCTGCTTTGTTGGTTTTTGCATTACGATTTTCCACCTTATTATTGTGTTTCTTGCTTTGCTTTCCTGATATCGCTTTTATTCTTCAGCCACTTTGCGTGGTTTCTTTAAAACGGGAAAAATAGGGTATAAATGTCATTTAAATAATTACAACAATCATCATCATCATCATCATCCCTACACTGCAAACTGACATTGGTTTTGTACCAGTTTAAGTGCCCTGGTTTCACCCCAAGGAATCTCAAGAGTTATGATTTGCCCTGGGTTGGGTGGCAGGTGCAGGTTTGGTATGTTTTCTTTCAAAGTTTCTGCTTTCTTGGCATTCTGCAGCTGCAAAGTCCCCCATGGTGGTTCTCGGTCCTTATGCCTGTTCCATGCTTTGCTAATTTGGGGCTGGGAGATGAGCAGAGATGGGGAATGGGCATCATGGAAAAGCTTGGAGGTGGAAAAGACCGAAAGCGGAAAGACAGAAACCCCTGTGAGGATAGGAGACAGGAACCTGAAACAGATGTCGTGAAGGGGGAGGGGGCGTAAGGCTTTCCCCCACCTACAGCTTCTCCACTCCAAATCACCCCAGCTATAAAAAACACATAGGCACCGTACATGTTGAACCCTGTGGGAAGGGGAGCCGCTGGGGCAGGCAGAGCTGGAGCAGAGGAGCTCTGAGTGGTGAAATTTGTTACCCGCGTACCACGTTGTTCGTCCCTGAACCATTTCCGACCTTTAACAGGCAGCATAAAGTCGTGGTCATTTCTATCGAATGGATAACACTGGTCAACACACTTTTCCTGGCATAAGGTACTCCAGTGGTTTTAAGGTAATTTTGGGGCGCTGATTCCAAATCTGGCATCAGTTTTTGTCTATCACATCAGGTTTTTGAGATATCAAACATTGCATTTGATAAAATCAATGAAAAACAGGAAATTTACACTGGTCTACAATTTTTTTTTTTCCTGGCCTGGACTTTTGTAGCTGTTTTAGACTAATTTCAGGGTGCTGATTCCAAATCTGATCTCAGGTTTACTCTATCACATCTTGTTTTTATGCTATCGGCATACCCCATTTTCATGATGGCAAACCTGATGCCAGATTTGGAATCAGCGCCCCAAAATTACCTTAAAACCATTGGAATACCTTATGCCAGAAAAAGTGTGTTGACTGACTCTCTGGAGAAGACTCTGATGCTGGGAAAGATTGAAGGCAAAAGGAGAAGGGGAAGGCAAAGGATGAGATGGTTAGACAGCATCACCGATGCAACGAACATGAAAATGAGCGAACTCAGGAAGATAGTGGAGGACAGGAAGGCCTGGCGGGATGTGGTTCATGGGATCACGAAGGGTCGGACATGACTTAACCACTGAACAACAACAAAAAAGTACTAACACAATTTTAAATGTGAAAAAAAGCCCAAAACCAAAATCAGAGAGATAGAAGGGCTCAGAAAATAATTACAATTTAAAATCCATGTTAATTAACACTTAATTAGCTGCTGATGGGGCAGATAAGGGGCAGGGCTTGGCATACCCCCAGCAAGAGGTCCGCATACCCCTAGGGGAACCTGTACCACAGGTTGAGAACCCCTGTTCTAGCCATTGTTAGATCACGCCCTGCAGAAGGAAAATATTAAATAAAAGTGGATATCTACATAAAATGATATTATAAACACACTATCCGAGTACGTGAACCGAGACCTACCGGAAGTACAAGCTGGGTTTCGAAGAGGCAGAGGAACTAGAGATCAAATTGCCAACATGCGCTGGATCATGGAGAAAGCACGAGAGTTCCAAAAAACCACCTACTTCTGCTTCATTGACTACGCAAAAGCCTTTGATTGTGTGGATCACAACAAACTGTGGCAAATTCTTAAAGAGATGGGGGTACCAGACCACCTTACCTGTCTCCTGAGAAACCTGTATGCGGGTCAAGAAGCAACAGTTCGGACCGGCCATGGAGCAACCGACTGGTTCAAAATTGGGAAGGGAGTACGGCAAGGCTGTATATTGTCACCCTGCTTATTTAACTTATATGCAGAGTACATTATGAGAAATGCAGGGCTGAATGAATCGCAAGCCGGAATCAAGATTGCCGGGAGAAATATCAACAACCTCAGATATGCAGACGATACCACCCTAATGGCAGAAAGTGAAGAAGAACTAAAGAGCCTCTTGATGAGGGTGAAAGAGGAGAGTGCAAAAGTTGGCTTGAAACTCAACGTTAATAAAACTAAGATCATGGCATCTGGTCCCATCAATTCCTGGCAAATAGAAGGGGCAGAAATGGAAGCAGTAACAGATTTTACTTTTTTGGGTTCCAAGATCACTGCAGATGGAGACAGCAGCCATGAAATTAAAAGACGCTTACTCCTTGGAAGGAAAGCTATGGCAAATTTAGATAGCATAATAAAAAGCAGAGATATCACCATGCCAACAAAAGTTCATATAGTCAGGGCCATGGTGTTCCCAGTAGCAATGTATGGTTGCGAGAGTTGGACCATAAGGAAGACTGAGCGCCAAAGAATAGATGCTTTCGAACTGTGGTGCTGGAGAAGACTCCTGAGAGTCCCTTGGACTGCTAGGAGATCAAATCAGTCAATCCTAAATGAAATCAACCCTGACTGTTCCCTGGAAGGACAGGTACTGAGGCTGAAGCTCAAATATTTTGGCCACCTAATGCGAAGAGAGGACTCTCTGGAGAAGACTCTGATGCTGGGAAAGATTGAAGGCAAAGGAGAAGGGGAAGGCAAAGGATGAGATGGTTAGACAGCATCACCGATGCAACAAACATGAAAATAAGCGAACTCAGGAAGATAGTGGAGGACAGGAAGGCCTGGTGGGATATGGTTCATGGGATCATGAGACTTAACGACTGAACAACAACAACAATCCTAAAAATACAGCACCATATTTTAACACTAAAGCAGTCACTGATTCGCAACAATTTGCAATCATAAGTGACAAAGAGTTAATTTCGGGTAAAATCAATGAAAATGGGGTATGCCGATAGCATAAAAACGAGATGTGATAGAACAAATCTGAGATCAGATTTGGAATCAGCACCCTGAAATTAGTCTAAAACAGCTGAAAACGTCCAGGCCAGAAAAAAAAAATTTGTAGACCAGTGTAAATTTGCTGTTTTTTATTGATTTTATGAAATGCAATATTTGATATCTCAAAAACCTGATGTGATAGACAAAAACAGGTGCCAGATTTGGAATCAGCACCCTGAAATTAGTCTAAAACAGCTGCAAACGTCCAGGCCAGAAAAAAAATCTTTTTTTGTAGACCAGTGTAATCTTTCTTTAAATTCAGCATTCAGGTTTTATTAATCTGTTTGTGGGTGGGATAAAAATGAAAATAAATAAGTAAATCAACTTCTCTATTTATACACTACAAATTAGGAAAAAGGAAAAGAAACGCCAGCTGTTCTCTTTTCTCACCACCGATGGTAGCTGATTATACAGTCGGTTAGAATGGTACCAATAAAAAAGGTTTACTGAGTTACTTGGGCAACTCACAGCGCAATCCTATCCAATTTACACCACCAGTGTAACGAGAACAGGAGGCCCCATAACGGAAAGGGGATTCAAATCCCCTTCAAAAGGGATTGAAATCTCCCCTCCCCTCCAAAGCCTCTCGCCCTGCCCTTCCCCAGTGGTTACACTGGTGGTATAAGTTGGATAGGATTGTGCTGCTAATAAACTTTGTCTTGGCATCTGTTTAACACTTCCCTTTTCTTTCCCTATTTTGTCATGTTGATACCTCTCTCTGATTTTGTGCTTGCAGGGTACAGTATATCGCCTGCAATAACTTAATTTCCCTAATATTTCTCCACCATGGTATTATCTCCTATCATTCTGAAAAGTGCTGCAACTACCCATGGGACTACTTTGAAAGAGGTCTCATTATGATTTTTAAATTTTTTAATTTATAGAGCTCCATCAACGTGCATGGCCTTTTACAACAGAAGAGAAGACGCTTGGCCAGAGAGGTTCAGACATAAGAGAGACAACAGGTACATTTTGAGGAAAGATTTGAAAGAAGCAAGACATGCCATGTTGTAGTAATATAAACAGTGTAGTTATTACCAAATACGCCACAGCTAGATAGCTAGATTGCCAGCTTTTTACCAACCCTTGCCCATCTGCCTTTAACAGCAGCTTAATGTGCAGACATTTGCACATGAAACTTCTCTGCTTGTCATGGAGAAACTGCACTGTTGATTTCTGAAGGTTAAGTTGCTTTCAACGGCACAGGAGTAGACTTGGTTGTTGGCAACGTCACAGTAGATTGTGTTGGCAACCTCACAGTAGGCAACTTCGGCATAGGATAAGGCGGGGTATAATTTTTAAAAATAAAATACACCACCAACCCTTACCATCTCTCCTAGTTCTAACCTTCCCTGCCTACAGCTTTTTAGTATCCCACGAGGTCCATTCTTCCCCTTAACCATTGCCCATTTTTGCAATTGTAGGGAGTGTCAAGTACTGTCTCCAGCAAGCCGATAGAACTTCTTCTGCTGAGTGGAGTTTATATTTTATTAGAGAGATGATAAAACAATATTTGCATTGTTTATTGCGAGTGCATCAAAGTTGGAGAATATGGGTTTCCTTGTGGAAAACTTTGCTCATTGATCTGTGGTCAACGAAAGATCCTTCCTTACAAATCGTAAACCATTAATAGCATTCCGTGCAACACATTGCTCCCATTGGTACTATTGATAGAAAACCAGGGTGCCTGCACAACAAACCCACCTGTGTGCAAGGTGTGAAAAGTGCCTACCTGTTTCCTGCTGTGCCTTGGGCCTTCACATTCCCTGATGTTGGTATAGATGCTTCAGCTTTCTGCCTCTGGTTGAGCATATGCAACAACCTCTTTTTCTGTCTTGTGGAGAAGAGTGCAACAAGACTGCACTATTTTAAATTTGTTTTTACTGTAAGTAAGGGGAACTGATGTTAATGTTTCAGTTTTGTTTCTATCACCTGCCTGTCTTGTTCTGCTTTTCTGCCCGCTGAAGTCAGATGCAGAATCTGCACCTGTGTGAGCTTGGAGGGCATTCCCGGTTACCTTTGAGCAGAGTTTGCTGTGGGACTTTTCTTTCCCATAGAGCAGTGGTTCCCAAACTGGGAGGCGTGGCTCCCAGGGGAGCCACGGATACCCACCAGGCGTCAGGGGACCCGCAGAGTGCCACAGAATCCTCTCGGAATACAGTGCAATGCCAATCGGCAGGCATCAACATAATGTCATGGGGAGCCCCGGCCAAATGTCGCCAATGTTCAAGGGAGCCGTGGGTCGAAAAAGTTTGGGAAACACTGCCATAGAGCTAACTTTGCTTCCCCTCCATCCTTTCACAATTTTTGTGATTTACCGTACATATCAGGGGATGCCAAACACTGACTCATGTCTGAATCATACTTCAGGTGGTCCATCTGCCCTTTAGCGAGAGAAAACAGTGCAGTCCCTAAACACATTTACTCAGAGCATTTCAGTCCGGCTTCCCATGTGAGTGTGCATAGGATTGCAGCCTAAGCTCCACTTCTTATGATCCACTCTTCTTATATCCATTAAAGCACCTTATATATATGCTACTGTACAAAAATCAAAAGAACTCGTGATACCTTCTCTCCCCCCCCCCCTTTTAATGCAAAAATAAATGCCTTTCTGGCACCAGGGAGAAACACTTTTACAAGTTGCCCTACTGCAAATATATGCCACTTGGTCCTCCTTGCAAGGCTCCCATTTTGTGCTGGGGGGAAGTGTCTATTTTTTTTATTTTGAATCTGCCTCCTCTGTTTATCTTTTGCAAAAGTTTCCTCCTTGGATGGTGGGACAACTCATTCATAGACAGCACGCAGGAAAAAGGTTAAACCCTCCGTTCCCCCACTCCCCATCTTCAACGGAGCCCAGTGGAGTGAACAAAATCCTAATCATGTGATTTCCCACATCACATCTATTTTGGCTCTATCACTCATGCATTCTCTCACCTGCTCTAGACTTTTGCAGACACACAATGTGAAACCAGACGGTTGGAGAGAGGATGTGCGACGACAGCAACGTTCTTGCATGCTCTCTTCCCACACCCACATTTTTAAAAGCTGCTCTGGGGAGGTGGGTTTGAGGTGCTGCCAGCCAGTCAGCATTGCCAACTGGCAGACCCAGTTTTCTGTGTTACTTGGAAAGAAAACTGGACTCTGCAGGGCAGCATTCTCAGGCTGGTCTACTTATGCGGCAGAAGGAGTCGGTAAAGCCCTAAGGAAGCAGAATTGACTATATGACTTGGGACTGGAGGTGAGGGTACCATTTTTTGAATAGTTCTCCATGTAAAAAGCTCTCTGCCAGGAGAAAACTAGCAGAGCAGGAAGGAAAGTTTTAGCTAGCCCTCTATGTGCTCTGCTAGTTTTCTCCTTGAAGGAGTTTTGCTTGCACACAGGGGAATGTTCAGAAATGATACGCCTCCCTCCCCCGCTGCTGAGTAATGGGGCAGTTGGCACGCTGTCTCAAGCACTCAGAGATCTTAGGCCAGCCCTGACACTGGGGGAGCATGAAAGTTAGTGGTTTTCATTCGAAAGCTTTCATGGCCAGCAGATAAAGTTAGTGGTTGCCACACTGCTACTACTATGTCATTCTTCATTTAAACAAGAGAGAGGAGGGGGGAGAGAGAGAGAGAGAGAGAGAGAGAGAGAGAGAGAGAGAGAGATGTGGTGGTGGTGGTGGTGGTGGTAGTGGTGGTGGCGGTGGCGGTGGCGGAGCCAACCAGCTCATGGACTGGACCCAAGTAGCTCATGCAGAGTAGTGTAAAAGTATAATGTACATGTACAGTATGTATTTATTTAAATGGCACATTTCATTTTTATTTTTAGTCCTATTGTAACAATGGCAGAGTGGGGCACTGTGTGAGCTTTGGCGAAAGCACCCTTGAATCCTTCAGACGATGTCTGGGCCTCTGCTTTGTGTCCTGGCCTCTCATTTCTTCTTTGTGCCATCTGCTCTGGCTGGTAGGAGCGCAGAGGTCTTAGTTTGCAAGTTTTGGACCAAAGCAACAGAATAGAAAAGATGCTGTTCTTGGAAATGGAAAATAGGGGAAGTGGACCTATGTGTTTTCTGGGCTTTTGTCAGCTGAATTGAGGATGTGGTGAGGTGTGATGCGTGTGTGTGTATGGCATGCTGAATATATTTAGATTAAAAAACTGCTTTATTTCAAGAACTGACAATCTACGATGTTCATTTGCATGTCTTTCTTCCCACTGATTTAGCAGAGCCAAGGTGGGGGGAAGGGGGAGGGCTGAGAACCATTGTAATCTAGCACTGGGGTGAGCAGCCTTCCGTCTCGCTGGATCAACTTTGCTCTTTAGTCGAACCCCAAAGTCCACTGACCAGAGCCAGAGGCAACATAATGGCTGTGGGGAGGGGGGGCAGATGTACAGTTAGAATTAAGGAATGGGGTGCTTCAAATCACATGCTGCTCATTCTTGGAATTTTTGGGAACCAGAACCGAGCTCACAGTATTTCAACACAAAAATCGACTCCCGGTTCTTCTTCGTGGTCTCTGTGCAGGCACACGTAGGACTGAGTTCCCCACATGTACAGACTCACTTGGATATTTGCAGCACGGACACTGATACACCGATAACATCTCCCATTGTGCTGCTTGGTTTGGTGGCCGGTCTATCCGTGAGGCTGATTGAGGCAGTCGCCTCAGGCAGCAGATGGGTGGGCGGCCGGCACCCATCTCTGTCCACTGTCTTGCTCCCTTGTTCCAATCCTCGGGGAGTGGAAAATGAAAAGGGAGGATGGAGCAGAAAAGGAAGTGTGGAGGAGTGGAGAGTGGTCACACTTCCTCTTCTGCTCTGCCCCCCCCTTCTTTTTCTAATCCAGGGAGGGGTAGAAGTACATAGATGCTAGTGAGCCCAGGCAGCCATTCTTCATCTCTGCACAGCTGCTGCACCTTATCTTGGCTTCTGTCTTTCTTTCGGGATACCGCAGAGTGTGATGGAATGTTGGAACTGGCACTGGGGGGGGAGGGGCATCTTGGGCACAGAACTTTCAAGTATTGTAAAAATGACAGATCCCTGCCCCTAGGTGCATACAATCTCTGAGGGGGCGCGGTTGAAGGCGCCTGTATACATTTACATCCAAGCGATCAATGACGACAGAAGCCTGTGCGCTTTGCCGTTCTGAAATCTCTTGCTGTTTTCTCCCCTACAGACGAAATGGCTAGTGGTGCAGGAAACAGCACATTCTACCCTCCCAAATAGTGTGTGTGTGTGTTTAATTCATCCCTATGCAGCGCCCCCATCTCTGCCAAGGGAAGCAGATGAGATATACCAAATGCACAGGATTTTGAAGCGGTAGAAGGAAGGGGTTTTGTTTTTTTTGGGAGGGGGTGAGATCGTGTCTCTTTAAACGAGAGCGCGCAGGGAGCTGAGCCCGGCTGTTGGAGCCGGCCATGGGGCTGAGGATGGAGCCGTCCCTGTCTCCGCTGCGGTGCCTCGGCGCCCTCCAGCTCCTGCTCCAGCTCCTGCTCCTGCCAGCGCTGCCCGAGACCTGCTGGGGCAAGTACGTGAAAGGTAACATCAGCACCAAGGAGGTGAGTGAGTGAGTGCGCAGCTGGCTGGGATGGACGGCCGGGGGAGGGGCCGCCGCCGCCGCCGCTTCGTGGGTCGTGCAACCGAAGCGGGTCGCCCCGCGCTCGGGCCCTGCAAGCGCAGGCCTTCCTCCGTTCCTTGCACCGGCCCCCGCCTCCCTTTCCCGCTCCAAACCCCGTGCGCCCTCCCGCGCTTTGCTGCGCCCTCCAGCCTCTGCGCCTTATATGCGGAACTGGGGCCAAGGCTGACTGTGGCCAGCCCGTCGTCGTAGGCTCCCAGATATACAACACCCCTCTCCCGTTCTTCCAGCCCTGGAGCCCATTCTTGCACCCTTCGGATGGGGCGGCAGGGCAGTTTCCAAGGTCCCTTCTTCACAGAGCCTAAGAGGATCAGACAATACCCCACCCCACCCCCACTTTCCTTTCTCTCTCTCCCCATAATGGGCTTTGGACTTGGCGAGATGGTTGCCAAGGCAGCTTCCCTTCTAAGGTGATGTCTGGAGTGATTTTTGCTTCCTGGGTGCCTAGATGTAGCAGGACTGGCAGTGAGGGTTCCAGCTGCCTGCCCCTGAAAAAGCTGAGGCTTCCCTGCCAGGAGGGCAAACTAGCCAGGTATTTCTAACCAGGCTGCAGAACTGAAGGAGGGCCGGACCGGAGGAAGCCTTCTCTCTCCCAACAGTGCTGTATGAAAATAGGGCATGAAGCTCATAACCCCGAATTCCGCACAAATGATTTTTGAAAAACCCCACCCCTTTCCCAGCAGCAGGCCGTGCAAACCCAGCATGTTTCGGGGACCTTTTAAAGACATAACTTCTTCTGCACCTTTTCTCCACATCATGGCATAGATCCCTTGCCGCTTGACTCACCGTGACCAACCTTTTGTTTTTCACAATTAAGCTGGGATCAGGGCCGGTCCAAGACGGGCCTCCTGATGTCTCTGGGGTGGTGTACCAACGCTGCCCCCTTTACCCAATTATGTGCCAGCCTGTGTCCCTCCCACTCTCCAATGTTCTAGCTCAGCACTCTCCTCCACATTTCCTCTTTCTCCCTGTCCCCGTTTTCCAGTCCAGGAAGTTGGAAAGAGAAAGAGGAGCCCTGGAGGCAAGTTGATGAGCAGAGATGGGGGGGCACGGGCACCCCTGCCCCTCCCCATCTGCTGCCTGAAACGACTGCTTCAGTTGGCCTCCTAGATGAACCAGCCTTGTCTTGGCAAGGGTGGGAGGGAGGTGTTCAGTGCATGAGCAGAATGAGGGTGATGTGTGTGACAATGCAGACAGACTGAGAGTGCCAGTTCTGGATGAGCTAATTGGAGATAAGTGTCTGATAACAGGACTAATCGCATGTTACCGATCATTTTAAGTCAACAGAGGGACTGGACCTCTCAAAAATGTCAAGTATAGTACAGGTCACCCACATATGGTGTGACCGTGTGAATAACCATACACAGATTAACAATTGTGTATTCACCATGCACAGATTGTATGTGCATTGAACCTAACATGTGAATGTGTAGAATATTGTGCCTTTTGCCTAGGTACCACAGAGTGATTACTGGGTTAGCAAAGGGGGAAAGGAATTATCTAGTAGTGCAATCACAAGATCATGCAATGTTATCCTGGATTATTTCATCCAGGTTAAATGATTAAGGTTTTAATGCAGAACCAGTCTCCAATCTTACACCGTACACACTTTCCTAGGAGTAAGTTCCATTGAATTCAGTTAGGCTTACTTCTGAGTAGACATGCATAGGATTGTGCTGTAAGTATCCTTATCCAGCTACCTGCCATACTAATAATCAGGTTGAGAAAAGGACAGTTCAACCCTATCAATGAATGTTTGTGGCAGGATAGGTATTTTAAATTAATGATTGATGTAAAAGCATGCAGTGTGTTTGTGTGTGTGGGGGGGGGGCACAGCAACACCAGAATAACTGCCACCTCTCTTTTGGCACTCACAATTACTGATACGAATACCAAACAACCACTCTGTAAATAAAACAGGTTTTGAAAGGATGTGCTCCTTGGGATCCTTCTCTTACTGGTTCCTGTCTTTAACCTCTCTAAAACTGCATGTACAAAGAGTTATTAAAGGATGTTAATAAATGCTAATTTGCATTTGCCTGCCTTGAACATGCACCCGATCTGGGTGGGAGGATTAGGAACACAATAGAATTTAGCCACTACAGAGGATGAGCGGTAGATCTTAACGAGCCAGGTATGTATGAGATGTTAACGAGCCTGCACTGGGACTAAGTGCAGTGATGGGGTGGGACAGAGAACATGGAAGAACTGGGCTAGGGTGATGGGGAGTGGGGTTTGAGGTGTTATTTAGCATGAAGCCGGCTGGGATAACAGATTTCAGTGTCCATTTCTTTGCTCTGTACTGGCAGTGACTGCTGCTGATACGATCTGAGCCCCATTTAGGGCAAGGTTGCAGAGGCAGGTGGTTTGCCCAACATTTCCCTGTGAGTTCAGCTAAGCTACCTTCTGACCTGATGTGAAGAGGAGTGTAACTTAATTTTGTTAGCTGTTGTAAAACGTAGGGGTTTTTTTTTTTTTGGAGGGGAGGGCACGGGTCTTGTGTCTCTAACCGGACAACAGGCAAAGATTCAAAATACGGAGCTTTCCCCGTGTATATCTCCCTGCCTGTTGAATTTCTGCCTGTCACACAACTGCTAACGGTGGAAGGGGACACACACACACACACACACACACACACACACACACACACCAGAATTGGCATGGGATGGCAGGCTGTTCCTGGAGATTCCCCCCCCCCCATCCCATGAAGTCATGCCATAGCCAGGGAGGCCCTGTTAAAATCTCCAGGATTGCTTTTAGTAGTCTTCTGGAGATTGATGCAGGTTCTTGAAGACTCCAGATCAATCCTGGGGGTGGGTGGGTTGGCTACCCTAGCCGGAGATGAGGCAACTTCTGCAAAGAGGATGTGTTTCAGTCAACAGGCCCCTCTAAGCTCTAGCACTTTTTGAGGCAACATTCCTCCAGAATTTTGTTTGAGGGGGAGAAACTAGGAGGCTTTTTGTGACCGGGAGACAATGATGCAGGTGGGGTAGTAGGGGTGGTGCCTCTGCTATCCCTTTTAAAAAGATTCTTTCCTTTTTGCCCCAATTCTCAGATGTTGCTCGTTTCCTCGGCCTCAGCCTTCTTCAGCCTCGGGTACGGTTTCCGTGGAAACCTTGAGCATGGGTTGTTGCCATGGGAACACAAGGGGATTTTAAGGGGAAGGAGGTAGGCCTGGGACTAAGTGCAGAGAAGAAGGGAGGGGAGCAAAGAGGGGGAAATAGTCTTGCTTCCTCAGACACTCATTTCTCAAGGAGATCTGGAATCCCTAAACCTGCCATGTACACATGCATTTATATATTTTCAAAATCCACACCCACATATTTTCTTCCCTGGTCCGAATGCATCCGTCGCTTGTCTACTTGCCCTGCCTTGCCTTCATTGCAAATCTGCATTATTTCTGCCTCCTTCACCACCACCACCCACCCTCCAAAGGGCCTTGGTGTGTCGCAGCTCAGGGTAGTTTCGGTTCAAAACTACTGTGGGAATGGCGTTGCCTAATGAAATGCTACCAATGTGACTTGATACCTTCTTTGGTGTCGGGTGACGGAGAAAGATGAGTAATTGTATCATAGTGTGCTGCGGTTGGCCCTTGTTGGGGAAAGAGGGAAGGGGGCGCAATTCCATGAAGAAAGGGGGTGTCTATTGGTTTGAATATGGGTGCATGTGCCCAATATCTCCTCCTTTTATTCCACGTTAATTAAACCAGAAAAAGCTTTAGCTCCTACCTCTCTACTCACAACCAGGAGAGCCAGGATGGTGTAGTGCAGTGGTTCCCAAACCTTTTTGACTCGCGGCTCCCTTGACCTCCCTCGCCGTTAGCCGTGACTCCCCATTACAGTGTATGGAAGAAACAGGCACTCTTTACATGCTCAGAGGCACCCTTTCTTATATGTATGTGTATATGTATGTGTATATTCCCAAAACGAGCCCTAAAGTGGATTTTCCATGCTTATGCTGAGCAGCAGCTAAGCCAGGAGTGCGCAGGGTGGGGTTGGGATGCTGCCCTCCCTCCATTGGCAGGCCTGGGTAGATGGCATTGATGTTGTCTGTGTTAGTCCTATTCATGGCAAGAGAAACATCAAAGCATGGGAGGGAAGCCCCAGTTGCACAAGAGAGAAAGAGAGAGAAAGCTAGCTCCTTTTGGTGTAGCATCTTTGCAAGATGAAAAACAGATTCTTATACTGCCTGGCAGTTTCCGGGGGTGGGGTGGGGTTGTCCCAGCAACTAGAGTGGGGAACTAACTTAGAGGTGGGTCAGAAAGGAAGAAGGAGAGAAATCCTAATAATTAATCAACCAAACTAAACATAGAAATCAAAGACTGTATGTAAAGCAGAACCTGCTCTGCACCATTTTCAATTGCAGTTCTTGCATTTCTTTTGTGTTTATTAAAAACATTCAACAGAAAGAAAATACTTTACTTGCAAACCTGCAATGTCTCAGGATTTGGAGAGAAACGCTCCAAAGGTACTCAGCTTATCAATAGAGTTGTAAATCGTTCTTTAACATAAGATAAGGGCTTTGCTCAGGCTGTGGTTAAAAACAAGATGTGGAAACTGCCGTTGAGTGACCCGATGTGAAGAGGGAAAAAATCTTTTCCGGATCTTTGTTTTTGCTCTCTCTCTCTCTCTCTCTTGCAAGCAAGAATAGGTGTTAATTAAAAGATTAACTCAGTCAAGCCTCACACTTAGAGAACCTCTGGTGTAGTGGTTTGGGAGTCGGACTTAGACCTGGAAGATCCAGGTTCAAATCCCCGCTCAGCCACAAAGCTTCCTGGGTGACCTTGGGCCAGTCACTATCTCTCAGCCCCACCTACCTCACAGGGTTGTTGTGAGGACAAAAAGGAGGGGAGGAAATATGTACACCACTCTGAGCTCCTTGGAGGAAGGGTGGTATAAAAATGTGAAAATAAATAAATAAAAATATCTCCTCCTTTTATTCCACGTTAATTAAACCAGAATAAGCGTTAGCTCCTACCTCTCTACTCACAACCAGTGGTGCAGATTAGAATTCGTAGGGTACCTCCTCCTTCACTGGGAGGTTCTGGAGCCAGGTTTGGAAGAGGAGTAGGGCCCTGTGGTTTGAGAGGTAGGTAGGTTCCACAAACCTGGAATTCCTTGCTTCCCAGAAGGCAGCTGCTTAACAGGTAAAAGAAAAACTCAGGTCACGTTTGAGCCAAGACATATCTATACTAGAGACCTATATCAGTTTTATACCAGTGTAATTGTCATGACTTCCCCCGGAGGAACTTATTCTATTGATTATTACCCTTTATGTTTTATGTTTTGTTTTTGTTATGTTATGACAATAAAGGTTGATTGATTGATTGATTTCTATTGGTGTGGGGGACCACACCATCCTTGCCAAAATACAATTCTCAGGGTTCCTTAGGGAGATGGAATGCCTTCAAACAGTTTAGGAGCATGCGCATGTGTAGGACTCTTTCCTTGAATACTTGCTCAGTTGGCCCAGGTCGGCCCATCACTATTTGGTAGCCAGCTTTGGTCCATGTGGACCTAGGCTTACCATATTTTTCAAACTTCAAACCGAGACACACACACCCAGACCCCCCCCCCCGAGGTAAATAATTAATTAATGTCAAAGCAACGAAAAAGCAAGGCCAAAGAACCACAACCAATCGTAAAGCACCACGAAAAAGCACTCAGAAACAGCCCAAACCAACCTTAAACTACCCTCCACAACGAAAAAGCAATCTAAACCACAACGAAAAAGCCATCAGAAAGAGCCCAAACCAACCTTAAACTACCCTCCACAACGAAAAAGCAATTCTAAACCACAACGAAAAAGCAGAAAAAAGAAGCATAAATGTCACAATAAAGCATAAATCCCAATAAAAAATCCATTTAATGAATAAATTTTTGAAGAAAGGGGGCGCGAAGCGCCCCCTTTTCTGCCGCGCATAGCGTGGCCGGATTTTTTAAATAATTAATTAATAAAGTAAAGGGGGCGCGAAGCGCGCCCGAAATTTTTAAATAAATAATTAATATTTCTATTAAAAATAATAAAAAATACGCTTACCTGGTCGGTGGTTGCTGCTGCTGTTGCTGCTGGGGCCGCGGCAAGCAGGCACTGGGAGAAGCACAGCCTGCTCGCCTGCGTTGCGCGAGCCCTGGATGCCTGGAGCTCGCGCAACACGGGCAAGAAGCAGGCTGTGCTTCTCCCGGTGCCGCTGGTCTCGCAGCGGCACCGGGAGAAGCACAGCCTGCTCGCCCGCGTTGCGTGAGCCCTGGAGCTCGCGCAACATGGGCAAGAAGCAGGCTGTGCTTCTCCCGGTGCCGCTGCGAGACCAGCGGCACGGAGAGAAGCACAGCCTGCTGGCCCGCGTTGTGCGAGCCTGCTAGAGGCTTGCGCTGGCCGGGCAAGCAGGCTGTGCTTCTCCGGTCTCCCAGCGGCACCGCATGGAGCCGCTGGGAGACCGGAGAAGCACAGCCTGCTTGCCCGGCCAGCACGAGCCTCCAGCAGGCTCGCGCAACACGGGCAAGCACTGTGCTTCTCCCGGTGCCGCTGACGACCGGGAGAAGCAGCCGCTCGCCGCGCCGCCATCTTCTTTTTTTTTTTTTAATTTTAAACTTACCGGGCAGCATCTTGGGTCACGAAATCTCGCGTGATCCAAGATGTCGGCGCCCAAATCTCGTGAGGGCATGATGCCCTCACGAGATTTGGGCGCCGACATCTTGGATCACGCGAGATTTCGTGACCCAAGATGCTGCCCGGTAAGTTTAAAATTAAAAAAAAAGATGGCGGCGCCCATTCGTCCCCCGGGACACGACCGGGAATTGGGTCCGATTTCCGGGACTGTCCCGGCGAAACCGGGACGAATGGTAAGCCTATGTGGACCTGAAGCCATGAGAATAGGCCCAAGGGTGAGTGCTTGCTACAAACTGAGTCAAATTGGCCAGGCCTGCTCAGTTGGTGCACTGCGCTCTGTTAAATTAACGGGTCTGACGTTAACAGCCTAATAGATTTCATTTTATGAGGATTGTTTGGGATGTTATTTATTCTTTCTCAAGCCAAGTAGTAAAATTTTACTGCAGCTGGTTGGAGCTGAGCTGCTGATGCTCATATAATTTTCAGGCTGGGCCGGGCTTAGACTAATCTCTCCTAAAAGATAATGTTTATACTGGGTCGAACTTCTGCTTTAATGTGCATGGATTGGACTGGGCCTGCAAATTCAGGAACCTGCATGAAGTGCTTGAATTATGGGAGGCAAATGCAGAGGGGCCACAAACTCAGCAGAATTCACAAAGTTGCTAAGGAGGCCAGACCAAACCCCACCCCGCCCCCACTGTAATCTATGCCAGGGGTTCTCAACCTTTGGAGACCTGGGTACCCCCTATCACGGTCCAATTTTCTGAAGTACCCCCTGCTAATTAACTGCTAATTAATTTGATTAATCAATTAATTAATTAGGTAATTAATCGTTAAAAAGTACCAAAACAATTTTAAACGTGAAAAAATGTCTTATTTAACTCTGTGTGTGTTTGTGGGGGGGGGGGGAGAGAGACACACACACACGCATGCAAGGATCTCTTTTTTTCTCCAAGTCACACTTCCCAAAATCAGCTCCTCCCTCCCCCACCCCACCAAAGTACATTTTCCAAAGTACAAAAATAAGCCCAAAAACAAAACCAGAGAGACAGAAGGGCTCCAAAAATAATTACAATTTAAAATCCATGTTAGTTAACACTTAATTAGCTGCTGATGGGGCAGATAAGGGGCAGGGCTTGGCGTACCCCCCCAGCAAGAGGTCCGCGTACCCCTAGGGGTACCCGTACCACAGGTTGAGAACCTCTGATCTATGCATTGCCTGCTTCAGGATTTTAGCCTAGTCAGAGTGGCAGACCTTTTGGGGTGGTGGGTCCACCATTTCAGTTTTGGGGTCCTAGCCAGTGCCTGAAGCTGGCCATGGGCATTGGCGCATTTGGGTCCTATTCTGAGCCCTGTTTCTCCCTTTGATTTTGGTGCTTCTGGTCCAGCCATGTAATGGAGGCTCCCTTTTTCCTTCTCCCCAGGACTGGGTGTTCCTGACTCGATTCTGCTTCCTCTCCGACTATGGGCGCCTGGACTTCCGGTTCCGTTACCCAGAGGTATTTATATATGTCTTTCAATCATATTCCCGTTCTTTTAACCCTCTCTTTTATAACCCACACATTCCTCCTATATATGTCACATTTCCTGGTTCTGGGCTACGCTGCTGCTATCCTAACAACCTCTTCTCTGCTTCCCTTCGAAGGCCAAATGCTGCGAAAACATCCTTCTTTACTTTGATGATCCTTCCCAGTGGCCGACTGTCTACAAAAAGGGAAATAAGGTCAGTTTTGATTGGCCATTGAGCTGCAGAGAGACCTCCAGCCGACTGGGTACATGAGGTCAAATGATCTCAATACTCGTAAAGCGCTATATAAATGCGAAATATTCTATACGTGTTGATAAAAATGGCAGAATAATGGATAGGCTGTACAATCAAATTCCACTGAGCATTTCCTCAGTAACAAACGCTGTTTTTACATTTAAAAGGGGTCAAAGACTTTGTGGCTTTCTCTCCGAGGTGGTTTTCAGCCAGCATTGGCTAGGATGAACTGTGCAATTTTTCCAGCACAGAGGGGATGCTTGGGGAAAACATTATTAGGAGCTTTCAAAGCTGCAGCAAATTTGCATATTTTAGCTGCACATGATTGACATAATTTCCGTGATGATAGGGGGTGCCAGGGAACAGCTGGATCTCTTTCTTGTGTGATGTAATTTGTGTGCTTTCTGGGGTGAGATTAGATGTGGCAGTTCCGGAGATATGAGCATCAGCTCGTTAAGGCTGGGCGATGAAAGTGTTTGCTCACAACCCTTCTTGCTGCCAGAGAAGTTAATTTAAGGTCTGGGTTCTCAATGTACAAAGAACGCCTCCATTAAGGAGGTGTGGGCCGTTGCTAGGGGAGATGCGAGTTCTTCCCTGAGCCCCTTTTCTCAGCCCAGTTTAGGTGTGTGTGATATATCTGCTGGCCAGGAGCACAATGTGTGCTGATTTGTCTGGAGTATGGGAAGTGTAGGATGTGTGTGGAGAAAAGGCTGGCTTAGAACAGGAATTTTCAAACTAGTGTGCCATAAGAGAACTGCTGCCAGCATATACAAGAAGACATAAGTGACTTAGGCAATGCTCAAACTGTGGGCTAAAAGATAGAGGGTGGGGGTCCTTAATTAAACCCATAAGCTCCACTCTCTGACTCCCCCCCCCCCCATTTTAGCCAGATAATGCCTCCTATAGCCTCGTAAGAACAATACAGTAGCTATGGCAGACAGCTCACAAAAGGTAAGGGGTCCAGGCCTTAAGTGACTGTCAGCTTAAGTGAGCCAAGATCAAAGGTGGTAGTCAAAGCTAGATGCCGGGGAAGGTCAAGAAACGAGGACTGCAATTGGAGAAGAAAGCTTGTGCAAGCAGTGTCCTCACGCTAGAGATGAATTGCTGAGACTATGCGCCCGAGGCTCGGTTAGTCGGTTTTATAGGATCTGGTAGGCAGAGATTGGCCCTTGGGGGTCAGCTGACACGGTGGTGCTTAGGCAGGTTGGTTTTGCAGCCTACCGTAGATGGCATCTTAGAAAGCACAGAACTCGGTCTAACAGTCTTGCTATAGAAACAGTGTGTTGGAGAGAGAGACAGCACTGGAGCCAGACTGCTGGGACCCTGGCTCAAGACACGCCCCACCCTCCGAGCCACAGAGGAGGTTGCTCCCTTTGCAGGATTTACGTTCTGGTTTTGTTTCTGTCCAAGCAGTTGCCCTTTGGGGATGGGTCATTTTTATTTTATCATGTTTTTAAATGGAGTGTTATTGGAGCATTCACTGGCGTAGTAAGGTCATGTGGTACCCGGGACCCTCCTAACGTTTTCTTCCAATGCAGAGACGTGGGAGAATTACCCTTCCTCGGGGGAGGCTGCTCATTGCATCTCTGCGTGAGTCACTGTTCTGCGCTGGGCCTCCTTTCAATCAGGAGATGCTCCCAGAACAGGGATCCAGATATACAGAGACACAGAAGCTTCCACTTTAATCCTTCTGATCTTCTGCCACTGCCTCCTAGGACTGTTTGATGAAAGAGTCGGTGATCCGCCCAGAGAACAACCAGGTCATCAACCTCACGACCCAGTATGCCTGGTCTGGATGCCAGGTAAGTGACTCTGGGAGTTGCAGGAGGCTACACAATGTCACGAGCCAGCGGGTGGTGCAGTGGGTTAAACCACTGAACCATGAGCTGTCGATCGAAAGGTCGGCAGTTCAAATCCTTGCGATGGCTCCTGCCAACCTAGCAGTTTGAAAGCAATAAATTGCAAGTAGATTAATAGGTACCGCGTCAGCGGGACGGTAACAACGTTCCATGCGCCTCGGTGTTGAGTCATGCCGGCCACATGACCACGGAAACGTCTTCGGACAGCGCTGGCTCTTCGGCTTTGAAACGGAGATGAGCACCACTCCCTAGAGTCGGACACGACTGGACTTAATTGTCAAGGGATACCTTTACCTTTACCTACACAATGTCACAAGCTCCCCCCCCTGCATGCATGCACGCATTGCATACCCTTCCCTGTAAATCAGCGGTTCTCAAATAGTGGGGCGCGCCCCCCAGGGGGGGCGCGAGGCCCCACAAAGGGGGGCTCGACCACCACAGTCGCCCTCCGCACGCTCCGAGGCCGGCCCAGGAGCCGGCCTCGGAGCGTCCGGAACGGCCGGCGCTCCAGGGCCTTCTGAAGGCCCAAGCGTCAATCCGGGTATTTTTGATGTTTTCGCTCATGCGCAGAGACGAAAACGGGTCTGCGCATGAGCGAAAACATCAAAAATACCCGGATTGACGCTTGGGCCTTCAGAAGGCCCTGGAGCGCCGGCCGTTCCGGACGCTCCGAGGCCGGCTCCCGGGCCGGCCTCGGAGCGTGCGGAGGGCGACGCGAAGGGGGGGGGCGCCACCCCCCAAAATCGGGTGACGGGGGGCGCGGGGAAATTTTTTTGAGAACCACTGCTGTAAATGAAGAGAAAATCCCACCTCTTTATTTCATTCAGACTGAGACTGACCTATCCCAAAGACTTGAGAAAACAATAAGTTTTCAATACTTATACAATAAGACTTGAGAAAAGAATAACAATAACAATAAAACAAAAACCTAGGCATGCAACATGGCAAATATCCAGTCTGTTACTGGGTATTGTTTCACACTTCCCTAGGGCAGCTTTACAAGGTAGGTTTCCCCTGGAGGAGAGATGTGAAACTAGATTCTGTACAGGGTGTTCAGAAGAACAGAGGAGCACGCATAGCTCAGCTCTCCTTCCTAGCGTATCTGCAGGAGGTCTGGCTCAGTGGTAGAGCTGCCGCCTTGTAATGCCTGAAGAGATCTGAGGACGCTAGCTCGAGACAACCGGAAGTATCTGAGAGCTGTCGACACGCCTCTGACGATCTGCAGAAGCCCTCGGTGAGAGCGAGGAAAAGCTATCAGATAACACTCTGAGTGAGAGGCAGAGTGCTGTCAGCCAAGCGTGGGAGGCGAATGCCAGAGATAAGCCAGACCGTGAAGGAAACCATCTGGAATGAAGACGTTCTATGAAAGATTAGAACTTTGTATTGTAAATAACCCCCTCGGGGGGTTAGAATTGCCTGCCTATGTGCACCGCCTTGAATTAAAGTCAGAGGAGAAATCCAATGACCAAGAAAGGCGGTATATAAATACTGGTGGTATTATTACTATTATTATTATCATCTCCCCCCACATTGGGGGGGGGAGGAAATCCTCGCAGATGATAACATGCAGATGGAGGGTGGACGCTAGAAAAGGGAGAAGACACCTGGAAATATATCCCCCCTCCCCTTTCCCTCGTTGCTCCATGACTGTTTTCTGTTTTGCATTCTCTTGCCCAGCTGATGACAGAGAATTCAGTGCGCTACCTGAGCTGTGCAAGTGGGAGAAGTTTCCGCTCTGTCCGTGAGCGTTGGTGGTATGTGGCTCTCAGCAAGTGTGGGGTGAGTCTCTCTGTTTCCCCGTATAGCTGGGCCTATGCTTCCCTTCCCTCTAAGGTTGCAATGGTTTTTGACCACTTCTCCCACAGGGCGATGGGCTGGAACTGGAGTACGAGATGATTCTGACCAACGGCAAATCGTTTTGGACACGTCACTTCTCGGCTGATGAGTTTGGTAAGTTCCCAGGGCTGGGCCAAAGCCTCCTGGTGCCTAATGCTGCCCCCCCCCCCCCTTACCAAGTGTTGTGCCAGCCTCTGCTCCACCCAGAGGGACAGAATCGATGAGGAAGTGTAGAGGAGAGGAGAGTGGTGGGCTAGCACTAGAGGATCGAAGACTCATCTGTTACTGGATATTGTTTCACACTTCCCTAGGGCAGCTTTACAAGGTAGGTTTCCCCTGGAGGAGGGATCCCTGGAGACTGATTTTGCAATATTGGTTCATTTACAAATGTCCAGGTTGGGCAGCTAACAAGCCAGGATGGTGTAGTGGTTTGGGAGTTGGACTTAGACCAGGAAGATCCAGGTTCAAATCCCTGCTCAGCCATGAAGCTTCCTGGGTGACCTTGGGCCAGTAGCGTAACAAGGGTGGAGTAAAGGCAAGTAGTTCTGCAAGACTCCATTACACTGGAGTCAGTGGCCCCTCCCCCTTGCTGTTGGAGCCATTCTGGCAGCAAAGGCAACACGCAGGACACTCCCCTGTTGCTGCCGGAATGGCTCCAACAGCAAGGGGGAGGGGCCGCTGACTCCAGTGTAACAGAGTCTTGCAGAACTACTTGCCTCCGCTCCACCCTTGTTTCACCTCTGTGTCACTATCTCTCAGCCCCACCTACCTCACAGGGTTGTTGTGAGGACAAAAAGGAGGGAAGGAAATATGTACACCACTCTGAGCTCCTTGGAGGAAGGGCGGTATAAAAATGTGAAAAATAAATAAACAAGCAAGCAAGCAGGCAGATAGACAGTGCTAGCTCGTGACTTCTTGCGCCGGCTGCGCGTTCCTTTTCCTTTAAGTCAGCGCTGATTGGCCTTGGAAAAAGAATTTGCAGGATTACTATCAGCCCGTTCTACGGACCTTTATGCTTCTAGCGCTTTAAGGGATTGTTGTTGTTGAGCACAAGTGTAGTTCTGGTGCTAATTAAGGGCTTGTGACTTCCTGTGCTTTTCAGTGCTGTGTTGTATTTAAGTCAGCAGTTTTACTCCAATAGTTAGCTACATCTCACACATACACTCTTGTGTGTTTCCTTGAGAATGTTCAGAGATATGAACGAAACGTCGGACCTATATTTTTAATATAAAATGTGGACTTTTGGTGATTTTACTTTGTTTTAAAATACATTGGAATTCCTCATTTAATTATATTTTTACATGACTTTTAAACCTATAAAGTTTCTTTCTTGCTATCATGTCTGGTCATGAAAATATCCATTCTACAGTGCTAGTTCTATAAATAGTATCAGCCCCAAAGCAGCAGCAGCACTTGAGGCTCCGCCATAGGAGGAGGGGGACCTCCTACCTCCAGTGGTGAACTTTCCCCCTCCCATAGTCCCCTTTTCTCTTCTTCTCAGGCATCCTGGAGACGGACATCACTTTCCTACTTATCTTCATCCTGATCCTCATCATTTCCTGCTACTTTGGCTGTGAGTACGAAAGGGTCTGGATCCAATGCAATTGGATTGGCACTTCCTGTTTGCAACCGAGTGTGACGTTGATGATGGTAGGCTTACCAGATCTCCAACCGGGACAGAGTGCTAGACCTTTAGGAGAAGGAATGTGGGCAGGTGGAGCTTGTTAACCCTTACAGCACAATCCTAGGCATGTCTACTCAGAAGCAAGCCCCACTGAACACAATGGACTTACTTCTGAGTAGACATGCCTAGGATTGTGCTCTAAGGTTTAACAAGCTACACCTGCCCACATTCCTTCTCCTAAAGGTCTAGCACTCTGTCCCGGTTGGAGATCTGGTAAGCCTAAGTATAGGGCTTCATATCCCATCTCTCTGTGGGGCTGAGAACTGCAAGATGTTCCTCTATATATGGAATTTGCAAGGCAGGATGGTCGGGTATAATAAGATCTGTAATGGCCAAAGGGAATATAACACTGTCTCAGTGTAAGTGAATGGGGGATTAGGGAGAAGAAGGGGCAGTTGTTTTGTTCCAGAGTGAGAGAGCAATTAATAATCTTTGCAAATAGTTGTTGTTTTTAAATATATAATTCCTTCTCAGATCTGTTAAAGGGACGGCAGCTTCTCCACACCACATACAAAATGTTCATGACGGCTGCTGGCGTGGAGGGTGAGTCTGGGCAGGGGTAGAAGGGGAACCCGCAACAGCCACTGAGGTCAAAGACCAGGTATACTCTCCACCAAAGAGTTCAAAGCACTTCATCAAGAAAATACATATTTGGGGCCCGGTATTAAATATGCAAATTAACTGTATTGGAATCTGCTTATTTTGCATGTTCCTCTGGTTATGTGGGGAATTACAGTTTGAGAATATTGAGAAATATTTTAACCCCTCTCCCCCAACATGTTTCCCAAATTGTCTGGGGGGAAAATGGCACAGTTCTTTGAAATAGAAGTTTGTTAGAATTGATATACTGTTCACTCTTTTTTTCCTTCTTGAAATTTATTACTTGTAAAATAAAGAACAACTTGAAATTTTTTAAAAAAATGTTTAAGTAAAACTCAGTTTAAGCCTACAGTGTTGATATGCCCTGAGATTTTGGTAGTCTTTGCCCACACATTTTCAGCCTCCTTTCACGTGGGTAAAGGCTAGACGATTGCCATTAAAAAAAATAAATAAATCTGCATTTTGTACCCAACAACCAATTCCAGTTAGCTGAATAGATAGTGTGGAATACCCTTGGATTGCACAGAGGTCCACAGAGGTAAACATTTAGTTATAATATGTTACGGTTTTGTGCCTCAGGTATCCAGTTATTGCACTAACAAGGAAGGGTGTCACAGAGGAGAATGAAGGTTGTGATTAGATGGCCAAAATAGTCAATGGACAGGGGACGTTGCCCATCGCTGGTGCCAGAGAACTGATGCCCTGTCCTTATTCTGGTGCTGGTTATGTGCTCATTATCTGGTTTCCCCCCCCCCCCCCTCAGTGCTCAGCCTGATGTTCTTCTGCATATATTGGGGCCAGTACGCGAGTGATGGCATCGGCAACAGCAGCCTCAAGATCTTGGGTAGGTACCTGGGGAAATGTGAATTTAGCTACTTATCCACCACCAGCCGACTTGCCATCGTGGACCCGAAGCTTCTTAACACCGTAGCTAAGGGGGCTCCCTCTACCCCCCTCCATAACCCGAGCCCCGGGACTGCAACTGTCTAGCCACACCAGTTCTCCGAACCTCAGCATGGCAAACCCCACAACCCCCAGGGTTCCTTTCCAAGCAAAAACACCACTTAGCTGAAGCACAGTTTGACGGTCAGAAGCTTAACATCCTGTGTTTACCACTCCTCTCCCTCTCTCTCTCTCCACCCCCTTAGCCAAGCTCCTCTTCTCTGTCAGTTTCCTGATCTTCCTCTTGATGCTCATCCTTCTGGGAAAGGGCTTCACTGTCACCAGGTACCAGCATGGCTAAAGGGGGGATGGATCTTTTGATGGGATTGGGTTTTCCCTGCACCATTGGGTGGCAGATCACATGGGGACCATTTGGAGTGGAGATACACCCCATTCCTATGCCTTTTTTTTTTTTTTAACCGAAAAGCAGTTTTTGGAATGGGGTTATTGGAAGACAAAAAGTGGTGAACGGGAAGTGTTTAAGCTTCCCCCCTCCAAATTTCCCAATTTCTCCAAAATTTCCCCATTTCTCCCGTCCACCACTTTTTGTCTTTCAATAACCCCTCTCCGAAAACTGCTTTTTATTTTTTAAAAAAATGAAATCAGGACTCTGATTTGCATTTGCATGCAGTGTGTAGTTAGTCTCCAGGGCTCCTTTGGAGAGGGGAAAGGATCTGTTTTTTGTTTTTTGTTTTAAACTTTTTAAGGTATAGCTGGGGGCATCCTGACACTGCAATGTTTTGATGAGGCTACATGAGGAGGAAGGACACACGATATGTTAGAGGCTTTTTATTTAAATGCACGTCCTTCCTTGTCCCCAGGGCATACTGCTGATAGCAAGACATTAGAAAACCAAAGCAGATATGAGCTATGAAATAAACATAGCTTGCCTGGAAGATGCTGAGATTCGGAATTTGTTGAGTCCCCACTGTGTCTCTGTGGAATAATCACCAAGAATGTTTCTCTATCTGTGTGCTAGGACTGAAGAAGGCATTCTTGGTTGATAATAGGAACTGCAATGAGACACAGAGGTGGAGGAGACTCTCTTTAGCATACCAGGCTCATTTCTGAGGAAGAGAAGGTGTATAGAGATGGGGTTCTGTTCAACGTCTAATGGGCAGGGTGCATTATGGAGTTATTTGCTATATAATCAGTTATTAAGATGGGACATGGTGCAGCTGGGTTTGTACAAGACGTGTGCTTAATACAAAGGGTGCCGGCCTGTCGTTTATAGATTGGAGCGGTGTTATGGTGGAAATTAACAGAAAAGAGCCGCCCTGGGCATTTGCTTCGGCTTGGGAAGTGCGGGATATAAATTCATTACATAATCATAAAGGAGATATTGTGTGGTTGAGGAACTTGCTCTTGCGGCTTGGGGGAATCTGTGCAACTGGAATACTGTGAGCAAGTCTAATGGAAGAGGAAGCTGGGGCAATGTGAGGAAGCAACAACATCCTAGCTCATGGCTCCCTATTTTTAGGGGTCGGATCAGCCACACCGGTTCTATCAAGCTTTCCGTCTACATGACGCTATACACTATCACACACGTCGTGCTCTTCATCTATGAGGCGGAGGTGAGTGCAACTGCTTGTGCTTCTGAGAACCGCCCTCGCCTTTCCTTGAATCTTCCATATGCTCAAGGTTTTCTAGACTAGGGTGCACCTAGGCAGCCATCTCCCCTCTCATATTTTAAGGACCAGAAGAAGTAATTGGAACCTGGAAGAGTTTCCACTTATTATGATCTCTCTTCCCTCTTATTATCTCCCAGAATGCAAAGGGAAAAAAATCTTACCCTCTCTATCTTTAGGAACCCCTGACTCTTCTTTCCAAACCTAAATTGTCTGTGGTGCTTTTGATGTGGGTTAAAGAAGCAGGCCTAGCCCTCGCTTCTGCCAGTCACTCATTCACTTTCTTTCTTCCCTTTTGGGGCTTAGTTCTTTGATCAGGCGCAGGTGCTGTACACGTACGAGTCGCCCGCTGGATATGGCCTGATCACCTTGCAGTTTGTGGCCTACATCTGGTTCTGCTACGCCATCCTCATAACGCTCAAGCAGTTCCCAGAAAAGCAACCCTTCTACGTTCCTTTCTTTGCTGCTTACACACTCTGGTGAGTGACTTCAGAGGGGCCAGTGGGGCAAGGAAGCCTTCAAGCCTATCTTGGGTGCCCTGGGCAAAGGCTAGGGGAACGGGACACGTTTTGCCACTACTCCAATGGATGGCCATTCTGAACGGATAGGGTGAGATTTGAGGGAGAAGGATAGGGGGATGTGGAGTGTCTAGTGCCACAATGGAAACTGCTTAGGGAGGAGTTGGAGAAGCAGCAAGTTGTCATATTGTTCATCAGTAGGGGGAGTCACTCCCTGTGTCCCAAGCAGATGAAATCGGGGAGCTGACTAGGGTAAAGGCCGTGACACACCGCAGGCGACGTGATGCGCTGGAAGGCAACGCCACGCGGGTGCGTGCGAGGAGGTGTGTCTTGCAGTCTCCTGTCCTACGCGGCTGCACGTGTTGAGTGCATGGAGCCATGCGAAAAGACTTGGAAAATATTGAACTTTGACCAATCAGCAGGCGAGTTCAGTGCAGTGGGACGGGACGCGAAGGGAAGCGAACAGCCAATCAAAATCAAGCAACCAATCTGAGAAGGCTTTGCAGTGCAGAGTGCTGCAGCAGGATAGACGGGAAGTGTCACGGGGCGGTGATGCGACACGAAGGCTACAGGATTTCCTTCCTGCTTCGCGTTGAGTCGCCTGTGCTGTGTCACAGGCTTAAGACAGCAAGGTGGAGACGGAGTGCCTACCCCCAGGAACCAAAGCAAACCTATGTTGTTGTGAGCACAACAGAAAACATATGGAGTGCATGTGTGCCCCCAAGCCCTAGATAGCGTCTTTATCTCTTGTAGGTTTTTCGCGGTCCCAGTTACTGCACTCATTGCTAACTTTGGCATCCCCAAGTGGGCCCGGGAGAAAATAGTCAACGGCATCCAGTTGGGCATTCATCTGTACGCCCACGCAGTCTTCCTGGTGAGAATTCCCCCCCCCCCCGACCTCTTGTATCTCTCACTATGCCCTGGCAATCACTCTCAGGACCAAACTATGTGTGACACGGAGGGAGCTGCATGACCAGTCTGCTAACTTCTTTCTTATTTAACCAAAATGCAGCCTGAGGGGTGATGGCCTGTGGAGTTGTTCGTAAAACAAGCAAGTTTCTAGCCCCTCACATTTGTGGAAGATGCATTTGACGTCCTACACCAGTGTTTGCAGATGGAAGTCATTTGCAAACTTTTTGGTGCATGTGTTCAAATGTACCTCCACAAGCATGAGGGCTAGAAACTTTTTTCGTGTTTTGTTTTTTAAAGAGTAGAAATGCCTATGACAAACTGTCTGGGCTCCATACTCCCTTCTATGGGGCAAAGAGAAGGAGGGAGGGGGGCTATTCCTGGAAAGAGCCTGCAGGTGAGCTTCCTGGCCTGATGCACTTCTTGTTTCCTCAGATTATGACACGGCCTTCAGCAGCCAATAAGAACTTCCCGTACCATGTGCGGACGTCGCAGATCGGGATCGTGGAGGAGGCAGCCGCTGGGGCCAAGTTTCCGCACCACGTCTACGGCAACGTGACTTTCATCAGTGACTCGGTGCCCAACTTCACAGAGCTCTTCTCCATCCCTCAGAGTACAGGGAGCAACAGCAGCAATGTGAGAACCGGGAAGGGTCCCCTCAGGCTGAATGTGGTAGTCTAGCCGTTCCATGTTAGTTCCCATTTTCCCTCTGCCAAAGCTACAGCTGTCCCACCCTTCTGATCCTTCTTTATCCACCTGGTAAAGGGCTCAGATTGCTGTAGCTGTTGTGCCCTCTTCTGCCTTCCCAGTTCATAAAGGCAGAGACATAATGCCTCCATCCGCATGTGTAGATCAGACCTATGTCTCTCCTTGCCGTTGTTTCTGGTTTGAGAATAGAGGAGGTGGTGCATTTTGTTTGGGGCCAATTTTTCCCTCTGCCAATGTTGATTTGGCTATCTTTTATCTTTTTTATCTATCTTTTCTTCCCATCCAGCCCCGCAAACAGCTGGAGGAGACGTCATCCGCCGACCATACTCTCACCCCCAGCTGTGTGGTCACCACCTCGGAGCTCAGTGGTGCCCCTGTGCTTTTGAAACCTTCCCCGGGGAGTGAAAGCCAGCCACCCCCCTATCAGCTCCATGCGCCCCAACTGCACCAACACAATGGCTACACCGAATATTTTAGCATGCACACAACTGGTGCGCGGCCCGTGTAGGGGATCTTTCGACTTTCCTGGTCTTTTGTGGCTACCCTGCTTCCTCTCTCAACACCTTCTGGGGCTCTGTGCCTCAAACCCAACTCTGGTTTCTCCTCTGACTCCCCTTCCTCCTAGTCCCTTTGATGTCCCTATCATAACAGAGGGCTATTTTGTCCCATGTCTCCCTGGAACGCTGCAGAACTGCTCCTTTAGTGAGAATATGGAGAAGCCAGATATAGAGGGTTCCTTCTTTGATTGTACCTTCTTTGCCTACCATTTCCCTGCCCGCTCCATATGACAGAGGGAGTGAATCCCCACTTACTGGTAGTTAGTTACCTAAAGGGTATTACAGTACAGTATATATCTCTGTCCTTCCCCATAGGACAATCTTAAACTTCCCACCTCTGGGGCTGGTTCCACAAGGAGGAAGCCAGGTACTGGTTGAGCAGGGGCAGTGATCTCCTCTCCCCAGCAGACTGGGGTGGGCTCTTTTCCATCCCTAATGTAGTCGGAGTGAAAGGCCTGTCCTTAGCTGTCATTTTCATGTCAGGAATGTGACCCAAGGGAAGGTCACGGTGTCCCTTCATATAACCTCCATTGTGGTTGAATGATTCTCCCACTTGGATACCGATGAGATGGGAGGAACTATGGATATCTCTCCCCTCCCCCCCCCCCCCCGGACTGGCCTTGTGTAATGATATGTTGAGGTTTTTCTGTATCTTTCCTTTTTTCTGCCACCCTTTTCTTGTGATGGCAGCACCCCCAAAATTCCATCCATTCCTGCTCCCTGTCCCCTTGCCCTGACCCTTTGGGTGATGATGTTGCCCCTCCTCCCTTCCTGTGACGGTGCTGTGGGTTCTGCTCCCTGATGACGGTGAATTTCTGAAATCCACCAGAGTGGGTTTTTTGCCAAAATAAAGAGGATTCTTGTGTTTCTATTTCACTGGGAAAGCATGTGGTTCTTTTTTTAGGGGGGCAGGAAGGCAGATTTGAAAGGAGGGATGGAAGACTCCATCATCCGGTGGGGCCCACTGTGAGATACAGGAAGCTGGACTAGATGGGCCTTTGGCTTGATGCAGCAAGGCTGTTCTTATGTTCCTCTTCCTTACGTATCTGATAAAGAAGGCCCCTAACATAAAAACTGATGATGATATAAACTCTTCACTCTCTTAGGGAACAGCCGGTTCCAAAAGTTCTTAAATGACACCATTCTTAAACAAAGAACTATAATATGAAAGGTCTAGGCTGGGACTCTCAATGGAACAAACCAGCACCACAACGATCAATCAAACTGGTTTGAAATAGGTTGAAATTTATAGTGCTGTTGTGCCCATTTCAAAATGGAGGGGCACTCTTTGTTTTCTTGTCAGGTTTGCCAACTCTTCAACTGGCCTTTGTAGCTGTGCCTTTAACAATAGCTTGACCTGCAGACAACGTTAGCAGATCATGTTTTTCCCTATGCTGTAAAAAAAAGAAGAAGAAAAGTTTCACGTACTGATTTTGGAAGATCAAGCTAAAGTACAAGGCATGTTAGGGCAGGACTGGTGTATCACTGAGGCTGATTTAGGGTTCCTCCACAGGCTGTGATTTTTTTTTCCTTCCCACTGGGAATCTCCACAAACTCATCCAAAAGCCAACACTGAAGGAAGGTGTAGTTTATTATAGCACATATCCTCTAGAGCAGGGGTGGCCAACCTTCCAGCATTAGGGCTACTGTGTTTTATTTATTTATTTAAAAAATTTATATCCCGCCTTATCCTATGCCGAGGCAAATGCCCAAGGCGGCTTACAACAAAAATTAAAAAACATAGTTTAAAATACATAAAAGTTTAAAACAATACATTCTTAATTTAAAAACAATAAAATCCATGGGGCACAAAAGCAGCATGACAGAGCATCTTGAGACACAGGAGGCAGACTACAACCCATGACCCGAACGCTAGACGAAACAAAAACGTTTTGAGCCCTCGCCGAAAAGTCATGAGGGAGGGGGTAGTTCTCAGATCCCCTGGCAGGGAGTTCCACAGTTGTGGCGCCACAGCAGAGAAGGCTTGCCCACGTGTTGCCACTCCCCTAACTTGCGATAGAGGTGGTACACGCAGGAGAGCCCCCTCAGATGACCTAAGAGAGCGGGCCGGAATGTATGGGAGAAGGCGGTCCCTCAGATATCCTGGACCCAAACCGTGAAGGGCTTTAAAGGTCATTACCAGCACCTTGAATTGGGCTCGGAAACGAATGGGCAGCCAGTGCAGCCGCTGAAGCAGCGGCTCAACAGAGTCAAACCACCTAGCTCCAGCGACCACCCGGGCCGCCGCATTCTGCACTAATTGCAGCTTCCGAACCGTCTTCAAGGGCAGCTCCACGTAGAGCGCATTACAGTAATCCAGTCTTGAAGTCACTAAGGCGTGGACCACCATGGTCAGGTCCGATCGACTCAAGTACGGCCGCAGCTGGCGCACCAGCCGAAGCTGGGCAAACGCACCCCTGGCCACTGCCGCCACCTGGATTTCCAGGGAGAGCTGTGAATCCAGAAGTACTCCCAAGCTGCGCACCCGTTCCTGCAGGGGGAGTGCAACCCCATTCAGAATGGGCAGGTGACTCAGTACCTGCATCGAAGCTTTCCTGACCAGTAGGACCTCTGTCTTTTCTGGATTCAATCTCAACCTATTTGCCCTCATCCAGACCCCAACCTCCTCCAGGCAGCGCTCCAGGACTTCCACAGCCTCCCTGGAGCGAGATGGCAAGGAGAGATAGAGTTGGGTGTCATCAGCATATTGGTTCTTAGTGTTCTAAGAGTTGTGTAGAAAACAGAATCTTGGCAGCTGCAAGTGCTGATGGTGCTGCTAAAGCAGCTGCACCTGCTGAAATGCCCTCACCTATACAACCATTTAAAGGGACAGCATTCATGTTGAAAGGTTGGCTACCACTGCTCTAGAGCCTGCAGAACTGGTGAATGGCCAAGCCAAACACAGGTGATCACACCAGCCACGTTGGTCATGACACAAGAAGCTCCATAAACCTGTTTGGGTCATTTGCCTGGGCCTGCAAACGCAAAGCATTTATCAAGCAGCAGGATGGTGTCATGGGTCAGTTGACCAAGATGGATGCTGGCCAGCGGTCTATGCCTATTGGAGGGCCCGTCTGGCAAGGCCAACCCCTGAGCCCTCAGTACTGTTGGTTGCGGTAGCAGCACCCAATACACCATCAAGGTGACCTTTGCTACAGAGTGTCCAGCAACCTTGCATCACCACTATCAAGCATTCAGCTTGGTGAGTCACGAGTAAAGCCTTAATACCTTAGTTTAAATCCATCAACCAGCTTGCAAACATATTAATGCTGCATCCAGACTAGAACATTAAACTTCAATTGTTCCCCTGATCCTATGTAGCTGCAAATGAGCAGGAGAGTAACATCTTGAGCTAGAGGCTTCTCCACGGCTATTGGCAGCAGCTGCTGAGAAGGCTCCCAGGAGGTGGTTACCACAGTAAAAAGAATCATGTCCGTTGAGTCTTGGGCACAGATTTTTCCTTTCCCTTGCTGTGCTATTGTTGCTTTTTTAAATCGAATTCAATTAATCTGTATGCCACCTCTTGATTTTCCAATATTTGTCAAGCTTTCGATCCGGCACTGTGTATTAAAAAGTGAAAACTACAAAGACATCACGGTAATTTCAATTGCACTGAGGTGGGACCTGTGCCCTCTGCGTGGCAGAACAAATGCTTTGCACATTGACTCAAGCAGCTGATTTGCGGGGGGGGGGGCACCCACCTCTGCCTGTCCACTTGGTTCCACTGCTCCTCCTTCCCGTCCCTGGACTCGAAAAGAAGAGGGAGCAGAAGAGGAAGTGTGGGGGAAGAGAGCGGTGGGGCTAGATATTCTCTCGCACCCACCACTCTCTTCTTTTCCACACACACTTCCACTTTGCACCCTCTTTTTTGAGCTGCAAAGTCATAGTAGTGGGAGGGGGGCACATCACCAGGTAAAGGGGGCCAGCATTTGGCAGGCTGCCTCAGTTGCCATTCTGTTATGAATCACACTGCTGAATATGTATATACTGTATTATGAATACACTGTGCTGTCTATGCAGATGAATGAGAAGGGACCACTTACAGTATATAGTTTCTTAATAATAATAATAATAATAATAAATACAGGTTGAGTATCCCTATCTGGACTGCCTGGGATGGGAAGTTGTCTGGATTTTGGAATATTTGCATAAATTGCATATGAGATATCTTGGGGGTGAGACCCAAGTCTAAACACGGAATTCATTTGTCTCATGATATATACATCTTATCCACATAGCCTGAAGGTAACATTTTAAATAATTTTGTGCCCCAGCATGTCTTGCACTATAGGTGTTAAAAAAAGTTTTTTTTTTTTTTAAAGTCACAGACCCCAAAATGTCTGGATTTCGGATGTCTGGATATCCGGATGTCTGTCAACTTGTAACAACAAACGAAATAAACTACAAAAATAATGCTGATGAATAATAGCACCAGCACGATACACCCTTGGAAGAGGGGAAACCTTTATCCTCTCTCCAGGGGAACAGCATTCTGCACAAATGCTCATATTTGAAGCAGCGCGCCCAGGCTGCCAGAACGCTGTTCCCTCTCCCATCCCCTGCGGTTGGCATGGCAACCCTGCCGCCGCTCTAGCCTCTCCTCTCGTTTCCACTCCACAGCCATTCCATAGAGATGGGAATTCTCTCGCCGCTCCTTTCCCGGCCGCTCTGACCCGTCGTCTCGCTTTCTCTCCCCCAACCGGTCCAGGTCTGCGCCTCTACGTGGGCCCCGGGTGCAACGGAGGGGAGCCACGGACAGCTGTGGAGGTGCGTCGCGGGGGGCTCCCCTGTCCCCTTCAGCCTCCACGGGGAACCTGCATTCTCCTGTAGCACCTCTTCCCTCCCCGCCCAGTTTCTTCTTCCTCCTATTCCTCCGTAGTAGCTCCCTTTATTTAAGTCCGTCTGTATCCTCTTCCTCCGCAGAATAGATTCTTTTCTAGGTCCCTGGCTGGAAAATGCTTCTCCCTATAGCGTCCCCCCCCGACCTTCAGCAGCTATAGGTCTCGTTCACCCGTAGGCTCCTTTAAATGCACGAGCATTGCTTTTCCCTGGAGACTCCCTCCTGTGTTCCCTTTGGGCATCAATAAATACAATATAGGATGTTTCTCGCACTCCCCAAAGCCCAGGGTGGTGGGTGGGTGTCAGGCTTTGTTAAAAGACCCAGGGGATTTCCTCCCTCTTGCATTTCCTCATGGTTTGCTCCTAAAAACTCTTTTGATTCCAAAGCTTTTTCTCTTTTCTGCTTGGAACCAGATATTGTTTTCCCCCTGGAGGTTGTTTTGATTCCCAAAATGGACTGGTTCCAGGGAGCGTCCCATAACCAACCCCTGTTGTGTGTTTTTCTTCCTTTCCATAAATCCTTTATGCATTCGAGTATGTGTGTGTGTGTGCACACATTTTTATCATAATAAGGGATCCCCCCCCCCCCCCACAGACACTAACAGGCAACTTGGTCACTTGGTGAGGACTATGATTGGTTCGCTTTAAGTAATTGTGGAACTGAAAGGTGGGAGAAGATGCAATTAATTTGTTGGGGCATAAGCTTGCCTTACAATTCCAGATGTGTGGGGGTTGGTTACTGGGGGGGGGGATAAAGTAAAGTTACTCAGGGAATGCATTTTCTGCATACTTGGCAGCAATTACATTTTTTTAAACTACAGTACGTATCTTTATACTCTAAGAGTCTATGCTATCACTAAGCTTAGAGTGATTTAGGCGGCTGCAGCCCTATACGTGCTTGCCTGGGAGTAAACCCCATTGGGTAGATATACATAGGATTGTGCTGTGTCATTTTAAAATTGTGTATATCATTGTCCTCCTAGGTAGGAACTCTTAATCTGAAATAACAACGAATGGGTCTGAAGAAACAAACTAAAGGAAACTGAAATGGAAAAAATGATCCTCTTCTCAGATAGCCTTGAGAGGAAGGATCCGGATTCAAAACGGATCCTTCAGCTGAGCCATGACTCCAGTGACTGCGAGGGTCTGAGATGCGTGTGCATTGATCAGTATATTCTGGTACTGAATTAGAGCATTTCCCTCTATGTCTGCCAGTGACCTCAGCAAAATCTTAGACGACTGCCCAAACTTCAGAGTTCTTATTTGCTCTTTTCAGGCTGGACTATGGCCATTCGCTCACCTTTTGGACCATGCTGACTAAGTACTGTGCCTTCAGCTTTGCCGAGAGACCTGAAAGCCATCATGGACCCCCTAGTAGTCGGCTGTCTGAGGCTGCTGGCATTGCTGCTCCTAGCTCTGTGTGGGATTCCTCGAGCCGATGGTGGTGACTGCAAGGGACACCGTCACGTGCTGCATGGTTCATCTGGCTATGTGACGGACGGACCTGGCAACTATTCTGTCAATGGCAACTGCGAGTGGCTGGTGGAGGGTGAGGAGGAATATTCTCTTTCCTTTGAGAGCGGGTCATCAAGGAGACTCTTGCCCAGATAACGTCTCTCTCTGCAAATGCAGACCTTGCCCTGATTGTTAAGACTTGGGCTGTACATATCTCTGTAGTTGCCTCCTTCTCTGAGTTCCACTGTAAACACTATGGTCAGCTAAGAGGCCTCAGAATGGCATGCTACATATGCCAGGGTTGTACCATGAGGGCAGGGACAGGCACGGATAAGCCATATCTTATTTTTGGAACTCTCTAGAAGTCCATTAAAGTCTGAGCTTAGATATCTTCAGGAAACCACGTTAAATATTTCTTGTGTGTGTGTAGTTGTTCAGTTGTTAAGTCATGTCCGACCCTTCGTGATCCCATGAACCGTATCCCTCCAGGCCGTCCTGTCCTCCACTATCTTCCTGAGTTCGCTCATTTTCATGTTCGTTGCATCGGTGATGCATCAGAGTCTTCTCCAGAGATTCCTCTCTTCACATTAGGTGGCCAAAATATTTGAGTTTCAGCCTCAGTACCTGTCCTTCCAGGGAACAGTCAGGGTTGATTTCATTTAGGATTGACTGATTTGATCTCCTAGCACAGGTGGGCCCCCATATCCACTGATCCGCTATCCACGGTTTCAGTTTTCCACAGATCGCGGGAACCCCTCCAGGCTGTTACTTTTCCCCCAGTAAGCTTCGTTTCTTCCTTAAACAGGAGAAGCAGCCTTTGGCTGCTTATTGCAGGCAAGTAGAACGAGACTACCAGTAAGTCCTAAAGAGGCTCTGCAAGGTTAACAGAAACCTTGCAGAGCCTCTCTAGGACTTAGTCTTGTTCTACTTGCCTGCAATGGAGGCTGCTTCTCTGTTTGTTTTAAGGAAGAAACAAAGCTTGCTGAAAGAAAAATAAGAACTGGGGGCGCGCGCACGCCTGCCCTCAGGAGAGGTAGGGCGGGGGGCCTTCGGAGGGGGTGTTCGCTCCTATCCATCCACGGAGGGGCCTGGAACATATCCCCTGTGTGTGTGTGTGTGTGTGTGTGTGTGTGTGTGTGTGTGTGTGTGTGTGTCTCGTTTAGAAAAACACAAATCAAAACTTCACCATCTTGATCTTGAAATGGTCTGATTCTGTGTCTCTAATGCATACCAGCTCTTCCAGGATAAAATTGCCTGGAAATCCAATTGAATAAAGTCTCAGTAGAGGGAAAAGTTCTTTGTTACAGGTTGAGATGGTGGCCATTAGCTTAGATGACTTTTAGAAAGGATTAGACATTCATGGAGATGTTTCCCTGACTATTATGCAAGATACCTAAGAATGGAAACTCCTCTTTCAGAGACAATGTACCTCTGAATACCAGATGCTGAGGACAAACAAATATTAACAAGTGGGCATCACCATCATGTCCTACTTGTGTTCATCCCTGAACCTTGATCTGATATTTTTTTCTGATTTATCTATTTTTTCCTCTGTGCTAGGTGCAAGGGAGTGGCAACAGGATACAGGTATCTTGTTGTCTTGTGTGCTCCCTGAGGCATCTGGTGGGGCCACTATGTGATACAGGAAGCTGGATTAGATGGGCCTTTGGCCTGATCCAGCAAGGCTCTTCTGATGTTCTTATGTTCTTATGATTCAGGAAGGCAGTTCTTCTATAGTACTCCCTCTTAGAACTTCATAATAGGATTGACAACACTACTGGAATTCTACTAATTAATAGTGTTTATATATCTGTGTACTCCTGGGCGGTGCTAGTGCTGAGCACACCTGCTATTTCCATCTCTCCCCCCTTCATTTTTTAAAAGTTCTGCATCTCTCCTGTGATATACACACATTCAACCAAGCCTACAGCTTTTCTTGTCACAAAAATGAAATGTCCACCTGCTGATTCCCTGACAGATTGTTGTCCTAAAGTTGTTACGGACATGAAGCTTCTTTCAATTTAAAATAAAAAGTGGCGACTTGAGACTTTGCTGACCAAGCCTTGGGGCTCATGTGATTGCCAGAAGTGGGATCAGCAGTCTTTTATTTATTTTATTTCACATTTTTATACTGCCCTTCCTCCAAGGAGCTCAGAGTGGTGTACATATTTCCTCCTCTCCTTTTGTCCTCACAACAACCCTATGAGGTAGGTGGGGCTGAGAGATAGTGACTGGCCCAAGGTCACCCAGGAAGCTTTGTGGCTGAGCGGGGATTTGAACCTGGATCTTCCAGGTCTAAGTCCGACTCCCAAACCACTACACCATCCTGGCTCTTATTCTTGCAGATGTAGGGTGGGATTTGCGTTTCCTGGCTTGCGCAGGTCCTGGAATGACCCCTTCTGCTTCCCATTTTGTACCCTGTTCAGCTCCCAGCAGCAGCTACCGCATCCTCCTGACCTTCATGTTTATGGATACGGAATGCACCTACGACTACCTCTTCATTTACGACGGCGATTCCCCCAGCAGCCCCTTGCTGGCCAGCCTCAGTGGCAGTACGCTGCCCTCCACCATCGAGGCCACCTCTGGCAAGGTACCGGCCGGGACCAGGGTGGAAAAACGGGATCATGTGTCAAAGTCAACCATGTGGGCCTGATTATGAAACCAATTTCCAAATTTCCCTGAACTCTTCCAACATGTGTGTTGTTTTTTTCTTCAGAGGGAGCTCCTCAACATCTAAATTCAGAGAATAATATTGTGATTACGGTAATTTCCAGTATCCTGTAATTCAGCAGTCTCCAAACCGTGGACCGCTGTCCATTTGAAAATGGCGTCTTGGCGCGGCGCAACGGTGGCGTAGCCTTACTGTTCCACCCTGCAGCCTTCTATCTTTGCATCTGATCATTGCAGAAACTCGTGTTGGGCAGCCGCTTCCCCCGGGAAATTGGAGCGCAGAACCGACTGGGGCGACGCGCAGCGGAAGCGGCTGCCCGACGCAAGTTTCTGCAATGATCAGATGCGAAGATAGGAGGTTGCAGGCTCTGCCGCCACCACTGCCACTGCGAACTAGAGCTGATAGGGCAAAACGGATGCCATTTTTTGAATCAGCACCCCAAATATACCCAAGAATAGGTCTAAGGCACCAAAATGGGTGTTGTGTTATTTTTCAAGTGTGTCTCTCTCCTGAGTTGCATGCAGCTTAGGACCGTGACTTTAGCAGCTTGGTCCCTGGCAGCCCTGCAGATGTTGTCTTGACGCCTTGACTCCCGCGGCCTTGGCACACTCATTGTCGCTTCCTCTCCTTGCCAGATGCTGCTACACCTGTTCAGTGATGCCAACTACAATCTGCTGGGTTTCAATGCCACCTACAGTGTCTCCTTGTGTCCAATGGGCTGTTCTGGACATGGGATCTGTGACCACGACGGGCGCTGTGCTTGTTTCCAAGACTGGGGTGGTGAGGACTGCTCAATGCCCGACTGTGCTACCTATTGTCACAACCATGGTACTTGCAACCAGGTAAGAGCCACTATCACCACCTGCTCATATTTTTGCAGTGGGCAAACTGCCCCCCCCCCCCCAAGAGCAGATCTGCCTACTGTTTTAATCCTGTTTCCTTCATTCCATGCTTTCAGGGCTCTGCAACCTGTGTCAGTTAGATGGCTGGCAGCCCAAACTGCTGAGAGTTTAGAGTTTATCCTGTGTAACTCTTGCACCGGTATAACAGTAGATCCACCAGTGTAAGTGCACTTTTGCCAGTGTAACTTGCCGTACGCTGACGGACGCAGGATGTAACCCCCCTCGGACGCCACACATGTGCAGTTCGGACGTGGGACGGACACTGCCGCAACTCTGCCGGTGCAGGGGGAATTCTGAGGGCATTTGGAATCCCCGGACACCCCTGCGCCGGCAGAGTTGCGCTAGCATCTGTCCTGCGCTTGTGCGGCGACTGAGGGAGGTTACGCCAGTATCTATCCTGCATCTGTCAGCATACGGCAAGTTACACTGCCATAAGTGCATTTACACCGGTGGATCTACTGTACCGGTACACCGGTGCATGAGTTACACAGGATTGGGCTGTTAAACAGGTTTGCCCATTTTATCTTATTGTGTGTGATGTACTCTGCCATTTTAATTATTTTGCATAGTCTGGTTTTGCTCATCACAAGGAGCTGTGTGGGGCACTCAAACCCTGTCCTCGTGCATGCACACAAGCTCTGGAGGGCGTGTGTGAAACCTTGTTCAGTCATCCTGTATCTGTGATTGCCCATGCACTTTTAAGAACATCTTCATAGAAAGATAAGTAAAAACTAGCTCTTAAAAACAGGGGGGGGGAACCCCAAGATTCTCAGGAAGTTGAATTCTGTGCCAAGTCCTATCTTCTGTAGTTAATTTTCTGTTCTCCAATCAAATCATAGAATGCACACAACCCTAAGATTTTTCCATCTTCTTCCAAAGATTCAGATTAGTACAGTACTCGTATCTCTTCTGTCTAGCTCATATTTCTTTCTGGCCTTACATCACATCAAAGAAAGAAAGAAGTCCCTTGTTATGGTTCAAACAATGGCTTCCTCCCAGATCTTTCTGCAAGGTTTCCTTTTTCCTGAGATGGAGCTGTTTTGTGATTCTCTATGTGTAGAATCTGAAAAGCAGGCAGGTTTCCGTCATGCATTTCAAGTGCGGAATTGCATGTCCTCGTCACAGAAATTGCCCTGTCTCCTGGCCATTTGCGCTCTGCTGCAGGGGGGCATTTTAGCTCAGATGTTGCCAGCCTGATGGGGGCTATGTCTGCTTCTCTTTCCCTCCGCTCCTCTCAGGATTCGGGGCGCTGCCAGTGTGAGCCTGGATTTGTGGGTCAGGCCTGTGACTTGGCGCTGAGCGAGAACCAAGGAGCCGGCAAGTGGTACAATGTAAGCGCACTGGATTCCAACTTCCGGCCCCGCACGGCTACTGCAGGCACCTTCCTACCCTCCACTGGAGAGCTGTACATCTTTGGAGGTCAGAGGTCATTCTGGGGGGGGAACGAAGGGAGCAGCCCTGGCGATTGGGGGAGTGAGGCACCCTTGTTCCAGACTGACTGAGAGCTAAAACATACCATTAGCGTAGGTCCCGTAAGGAAAGGGGGCAGCCAGGACTGAGGCTCTTGCAGTCGTAGGGAGCAGCGGGTTCAAAGTGCCTTGCCCCAACGGTGTAATCGAATAAGGCAGGCTGAAAGCCCTCATTTCATTTATGTTTGTGTTTATGTATTCATGTTGGAAGATTTGTACCCCACCTTTTGGTAAAGTAGCTCTGAACGTAGCTTGTAGCAAATTTACCATACCGAAAAACTATGCAATAACCCTTCTCCCCTTACAGAGGCCAGGATGACCTTACCTTCACTCCTGTAGTCTCAGGCAACTTGCAATTGGAGGAGAGTGTTTGTTTCCTGGCAAGGAGGAAGGGAGTTTTCTCAGTTGCTCTGGGCGATGGCTGGTATCAGGCTGGTCTTCCCCTTGTTGTGAGGTTCTCTCTCTCTTGCTGAACTTCCTAGCAGCCCTTGGGAAGGAGATAGAGGCTAGAGTTTCTCTTACTTCTACAGTTCCAAGACATTTGCGCTTCCCTCTCTAGGTTTGGACCTCAACACAGCCCTCGGAGACCTGGTCTTCTATAACTTCACCTCTAACATCTGGCAGCAGCGAGTGATCAGCCCCTCCCCAGTAAGTGATCTCTTTTCCCTATTCACTGAAAGGCCACTTTTATACACTACGACTTGAGTGGAACGTATGCCTGAGATGTTTTATGTCTCTGCCTAAAAATATAATGTGTGACCATACCTGTCACACAGGTACACCCCCTGCAAAGCCAGAATTGTCTGCATTTCCCTGTGGATTGTTCACCTGGTGGCAAACCCAGAGTTGCAGCTGTTAAACCTGTGAAGTGACCTGGCCCACTCTGCATTTGCTTTATCCCTCCCCCCTTCCTTGTCCTCTCTCTTTGCAGTCTGCACGTCACTCTCACACTGCTGTGGCCTGGGAGGGCTTCCTCGTTCTTTTTGGGGGCGAGTTGGCAAGTGGCTTTCTTGCCAATGATATCTGGATGTACCTGCCCCGGGAGGGACGCTGGCAGGAGCTGGTGCCCATCAACATCACGTCTCTTCCACCCCCTGGTCTGGCTGGCCATGCGTCGGCAGTGGTGGACGAATGGCTGTATATATTTGGAGGTGAGTTGCGGTTCAGGCATCCTGAACCTATTTATAACTATTTAGGAGCTCCTGCCAACCTAGCAGTTCCAAAGCATGTTAATGCGAGTAGATAAATAGGTACCGCTTGCGGGAAGGTAAACAGCGCTCCGTGTTCCAGCCACATGCTACGCGCTGCGGCAAGGAGAGTCATGCCAGCCACATGACCACGGAGGCGTCTGCGGACAACGCTGGCTCTTCGGCTTTGAAATGGGGATGAGCACCACACCCTAGAGTCGGACACGACTGGACTTAATTGTCAGGGGTCACCTTTACCTTTACCTTATAAATAAATAGTCCTTGTCTTTAAGGTGACATAAGGCTGTTTGTTGTCTCTGCTCAGCCGCCCGTCTGGTTTTGCAGGATGTGTTTGTTTTGCATGAACACGGCCGCTTGGCATGCTTCATTCAGAAGCTCCGTTGTTACAGAGTTGGTATGTTTTTGAGGGGAAGGAGCAGAAAGCAGTATTTGGCCAGGAAGTGTTGCAGATGGTGCAGCCTGGAAAGCGGGCCTGGTTCTCCACTAACGTTTCCCCCTGCTGCCTTTCCGCAGGCCGCACCTCGGTGGATGTCTTCTCTTCACAGATGTACCGCTTCCACCTGAGGGAGTGGCGCTGGGAGTTGGTGATGGCCTCGGGAGGCAAGGCTCCTGCAGCAGCCGGACACTCTATGGTGTTCCACCCCGCATCTCGCACTCTCCTGGTGTATGGTGGACACCGGCCTTCTACTGCCCGGTGAGGGGGGGGGATTGGGAGAGCTGTGGGAAAACCAAATGGTGGGAATTTGAAAGGGAAACGAGAAGAATAGCAGCCCCCTAACTCTTTCCCCTTCGTCCTCAGGTTCAGTGTGCGAGTCAACACCACCGACCTCTTCCATGTGGACCTGCGCTATTGGAGTACATTGCGTGCCAAAGATTCACACCGAGGGCCTCGAGAGCGGGCCTTCCACTCGGCCACGGTCATTGGCAACTACATGGTTGTTTATGGTGAGTGTAGCATCGTCTCAGTATTCCTCTCTCCTTTGCTGGATGGGTGGGAGATGGGACTTTTTTTTTCTTCGCTTTTGCCTGGAATTTAGTAGAAATTCTATATCTATGCTGCACTTTTCCCTCCTCTCCTCTAGGGGGCAATGTGCACATCCATTACCACGAAGAGAAATGCTATGAGGATGAGATCTTCTTCTACCACCTGGGCTGCCATCAGTGGGTCTCCAGCCATGAGCTGGTGCCTCCCATCACCCACGGTAAAGGAATGCCCAGATTCTGGGAAGTGCAATCAGTGGGGTGACTGGGCGGCATTTAACACTCTCTCCATTTGTCCTCACAACCACCCTGTGAGGTAGATCAGGCTGAGAGTGAGTGAGTGGCCTAAGATCACCCGGTGAGTTTCATGGGTGGATGGGGACTTGAACCCTGGGACTCCGTGGCCCTAGTCTAGTGTTTCCCAAATGTTTTTGACCTGTGGCTCCCTTGACCATTGGCGACCTTGACCATTGACCACGGCTCCCCATTACGTTATGTTGATGCCTGCCAATTGGCGTTAAGCTGTTTTCCGAGAGGATTCCGTGGCACTCCGCGGCTCCCCTGGCTGGTATCCGCGGCTCCCCTAGCTGGTATCCGCGGCTCCCCTGGGAGCCATGCCTCCCACTTTGGGAACCACTGGTCCGACATACTAATTGCAGTGCTGCATGGCTCTCCAACGGATTGTCATTGACCTATATTGTCTCTCTCCCCCCATCAGAGCGCGAGGCCAAGGCTCGATCCCAGGCGCGAGGCCGGTATTCCCACGTGGCCACTGTGATGAATGGAAACGTGCTGCTTGTGGCTGGAGGCTATAGTGGAGTGCCGCGGGGCGACCTGTTGGCTTACAAGGTCCCCACCTTTGTCTTCCAAGTGCCATCCCAGATTGTAAGTGACACCCCCTCCCTGTTGTCTGCATCCTCCTAGGCCCACCTCCGCTTGCGCCTAGCAGAACCCCCTCATCATAAGAGCTGACTTGACAGCTGTACCCCAGCCCAACATCCACTAGTTTCATTGGACCCTCAGAAACTATAATGTATACACACTCCTTGTAAAATGACAGAACAGGGAAACTTTACAGACATTTGACACAATCGGATTAGGGCTTGCTAGAGACTTGGAGTGGTTAGCTCCCAGCAGAAAGCAATTGTCCCTCTTTCGGTGTTTCTGTACAACCTTTTGTCTCACTTTACCAAAGCCTTTTGAGTTGGTTTAGGAGGTCTTGCAGCCATCCTGATCGGACCTGTTACTCTTTTGACTGGATCTTGTTGGTGTTTGTGCTCTGCATAGTAAGGGAGCACAGCTCTCTCTTGGCCTGGTTGAGCCATCTGATCTCTCTTTCAGTAACCTCTTGTCCCTTCCTTTTTGCTCTGAATATTTCTTTATTGAAGCTCTACCCCACCTTTCACTGTGGTTTAATGTTTCAGCTGAGGGCTAGGCCAAACGTTTTCCACCATGAACATTTGGCCAAATTGTGGGTGCGTGCGTATACGTACTTCTGCCCCTTCCCCTGTCACCACCTGGAGACTGCCATGTTTTCTTCCCCAGAATATCCTTCAGAGTGATACTGTGTGATAACTTTAGTGACTCTGAGAAAAGTTTGGAAAGTACCGTTGTTTGTGATGTGGCATGAAGAAGATCTACCACTCAAAAGGAAGAAGTCTAAGTAGCTCTTTTGATCCAAGCCATTCAGATGCCACAAAACTCTTAATTGTTTTGCTGCAGCAGATTTAAACATGGCTTTCTGCTAACATGGCTTTTTTTTAATGACCCCAGATAACTAACATAAGTATGTGGGCTGCGAGAGGTTGTTACAGGGGTGTATCTTTTTGTAGAAAAATAAAAGCATTCAAAAGCATCATAAGGGAGATATTTTGTTCTTAAGGGGTTCTCATTCAGTTATGGGGAGGGGGGGGGAGCTGCAGGTCTGTCCACCCCCCTTCTATATGTAGCACTTGTAGGGCAGGCTAACCAAAGCCTGTCTGGATGCTGGACTGATGTAACCTGTCATTGATCCGTCTTTCCCTCTCTGACCCCAGTACCATCTAGATTACTGTTCCATCTACACTGAAAAAAACACATGTGCCAAGGACCCGGAATGTGCCTGGTGTACGAGTGGCTGCCAGAGCACCCAGCCCCACAACGTCGTAAGTAGTCGCCCATGGAGTTGGGGTGCAGAGCCTGTCCAGAGAGGAGTACCCCCTGTTTCCCCTAAAATAAGACCTCCCCCGAAAGTAAGACCTACTGCCATTTTTGCAAGATTTTTGCTGGCACTCATAAATATAAGACCTTCCTGAAAGTAAGACCTAGCTAGGATAATCAGCCAGACAGACGTGACCCACCCACCCCCGGCATCCCCTCCGGCACTTACTTTGACCGATTTAAGCTTCATTCTTTTCTGAGGGTGCAAGGCTCTGGAAGACCTGCACTTGAGTCCTCCACCATAGAGACAACGTGCTAGAGAGACTCTGCAAGGTTGCAGCCTCCTTGCAGGCCTTGCTGGCCTCTCTAGCATGTCATCTCTATGGTGGAGGACTCAAGTGCAGGCCTTCCAGGCCTTGAGGAGCCTTGCACCCTTGGGAAAGAATGAAGCTTTAATTGGTTAAAGTAAGTGCCGGGGGGGGGGGGGGGGCACCACAGGTTGGGATAACAAGACCTCCCTGAAAATAAGACATACTGCATTTTTGGAGCCAAAATTAATATAAGACACTGTCTTATTTTCGGGGAAACAGGTAGTTGCCACTAGGGTTTTGTATCCAAAGGTTCTTGTTAGCAATTTAAAGCAGTGGTTCTCAAACCTTTTAGGAACCGGGACCCACTTTATAAAATGACACCCTTTTGGGACCAACCTACCTTTACGAGATCTAGAAAAAAATAATATATTTATTTATTTACAAATAATGTTTTATTTATTTGCAAAAAAACCTCAATCCATTTCTCGTAATGAGGTAGCCCTAATGAATAGCCTCAAGGCTTGAGGGGCTCAGTTACGTGACACAGCCTTCACCTTCCCCCACTACCTGTCATTAACAGACTTGGGGGGGGGGAAACACCAGAAAAAAGACGCTCAAACATTTATCTCCCTATATTTGCACGAGCTTGCAAACTGCAGGAGCTCAGTTCTTTCCAGGGCAATTAGCAGCTACCTGTTTTTTGAGGCATTTGGGTTGTATCTGTCGTGTAGATAAACTTACTGGGGTGCCAACCTCTGTCTCTCTTGTTTTTTTTAACTCCTAGTGCTGTTCTTTGATTCATGTATTTATTTGCTGGCATGGAATATATCCGACCTTGGTTGCAGGGCATCGTGCATCTTGAGCGTCGGAAGCTCAAGATTCCGGGGTTCTATTTCCATGAGACATAGCAGGGACCTGTATTCAATCCTGCATCCTGATCAGTATCTTTTTTTCTTCTTAGTGCCCCAATACTGGCTGCCTGGGCTTGGCCCGCCTTTTGGTTGACTGTCAGTCATGCCTGGCGTTTGGTGGCACTAGTGCTTCTCTGCCCCGTGCCCCGGGACCCTTTGGCTGGTGTGTGCAAAATGAGACCTGCATGCCTCTCTCAGGTAAGTGAGCCAAACCAGACCGTCCTGCCTGTTGCCACAAGGCCACATTTGAAACTTTTTTTTTGCTGGCATGGCAGACGTCCTGTCTTAGCCACAAGCTACTGTAGGAGCCGATTGAATGCAGGGGCTGGGGCTGGGAGTGGCTGTCCCCAAGTCCTGACCTGACATTGTTCTCAGCCCAAGGCCCCTGTTGTCTATTCCCTGAGCTGGGGACTAGAAGCAGAATTGCAGGCATGAGCTGGAATCTGAAGTGGTGTGAACAGGAGGCACAACGCTGGTGAACAGTCCAGGCTCTTCACAGCCCTGCCCAGCCCAGGGGTTTCATTCTGCCAGTGGCTGGTGTTGCACATCCCTGTTCCAGTCTGTATTTGCACACAGCTCGAGAACCCTGAAGACACATAGTCTCAAGTAACTTAACAGCACAATCTGACTTAACTTTTGTGCCGGTTTAACCAGCAGCGCAGCAAGAATGGGAGGCCCCAGAACGGAAAAGGGATTCAAATCCCCTCCAAAAGAGGAATTCAAAGGGGATTTGAATCCCTTTTCCATTCTGGGGCCTCCCGTTCTTGCTGCGCCGCTGGTTAAACCGGCACAAAAGTTAAGTCGGATTGCGCTGTAAGAAACCCATGTTTTCTGTGAAGCTTTTGGCCCGTTCTCCACTCCCCATTCTGTACTGTAAACCCAGCAACATGTACAGGAAATAATCAAATCTTCTTTGCCAATGTATTCCTCCTTCCACTTCCCGTCGATTCCCTTCATCTGTTGTCTCCCTTGTATCTATTTCCCTTTTAGATTGTGATCCCCTTGGGACCGTCTTACTCTTTATAAAGCGCCAAATACAGAGATGTCACTGTATAAATATATACAGGAAAAATAAATTGCAGCCTCAGACTGTGAGAGTTCCCAGCACAATCCCTGGAAACCCCAACAACTGTCAATATCCATGGGGGATGTGAATCCGGCTTGGACCCCTTTGGCCCTCCCTGTGTTGCCCCTTTTCTTGCCAGGAGAAATAGTCTTCCTGGAAAGTGCGACATCCTCCCATCTAACTGAACCTGCAGGTCCCTGAGCATGTCTGAACCAGCCTTTGCCTCGGAAATGACCCCATCTCTTCTTCATCCCCAGAGCAGGGCAGGTGCCAGGTGGGGAAGATCTCGGGAACATATGGCTGGTGGGGACCACAGTCCTTTTTCGTAACTTCCTTGGCACAATGTCAACGTGAGAACTTCCTTCCTGGCCTTCATCTTATCACCTATCAGCAGCCCCGCAATGATTCCCAGCCAGATAAGGTAAGGGGCTGGGGGGCAGTGTTTCCCAAACTTTTTCGACCTGCGGCTCCCTTGACCATTGGCGACCATCGGCTGCGGCTCCCTATGACATGTTGACGCCTGCCACTCCGCGGCTCCCCTGGCTGGTATCCGCAACTCCCCTGGCTGGTATCCGCAACTCCCCTGGCTGGTATCCGCGGCTCCCCTGGGAGCCATGCATCCCACTTTGGGAACCACTGGTCTGACATACTAACTGCAGTGCTGCATAGCTCTCCAACGGATTGTCATTGACTGCTGCCTGACCTCTAATGATTTCTGGGTCACACTTGCTCTGTGTGGCTAAGAAACTCTGCTGCATACGGCCTTTGCCTTGCTCCCCCTTCAGCACTACGGGAGTCAGGCCCGATGCATATGTGTGTCCCTTCCGTAGGTCTCCATCGTCCGCAGCACCACAATTACCCTGAGCCCCAGCACCGAGATGGATGTCTCGCTGGTCTACAAGGGATTCATTCACCCGCTGTCTAACCACCATGGCTCTGCTGAGGATATCTCCATTTGGGCACGCATCCAGCGCCTCTTCGTGATTGCCAAGCTGGCCCGGGCCCCTGGCGCATCTGAGCTGGTAAGGGGAGGGGGAGGAGGAATGCGTTCCGCTTGCTCCATTGGATGTAGCGCTATTGTGAAGGTTGGAACTTTATAGCAGGAGGTGCGGGAGCTGCGATGTCGGAGCGGGGGTCCGGCGGTCCAAGTACCACCAGCAGTCGGCCGAAGTACCACTGGTTGAGAAACCCTAACCTGCTTGAAAGAAGTTGGGGAACATTTTGATATCGTAAGGGTTGCACTCTGGCTAGAGACCACTCCAGTCTTGCAAACCGTAAAGCTCCTGTGTTAATTAAAACAATTGGGCATCACAGATCATGGCAATTCACAAACCTGTGAATGCAAAATGATAGGAGTTAACAGCTCAAGTTTAACAGCACCAGTTGGTCGCTAGTGCACCTGGCCGAGTTCTGTCTCGTGCCAAAAGGTCAGACCGCAGACTGCCAATTCTGTTTCAACTGCGCAGGCGGTCAGGCAAGTGGCTGTTTATAATGCTGGCCTTCTCGCTAGCTTCCCTGGCCTCACGCAGCCCCAAACAGCATGGCCTTCCCCTTCCTCTTCCTCTCCCGCCTTCTCTTTCAGGAGGAGGTGGGCCGCTGGGCGGTGCAGCAAGAAAAAGAGAAGCGGTTGCTCCAGCGCGCTGGGACTGAGCGCCTCTTCCCCAGCACCGAGAGGGGAAAGAAGTACATGGTGGTGGTCGAAGGCTACCTCAATAACTCTGGGAACGGACAGACGAGCGAGCTGACCCTCACGTGGGACCGTACAGGCGTGCCAGGGGGCAGCGTGAGTGCATTGGCCTCTCTCGGGCGACGGCTGGAGCCTTGTCATTGCAGAGCCCACTTTCTCAGTCGCCTCTGACCCCCACTGCATGTGTGGCACAGGCCACTGTAGCTGACAAGGAAGGGGGGCATACAGCAGTCCTGCCTGGGGGGTTGTTGTCTGGCCTTGACCAGAACCTGCTCCAAATCATCAGGTGCTGAGACAAGGAGCTGGCCCAGGCTGGAGAAATAATATTGGGTCCGAGGGGCCAGAGATGGGGGCGTTTATTTAAGTCCTGGAACAAGTGGCCCAGCTCTGGCATGGGCTCTCCTGCCCTGGCTGGTTCCTCTCCTTCTGTCAAGAGCCTGGCTGTTGCTTGAGGTCAGGTTTATTAAACAGGTCTATAGACTCTGATAGAGTCACGGTGGCTTAGTGGTTAAGATGCTGAACTGCAGACCGGGTGGTAGGCAGGACAGCAGTTTGAGACCCGAGTGCCGCGTGATGGTGTGAGTTACCGTCTTCGGCTCCAGCTCCTGCCAACCTAGCAGTTCGAAAGCAAGAAATTGCAAGTAGATTAATAGGCCTTGGCGGGAAGGTAACAGCGTTCCGTGCGCCTCGGCATTGAGTCATGCCGGCCACATGACCATGGAAGCGTCTTCGGACAATGCTAGCTCTTCAGCTTTGAAAACGGAGATGAGCACCGCCCCTAGAGTCGGACACGACTGGCTTTTGAGCGAGGGGAACCTTTACCTTTATATAGACTGAAGATTGATGGGGCTTCACTGATGATGGTATACCACACACACGGAATAATCCCTCTCAGCGGGCATTCTCGGAAGCTGCATTTTCATTTTTTTTAAAAGGTAGAATTGGTGGAGGGGCCGACTGTGTCCTATGAGCATTGTAGGAATACTGAAAACTTTTAATCCAGAGGAGCAGGGTGAGGGGGGTGGGGAACATGGTGGTGTTTGATTCTGGGGCACCCTCATTTTTGAGACTCTCCCCTTTGCTTTCCCTGTGTAGGAGATCTCCTACTTCTTCTTGGAGCCCTATCGCTCAGAGCTGTGCAGCACCTACCACTCCTGCTTGGCTTGCCTGGCTGACCAGGGCTGTGGCTGGTGCCCACTCAGCGCCACCTGCCACCGACGCCTGGCACAGAAGGACGACGCTGGGGCCTGCGGCGCTGGCAGCGTGCGCCTCATCCTGGTCCCCAATAACTGTGTGCTGTGTGAGGATTACCGCGACTGCCACGCCTGCAGCAAGGTGGGGGACTCTGGCCCTCTTCAGGCCTTACTGCAGCACGTGCAGGAAGGCCGCCTGAGCACGACGCCAGCTCTCTTTTGACGCGCCTGCCTTCTTCTCTGACCCAGGACCCGTTCTGTGAGTGGCAAGTGAACACCAGCAAAAAGGGGGACTTCCTCTGCAGTCGCCGAGGCCGCCTTCCCAGTGCTATTCGCGCTCCGGAGGAATGCCCCAAACTCTGCAATCAGTGAGTGGCCTGGGAGAGGGTGGTGGTGGTGGTGGTGGTGGTGGTTGTGATGAAAAGGAACGTGTGCCAGAAATCACTCCGTGGTCCAACCGTTACGAAGTGGGTTGGATGAGAGCCAGGTCCTCACGCCATGGACAATCCATCCTTGGGATCTTGTGCTCACCTGGGGCTGAGAGAGGGATGTGGACCGTAACAAGGGTGGAGCCTGAGGGGCAGCCGCTCCAGGCACAGTGCCAGGGGGACGCAACCCTCAGGCTCCACCATTTGCCTGCTGTCTTCTCGCACCACCCCCTCTCCGCACGATCGTGCAGAGAAGGTGCGGAGGCAGCAGGCAATCGGCAGCTGTCTTGTTTGCTGCTGATAGCGCCCGGACCAGGAAGTGACGTCACGTGTCATCACTTCCAGGGCGCAGCATGCTCCCGTGCTCCAGGCGGCATGGGAGCTTGTTATGCTCCTCCTCCCAGGGCAAGAGGCACAGATCAGGTAGGGCAAGCTGGAAGTATGTGGTGAGTCCTCTGGTCACTCAGGCCAAGAGACTGACCCTGGATGCTTCGGGAGATGGTCGCTTGGCGGCTCTTGGCCAGTGAGGAGGAGCCCTGACTCTGTCGTCTCCCCCGCCTTTTCCTGTTTTTGACTGGCTCAGCCTTGGCCTCTGGAACCCTGATTCAAGACTGAGGATCTGAATGGGGAAGGTGGGAGAACGAGGTGTTTCTGGTACAGAGCACCCTTCATGCTGCTTTTCGTCCTCCGCTCCAGGCACACCACGTGTTCCGAGTGCCTCTCCAACTCCAGCCAGTGCGCGTGGTGCCAGTCGACGCGCAGCTGCTTCCTCTTTGCCGCCTACCTGGCCAAGTACCCCTACGGGGACTGCCGTGGGTGGTATGACAGGTACGTTGTATGTGAGGAGTGGTCCAGCAGAACCTTGACTGGGGAGTATGGGAGGAATAGGAAGACACATCCTCTGGTCCCAGAAGCTCTTTGTAGTTATTTGTTACTTGTAGATCTTAAAATTGCTTCTACATTCTGTGTGGTATCCCGTGCATGCAGATTTGCAGGAGCAGCTGACTGTCCTCTCTTTCTCTCCCTGCCTGGTGCCTCAGTGTTCATTCTGTGCCCCAGTGCCTGGACTGCACTCGGTTCAACACCTGCCGGGGCTGTTTGCAGAACTTTGAATGCGGTTGGTGTGGCAACTCGGACAACCCTACCCTGGGCAGGTGAGACTGGTGTTTGAGGTAATGCTTCTTCTTCCTCATTCTGCCAACAGGGCATCAGCCTGGTTTTGTAGGGTCCCAGCTGGCTCACGGGGGCGGGGAGGGTTATGTATGGAAGTGACTAGCCCTCATGGTTTTGCAATTATTTAAGGAAGATTTCAACCTCCTGGGCAAAGCCGTGCTGGGCGGGTTGTCAACTCCTTTTCTAACATAGGCTCCTTTTTCTTTAACAGCTTTCCTGACAGAGAAGAATTCAACAGGTGCTGCGCTCCCCATTAATTAGAGCTTTATCAATGGGAAAAGCAACACCTGTTGAATTTCTAGGTCACACAGTTGTTACAGCTGAGAAGCCTTTGATAGGAAAGGAGTTGGCAACCTGGGGACTCTTGTGAGATGAATGAGTGTTGTCTCCCTTCCTCTGCAGATGCCTTCCTGGGGATTTCTCAGGCCTCAGCACCTTCCTGAACTGCTCCGTGGCGCTCTGGGAGTCGCATGGGCTACTCCCCACCCATCCTGCCCAGTGGTCTTACGGGCAGTGCCCAGATGTGGATGAGTGCCGCCTGGGCCTGGCCAATTGCCACCCTTTTGCCAGCTGCAAGAATACGCCAGACTCCTTTGAGTGCCACTGTAACCGAGGCTACGCAGGCGACGGTGTGGCCTACTGCAACCAGACGTGAGTAGGGAGGCGGCGGTGCGTTCGCTTCTCGGTATAGCAGGCAAAACGCTTTCAGCCGTTCCTTGGGGCTTGTCAGCTGTCAGAATCCGAGACTAGTGACAAACATGCAAGAGACTGCGACGTGTCACAGAAATGGTGGTGCACCCAGAGAATTTTGCAGCTCTCTTGTCCAAAACAGCAGGTCCAGTTTGGCTGCTGTTTCTCTGGTAACCCAGTCTGCTGGGCAAGGCGCTGTAGGAAGGCACCTTTGCGCAAGCGTCTGCCCGTCACAGGTTCAATACCCCCTCCAGGCTACTTTGTGTGAGGGCTGCATGTGCCATGGTGCATGCGCCATGCTACCTGTGTGAACTTCAAGAGAGTTCTATGAGAATTAATTGGCTGCTTAGCTCTCTTGGTGCTCTGATTCCTTCCCACTTCCAGGGCCTGTTCTTCTGCCGAATGTAGCACTCCCAAGTGGGCTCCTACCCTATACCTTACAAATATCTCTAGAACAGGCTTACATTTTACGTAAAGGCCTGCAAACTGGTAGATTAAGCAGCAAGAACTGTAGTTGTGAGGGCCAGTTTTAATCAGTGGAACCGAGAGCTAAGGACATGCCTTGTTTGTTGTTATTTTTAGGCTTTTGTGGCTCTGGCGTGTTACTATTGTAGGGAAGGAAAAAAAAATGAAAAATGGCCTTTTCTCCTCACAATGAGTGGTAGCGTTTGTTTATTGAATTGTAAGTCGCCTCATGTTTCCTTCGGTCTCTCAAAAAATGGATCGAGGTTTTGGAAATTGGTTGATTTAAATTTAATCAATGGATTTGTGGTTTAAATTGAATATATGGATCACCTGCCTTTTATAACGAATCAATCGACTAAAAATTATTTCATCGGTTGGTAGTAGCACTGGTGTTGGGTGACCACAGGCTCCTAGGCCCAGGAGAGAGGCGTGTGTGTGTGTGGTTGGGCATGATGGCGTTACCATGACAACGGGCCTAGTTGAGTTCTGGCCCTGTGGCTAACAACTGTGTGTCCCCTCTCTTTCTTTTTCCCCCTCTGTCCTTCAGCTGCTATGATGAATGTGCACATGGAGAGTGTAGCGGGGCCCCCAACTTCACCTGTGTATGTGACTTAGGCTGGACCTCTGACCCGGCAGCCACCAATGGAAGCGCTGGGGGGGTACAGTGCAACATGGACTGCGGGTGCCATTTCCACAGCAGCTGCTCAGCCAGGGGACCCGGGGTTTGTGACGAGTGCCAGAGTGAGTCAAGTCGTTCCTTTCCCCCCCTCCCCTTCAATTCCCTGTCTGCATTTCTGTCACGCTTCTCTTTCTCTCTGCACACAGACTGGACGTATGGTGACCGCTGCCATCTTTGCCGGCCGGGCAGCTACGGAAACGCCACACAGCAGGGCGGCTGCCGGGAGTGCGCCTGCAATGGACACGGCCTGGAGGAGATGGGCTATTGCCACGGTTCCACAGGAGCCTGTTACTGTGCCGCACCCACCGAGGGGCTGCACTGTGAGCGTTGTGCCCCTGGGTACTATGGCGACCCCAGGTGAGAGGACTGGTCACTGCAGCTGGGATTATGCATCCCTGAATTATTGAAATACTTCTTCACACGGACCTTAGGCGTAAGAAAATATTTCTTCTCCCAGCGTGTAATTCATCTGTGGAACTCCTTGCCACAGGATGTGGTGAGGGCACCTGAAGGCCTAGATGCCTTTAAAAGGGGTTTGGACAGATTCATGGAGGAAAAGACCATCACAGGTGACAAGCCATAAGAAACCTCCTGGCTTTAGAAGTAGGTTTTCTCTGTGCCAGGTGCAAGGGAGTGGCAGCAGGAAACAGGTTATCTTGTTGGCTGTGTGCTCTCGGAGGCATCTGGTGGGGCCACTGTGAGATACAGGAAGCTGGACGAGAGGGGCCTTTGGCCTGATCCAGCAGGGCTCTTCTGATGTTCTTATGTATTTGAATATATTCAGGGATGTCCCTGGTTTTTAGACTGAGCTGCTGAAACCAACCTGGGAAGGGTGGGTCTGTCAAAGGCTAATTGTCATAAGTGCTAAATGAAACCTCCAGGTTCAGAGCCCCCCCCCCCAAAAGCGTGGTGTTCCTTGTTGCACCCCTTATTTCAAATTCCTTTGCCACTGATTGCCCCCAGGCCAGTGCTACATGTTTGTCTCAACAAGAGGCTGCCATTGGAAATGACATCCTTGTGTCAAGTTCTCTCCCTCACCTGAGTGTAATGTTTGGGATGACGTATCCCCCCCCCCTTGTCACAATGACATCACGCAAGTTTCCCTGCCCCCGCTCCAGATGGTTGGCTTACCACTGAAGGGGGGGGGGAGAAGCTTGCAACATGATGACATCGCAAAAAGGGTAAATGATTCTAAATGTTGCAGAGGAGGAAAAGAGGATTTCTGCATAATTTATACAGGTTGCAGAATCAAACTGTTCTCGATACAGAATTTGTATTACAGAATTTCGTTTTGATTTTAAGTGCCAGGTTGGATACAGTTGGGCAGGGGCAATGCCGTAAAGATGTGTTTTTGGACAGTGGGGGAAGTATCATGGCTGTATAATGTCCAATTTGGCCTTCTGTTGATTTTTTCCCCCTGCAGAAATGAAGGCATTTGCTACCAAGAGTGTGTGGGCCGCTCCTTGCTCACCAACCTCTTTTCCTCTTCGTCACTGAGCTCTCAGCGGGCTGGGGGCCCCCCTCCAGGTGGGCTTTCTTATTGCGTCTGGGTATTGTCCACCAGCGATGACATGCAGTCCTGTCGGCCTGAGCAGACCTGCCCGACGATCACCCTCACTATCCAGCCTGATACGCTCTGCATGGTGAGTAGGGGGGAAGAGGAAGAGTAGGCAGGCTTATGACGATAGGCAAGCGATAGCCAAAGGCAGTAGCTTTGCCATCTGGAATACTGTAAGCCATTGTTTATGGTGTCAGAAAAGGCATGACTTAAGGTTTCAGTGCTGGCATGAGATTTTGCAATCCTTTGTTTAAAAGCATGTTTCTGGTTGTCCTGGTTGTGGAACGTAGCCTAGAAATGTGAAGGCAGTTTTTTTTTTCTGTTACAAAGCAGCTAGGCCTGGGAGAGTAGGGATGGGCTTCTTTTCCTCCAACCCTTGACCCCACCCCACCCCCATTCTTTCATGCCTGACAATGATCCTTCTTGTTCCTCGGGGGGGGGCTTACACAGATTAGGTGCTGGAGTCCAGGAACCGACATCCCCCCCCCCCACTTCTTTGTTACACTGACACTTTACAGTGTTGTGCTGGCTACAGAAGATGTGTCTCGCATGCAAGACTTTGAACCGTTACCAGCTCTTCCTCTCAATCCCATCTGGGGACTGTCTCACTAGAGTGGGCAGACAGGATTCCTTGGGCCTGGAACGTCTTGGGGAGATTCCCTGGCTTGTGGCTGTTCCAGCTGCGATTTTCCTCCTCCTTTGACAGCTCGCCCACAGGCTCTGGCCTCAGACTGCGTGTGTGGCAGCTTTTGTTTCCCTCCGCCTGTTAAGGAATTGGACCAGCAGGCTTAAACAGCAAGTGTTTTGAAATTCCAAACAAAAATCTTCAGTGGCTGACTGCCTTCCTACTGTGACTTGCCGGTTTAGGGGAAGAAGGGGCAGGAAAAGCCAGCCCACGGTTTGCTTTGATGGTGCTCTATCACTGCCTGGTTGCCTTGGAACTAGGCAAGATCCAAACGAGGAGAGGGCAGTCATTCTTCCATTGGTCCATGTCCCCAAGCGTGGTTTAAGGGCACAGGATGCGGCCACTTTACTGAAGCTAAGCAGGCCTCGATCTGGTTAGTGCCTGAATGGGAGGCTGCTTAGGAGCCCTGTGTACACCTGAGCTACATGAAGGAAGAAAGACCGAATAGAAACATGATGAAATAAATAAAGGCTGTGACACACCAAACGCGTTGGGGTGTGTTGCATCCAGCGGCGTCCATGTGCGGCTCAGAAGTGCCGGTGTCTCCGACCGGAACGCACAGAAAGGTCGGAGAGCTGTGTTCCGGTGTGTGCTAAATCGAACCATGCTCGACTTTGACACATTCAGCCAATCGGAGACAGTATTTGGAACTGTGGGGGCGGGACACAGAGCAGCACAGTAACCAATCAGAATCGAGTCTGAAAAGACTCGATTCTGATTGGCTAACAGGGAGCTCTGGGGGGGCAGGGATTTCCTCTCCGGTGTCCGTCAGTGTAAACAGGCTGCGTCTTGGTGTGGCGCAGCACGTTCGTTGTTCTCATGCTGCAGCCAGACGCAACGCGCCCCGACGTGTTCGGTGTGTCACAGCCTTCAAGCTAGTTGCACAAGCCTTGCCTTTTGGAGCAGTAGGAGGAGTAACCCACGCCAGGGTATCATCTACCCACCGATGAAGATTGAGAGTCTTTTTTCCCCCACAAAAGCATGGTGCTGCACCCTTCGCCAGTAACTCACACTCTCCCCCCTGTGCTGTCTTCCCAGAATAACTACGTCTATGCCTTTGATGGCCTGCCTGACTTCCTGGACACGGGCCTGATCCAGTTGGACCGCACTCTGATTGGGGCGTTCTGCGGGCAGGGCTCTCCCCACCCTATCACTGTGGAGGCTGTATCAGGTAAGAAGGGGAAGGAAGCTAAAGAAGAAGGGAAAGATAAAAGAGTCTTGATGGGCGATGAGGAGAACTTAATTGATGGCCTTGTTCAGTTGGATCCGTGGTCCATTCACGACAGCATTCTGGCTCGTGCCTTTTGTCCTTTTAAAAAGTCATGTACATATGTATCACATCTCTGTGCAGTCTTTCCTCCAGATTGTGTGCGTGCGTGCAAGGGCAGGGCTCAATTTTTATTTATTTATTTGATTTTTAATCACAGTAAAACGCAGGAATAACACACCACCGAAACATAGTGATAACAGGTCATCCAGGAACCACTGAGACGTTTCTGCACAATCTCAGATGTTTCCTGGAAGAAAACAGTTTGAAACCCCCCTGCTCCTCCCCAACCCAGTGAAAAATTTCCCCAACCCAGTGAAAAACGGTTTTTTTTTTTACATTTTTTTTCTTTTTCTGGAGATAGAAAGCCGTTTTCCTCAGGGGTCCTACTCTGGTTCTCTCCTTTCGCATCCTTGCAGGTCTTCTGGTGATTTACTACGAGGCCAATTCCAGCGAGGCTTCGGGCTTCAACGCCACCTACACTGTGCACCGCTGCCGGCCCAGCTGCCAGGCCAGCCAGGAGTGCCAGGACGGGCGCTGTGTCTGCAAGCCCAGCTACACGGGGCCCAGCTGCCAGTTCCAGATCTGCCCGGCCAACTGCTCTGCCCACGCCGGGCAAGGGGTCTGCAACAGGGTGAGCAGGAAGAGGCAGGGAATAAGTACAGGGACACCAGCGAGCCATTGGGCTTTGCTGCGGGAGGCGAGGAGACCTTTGAGAGCTTTTGACTGACCAGATCAGGGTGATTGACAATGCAGAGCCAGTCCTGCTTCCTGTGATGTGTATGACGACTCTGATTTGCCTTCCTGTTTCTTTCCGCCCTGTTTTGCTCCCCCCCCCCCCCCCCCAGAGCCTGGGCCTGTGTGTCTGCAGTGAGAAGTTTGCCGGTGCAGACTGCTCCATCCTGTTAGACGCTGGCAAGATCGTCTGGGAGACCTTGATTGACACCCAGCTGACTGCTGTGAGTGACATGCCTCCAGCTCTTATCCTCCTTCCTCTGCAAGCTCCTTTTGAGAAGGGAGTGGTCGTCTTCTGGTGGGATCTAGAAGGTCTTTGCCTTTGTCAGCCGTTATCCAGATTGCTTTGATAAGCTTCTGAATAAAGTGGTTGTACAACTTCTGCAAGGCCAGCGGGTGGCGCAGTGGGTTAAACCGCTGAACCATGAGCTGTCGATGGAAAGGTCGGCAGTTCGAATCCGCAACGGGGTGAGCTCTCGTTGCTTGGCCAGCTCCTGCCAACCTAGCAGCTCCAAAGCATGTCAATGCGAGTAGATAAATAGGTACCGCTTGCGGGAAGGTAAACAGCGCTACGTGTTCCAGCCGCATGCTACGCGCTGCAGCAAGGAGAGTCACGCCGGCCACATGACCACGGAGGCGTCTTCGGACAATGCTGGCTCTTTGGCTTTGAAATGGGGATGAGCACCACACCCTAGAGTCGGACACGACTGGACTTAATTGTCAGGGGTCACCTTTACCTTTACCTTATAAATAAATAGCAGACCAAGCACAGAAAGCTTTTTCAAGTGAAACGTTGTTGTCCTTTATCTCAGTGTTTTGAAATGGTTTTTTCTGTTTTTAATCGGGATTTAGTCATTGAATTCTGCTATCGTTTTCCATGTCATCGGTGGCCCAGAGGGCACTTTGAGGACGTGATTGCATAAGTTATGCACACCTGCCTTCATAAGTCACTCAAGGGTGTGCTTCAGTGTGCAATGCCAGCCTTGCAAATCTCCCTGGTGTGGGCTACTAGAATGCTGCTGTTGGCACATCTACCCAGATTGCCCTCTGCCCCTGAGTGCCTCCTTGCTGGTCTGACCAGTTCATGGTTGGTTTGGGTGCAGGAAGGCCCAGGACACGGGGGATGCTCTGGGGTAGACCCACTCGCAAGAGAATGCTGGCCCAGAATGCTGGGATAAGAACATCAGAAGAGCCTTGCTGGATCAGGCCAAAGGCCCATCTAGTCCAGCTTCCTGTATCTCACAGTGGCCCCACTAGATGTCTCCGAGAGCACACAGCCAACAAGATAACCTGTTTCCAGTTGTCACTCCCTTGCACCTGGCACAGAGAAAACCTACTTCTAAAGTCAGGAGGTTGCTTCATGGCTTGTCACCTGTGATGGTCTTTTCCTCCATGAATCTACCCAACCCCCTTTTAAAGGCATCTAGGCCAGGTGCCATCACATCCTGTGGCAATGAGTTCCACAGATGAATTACACGCTGGGTAAAGAAATATTTTCTTTTGTCCGTTCTAACTCTCCCTCCACTCAATTCTATGACTCTAACCATCATTTGCACCTGTATTTCTAGGACACAGCCAGCCGGTTCCTTCACCGTCTGGGCCACACGATGGTAGAGGGGCCGGACACCACGCTTTGGATGTTTGGGGGCATGTCGCTGCGAGAGGGAATGCTGGGTAACGTGTACAGGTAAATGATGCTCCCCTGCACCTCCGCATTTCCAACATGCCAGTAGAGGGCGATGTGGGAGAAGGAGCCATAACTCCAGTGGGAGAGCACACACTTTGCATGCAGAAGTTCCCGGGTTGTGGAAATGTGATGTCGCCAAGTAAGGCTGGGGTAGAGCTTTGCCTGAAGAACCACGGCCTGTCATCGTGGACTAATACTGAGCTAGACGGATCAACAGCCTGATGTGATTTCGGGCCCCTTCGTACGTTCTCCCCACAGATACTCCATCGCTGAGCGTCGCTGGACCCAGATGCTGGCAGGGACAGAAGACAGAGGCCCAGGGCCCAATCCCCGCTACTTCCATGCAGCCGCCTACGTTCCCTCCTGCAAGGCCATGTACATGCTTGGTGGGCTGACCGCGGACGGGGTGGCCAACGATTTCTGGTTGCTCAACCTCACCACCTTGCAGTGGAGGCTTGTGCAGGTAACGGCCTCGCTTAACCTTGTGGGCCACTGACGGGTTCCTGTGAGTAAATGCAAGAACTGGAGACCGCAGGTCCATCAAATCCATCTTTTTGTTTCCAACACCCACCAGTTGGAGGCTTCGGGAAAGCTCCCAAGCTCCTTTTATTTCTCCCCAGCATCTGGTACTCGGAAAAAAGCTGCCTCTAAATGTGACTCTCGTGGCTAATTTAACTAATAGCTGTTGAGTTCTAGTTTGGTCACTGAGATCCAGTATTCAGAGAGGAGGAGGAAAAATGATCTCCCCATGCTGCTCATAATGTTATAAAGCTCTGTTAACATTCCTTCTCCCTCTTTCAGTTGTTTTTTCCCCTGCTGTTGTTGTGGCTCTAATGATTAAGGGTAAATGCAGACATCTGCTGCTTATATGCCACAGGGTGCAGGTGTAGCCGCTCAGTAAGTTGACGGTTTGTGTCACCCTGCTAAGCACTGAGGAATACTTACGCGTAATTGCACTGCCACACTCGATCAGGAATCTGGGGATGTCGGTAATAGGTTTTTGCTTAAGCAATGACTGCTGTGACTACTTAAGGAGTAAGCAGGCAAGGGAATGTTCTAGAGTTGACTACCTCCCCCCCCCCGCCCGGAAATATGCTGGGATGAATCTAACCTTCATGTGCACCCGTATTTCCAGAAAGTAGCAAGCTTGAGTTTTTTCCCCCCACTTTTGGGCCACTCTGTGGTCTGCTCACCCCAAACCAACCTAGCTGGGAGGCCCAAATTCTACCAGTGTCATTGCAAATGAATGCAACACCGGGGGGGGGGGGGGGAGGCGAGAGCACTGTCCGTTGGCTCAGCTCCTGAAACATTTTGGGTTCTGACAGACATCCCTTTGTTTTCCTGACCACTCCAGGATCCCCTTGTTCCAGCCGTGGCAGGACACACTCTCACGGCCCGACGTGGCTCTTCCTTGCTCCTCATCGGCGGCTACTCCCCTGAGAACGGATTCAACAAAAAACTGCTGGAATATAATGTGGCGTCCGAGAGTTGGCATGCCGGAAACCAGGCTGGAACACCCCCAACAGGTATAGGCTGTAAGGGGCTCTAGGCAGGTGACTATAGAACCAGAATGCATGTTGGAAGAAACCTTGTGGTAGAGGGGGACACTCTTGCAAGAGTAGGGTTTTCCAGCCATCTCTTAAAAGTTTCCTGGAAAGGTGACAACCCACCCCCACCCCCCCGCCACCTCATCAATTCCTTGGACCACAATTGCAAGGTGTGCAAATTGCAATTGCAAGGAAGCGCTATAAGGAACCACAATGGCAAGGAGAGACAATGACAAAGTAGTGCTATAAGCTTCTGGCAATGCTATAAGCTGCCACCTTCCCATTGTCCAGTAGTGAGGAACTACCAGCCGGGCGAGAGTCCTGTCCGGATTCCACCCATTCCACTCAGCTCAACTGAACAGCAAGTTCCTGTGAGATGGTGACTGTGAGTGTCGCATGACAAAGCGAGACACATTTAAGGAGGTCTCAACATTCTTTTATTAATTTAAGGAGGTCTCGACATTATAATAATAATAATAATCCAGAGGTCTTGTTGGTGATGATACCTGGTAGCATTCAGTCACCATCTGAACACCTTGTTTCAAGAGGTCCGAGGCCTGGTGGTTATTTGATTTTTCTTTTATCTCCTTGTCTTCCCCCACCTTCCGCTTTTTTTAATGGTTCATCTGCTGCGTGACTTGCTATCCTGTATTTTTTAAATGTCTTCTTGCAAAGCACTTTGAGCATGTCGGGAATATGAAATTAAAAAAGAGGGCTACAAGCCTTTCAGATTGTTACTGCCACTGTTGCTGTCCTGCCCAGGTCTGTATGGGCACTCAGCTGTGTACCACGAGGGCACAGATGCCATCTACGTCTTTGGCGGCCACCGCTTCCACGTGGAGATGGTTTCAGCGTCCCCGGAACTCTACAGCCTTTACTACCCAAACCTGACCTGGAGTCTCCTCGCCCCATCTCAGGGGCCAAAGGTAAGAGATGGCCAGGGCAAGGTGGACACTCATGCTTCGTCAGTAGTAAAATAGTAGTTTACTAACCAGGTGGCTTACTAACTTTACTAACTGCAGACCGGAAGGTCGGTAGGATAGCAGTTGGAGACCCGAGTGCTGCGTGACGAGAGCACCCGTCTCCTGTCCCAGCTCCTGCCAACCTAGCAGTTCGAAAGCAAGAAATTGCAAGTAGATAAATAGGTATCGCTGCGGCAGGAAGGTAACAGCGTTCCATTAGTCACGCCGGCCACATGACCACGGAAGCGTCTTTGGACAGCACTGGCTCTTCAGCCTTAGAAACGGAGATGAGCACCGCACCGAGCAAGCATCGGACACGACTGGCTCTTGAGCAGGGGATACCTTTACCTTTAACCAGACTGGGGGCTCCTGGTATGGAATTACCTGAGAGTTTCACAGCGTTTTGCCCGTCTTGGTTCTGCAGTCTCAGAATGCCCTGCAACTTAGAACAAGGTGATTGGTTCCCTGAGCACAAGGTCGTCTGAGCACAATGCAGGAGATCTCTGACTATCTTCCTAGCAAGAGAGAAATGTAGGAGACCCTAACCTGGTCAAAGGGGAAGCTGGCAGTGAAAAGATCAGGCTGAAGGTTCCTTGCACAGAACAGAATGAGGCGGAAGATAGTGAGAGAGGGTGTCGGTATGTCTTTTCTGTCTGCAGTTCTTCAGGTTTCCCTGCAGCCCTTAATGGCACCTATGATGTACTATTCTTTGCCTTGCGTGACAAGACCATCTTTGAGGAGGGGCTCCAGAACACGGTTCTGTCGTTCCTTTGCCCCCGTGTCTTTTTAATCCGCAGGCGTTACTTTGACAGGAGTTTCTGGCAACCTGATCTCAACACATGTTTGCTCAAGTCCCACAGAGTTCAACGAGTCTTTCTTCCTGGCTAATTAGTTTAGGATTGCAGCCTTAATCCCAGCTCTTGCATTTCCTCATTCTGATTCATGGCATTATGCTGACCTGCGTTCGGCACGTGAATTGTGTGTGTTGCTGTTTTAATCGCTGTTCTTGCATCTTAGACTGCGATCCAATTTGAGAGTGTTGATGAGGCCCCTTAGCAGGGGAGAATGGAACGAAATAGATGAATACAGTACTCCCCCCCCATATCCGCTGGGGATATGTTCCAGGCCCATCCGTGGATACTTGAAACCGTGGATAAGAGCAAATACCCCCTCCATGGTTTTCTGAGGGGCCCCCCACCCTGCCTCCCCTGCGGGCAGGCGTTCGTGTGCCCTCCCCCAGCTCTTATTTTTCTTTCAGCAAGCTTTGTTTCTTCCTTAAAACAAACAGAGAAGCAGCCTCCATTGCAGGCAAGTAGAACGAGACTGTCCTAGAGAGGCTCTGTAAGGTTTCTGTTAACCTTGCAGAGCCTCTCTAGGACTTAGTCTCGTTCTACTTGCCTGCAATAAGCAGCCAGAGAGGCTGCTTCTCCTGTTTTGTTTAAGGAAGAAACAAAGCTTACTGGGAAAAAAGTAAAAGCCTGGGGGGGGGGGTCCCCACAATCTGTGGATAACTGAAACCGTGGATAGCGAATCCGTGCATATGGGGGCCCACCTGTACTGTAGATGCTCACGCTGCATTTGCTCTCTTAGAAATGCCTCTCCTCTGCCTGTCTCTTTTCCTTTCCGACAGCCCCTGGCCCACTTCTTCCATGTGGCAGCCGTGCTCAAGGACACCATGGTGGTGATTGGGGGCCGCACAGAGCGTGAGAATTTCACCAACCACCTTTTTTTCTACCAGCTGAACTGCAACACCTGGATCCTCCCTAATAGCACAGGTAAAGGCCAGACTGTGATCCGCCAGAATTTGGTACAGAATTCAGCATCCTGCGCACCTCAGCTTGCAGTTTTTGGGAAACAAATGAATGTTCACATAGATCAATGTGCCTTGGCCCTTCTCAGGACTTGCAGTAGCAGAATACATTATTTCCCCACCAAACGTTCATTCGTAAACCTTTATTAGCATAACATACAAACAAAATACATCAAACAATACCAAACCCACCAAACATTGGGGTGCCCAGGGTGGCTAGCGACCATAAATTGTTTAGAGACAAAACTGTTCCATTTACATTGTACTTACACAAGTTGCAGAATGTTACATCTCCATTGGTTATAGAAATGATTTTCCATTATTGCAGAGCAGACTATTTCCAGGTTTTTCCTTTCTTTGTCTTGTTGACTTGCTTCTGAAAGGATGCCTTTTCGTTCCTTGTTTTGACTGGGCAAGGGCAATCGTGTACCTAAAAGCAGATTTTTCCCTTAAGAAAGCACACACCTCATTGTCTGCTGCTATTCCATTTTTAAAATATATTTTAAAACATTGCTCGAGTTCCTGAGCCATGGACTAGATGTAGGATTTGATCCCAACGTTTCGCTTTCAGCTGTGGAACTCGAGCCATGTTTTAAAATATATTTTAGATTTGCCCAGCCACGAAAACCTTAGTGCAGTGGTTCTCAAACTTTTTAGCAACAGGACCCACTTTTTAAAATGACACTCTATCGGGACCCACCTAGCTTTACGAGATGCTCAAACATTTATCTCCCTATATTTACACAAGCTTGCAAACTGCAGGAGCTCAGCTGTTTGCAAGGTAATAAGCAGCTATCTTGCAAAACTGCAGGAGCTCAACTCTTTGAAGGGCAATTAGCAGCTTTCTGATTTTTGAATAGCCTCAGGGCTTGTGGCAATTACGTATCTGATCTTTCCATCACCTGGGACCCACTAGAAATCAGGTCACGACCCACCAAGTGGGTCCCGACCACCGTTTGAGAAACACTGCCTTATGTTTGTGCTGCCTTATGCCACTGTGTTTGTATTCCATTTTTCTTACCCACCTATTTCCTTCTTCCCTCTTCAGCAGAAGCAGTGGTTGGCGAGCCCATCATGGACTCCATTGCACATGCTGTGGCTGCTGTCGGAGGCCGCATCTACCTCTCGGGGGGCTTCAATGGGGTGGCGCTGGGGCGCATGGCAGCCCTGTCCGTGCCTTCCGACCCCTGCCTCATCTTCTCCAGCCTGGAAGCCTGCAACGGGTCAAGTGCCAGCTGTGTCTGGTGCCGAGCCAGCTGTCTCTCTGCCGATGCTGCCGAGAGGTATGGGTGGAGTCGGAGTCACCATTTTTAGGAAATGGGGACATGCCCTGGTTATCTGGGGGAAGGGTGTGTGTGTGTGTGTGTGTGTGTGTGTGTGAGTGTGTGTTGGGGTAATCACTGATGGGGGGAAGAATAGGTTTTACTTCACAGTTTCAAAGAGCGTCGTCTTAGAGCCTTAGCGTCATCACCAGATCCTCTGAGAAAGATACTCCAATTCTTGCAAAAACTCCCATTTCAACCGAGTTCTTCTTGACTTCCTGCAGGCTGGGCTGTTCCTTTGGGGGGGCCTCCTGCTTCCCCACCCCCAGATCTGCCGAGGAGTGCCGTCGGCTTCGAACCTGTAGCGAGTGCCTTGCTCAGCACCCCCGTGCTATGGGCCACAGCTTGGGTATTCCAGTGAGTAGCAGCCAACTTGGAGATTGGCCGAGTACCCGCCTTGCATGCCAAATGGGACAAGGGAGATGGAAGAATGATTACTGTGTAGCTTTGTAAAGAACCCAAGATCATCAGATCAAACTCCCAGACCCTAATTTCGCCTACAGATCAGCCCCAAGGCAATTCAGACTGCATATGTCTGATGATTTAAATCAACCGAGCCATGGAAGGAGTGGGGAAGAAGGAAAATTCCTAGGTGCCAGCAGGGATGTGGATCGAGTCTCTGACTCCAAGTCTCGAGTCAAGTCCCAAGTCTTTGTCCCCAAGTCCCAAGAGTCTTTGGTTGCGAGTCCCTATCTATTTAATGGGGAAAACGGGTTTAAACCTGAATAAAATTTGACTGATCGTAAAAGGCTCCAAGTCTCGAGTTGAGTCTTTCGAGTCTTTTATAGTCGCCGAGTCATGTCCGAGTCGAGTCATTGACGAGTCAAGTCCGAGTCGAGTCACTGACGCGACTTGAGTTGTAGTCCGAGTCAGTAGACTCCAGTCTACATCATTGGGTGCCAGTAGTTGAATTTTGGACAGCTGAGTCTACCAGGCCCCAAGAAGAAAATGGCTGACTTTTGTTTTCTGCAATCCCCCCCCCCCCAGACCTTACCGCAGTGTAAATGGTGCACCAACTGCCCCGAGGGGGCCTGCATTGGCAGCACCGGCAGCTGCACCTCGGAGAACGACTGCCGGATCAACCAGCGGGAGATCTTTGTAGCCAGCAATTGTTCGGAGATCTCGTGTGAGGCCTCCGACTGCGCCAAGTGCACAGCCTCTGGGAAGTGCATGTGGACGCGGCAGTTCAAGCGCACTGGTGAGGGGCAGGACGGGCTTGGCGGGCTCGGGGAAACGCGGGGATGTTGTTGGGGTGGGGGGAAGGGGAGGCACAGAAGGCAGAAGCTTGGAGAGCACCTGGGAAAAGGGGTGGAGAGGCAAATGAGAGCTTTGGGGCACGGAGGGTCCCGGCAGGGGTGTTTCCCTCACCTGGCCCTTTTGAGTTGGGGGTCTTCTGTCGGTAAAGTGTGGGTCTCTCTACCACTGAGCTGCAGCCCTTTCCCATTCAAGTCAGTGGGGCTTGCCCAGGAGATGTTCCTGGTTGATCATGCTCCAGGTGTCTGCTCTCCCTGTCCTCACGCTCCTCTGCCCTTAATGGTAGGCTTACCATCGTCCCGGAATCGAGGCAGGCTTTGGCCTAGTCCGGGCCCGAGCAGCTCCCAAGAATGCACCGCAGCTGGCCAATGGGCTTCCGGAACTTCCGGTTGATGACGCGACCGAAGCTGGAACCCCCGTAGGCCAGCCGCGGTGCATCCTTGGGAGCTGCTCGGGCCCGGACTAGGCCAAAGCCTGCCTCGATTCCGGGACGATGGTAAGCCTAAATGGCACAAAAAGCCGCCCCCATGGGACAGCCGCTTCACCTTGCTTCCTGTTAGGGCCACCCCTGGGGAAAAGAGAGGATGAATGTTGGCCTTCACTCCTTTCCACCCCAATGCCCAGGTGAGACCCGCCGTATCCTCAGCGTGCAGCCTACGTACGACTGGACCTGCTTCAGCCATTCGCTCCTCAATGTCTCCCCGATGCCCGTGGAGTCCTCCCCGCCGCTCGCCTGTCCCACGCCTTGCCACAACCACAGCACCTGCAGCGAGTGCCTGAGCTCCAAGGGGGCTGACGGGGGCTGGCAGCAATGCGTTTGGAGCATCAGTTTACAGCAGGTAATCCCTGGGCGGGATGGCAGAAAAGCCGGACCAGTGGGCAGTGGGGAAGAGGTTTTCTGCCTTGCGCTATGTAGGCAGGACTCTGTGGCTCCAGGGTGGAATGCCCGGAAACCTGAGCTCTGATTCGTTCTAGTGGTAGCATCGTTCTTGGGTTGGTGCCCTTGGATAGGTTACACCCCCTGCTTGCTCCAATGCGTGGGGCTAATGCAAATGAGTTGCCCCTTGCAGTCACTGCCCTCTGCCAGTTAACAGTTCTGCTCCTCTCTGGGGCAGTTGGGCACTGAGAAGCTCCACTATTGCAGGCAGGCTTTTTTTTTTTTTTGCGTCGCTTAAATCATTCAGATCTGTATAACGAGTTTGCCAGTGCCGACCAGTGGGTCTGATGTGCCCCCTTTTTCCTTTCTTTCCGCAGTGCATGAGCCCCACTTACCTGCCCATGCGCTGTGCGGCTGGGATGTGTGGTCGGGTACTGAGCGGGTCGGAGAGCTGCACCCCGTCCTGCGCGCATTTCCAGCAGTGCGCCCTCTGCATCCAGCAGCCGCGCTGTGGCTGGTGCAGCCTCCGCGGGGAGAACGGCAAAGGGCGCTGCATGGAGGGCGGGAGGAGCGGTCCGCACCACGGTATGTACTGCACAAAGCCTGGGGGCTCTGTGGCATCTTCTCCAGGAGGCATTGAGGGGGGTGGAGAGCAGCAGGGAATAGGCCGTGGCAAGTTGCTAGTCCCTGTTGCAAACTTCATGCCTTAGATCACATATGAATGTATTTGACTGCCACTTTTCTAGTCACCAAAATGAAGCTTTTTTTGTAAAATGTAGCATTCCACACCGCCGGCCACGTTTTGGATGTGAAGGCCTCTTTCTGTGAGGGCAGGAGCCACCTTTTACCCAGGGAATGCCGTGCCAGGAAATGTCTGTGGCTCTGTGCCCTGTAGCGGCTCATTGTCTCCTGTCCTCCTTGCCACCCCTGCAGGGCTGATGATGCAGTCGTGTGGCGTCGAGGCAAACTGGGCCTTCATGTCGTGCCCTCCAGAGAACGAGTGCCTGAACGGGCACCACGACTGCAACGAGACGCAAAATTGCAACGACTTGCCCCATGGCTACAAGTGCACCTGCAAGAACGGCTATACCTTGGACAAGTGAGTGCTGGAGCAGGCGTAGAAGCCGCTGGGAGCTGGCTGTAGGAAGCAAGGAGATCAAATGCATTCACATCTCAGTCACAAGGGCTAGAAACTTGGTTTTTGTTTTTAACAGCAGCTGAAATTCTCAGGAGAGGAGATGCTTTTGGAAATGTTAACCTTTTAAATGACAGGTTTAGTTGTTGCTTCATCGGGCAACAACCGTTTGGTAACATGTGGTGGGGAAAAACAGCTTCATTTCCAGATTGTGTACTGGTGAATCCTAGTGCGCTCACTAGGACAGTTCTCTGGTGACTCTCTTGCAGTGCGACGGGGCTGTGCAAGCCGGTGTGCGAGCAGGGCTGTGTGAATGGGACCTGTGTGGAGCCAAACGCCTGCCTGTGCCACTTTGGCTACGTGGGTCAGAACTGCTCCGTGGAATGCCAGTGCAACAAGCACAGCAATTGCCAGGGTGTGGAGGCGCAAGACCAGTGTTTGCAGTGCTTCAACAACACCATGGTGAGTGAGGGCGAGCGAAGTATGTATGGGTGGCCGCAAGGGCGGGGGGAGGGTGAAATAGCGCAAGGGCCCCAAGTGAGGGCAAAGGGTCAGTTCACACATTAGTCTGTTCGTGTCAAGAACCCCCGTCTCCCTATGCCAGCCTCACCGAGGAGGGAGGGAGCTCCCTTCCCCCCCACCCCAGAGGCCAAGCCACCAGCCTGTCGCTTCCCAGGAGTCCAGGCTCTCTCTACTACTGCCTCCCCTCTTTCCCCTGAAGGGTCAACATTGTGAAAAATGCCAGCCCCTCTTCGTGGGTTCTGCGCTGAGCGGGGGCTCCTGCCGCCCCTGCCACGCCTTCTGCCGGGGAAACAGCAACGTGTGCATCACGCGGGAAGAGTACAAGAGAGCCCGCCAGGATCCTGCCCGCTTCCCACTGGAGCCTGCCCTGGTGAGTGTGAGAGAAGGGGCTGGTGCGCTGGGCGAGGTGTGCTGGTGAAAGCTGGTGATCTTTCCCTGGGGTGGGCGATGCCTCTGAGGTCCAAGCAGTGGAGGGAGAATCCGTACATCTGTCTTCTTTGCTTGATATGCTGATGGCTGAAACCTTTGTTGTGTGCACCAGCTCCTTGCATCAAGCCATCGTTGGGCCTGGAACCGGGTCTGTGTGCAAGAGGCTGATGACGTGACGCTCATTGCTCAAACACCACTTTGCTCAATCCTGTGTGAGAACATAGCGAAACTGAAGCCACAGACTTTGGTCAGCAGTTCTAGTGTCTGCATGTTTTTCCCTACATGGAAAAGGGAGTAGCAATGATTTAGAACTCCTTTTTTTTTTTTTCCTCCCCACATCCCTCCCCTTTTATTTTCATACTGATCTTCGTGCCCATGAGAACTAGAAATAAGTTTATTTCTTTCACATGAAACAAGTTTATTTCATGGCTTTAGACCTCGGAAGCTTTTATTCTCCAGAACTAGAAATGTTTTTTTGCAAGACAAAAAAATAACAGCTGCATCTCGGGATGCAGATGCAGCCCATCTCTGGTATACTGTATAGCCAACAGCCGATGAATGGAGTGGGGCATCCTGACTTTGCATCTGAGCATAAGCAAAGTGGTACTGTGGTCGTTAAGGGTGGGAGAAGTGCTGAGTGGGAGGGGAGTGGTTTTCTTCTGCTAGTCTCCCTCTCACCTCCTCGCAGATTCCCAAGTGGGTGATGGAAGGGCCGGCTGAGGACACCGCGGTGTGCGTGAACTGTCAGAACAGCAGCTTCGGGGAGAAGTGCGAGAGCTGCCTGCAAGGCTACTTCCTGCTGGAGGGGAAGTGCACCAAGTAAGGCCTCTGGGCGGCAGGGTGGCGACCAGTTTGTCCACTGTTGCACTCAGATTCCTCCTGCCCAAATTTTCCTACTGTTTTATGGCTTCCCTTTCCAGAGGTGTGTGGGTTTTATTTCAATACAGCCGGTCCTTGCTATCCGCGCGGGGGGGTGTATGTCCATTCCGGCACACACCCCGCAGATAGTGAGGATCCGTGGATACCTGGGTCCACGACCCCCGCGGGTCCAGGACCTGTGGTGAGACAAATCCGCCGGTCCTGAATCCGTGGATGGAAAGGGTCTACCTGTATACTGTATAGCCGAACAGGCTAAGTAGAGCGTTAGCACCCCCTTGCAGTCTGTTAAAGAAATGACCATCCAATGTATTTCAGTACTTTTTGCTGCTGAGCAATTCTACTGCAATTTTGAGTAAATTTGCAGGGACTCCTGCCTGCCACAGGAACGAGGTGTTATGTGATTCTGAATGTGGCAGCTTGTAATTGGCTGCCAAAAGGGCATTAATGGGCTGCTGCACCATCATTCTAGTACAGAGAGGTTGTAAGAAGGGCCAAAACAGTTGTAAAAAGGTAAAGGTGACCCCTGACAATTAAGTCCAGTCGTGTCTGACTCTAGGGTGTGGTGCTCATCCCCATTTCAAAGCCGAAGAGCCAGCGTTGTCGGAAGACACCTCCGTGGTCATGTGGCTGGCCTGACTCTCCTTGCCGCAGCGCGTAGCATGCGGCTGGAACGTGGAGCGTTGTTTACCTTCCTGCAAGCGGTACCTATTTATCTACTCGCATTTAACATGCTTTGGAACTGCTAGGTTGGCAGGAGCTGGCCAAGCAACGAGAGCTCACCCCGTCGCGGATTCGAACTGCCGACCTTTTGACTAAAGTGAACTTTGTTCCCTGGTGTTAAGAGGGTCTATTTTTCTGATGTGGTTTTGTTCCCAGCATCTATTTTTTCCAACACAGTTTGTCGCTAGCACTTAGTGGTCAAGGAAGGTTATGGTCCCTTTTGAACGGTTGTTGGGTTGAAGTGCTGATTTACTCCTGTTGTTTGAAATACGTGCTTTGTAAGAGACTAAGATGTTTTAAAAGACCTTTTGGGTAGCTCCTCCGTATTTTTATGTCAGAATGCTTTGCCCAGAGTTTGGTCATTATAAATACCATTCTTATTCTGTCGGGCCAGCCTTCTCAGGAGGTCCTCCGACCTTGGGAATCGCCCACAGCAGTGAAATCCTGTCCCTGTTACCTTGAAAAGGGGCGGCTGTGAAGGTGCTCGGGGACCGTGGGGCAAGATAAAAATTATACCTCTGACAAGGACGTCCCAGGTGCTATGATTCGTCTTCATGCAGGGGCATTTTGAAAAAGGGACCATTCATGCCATGTTTTGCCCAACTTTGGCCAAGAAGCTGGAATGCAAGTGTTAAGATCTCCGACTCGAAAAGACTTTTATCTTCTGGATGCTACGGGGATGATGATACTTCAGCTCTCTACTCACGTTTCTGGGTGTTTGCCCCCTTCCTAACTAATCCATGGTTTTAGGAATAGAATCGTCTTTTCATCTTCTAAGTCGTGTGGTTGTTTGAGTCGGGAAGAGCTGCTCACCTAAAACCAGTCCTTGGCCTATCTGGCCGTGTTCCTGGGTTAATGGGCATGAAGGGAGAAAGGTGGGGCACCGAGTGCGCTTTCCACACACCCCTCTCCCTGGGCTGAAGGGCTCTCCGGCTCCCTTCAGAGTGAATCCGCGGCTGTTTAAGGGAGGGGTGGTGGCGGCTCGACAGGGATTTGGCACCGCTGAAAATTAACTTTCCCTCCGGGGGCTTGTTTGGCATCCTCCTCTACCAACGCCCCAGCTTCCCAGGTTGGGAGGGAGGTGGCGTGGAGTGGAGCTGCGCTTGGCTGGCTGTACAGGGAGAGCCTCTGGGCGTGTGCTCCTAGCTGAAGCAGGTGCGGCGGCTGCGATCCCCTTTACACCTGGGAAGGGGGGGGGGAAAGAAGCTCATGGTAGACTCCTTAAAAGTAGAGCTTTCGTTGGCTGGTGAATTTTTCTTGTGCGGAGGTTGCTCCTTCTAGTGGCATCTACCTACCTTTGCAAAGATTCTGAGACACAAGTAGAGTTGCGCTCTTTGGCTCTTGTTCCGCCAAGGCAGTAGTCCGCTCCCAGGGGGGCCACCTGCTCGTGTTAAGCCCAGGCTACACTACGCGTTCCGCGTGTGTCTGGTGTCCCGCCCCCAGGTCAAACAATGGGCTCTGATTGGCCAAACGTACCGCAAACACAGGAAAAGTCGAGTCCAGCTCAACTTTTGCTGCGTTTGCGCTACGTTGGGCCAATCAGAGCCCCTTGTTTGACCTGGGGGCGGGACACCAGACACACGCGAAACGCGTACAGTGTAGCCCGGGCTTAAGTCTTCTCTCCTTGCTGCCCTCACTACCTCACCCTGCACAACATGGGGAAGGGGAGGTGGTCTCACTGCTGTCCCTTTCCCTCCTCTCGCAGGTGCCAGTGTAACGGCCATGCTGACTCTTGCAATGAGCTGGACGGGACCGGCTGCCCCTGCCAGAACAACACCGAGACGGGACCGTGTCAGAACAGCGCTCAGTCGGACAAGAAGGACTGTTACAAATACCAGGTCGGGAGGCTGAGCCGCCTTGGCTCGTGGGCTTGAGAAAACAGGGAGTCGGGCTCAGTGCAGAGGAACTAAGACAAGCAAGTGGGGATGCAATAAAAGATAAGATAGTAAGTGGTGTGGGGGCCCATCAGGAGGCGAGTTCTCTGGATCCCCTTCAGCTCTGCTTCCAGCAAAGAGATCTTGCCTCGGTGACCTGCTGTCAGGAGAGGGGGACAGGACCAGCAGAACTCTGCTCATTCTCCTGGACCTCTCACCGGCTTCCAGTAGCGCTGAGCAGCATTGGGGCCTTTCTGGAGAGGCTGTCTTGGTTGGGAATCGGAGGCACATTAGGGCTGGTCACAGGTTAGGCGATGCCAAGGTACCCATTTTCTGTGTGACCGAGGAGACCCAGGTCATGGCTAGCACTGACTGTACCAGGTATAGTTTTAATGTGCAAACAGCTTTTGCGTTTCAGTGGCTTCGTCCAGCCCGGAAGGTGGTGCTTGGGGGGGGGGGGGTAGCTGTTGCTCAGCCCTGAGATAGTTCTGCTCCAAAGTTGTTTTTATTGTCTTTAAGTGGACTTTCTGCTGAAGGGTGTCTTATACTATAGCAATTCTAACACGTGAGCCACCCTGCAGTAAGTGGGAGCTGCGCACCAGTGCCAAGGAGACATCGTTATTTCTCTCTTCCAAACACAATTCTCTGAAGATACCCAGTGAAACCGACAGGCGCAAAAGGAAATTTTTCTGAATGCAGCACATAGTTAACCAGTGAAATTGTATTATATGGTAATACATAATATATTGTATTACAATATATTATAATATATTACATTATATTATATATATATATATATACACACACAATATATTGTATTACAATATACCTGTATATACAATATTATAATATAATGGAATATATTATAGTATAATACATTATAATGTAATACATTATAATATGTAATATATGTAATATAATATAATATATGTAATACAATATATTACATTATAATATAATTATATTACATATTAATATAATAATTGCATTATATTATATTATAATGTAATATGTATTGTATTTCAATATTATTACACTATATTATAATATATGTAATATTACATATAACATTATAATATGTAATGTAATAATACAGTATATTATAGCTCTGTTTCAGTGCTGTGTCAGAACAAGGTAAAATAGCTTTATGTGGGGGTTTTTTTTACCCACCCCCGTGCGTCCTGCTTCTCATTCCCCCCGCCTCACCAAGCAGCTGTTTTAGAAGTCCCATCTATATATAAGTCGACCCAGGTTTTCAGGGTCAATTTTAGGACATACATTTTTTGACTTATACATGAGTATATGCGGTAAACAAAATGGAAAAGACATTGCAAAATAGAAATTGTGTAGACCTGTTTCATTTATAGAGGCCACAGATTTGAGCACAGAATGTCTTTGTTTAAGCTCTGGTTATTTGTCCTGATTTGTATGGTTTAAAGGTGGGCAGAAAAAGGGGACCCCCTAAACCCTGTTAAACTAATCGGCTGCCTCTTTCGGTCATCCCAACAGTGTGCCAAGTGCCGCGAGTTCTTCCACGGGAGCCCAGTGGGTGGACACCAGTGCTACCGCCTGATCATCGTGGACCAAGAAAGCTGCTTTGACCCCACCTCGCAGCTCAACTGCTTCCATGAGCCCAACATTAAGAACCTGCCTTTTGGCCGCTCCGTCTTTTTTGGGGTCCAGCCCAAGTTCACCAACGTGGACATACGCATCACCATCGACGTGACATTTGGCGGTGTGGACGTCTATATCTCCACCTCCTTCGAGACGTTTGCTGTGGACGTGGACCGGGCCACAGGCATCCACATGGTGCGAGTGGTGTCTCCAGGCGACGAAGCGAGTGGGCGCAGTGGTGGCGTCAACAACGGAACCCAGTCCTCCCCTCTGGTGCGAGAGGAACACACTCACGGCCTCATCACGTACATCACTGTGCGGGAGCAACATGCCGTGCTGATTGTGCGTGCTGTCAGAGACCGCGTCGTCATTACCTACCCTCACGAGATCCACGCACTCAAATCCAGCCGCTTCTTCGTCATCCTGCTGGGAGTTGGGGGCCCCAGCCCCAACGTGACAGAGTCCCAAGGGCTGCTCTTCTTTCGCCAGGACCAGGCCCACATCGACCTCTTTGTCTTCTTCTCGGTCTTTTTCTCCTGTTTCTTCCTCTTCCTCTCTGTCTGTGTACTGCTGTGGAAGGTCAAGCAGTTCCTTGATCTGAGGCACGAGCAACGGCGCCACCTGCAGGAAATGACCAAGATGGCCAGCCGACCCTTCGCCAAGGTGACCGTCTACTTTGAGCCCGACACCCTGGCTGCTGCCGCTGAGCTGATCTTCCTCCCTGCACGCCCCCACAAGCACCCCATGCTGGCTGCTGCCCAGCCCCTGCCCAGCCGCCTGAAACCCTACCACGAGGTGCCCTACCCGGTTGCCCACTTCCGCCGCTCAGAGCCCTTCCTCTCCCACCTCATGGGCTACTCCTACTCCAGTTTCCGGGTTGGGCCCATCACCCTGGAGCCCACAGACGACGGCATGGCTGGGGTGGCCACCGTCCTCTTCCAGCTGCCAGGAGGGCTGCAGGCCCCCAACCGGGCCTGCCTCGGCTCCGCCCTCGTCACCCTGCGCCACAACCTCCAGGACTACTGCAGCAGCAGCCATGGAGGCCACAGCTCCCGCAAGGGCCTCCTCAGCCATGAGAACCTCACCAGCATGTCCCTATGAGGAACTCTGCCAGACTCTGAAATGGAAGGAGCGGGGCGGAAGACATCCCTTCTGCCAGGCCCTCCGCCTCCCGGAAGGGGGCGGAGGCAGCCAGCGTACCTGCCGCCGGAGCAGAGGGCAACGCTCCCTGGATTGTGGGGAAGCCTTTCTGGCGATCACAGCATGAATGTGGGGTGAGGCCGCTCCACTGGGCACAGCTACCAGTGCCTGCTCCTTGCCTGGGGGACTCTTGGAGCAGCAGCTCAGGACGAAGAGGGCAGCACTTGGCGGACTGTGCCCTGGAAGGACAGACCAGCCCAGGGTCTGGGATGAGTTTTCCAGGACCACGTAATGGAGGAGGGAAGGAGAGGGGGGGGGGTCCTCTGTGTGTGTGTGTGTGTGGGGGGCATTATTACTAGTTTAACACCTATTTTCCCCATTTGCTTTTGTTTTGGTCCTTTGGTCAGTACCCCCCCCCCCCCGGGGTAATAAAGAAAGTTCCCTGCCAGTTTTGTCTTCCTCTGGTCAAAGAACCAAGATTAGGGTCCCTGTATACAATTAGCAGAATCAAAAGTGCTAAAGCTTTTCCTAGAGGGAGGACAGCAAGCTGGTTTTCCCCGAATGAGCTCCCCGCACCTACAAAACTAGCACAGCAGGGAGAAATGGCTCCAGGCTGGCCGTGTCTTCTCTTTGATGTGCTGCTTGGCTGCATCAGCTGAAATGTTGGGAGCAGTCACTCACGCACCCTCCAGTGGTCCAGGCCAGGAAAAATGGTACCATTGGAGTCTGCTGCTCTCAATTGGGGCCGCCTTCCTTTTTTTGCTCCGTGACCTGCTACTCATAGTCACGCTTGCACTCCCCAGGGCTGTTGGATCCCAGCCCTGGGTGAGCTACCCTTGCGTAAACGGCTTCCTTTTACCCCACCCCTGGAAATGACTGTGCCTTGGTAATGGTGGAAGGATCCCTGCTGCTGAATCAATCACAGGTGGGGGGATGTCAGTTTTGTTCCCCTTTTACTTGAGAACTGCCTGCCTGCCGGGTGGACAGCCAGACCCGCTGTAGTGTTAGCAAGGACTGGCACTCCCCCCCCCCCCAGCCAATTTACAGATGTGAGCAGAAGGCTCAGTGCATTTGTTAAACAACTACTAAGTCCAGTAAGAGAAGGGATCTGCCACCCTCAAAACATCCTCTCACCTGTCCAGTGTCCTTGGCGACTCTGTGCTGGCTGTGTCTCCTTGGACCAAGTCTGGCAGAAATCTCCAGTCAGGCCTGATGTTTCCCTGGGCAGAGGTGGCCAGTTCAGTTCATTCCAGGCCTCTGAACCCGGGAGCGTCTCCCTCCGCCAGCAGGGACGGGGCCGAGCGCGCACAGCTTGGGTGGCAGCGGCTAACACGGACTCTTCAGCTCTCGCGCCATCTGACAAAGGGCACAGGGGCAGCAGCAGCAGAAAGCCATCCAGTCGCAACACACACAGCCCTGGGAAGAAGGAGACACTGGCTGTCCATCAGGGGTCCTGTCCTGGGTAAGGCGTCGCACAGTAATGTGGGCTCTGCAGCTGCTGGTGAGTCTGGTTTCCCAGTCCCGTCCCCCCACCTCATCTCCATCTCAGACTTAACACAGTGTCCCGGGTACACTACCAACTTAAGCTGCTCTAACCCAGTTGACGTCTGTGGGGCGGGTGCTGGAGACTCTTAGAATTCGCAGCATCATCCTCATCAAACTACAAGTGCTATAAATTGGGGAGGGGGAGAGGGAGTCATGACAGTTAAAATGGCATAAGGTTGTGGCATGGGCACAGTTCTGGCGGTGCCCTTTGGACCTGCAACCTTCCCCCCCCCCCCCCCGGGAACCCTCTCTCGCAAAAGCTCTCTCCAGCCCTGCAATCCCCCCCTCCCTGTCTCACAAATCAGGTTTCTGTCTTGTGTTCCCGTGTTGCTTCCCCAAGAGAGGTGCAATGGCTGCATTTTATTTCTGGGGAGAGCTGCAAGCCGATTTCTATGCGATGGCCAGGACTGATCCAGACGGGGAGAGACCAGCCGGCTTCCAGCCCAGTGGGGCAAAACACCAACGGTGGAGGAGTTGCAGAAACAGGGGCCTTTTCCCCACTGCTGCCTGAAAGCTACAAGTCAGAGCCTATGTCTCTCCTCTTTGCTTTGCACAGCCTCCATGCGCCCAGCCCGTTTGCAGACGCAACATAGGGCAGGGAACTATTCTGCAAGCCAGGGGTTCAAGAGGGGTCTGGTGACCCAGCCTCCGCTTCCTCACTGTGACATGCCTACCTTGGGGACTGTGCTGAAATGCCAAAGACAGAGGCCCTCAACAGGGCATATAAGCAGCCCAAGGGAACGAGTGCCCGCTATCCCCTCGCAAGCCACTGCCTCCCGGCTCACCCAGAAACCTCCCGGGCGACTGAGCTGGTACCTTGATGCGCAGCTGTTCTCGGAGACCTGTCCGCATGGCTACCAGCGCCCCTGGCAGGAAAGGGACGCAGCAGCACTCGCCATATTCTACGCCCACCTTGCAAGCCAGGATGCAGGGAATGATCAGACCGCAGGCACCTGGTGCAGAGAGAAGAGAGGGAGGCTTCAGTTGGACGCAGAGCTGCGCCCCGAACCCCATTTTCAGTGCCACGGAGGAGAGAGCGCGTTTCAATACAACTAACCCCGGCCGGCTGCAGCTGGGGAAGCCAATGAAGTGAAGACACAGGAAAAGCACACCTGAGGCGACCAGCTGCAGAGTGGCATTGCTGGAGGAAGCCCCAAGCCAGTCTATTTTAACCTCCTCACCTATGCCGAACACAGCCCCTCCAACAGGGGGCCAACGGGTGGTGGGGGTGCTGAGCACAAAGGCAGCCCTCCCCTTTCCAGAGCCAGTCCCCAACACTCACAGATCGTCGTGTCAGAAGAGCAATCGAACAGGCCCGTTTTCCAATCCCTGTACGGAGAGCCGCAGCACCTGCTGACGGCTCTGGGCTGCGAGACCACTGGGCAGGGCTGGAAAGCCATGAAGCAGGACCGGCCTGGGGGGGAGAACAGGCTGGCAGGAGGCGCTAGGAGGCTCCAAATGGAAGGGATCCAGTTTTGTGCTGCTTCAGAGTCCAATATCTCCAGGGGGAAGAAAAAAAAAAAAGACGTGCCTCCCCCTGGGTTTTACTGAAGTCTCCGTCTTTTATGAAACAGCTCAGAGGCGGTTGCAAACTTCTGCATCTTGGAAACGCCGCTCCAGTAATGCTGGCAGCCCTGGCACAGGAGGGTCAAGGCGGTTCCAAGAAATATCCCAAGGCTCAGCTCCAGTCCAGGGTACTCCCACAGCTTGTTTTTTTAATACCTGGATTGCAAGCAAGCAAAGGGGAGGATTCAACGAGATGGGAGGCAAGGCACTGGAAACGAAATAGCACTGGCGAAGCGAGTGCTTCTCTTTTACTTGTGAAACCACCTGACTGGGAAACACCCACAGCTGAATTCAGTCTCTGGCTAATGACTTTAAAGAAAGCGGCACCAGAGCTTCAAACGTTTTTGGAAGCCCTGCCCCCCCTCCCCGCATCAAAATGTGCAGAAGTAAGCAGTGGCTATTTAATGGCTAGGGAAAGGCAATGCTAGGTGCCTTGAGTACAGGTTGAGTATCTCTTATCCAGACTGCTTGGGATGGGAAGTTGTCCGGATTTTGAATTTGTTTGGATTTTGGAATATTTGCATAAATATAATACCTTGGGGATGGGACCCAAGTCTAAACACAAAATTCATTTATGCCTCATACACACCTTATACACATAGCCTCATGGTAATTTTATACAATATATTTTTTTTTAATAATTTTGTGCCCCAGCATGTATTGTGCTACACCAGCCAGGTGCTGGAAAAAGTTTTGTTTTGTTTTTAAGTCATAGTTCCAAAAATGTCTGAATAGTCTGGATTTTGGGTGTCCGGATAAGGGGCAATCAACCTGTATCTGATTATTCAGGGTGGTAAAATCTCGAGCAGATTGTCAAGGATCTCTCCAACTGGGAAACAGAGTGGCAGACAGACGCCAGTCAGTGCAAGTGCTGGAGGGAAATGAGGACCCCCCCCCCACTTGCTGTGTATACTTGTGGGAGGGAGCCACTGACTGTAATGCAACAACTAACAGGTTTTGTCTTTTAATATGTTCCAGCATGGCACTATATACTGTATATCAATAATAATCAGAAACACGTGGGTCAGAATAGAGAAATTTTCATGTGTCAGAATAGAGAAATTTGAACGTACCTGTAAATTCTCCTTTTCTGTGGTCCCATGGTGGGATCCGTTGACTATTGCGAAGCTTCTCTTCTTGGGAGTTGGGCAGGGCTACATGCAGAAATCACCACCCAGGGGAGAGGGTTCCTCTGGCCCTCGGACTGAATAAGGACCTGGGATTCCCCCCCCCCTTTTCAACTTACAACAGCAAACTACCTTAACTGGAAAGACAAATAAGAGAAAAGGACAGAGGGATAGTCCCACCAGCCTCGAAAGCCCACCACCACGGTCTTAAAACAAAACCTCTCCTGTCCTTTGTGATTCCTGTACCAACCAGTTTGTGACTAGGTAAATTGAGCTTACCTCTGACTGTGTTCTGGGGTGGCTCAGTCTGAGATCCCCATTCTTCTGTGGCCCCCAGGCTGGGATATAGCAAAGTGGTGCTTCCCTAAGGGTGGAAATAACACTGCGGAACTCTGCATCACTTCTGGAGAAGCTCTCCACCAAAGGCTGCATCAGCCGAGGCAAACACATCTTTTCCGGTAATGCCTTGTGAAGCCGTGAGCGTGACCTGCCAGGTTGCCACCTTGCAAACCACCTCCCCTGAAGGATAACTCCTATAGGCTGCAGAAATGACAGCTTCCTTAAGGGAATGAGCTGCAATTGCCGATGGGTAGGGGCAGGAGAAAATGGTGATAACGAAATAAAAACACATAACACCACTTTCTGCTTAAAAAAATCTGCAAAAAATAAAATTAAAACCATGTAATTATGCATCGTTCATCTGCTGACACTGTACAACCTATACCACCTACCTAGTACACTTTTAAAGTGGTTACAATTGATAAAAATGGGGAAGATTTGGAATAAAAACACTGCTATTTCAACACTGAAATCTGCGAAAAAATAAAACCATTTTCTCCCACCTCTACTGATGGGCCACTTTCCCTGAAGTCTTGCAAGCCCTGCCTAATGCATTCCTTCAGTCACCTGGCGATGGATGGTGGATGTTAAGACCTTTGGTTCCCTGACTGGACTGTTGAAGGCCACAAACACATCTGTTGGCATCTGTAGTTCGAGACAGATAAAAGTGAAGAGTGCCAGTCCTTCGCCTCGAGATGGGAGAGATTTGGACAAAACACAGGGAGCACAAGTTCTTCAGATTGATGAAAGGTCAATTTGATCTTTGGAATGAAAATCAGAGCTGTTCTGAGAACTACTGATGGGGGGGGGGAAATTCTGAAATCCTATGCACTGAGGCCATCTCTGTTATGCAGTTTGTGTTGAGTATCCACTCGGATATTTACATTATTTTTATCCCGCCTTTCTCCCCAAAGGGACCCAAGGCGGGATATACCTACTGGGAGAGTTTAAAAAGAACATAAGGCAGCATTAAAAAAGTGACTTCCCCTCCTCTTATCTGTGCTTGTCATGGTACAGCCCAAGAGTTCTTGCCATCTCACTCTACCCATTTTGCAAATCAGCTCTGCGATTCTGGCAGAAGTGGCATTATGACAAGCCCCAAGCGAGCAGAAGTCAGAACTAAGCCAGTAAGAGAAAGTCCACACCCAGATTAGTACAGCTTAAATCATTAACTTTTTTTTTCAGTAGAGGAACTTGAGTAAATTAATCAGGACAAAGGCTATAAACGGAGATGAACTGGTTTGCCAATCATAACCACATCTGAACATACAGAGAGCTGCTTTGATTTTATCGCCTTCCTAGCTCCTGTTTGATAGTTTAGTCCTTGACCAGGTATGCGAGACGTTTGCAGTGGAAAAAGGCAGCTCTCGTCCTCCACTCTCTTTTGAGTGCTGATCCTGTCTTGATCCACCTCAGGGGCCAGGACAGCATACCCAGGGTCCGAAATCAGGAAAAAACCCCCCCCCCATGGAGCCTCCAGGTCTATCACCCGAGTTTCGCACGGTAACTCTCAACAACACTGATTAGGTAACTCTCAGTTTGCTTAACCCATAAAGAGTTTTGCATGAAGCAGAATTTTGATGTCATTCGTCACAAGGGACAGAGGCACAGATAGCCCTGGCTTCTCTGCCACACGTACACCAGACAAATAAGAACATAAGAAGAGCCCTGCTGGATCAGGTCAAAGGCCCCTCTAGTCCAGCTTCCTGTATCTCACAGTGGCCCCACCAGATGCCTCAGAGAGCACACAAGACAACAAGAGACCTGTATCCTGTCGCCACTCCCTTGTACCTGGCACAGAGAAAACCTACTCCTCCAACCAGGAGTAAATGTGTGTCTATTACAAGATACCGTTCATGCAATATTCATATCCAGTACATGAATATTTTTGTGTGAGGGCAGAGGGCAACTATATAAATGGACGTTGTGTTTTCCCCCTATTTGGTGCTCTCTTTATCCCTAGAAGGGTGAGGGTGAGGGAGAGAGAGTTACGTGTACAACTTGATTTCTTCTTCTGTGGGGCATAATTAGCATTTGCATTAGCTAATATCTTGCTCTTTGTGTCCCCAAATGAATCAGGTACTACTAGGTAAATAGGAGACAGGCAGAGAAACACTGCGGTTTTCCCAGTGTCCCCCCTCCTTTCCTTCACTCTGAATAAAAGAGTTCTGTGTAACCTGGAAGCTTTCTTCCAGCATTCTCAATATGAGCTGTTCAGTTCCTGCTTCACTGGCCCTGTGTTTCTATACCAAGCAGCAAGAACAAGAGCCTTGTGGCACCTGAAAAGATTTTATAGATGCCTTGTAACATCAGCATTCATGTCATCAGGTGTACAAAACGTACCTGCCCAACGGAGGATTACCCTTTGGCTTCCAGCCCGCTTCATCAAGTGCACGATCTGTTAAGTCCTTAAGTTACCACATGACTCTTTGTTGTGTTTGCTACAACTATCACAGCTGTACTTGTAAGCAGCGGCTGTTCACAATTCATCGGAGGCAAGCAAGTCTTGTCAAGAGTTAGCAAGGCTCAACACAGGGACCAGCCCCCCAAAACTAACTGCTGCAAAAAACAAAACAAAAACAAACATTCGCTGCATCTGACAGAAGCGTTGACTGACCAGAAATGCGATCCAAAAGCAGGGCGATCAACATCAGAAGGAGATGAAAGATGGCACACCTTAAACCCTGCAGCCAAACCTGCCAGGCGGGACCATATTGTAGCTGCAGCTGGCCCAAGAGATTGCGATCGCCGCGGTGGGGTCGGAGCAAAGAGCGCTCTAGTTTAGCAACCAGCAGGTGCTCACAGGCAGCCTGTCCCTTTCAGCAGCGGGCGATTAGAGACATGTGGCCTCGAAATACGTTTGCAGGAGGGCAAAGAAAATACCTCTCACTCCAGCTTGTCTCTACCCCTCCAAGCTCCTACCAGCCAACTGGAGAGGGAAGACTAGAGCGAGTAAGATCTGAAATTAAGCCCAGTTACCAAGAGAGACACATATCAGTTCTTGGTGTAGATACAGTTTCAACCCATCAACAAAATTGGACAGATTCTGCTGGCCACCATGAGGACAAACCCAGCAGAGGGAGACCCCCCTCAAATGGTGTAGTGGTTTGGGAGTCGGACTTAGACCTGGAAGATCCAGGTTCAAATCCCCGCTCAGCCACGAAGCTTCCTGGGTGACCTTGGGCCAGTCACTATCTCTCAGCCCCACCTACCTCACAGGGTTGTTGTGAGGACAAAAAAAAGGAGGGGAGGAAATATGTACACCACTCTGAGCTCCTTGGAGGAAGGGCGGTATAAAAATGTGAAAAACAAACAAATAAATAAATAAATGCCTCTCTTCCAGTTAAACAAAGAACACCCCCAAAACCTGACCAACAGCACATAGGCCAGGGTGGAGGAGGACAGGCCAACGTTCTGACCAAGTTCAACCAACCACACGCAGGTAAAATGTAAAAACAGTTTATTAAAAATACAAAAGGGGGGGCTGGATAATACAAGGAGGACAGAATACAACAAGCAGGCTTGGTTTGGGCGTTGGCAAGGCCAACATAGATTGATTGATTGATTGATTGATTGTGTGCATGTGTATTTTAGCAGAAATACAAGGAGGGGTTACAGGCAAACAATAAAAAGACATAAAATTCCCTTACCTGGTTCTCTTGAGTGGTCCCTAGCTATACTTTGGAGTCAGAGCCTTCTGGGTGTCATTACAGCCTTCTGACCACTAGGGGGGCAGCAGGGGGGAGACTGTGTTGACCACACACAGAAGAGTTCTCTGTGAGAGCCAAGCTGCATCCCTGGACATGACTTTGAGAAACCTAGGTTTGTTTATGTCACTGGTCTGTTCAGTTGGCATGACTTGTGTGGCATGACCACCATCCCTACCTGGTCTCTGAACTGGTCAGGGGCGCTTGGATGCCTAATCAGCTGATGAAGGTAAATCTCAGCGACTGGGCTGGCTAGCACTATTGTCCCGACTAGTTCGCACATTGAACAAGACAGCAAACCCACCGGACAACCTGTCTGCTTGACCATGCGGCCTTTCTACAGTGGCACTGATTTTATGCCGGGACCTCCCCTTAAGGGAACAAGACGAACAGGAGCAAAATCACCACACCTGCTATGGAAATGCTAATCCTGCCTTATCCAAACACCAACAGCCAGGTAGGATTGCCTGCTAATTCTAAAGCCAGAAGTAGGACTTTGTCATCACCTTGTGTTGTAAGAGATGGTTATCACTGCTAGCGTGCTGCTGCCGCTGCCATCGGTCTCCAACAATCTCCCTGGGTGGGAGGAATCAGGAGTCGGGGCCTGCTTGAGGTCTTCGTTCTGGGAGGAAGGTGCAGGCTAGTGAATATGGCTGGATACACATGTGCCCATGTTCATGCCAGGTGCCTTGGGTCGAATAATTTACACTCTAGTTTACACTCCTGGCTCAAATAGTTTACATTCAGGAGACTAAAGGGGCAACACTTTGTGGGCAGTATCACTTTGGTCTCTGCAGATGGAGTAGGGGCTTGCATGCTTTAAAAAAACTTCCTTGCACACAGAAAACTAGTGCATTAGGGAGAACAAGACATTTTCCTCTTGAGTGTTTTTTTTTTTAAGGGAAGTATTCAAACATGCAATCTGCCCCGTCCCACAGCCTGAAGTGGTACAGTCCAGGAAAAGCTTTTGTATATGATTTTCCAGTCCAGGAAAGCTTTTGCATACAATTCTCCTAAATGCAGGATAGGGGCGTTGCAGCAAAACTGATGAGGACTTGACAGAATAGGAAGATACACATCTCTGACGGGGTAAAACAGGTGACCAGCTGCAAAGGGGGACAAGGGTTGTGCGCCTTTAAGGATTGCACAGAGGGAATTTTGGCCGGTGCAGCTTTTCTCCCCTCTGACAAGCAGCACCTATCAAAGTACAAGCGTCCAGCCCTTCATTGTATCTGGGCTCCCGAGTAATGGAAGGGCAGAGATCACAGGCTGCCTTCTTGTCGAGTCTATTGTGGTGCCTAAAGTTAAAGATAACCTAACTGTTCTTCAAGCTACCTTGCCTTTTCGAAAGGATGCATGTTGACTTGGAAATATACCGTATGTCAGAACATTCCCTTTCCACAGAAGAGACTGCCCTAGTGCATGGAAAAAAACAACACTTTCTCATTTCCAGGAATTCCTCATCCTTTCCAAGGTGACCCTGGCATTACAAAAAGGTTTGCAACTTTCCATAAAGTATTTGTCCTCTTAATTTTTTTTTTAATAACAAGAACACCGAGATCCTGAGCCAGCAAAGGTTTTGGTGCGCACAGCTGTTACGGAAGTCGGTACATCCTGTGAAAGCACCTGCCAGAACTCATTCCAGTTACGTCTCCAAGAGCTCAAGACTACCGCATCACAAAACGGGCAACGAAAGCTTAGAGAAAACATTCAGGGAAACCAGTGAAATTAGAGGAGACTTTCCCATCTAACCCACTCTCGTTTTCTCACCCTTTCTCATCCTGTCACAGCCACCACCATCGTCACCAATGGGCTAGACCAGGGGTTCTCAACCTGTGGTACAAGTACCCCTAGGGGTACTCAGACCAACGGCAGGGGGTATGCCACAGCAAGCCCCTTATCAGCATCAATCAGTAATTACTTGTTAATTAGAACTTAAATGCAATCTCTCTCTCTCTCTCTCTCTCTCTCTCTCACACACACACACACACACACACACACACACACACACACACACACACACACACACAGAGAGAGTTACGCAAGACATTTTTTCACATTTAAAATTGTTTTAGTGCTTTTTCATTTAACAATTAATTAGCTAATTAATGAATTGATTAATCCAATTAATTAGCAGGGGGTACCTGGACTGCGATAGGGGGTACCCGGACCTCTAAAGGTTGAGAACCCCTGGGCTAGACAACTGATCTTTTCACCTTGCCAGACGGGCATTCGCATTCAAGGGCACAGCTTGCTGCATGCAACTGGATCAGGGCCCTTTGTGCTTTATCCCTTGTGGTTCCCAATTTCTGCAGCCCTGAACGGTTTCACGGCATGTTCGGAGAGCTGCTGTCCAACCCCTTCGGAGACTGGGGGGGGGGTCTGGGGGCACTCTTTTTGGACTGCATGTTGCTTTGCTGTGGTAGCCCTAAAATACTGCTGTTTACCAGTCTCTGTTTGAGTGGCTTGTGCTTCTAGCCTGGGCCTGATCCTGTAGCCAGATTACCACTGAAAGTGTGACGGCTGGAGAGGACATGTTGCCTTGTCGATCTGGGTTGCCCCAGCTGTAGTTGTGGATCTTTGTCTTTAAAAAGTTGTGCACAAACATGGATGTGGCTGTTGCACTGGCGGCAGTCAACTACCTTCAAAGCCAAATCGACCACAAAGAATCAGGGGAACAAATTCAGGGCTCCTGACACCAAGACGCAAACAACTCCAGCCCCACACCAACACAAAAATCTCTGCACACATTTTCTGCTTGGGGCCAGCAAGCGCTGCATAGAAACTCTCCCCGCCTATGGATGTCACCATGTTCCCTGATCCATCATCAAAACAAGTTTCATGACCAGCGTGAGACCCGAGGCTCTCAGACACGACAATTTTCTGCAGGGGAGGATAGACCGTAAACCAAAAATATAGCTGTGTCTGCAGAGGTGAGATCTGGGGGATGAGTTTAGGCAGGTGGAAATGGCGTAGCTCCCAGCGGTTTTGTCTGCAGGCAACAAAACGCTGCATTTTGTTATTAAAAGCACTTTGGAGGTAATTTAGAGAGCGAGGAAGAGAAATTAAAGGGGGAGAAAAAACGCTCGGCTAATCTGAAATCACCTGCAGGGGAGAAATAGGGATCGGCCTGTCTCCACGGTTGCCTGGCTCAAACTTTCTGTCTGCCCGCTCCCTGGAGAACACATTTCGCAGAATCCCAAGATCATACCCAGGTCCAGCTAGCACAGCATTCCTTCTCCAACAGCCTGGGGCACCCATTGAGCAAAGCACCTGTACATTTCTCTTATATGGAAGTTCAGTTAATAATGAAAGGGGGGGGGGGGAAAGGAGCTCAGTACTGTCAATCCACCTTGACACGATTCTCCTACCTAAAATATTCCCACTGGCAAGATGAAGGATCAAACCAGAGACCTTGTCTGGGCAAATCATTCCACCTCTGCGCTACAGCAAACCCTACTACAAGTGGCAACTTCCACATTCATACATCGTGAGCTCATACTTAGGTAAACCCCTGAATGGCATGCACTTGTCATGCTCTGACAGCGATGAGTGATAGACTAGTGGTATCTGCTCATCAAGGGCTGCTGTCAAACCTGGCACCCGCGTCTGTTTTTTAACCCACACGGTGACGGAGGTTTTCCCCTGATCCCGCCCTTTCTTCCCCTCCAACCATCCGCACCAAGCGGAAGAATCCAGGGCAGGCAGTGGAATTCAACTGGAGAGAGAGGAGAGCGATGTGGAGTCACCTGCCCTGTTCCTGTCATTTCCATCTCCAGGGGAGCTGCTGAAAGCAATTGGCCAGGACTTCCAGAAAGGTTCCCTCCCACACAAGAGGCAACCGCCTCCTTTCTTATGGTTGTCGAAAGGGAGCCTTACAGGGAAGGAAGCTTGCTGGATGCGGCCGGCCCCCTCACCTGGAGGTGTGTCAGCCACCAGGGCCACCTCCCACTCCTCGACTCAACAAAAGGGGAACAAAGCAGGAAGTGGGGAGGAGAAGAGTATAGTGGGCCAGAGTGTCCCAGACTGGGAAGTTCAGCATCCCGAACAGATGCTTCCGAGAAGCCTATAAGCAAGAGAGGACTCAAAACACCTACCCTGCCCGCTTCCTGCAACACGTTCAGGGGGCACCTATTTCTCTACTCACTGAAGCTTAGGAGGCTCAGTTTAGTTTAGTGTCATGGCCAATAAAAAGGTAAAGGTAAAGGTATCCCCTGCTCAAAAAGCCAGTCGTGTCCAACTCTGGGGTGCGGTGTTCATCTCCGTTTCTAAGGCCGTAGAGCCAGCGCTGTCTGAAGATGCTTCCGTGGTCACGTGGCCGGCGTGACTAACGGAACGCTGTTACCTTCCTGCCGCAGCGATACCTATTTCTCTACTTGCAATGTCTTGCTTTCAAACTGCTAGGTTGGCAGGAGCTGGGACAGGAGACGGGAGCTTACTCCGTCACGCGGCACTCGGGTCTCGAACTGCTGTCCTACCGACCTTCCGGTCTGCAGTTCAGCATCTTAACCACTAAGCCACCGTGGCTCCAGTCATGGCTAATACCCCCTTACAAACCTGTCCTCGGTACATTTGCCAAATCCCACAATAAAGCCATGGAACCCTCTGGCCTTCAGCCATCAGCAAATTCCATATATCCATGCTAATTATTGTATGGGCACTGAGCATCTTATACCTGGCATCCAGGGGGTAGCAGCACTCAGCCCTGTAATGCCCCTACCTGCAGCCTTCCATATAGTCCAGAACTGCTTCACCACCTCTTCGTGCCTCAGAGAGATCCTTCAGCACCATCATTCCCTTGGCTGGATTTTAAGTGCAAGTCAGTAAGAGCAAACCATTTAATTAAGAGCATAACACCTAATTGGTCCTCAACCCAACCACTGCACGCAGTAAGTATTTCACTCGATCCCACATGCTGATTACATGCTCACCCTGAACACCCCCTTCCCCCGCTTCAAAGGCCCCAAGCAAGCTTCTGGATAATGAGCCAAACACGAGGTGTTGCCAGCATCCTGAGGTTCGAGAGTGGGCGGGGAGCTGGAAAGGTGTGGTGCCATGAAGATATGACTCGACAAGAGCCCCACATGACACCACCTGGAGTTAGATTTCTCTCCGATACACAGTTTTCCTGCCCACATGGAACAGGTAAGCCCCACTGAGGTCAGTGGCAGGAAAGCTTCTGTAGCATTGCGTCTCTCAGTGTCTACATGCCACACAATGGTTTGTCAAACTTCTTGGATTTGAAGACATCCACCGAACCCGTCTAGAAGAACTTCATTCCAGGTCCCTGAGGTAGGAATGCGCAATGCTGTGATATTGGTTCTTATCAAGAACTCCATACAGGGATGAAGTCGGCCGACAGGTCAGTGTGGGATCTGCCTCACCTTTGCAGTGAAGATTCATTGGGAAAGTATGTTTGAGGACTACCCAGAATTCGATGGCTCTGCCACCATAAAGACACAGTCCCATGCAAACTTACTTGTGAGTCGGCCCTCTCCGACTTTAGCAGGATTTACCTGCTCCATCCATTGGGGTTCTCTCAAGCTGTTTTTACCTAAAGATTTGGTAAATGTCCATATGTGTACAGCTTCCACCTACACTATACAGATAATAAAAGTGGGTTTTTTTGGCACTAAGCTCCTGAACTAACAGGTTTTTGGGTACATAGGACGCCAGCAAAAACCAAAATCAGAACTGTTTTGCTTAAGCAACTTTGTTTGACCAGCCAGCAATTTCACCAGTACAACAGAATTCCCCTGAGCAATAAGGAGGGACACGGTAGCACAGCAGACCAGAGCGTGCGGAGGAGGGAAACCTACTATCTTGAGCATCTTAAATCTCATAAGCAAGATTCTAATCCTATTGTCACTGAGAAGGACGAAGAACTAAGGGGGGGGGGGGTTGCACTGAGCCAAAAACTCCCACCCCAGGACCAAACCAAGGGAAATCCCTGCGCCAACATTTTGGGCACAGCAGGCTGGTTTTTGTTCTCCTTGCAACTCGCCGGCCTGCATGACAGCAGCAGTCTTTGAAATCTAGGCCTGAGGGAAGTCGCTGGTGCCAAAAAAAGAGACAAACCTAAGAACCCAGGAAGAGCCGAATTGGATCAGGCAAAGGTTCATCCAGTTCAGTTTCCCCATTTCCAAGGGTGGCCACCCAGATGCCTCCGAGGAAGGTGCCAAGTCCCTCCTGGATCTTCCCGCCCGCACCCCACGCAACTGCAACAAGCTCCCTCTCTGGACCTGCAGGCGCCATTCCGTTGTCACACCTTACAGCCAGCGATTTATTTTCCACGAATGTGTCTAATCCCCCTTTCAAGCCACATCCGGCGGTAGTCATAAGAACATAAGAAGAGCCCTGCTGGATCAGGCCAAGGGCCCATCTAGTCCAGCTTCCTGTATCTCACAGTGGCCCCACCAGATGCCTTAGGGAGCACACAGCCAACAAGATATCCTGTTTCCTGTTGTCGCTCCCTTGCACCTGGCACAGAGAAAACCCACCTCTAAAACCAGGAGGTTGCTTATGGCCTGTAACCTGTGATGGTCTTTTCCTCCATGAATCTGTCCAAACCCCTTTTAAAAGCATCTAGGCCGGGGGCCATCCCCACATCCTGTGGCAAGGAGTTCCACAGATGAATTACACGCTGGGTAAAGAAATACTTTCTTTTGTCTGTTCTAACTCTCCCTCCACTCAATTTTAGTGCGTGTCCCCTGGTTCTGGTGTTGTGCGAGAGGGAGAAGAATTTCCCTCTCTCCATCCCATGCATCAGGACGTCAATCCCGCATGGCCACTATGCGTTGTGTGAGGAAGGGTTCTGTTTGTCCTGAACGTCCTGCCTGTCCCCGAGTTCTAGCATTAGGGGAGAGGGAGAAAAACTCCTCTGTATTCACTCTCTCCGCACCATGCATGATTTTACAAACACCTACAACGTCCCCCGCTTAGTTGTCTTTTTTTAGGATCTCTACAAGCTCCAAATGCTTCAGCTTTTCCTTGTAGGGAAGCTGTCACACAAGTGGGGTCCCTCTCTTTCTGAGAGACGATCAGATCTGTACGCAGCATTCCAAATACAGCCAAATCTTACATTATTGAGACATTATGATACAGGCAGTTTTATTACGAAGCCTTTTCCTAATTGTCCCTAACGTGGGATTTGCCTGGTTTTGCATACTGTCGACACGTCTATTACACCATCCACAACCTCAGGGTCCCTTTCCTGGTCAGCGACCACCAGTTCAGATCCCATCAATATACATGTGAAGTTAGGATGTTCTTGCCCCAAATGTGCATTACTCCACATTTACTTACACCGAGCCTCATTTGCCCCTTTATTCCCCGTTCATCCAGCTTGAAGAGATCATTGAAGAGCTCTTGCAAGCTGCAGGAGTTCTCACTATCCCGAGTAATTTGGTGTCATTCACAAAATTGGCCAGTTCACTGCTCGTTCCCAACTCCAGATAATTTACAAACAAGTTAAATAGCACCATCTCCCAATACAGATCCTTGGGAGACCCCAATGAGTGGGCTGCTTACTTCCCTCCATTGTGAGAATTGTTTTACTCCTACTCTCTGCTTCCTGTTGTTTTACCAGTTACTGATCTACAAGATCTCGCCTCCCATCTGCCAAGTTTACTCAGGAGCTTCCGATGACGGAAGCCAAAAGCTTTTTAAAGTCCAAATATATAATGTGTACTAGATTAACTCTTCCTAAATGCTTATGGGCACACTCAAAGAATTCCAGAAGACTGGCGAGGCAGAACTTCCCTTTGCAGAAGCCATGCCAACTCTTCTTCAGCCAGGCTTGTTCTTCAATATGCCTAATGAGATTATCTTTAACACTTTCCATCAGTCTACCTGGTATAGCTATTAGTCTAACTCAGATCTATAAGTTCCTTGCACCCATCTGTATCCCTTTTTTAAAACTGGTGTTACATTGCCTACCTTCCAATCCTACCTTCCAATCCTCTAGCAAGGAAGGTGATTTTAGTGACAAGTTGCATATTTTTATTAAGAGATCAGCCACTTCACATTGTATGCACTCTCAAGCGAACCCCATCTAGATCCAAGAACATGTTAGTTAAGAACATCAGAAGAGCCCTGCTGGATCAGTCCAAGGGGCCATCTAGTCCAGCATCCTATATCACACAGTGGCCCCACCAGGTGCCTCAGGGAGCACACAAGACAACAAGATACCTGTTTCCTGCTGTTGCTCCCTTGCACCTGGCATACAGAGAAAACCTACTTCCAAAGCCAGGAGGTTGCTTATGGTTTGTAACCTGTGATGGTCTTTTCCTCCATGAATTTATCCAAACCCCTTTTAAAGGCATCTAGGCCAGGTGCCATCACCACATCCTGTGGCAAGGAGTTCCACAGATAGTTCCATCTCAACATCTATATTTAACTCCATTCTTCAGACGCAGTCAGGAGCCAGCCCCTATGAGGGCCAGAACTAGACACCATGGTGCCTGAGGTAGGACATCTAAAAGGACATTCCCATCATACACACACAGCCACAAGGAGCTTCTGTGCTAGCCGCCTTGAACTGACAAAGAGCCACCCTTGTGTTTGCACAGCTCTCTTTTCATTTCAATGGGGTTTGCATAGAACATCCTCGTGGTTTACGGCTCACGGGCCAGATCTGCCTGCCTCCCCTCTACGACCGAAGGCAGCTGCTTCATCTTGTCTCGCCTCTTCCATGTCCAGAGCAGAACCACTTCCAATCCAGAGCAAGGCATCCTCCAGCATCACAAACGGCTCGTCAATGAACGCCCCTCTCCACTGGGCTTTGTGGCATTTCACCCCCTGGACGGGAAAGGGTTCAGTCTCTCTCCCCTAAGGAACACTAACCACTGGGCTTCCTTTACGGCCAGAAAAGGAATGATTTCGCCCGTGGCAACCCCTACCCGGACTGGTTCGGTTCAGCATGCCCCTTGCCTGGCCACGCAGCCCCTCTCTCGCAGAGAGGATGCCTCCCCCTGAAGACCACTGCTGCAATTCGGTTGGTCCTTCCCGCCCTCCCCTCCCATCAATCAAAGTCAATGGTGACCTCCTCGATTTCTTCGTGGCTGTTCTGGACGGTGCTCTTGCCGTGCATCTCCTTCAGGTGGCGCCGCAGGCCTGGCTTGTGGGTGAAGTGCATCTCGCAGTAGTTGCACTTGTGGGGCTTGATGCCGCTGTGGAGGTTGAGGTGGTCCTGCAGGGTGGCGTTCTGGGTGAAGCACTTGCGGCACACGGGGCACTGGAAAGGCTTGAAGCCCGTGTGCACCCGGATGTGGCGCGTCAGGTTGCTCTTCTGCGAGAAGACCTTGCCGCAGCGCAGGCACAGGAAGAGCTTGTGCTCCTGCACGTGGCTGACAAAATGCCCCAGCTGCTGGAAGACCCGGCTGCACCGGGGGCAGCGGTAGGGGCGCTCCAGCTGCGGCACCTTCCAGGCCGGCACCCCGCCGCCTGTCCTCCAATCCTTGCAGGCCACCGCCGTGCTGTGGCGATGGCGCAGTGGGTAGTTCCTCCACTGGGAGGCAGGCGTGGGGGCTGGGGAGGGAAAGGAAAGCCCTTCCCCACTTGCTTCGTCGTCATAGCAACCCTGCAGGTAGCTGCGGGTGATCTCCACCGCCGAGTTGATAAGGGAGAGGGAAATGGCGGGAGATGAAGGGCCACGGGAGCTGCGGGGGGCGAACTCGGGCCCCTCCACTCGGCTTTCCGCGATGTCCGCCTCTCCCTTGGGCGAGGAAGGCTGCTTCTCCTCTGCCTCCTCTTCCCCATCCGGCGGTAGATAGCTCCCCTCCTCTTGCCCCTCCCGTAGCAGGGTGTCTGCCTTGGGGACTAAGTAGTGGGAGACTGCCTGGGCACAGCGCTCCACCACATGGCCCATCTGCAAGAAGGAAGCCGCCGTCAGGTAATTGACCAGTTCCTTGATGGGCACCTCTAGGCACCCCGTGTAGCAGGAGAGCAGAAGCTGACGCCCAATCTCCGGACTCTGGAAGAGCGAGACAGACACCTCTTGCGAGTCGTTGAGAAGGAACTGGTCCCGCAAGAAAGGGGAGCAGGCCGCGAAGACCACACGGTGTCCGGGAACCCGCAGTTCATTCACCTGCACAGTCACATCGCAGAAGCGCCGTTGCTGCCGCAGCTGGTCCATGCGGTGCAACACCCCGTCCCCGTAACTAGGGAAGCGGAACTTCAGCCGGTCACAGGCTGGGGCCATCGTCAATCTGCCTGGAGTGAGACAGGGGAGGGAGAAGAACTCCAAATTACACACAGCACAGTAAAAGGAAGCCCAGAAACCTGGGCATGATCATGCAAGACCACAGAATGAACAGGAGCAGGGTTCGTTTAATTGGAAGAAGGGCACGCAAAACTAGTTGCCAAGTCAAAGCTGCTTTGGGCTCATTCCTTGACCCAGGTGCCTCAATCTCCACATCGCAAAGAGAGCTGCTACAACAAGTATTGTAGTCTTGGGAGCGTTCAGAAAAGGACGCCAGAAATCCTGATGAACCGGGATGTGGCCAAAGAGATTTGAGATTGCCCCATCGAGGTTAAAAAGCAAATCAAAAAGATTTTTACTGCATTCTTTTTAATACATTCACAACAGCTATAAAATGGTCCAGTACATGGCAGCCAAGCCAAGTTCACCGTGGACAACGTATTTCTCCACTACTTACAGCGCAACGTCTATGCCTGTCTAGTCTGTAGTACCGTGTTTCCCCGAAAACAAGACAGTGTGTTCTATTAATTTTGGCCCCAAAAAATGCAGTAGGTCTTATTTTCAGTGAGGTCTTATTTTCCCAACCTGTGGCGCGACACCCCCCCCCCGGCACTTACTTTGACCGATTAAAGCTACATTCTTTCCCAAGGGTGCAAGGCTCTGCAAGGCCTGCACTTGAGTCCTCCACCGTGCTGATGACGGTGGTCATCTCTAGATGACGTGCTAGAGAGACTCTGCAAGGTTGCAGCCTCCTTGCTGGCCTCTCTAGCACGTCGTCTCTATGGTGGAGGACTCAAGTGCAGGCCTTCCAGAGCCTTGCACCCTCGGGAAAGAATGAAGCTTAAATTGGTCCAAGTAAGTGCCGGGGGTGTCGCGTCCATCTGGCTGATGATCCTAGCTAGGTCTTATTTTCAGGGGAGGTCTTATAGCGCTGGTTTTAACATTAAATGGTCCGAGACCATGGTATTTAAAAGGACCACTGTCTCCCATGTGAGCCCACCCATCACTTAAGGTCTTCTCCACACACTTGCCAGCTGACGATCACAGGGCAGGCTCAGTCTGTTCCCTTTGCCAGACCAGTCACAAAACCTGCACACCCGTCAACCATTTTTTTTTGCCTCCTTCGGGGGCTGACTGGCGGCGGCAGCAGGGGACCACATCACTGTTTTCTTCTGAAATTTCTTTAGCTGCGCTGTAAGCAGCGGAGGTTTCAGCAGCACTTTCTAGCGCCGGTTGAGCTTTCGGCTCTGGCTGACCGCCATCTTTTTCCTCTCTGGAATGCATCAGGAGGTGGCTCCAATGCCAGTGCTTGAAGCACGGTTGAAGCTGCCGCTGCCACTCACTGCTGCCGCCACTCGCAGTGGAAAACGTTAAAGAGAAAAGCCTCATCGCCACCACCAGAAATTCCAGGTTGTCAATAGCAGCAGTTTAAAAATCAAGGCTGTGCCAGGCAGTTTGCTTAAGAGCTACAACCTTCAGGCTGTTAGTGCTGTTTGTCTGAATGATGTTTAATTGGTTTTTCTTTTTCGCCATCAGCAGCTATTCCACCTGCGGTCCCTTTATAATTTGAAATTTCTACGCCTGAATTGGCTCCTCATTCCACCCTATCCTCTTTTCTTTTGGTACTGAGACTACTAAATTGTAAACCTAAGCACAGGGTCTGTGTTGTTTTTCAAGCTATACTGTATAAGAACATAAGAAGAGCCCTGCTGGATCAGGCCAAAAGCCCCTCTAGTCCAGCTTCCTGTATCACACAGTGGCCCCACCAGATGCCTCCAGGAGCACACAGCCAACAAGATAACCTGTTTCCCGTTGACACTCCCTTGCACCTGGCACAGAGAAAACCCACTTCTAAAACCAGGAGGTTGCTCATGGCTTGTAACCTGTGATGGTCTTTTCCTCCATGAATCTGTCCAAACCCCTTTTAAAGGCATCTAGGCCAGGTGTCATCACCACATCCTGTGGCAAGGAGTTCCACAGATGAATTACACGCTGGGTAAAGAAATTATACAGCATCTAGAAAATGTTAAGTGCTTTATGAATAATAATTACACACACGCAAATACTTTTAAGTGTGCTTATATGGGGTTTATTGGTGTTCTGAATTCAGTTTAAAGACTGTTTTTGTTTTAGAGAAAACATGGGACAACACATTCCTTAAACAAACAAATAAACAAAACCTAATTACATTATGCAACAATGATATACACAGCAAAGCTAAGCGCTTGCAAGAAGCTCTGATCGCCCTGCCATGGAGTCATAGCTAAATAAGAAGTTTTATTCAACACTGCCAGGGACCAAACGCATTTTACAAATGCTTAAGGAGAGGTATAAAAATGAAGAGAATTCAGCATCCATTTATTTTAGATTGCAACAAAAAGTTATGCAACTGTAGCGTAAGATACAGTACATACTACAAAGGGTGAACTATTTTTGTGTGTTAGATATTTAGACACGTGATAAATGTATTATTACAGAACAATGCTTTTCTATCTCACTCATGTAAATTCACTTAGTGTAGCCTTACAGACTTGCAGCGCAATCCTAACCAACTTTCCAGCACCGGTGCAGCTGCAATGCAGCCCCGAGGTAAGGGAACAAATGTTCCCACACCTTGAAGAGGCCTCCGTGACTGCCCCTGCACTGCAAAAGTGCAGTGAGCAGCACCCTGTTGGTACGGCTACACCAGCGCTGGAAAGTTGGTTAGGATTGCACTGTTATTATCACAGATGCTGTATGCAGATTACTACTGCTGTAAATATACTCACCTCATACCTGTAAGCTATGGTGTAGTGGTTTGGGAGTTGGACTTAGACCTGGAAGATCCAGGTTCAAATCCCCGCTCAGCCACGAAGCTTCCTGGGTGACCTTGGGCCAGTCACTATCTCTCAGCCCCGCCTACCTCACAGGGTTGTTGTGAGGACAAAAAGGAGGGGAGGAAATATGTACACCACTCTGAGCTCCTGGGAGGAAGGGCGGTACAAAAATGTGGGAAAATAAATAAATAAAATATACGCTTGGTATTGGAATGATCACAAACGGTACCCCTTAGAGACCTCAAAGTTCTCTCTATACCCGGGTTATGTACCTACGACCCACCAACAGAGGATAACACAAGCTCTCATGGGGCCCATGACCCCCAAACGTTTTATTACTACATTGACATTGTGCTTTTTAGGTGTTGTAAGCTGCCTGGGGAACCTCTTTGGAGGTAGAAAGGCAGGATATACATAAATCAATAAAGTGGGCCCAAGTCTACAAAAGCTTATGCGATAATAACACATCTGTGAGGGTTTTAACGGTGCCACAAGATTCTGTTATTTCTGCTACAAGACTAACACTAAAGCCGATCAATGAAAAATGATTTATTTTTCTCGTTTGGGGCGATAGAGTAGGAAAGCAAGGAATTACCAACAGCGCACTAATGCTTAAAAGCACCTAGACTGTTTTATATTCGGATTTTGTGTGTAGTTTGTTTGGAATGCTTCTGTTCGTAAAAAATAAACAAACAATGAAACCTCACTAAAGAAGCCAGAATGCTGGATTGATCTCCCCACGTGTCCTCTTAACATTATCCCCGAAAGCGTCCCACGTAGTTTGCGTAACGCGTCCCCAGTTTGTCGCACCATCAGTTCTCTCATCCTACGCACTTGGCGTTTTAGCCTACTGCGCTGTTTACGCGGCGCCGTTTCGAATTTCCAAGACTGCTCACGCAGCGACCCCTGGAGGTCGCTTTAGGTTTCCCGCTGCGCTATTTACGTAGCCCATTGTTGCCTAGACTGTTATTCACAAACACCCCCTACGTTCCTCCCCTAACCCGTATGCCTCTCTTCTTCTTCACACTAACGCGTAAGTTACGCCCGAGCTCCTCTTTCGACAACTTACCCAAAAATGTCGCCGCCGATGCCTTCTTGGCCCTTTTCAGGGGCCACCTTTGCTCCTTAGCGCCGCTGAGACGGTCGCTTCACGCCGACTCCGTTAAGCTTCCTCGCAGCACCGGAGCTGCTCCGCCATCTTAACAACCACCTCGCAGAGGGTCCGGGACTTCTTCCCCCGGGCGGGCAAGGGCAGGGATTGCTCCGCGGAGCGACCCGCCGCTGGGGCGCCGTGGGAGGGGGACCTGACTGAGGAGTGGGGGTGTGAAGGGGTCACACAAAGCAAGCGTGTCCCTCCGCCTGGAAAGAGTTCCAAACCTGCCCCCTATTCTAAAGACATTACCTCTCTCTCACCCCACCTCATATGAGCCTCTGGTCCCCTCATATAATTAAAGCAGCCAGCCCCACTTCATGCACTATCTTCTTCCAGTGTTCTCTCACAGTTTAACACACAATCTTCATTCCCCATTCAACCCCTGTGCCCACCGTTATCCCCCCCCCCCAAGTGTGACAATTGTTACTTCAGTCACTACAGGTAGAAAATCCAACAGGTGCACATTTTCCTGGCACAGAGACATGTGTTGTTAGGGGAAGCAACACCAGTTGCATTGGTGCCTGCAACGCCACCGTCAGAAAGATAGGACCCCTGTCAGCAAACTCTTCCCCCCCCCCCAACAAGGTACTACCGTAATCATATGTAGGCTTTCTATAGTGGCTATACAGCATTCAGAGCTTTTTGCGTAGATTAACCCATACACCAACCATGTAAGATAGGCCAGTATGATTCTTCCCATATTGCAGATGGAAGGCTGAGGCAATTCTTCTTAAATACAACTGGATCACAACAATTGCATCGACAAAGCAGCAACTCTCAAAGAACATCAAGTAGCACACAAATTTCCAAATACTGGAGCAAATTCCAAGAACGGTGCTGTCTTTGGGGTACAAGCCAATTGCTCAACTGGCTTTGGCTCTATCACACTGGGCCAACGATAACATTTGCAAGATATAAGATGTTTAAAAACTTGCTTGCAATTCCTGCTTAGCTTCAGCAAGGTGACTGACTCGTGCTTACAAAAATTTAAACCGTAGGGGTGTCACGTCACCCTGGAAGTGACATCACGCCAATGTCATTTCCGGGTGCACGTGCAACATTTTGAATTCTGCCCTGGGTACCACTGACAGAGCCCGCTTGGTCTGAAACTGAGGAGGCAGCAGATTTTGAGCGAACAGGCAGAGAGGACAGGGGGGGAAAGGAGATTTCCTCCCTACTGATAACATGACCTCTGCCGGGGAGCAGAATCAAGAGAATCAGGGCTCAGATGTCCAAACCAGATGTCACAACTGTGCGTATTTTAATCCTGGATTGGATACAACTAGGATAGAGGCCGTCCTGGTTTGGGCTGCAATCTATTTTTATACTGCACACATCAGAGATACCTAGCAGGCAGGCAGAAAATAAATGTGAGTTATGTCATCATCCCACCAGCGCAGAACTCCTCTTAGAAATATGTGCACCCACATTTTTTTTTTAATATGGGAGGAAAAAAAGACACACACTCAGAGAGGGTCCGACACATCTCTGTCCCTGGTGACCCCCACCATTAAGAATCATGTCTCCATATTCCCATTCCTTGGTCACTCTCAGTGACCAAGGACGGTTAGGAACTGTACTTTTCAAAACAGAGGCATATTTATACATTTAAATGGCTGCATTTTCGTATCACTGTTTCTGAGTCTCTATAATCATTATAGCCTACTTCAACTAAGATAGTAAAAGTTTTAAAGACAAATTAAGGTTTTCACAAAACCTTGGAAATAGCGAAATTATAAATTTTCAGCATTGGTAGTGGCGATACTGATCTCCCCCCCCCCCAAAAAAAAATCCTGGAATCGAAAAGGAAAGAGAAAGTATGAAGGATAGGAGAGTGGTGGGCTAGAGTGCCTCTGATGTTCTAGCCACCACACTCCTCTCCTCCTGCTGTTTCTTCTTCCTCTTCAAACACAGGGAGTGGGGGGGGGAGGAGCAATGCAGGCAGTGACCCATGTGCTATAGCAGAGGTGTTTGTTTTTGTTGATAAGCAAATAAAAACACCCTAATACGACAAGCAAATAAAAACACAAAACACACTAATACGGTTTTTAGCTAACCTCATTGTTAGCTATGACTAACCACCACCTCTTCGGATCTCTGCAGCAGGTCCGGAATACTGCATTTCAACACAGTAATTCTTGAGAAATTGCCCAGTTGTTACAGAGCATTTAGCACAAAGGACCCAGAAGCCACGGCCAACCTGGCCTTAGTTTCAAATGCTCTGTGGTTGAGCACTGTCCCAGAGAAGAAATGACTTGTGAAACACTTCCTTTTCCTCAAAGGCTCAGTCATTTCCCCATCTCTGCCAAGAAACCAGCTTCTGCTTTTCTCCTTCTCCTGGCCTCCACCGCTCCAGTTGTTCCCTTTCCCAATGGTACATAAGAACATAAGAAGAGCCTTGCTGGATCAGGCCAAAGGCCCATCTAGTCCAGCTTCCTGTATCACACAGTGGCCCCACCAGATGCCTCAGGGAGCACACAGCCAACAAGATAACCTGTTTCCTGTTGTCACTCCCTTGCACCTGGCACAGAGAAAGCCTACTTCTAAAGCCAGGAGGTTGCTTATGGCTTGTAACCTGTGATGGTCTTTTCCTCCATGAATCTGTCCAAACCCCTTTTAAAGGCATCTAGGCCAGGTGCCATCACCACATCCTGTGGCAAGGAGTTCCACAGATGAATTACACGCTGGGTGAAGAAATATTTTCTTTTGTCCGTTCTAACTCTCCCTCCACTCAATTTTAGTGCATGTCCCCTGGTTCTGGTGTTGTGCAAGAGGGAGAAGAATTTCCCTCTATCCACTCTCTCCATCCCATGCATAATTTTATACGTCTCCATCATGTCCCCCCTCAGGCGCCTTTTTTCTAGGGTGAAAGTAATAGCCCACTTGTGCAAAAAATTAAAATAAAATTTTTTTTTGATTTTTTTAAAATCACCATTTCATAATAAGGCCAAAAAACCAACAACCCCCAACCAAAACAACAACACCACTTAGATTCAGAACAAAGTACAGCAAACATCTCTAGGGTAACTTTGGGCTGTGACCTAAAAACTCAGTTACAGTTGGCAGAACGGCCACTTGCTATTCCAACTCCCATCTCTGCTACCCCCAAATCAAGAAGTTTAATAACGCCTAGGGAGTTTAACGCCATCTGCCCAAGATGCTTAAAAAGCCCAATCGCTACCAGAGCGGATCTCCCATCAGCCTAGAAGGAGTAAAGGAGAAGGAGTTTAGAATGCTTTTAGGCCACATAATGCTGGCGGGCTAGAGAATTTTCATGGGCTCGCTAGTAACGTTTGAGTACTTAAAGGCACAGCCACACTATTTCCAAAAACCACGGGCTACACTGCGGCCTTGATCTACGAGACGAGATAAACGGTGGTGCTGAGTTCCGCATTGCTTACACAGGTTGGCAGTGGCTTTCCGGGGTTTCAAATGGGTATTTCTCTGGATGGAGGAAGGAGGGCATTCACTACACATGGGGTATGCCCCTCCTACTCCAGGAGGCAGGACCGGATCTCAAAACAAGACTCCTGGTGGGAGGGCATCCCCTCTTGCCCAGTTCCGGTTCTGCCTCCTCAGAGAACGGACGGATTTCAGTGAGCTCGTGGAGCTCAGCGTTTTGTAAAAGAAAGACTCCTTCGTGTTTGTTTTTCTGTCAGTTTTCGTCAAGTTGTTCAGTGTTTGTCTTCTGTATTTCCCCTCCCCCTGTCCGTTGCCCTGCCCGCTGCGATCCTAGCGTTGCTAGGACGTTCTGACTCGGAGAGCCGAGTAAGCAGACAGGCCCCTGGTCCGGCTCAGGCTGCTTTCAGCGAGGCGCCTCACACGCGCCCGCCGCAGCGGGATCAAAGCCGGCTCGATTGCTCCCTCTTAAAGTGGCAGATCAGCTCGTTTCCTCGGCAGGGAGAGGGGGAAAGAACACCCGCGATCGGACGGGTGTTTTGTGGAGCGGTCGAGGGCCTCCTCAGAGGCTACCGCCGGCTCTTCATCATAGACGTTGGGCGCCTTTGCGCGCCAAAACCGAGGGGCGGAGCCAGCCTAGCCGTTTGCTGAGCTCGCCGGCCCCTTGTTTCTTCTGCTCAGCGGGACGCCAGCAGAGCGAGGCGCAGCCGTGTGGAGCTTCTCTACTCAACCCGATTCAGGCAAGTGATGGCAGAGCGGGCTGGATCCTCTAAAGGGGCTGCCCCAGCGGCAAGGGGGGGAGAGTCCTCTGAGGCCACGGTCATGGATGCTGCCATGGAATCTCGTATTAGGGAGCTCATTAAGGACGCAATGCAGGGGGCGATTAGGGAGAAGCCTTCCCCTGACCCCAAGCCATCTTCTCATAAAGAGAAGAGACGTAGGACCCCCAGTCCTGCCAGGGGGAGATCCTCGGAGGAGGAGTATGTACAGACCCCACACAAGAGGTCTAAGCATTCCAAGTCTCACAGGAAGAGTAAAGGCCACAGGGGCAAGAAACACTCCCACAGGGAGAAGAGGGACACCCTCCTTGGTTCCCCAATCTCTGAAGGGTGGCTGTCCTCTGCATCTAGCATGGAGGAGGGGGAGTTGTCGGGGCACGAGGACGAGGACAGGGAACATCACCTCAATAGGCTCTTCCCATCTGATCTTTTCCCCAGGATGCTGGACAAGGTCTCTAACACACTAGACTTAGCAGTTGAGGCTGGGACCTCAGAGCCTTCCACCAGTGCGAACACCTCCTCCAAGCTACTGCCCCGGGGACCCTCCAAGCCCCCCGTGGTGCCTTTTCCCGAGGCTTTCCAGAGAGTAATCGATGCCAAGTGGGCAAACCCCATTCACCCCAGGCACTCTGCTAAATTGGTGAATAAATTCTATACTTTGCCGGAGCCAACAATGTCTCTGCTGAAGGTACCTTCGGTGGACCCCCCGGTCGCAGCCCTTTCGTCTGCGGCGGTTCTGCCCACTGAAGGCGAGGGGGGGCCGAAGGACCCGTGTGACAGGCGGGTAGACACGTCCCTCAAGAAGAGTTTCGAGGCCTCGTCTCACGCCCTCAGGGCCGCGGCCGCGAACTCGCTTATGGCCAGGGCTTCTGTCTCTTGGGCCGAGGAGCTGGAAGCTGAAAAGGGACTCTCTAAACGGGTCAGGGCTACTTTACGGAAAATTGCCCTGGCCTCTGCCTTCTCGGCTGACGCCTCCTTGGACTCCATGCAGTTGTGTGCACGGTCGGTTGCGTCCAACGTGGCTGCGAGGCGCAACATCTGGCTCAGGAGTTGGCAGAGCGATGCTGCCTCGCAAACTAGGTTGGTTGGCGTGCCCTTCAAGGGTACAAAGCTGTTTGGTCAGGCCTTGGAGCCTCTCCTGGTGGAGGATAAGGAGAAGCGCAAGGTCCTCCCCTCTAACAAGAAGGACCTTCCCAAGCCCAGGCCACCCCAGAGTCAGTCCTTTCGGAGTAACTACAGACAGGATGACAGGAACAGGGGAAAGACTAGATGGAATAAGTCCAGGGTCTTCCCCAAGGGTCGCTCCCAGGGAGGTCATGCCTCTAACCAAGCCAAGCCACACAAGGACCATCGGGGGGCGTGACTCTGGGTCGGGCGGATCCGCCTCAAATATAGGAGGACGGCTTTTGGAATTTGCGCATCGCTGGGCAAACGTTACTGGCGATGCGTGGGTTCTTCAGACTGTACAAAAGGGCTACGCCCTGGAGCTTGCAAGGTGGCCACGGGACAGGTACTGGAAGGTGCCGGTCTCCAAGGACAAGGGGAAACACTCTCTCAAGATGCAGGCTATCCAACACCTTTTGGACATCAGGGCGGTGGAGCCGGTCCCACGCTCTCAGAGGGAGAGTGGGGTCTACTCAACCCTGTTCTTGGTGCCCAAGAAGGACGGCGAGTGGAGGGCGATCTTGGACTTGAAGTGGCTGAACCACTTCATTCAAAAGAAGAAGTTCAAGATGGAGACGTGGAAGACCATCATGGCAGCCCTGGATCGGGGAGATTTTTTAACCTCCATCGATCTCTCAGAGGCTTATCTCCACGTCCCCATTCTCTCTCGACACCGCCGCTTCCTGCGTTTTTGTTACGGGGACCTGCACCTACAGTATCGGGCCTTACCCTTTGGGCTAAGCTCCGCCCCCCGGGTCTTCTCCAAGCTCCTCATCGCTCCGGTGGCTTTCCTGCGTCAACAGGGGATTGCGCTCTTCCCATATCTGGACGATATTCTCGTCAAGTCACCGTCTCAGAGACTGGCGGAAGCCCAGGTTCAGCAGACCATTACTTGTCTTCAGGACCTGGGTTTCGTTGTCAACATGCGGAAGAGCACCCTTGTTCCGACCCAAGAGCTGGAGCACCTAGGGGTCTGGGTGGATACCAAAGCCTTCAGGATCGCTCTGTCCCAGGAGAGGCGACTGAGGCTCAGGGAGGCCATCCAGAGCGTCATGACATCCCAACAAGTCGATTTGATGTTCTTAGCATCCATCCTGGGGATGATGGTGTCCTGTCAGGATGTCGTAGACTGGGCTCGGGCCAGGATGCGACCTCTTCAGGCGATCCTGAACCCCTTCCAACATCTTATCGAACAGCGGAGACACCGTTCGCTTCCAGTCTCGGAGGCAGTCCAGGACTCCCTCCGATGGTGGAACAGCGAGCAACGCCTGTCCCGGGGGACCAGCCTTTTCCAACCAGATCGTCTGGTGATCACAACGGACGCCAGTCTCCTAGGCTGGGGTGCGTTCACACAGGGGGCAATAGCGCAGGGCACTTGGTCGTCAAAGGAAGCCTCACGAAGCATCAACTTTCTGGAACTCAGGGCGGTCAAGCTCGCCCTGCAGCATTTTCAGAAGTTGGTCCGGGGCTCTCACGTGCTCATAAGGACAGACAATACAACGGCCAAAGCATACCTGAACCGGCAGGGGGGCACCCGCTCCACTCGGCTGGCTCGGGAAGCGGCAGTAATCATGCAGTGGGCCGAAAGACATCTGGGGTCCATCAGGGCCGAACATCTGGCTGGGGACCTAAATGTCTCGGCCGACTGGTTGAGCAGGAGGCGTCTGTTGGAGGCAGAGTGGAGACTGCATCCAGAGACGTTCGCCTGGATCGCCCAGAGACTGGGTTGGCCCGAGGTCGACCTGTTCGCCACGGGCGCAAATGCTCAGCTACCCCGCTTTTTCTCTCGGACATCAGAGCCGGGGGCGGAGGGAGTGGATGCGCTGCAGAGCCGGTGGCCGCAGGGTCTCCTCTATGCTTTTCCCCCGGTGGCAGTCCTCCCCATGGTATTGCGCAGAATCAAGGCTCTGGGAGCGGAAATCATTCTCGTCGCTCCAGGGTGGCCGCGCAGGCCCTGGTACCCAGACCTAGTAAACCTCTCCAGCAGACCGGCTCTCCCACTTCCCGTTCGGGAGGACCTGATCACGCAGGGCCCCATTCGTCACCCTCAACCACAGATGTTCCGACTAACAGCCTGGAGGTTGAGCGGAGGGCTCTCAGGGTCTGTGGTTACTCGGACAAGGTGATAGGCACAATCCTGGCATCCCGTAGGGACTCCACCAAAAGGTCCTATGGCGCAACTTGGAGGAGGTTTCTAACCTGGTGCGGCTCGAAAGGAGTTGATCCCATCAAGCCCAAAGTTCGCAATATACTGGATTTTCTTCAGGATGGGTTAGAGTTAGGTCTAAGTACCAACACCCTTAGGAGGCAAGTGGCTGCTCTGAACAGTACACTTGGGGTGGATAGGGGCGTTCGGGTCTCCACTCATCCACACGTTAAAAGGTTCCTTCGAGGGGTTCAGTTGCTCAATCCGCCCACAATTCATAGGACCCCAACTTGGGATCTGAATACGGTCCTCAAGGCTCTCATGTCCCGGCCCTTTGAACCATTAGCTACGGTCCCCCTCCGGGAGTTGACCCTAAAGGTGGTTTTCCTAGTCGCCATCACCTCGGCTCGGCGGGTGTCAGAACTGGGTTCCCTTTCTGTCAACTCAGGGTTGTGTATTTTTCACAAGGACAGGGTAGTGCTGCGCCCAGATCCAGCTTTCATGCCTAAGGTGAACTCTGTCTTCCATAGGGCCCAGGAGGTGATCCTACCATCTTTTTGTCCTAACCCCACTCATCCCCGGGAGAGACTTTGGCACACTCTGGATGTCCGAAGAGCCCTCAGGTTCTATATGGACAGGACCAGGGAGTTTAGACAATCGGAATCCCTCTTTGTAACTCACAGGGGTTCGTCCCGGGGGTCTAGAGCTTCGGCTTCCACCTTAGCCAGGTGGTTGAGAGCTGCCATTGTGTTGGCGTATCAGTCTTCTAATCTGGTGCCTCCTGAGGGGATCACGGCCCATTCTACTAGGGGAGTAGCCACCTCGGCTGCCTTTGAGGGCTCTAGCTCTGTACCCGAGATTTGTAGAGCAGCCACCTGGTCCTCGGTCCACACCTTTGTTAAGCATTACCGGGTGGACCTGGTGGGGGCTTCCCAAGCATGTTTTGGACGCAGGGTGCTGCAGCATGTGGTGGCACAGTAGGGGTGCTGCCGCGTCTGACCCACCCTAGTTCCTTTACTGCTCTGTCATGTCCCATGTGTAGTGAATGCCCTCCTTCCTCCATCCAGAGAACATAGGAATTCCTTACCTGGGAATATCCTCTTCTGGGGGGAGGAAGGAGGGCATTCACCCCGCCACTCGTTGGCGCGGCAGCTCATGGTGACTGTGCCTGCCCTTTGTGCGGGTGTGCTTGTGGTTTTTTCAGCAAAGGGAATAGGGGTTTTTCCTCCCTTTCCATTCTCTCCCTGAGTTATTTGTCTGAGCCACGCCTGTTGGCGGAGGTCTTGTTTCATTGTGGGTTTTTATGTGATGGTTTATTTGTCTTCACCCTTGTGAGCATAACACCCAGTGGCCTGCTCTCAGGTTTGTTTTGTGTGGAGGTGTTTTCTCTCATAGCTCTTCAGTTTCGGAACTGGGCAAGAGGGGATGCCCTCCCACCAGGAGTCTTGTTTTGAGATCCGGTCCTGCCTCCTGGAGTAGGAGGGGCATACCCCATGTGTAGTGAATGCCCTCCTTCCTCCCCCCAGAAGAGGATATTCCCAGGTAAGGAATTCCTATGTTTTCCCATGCCGGGGCTGAACCTGGAACCTTATGCATGACACATGCACAGCAGATTATTACGTGCCCCTTTGCACAATATTGGAGCTGCCAAGCATGGTTCCCATTGGGTGGGGTCTTCTTATACCTGGGGGCTGTGTCCCTCCAGCCTTATCCAGGGTTGCTTGAGGAACAACACACACACACACACACACACACACACACACACACACACACACACACACATTCTCAGATCCCAAGTACAGAACAGAATATACCTTGCTCAAAATCAAACAGGTTTTTATTTACAAAACTAGGTTTTCTCCCCTCAGAGAGGGAGTATTCCACAGCCCTTCTCAGGAGGGGAGAAGCATTGCCATCTCCTCTCAACTCCCCTTCTATTTGGTTCACAGCAGCAGCAGAAGGCAAAAGGACCGAGTGGGGGAAAACACACACACCACACCACACCCGGAGGTTTATGTAGGGAGGGCACAGTGTGGAGCGTGTTCTCAAGTATGAGGTTAATATACTGAGAGAAGTGGCGATTAGGTCACCCCATCTCGTGATGGGAAGGGGCAGTGGTTGTAACGCTGACTGGGCAAGGATGGTATTGCGGTGGGAGTGGCGTGCGATGCTTGTAAGGGCTCGCTAGGCAACAAGGCCTAGAAAGGTGTTAAAGGCGAGGAGGAGGAGGACATGTGCTCTTGTGCCAGGAGTTAACTCCTATAACGTGGTACCCATGCACACCCAACATGGATTCCCCTCCAGAGGTGCTCAGATAAACACTGGAGCATTGTGCATAGGAGGGTTGAAGGCCGGAATGTGTGCGTATGTGCACAGGTGGGAGGACGGGGTACAAAAGCTAAGGGGGAAGGATCATGGGGGGGGGGGAAAGAAGGCTGGGAAGGGCTGTAAGGAGTGCACAAACGTGGAGATCAAAGAGGCAGTAGCTACACAGCCCCTTCCCATTGTTTTAAAAATCCCAAATGTATAAAAACTGCAGTCCGACAGCTGGAAAAACCTCTCAGGTTTTGAAAGCCACAGCAGGCCCCACTAATGGATAGCAGGCAAGGGGTCTGAGTCACTTTGCTTCGAGGTCACCAAAACAGAGAGAGGGAGGGAGGGAGGGAGAGGGAGGGGGGGGGAAAGCACCAAAGGTTTTTCCACCGCAAAAGGAAGCCACACCACACAGTCTCAAACCAAGCTGTTCCTGGGACAGTCGTGGGGGGGCTCAGTCAGGCCCCCACCCCCCTGCCCACTGTGCCACCCGAGGAACTGGAATTCTGGCTGGGGGTGACTGTGGGGTCAGGGATGGGGGCGGACCTGTCCTTCGCCCCGCTTTGCTGGTCTTCCGTAGGACCGCTGCTCTCTGCGAGGTGCTCCTGAGTGCTGATAACCGATTTGCCCAGGGGGCTAGGGGTGCCTCTGTCCCCTACAGTGGGGCTACTCAGCTCCTCCTGTGCAGCACCGGTGCTGTTTTCCTGGCCAGGAGTGGGGGCAGCCCCAGTGTGGCTGGTCCGCTCCAGCTTGCGATGCCTCCGGAGGGAAGTGGCAGAGGGGGGCTGCGGGAGGAGGGCTTGTTCCGGGGGAAGCAGGATGTCCCGGATAAGCTCTGTGCAGAGGAGGGAGGCCTGGCGCGTCTCGCGGCAGAGTTGCGAAAGGCTGAGGAAGCCATGGGGCAGGTCCTGCACCACCCGCAGAGTCACTGGCTGACCCAGCGCCCGCAGCCGCCGGGCAAACGTCACCGAGTCGTCCAACATGGGGTCCAGGGCACAAGCCTAGCAAGAGGCAGGACAGAAAGAGCATCAAGACCCGAAGCAGCTGACCCCCATGTACCTCAGAGGTGACCTCTGCCCCATGTGCCCCATCAAGTGGACCTTGCCAAAGCATCTGGTTGGCTGCTTTTGGCAAGCAGGATGCAGTGCTCGACGGACCACTACACTGACCAGAGGCTGGGCTCTCTCCCGCCGGCAGCCATTCTAAAGTGCTCCAGTCTCCCCCCCCCCCCCCGCCGACAAACCGCTTCCTGGGCTGGCTTACCACTATATGGACCGGGGGCAGTCCTTTCAGCATGCTGTCCGGGGCCAGGAGGGGCGACATGAAAGGGTTCTTGTGGATGGGCGACAGCTCCATCTGGAGGCAGGTCGCCGGCTGGTCGGAGCGCAGGGGCTGAAAGCCGTCAGGAAAGATCAGACCGTTGTCAGGGCTGGAAAGCGGGGCCTCTTCGGCGTCGCTCAGGAAGAACTCCGCCTGGTGTTCCAGGCCAGGGCTAGAATCATGGCCGGAGTCCAGAGAGGCGTCCGAGGTGCACGTCAGGTTCTGACACGTCTGGCTCTTGCGGGAGTCTTTGCTACTTCGGAGCGACTTGGATTTGAGAGACACCTCCGAGAAGCTCTTCCTCACGGCCTCTGTATGCCAGGGAGGGGGCAACAGGAAGTCAGTGTCTGTCCCACTGAGCCACACCCTCCTGTTTCTATCTCACGGCAACCCGTGTCTCTGCTGATCCAAACATCCTTCCAGGACCCATCTCTGCTAAGTCCCATCTCTTTTCTCCCCCTCGATGCCGCTGAATGCACTGTGGCGCCCTTTACGGGAGCCTAGAAGACGACTTTCCCCCGTCCGTCCCATGGCCACAACCACAACGGCCTGCCTACTGTGATCAACTTGACGCAAAACGTCATACTGCACCAGGAATGCGATATCAGATTTGCAAGAATATCCGTTGAGAACAACCCTGGGGAATTGTGAGGATTCACAATTGCCCCGTGAATTGCTCCAGCATTCACGGGGCAAGACGTGGCTTGGAGACCATGAGGGACAGGAGAGGATCCCATCATATTCTCCTGCTGGGCGCCCTCAGTGGCGTTGCTACAACCCCCAGGGGGGCCCGTCGGCATGACACCCGCTGTGACATCACAAGCCCCGCCCGCTATTCACTAGCCCCGCCTTTGTTTGCTGCTCAGCGTCCAGCGTAAGAACATCTGAAGCGTCCTGCTGGATCAGGCCCAAGGCCCCTCTAGTCCAGCTTCCTGCATCTCACAGTGGCCCCACCAGATGTTTCAGGGAGCACACGAGACAACAAGAGACCTGTATCCTGTCGCCACTCTCTTGCATCTAGCATTCAGAGAGAGCCTATTACTAAAAAGGAGGAGGTTGCTTATCCCCATCATGGCTTGTAACCTGTGATGGTCTTTTTCTCCATAAATCTGTCCAATCCCCTTTTAAAAGGCATCCAGGCCAGGTGCCATCACCACATCCTGTGGCAAGGAGTTCCACGGATGAATTCCACGCTGGGTGAAGAAATATTTTCTTTTCTCTGTTCTAAGCAATTTTCCACAACGAAATGCCCCACCCCTGTGGAAGATTCGGCCAATGGTGAGAAAGCGAGACAGTCTCCCTCACACCATGCTGCGAACTGATAGGCCCAGCAGCAGTGCCAATCCAGTTTGCGCTGTGCTGATTCATACTGATGGCACTGAACTACGCCAGGCGCTGATTCATACTGAGAACTATGCCAGGTTGCATAAGCAGGAATTCATATGGTCTGGACATGCTCTGGAAAGTAAGAAACACAGGCCCAAGCACATAAAATTCAGCTGCCTCTATGAAGTTCCAAGAATCTCAGCTTTCACATAAGGGGCTGGCTGGATGCAAGGAAGGTAGCCAAGTTTCAATCTGTCCAAACCGCAGTAGAGGTAGAACTTTGGGACCCTTTTTGCACAAATCTTAAAAACCAGAAACCTGGGGCAGACAAAGGAGGTATGTTGCAGTGGAACATGTGTGAAAAAAGTGTGAGAGTCAGAAAAATAAAATGGCAGGTTTGGACACGAGAGATGCAGGTTCACGTTTTTGTTCTCTCTCTCATTCCAACTTTGCTTTTCGATGGGTTGCTGGACAAGCAAAACGCAATCGAACTATCCACATGCAAACATACATGCCAAATTTGCCAAAAATCAGCTCAGCCGCAATATTTATACATTTATTGCAGGATTTTAGAAACCCCAGCAAATAAAGCGTCTCTCATCTTGCTCTTCCCAGAAATGTCATGCAGAGCCAGCAAAAGTAAATAAATAAAAATTCACCGCCTTAAGCAAGACAGCAACGTACGTGGAGCCCTGATAGGCTAGCCTCAGCGTGGAGCCCTGATAGGCTAGCCTCAGCGTGGAGCCCTGATAGGCTAGCCTCAGTGTCCACGGCCAGCAGTGGCCATGCTGGGACTGTGAAGCAAGGGATAGCAGTGCCAGTTATGCAGCCTGGTTCTCTTCTTGCCTTAAGCAGCAGTGCATGCCATTAGGGGCAGGGGCGGCTCCTACCAGCTGCTGGGTTAGTAAGGGCCAGGCCCTGGGTTCGGAAGAGTCGCGCCAGGGACAGCATCGACCACAGCTGGGCTAGGGGGCGCCTGAAACAGCCCCGTAGGCACCATGAGAAGGGGCTGCGCCCTGCGAAGACAAGGTGGGTGAGAGGAAGGAGGGACAGGAAGAGCTGGAAGGAGGCGATGGAAGATGGAGGGGAGGCTGCTTCTTACCCGTAGCTCTACCCGCCCCGTTGCTCTTGCCTGTGTTTTCCAGCAAGGAGCTGAGCCAGGCTGAAGCGCCCAGGCGGAGGTCCCGGAACAGCAGGGCTGTGTCTCTGCGCACCATGTTCACAGGGCCCAGCTTCTCCAAGGTGGGGTCTTCCGATTGCTCCGGTTCGATTCCTGGGTGGCAATGAGGACACAATGACGTTAAGCCCCAGAAATATCTCCTTGCCTATTTCTCGTCACCCTTGCCTAAAACAAAGTAACGGATCTCTCTCCTGGCTCCCCTCACTGGGCCTTCTCTCTTTTTATCTCCGAACTAATCAAATGCTCTTGCTCGCTCGCTTTCTCGCCCGTCCCCTTTTTCCTTTCTCCTGGGCTCTCTTGCGTTTGAGAGGAGGCCCACACCCACAGTGCCCTGCTCACATCAACTATCAACTCTCACAGCGCAATCCTCACCAATTTTCCAGCGCCGGTGTAGCCGTGCCAACAGGGCGCACACTGCATTTTGCACTGCAGGGGCAGTCATGGAGGCCTCTTCAAGGTGAGCGAACATTGGTTCCCTTACCTCGGGGCTGCATTGCGACTGCACCGGCGCTGGAAAGTTGGTTAGGATTGCGCTGTTACTCCTGCTTAAGGAAGGGACCAATCAAGTTGAGAGTGCATGCAGAAGGCGGCCCCGGGTTCAATCTGCGCCATCTGTAGTTTAAGAGGCTCTCAGGGGCAGGGAAATGTCTCTGCCCCTGACCTTGCCGAGCTGCTTGCTTGTCACAGGGGAGACTCTAATAGGCTAAGTGGAACAACAGGTGCAGTGTGATATGCTCCAGCCAAAACGTCAGGGAGACAGAGGGACACCCAGCTTTGTGGGCTTACGAGGAATCCACCCCACCCCCCAAAATTGCAAATTGCTGTAATGGCAAAGAGCGTGATGGTGTCCTGTCACTGCGCAATTAGAACAACAACATTACAAGTGCTAATCATACACAAATACAACATATCAAAAGCACGGCAATACCAAGATCCCAAAATACATGCAGCCATGTAACTGGATATACCTGAGCCTACGACACTGATATGGGTGCTGAGTTGCCCCAAAGATCAACAACATATTCTGAATAGGTCTCTTTTGAAATCAATGCTCTTCCTCTCCTTTCAAGCCCTTGGGTCCAACCCCAACGGCAGCCCTCCCGTCACCCACCCTGCTCACCTCTCTCAAAGATGGCACCTTTCAGGCTGGGCCCCACATCTGCCAATAAGCCCCCTCCCGCAACCTGCTAAGACTGGCGCCCTTCACCCCCCTCCTCCACAGAGATTCCCTACCAGCATAGGCTCGGAGGCACTTGTACAAGACGCTAAGAGGCAGCAGTGGATCGAGCAAGGTGAGGAGGCGGGAGGGCGAGGCCGAGGCCTGAATGAGGATGGCCGGATAGGCCGCCATGATCCCGTCGGGCATCTTGATCCCGAAGGCAGCTGCTCGCATGGAGACCGTGATGCACAGGTTCCCACCGGCACTGTCCCCGGCAAGGCACACCTTCTGTGCTGTGGAACCTGCAGAGAGAGGAGTGGGGAGAGGTCAAGACTCATGCAGAAGGCCCCGGGTTCAGGCTGAGTACGGCCCCGTTTGAAACCACGGAGAGCGCTGGAGTCAGTGCAGGCAACACCAAGCTAACAGCGCCATCCTAGCCAACTTTCCAGCGCCGGTGCAGCTGCAATGCAGCCCCGAGGTCAGGGAACCAATGTTCCCTCACCTTGAAGAGGCCTCCCTGATGGCCCCTGCACTGCAAAATGCAGTGTGCGCCCTGTTGGCACGGCTACACTGGCGCTGGAAAGTTGGTTAGGGCTGCACTGTAAGTCATGCAACGTCCTCACTTGGTATAAGGCAACAATTCTGTTTTGAAGAACCCAAGGGCTCCTCTGTAATCCTGTAGGCAAATACGCAGAGGACAGCGCTATCTAGTAGCTATCGTGGCTAATTACAGTATCATTAAGTTTATACTAGCCTGTGCCCATTTGTTACTAGCCAAGCCTCTACACCCGGAGGCAGAGTGCTGCAATCAAGGCTCCAATCCTAATCCTACAATCCATGACAAACAGTGGGACTTACTTCTGAGTAGACACACATGGGATTGTGCTGCTGCTCACTCAAATATTCTATTCTGCTCCTTCCTTGGGAGCAGAGAGGCCGATGGGATCACTGAATACAGAAATGGCAGATTCCGCTATCAGGGTAAAGTGTTTGTGCCTCCTTCAAACAGCGGCCACAATGCAGTCTCTTTCCACTACTGGGCCCACGGTTCAGTGGGAGAGCGCAAGGTCTGCAGGCCGCAGGACTGGGAAAAGGCACTATGTTCCCACCTCAGCTCATGGGCTAAAGAGGTCCGTGGTCCGAATCAATAGAATGCAGATTCACACGTCTGCATGGCCTTCACGCAGGTGGCTCCTCTCATTCATGGTGGCCCAAACCAGGCTCCACCCTCCTCCTTCCCACGGTTTCTCACCTAGCAGGTGGCAGTTCTTGAGGGCCCAGCAGTAGGCATAGAAACACTCTTCCAGGGCCCGAGGGAAGGGTGCCTCAGGGGCCAGCGAATAATCGATGGAGAGGATGGGGGCCCCCAGCTCCTGGGCCCAAGATTTTAGGTAGGGCTCGTGCGACTTGGAGGTCTGGGCCACAAAGCCGCCCCCGTGAAAATGCACCACCAGGAAGGGCGAGCGGGGCACCGCCTTCGTCTTCCAACGGAGCTCCAGGGCGAGGGTGTTCTCCGGGCGCACCAGGTTGCTCAGCTCCTCGCTGTCCTGGGAACAGAAGAAGAAGCGGAGAAATTGGTGCCAGGCCCCAAGAGAGACCCAGCTGGCATCCACCTGCCTCTCCTGGCACCCAAAGTCTCTGGAGCATTGCAATCTATCCAGGCTTCCTTGACAAATAAGCTCATCACGTGGTTAAAACACACAAACACACACACACTTGGTTTACCACTTTTTTTTTAAAATCATGTGGATAAAAAAAACTGCATGCCTACTCAGAAGTAAGCACCACTGATTTCTATGGGACTTACCCCCAATACAGGACTGCAATCTCAGTCTCTTTTCAAGATTTTATATTATAATTCTGTTTTAGTAGTGTTGAGAATTTGTGCGATAATTTGTGTGCACGTGCACGAGATGGAATCCTGTTCCATTAAAAAAAAAAACCACCAAACATATATTCTTACACGTCGACTTGGTTCTGAGGCCAAACCAAGATTTGGTGCTATGAGAATGAGCCTTCAGCACTCTCTCTCTCCTGGCCCTCCTCGCATCAAACCCTACAACTCCCTCCCTGGATCAACTTCTGTAGTCCAATCCTGATTTTGCAAGGGCAAACACAAACCATCGTGTCAGTTTGGGCACACAGAAAATGAGGATTCGCCTCAAACCAGAGAAGGTATTGCCAAGTGCGTGGGGACAAAGAAGCGCATGAACCCAGAGGTTCCGGCACGCCCAAACAAAGCCACAGAAAGCAAGGTAATTGAAAAAAAGTATGCGTGTCGCTTTTCTATTAAAGATCTCCAACACAGCTTCCAGCAACAGTTATCCAACCAAGACAATAAAAACTACGTAGAATCAACCAAAGCAGCTGCCAGTTAGCAGAGCAGTTAAAAGTCTACTAAAAATCACTGCAAGCAGAGAGAAGACTGGCCCAAGACCTTTCTCCTCCACATCTAATCTCTTATGCCAAGGAAATTTTTTGTGTGAGAGAACATTCAGCGATACCATCGCCCCACCAAAGTCCAAGAACAGTTTTTGCCACGTGATTAACAACTCTGCTTGCCTAGAAACCCCTCTAAACTCTGCCGCACAGCTCGAGCCCAGCACTCGACCTGCCTGGAAGCCGCCACCCGCCTCCTGGTCTGACCACCCCTGCCCCAGCCCAGCGGAGACCAAGGTCTGGACGTTCCTGCTTACCTGTCCCTCGCGCAGCTCGGAGGAGATGAGCCTCATCGGGACAGCGCCCGGTCCGGAGTGGGCCACCGGGGGCGTGATGGTGACCGTCAGCTTGGGGTCAGCAACCAGAGGCAGGGTGAAGGAATGCGGTGGCACCAGCAACGCCCGGCAGACCTGGACCTGGGAGGAGGTGATGCTGGCCAAAGACTGCAGGGAAGGGAGAGATGGCAGGACCCTCTGGAGACAAAATATCCAAACCACAGCCGCCCCCTGTAGGAACACCCAGCCATGGCGGCGCCCTCAGAAGAAGCCAGCCAGCCACACCTCATCCCCTCCGCAGCGGGAATCATGGATTCGGCCCCTCTGCCGTGAACAGTGCTGTCCTGCCCCAGCTTTTAAAATATCCTTACATTTTCTGGCAGTGCAAAGCCTGCCTGCTCAGAAGCAAACCCCACTGATTTCAAATGGGACTTGCTCCCAAGTAAGGACCGCAATCTCAGTCTCTTTTCAAGAGGTTAGATTAGCATTCTTCTGAATGTTTCTGATCATACTGTTTTGGGGAGAGGTGGGATAGAGTTTGAAAGTAGGCCAGGCGCACCCCCTCTGCTGCACTGACATTTTCTCCCTCACTCCTCCTTGCTGCAAGCGCCCCCTTCCCAGCCACCAATTCCACCCTCCTAACCCTTCCCCATCTAAACCCTCCAACCCCCTCTTGCCTCCCTTCAGGCGGGACTCACGGCCAGGAGCTCCATCTCGGTGAGATTCCAGAAGCTCTTCCAGAAGTGAACGTCCAGGTTTTGGGTGATGCGCTCAAACTCAGTCCCTCGGAGCTCGGGGTCAATCGCAAACTTCCCGCTGGTAAAGAGCGAGCCAGCTGCCACGCCTGCACAGAGGGGGGGGGACCAAAAGGGTGGAGCAATGACCACTGCTCAGGGCGACGCTGGCGCTTCCGGATGCAAGGAAGAGGCGGCCTTCAGACGCAGAGCAGGGGGACACAAAGATGAGAGGAAAGTACATCGCTGGACAGCGCACCCTGCCAAGCCACTAGAAAAGAGCATGCAGCGCTTCGACACCACAAATTCGTTCCTGGCTTGAGGCAACCTGCTTTTGCAATGGAGGGGGGGATCGTTCCTGACTTGGCGCAAGCCATTTGTGTGCTGGTGTGCAGCTCTGTTAACACAAACGCAGCAACGCTCATTTTAGGATTCCCTATGACAAAAACGTCCTGTCCTTGGAGATGTAACTCTTATTTGGCTCCCCCTGTGACGAGCCCTTTATTGTGCTGTTGATCGAAAGGTCGGCACTTCGAATCTGCGACGGGGTGAGCTCTCGTTGCTTGGCCAGCTCCTGCCAACCTAGCAGTTCCAAAGCATGTTAATGTGAGTAGATAAGTAGGTACCGCTTGCGGGAAGGTAAATAGCACTCCGTGTTCCAGCCGCATGCTACGCGCTGCGGCAAGGAGAGTCATGTCGGCCACATGACCACGGAGGCGTCTTTGGACAATGCTGGCTCTTCGGCTTTGAAATGGGGATGAGCACCACACCCTGGAGTCAGACACGACTGGACTTAATTGTCAGGGGTCACCTTTACCTATAATGTTCATTACAGCTTTGATACTTTACATCAAACCTACAAGCTACTGTGGACGTCGCCTCCATTGGGGTAGGCAAGCAGGGTAATTTTTAAACAAGTATGCCCCAAACTCAACATATATACACTGTGCATTTGTCCCCACTGGCCAGCAATGCACCCTGGGAAAGTCACGGTCCGGAGCCATCCCCGCATTATGGGGAAGGGAAGTTGGAAGGACAGGTCTGGGGGTGCTTATGGGGCACAATGGGGGCGAGAAGCACAAGGAACACCACATTCACACACTGAGACAGGCCCAAGGCCACCTACTTACTGATGCTCGATTCATGGCGCCTGTAATTTTCCCCAAAGGAGACGAGACTAATGGCGATGGTCTGCAGGAACGGTCGGATCGAGGGGGCGAACTGCAAGGCAAGAGGTCAAGTTAAATAATAATAATAATAATAATAATAATAATAATAATAATACAGTATTTATATACCGCCTTTCTCGGTCATTGGATTTCTCCTCCGACTTTAATCCAAGGCGGAGTACATGGGCAGGCTAAAGTTAAAGGCTGTGTAGAGTGACGCTGCCTTAAAAAGGTAAAGGTGACCCCTGACAATGAAGTCCAGTCGTGTCCGACTCTAGGGTGTGGTGCTCATCCCCATTTCAAAGCCGAAGAGCCAGCATTGTCCAAAGACACCTCCGTGGTCATGTGGCCGGCATGACTCTCCTTGCCGCAGCGCGTAGCATGCGGCTGGAACACGGAGTGCCGTTTACCTTCCCGCAAGCGGTACCTATTTATCTATTCGCATTAACATGCTTTGGAACTGCTAGGTTGGCAGGAGCTGGCCAAGCAACGAGAGCTCACCCCGTCGCGGATTCGAACTGCCGACCTTTCGATCGACAGCTTATGGTTCAGCGGTTTAACCCGCTGCGCCACCCGCTGGCCTTGGGTTCCCCCTAAACTGGGCACGTTGCTCTCCATTCTGATTTACAGTTCTGAGCCCAAGAAGGCAAGTGTCTGAATGAAGCAGAACTGGAGCCAGAATCGCCAAAAGAGGGGGAGAGGGTTAGGAAAACCAGTTCTTCCTACCCAGGGACAAGGCCAGCCCTGGTGTCCACGGCTGGACGACACCCACACAGATATGAAACAGAGACCGGCCAGCATGAAGGGAAGACAACCTGCAGGGTCCTCGCAGTGGGAGAGAGAGCCTCACACAGAGAAGCAGCACATGTCACACAAAGACACAGTGGTCTTCCTGCCAGCAAAGACCCAGCGACAAACCCAAGGGGAGCGCTTGGGGTGGGTGGGGGGACGGCGACTCTCCAACTGACATCCCAAGTCAGCTGCTGAATTCCTCTCTAGTAAGACCGGATGATGACACGCCAAGCGCCCCCCCGGAGGGAGGAAGACGACGACAGGGACGTGCGCGAGTGCATATTACGCATCTCTCAGGGCCACACGATCAAGGCCGCAGCCTGGGCGGAACGGTGGAGGAAGGAGGAAAGGGGAAGGCTGAGGCTGGCTTTCTGCGATTCCAAGGTCCTCTCTCTCTCTCACGGGCTCTTTCAGGGTAAGGCCAGACACCAGCTCTGCTTTGGAAAGGGATCAAGTTAGGAGACCCAGCTGCTGACCAGGAAACAGAAACCGCGGTATGCATGGCTTCCTACAAGGAGTACCGGGAAGCTTCGGAAAAAGGGACTGGCTTTTCTGGGATGCTTCAGGCTCTCTTTGGGTCATTATTACTACTCTATGATCCATTTAGATGGCTTACAGAGCCACACACAAAAAGCAAAAAACAAGCCCCTGCCCCAAAGGGCATACAATCTCCATTTTGGGCAGGATTTCTGCACGGTGAGAGAGGCAACCTAGGAAGTTGCTGAACACCTGGCTCTGGACAGTCGACTCAGGCAGGGCCTCTCCAGGGTTTCCAGCCCTACTTGGAGATACCACCAGGCCAGGACCCTTCTCTAGACCCAGCTGTGCTACAGTCCCTCGGGAAAGGAGAAGGCCAGGGCGGCCAAGGGCGAAGGCATGAAAGTGATATTCTGCAAGGGGCAGCGACGAAAGGCTTCAGTCGCAGCAGGCTGCACACACGAGCTTTGAAGGAGAAGAGGCAGCTGGCAGTGCGTGGACGTCCGGGGGGCAAGAGAAAACGAACACAGTTCTTTGAGAACAAAAGGTCTCATGCAGGGACGAAGGTTTGTTAGGGTGCTGAAAAGGGAGGTTAAGAACCCAGGAGAGCGGAAGACGTTCCACCCCTCTGTCAGACCGTGCCTCCCACCGCTTGCCCCCCCAGCGCCTCACCTGGAAGCCCATGCAGCGGCCATAGAAGCAGCCCTTGTGCATGGTGACGTACTCCTGCATGACCTGCTCCGAGATGCCGCCTTCCTCGTGGTTGAAGAGGCAGCCGGGGCGGTTCTGGGTGAGCAGGCGCTGCGCCAGGTAGACCAGGGCGCGCAGCTGGGTCAGGGCGTTGCAGTAGGCTTCCAGCTCGGCGCAGTTGTGGCTGGTGCGGAAGAAGATGCTGTGGCGGTTGTCGACCACGTAGCGGCTCTTGTGGATGATGTGGGCCAGGCAGCAGCGCACCGTGTGGGCCAGGCTGCGGTAGCCGTTGGCAGGGGTGTGCTCGTCCAGGTCAAAGATGTGGTAGATGGTGGCAAAGTGGCTCAGCACCGGCTCCAGGCACCGGGCGTTTTCCTGGATGGTCGTGAAGGCAGCCACAAAGCGCCGGCCCGTCTCCGTGTTGCTCTCCCGAAAGAAGGCCGCGTTGTCTTCCGCCAGCTTGTGCACCGTCTGGAACAGGGGCCGGGAATCCATGGCGCTGGTCTGAGGGGGGCCTGCAAGAGGAAGGTGGAGTGAGGGACTAGATGGGGGGGGGGACACACACACTTCCCAGAAGGAGAGGCAAGTACAGAGGATGGGAAAGCCTGGGTGCAACCGCCTCACCTTCACCCACACCCTTGCTTCACCATCCGAACGGCACATTTCGCGTCCCCAGATTTTTCTGCCTCCTCTGAATCGACTGGAACCCCTCTGAGCAGAGTCGGCCCCTCTCAAAACATCCCCCACATGGACAAAAGCCAGGTCCCAACTTTCCTGTCACGTTCTCCCCCTACAGGTCACATTCCGGCGTGACCAAGAAACGTCCCCCAGGGCAGTGCAAATGAGTGGGTGGGGCTCTGCAGAGTGGAACAGGCTTGGTTCTCGACAGACGGCGTCACCAGGGGAGGATGCATGATGGTCTCAATGGGGTCAGTGTATCCCTTTATTTTCTTCCACATGATGCCAATAAAGGTATTAGCAGTAGTAATAGTAGTAATTTTCCATACACTAACAGTAATGTTCCCCTGCTAACTGGGCAAGAGGCACTTTTTCAATGGGTGCTCCTCTTTTATTTAGCAGGGGGAGAGTAACTGCCCCCTTTCACCCCAGCACAGTGTCTTTTCTGGTGGCTGTTTGCTGGTAGTGTTCTGCATCTTTTTTTTTTTAGATTGTGAGCCCTTTTGGGACAGGGAGCCATTTAATAATAAATAATAATAATAATAATAATACACATGCAGGGTGCCCCTTTGCCCTCATTGAGATGCAACTCTTTCAATGCTGCAGCCAAGGCAAAATCTGCCCTCTCTTCCTGACATTGGGTAGCGTTAGCCCTAACTGTGGGGTGCGTGCGTCTGCAGGAGATAGTCCTGCTTCCTCCTTCACACAGCCCACCACTCCACCACCAGGACAGGCATCTTTGCTAGTTAAGAATGATGACAAACCATTTCGAAGGCGTGACAAGCAGCAGACCAGTTTCAGGTACATGATCAAGCATCTTTCACGAGTGGCAGCTTGTCTAAGGCTCCGTAGCAAGGTACAGATGGGGAGAGAAGCTCCCCTCCTCCTGGCACCCTTAGCGCCTGCACTACACCCGCTTTCTGAAATGCTCCATCCCGCCCAGAAAGAGGGGCTCCACTGGCTGGGGCGATCGAACAGCTGCTACTCACCCGCTTCTCTGCTGTGACAACGGGGCTGCTTGCCCAGCCCGGTCAGCCGGCTTAAGAGACTGCTGGGGAAGCGGAAAGACAAACTCCGCCTTGGAGGAGAGACCAGCCCACAGAAGGGAGGAGAGAGAGAGAGAGAGAGAGAGAGAGAGAGAGAGAGAGAGGATTTGGTCTGCAGGTTTAAAGGGTCAGGCAGCCAGAATGCCTGGGCTTTAAGTTAACCCCAGCTGGGAGAGGAGAGGAGGGACTCGGGCGAGGAAGGCTGGGCCAAAAGGTTGTTTTCTCCTCTTTCGGTGTTAATGTCCATTTCGGAGAGGACTTTCCCCCCCCCCCCCGACAGCTCTGGAATTCTGGGGCACTGCATCCAAAGACTGTCATCAGCTGCCCCCTGGATGCCACAGCTGGACTGAATTATGAAAGGGCGCACATATTTACTAGCTTAGAAACCTTTGTTCCAACTGCAAAATTAAGCCTTTGTCTGTGGAGGGAAAAAAAAGCAGGATTCAGATTCTTTTGGTACACTATTTTGGGAACATACCGAGACCAAAACAGGGAGGAGTTTTGAAAGAAAAGTTGGGTCTGGAAAGCTGGAGGGAAGTGGGGAGCAGGTGAAAAACACAAACAAACCATGCAGAGCACTTAAGTGCTATATTGGTAGGGGCTGTGGGGCAAAGCCCAGCTCTGGGCCCTCCCCACCAACCCCAATGGCAGACAGGGTAGTATTGCGACTCCTGCTGGTGTGGTGCGAGACCTCAGTCAGTGCGAGACCCTGCTGACACCACCACCCCACCCCATCCAGCTGAATGGAGATCTTGCTTGCTTCAATGTTGAAAGTCCCCTAAAACCTCTAACTGAAATTATCTTGCCGTTTTCAATTTCGCTCTTCCTCATGAGGGCTAGAAACTTACTCCTTTTTTCTTAAAAGAAAGCTGAGATTCCAACATGTTTGCTTGTTATCAGATTCTGCATAACACACGGTGCGCAGAACATGTGCAGATTCCTAGGCCCCCGACCACAGGTTCTCCCTCCCCCAAGGTTTATTTGATTCAGTTTTTGTATGATACCCTGAGGACTAAGCTGGCAGACAAAATCAAGCTTTTTGCACAACCCTGGGTGGATGAAGAGCATAAACAGGGCCCTTCCTCACACATGGCAAGGAGCCGGGGCTGTTCATGAGAGAAATCTTGTGATGATGTTTTCAGGAACGAGGCCCATTTGCTCAATCGTTTCCAGGAGGAACCAAGTTCATTCTAAGGATCACAAAGGCTCCTGGACCCTGGAGCTCATCTGGGAGTAAACGCAGTATGAGCGGAGGCTACTGTAGAGCATTAACATTCGCTGGACCAGAATGGAACTGTTCATTTCACTGGTAAGCCCACAAGTGAATCAGCCCCCCAACTGAGGTTGGGTCGTTCCAGAGGTGGTAAAGTAAAGGTATCCCTTGACAATTAAGTCCAGTGGTGTCCGACTCTAGGGAGCGGTGCTCATCTCCGTTTCAAAGCCGAAGAGCCAGCGCTGTCCGAAGACGTTTCCGTGGTCATGTGGCCGGCATGAACCGAGGCGCATGGAACGCTGTTACCGTCCCGCTAACGTGGTACCTATTCATCTACTTGCAATTTCTTGCTTTCGAACTGCTAGGTTGGCAGGAGCCGTCGCATGGATTCGAACTGCCGACCTTTCGATCGACAGCTCATGGTTCAGTGGTTTAACCCACTGTACCACCTGCTGGCTCAGCCAGTGGTGGTACCACTACCAATTTCTTTAAAGAATGTTTTAATGGGGGAGAAGCAGAGAGAAAAAAAAAGATAGACACATCTGCCTAAAAATATATGTATAGTACTGCATAAATATTTATTCAGGTCATTGTCTGCTCATTGCTTAATTTCAAAACAACAATGAAACTTAAATGACAAATCTTTCCTAGTAGGAAAAGCGAGTTGGTGACAATGCAGGCGCCAGTCAATCAGTGCTGTGCACAACCAGCTTTTTTCTCCTGGTAGGACTGGTTTTCATGTGACTTAACCTCTGCAAATTAACATCCATTTGGATGCACCCTATAAGGCAGGCAATGTATCTTTAAGTAATAAAAGGTTAAATGCTTTATATACCATTATTATTCAATACAAACTAAACTCCCTAGAGCTGGAGCAATGCCGAATAATCTCACCGCTCTTGCCTACGTTAACACTAAACCGTTCCCAGAGGTAGAGCGCGGTACCAGCTGCATCACCTACTTCGGCAACAGAAAAACAACAACTTTGGAAACCACAACAATCGCCACTGGGGCCACGAAGCAGGATTAGGGCAAGGAGCATGGACAGGAAAGGGGGCACAGAGAAACTGCAAGGATTGCCAAGAACAGGGAAAGCCAAGGACTGGGGCAGAAGTCAGGGAAGAGTCTCATAACTTAAATGGTCAACAGCGGCCTAAAAAGGAGGGTGGAAATGACAACACAATCCTATGCATGTCTACTCAGAAGTCGATCCCATTGAGTTCAGTGGGACTTAACTCCCAGGAAAGTGCGCATAGGATTGCAGCCCTAGTCAATGATTTTCCTTCTCTTCCCTCTCTACAATTAAGAGTGTGGAACCTTTGCCCTTTGCGATGGAGAGGAGAGAGAGAAGGGAAGCGACTGCAAGAAACCACTGACCTATGGTACGTCTGGAATCAGTGGCAAAGGCCATGCCGCCGGGTCACACCACATCCATACGCTCCCGGATTGGTAGCGGACAGATGTGCAACGCTCCTCCTCGGTCTGCCCTTCAGCTTCTCCCCCACCCCAAATGCTTTAGCAACGTCCCCACATCAGTTTCCAGTATAAACACAGACAAGAGGGAGACGGAGTCTCTCTTGTGGCTTGGCCAGAGAATGCCCATTTGAGTTCAGATTAGCAGGCCGCACGTGATAAGGCGCGAGGGCTGCCCCCAGAGTGGCCGTTGGCTGTGCCAGGCACACATAGCACAGATCCCTCTTTGTGAGCGCCAGTTCAGGTGCCTGACATTCCCCTCCCTACCCCTGGCACTCAAAGGGAGCTGTGAGTTTTTGCTACCAGAGGAAGTGCCCAGTTCTGCAACTCTCCCGTTTCCTGGGCTGAGATGTCAGTGATGTGCTGAGCAACCTTTCCTGCAGTCTCGCAAATTCAGAATGAGAATTTCCACATACAGATCATGTGTCAACTCCTTCCCAGGGTCCTAGTTTCACCAGATTGTTGTTGTTGTTCAGTCGTTAAGTCGTGTCCGACCCTTCGGGATCCCATGAACCATATCCCGCCAGGCCTTCCTGTCCTCCACTATCTTCCTGAGTTCGCTCATTTTCATGTTCATTGCATCGGTGATGCTGTCTAACCATCTCATCCTTTGCCTCCCCCTTCTCCTTTTGCTTTCAATTTTTCTCAGCATCAGAGTCTTCTCCAGAGAGTCCTCTCTTCGCATTAGGTGGCCAAAATATTTGAGTTTCAGCCTTAGTATCTGTCCTTCCAGGGAACAGTCAGGGTTGATTTCATTTAGGATTGACTGATTTGATATTAGACAAGGCCAAAGCCCACACCAGGAGGGTACACTAAGGAGCGCACCCCTTCATGACATGGCTACAGTGGGGTCCGCTGTGGGGGACCCACAGACAGCTGGGTCAGCGTCCAACCGCAGAAACCCATGAAAACACAAACTGCTGAATGTGGATTTTCAAAACAGGAAAAGCAGTATACAATAAATATGATGATGCTTATTGAGCACTAAAACAGCTTAGATAAGGCAAGCCCTTACACTACTTCCCAAGACCCTCAGTAACTTCATTGGCTTTCAGGGGCAAGCCTCCTCTTACCCCCTTTGCGTGCGTGCGTGCGTACCTCTCTCTCTCTCTCTCTCTCTCAAGGATTATAGGCTGACCAGCCTCCAAGAATGATTTGAAGTGACTGCTGATCACTGACAGCTGGGCTCAGACCCTGTGGCAGGAGACCCCTGGAAGACTCAGACAACCCCTTTACCATCTCAGTGCTCACACACATTACTTTCCAGTCAGTGCCACCCCTCAAATTTAAGGAACCCCCCCTTGACATTCACTCCCTCATCCCATCACTGAGGGGGGGGAGCGCCACTTTCCCTTCCCCCAAGCCAAGCCCCCCAGTGAGGTCTGCCCAGGATCTCCCTCCTAGCTATCATTCTTAGGAGGGCAGCCACCTTAACACGAGGAGCCCTATAATTAAGGTATTAAGCTCCCTAATCTGAAGTCCCTATCGCTTAAGCTCCGCCTTCGTCCCCACGATACACGCGTCCATGTAACGTCAGGAAGGGGTCACGACACGTAACCCTCACCCCCTCAATGGAATGACCCTCTCGTTAAAGGGGGAAGCCCACAGACCCAGTCGTCGCCATTTCCCCTTGATAGGGGGGCTTGACATATCAGGCAGCCCCCCCCCCACTCACCCGACGGGGCTGCGTCTTCTGCCCTCGCCAGCCCCCTTCTTGCCCCCCTCCAAGCCGGCTTCTTCCTGGGATCGAACGTTCGGAAGCGCCACATGACAGCCGCGCACCAATAGAGGGGCGTTGCGACGTCACCAGGCCAGTACCATGGTAACCGCGTCCTAGTTCCCGCTGCTTCCGGCTTTCTCCTGACAGCCGGCTGCGCCCGCACGTGCGAGAAAGCAGGCGGGCGGGCGAAAAGGGGGCTTGATTTCAGATTAACTACGCTTGCGTTTGTTTAAAATTCACGATGAGCCTGTTTTTGTTTACTGTGCAGCGCAGGCCTCTGCATGTTTACTCAGAAGTTTGTGCCGTTGAGTTCAGTGGGGCTTACTCTGAAGTAAATGTGCATGGGATTGCAATGCAGCCTGTATTTCTACGCAAAACCTCATGGAGGCTGCAATCCTAGACCCACTTAACTGGGAGTAAATCTCACTGAACTCAACGGGGCTTATTAAATTGTGCTGTAACACTGCAAGCCGGTGCGTGTCTACTAAGAAGTGTCCCAACTCCCATACTCTCGTTAAGTTCAAAATGATGAGAATAGTTCCCAGGTAAGCCTGTATCTCGGATTGCAGCCCAACAATGTGTTGTAGAATTTTGCTGGAAAAGGGCAGTTTCTTCTCTGGCCAGTTAAATAATTTGCAATTTTTTAAAAGGAGAAAAACAACAAGCAACCAACATGCTTGCCACTTGCAGTCAGAAGAAATACAGGTGGGCCCCCATATCCGCTGGGGATATGTTCCAGGCCCCTCCGTGGATACTTGAAACCGTGGATAAGAGCGAACACCCCCTCCATGGTTTCCTGAGGGCCCCCCCACCCTGCCTCCCCTGCAGCCAGGCATGCTTGCCCCCCCCCAGCTCTTATTTTTCTTTCAGCAAGCTTTGTTTCTTCCTTAAAACAAATAGAGAAGCAGCCTCCATTGCAGGCAAGTAGAACGACACTAAGTCCTAGAGAGGCTCTGCAAGGTTTCTGTTAACCTTGCAGAGCCTCTCTAGTACTTAGTCTCGTTCTACTTGTCTGTAATAAGCAGCCAGAGGCTGCTTCTCCTGTTTCTTTAAGGAAGAAACGACGCTTACTGGGAAAAAAGTAAAAGCCTGGGGGGGGGGGGATCCCCACAATCCGTGGATAACTGAAACCGTGGATAGCGAATCAGTAGATATGGGGGCCCACATGTACAAAAAAGGGGAGAGGGGAAGGCAAAGCATGAAAACAAACAAAATACCTAGAATAGCAAAATGAGAATCAATGCAAAAAAAGACAATTAAAAGAGCAAAGCAGAGTTTTGAGCCGGCATCTAAAGCAAAGGTTAATCTGGTTGGCACCACACACGACTATGTCTGGGAAAGGGCGTTCCGTAGGCAGGGTGAGGCTGTTGCTTCAGATGACAAATTTTGAGGTAACATTAAAAGGTTAGCATATTGTCAGTTATATGACACTTATGATTCCTATTTGTGGATACAAGTGTCACATGAGAAAACAAGGCCGGCCTGTTTATGAGGCTACTGAGGCTACTGATGGATGTGTCTGGCCTGAATCCATACTGTGAATCTATGGCTGAGATAGAATTTTGGCACCAAGTTGTTCTTTCTCTATCCATTGGTTTTCATGGCCGAGACAGACACGCAACAACTTTTCCTTCCCAAGAAGAGAATTTTGGCACCAAGTTGTTCTTTCTCTATCCATTGGTTTTCATGGCCGAGACAGACACGCAACAACTTTTCCTTCCCAAGAAGAGAGATTTGCTTTATTGCTGAGCCCCCCAATTAAAACAACAACAACCCTCTTGGGTAGTGACAACTACAGCGGAATTTGGAGGCCCTTCAAGACATATAGGTTCTTCTGACACTGTTGTAGGAATTCCTGGCACCTTTGTCTCTGGTGGTTCAGATGTTGCCTGTTGTACTTGTGGGAATGACGACGGTGGCGGGACTGTTCTGTAAGTGGAAAAGCAGAATCAAACAAACAAACAAAATGCTTTGGAGCAGTTTATATCCCCCCCCCCGGACGCTATTTCCATCTTGCCCCCTTCACATTCACATGCAACTTAATTGTTACGGCTCTTACGGCCTGCTCTTAAAGGCCAAGCCATAATATGGGGTGAAAATTTAACATTTTTAGCATTTCTACAGATTTAACATTTTTAGCACCCTCCCTACAACCTATCCAAACCGCATTTATTCCTCTTCAGGGCTGAGAACTGAAAGTTTCCCAAGTCAGACACAGAATCTGACTGTGAAGTCGAGATAGCGTTTGATTTGAACCCAGGCTGATTTGATTTGAACCCAGTATCCAGAATTGGCTTGATTTGAACCCAGTATCCAGAATTGGTGCTCTCTCCCTCCTATCTATGCTCGTATCGTTACCAGGATACAATGTATGAGGATGGAGTGCACCATTAAGAGATGCAACTGGTCTCTTGTTCAATGAAAACAGCTGGGAGGGGGAAGAGGCGTGATCCAGATTGGATTGCAGGGCATGGGGAAGGGGGGGGTAAGCCCTTTACACCATGCTATTTTCCCACAAAAAAATGGCCCCCCTTGAAGGTGTTGTATATGCACCCAAAGCAGCTATTTGCAGAAAATAGGACACAGGAAAATAGGTTCTCCTCCTCAAAGTTTAAGGGGGTGTGTCCCTATCTCCTCCCCTCCTCCCCACCATCAAATATACTGTATGCCCAAGGGAATTTTTCTTACCTGCAACAGACAAACCGATACCATCACAGGGACACAGACGAGCAGGATTTTTCAGCTTCAGGCTTCTATGTGAGCCTAGGAGGACATGAATCATGTCAGAGCAAGTGTGAGTATATGGTGGGTAGGGACAACGTCAGGGTTGGAGGGGGCAGGAGCCAGAAGGTGGGATATAAAAGCCTTCAATAGTGTGTGCCCAAGACTTCCCAGCACCTGATATGGCATGCCAAACGTTGCCCCCCTTTACCTGGGTGTGTGCCAGTTTTTGCTCCTCCCACTCCTTAGATTGGTAAACCAAGAGTAGGATGGAGCAGAAGAGGAAGTGTGGAGGAGAGGAGAGTGATGGGCTAGGCTAGAGCGTCCAGACTCTCTAGCATCGACACCACCACTCTCCTCTCCTCCACACTTCCACTCTGTCACACTCTTCCTTTTCCAATCCAGGTGGAAAAGGTAACTGAGGTGACAGACCCATGGAAGGGTCAGTCCTGCTTAACAAGGACATGCTTTTTTTTTTGCCACTTCCACAACTACCTGCAGCTCCTCAGAGAAGCCCCACTTCACACCATAAGGACTAGTCTACCTCTATCAGACTGGAATTTGCCAATGCACAGACAGCAGTAGAACCCAGGGCCAGGTGAAAAGATACATACGCTTGGAGTCCATTTCCCTTCTGCCCAGTTTATCCTCCTCTGGAGGTTCTAAAACCATGGATTTTCCAAACAGCATTCTCGACTCCAGGGGGAAATTAGATGCTGTAGTTATTGGGAGATGCCACAAGGAGGGTAGGACCAGACTAGTTTGGGCTTGGTGGGACAGAGTGCAAGGCCTCCATTGTCACACTGGAAATGTCCCAAATTAAACTGCAAGAGGAGATCCCCAATTGACGGAGCCCTTCAAATGATGGATAAGCTTTCTTGGAAAAGGCTCATCAGCACAGAACATCAGGCCAAAGGAATCTCTAGGAGAGGCCAAAGATGTTGAAAGAGGCACACCCGAACAGCAAACAAACCACTTCACTTGCTGCAGGGGAAAGCAAAAGTAAACTCTGGCAGTTTCCCACCCTGCAGTTCCACAGCTGGGCGGAGGTGGGAGAGACTCACCTGGACAACTGCAGGTGTGATTCCAGTGGTGGTGGCTTCGTTTAGGCCTCCTCAGCTCCCCCTTTTCCTGGCCAATATCTCCATCTGTCACAGAAAGGAGAAGCATTACCAGCTGATCAGCTCAGAAAGGCAACACAGAGATACCCCTGGGATGGGGCCAGGTAATTACCCACAGGTATCCTCAGGGATTGCCCCTGACCTCTTGGTGCTGGCCTGTCAGCCAGAATCACTTCTCCTCCTCCTCCTCCTGCTCCCTAGATTTGAAAAGGACAAAGGGAACAGAGTGGAAGAGGAAGTATGGAGTAAAGAAGAGTGGTAGCACTCTAGCCCACCACCTCTCCTCTCCTCTGCACTTCCTTTTTTGCTCTGTTCCCCACATCCTTTTCAAATCCAGGAGAATGGGAGGAGGAGAAGTGGTGGATTTGGGTGCGCAGATGGAGTCAGGTACCCCTTGACAAAGCAAAGCAACTTCCTCTTTTGGCCTCCTGGACCTCCTGAGTACAAGTGGCTGCATAATTCCAGAGTCTGAGGCAGCAAGTTGATCAGGAAAACCCAGAGAATGCAATTGCTCCCCCCCCCTGTGCCCCATCTCTTGGGACAGCATTCATATTCTTCCTTAAAAAAAAACACAACACGAGTGTCTGAGATAGTCTAGCCCACCACTCTCCTCCTCTCCACACTTCCTCTTACACACAGCAGACGCTCTAGCCCACCACTCTCCTCCTCCCTCCACACTTCCTCTTACACACAGCAGACGCTCTAGCCCACCACTCTCCTCCTCTCCACACTTCCTCTTACACACAGCAGACGCTCTAGCCCACCACTCTCCTCCTCTCCACACTTCCTCTTACACACAGCAGACGCTCTAGCCCACCACTCTCCTCCTCTCCACACTTCCTCTTACACACAGCAGACGCTCTAGCCCACCACTCTCCTCCTCTCCACACTTCCTCTTACACACACTCTAGCCCGCGCCTACCCTCTACACTTCCTCTTCTGCTCTTTTCCCCACTTCTCTTTTGAATCCAGGGAGGAGAAGAGAAAAAGTCGTGGAGGCGGCGGCTGATGTGCTCCCAGATAAGGAGCAGCAGCATTTGGCACATCATCTCAACTACCAGACGGTCTTGGGTGACCGACCCTGGTGGTGCGTGAGGAATTATTCACACAGGGGTTCCTCCACCCCACACCCCATCATTCCTTCTCACCTTTGTTCTTGTTCGAGCTGCACACGGCGCTGACAGTCAGACAAAGCAGCGTTAAGACTAAGAACTGATTCATTTTAGCAGCAGCGTCCAGAAGGGTCTTTGTTTGGAGTGTACGGCGTATAATGAATAATCTTTCCCGTTGGGCAGATATCAGGGCTACTCCCCTTAGCCTTAGCTCACCTTCAGATGTCACTTACTGGAAGGCTTAGAGAAGAAAAGGACGGGTTTTTGGGGCAATCCCCGGCGGGCCACTGGCACGGAAATGCTTTCCTGTAACAGTACCCTTAATTTATTTATTTATTTGGAGAGCTATTGAAGTCCAGGAGGCATAGTTAGAAGGGCGATTTTGTTTCCCCTTGTACCTGGCGGTTTCTGTTGGCAAGGGTGTGAATGGACCAATCAAAAGGCCAGAGTCAACGTAGCAAGGCTGAAGTTGATTTGTTAACCAAATTACATGACTTCCTGGACTGCTTGGCTTTTCGTCGATCTTGCAGGTTTCTAAGGAAGGCAAAACTACCAAGCCAACATGGAGAGTGACCAAATATGAAGGCTGAACTGAGCATAGAAAGAGCTTTGGTCAGAGATCTCCGCCCCCCCCCCCCCAATCAATATCCCCATCTTTCAGGTGATTGAAGACAATCATCCACATACATTAAAACTTCTTAAAGCAACTTACTATTGGCTGCTAGCTGGCCAGGTCACTGGAAAAGCTCTACCCTTCTTCTGATCAAAGAATGACCGACGAGATATTTGGATGCTGCAGAAACAGACAAATTAACCATATTTATAATTTATCATCACACAACAGGAACTGCGTCATCAAGCAACACAACAGGGGGAAAAAAGGATTCCTTTTTTTTTTAATGTAATTTTGTTAGGCTAGAAAGAATTTTTTTTAAATCAACACATTATTTGGAAACGTTTTCAGACGTGAAAAACAGGTAAGATACACCAATCAATCAGTAATGTAACATACCAACACATAAGAAAAGGAAATGGTGTAGTGGTTTGGGAGTCGGACTTAGACCTGGAAGATCCAGGTTCAAATCCCCGCTCAGCCACGAAGCTTCCTGGGTGACCTTGGGCCAGTCACTATCTCTCAGCCCCACCTACCTCACAGGGTTGTTGTGAGGACAAAACGAGGGGAGGAAATATGTACACCGCTCTGAGTTCCTTGGAGGAAGGGCGGTATAAAAAATGTGAAAAATAAAATAAATAAATATAAGTACAGGAAATAAACTCATAGCAACTATCTGAGAAAAGGAGGAAAATAATGAATAGTTCATTACATCAAGTGCAATTCTACATTACGTGCTCAGATGGTGACACAACATCCCATAATGCATGACAGGACCCCACACTAGGTAACAATTATCTTTTGTGCAGCCGGTGTATGGAACATGAGCTGGGAACGGACCAGTTTCAAGTCTCATCTCAGCCACAAACTTAACCACGCCACTCAACCCTGTTTCCCCCATCTGCAAGCAGGGAGAGTGAGAGGACTTCTCTATTTTACAAGGCTGCTGTTCAGAATACCGAGATAATGATTGTGAAAGACTTTGAACATTTTATACATTTGGGCCGCATCCTGGCAACTCTACAGTTGTATCCATGTTTTCAAGGACATAAGCTATGAGAATCTGGGAAAATCCAAGATGCCTCACATGAATTGAAACCACACCTGAAAGGATGTGTGCACTGTGTTGTTAGCTTCTTCAGCAAAGCCCGCAGCCTCCAAACTCGAAAGCACAAATCCTGGATCTACCCAGGGATGTGGATCAAGTCTCTGACTCCAAGTCTCGTGTCAAGTCTCAAATCTCTGGGTCCAAGGCTCAAGTAAAGTCCCAAGTCTTTGCCCCCAAGTCCTGAGTCTTTGGTTGCGAGTCCCTATCTATTTAATGGGGAAAACAGGTTTAAACCTGAATGAAATTGGACTTGTCGTAAAAGACTCCAAGTCTCGAGTCGAGTCTTTCGAGTCTTTTACAATTGCCGAGTCAAGTCCGAGTCGAGTCATTGACAAGTCAAGTCCGAGTCGAGTCACTGACGCGACTTGAGTCTGACTCGAGTCCGTGTCAATAGACTCAAGTCTACATCATTGGATCTACCTTTTTAGAAACCAGAGTGGGAGCATTCTGCATATGTCTAGAATTGTGCTGTAAAGCCCTTGAACCCTTTCCTTTTGACTCATTTCCTGGGCCTGCCAAGCAGGTTTCCACACCACTGCTAATAAGACACAGTACAGTACTTATTCCCCAAGCCTATTTCCTGTAAGGAGGATTAATTTTTTGTGAGAGTATGCCGATTCTCTTTGAAAACAAACTCTTTTTGTGGGAGGGATGGCCTGCTCAAACAACCAAGATAATGGAGCGATTGTTCTCGCTCTCTATCTGTATATTTAACTTCTATCCCTCCCTATAGAATTCAGTTGTGCCCTCCCAACTTTGTGTCACACCCTCCCCTGACCAAGAAAGAACCCAGGAGAAAGCTGCTACGCTGATAGGAGTTGGCTTAGTGGTTCTCAGTGGAATGGCTGCCAGCTGTCTCCCCTCCGCAAGATGCCTTGCTCAAGTTGGCAATTTTTCAACCTGATGATGCCCATTAACCTGATGCCCAAGTTGGCAATTTTTCAAAAGCTTCCACTATCACCCAACCTAAACCTATGTATGTTTACTCCACTATAAGCTCCACACTGGAGTCACTCTGGGACTTGCTCCAAGGCAAATGTAGACAGGATTATGGCTCTATTCTCTGTTTTTCTTAGACTCATGAAGAAGAGACTTACCTAGAGGGCTTTTGTTCACATGATTTCCCTGCTACCACATCGCTTCTCTCTCCTCCCACTCCGTTCCCCAAAACTTCTTTGGACACACCAACATGGCCCCAACTTCAGAAACAAACGGAAAGCACACCGCACAATTGCTTCAAGATTACAGTGCTTCCATTTGAACCTGGCTGGGGTGATGGCTCCCCCCTCCGCATAAGAAATCTTGGGAGCTGATTTTATGTGATGGAATGGAACTTTACAGAACTACAATTCCCAAGATTCTTGGGGCTTACCTATGATAGTTAAATGGACCTGAATGACTAAGACAGGCATGTCATATCACAGGAGTCCTTGTGAACTTGAAGGTTCAGTGGCACCAATGAAGGACCAGGCAGATCTCCAGGCTCTAGTCTCGCAGATCCTAGTACTGAACTAAACACACGGCCTCGCTGCATCGCTTAACATGCAATCCCAGCTCATAATCTCACACACTGCAGGAGTGCTATAGCCCCTCAAAAGTGCATTGTAAATTACTAGCTTCTGTTAAAAGGCCAGTTGCTGGCCAATGGACTTCCTATGTGAGTGTGCATCATCAGATGCAACTTTAATGTCTCTAATTTCCTTGTTCCTAGAGATGTTGTTTCAGCTACATTCTTGCGACAGTATTAATGGCTTTGTCATAGCTAGTAGCTTCTGAAATAAAACCTCAAGCTTGTTTCACAACATCTGAAGTTTTTGTTTCCTTTTTCATCTGTGCTCCACGATGCAAACCTCTCCTGGAAGTTTTGGAGGCTACAGTTCCAAAAGCAGCCACTAGATGATACCCCAACCTCAAAGGCGGAGGCAGCAGCAGCATACATAGGAAGCAAACCACAGTATTTAAATCCCAAACGATTGACCTGTTAGAGTTCTGGGACAAGCCATAGCCATACATGCATTGTTAAAGCAACATTTTTGTAAAGCAACATTTAAACAATAAAGGCTGATTTGGCTACCAATAATTAAAAGACAAGACAGAGACAGGGTTCACAGCAACAACGAAACTTTTACGAACAGTTAATGATATATCAGTATGAGATATAAATGTAACTTCATAGGCATAGCAATCGTGACACAGGATCTCTGAAAGCAAGTTTGTTATACTAAGTAATGTCAGGAGCATTCTGTCCTTACACTGGAGGTGCTGATTTGAACTTTGCCGCTTCTGACAGCCCGTTTTTCCCGCGCTTTTTTGAAATAAAAAAGGATCGAAACAAGACGCTCACACTGTAACATCTCCAATTTATTTGGATATACCCCAGAGGAAGTGTCTAGCTGAAGACACGAAACGTCGGGTCCTCAAACCTTCAGTCGTTGATTTTAAATAATTTCTGTTTATTTGGATTCGTTCCGGATAAAACTGTCATTGTTTGTGATCAGCTGAGAAGCGCTTTTCGGTAACTGAATATGACTGCGATACCCGTAACACCTTCTTCTATCAATAAAGGCTGACTTTGGGGAGCTAGCCCAAGACCTCAAATCCTTCCCCCCCCATTACCTGGTGATGCGCCAGTGTGACTCCTCCCACTCCCTGGGTTGGAAAAAAGGGACAGAGTGGAAGAGGAAATGCAGAGGAGAGGAGAGTGGTGGTGGGCTAGAACTTGAAGAGCATCTTTGCTGTCCTCTCCTCCGCACTTCCTTTGTCTCTCTCTCCCTCTCTACTAGTCCAGAGAGTGGGGGGGGGGAGGAGCAGTGTAGGTGAGTGGGGTAACAGAGGTAGGTGCTCCCCAACATCTGCTGCCTGAGGCAACCAGCTCAGTTGACCTCATGGATGGTCTATTCCTGCTGGTAATTATTCATAGAAGTGCAGGCTAGGAGGATAGACCTGAAGCCCATCTAGGGCTAATGACTTCTCGTTCTCGTGAAGGTTGGGAAGGCAGGATATACGTGTTTTTAAATAAATAGTTCAAGCCACAGAACTGAGGGGGACTCCTTCACACCCAACTCACGTATTTATTCATATATACGTAGATCTTTCTCACCCATTGTAGATACAGTATGCGCCACCACCAAAAGGCAGACATTATAATTATTTCTATAGCTTACTGGTAAAACTATAAACATATCCTTAGCAATTACCATAAACGTCCCACATTGTACTAGCCTTTCCCTCTTCACAAGTATCCATGAGGTCTAGAAACTTGCTTTAAAAAAAGAAAGAACGCTCAGATTACTCCATGGCAGCAACCAAATGCTGCGGTTGTACATTCCATGGTGCAACTGTTTGCAAACTGTCCACCCACCCACCCCAATCAATCATGAATGCGTCGTTCCTACGTTATTGGCCACAGGAGTGCAGGCTTTCTAGCTATTCTTGAAAAGGTCATAAAATACACCTAGTAGTTAATGGAAAGCTAGTAAGATGCACACAAAGGAAGTACTGTAGTAGGTAAGGCAATACCTTCCATTGAAGCCACTGCCAGGAAAAGGATCGCCTTTCCTGATCAGCATCTCCCATTCTCTCGCCCGGGACCCACAGGCAGCAACACCCTACACCAGCCTACTAAGAAATACCAGCTGTGAGGAGTTCAGATTCCATGGGTTGGAGGGTTACTAGGATGGTTGACAGATCTGATGTGTAGGAAGAAGGAAAGCCTTCGTTGGCATCAGTTTCCCTCATCTGCTTTAAGGTCTTCCTACTGTTCATCCAATTTTCTAACTACTGCAACACACTCACACCGTTGTGGCCATGCCTACATTGAAACTGGAAACTTCCTAGCTCAGCTTCTGCAGTGCTCTGAAGTACATGTAAAGGCAAAATATAGGGTTGGCCCAAGAGTGCCTCCTGGCACCAAAGGAAGAGTGCATAATGCTGTTGTCTGTCGTCCCCCTTCCCTGGTGGCACATCAGTTATGTCTGCGGCTCTTCCTCCTTTCATTTCCCGGATATGAAAAAGAAAGAGGGGAACAGAATGGAAGAGGAAGTGTAGAGGAGTTGAGAATGGTGCGCTGCAGTGTAAGATATTCTAGCCCACCTCTCTCTTCTCCTCTACACTTCCTCTTCCACTAGAAAGAGGGGAACTGAGCCAGAATGGAGAGGAAGGGTGGAGGAATGAAGGGTGGGCTAGAACAGGGGTTCTCAACCCCGTCAGAACTGTGTACCACCCCTGGGGCCGCAGTCCCGCCCGTACCACCAGAAATAAGTGGCGATGAGGTCATCGCTATTTCTGGGTTTTCGGCCATGACGGAGCCCTGAAAATGATGGTAATGGGGTTAGGGCGGGCGGGCACTTCCCAGTGTGGGAAACCTGTGCACTCGAGCTCTGCTGGCTGCCCAAGGCCTCTTACTGTTATTTTCAGGGCTCCGTCATGGCGCAGCCACAATGGTGGCCGCCATCTTGCCGGGTGAGTGTCGGCATACCACCTACACTCGGTCCGTGTACCACTAGTGGTGCATGTACCACCGGTTGAGAACCCCCGGGCTAGAACATCAGCCCCTCTCGTCCACTACTCTCCTCTCTGCTATACTTCTGCTCTGTTGGCCTCTTCCTTTTCAAATTCAGGGAGTGAAAGGAAGGAGAGGCCGCTGGACAGATGAAAATAAATGGCAGGTGCCCCCCACCATATATGTTGCCTGAGGTGATTGCCTCAGTTGGTCTCATCAAAGGGCCGGTCCTGCAAGGAAAGCTGAACCCGACAAAGTTCTTTCTGCCATTAAAGACAGAGGTTAGTCACTCAGCGAATAGATCAGATAATTAAATCAATAACACGATTTGTTGAATTAGATCCTCCAGCATGAGAATTTAATCCTGTCTGGGTGTATTAGAAGCACGTCTTTGGATATAACCCAGGCGGCTCTATCCTAGAATCACGTCAGGTTTAATATAATTCCTGCTGCCCGTAAACGACACCTTAATGGCTTAGCCACTTGCAGAGCCAGCCAGGGGGTGCTAGAGTTTTGTTTTCCATGAACTCTTAAGCTGGGAGGAAAAAGGTTCCAGGAAATGGCATATAAATAATGTACCGGGAAGGAATGAGACAAGAGTGAGAGCACTTCAGCAGCTGGGGAGTGCCCGGAAGGGAGCGGAGGAAAAAGGCAGGGAACAAAGACAATAGCATTTGAGAAATTACGCCCATAATACAGAAAGAAAAAAACAGGCCATAAGAATGGTATGATTTGGTCATGGAGCAAATCAGGAAATGTGTGCCGCATTATAACTGGAGCGACAGAAACTACACTCCAGCAGTAGCAGCCAATGTGGGAAGCTTCACAGGTTCAAAGGCCATGTGCCAGTTTCCTATCCCCCTATCCCCCAAAATCGCAAGCTTGGCTAAAATCATGTGATCTAAAGTCACACCAAACAACATGCATGCTCTCCAGTGGCCCCTCCCTCACCACCAGGGACAGCCCCCATTTCCTGGCAAATGCCTCTGGTCCTATTTTGTCTGTGGTTCTATTTTGCATTTTGGGGAAATGCTGGGGATGTTTTACATGTGCTCCAAGAGGCCCTTAATTTCAGTTTCTGAACAATGAGGGCGGGCGGAGTTGCATCTCGACTCTCAGACACCTGCATTGATGTACAACATGCAGGTGTGCGATTTCTCTTTGATTCTCCCTCAAACCCAGATGTTGCATGTGCAGTATTTGAATTGCTGCCGCTTGATGATAAATACAAGCAGTTCCATTCCAAAACAAATTTCTTTGACCGGGGAATCAGAAACCTCCTTCCTCAGTCTTGATACCCCTTCACCTCCCCCTTGCCCCAAGAACGAATTAATTTGTAATATTAACCACGAAGCGTCCTGGGTGACCTTGGGCCAGTCACTATCTCTCAGCCCCACCTACCTCACAGGGTTGTTGTGAGGACAAAAGGAGGGGAGGAAATATGTACACCACTCTGAGCTCCTTGGAGGAAGGGCGGTATAAAAATGTGAAAAAAAAATGCTCCTGTGCTATTAACAGCAGCTATCATGATGAGATAAAGCTGATGGTGTTTTTCTTGACATTGAGATAAAATGAAGAAGAAACTTTCACTTGCTTCTTTTCTGCATGTCGGACTGACATTAAAGTCAGTAGAAAGTTGGCAACTCTCTATCTGCTGCTCATTATATTAGTCCACTAGAATCTATTTAAGTTGTCTGGTTTTCTAGAAGGGTTGCCAACTGACCAGAAAAAAGGGTTCTGGAATCAGTACAGACCCTGTTATCCTAAACAGCCTGACCTGCGTACTTTAAGAGCTGATATCAGAGTAAGGTCTGTGCACAGAAATAAACATTATTACCTGCCAATTATTACTGATTCAGTGGCTGTTAAAAAAGCAGAACTACAAGGAAAGGTTCAAAAGTTCACAACTTGAGTGCAGGAAAGCAAGGTTGCCAACTTTTCAACTGGCTGCTGCTCCTGTTTTTTTTTTTTTAAGCAGCTTGATCTGTGGACAAAGCAGATGTTAATTATTCTTCCATGTTGGGAGATGTGAGCAGCTTCACGCGTTGATTTCTGCAGATCAAGTTGCTGTTCAAAAGCACAAGAGCATACCAGGCTATTTTTTCTGAGAAGTTTGCAACTCTAATGTATGCTACAAGCAGTGATGAGAGGACTTGTCTATTGACTCGGACTTGAGTCAGACTCAAGTTGCGTCAATGACTTGACTCGGACTTGATTCGGCGATTGTAAAAGACTTGAAAGACTCGACTTGAGACTTGGAGCCTTTTACAAGTCAAATTTTAGTCAGGTTTAAACCCGTTTTCCCCATTAAATAGATAGGGACTCGCAACCAAAGACTCAGGACTTGGGGGCAAAGACTTGGGACTTGACTCGAGACTTGGAGTCAGAGACTTGATCCACATCCCTGGCTACAAGATTTTAACTGATTTACAGCGCAATCCAACTTAACTTTTGTGCTGGTTTAACCAGCGGCCCAGCGAGAACGGGAGGCCCCAGAACGGAAAAGGGATTCAAATCCCCTCCAAAAAGAGGAATTCAAAGGGGAATTCCCCTCCCGTTCTCGCTGGGCCACTGGTTAAACCGGCACAAAAGTTAAGTCGGATTGCGCTGTTGTTAACCACAATGGGATTCCAGCAGGGAACACAAAAAATTGGGGTTCTTCAGTACAGTACAAGGTTTGCTAGCTCAGAAGTCTCACCACCCTCAAGAGATGGCCAGGTTTGCTGGTAGAAAGTCAGGCCTAGCTGCTAGGCTTAAGTCAGCACTAAACGTTACTTGTTGCCACTTTTTGTCTTTTTCGCAATCATATTCTGACATTTTCATGGTTCTGCAGAAAGACCAGGAAGGTGCATTTAAATGAAAGCTGAATATTCAGGAAAGGAGCATGGCATAATTTTAATTCTAAGGGATCCAGCCCCTGCTGCTAGGATTGCTAGCTGACCAGGGGAAAAAACACACGATCTGGCTCACTCATGTGCTTATCACAGTAATTTCTTGTACAAAACCCAGCAGGTAATGCTTTTCATGGTACAGCGGAAAGCCTTATCACCCTGTCATACCTGAAGATCAAGCTGTGTTTTATCATGGCTGCAGGGTTGAAAAATTGGTAGCTCTGCCAGCCTGCTGCATCCTCCTCCTTCCATTTCCTGCAAGCTGGCTTCTGAGCCAGAAGCACAGGTCAGAAAAACAGCACACTCTGTTTGTTTTGTTTCCCAAGTAACTTTCTAGCAGCTCTTTCGGGTCTGGAATTAAAACAGAGTTCAGAAGCCGGAGAGAACAAATAAACAGAACATTACGTGGATAATGCTTTTAAGAAGCACATGATAAAAAAATCAAAAGGAGACAGATGTAGGAGTTCCAAGTGCCTTGAGGTTTGCCACTTCCATTTTCTGTAAATCAGCTGACTTGGTCAACAATCTGATAGGGGGGGAAAACATTGTGTAGGACATGGAGGTGACTGATAGATAGCCAATGGCTTTTTTTCTAACAGATTCAGGACAAGCAGGAAAGCACCAGGTATAAATCTTTGGCTTCACTGGATATTGGTGCTGGGGAAACCAGGCTTATAGACAGCTGTGCAGAGGCTGAAGAGCTCTACCAGAAACAAAAAGGTGCCCGCTTTGCGGGTGTGGGTCATTGAAGGGAACACATGCAGACAGGATTCTACCCAATTGCTCAGTCAGGAAGACGTAAACATGCTCTCTCAATCACATGCAACCAAGAATCCTGTCCACATCCTCAGATGGTCCCCGTTTAAAAAAATCTCATGACCATGGTCTGTCACAGGGGTGGCCAAACTTGATTCATATAAGAGCGACATACAATAAACTTCAGATGTCTGAGAGCCGCAACTTTTTAAGAAGCATTTAAATTCTTAACTACAGTAATGCCCCCATATCCGCTGGGGATATGTTCCAGGCCCCTCCATGGATACTTGAAACCGTGGATTGGGGCGAACACCCCTTCCATGGTTTCCTGAGGGCCCCCCACCCTGCCTTGCCTGCGGGCAGGCGCGCACGCCCCCCAGCTCTTATTTTTCTTTCAGCAAGCTTCGTTTCTTCCTTAAAACAAACAGAGAAGCAGCCTCCATTGCAGGCAAGTAGAATGAGACTAAGTCCTAGAGAGGCTCTGCAAGGTTTTTGTTAACCTTGCAGAGCTAGGACTTAGTCTCATTCTACTTGCCTGCAATAAGCAGCTGAAGGCTGCTTCTCCTGTTTAAGGAAGGAACGAAGCTTGCTGGAAAAAAAGTAAAACTGGGGGGGTCCCCATGATCCGTGGATAACTGGGGCCCTACCTGTACATTTACTCACCATGAACATTCAACTTATGGTTTAATCCAGTGAACTCTCAGTTTATACCTGGTCAATAATTATAAAGCTTGAAAATTTCTTTTCTGAGGATCCCTCGGATGATCGGGGCAAAACGTAAAAATTGTTTTTAACATCTTATAATAACTAATAAATCTTTTGAAACGACGGAGTTTGCCCGGCAACATGTTGATCTTCAATTCTGAAATATGGTCACGTCGTGACAACTTGCGAATGTATGAAAATTTCTTATTTACCCTTTTATATTAATTGTGATGCAAAAAGGAGCTCAGCCAACGTATTTCCTAGAGCCGCACATTCTAGGTCAAAGAGCCACATGTGGCTCGCGAGCCGCAGTTTGACCACCCCCTGGACTGACGGCTGCAGAGAATAGATTTTCTGGTGCTGCTAATGTGTGAACAGTTTCGTCTACAGAGTGTTTAGCACACTGGTCTCAGAATCCTTGCCTTGCGCATGGCCCACCTCATCTAGGTTACGCTCAGGCCACATCTCACTGCCACAGCACATATGCTTTGGTATGCAGATAGTCCCAGGTTCAGCACCGTCCCCCCCCCCCCGGCCCAGGTAGACTGCCCTGGAGAGCTGTTGCCAGTCACAGTACCACTGCTGGGAGGCAATATTGCGAAATAGGGCAGCTTCATGTCTTCACGAATGCCCCACTGAAGGTGCCTTTTGCTTCGTAAATCCCAGTGACCAGGTGCTCCTGTACCTTTAAAAGTTGCATTAATTAAGAGAGGGGATTTGGGCAGCTTGGCATGTTACGGGTTAAAGACGGCGCACTTCCTAAACTTCTCTTTTCTACACATCTGCTCACTGTGCCCTGTCCATTTGCCAAATGCAAATGTGATCTTGTCGTTTGCACCTAATCTCTCTAAAACAGTGTGTGTGTGTGTGTGTGTGTGTGTGCGTGCGCGCGCGCACGCACGCGCATGTGCATGGGGGGCATGTTGATTGCCTTCTCCACTTACCTGAATGACCCTACTGACCAGCAAGCCTCTGTGACTTTCAGGTGCGTGGCCCCCCCCCCCCCATCCCAAAGTGGCCCAATCTGAATGTAAATCATCTGGAAATAGTATCGTTTGAGGTGCTGGAACAGGGGTCCAGGGACTCGAGCGTGTCTGCTTTGCTCCACTTCCCATGCGTGCAATGCCACTTCCCCTTTCCACTGTGCTTCTCGTCAGCTGGGCAACGAAATTCAGAGTGCCCTTCACACAGCTGTGCTGTTTGGGTCCTGCTGCCAACCAGACACCCAACATGTTCTGCGTGGCCCTCAGTGGTTCTTAAATGGTGTCGTATTGAAGACTCCGATTCAGGCTTGCATCCTCCTTGCCACTCATCACATTTCGTTGCCTTATGGAAAGGAGCTTTGAAAGGTGCTTCAAAGCACTCTGCTGGTGCTATGGCCACAATCAGCAAAAGCTATTTGTATGCTTGGAAGAGAACTGAGCATATGTTACATATACAGAGTCAGAGGTTTCTTTGAAATGTCCACTGCTGCTGCTAAAGAGGCAAGCCACTTTTCTATTCAAAACAGAAACAGCGGGTTGCCTCTTCAGCACATGTCAGAAAAAAGGCAACAGATTGTTTTAATTCAGACGCTTTCAAGCATCCTCTTCCTACAGCGACAGTAAGGAAAGGAAAGGTAAAGGTGACCCCTGACAATTAAGTCCAGTCGTGTCCGATTCTAGGGTGTGGTGCTCATCCCCATTTCAAAGCCGAAGAGCCAGCGTTGTCCGAAGACGCCTCCGTGGTCATGTGGCCGGCATGACTCTCCTTGCCGCAGCGCGTAGCATGCGGCTGGAACACGGAGCGCTGTTTACCTTCCCGCAAGCGGTACCTATTTATCTACTCGCATTAACATGCTTTGGAACTGCTAGGTTGGCAGGAGCTGGCCAAGCAACGAGAGCTCACCCCGTCGCGGATTTGAACTGCCGACCATTCGATCGACAGCTCATGGTTCAGCGGTTTAACCCACTGCGCCACCCGCTGGCCTAAGGAAAGGTGGTGATTAATTATCCTGTTTTCACTGTGGTCTTTTTGGGGACTGTTGGAAATTGTGGCAGGGGACCCACTGACTTCAAGTGCCCATCACTCTCTTCTCCTCCACACTTCCTTTTCAAATTTGGAGCTCAGGAGTAGGAGGAGAAGAGGCAGCAATGGGTGAACCATCAGACAAAGGGGGCAGCCCTGGTATGTCACCTCAGGTTCCAAGAGATTTGGATCACCCTGCCTCTGTCTATTGGTTGGGCTTCTAACCTTCAGTAAGAGATTGAAAATGTTGCTATTTTCCTTGTTTGTTTGTTTTTAATAAGGACCCACACTGCTGATTTTAATTTGTTTTATATTCTTTTGTATCATGAGATATCTGTTAGCCACCTCATGGAGTGCTATGATCAAGAGGAACGGTTGTATGAAGGGGATCCATAAGAAACACATACCGGTAATCCTCAGCCCAATGCATTCTCTTGGCCTAGCATGACTGAGTTTTCCATGGGTTGCCTTCCAGGAAACTGGAAGTGGAGAAATCTGACAGATTCTCACCAATTTCCTCTCCCAGTGCCAAATGAACAACCAGGGGCCCTGTCCTAACTTGAAAACCCACTCCTTTTTTTTATTGTGGCATTTTATGAGTGGCAAAGAGTATCAGGCCTGCTCCAAATATAGCTGCGCTGAAAAAATACACTGCGAAGCCAGGCCAGGTGCCAAGTCCCATTTGTGGGATAAACAGAGGCCTGGAAAAAAAAACATATGCATGTGGAGAGCCTCTTTGCTGCTCGACAAATCTGTTGTAAAAGTGTGCTGAGAGGAACAAGAGGGAACATGGAGAAGGAAGTTCTCCTTGTTCCGCTTCCCTGGAAGTTCCCCCAGGTACAGCCAAGGGCAGGTTAATAGTTAATCATCCCTCTCACCTTTAGCCTTTATAACACAGTTCTCTCAACCAAGAACAAGTGGCATATATTTATTTCTTAATTTTGCTTCAGAGTCTGGATTTTCACAGAAGGTTGAACTGGGAGGACCTGACGGCAGTGCCATGATGATAGATAGAACAGGCAACTGGCGTTGTGGTTAGACTGGAACCAGGACAGCTGGGTTCAAATTCTCACACAGCCATCAAGTTCACTTGGTGGTGATCTTGGGTCAGTCTGTCACTATCTGTCAGCCGAACCTATTTCCCAGGATCGTTGTTAGGATAAATGGGTGAGGTGGGGGAGAAACAATGTGTGCCAACCAGGGCCACTCAGAGGAATTTTATCAGGGGGTACAAAGTTTCAAACACTGGGGAAAAGGTGGGTTCTTTTCCCTCAGTACCAGTGTCAGCAGGTTGCTGGGATCCCTGGGAAATTTCTGCACAGAGCTTCCCATGGCACCCGGCTCTCACCTACTCGCATTTGCAGATTGGGAGCTACTGCTGCCACTGGTACTGTGGATTCAGGGGTTGGCCCAGCTAAGTGATGGGCATGGGCCCTCCTCCAGTGCCCAACCTGTCCCCCTATGCCACCCCTACAATCCCTGCTACCCGAGATGCTTTTAAAATGGAGATAAATGTGCTCTCCCATCCAGTTATTGAATGCCCTTTTGCAGTAGAATAGAGACATATGCTTTAAAAATAAATGAATAACAGCGCAATCCTATCCAACTTACATCACCTGTGTAACCAGCGGTGCAGCGAGAATGGGAGGCCCCAGAACGGAAAAGGGATTTGAATCCCCTTTCCGTTCTGGGGCCTCCCATTCTCACTGCACCACTGGTTACACCGGAGGTTTATGAATCCTGGTGTTTTAACAGCAGCGACCTGACAAGCAGAAACTCAGCAGGGAAAGCTTTTCCAAGGAGGGGCATGTGATAGAGAAGCTGCACCTGTCCAATTTTTGACTGCCACCAGCTCCCACAGAGCAGCTAGTAAGCAGAGCAGCCAGTAAGAATAGTGAAAAGCCCACCATAAAGAGCTGCTCATTCTTTCACCATAATTCACCATCAAGAATTGCTCATTCTTGGCTCTTTAATGGTGCCCCTTACAACATTTTTCTTGCACGTGTCTTCTTGATATGTGTGTGTTGCAGGCCGAAATGTCTGGTTTATGGCCGTCATGTGCTTAGTATCAGGTAGTAAAGGGTGATGATGATGATAGTTTCACACCTGGGTGGATCCATTTGCCTTTAGCCAGTGCTGAGGGTGGAAGGAACAGAAGCCACAGAGAGTCAGCTTTTGCCAGAGCTAACCGGGGCGATGAAAAATTTACAAGCAAAGCAAATGACTCTGAAAACAGACCTCGCCCTCGAAAAACATGCCCCCTGGTCCCCACTCGTTTCCCCATCACATTTTGCCATTTTATGATCCCCTAAAAGTGCTTGGGTAAACCGCTCGTAAAATCTGTTTGCTCGGGTAGAGTGCACCCTATGAAACGTGGTGGGGAGGGGACGGAAAAAAAGGAGGACTTCTGGCCCAGAAAATGGTTGACCCAGCGGATGATCCTGCTGGGAGTAGGCAGAGGGGAGAGGAGCAGAGATGTCGGAGACATTGCAGAAGAAGACCTCAAGATAAGAACTATCCTTTCATGACTCATGAGGAAAAGGATGCAAACAGAGCCGGCCTTAGGAGCTGCAGGAACCAATTAGAAACATTTTTTCCAGGGCCCCAGGTTCACAACCAAGGCCTGTAGAATCTTAGCAATACACATCACTACACCTTTACGTCAAGCCACCATCCTGTCTAGAGCTGCGAGCTTTGCAACGGGTTCTGTGCCACTGCCTTTAGCAACAGCCGGATATACACAGCAAAAGGTGCTTCACCTGTTGAATTTCTGAGTGTCAGGTAGAGGAGCAGAGCCAGTGGAAAAGAAAAACCGACAAACTCTGCCCTGCCCTTGGGTGTGGCAATTCCCGATATCTCAGAGAAGCCGTTTTCAAACTGCATAGTAGTGGAACCCGGGGAGGCGGGGGGCGGATTCCTCAGAAGTTCATCAGAAGTTCCTCATGAGAAGACCAGTAGTGATGAAAAACGTCAGTAAAGGCAGGTTGCACAACACTTCCTCTAATATGGGTGCATTTCAGAATGCAAGCCCAGTTAATGCAAGGTAATGCAGCGAGGGTTGCCAACCTTTTTACCAGCCCCTGCACTTGTGCCTTTAAGAACAGCACAATTTGCAGACTTTATTTGCAAATTTGCAAATAATTTGCAAATGGTGGTGCCTGGCACACAACCACTGAAATGCATAGTAAATTAATTTCTGCACAGAAGCCAGTCAAATTACTTGCACGGGTCAGTTGGCAATCCTAGAATGTTCCAGGGCAGGGTGGAACATATCAGAGGACCGATCAAGACCCTTTCACAGAGATTTTGAGGTCTTTTCTCCAGCCTTTCACCATGCTTGCTTATTGCTTTGTTGGTCAGTCATTTCTTGCTCCTTTGTTTCCCTATTGTGATGTTTTCTATATCAACATCTTGATTTTATGTACACACGTGACTTGCCTAGTTATGAGCCTTTTTGAGATGAAAAAGCGATATGCAGAAAGACATGGAATGGCTGGCCAGTACCCCACCCTAGAATAAGATTATGAATCCTCTGCAACACAGAGCGATCCCATGACAGTTATTCAGAAGTTCTGAAATAGAGTGGAAATGATTGCCTCAAAGCAGAAACTCTGATAGCCACTGTTTTAGAGGACGGGTGTGGGGGAAATCCCCCAGGGCTCAGATCATATGCTTGAGGAAAAAGATATGTTGAGCACTGATGGCGCAATTTCAGTATTCAAAGCTCTTTATCTTGTTGCAGTCCTCACAAGGCAAGTTCAGTCAGTATTGTGGCCTTCCTTTCCACTTCCTAAGTGGTGGTGAGAAGTTCCAGACTAGCACTTCTCATTTTTGGCTCACAGTGAGAGAACACAGGAAGGCGCATGGAGCATAAGAAGAGGCGAATAGCCAATGCTCCTACAAAGGGGCAAATCTGCACCACACCGCAGATCCCAGCTGTCAGTTTAAGGTGCCTGAACTGTCTCTGTCAGTTAACATAACATAAGATAACATAACATAAGAAGAGCCTTGCTGGATGAGGCCAAAGGCCCCTCTAGTCCAGCTTCCTGTATCTCAGTGGCCCCACCAGATGCCTCAGGGAGCACACAGCCAACAAGATAACCTGTTTCCTGTTGTCACTCCCCTGCACCTGGCACAGAGAAAACCTACTTCTAAAGCCAGGAGGTCTTCACCACCCGGAAAAGTTCAAAACTGCTGTCCCCCCCCCCTCTCATGCCTGCTTCCTTGTCTCTGTCTCTGGCCTGCTTCTTTCCCTTGTCTATCTATGTGGGTGTTGTTGCCTTCAGGGTTGGGCCCATTCATCAGGCCTTCTGAGGCGGTCACCTCAGGCAGCAGATTGTCAGGGGGCGCCCAGCACCTCCACCCACCCACTCGCCTCCACTGGCCCCACCTCCTTGGACTGGAAAAGGAAGAGGGCAATCATGAAGTGGAAGAGGAAGTGTGGAGGAGAAGAGAGAATGAGGAAAGAGAGTGATGGGCTAGAGTGTACCCCTTTTCCAATCCAGGAAGCAGGACGAACAGGGGCTGGCATACAAGCAGGTAAGCATTTAGCAGGATTCGTCCCTCTGGTTGCCTTCCCTTCAAACACAGGTCTCCCCTTCAAACACACAAGGGAGATCTCCAGCTATCGGGATAGCTTCTCCAAACAAGCACGAGTTCCGACCAGACTATTCTGAGCTATTAACTAACATCTGTCCGACAGTGGAAAGAGTCACCATCAGTACTGAGAGCATTAAAAGGTAAAGGTACCCCTTGACATTTAAGTCCAGTCGTGTCCGACTCTAGGGTGCGGTGCTCATCCCCGTTTCAAAGCCGAAGAGCCAGCGCTGTCCGAAGACGCTTCCGTGGTCATGTGGCCGGCGTGACTCTCCTTGCCGCAGCGCGTAGCATGCGGCTGGAACACGGAGCGCTGTTTACCTTCCTGCAAGCGGTACCTATTTATCTACTCGCATTAACATGCTTTCAAACTGCTAGGTTGGCAGGAGCTGGGCTAAGCAACGAGAGCTCACCTCGTCGCGCGGATTCGAAGTGCCGACCTTTCGATCGACAGCTCATGGTTCAGTGGTTTAACCCACTGCGCCACCCCGCGGACTCTGAGAGCATTAGTGTCACCATATTGCAGATGTGGGGGGCTGAGGTCAAAAGGGAACATAAGAAGAGCCTCTGAATGTGAAGATTCAACATGGCTAATGGCTTGCCTCACATGCATTCTTCATGTGTGGGTCATGTTGACGATGAGGACCTCATCCATCTGTTGCAATTCATGACTGTGATGGTTTAACCACAGGAAAGTCTCATTGGACAACGGATGGATGATAGATTGATGATGGCATCATGTGAACCTCCCAAAGATGGCAAGTGAACAATCTGTGACAATCCCGGTCTAAACACTCTGTCTGGAAGTTTCCATAGACGGCTCCTCGTTTAAAACCTGTTAAGCCAGTGGCCATTCACCACAGCAAACCCACAAATTACTGTCATATCATACTGTGTGAAAAAGTACCGTATTGTCCCGAGTATAAGACGCACCTGATTATAAGACGCACCCTTAAAGTTTGGTGCTATTAATTTTTTTAAATTAAATCACTGGCATTAAATTGCAACAGCCTGATTATAAGACGCACCCCTAGTTTAAAAACTTAAATTAGGAGAAAAAAGTGAGTCTTATACTCAGACCAATACGGTACTTCTTTTTTCCCCTATCCTGAATCACCTGCCAATCAATTTAATTGGAGGACTCTGAGCTCTGTTATTATGAGAAGGAGGAAAACTTCTCTCTACCCACTTCCTTCACATAGGACACTATTCAACAAGCCTCAATTATGTTCCCCTACTCCGTGAGTTTATGGCAAAGGTGAGCTTCAAAGTGGGAATTTCCTGGTTTCTACTGCAGTCTCTTAGTCACCGAATGCAATGAGTGACAAGTGAAGCATTGGGTGGGGCAGGAATCATTTAATATATTTGCAGTACACATCTCGTTTTGTAATGTGTGTCTAAGGCAGGGTTGCGCCCTCTCGTAACCTGTGTGGGTCATCCTTCCTATTTTGGAAGCTTTGACCATAACAGGTGCAAAATGTGGTTTTGTCCCGGTTTTCTCACCTGAAACAAGAATGTCAAGGACAACGGTAAGCCACAAAACCGACAAAGTATATGAGCAATATATTTGCAACTGTGACAGATTGAAGGAACGTCATTAGGTGCAATCTGCATTGTCACTTTTTGAGCTGAAAAATTCCTCTTGGAACAGATAAATCTGGACACAAATTTGTGTAGAAGAAAAAAAACACACACACCCAAGTTATGGGGAAACTCAGCGTTTATATAGACTGGTTTTAGTTGCAATAAGTTGCTTCGACGCTCACCGTTTAGTTGGAATTATCATCTTTCAGTCATTCACTTTTGATGGAGAATCTGTATGTTGCATGATGTTTGCCCTGTTCATTTGCCCCCCACTGCTCTTCCTTCCACCTTTCTTAGGGGGCCTATTATCTGTGTTTTCCTCTCACACGGGAAGGCAGCATCGTTTAGAAACCTACTTTCAGTTTTCAGAGCTGGAGCAGAAACTTCATTCAGCCTGAACAGGCCCTCTGGTTCACAATTCTACTCAGAAAACCAGCCCAGCTTTCAGCCCTTCAGCGGCAACAACACCCACGGTCTTTCCAACTAACAATTAGCTGATCCGGATTGATTTGGACCGTGTCCTCACTGCTGGGACTGCATATTCAGTCTAGAAAAAAGGCGCCTGAGGGGGGACATGACTGAGACGTATAAAATAATGCCTGGGATGGAGAGAGTGGATAGAGGGAAGTTCTTTGTCCCTCTCGCACAACACCAAAACCAGGGGACATCCACTAATACTGAGTGGAGGAGGGAGAGTTAGAACGGACAAAAGAAAATATTTCTTCACCCAGCGTGTAATTCATCTGTGGAACTCCTTGCCACAGGATGCGGTGATGGCACCTGGCCTAGATGCCTTTAAAAGGAGTTTGGATAGATTCATGGAGGAAAAGTCCATCACAGGTTACAAGCCATAAGCAACCTCCTGGCTTTAGAAGAAGGTTTTCTCTGTGCCAGGTGCAAGGGAGTGGCGACAGGATACAGGTCTCTTGTTGTCTTGTGTGCTCCCTGAGGCACCTGGTGGGGCCACTGTGAGATACAAGAAGCTGGATTAGAGGGGCCTTTGGTCTGATCCTGCAGGGCTTTTCTTATGATCTTATACTGCAACAGAACTGTCGCACAGGGAAGCTCGTCTGCAGTTACTGTACTGCAAATTGAGGAACCTTTGATAAGTTTCCGAGGAACCCTGCAACGCCCTCGAAGGCCCACAGTTCTCACCCCTCCTTCTGTAATACACCAAAACGCATGAAATACACTGTAATACACTTCCTGCATATGAAAGTATGTTTCTTCATTTCATGACTGTTTGGGGCAGCCAGCAAAACACAAACTGTAGCCTCAACTTCCAGAAGCGCTGTGTCAAGTCTCTTGTTGTCAAGAAAACAACAGATAAATCTGTTCGTCTTTAACGTTCCCCATATGAAACTTCACCATGGTGTGGATCTAGACATGGTGCAGAACTGACATTTAGGCTGTCAGTTTCGCCCTGTCAGATGGAGATGCTAAGGAGATTCATGTGAGAAAGAATATCCCATCACCCCTCACTCCTTCCACAGTTCCACTGGTCTTTGGTCTGGAAGAGATGTTTATAGTCTTGCTCTATTTTTTTATTATGCCGGGATGTGGAGAGAGGAGGATGGAAAGTCATTAACATCCCCATAAAAACCCATTTTCTCCCAGCCCACAGGTGTACGTGTGTGTGTGTGTGTGTTTGTGTGTGTTTAGAAACCCACTTTCTAAACACACACACACACCCTTGGGTAAAAATGTCGTGGAGATGGGAACAGGAGGGAACTGCAGCCAGCATTCTGAGTCTAGGTGATAGTGGGGCAACAAGAATATTCTTCCTTAATATACTTTTAAACCTGCTTTAAATAATTCTCACACATCAGCAGATGTCTGGGATTGAGGTTAAATTGCGCTTTCGTTCTTGTTTCTAAAACGGTCTTCATTTTTTAAATGAATCTCTCTCTTGTCGTCATACAACTTGGTTGCTGTCTCCAGAGACAGCCCGAACTATTTTGGTGCCTGAGAAAGCAAATTGAAATGGTCCTTCCCTCCATCCTGCTAAGTGGCAATAAGACATACACTCCACCTTGACCCAGAAGCAGCCCTCCCCCTCACCCCCTGTTTTGTCCCTATTTTTGCATTTGGTGGAGATCTTGTTAAATGGTCAGTTTGCTGGGTTTTTGGAGCTATTTTTCAAGGTCCAACTTCCTTCCCAGGGTCTCTACAAGCTCTTAAGGGAGGGGATGAATGCATTTAAGCCTCTCCACACATCCATGCACACGCATGTGCATCGACACTAAGCCCCCCCCCCCCCCCGCAATGCTCAGCCTATTGTTTCACACATTGCAGCTGCCAAAGTATATTTTGAACTGTGGACAACCTGCTGGCAAACATATGTTTTTCTAGTGTATCTTTAGCCAAAAAAAGCATCACTCCCATGACCTTCAATTCCATGAAGAACAGGCTACCGCTGCAAAATAAAACAAATACAGCAGTCATGGGGCAAGCCCTTCAAATGTGTAATGGGAATGGGGGGGGAGGAGGAGAGGATGGGAAAGGACTGGACCAGTATTCTTTAGTATCAGAATATTGCAATCTGCTGGGAGGGGGATCTGTGAAATGCTGGAGGAGGGAGGGTGTGTGTGTGTGTGTTTTTGAACCTGACAATTTAATTTATAACTAATTATAATGTATAAACAATAGCCTTTTAATAGGACCCTGAGATCTCCTGGGTCATCTCATGCTGGCTAAAGTCAGGACCGACTCAAGACCTCTCAGCGCCTGTGGTGGTAAGCAAAATGCTGCCCCCGGCCCCTACTCAGAGGTGCATCATCAACTAACCCTTCTCTTGCCACAACCTGGGTTCAAAATGGAAGAAGGAACAAAGAGGAAGAGGCAAGAAGAGTAGTATAACTAGAGTGTCTCTGACCTTCTAGCCCATCGCTCTATTCTTCACACTTCCTTTTCTGCTCTATTTCCCCCCCCCTTCCTTTTCAAATCCAAGAAACAGCGGAGCCAGCAATAAGTGATGTACAGCTGGGGTAAGCAGTGGGAAATGTTTGGCGAGACAACACACTGGGCAAAGGAGGGAGCTGTGGTATTTGGAGAGCCACCTCAGACACCACCGGAAGGTCAAGAGCAGACACCATCTCTCTCTTTTATACAAGCACACAGTCTCACATGGACCGCTAATCAGGTCCACCTTCCCTATTAATTGTTTGGGGTGGGAAGGCTGTTGCCTTTATGATCCACTTACAAGCTTCTCAGAACAGAAGCATCTTGCTGACCACTGTTGGAGACAGCGTGCTTGGACTCATTAACCCTTTGGTCTGATCCAGCAAGCAATTTCTGCATTCACTCTCACACAAAAGACACTGACAAACCACACCCGCGCAGCAAACTTCCTTTCCATATTTTAAACAAATTTAGTTTAAGTAAAATCTCATTTAAAATAATGGCAACATGCTGACCATCTGCTTTACCCATTTCAGGTTTTTGGGTCGTGTGGGGGAAGGTGTTGGAACAGCATCTCATCTTTTAAACCACTCCGCTTTGGCAAGCGACTGCTGTGAAAGAGGAGGAGGAGGAGGAAGAAGTGGCAAGTTCTGTAAAAAGGACAACTCCAGGGGGTGGAAGTTGTGGAAGACAGAAGTCCACATACCAAGAAGAATTCGGCATTCACTGCCCCACGCCAGAGGATAGGAAACTGGACTTAAGAGGGCAGGATCCAAGCCCTAGCTTTGCCAGAAAGTGTTTCTACATAATCTATACCAGCCTTCTCTCCTCCCACCCTCCAAATTAATACAATTTGTTCACCCAGTTATTACGGACTCAGTTACTATATAGCCTTCATTGGGTGACTTTTCACAAGTTCTCCAGCCTCCCTCCCTCCCTCCCTGAGGCCTACCTCACAGGGCTATCGTGAAGGAAAAATACCTTAAGACAAAGCTGTTGGAGCGTTATATAAGACATGATCAGTTGCAGAATTCATCCCACCAAGGAAGCAAAAACTGCCAGCTTTGTTTTTAAACATTCTAGGGCTGCCAATTCTTCCAACCACCCCCTTACCTTGTGCCTAATCTTTCCTGTCTCCCTGCCAGGAGGCAGTTCTCTCGGTGCCAATTTCTACTGTTAAAGATACAGGAGCAGATCAGGTTGAGTTTTGGTTTATGTCTCTGTTAAAATAATATAACCCATGTAGGGGGTCTTTTGGATTTCTCAGTAAATTCCCTATTTTTGTGGTAGGAACAAAATTGGTCCTAATATTAAATCACTGGAGAACTCTACCTATTTTCTCCGTTGTCCCTTTAATATTTGGCAAGCTTACCCGCCCTCTTTCTGGTATTACATCTTGGGGTTGTCTCTTCATTTGTCTTTTTCCATCTATTCTATCCACCTCTTTTTGACTATACCCATTAGCTTGTAAAACCTGTCCTATCAAATTTTTCTCTTTATTAATTTCTGATACTGCACTAATGTTTTGTGCTCTATGTAATAAAGTGTTAATTGAGCTATGTTTCTGACTGGGGTGATGATTAGAATTTTTATGTAAATAAAATACCTATTAGTATGAGTAGGTTTACTATACACTTGATATCCTAAAGATCCATCACCTTTCTTACTAACTAAAACATCTAAAAAAGGCATCTAAAAAGGCATAGAAAAGGGTTGACAGACAGCTGGTAGAAAATTACATCTGGGTTTTTGGTATAAGTAGGTTGTTCCTCAAGTGGCTAACTTCTGATGATGCCCCATGTTTGGGGTGAAACGTAAAGTTTGTTTTAACATCTTGTTTATTTAATAAAAAGTTTCATAAACGACGGAGTTTACCTGGTGATATGCGGATTTTTAATTCCGAGAGATTGTTAGAGGTTTATCTTTCCCTTCTGCTGATAGAGGCTGCTTTTTCCTCTTGCCTGCTCATGGGAAAAACAACAGCAGGAAGGAAATGGGATTTGTAGTTCTTCTGTCATATCGAGAGGCACACGTTTCTCTGAGTCTCATATTACAACGCCTAGTGTTTTTCTAATACAAGGCCTACTCTCTATTCTAGAGAAGGCCGCAGTCAGCAGTTCACTGATCAGATGTGGGAGCTGATATACACATACAAGGAAATAGGTTTACATAAACGTTTTCAAACAATCTACAATGTCATTTCCATTTCCCCCCCTTCTGCTATGTGCTGATGGGCTTCAATCTCAAGTCAGTCCCTCCCCAAGACCTCGGGGCTCCAGTAAAGATTCCTTCCCCCCCTTCACCCCTAGTTGGATTCAGTCTAGAGATCAAACACATGGAAGTGCACACGGCGCATGAGCACTGAGTGACCGTATGTTGCACACCCAGCCATGTCACACACGCTGGCACATTGTGAATTGCAGGTGGTGACACACTGTTGGACAATTCCCTTCTCCAAGTATATCTTTCATCAAAAGAACAATTGCTCTCTTGGCTTTTAAAGGGGCAGAGAACAAGCGACTGCAGAATAAATCAACAAAGGAACCAGCTAGGCAGTGAAGCGCTTTCAACAATGTGCAATAATTGTGCAAGGGCTCACAAAGAGATCCATCGCATAAGATGGGGTGGTCCAACCATGTTCCTGTTTTCATTTGAGAAGTGGTGTAGGAAAGGTGCTTATTTGCACTATGAACTCTAACTGGTTTAACTTTCTCAGCAAGGGTTATCACCTTTTCCCACTGAACACAATGGGACTTGCTTCTGAGTAGACATGCCTAGGATTGTGCTCTAAGGTTTAACAAGCTCCACCTGCCCGCATTCCTTCTCTTAAAGGTCTAAGCACTCTGTCCCGGTTGGAGATCTGGTAAGCCTACCTATGGGAGCCGTGTGGCTGGAAGCAAGCCCGGTCAAAGCTTGGCCTCTGCCTGACGAAGCACCAAATTTTGCCATGCTTCAGCATAAGAACATAAGAACATAAGAAGAGCCCTGCTGGATCAGGCCAAAAGCCCATCTAGTCCAGCTTCCTGTGTCACACAGTGGCCCCACCAGATGCCTCAGGGAGCACACAAGACAACAAGATACTTGTGTCCAGTCGCCACTCCCTTGCACCTGGCACAGAGAAAACCCACTTCTAAAACCAGGAGGTTGCTTATGGCTTGTAACCTGTGATGGTCTTTTCCTCCATGAATCTGTCCAAACCCCTTTTAAAGGCATCTAGGCCAGATGCCATCACCACATCCTGTGGCAAGGAGTTCCACAGATGAATTACACGCTGGGTAAAGAAATATTTTCTTTTTTCTGTTCTAACTCTCCCTCCACTCAATTTTAGTGCATGTCCCCTGGTTCTGGTGTTGTGCGAGAGGGAGAAGAATTTCCCTCTATCCACTCTCTCCATCCCATGCATAATTTTATAAGTCTCAATCATGTCCCCCCTCAGGCGCCTTTTTTCTAGGCTGAAAAGCCCCAGACACTGTAGCCTTTCCTCATAAGGGAGGTGCTCCAGCCCACAAATCATTCTGGTCGCTCTTTTCTGCACCTTTTCCAATTCAGCTATATCCTTTTTGAGGTGTGGTGACCAGAACTGGACACAATACTCCAGATGTGGCCTTACCATCAATTTGTACAAAGGCATAATGATATTGGCCGTTTTATTCTCAATCCCTTTTTTAATGATCCCGAGCATGGAATTGGCCTTCTTCACAGCCGCCACACATTGGGTCGACACTTTCATCGACCTGTCCACCAGCACCCCAAGATCTCTCTCTTGATCCGTCACAGACAACTCAGAACCCATTAGCGTATATGTGAAATTTTGGTTTCTTGCCCCAATGTGCATCACTTTGCACTTACTTACATTGAAGCGCATCTGCCATTTTGCTGCCCATTGTCCCAGTTTGGAGAGGTCCTTCTGGAGCTCTTCACAATCCCTGCTGGTCTTCACCACCCGGAAAAGTTTAGTGTCATCTGCAAACTTGGCCACCTCACTGCCTTATGAATAAGTTGAAAAGCACCGGTCCCAAGACCGATCCTTGGGGCACACCGCTTTTCACCTCTCGCCATTGTGAAAATTGCCCATTGACTCCCACTCGCTGTTTCCTGGTCTTCAACCAGTTCCTAATCCACAAGAGGACCTGCCCTCTTATTCCCTGACTGTGGAGTTTTCTCAGGAGTCTTTCATGAGGGACCGTGTCAAACGCCTTCTGAAAATCCAGATATATAATATCCACGGGTTCGCTCACATCCACATGCCTGTTGACCTTTTCAAAAAATTCTAACAGGTTTGTGAGGCAAGACTTCCCCTTGCCGAAGCCATGCTGACTCTCCCTCAGCAGAGCTTATTCTTCTATGTATTTTAAGATTTTATCCTTAATGAGACTTTCCACCATCTTCCCTGGAACAGATGTTAGGCTGACCGGCCTGTAGTTTCCCGGGCCCCCCCTCCTTCCTTTTTTAAAGATTGGCGTGACATTAGTTATCCTCCAATCCTCTGGCACAGTGGCCGTTTTAAGGGACAAGTTGCATATTTTGGTCAAGAGGTCAGCAACTTCATTCTTGAGTTCCTTCAGAACTCTTGGGTGGATGCCATCCGGGCCTGGTGATTTATTGATCTTTATTTTGTCAATTAAGTCTGAGACGTCTTCTCTTTTAACCTCTATTTGACTTAATTCTTTATTCAGGGGAGACCGTTCCGGCAGCGGTATTTGCCCAAGGTCTTCTGCCGTGAAGACAGATGCAAAGAACTCATTTAATTTCTCTGCAGTCTCCAAGTCCCCTTTTATCACCCCTTTCTCTCCCTCACCATCCAGCGGACCAACCGTTTCCCTGGCAGGTTTCCTGCTTCTAACATATTTGAAGAAGCTTTTATTATTCCCTTTTATGTTGCCTGCCATACGTTCCTCAAAGTCTTGCTTGGCCTCCCGTATCATCTTTTTACATTTCTTTTGCCACAGTTTGTGCTCCTGTTTATTTTCCTCACTAGGGCAAGACTTCCATTTACGGAAGGAAGCTTCCTTGCCTTTTATAGCCTCCTTAACTGTGCTTGTTAGCCATGCCGGCACCCTCCTGGACTTGGTCGAGCCCTTCCTCCTTTGTGGGATACACTCCCGCTGGGCCTCTATGACTGTTGTTTTAAACAGCCTCCATGCACTCTGGAGCGATTGGACTCTTTTTACCTTCCCTTTCAGCTTTTTTTTTAACTAGTCTCCTCATTTTGTGGAAGTCAGCCCTTCTCATTTTTGTGGAAGCATGCGCACCACAGCCGCCACCAGGCACACCCTTCAGCACCACCTTCCTCCAGCCAGCACCACCAGATGAAAGGGGGGGGGAAGACTGTCACTGCCCCCTTGTCCACCTGGCTGCTTAGCAACAGCCCACCTTCACCTGGAACACTGGTTCTCATACTTTTTAGCACTGGGACCCACTTTTTTAAATGACACTCTTATCGGGACCCACCTAGCTTTACGAGACGCTCAAACATTTATCTCCCTATATTTACACAAGCTTGCAAACTGCAGGAGCTCAGCTGTTTGCAGGGCAATTAGCAACTATCTTGCAAACTGCAGGAGCTCAGCTCTTTGAAGGGCAATTAGCAGCTATCTGTTTTTTTTGAATAGCCTCAGGGCTTGTGGCAATTACATATCTGATCTTTCCATTACCTGGGACCCACCAGAAATCAGGTCCAGACCCACAGTTTGAGAAACACTGACCTGGAGCATCAATGCCGTCTCCTTCCTCCACACCGCCCTGTTTGAAATAAGCAGGAGCAGCCGCATTGCTGGAAGCACCCGAGATTCTAGCATTGCTGGAACCAAACAGGTGTAAACTAGATTAGCCCCTTGGCTGGGGAGACACTTGTGCAAGAGTGGGATATAATTAAAGAAAAAGGTGGCAGGTGTGACTGTTCAGACGACATCACCATTTAGAGACCAAGGGCGTTGCTGGCCTATAGGACACAGCAGGACCATTCAGAGGAATTTTATCAAGGGGTACAAAGTTTCTTTTGAGCCCCTTCCCTACATATGAATTTGGCTCCTGGGCCCCCCTTTTTTTGCTCCAGGGCCCCCTTTTTGAGCCATTTTTTCCCTGGGCCTGGGTACAAATTACCCCCTTAACTCCCCTTTCAGAGACCCTGGGACACAAAGGAGAGAAATCAGGAAGCCACCTTTAGCCAAGGGTGCAAAACGTGTGATGGACAACACCTAACACAGCCCCCCATCTGTGCATTGAGGCCTGGCTGGCACCCTTGCCTTGCCCCTCCCCTACTGTTTGCAGTCCCTCCCAGGCAGAGTCGTAAAAGCAGATTTATTGCTCTGTTGGCAAACTGCCATACTAGGCAGTCCGACCGTGTTCAGCTGGGTGGGTGACAAGAAAAGCCTTAGCCACGACTCTTCGATGTGCCACTTCTGTTCACAAATGCATTCCCTCAACTCTTTCCTGCTAAGTTTTGTTGGCCTTTGGATCTTTGGCACTGCTGTGCCCATGCCTTTGAACACCAGTTTTATCTACCAACATTGGCACATGCCACCCACCCTCTACGCAGCATATTCCAAATAGCTTCCCCTGCTGATTTCAAGCTGCTGTTAAAGGCTCAAGAGCAGGCCTGCTATTTTTTCTCATCAGTTGGCAACCCTATCCCCTCACACACACACACACACACACACACACACACACACCACCTCCACAAAACACACAAGCCTTTTTCATTCTCGGTATTATTATTTTTAATTAAAAACATAAAATGATTCATTGTACAAAACGGCAGAGACACAGTTCAATTCTCCCAATCAGCACAGCGCCTGTCTCCCCATTCAGCCCTCTCTCCCTCAAAACCACAGAGCTAGCTTTAATCTTCCCCGCCCCAGCCCTGCCGGACACCAGTTCTTCTGGAGGGGCAGCAGCACCAACCGGATGCCATAAGGAAACAAGCTGCCTTTGTAGTGTTCCTCATTCAGAAAACTGACCGCTTCCTTGAGGGGGGTGACACAAGGGTTAACTTGTGCGCTGGAACAACCCGCACATTCCGAACACACAGTTCCATTGTCCTTCTGTCCCAAAGCTTCAAATACATGAATACATGCTGTCCTGCAGCCACACCCAACCATTAGTGGGCCTGAGATGTTATTGCAGCGTGGAGCACTCTGACTCTTGCTCAAAGAGGAGATAGCTTGACACAGAGGGCTGGATTCCCAAGCACGTCACCACCACAGAAGCGAGTAGTGCGTTTCGCCCCCCCTGCTCTTACGAGGAGGCCTGATCTGGCGTAGACTCCCATCAAGAACGCTTGGCAAGTCCAGCCCATGAGGGCTGCAGAGCAAACAGCTGATTTTCAGAACAAAACAGAGAACTGCTTACTGTCAGGCACCCTCCTCCATGTTCCGCTCTGTGTGTGTGTGTGTGTGTGTGTGCGCGCGCGCATTTCTCTCTCTCTCCACACCCCACTACCCATCCCACCCAACTCTGACATTCTTGCACAGCGTGGGAGTGAATTAATCTAGAATTCCGACTCCCTCATACCCTGATTCGACACCTACAATGAAATCATTTCAATCTCCTCCCTGCCCCCCCCAACAGTACTCATAGCTCTATTTGCTTATCTCACTGTAGTCTCACAATCACCCTGCAAGGGTGGTTAGGCTGAGGACTAATGACTTGGCCTGACGTTACTCAGCGAGTATCATGGCTGAGCCGGGCTTCTCAATGCAGGTTACTCTCAGCTGAACTCAGCAATCTGGCCACTGGATCTACAACAGGCTAGGATAAATGCTACATCCTTTCCTCTGCCAAAGCTGGTGTTCTCCCTAACCCCTAGCCATGGTGCTTAACTCTTGTCCCCACTCTCTGTATCCTCCACCCACTAGATACCACTTAGGCGGGACAATTGGGGAGATAATTTTTGGACCCCCCCACCTCATATTCTCCGGCAGCCTCCAGCACATCACCTCGATGGTTTAACTGCTTCTACCAATTCACTCTGGCTCCCTCTCAAAGCTGAGGATCCCCCCCCCCCAACTCCATATCTACCCTTGGGGTGACTTTAGATTTCCTGAAGCAAAAGGGTAGCTAAGCAGGGGCGCGGAGATTGGGAACGACAGTCAAGGCCGGGTGGAAAGAATAAGTCTTTGCTCCAGCTGAAGCTAGGCTAGGGTTGGTCCATCAAAAAGCCATGACAGTACTGAAGTCCCATGCGCTAGCCTGGATTTCCCCAGCATCGGACGCTTTCTTTGTTGTCACGCTACTGCCAGGAATCCAGCTCCCCCAAGGTAGGGAGTCTTGCAGCGGCAGAGCGAGGCCTGAGGGAACCGGCTCCGGGGCTGCCTGGCAACACCAAACCCAGGAGACAGGAGAAAGAGGGCAGGTTTGGCAGTTTGGCAGCTGGGGCGATAGGAGAGAAATATAGGCAGTTGTTAGCTTCCCCACACCCATTTTCTGAGGAAGAAAAAGCCTTTCCTTGGCACAGACACAAGTCGCAGCAGGGGGAAGTGGAGAAGGCCAGCCCTCTAATCGCTGGGCTCTGCCGCCAAACCTTTCATTATACCAGGCAACCAGGCATGGAAAGAAACGTCTCTTTTTCTTCAGGCAAGGTGGGGTCAGGAGGGGGGGGCATTCCATGAAGAGCAGTGACAGGAAGTGGTTGGGTGGCTGGGTGGGGGGTAATTCCGCCCCCCTCCAAAGAGGCAGCAAGTTCTTTTGCCATGCCTTCTCTCCGAGAATCCACGCAGGGGAAGCAGAAATGAGGCACCGGAACAGTTGTGCATTAAAACAAACAAACAAAAAGAGTGCAAAAGGAGTTTCATTGATCCCCGATCATTTCTTCTTGATTTCTGAATAAATTATGCCACTCTCCGACGGTTGGGAGGCCTCTGAGGTGGGTCGAGGAGGAGAGCGGTTGGTATCCTTGAAAGCTAATATTGAATATTGTAAGTCCTCTTCACCCTGCAACAAGAGACCACAACTTGGAGTCAGAGCTTAGTGGGGTTAGGAGGTCGGGCCGTAGGCACAGGGGGGCCTGTGGGGTCCTGGCCCTTCCAGGAATATTCCAGGCCCCTGCCCCGAATCTCCAGCTTTCACTAAAACAAGCAAACCATTCCACCTCTCTAGCTCTTATACTTGGAGATATAAGGGGAACAAACATGCCAAAGATATTCTACCAGTAAAGTTGGTGTGAGATCTCCTGGCACCCGAAGCAGCACACCAAATGCCGTCCATACCTTGCATGCGCCAAACCTTTTTGCTGGTGGCACACCAGTTTCTCTCTCGTCTTCCCACTCCTTGAAAAGGAAGAAGGGAAAGGAGTGGAAGAGGAAGCATAGAGGAGAAGAGAGGATAGTGGGCTGGAGAGTCTCAGTGCTCTCTGGTCCACCAAACTCTTCTCCTCCACACTTCCTCTTCTGCTCCTTTCCCTTCTCTCTTTTCAGTGAGTGGAAAGAAGAGGTGGAGTGACAGCAGATGTGTGAGGCAGGTGCCTCTCCATCTACCATGTGAGGCACCAACCTCAAACCACCCCACGGGCAAGCAGGTACTCTTAGTACTGGGATGACAGGAAGGTACTGGGGACCTTCCTGTCATTTTACACCTTCTCACTTACATTTTATTAATAATGCAAATAAACACACTTTTTAAAGTGTTAGATGATCTGTATCTAGGTTCTGGCTCTTGCAAATTTATTTTCCCCTGGATTATACCGAGACCTCCTTGTCAGGAAAGTTCTGGCTACCAGTCCAGTTAAAGGCACAGGAACAAGGCTGCTTAAAAAATGTGGCAACCTTAGTTGCCTTTGGGGAGGCACAGAACAACGGGTGAGGTGGGGGCCCAGGAGACACTCACGGGTCTCTTAGTCTTTCTTTGGGAGGGCTCTCATACTTACTCTGAGAACCACAGCGCATTCTTACTTCCAGTTATTACAGATCATCATTTTATCTCACATCTACACTGGATGTGCGGTAAAATTCTCCTTACCGTTTGATAGGGCGATATGAAAAACCAACTTACCCTGGAGTGAAAGAGCTGACCCCCGGCTATACCTTACTCACCTCTGAAACCTGAACCCCAGATTCTTGGCTTGGCAAAATCCACTAGGTCTACGGTTACCAGCTGACCAGAAATTAACCCCATCTTAATGAAATTGTGACCATGAAATTAACCAGCAGCTTAGTCTGCATGAATCTTTTCACAACTAACTAAGCCCTACTTCATTCTTAGGGCTGGGAATGGACACCAGGAGGCCCCCTACGTTTCCAGGCTCTTCTGCTCTAACCATCAGATGGCACTTCCCTTTCAGAGTTGGGAAACAGGACTCTGCAGTCGGGATATATCAGGGATTATAAAAGGTTTCATTCTTACCGCTTTGGGTTTGGTGTCAGTAACTCCCTGGTCTGAAATGATAGAGACAGGACACAGAGACAGAATCAGGAAATGTGAATTTTCAACAGAACCTGAACCCAAGCCCGCCACAGCCAAGCAGGAGGCGTTGAAAAATCCTCAAACTTTCCTTACTGGGACTATGCTCCCAACCACAGGGAACTCCCGCTTGTTAGCTGAAGCAGGAAAAGTGAGCGGCACAAGCTGGATTAGTAAGCCAATGCAAACCAACAACAACAACAACAACAAAAACCCCTTGCTGAGGTTCTCCAGAGCCCCCCCCCCAAAAAAAGGTCCATATACACCAGGATGGTGTAGTGGTTTGGGAGTCGGACTTAAGACCTGGAAGATCCAGGTTCAAATCCCCGCTCAGCCACGAAGCTTCCTGGGTGACCTTGGGCCAGTCACTATCTCTCAGCCCCACCTACCTCACAGGGTTGTTGTGAGGACAAAAAAGGAGGGGAGGAAATATGTACCCCACTCTGAGCTCCTTGGAGGAAGGGCGGTATAAAAAAATGTGAAAAATAAATAAATAAATATTTAAGAGTTGCATGGAAGGGAGAAGTTTCGCAGCTTCTACCAGCACCGAATGATGGAGAAAAAAAAACCCCAACAGGCAAAGTTCTCAATGTTTGCAACAGAGACCCAGAAACTCTTTCAACTCTTCGATCTGGAGATTCTACTTGACTTCAAAAGCACAAAGAGGGTAATGACTTGTCACCCTTGACAAGTGGAGTGTGTGGGGGCTCCATCCCTCCAGCCCCCCCTCTGTTTTATCCCCTCCCCCTTGCTCCAGCCCCACCCAACCTCTCTTCCTACCTGTGCTGGGTTCAGAGCAGTCCAAGTAAGGCCAGTGTGCGGCAGGGAGAGGGAGCTACGTACCGCCTCCCTCGCCCCATGGAGCTTTCCACCCCTTGCTTCAGACCGAAGCCCAAGCGTGACAGACAGGTGAAGAACTCGCTTTCACAGATATGATTCCAGGGAAATGACGGCGACGGCAGAAGAGGACAGAACAGCCACTCATTGGAGAGGCCCAGCCTCACTGCCTCCCACAACAAGCCCCTCTTGTGAACCGCAACTTTTCCCATCACCAGGCTGTCCCAGAGCTGCAGCAGGAATCCCAAGAAACGATGAAGGCTGGGGGGGGGGGGGAAGAGGACGACAGGGCAAGGAAGACACCAAACACTCCACAGAAAACAGCAGCTTCCTTTCCCCCAGGAATTAAGAGTGCAGTGCAGGGACTGGGAAGAGATTCCCTAGCCAGACTCTTGGAAATTGGAGCTAGGGCCACTGTGAAGTCCCTGAATTGGAATTTCAACCCCATTGGGTTGGAATGGGTCAGGGGTGGGTGGGGATTCTTCTCCTACTTTGGCACAAAAAGCCCCTGGAAAATCCACAGGCTTTCTGTGCAGCTTCAACGATACAGCCGACCCCCTAAATGAAGGACGGGACAGCTTGGTGGGGGCAGCGATGACGGCAGCACAGAGCACACAAGGCATGCGTCACACAGGCCCCGGCCCAGCCCAGCCCGTAGGGCCGATACTTACTTTGGCCGGGTGCGGAGGGTACGTTTCCATTGGACGCGTGTAGCTCCATTCTCCTAGGCAAACAGTAGACACGGGGTGATCCTATAGCAAGCGGGGCTCCCTCCCCCAACAGAGCCAGCCTGTTATCTCTCGTCTTACACAACTGACCGGTCATCTGAAATAACATCTCCCATTTGCCTCCACCCGCCCGTCCAACACTTGCACACCCATCGGTTTTCAGGCTTTCGGCTTGGATGAAACCCTTATTGTGTTGGCTTGTCTGCTAAGGGAACCCTTGCGTCCTGCAAAGCATCGTGGGACGTCTTCTTAAGGCACTCGGTTCACATCTACGGCCCTGGTCTTTTGGCTCTCACCGTTTCCCAACGTGAAGTGAGAGTCGGCCACACAGCACACTCAGGTCTCCTCTGTTGCTACACACTAAAGGCAACAGTGGCTAGATGTGAACTAGTCTTGCAGAGAAGCTCACCGCTGCCAATGTCTTCACTGACAAACACTGGGGTTCCTTTTGAACTTGTGTGAAATGTGTAGATCTAACTACTTAATGTCTTGATTGCTTATATTGTGGTGTTTTTTGTTTGTTTGTTTAAATCAGTAAATTACTTTGGATTACATCTATTTAATGCTTGCTTTTTTCTATAAAATAATGCATTAAAGAAAAAAAACATTGGGGTTCTTTAGAACAGAGTTTGAGAACCACTGTCGTCGTCTCGTCCCCCCCCCCCCCCCACACACATGTACGTTTCTCCTGTGTACACGTCACCGGCCTAACAGAGCCGAAACATTTTTTCCAGTGTGTCTGAGTGGGGGAAGGGCAGAATTCTTAATAAAAATATTCTAACTTGAACGTACTTCTAAAAATCCAAAAAATTTTTTTATTTTTTTTCTTATGTAGATAAGTAGATACTGTTCTAGGTTAGCCCAAGTCATCCTGGCCTTTGGGGAGGCATGTGCTGAATACTACTCCCCCCTTACCCAGTGGTAACACCAGACTCTGCCATCTCCCCTGTTCATCCTTTCTGGTCCCTAGACTCAAAAAGGGAGGAGGGAATGGAGAGGAAGAGGAAGTGTGGAGGAGAGTATCAGTCCACCGCTCTCCACACTTCCTTTTCTGTTCCATTCCCTCTTATTGTTAAAAACCAGGGAGTGGAATGAAGAAGAGGAGCAACAGCAGCAGCGGTGGGTAGAGAGGCAGGTGCTCCCTGTCAATCCACTGCCTGAGGCACTTGTTTCAGTCGGTCTCATGGATGGGCCGGCCCTAGATGCAATTGTGATTTTTAAGAGCTCTAGAAAGTTGAGGTATGAAATTTTAAATTTGACAAGATAATATTAAATACAGTCAGCCCACATCTTACACGCGATTAACTTGTGCAAATTCAAGTATGCATGCTTGGGGGCGCCCTCCCTCAAAAAACACAGAGAAAAACAACAGTTTACATAGTGCAGGTGAGGTGACTCTCCCTGCCCTTCCAGTTTCTTGGTTTATGTCCTGAAGTGAGCATGAAGGGGGGGGGGGGGAGAGAATGAAGCTGCTGTTCCTTCAGCCATACTGTGATATTAGTTCTTAAAGAGACATTATGTATTTGTGGGATTAAAGTATCGAATATATGCACCGATCTCGGAATGTAAGATGTTAGGCCGACTGTACTATCACCTTAACATTTTATGGGTATTTAAGAGTTAGCTTTTTCACAGACTCTATCCAAATGGTCTTGGTTGAGTCACCCACCCATGCCATGTGGGCATGTTTCTGGGGTACCAGCTTCAACTCAGAGCAAGTCCCCCGTGCCTTCAGGGCTAATGTCCAAGGCAAAAGTTCAGCTGTTGCATCTTCCCTAGTCGGAGTTGTGGTTGAAAAGAAGCGTCCCTTACTCTGCATTGAATCTGGCAACCTGGTCAGTGTTTATCTGCTTGGGCAGGAAATCTGTAGGACACGGAGCCCTTCCAAGAGATGCGAGGGCAGGACTCTGACCCAGGGTTCAGAAACAGGAAAGAAACCCCCCCACCAATGAGACAGCATTGAACCTTAAGAGTGAGCAAAAGGGAAAAACCAAACCAGGTGAGCAGGACAGGAAGTTCTTGGAGAAGCTGGGGAAACAGCCAATTCAGAGGGACCCCAAAGAGGCCAGGGTGGGAGGGACGACTTACCCGATGGACGTCTTGGTGCATATGTAATACAGCAGACCTGCAATGAGTATGACTCCGGCCAGAGTACCTATGACAATCCCAGCGATGGCGCCACCAGATAGACCGCCGTTTGAGCCGCCTCCTTCATCTGCAGGAAGAGAGGAAAGAGGAGCCCTGTGAGGTTTGGGAAGCCAGCCACCACAATCTGCCTTAGCCACTTGATCACATTAACTCAAGACAACACCCAATAAGGTCACCCCTCCTGGACCACCAGCTGCCACATTTTTTTGGTTCTGTTCCTGTGTCTTTAACAGCTGCTCAACACAGAGATATTCTGTAAGTGAAGCATTAACCTAGCATGAAGATACATTTATTTATTTTCACATTTTATGCCACCCAGGGTGGTGTACATAGTTGCTCCTGTCCTTTTGCCCCTCACAACAACCCTGTGAGGTAGGTGAGGCTGAGAGACAGTGACTGGCCCAAGGTCACCCAGGAAGCTTCATGGCTGAGCAGGGATTTGAACCTGGATCTTCCAGGTCAAAGTCCAACTCCTGAACCACTAATGGCGGAAAAAGTGTACATTGCTTAAGTTCTGCATGGCTGGATATTGTTAAAGGCACAGGAGGAGAGCAGTTTTAAAAGGTGGCAACTGAGAACTATTAAGGCTGCAACCCTATACACACTTACCTGGGAGTACCGGGTAAGTCCCGTCGATCTCAATGGGCTTATTTCGGAGAAGACATGCATAAATTGTGCAGCACATCTTTGAACACATGCATAGTGTCTTTCCTTGGCTGCTAGGTAGCTACTAGAATTTGTGAGTTGCCACAATATAAGCTACCAGCATTGATAATCACACATCTTAGGCTACAGGGAAGAGCCTCTTGGCCCAACTGTGGAATCTCTCAGATTTAGGAACTATACATTTTGTAAAAATTAAGCCTTGCTCAAAGCTCTTTTCCCATTATTGCTGGAAAGAATTTAGCTTCATGAGTAAAAATTTATGGAGACTAGAATGATTCAGCTTTGACACTTATGGTAGGGACACAAAGACAAGATCACACCATGGATTAGTTCTCTTTTAATAGACTTCAATAACTCCCCCCCCCCCCGGACCCCTTGCTAGGTTAATTGCTGTGGAGTAGGCGCCACTGCAGCACAAGTCCTTCCTGTGTCACAACTGCCACGACAGAGGCCACGGGGTATGTTGCTGCTCCATGCCAGCGTTGCCTCAGTTTCCAGGAGGAACAATTCAGATATGGCCAGGAAGTATAGCCTGGGCTTGTAACACAAGGCCTGAAGCTTCTGGTAGTGCATTTCCACACAGGAGGGAACTGTGCTGGTGCTCTTCAGTTGCCAAAATACAGCCCCCCTGCTATCCGCGGATCTGCTACCGCGGATTCACTTATCCGTGAATAGCGGATGGCCCCCCTGGGGCCCCTCAGAAAACTGTGGAGGGGGTGTTCGCCCCTATCCGCCATTTTCGCATATCCGCAGGGTGGCCTGGACCGTATCCCCTGCGGATATGGGGGCCCTACTGTATTTGGTATTTGTTAGGAGATCTTCAACCCAGGTTATGGATTTCCAGTCTTTCTGGATGAGGTTGTACTCCCCTTGAAAGGCGCAGGTTCGCAGTTTGGGAGTACTCCAGGACCCAGTTGTGCACCTGGATGTCCCAGGTGTAGGCTGTGGCCCAGCATGCTTTTGCCCGGCTGCAATACGCTCTATATGGGACTGCCCTTGGAGACCGTTCGGAAGTTTCAACCTTGGTATTCACAGGAGCCTTTAAGTATTTTAACTCAATTTATTGTGGCACATTAGCAGTTCGCCCACAGCACACCAGTTCAGAATTGTTATTATTATTAATAATAATACTTACTGCTTTAAATCCATTGCTAAGATTGGAGACAAATGCTAGAGCACATATTTTGCATGTTGATGGGTCTCCAGTAGGGAAAGACCCCTATGTGAAACCTTGGAGAACTGGTGGATCATTAGTGTCTCTCACTAAACAGTGATTTCCTCCCAGTTTCTCCTGCCTGGTTCAACTCATGTGTTTTGTCTGCCACTCTCCTTCATGCACTCTGGGCATACCTGGGTTCCAGCTTGCTGCAGCTGGCAAGAGACGGGGCAGATGGAAGGACTGGGTGGAAACATCTAGGAGATCTCCCAATATAGTGGTGGATTTTAAAGTACGGTACAGGGATAATTTCCGGGTGGCAACTTGTCACACTTAAAATATGAAGTAATAAGAGAGTGTTTGTATGGTATAATTGACGCATTTGGTGTACCACTATGATGCCTTCTCAACAAAAAAAAGAGAGAGGGAAACTTCTCATGGTGCACAAGGTGAATTCATTTTGCCCAGGTAAACAAAACACACCTACTGGGTGCACCTTTCAGGTCCTTCTCCTCTCTTTTTGTGTACTGTACTTTTACGGCCGCCTTCCCTCCTTTTTTCCTGCTTTTTCAACCTGCAACGTTCTAAACAAACTGATTTCGACAAAGAAGTCACGCATCTCTGGCAAGGCCTCTTCCAAGCAAACAAAACAAAAAACACAACACAAGACAAAACCAAACAAGGATCTAGCACAGAAAAAATGTGCCACGTAGTTCCCGTTCTCTGGGGCAAGGAAGGAAGACAACACTACTAGGGACCTGCCACTTTTGGCGTTTGTTTAAACTAGCCTGTTCTCCATTGTCACCACAGTTTTGACACCTAGAAATGTAGCAAGTGAAGCTTTTGTCCATTGCATCTCCATGACAAGAATAGTGTTACTAGCTACATTTCTGCATGTTAGAATGTTACATTTCTGAAGTTCTGCATGTTCTGCTAAAGGCACAAGAGTAGGGATAAGAAAATTGGGGGCAGCTCAAAGCAAGATTACACCCCTCTCAGTTGCATCCTCCGGCACGAATCCTGTCTCTAGCCCAGTGAACAGTCATATCCTGCATAAGCCAACCCAGTAAGGATTGCAGAAGCTAAAACCGGCGGAACTAGAGGTGTGCATGGGTGGGATGCCAGTCTCAGGAACTCACCCTTTGTCAACTTCACATAGGCAGTTCTCATGGCCCTGTGGTTGGTGAAGGGGTTGGTTGCTTGGCACGTGTAATTCCCTTCATCGGTCCAGTTAAGAAACGGGACCTTGAAGATGCTTTCGTTTGCATTCAGCGTGGTATTATTGAAATACCACTGAAACCGTGCTGCAGGGACGGAGTCCGCAGTGCATTCCAGTTTCAGTTCGGAATTTAGGCTTTTCTCTACTGTTCCTTCGGGGTTCAATTTAATCGCAGGCCCATCTAGAAAGGAAAGGAAGTAGAATCAGGGCAGAGGGAATGGAGGCGCCCCAACCACACTCAACTCGCACAGCTGCTACACCACCCCAGAGGCACCGTTTCCGGACCAGTAAAAACACTGGCAACTTAAGGAGTCAGGGACAGGGACAGCTTAACGTGAACTAAGGTTCACAGGGCTGCAGTTCTGGAAGCTGTTTTCCCAACCCAGGGATTCAGTTTTGGAAAACATGATACATTCATAATAGAGAAACAAACACCAAACACCAGCACAGTCAAGTTGGGACTACTCACATGCTACGGTTATTTTAGCGGAGTTGCTCATTGCAAAGCTAACAGGGTTGCTGGCATTACATGTATACAACCCGGCATCATTTCTGGTGACGCTAATTAGAGTGAGGGTTCGATTCCGATCCGAAAGGCCTGATAGGAGGGGTTTACCGTCCTTGAACCAGGAGACACTGACACCAGGGTTGTTGGAGGTGGTGCAGTTCAAGGTGAGATTGGCGTTTTCGGCCACCGTGACATCTGAAGGCCATAGGACTGGGCTGGACAGCTTTTCTGTACACAAAATAGAAAAAGGGTCATCCCTTGCAGGTCCTCATGGCATCTGAATCTGGGCGTAGCGCCCGAGTTGTAGGAATACAGGCCTTGCATCGCAACCTGAGATAGGAAGAGATTTCTTCAGTACATTGCCACTAGAATACCCCAAAGATCTTATGTGATTTGGAGGCATATCTGGCAACTGTTCCAATGAACTAGCAAGACTAACAGTCTGGAATGCTCCATCCCTCTCCCTCCCCAAGGAGGCTCACCAGGTGCCTACAACGCTATCTTGAAGACATTTGTGTTTTTCTGGGTTTTAAATGGTTTTTAAAACTAATTCTGATCTCCTGTAATTTTGTTTTAGGTCCATTCCTTGTAGTTGATTAAAACAGTTTTATTGCTTGTTTGTTATTAAACAGTTGGCTTTATTAAACTTTTATCAACACATTCTGAACTGCCCCAAGCATAGACGTATTGAAGGGGAGGATATAAACGCATCAAGCAAAACACAAACTGTTTCAGGAATTCAAGAATTACCAAAGCTTGTTGGTCCTTGTTCCTGGCTTTGGATATAAAAACTCCACAAAGGGGAAGAAGCTTTTGCCTGTGTTGGAGGGGAGGGGTACCTTTTGTGACTGTGTCCCAAGTCAGCCAAGGCTCCCCGGTGTGGAAGGAAATTAAGCAGGGGCTTACACAATGCTTAGCAGAAGCTTCTGTTGCTATCTCCTAGGGAGCACCCCAGAAATGTTTTTAGAATAAGCACAAGAGATCGCAAACTGCGATTTAACAGGTTTAGAAATGAACAGTTGAGAAAGAGGGTGAATGCGTGTGCTCTAAAACAAACATTAAACATGACCGAGTTAAAAACTTTAGTCATGCCGGGAAGACATTTCGTCGTTTAATTAAATATTGAAATGTTTAAACATCAAAATATCACAGCTCTCTTTAACGTTTCGCCACCAACATCTGTGGCATCCTCAGAAGGCAGAAAACATTCTAAGATCAACTGAAAACCAGTTGAATTAACTCAGTGATTTGTTCTCGTCGCGAAAATCTAAGAACTTATTTAAACATTAAATGGTTCAAACTGCAATATCCTGGAAGGAAATCCTGCAATATCTTACAGAAATTGCATTTGTGTTTCTGCTTCTTGACTAACATCTTGGATTGCGCATTTTTAGACTCATCTGCTCTTAGTCCAGGCCCAGCCCAAGACCTCCTGATGTTTAGGTGGCATGTTAAATGCTGCCCCCCCTTACTGGACGATGTGCCCGCCCTTTGCTCCTCCCACTCTCCAAGATTCTCTCTCAACATTCTCTTCTTCCCCTCCACATTTCCTCTTCCTTTCTGCCCCCCTCTTCCTTTTCCAATCCAGGGAATGGAAGGAGAAGGAGGGGTGGTGGAGGCAAGTAGGAGGACAAAGGTGAGTACCCTCCTCCACCAATCTTCTGCCTGAGGCAACCGCTTCAGTCGGCCTCATGGAGAAGCCAGCCCTGGCCTAGTCCCAAGTATCTTAGTACCATATGAAACCGGGGACCAATTGTGTGTGTGGGCGTGTGCGTGTGTGTGCATGCGCAAGCGTGCAAAAACAGAAGGGCAATCTTTTTGCACGTTAAATGTAATACAGAGAGCACGCTGCTTACTGAGGCATCTGTGTGGATCACTTTACATAATCAGCAGAACAGAAGCAACATAGTAAAGCATTTCTTGGATTGCACTGTACCAGCAGCTTGTGCAGGAAAACTTCCTGCAAAGGCGGGGGGGGGGGGGGGAGAGCCTCACCCATGCCAGCCTTCATGGATATAGTCTTAAGCGATGGTGGCCCCTGAACCTCAATGTTAGTGCCCAGAAAGGGCCCCAGATATTTTGGTGCCCCAAGGATGGTGGGAAAAACCAACTACCAGTACCAGATCATTTGCAGGCTTTGAATGGTACTCCAAAATCTGCCCCATGAGGCAGGGTTTACCTATGGTAATGCTGCTACTGTCTGCAAGCAAGCTGCCTGGAGTTTTAAAGAGGCTAGAGGTGCTTAAAGGTGCATAGAGAGGCAAACAATCGGAACTGTACTTTGGCAGAGTACGGAGATAAGTGATTTAAGTTCAGAGCCCCTTCAGAGAATGACCCAAGTTAATTCGCTGAGAGCCACAACATGTAAAAAGTTAGGAAATGCAGTTGCAATTGGTATATTGGGGAAATTAGCACACAACAGAGGAAAAATATAGAGAAATAGCTTCCTGACACAATGCATAGCATGCAGGGGTCTGGAAGACGCGACTAGCAAAGGACAGACAGGCACTAAGGCAGCTTTGGGGGACAATAACCTCTAGCTCCTCCTCCCACCAATCTCTCCAGCCCTCCCACCAGCAGGCAACTGATGGTACAAAGTACTGGAGCAGAGCGCATACTGTACAATACAATGTCACAAACAGAAAGAACCCGCAACAATCGCTGGTAGAAAGTAAAACAAACCCATGATCTAAGATTTGCTGAACTGCCTAAATTCCAGCCTGTTATCCTACTCTCCAGCCACAAAAGACACCCACACATGTTGACCACTTTGCACAAAGCAGCTTTCTGACCATCAGGGCTGTATGTATTATACTCTGAATTCTGCAAGAATTTTGCGACTTGTCTAAATTGTGCACGTTTGTCAAACAACGCATCTCATTTTTTATCATTTGTTTTCCAGCGTTTGCGTTGTACCTCCCAGGATTTTGAGATTTCATCAACCGTTTCCCACATACTTTCAAACACATCTTCTTAGCCATAAAGACTAGAAACTTGTTTGTTTGGTGTGTGTGTTTTTAAGGAAAAGATTCTTAGGAAGCTAGTATCTGGGTGGTCTTTCTGCACTCCTGTAAAACTGTACCCATATACAGGCACACCAAAATGCACTCTTTTCAACCCTGCAGTCAAAATTATTACACTATCTGTTGTTGTTGTTTTAATTCTCTAAGATTTGCGTACAGGCATATAAACAAGTGTAAGCTTTTAGTACCACAGTGTGGAAGAACAAGAATTATCCATTCCATCCTCAGAGAAGCCACTCCCTATGTTTCTATATGAGTCACTGACTGGAAGGGGGAGGAATTCCAAAGCAGCAAGTGTTATGCAGAGATGCAACAGGCAGCCTCCTTCTTGGGCAGACAGTTCTACCAAGTCTCAGCATAGGAAAGGACAGAATAATCCAAACCACATCTGATGGAGAAATGAGGCACAATTCCCTGCCCCCGGCGGATGCATGATGAGAGCAGTAACTCGTGCAGAAACACAACAAATAGACTCCTTGGTGGGTGGAAATTTTAATTCTTGGCACCCTTACAGTTCTGCTCTAAGATTTAAATACACTACAAAAAGTAATTAAATTATTGCAGCCCCTACCCTACACATTATAACGTCAAGGCATTTGTGTGCTCAAATATTTTTTAAATGTTGCCCCAAATCCCCCAGTTTGTTTTAGACTCTCTGAAATGGGGGGGGGGTTAAATAAAAAAATCATGAAATGGGGGGGGCACAAGAAACCACACCACAGTGATTTAACAGGATGGCATTGCTATATTTCCTCATATTCTTCTCTTTTTCCTTTGGCATCTGTTGTCAAACTGTAGAGTAGGATTTGCAACTAACTGCCTCTGGGCCAAATCTGGCCCAGGGAATGGTACCCTCTCTCATAATCAATTACTAATCCCAATGACAAAAGGGGGGATCACTCCCAGCTCGGAGCAATTATGGTCTCTACCCTGTACAAAGTCAACAACCAAACAATGACTATGTATGTGCAAATGAGTTCATGCAAAGGAGCACAAATTCATGACTTCCGCGCACTGAATGTATGCCTAGGCAAAGAATGGCTAAGAGCAGGGCATCAATAGAGCCCCAAATTGCACTAGCTTAAAACTGTCCAGGTGGCACCTTTTCAGGATGTAATGCCCAAAGGGCAGTGAAGCAGTTGCATGGAAATTCTGTTGGCAAAGTATTAAACAGCTCAGCGAAACCTTACTCAGCCAGTCTTCCCCACAAGGGCTTGGGTCTTCTTCAATGTGCTCTACTTCCTGTTACAGATCTGATCTGGCATGTCAGAATGCCTGAAACTTTCATTCCCTCTCTTCAGTTGCAGATTCCTAGAAGGAAACTCATTTCCTGGGCTAGAGATCAAGACGTCTCGGATCCAAAGCCAGTATTTCCCCAGTGTCACTTCTATCCCTCCTCTTTCCACTCCCTAGATTTGAAAAGGAAGAGGGTGGAGAGAGTATGGAACAGAAGAGAAAGCCTGGAGAGCTACAGCTTCAAGCTGGATTCACACTACACAAATCCCAGCGCATTACAGAGATGCACAGAGCTCTTTGACAGCATTTCGGAAGCAAGCGGAGCAGCTGCGAGCGCCGCAATGCAAAAGCTGGAAAAATGGCTTCCCCTCATCTTTTGAGGGGGCGGGCTTCGCGGAGCTGGGGCGGGTTCGCGGAGCTACTGCAGCCTACCAATCGGATGAGAGGGGGGGAGAGTGGCTACATGCCAATCAGAACTACCTCCAATCACCTTCATAAGAAGGCGGGACAGCAGGAGGGACAACAGGCGGGAAGACACTCCTTCCGGCCAGCTCTGTGCGCGGGGGCAGGGGCATCCGCGCCTGGATTCGTGTAGTGTGAATCAGCCCTCAGAGATCCGTGCTTCCTCTTTGAAGCTAAGAAGCGGCTGGCATCCCATTTGGGAAGAGTGGCAGTGTTATGCGTGATGCCTCAGGAGCTGGGAGTCTTGAACATGTTCCGGGAATACGTCTAGATTGTGCTTGCAACCAAGTTATGACATTCCTGCTGGCCCACAGGGCTGTCACCTTTCAACCCGGCCCGCTATGGTTCAGCCCTTCACTGCGTCAATGAGGCAACATTCTTAGGACATCAAGAAACTTACCGTAACCCGAGTATAATCATGGGCTTCTAGTCACATTTGCTTTTAATTATGCCAGTTATGAAAAGGAGAGTTGAAAGGCAGGTCACTAATGCTCAAACTGCCATTAATGGACCCTTGTTATCCTAACCAGCAATTCTGGAATGGGTGTGATAAACAAAATGCCGTCATTGCTATGCATTCCATTAAACGTACCCTCATTCGTTCTGTACATTCTTTGCTGAAACTCAGTTTTTTGAAACTGAAGAAGGCCCCGATTAAAGTCGGTTACAAATTACGGAATCCATTTTCTACTGATGGAGAGAGTATCCAAAAGAATGGACAATCTATACAAATTATGAATGGGTCTCTCTTGGCCATATTCTTCCTCCTGTAAGGTTTGTACGGGAGTCTGTCTGTTTGGCATGCAAACATTACTGGAAAATTCAGCGGGGAGAGGCCACAGCTCCGAGTGGGAGCTTCTGTTTTGCATGAAGATGGTCCAAGATTTGGTCGCAGACATCTCAAGGTTATAGTAGAGAAACACTGTCGGAAACCTTAGAAATCCATGGCTACTCAGTGCTGACAAACGGAGCTAGATGGATCAATGGTCCGACTCGGTATAGAGCAGCTTCCTATGAACCTAGTAACTGACTGCCTTAGGGTGCTTGAAGAGAGACTGTGGGCCCAATCCTATCCAACGTTCCAGCGCCGATGCAGCTGCAATGCAGCCCCAAGGTCAGGGAACAAACGCTCCCTGCCCTTGAGGAGACCTCCGTGATTGCCCACCACCACCACAGGATGCAGCACATGTCACGTTGCACCAGCACTGGAACATTGGATAGGATTGGACCCTGGGTCAACAGTACTGATGTACAGATTGCACATACTTCTGCCCTCCTAGACTGGAGAAAATGATTGGGTAGGGTGGGCCTTTTCAAAGGCTCCGTATTCACTTCATGCAAGGGAATACGGGGTTCCCATTTTTAACAGCATGTGGGGAGCGTGAGGTGCTGAGACCTCACGGAAACTGTAGTAAGAACATCACAGAAGTACCACATTCCAGGTCAGGATGGAATCCTGGGCAGCTATGTCCAAATCTAAATGCTCCTGGAGGCATCTGGTGGGCCACTGTGAGAGACAGGAAGCTGAACTAGATGGGCCTTTGGCCGGATCCAGCAGGGCTCTTCTAGAAATGGAGGGTATTCACCTGCTCCAAGCCCCTGGTTGACGCTGGACCAAGAACTGTGCAGTTGGAAAGCACTGTTCTGTTGGCCAGGCAAAGACAGGAAGCCAGGCTCCCAGTGGTCATTTGAGCTCTAGCCAGAGGTTTCATACTATCTACCAACTGCAGGGGTCCCTTCTGCACCTGCAGAATATCTAATGCATGGGTTCTAGATAGTTCACCAGGTGAAGACAACTTCAGATGACAAGGTTCCTTATTTGGAGTCCCTGACCACGTACTACTGAAGCTGATGTGGGAGGAAAACTATTGTGGCATAAAAACAGAAATGTGAACACACTCAGGATAGCAGATGCAGCCTACAGACCAACATGATCTGAGAGTATGACAAGGCCAGAAAACCCAAGATAACAGAAATGGGAAGTGAAGTGACAGAGGGGGGGGGGGAGAGAACATGACACCTCCCCAAACAGTGTAGAGACAGTGTTGGGGCAACAGTGCGAAACACCAAGCTAGAGTCCCAGCATGGACCGTGAAGAGTTACTTACCCAATACCCACACTTGCTGGCTTGTGTTGCTGGCGAAGTTGGCATGATAGTTGAAAGCAATGCAGGTGCAAGTCTCAGAATGCTTTAAAGACATATTCAAGATCGAAAGCTGGGCGTTGTACCCAACTTCTACCGTTTCTTTAAGAGCCAAGTGCATCGTGCAGCTGTGTTTGGAGGAACTGGCTTTGCAGGAGGGGTTGAGGTTGGAGCCTTTCAGCTTAACCTTGGTCTGTGGGGCCGATTAGGGGGGCAGCTGGAACAACTGCAGGAGTTGGGAAAGGCAGGGGGCATGAAGGCTGTTGAGAGATTTCTGCAATATTCAGTATTCCTCCGGAACCGAAGAGGTAGCTGCAGCAAATATCTCAGCACCCTTCGCCCAAGTGGGCTGTTTTCAATCAACCAACCTCATTCCTGGCCTATCTAATCCTTAAGAGAGATACTGAGTGTTGAGAAAGCTGGAAGACGCTAAAAGGAGAGCCAATGGAACAACCATAAATGTGATGAACGGAGGTTGATGTTGCACTAACAGAACACATTCAGCTGGTCTTGTGGCTGATGCTATTGAGGAACTTACATCAGACTGGCTGACTGGGTTCAGTTGTAGGAGCTAAGAGACACTACATCACCATCGTTTCCCAGACTCTGGTTCTCTTTAGACCAGTAGCAAGAGACCTCACTGCGTCTAGAACTGCAGTTCAGAACCACTATTTTGTTCTCAAAGATTTTAGGTGGACCTCTAATTACAACATCAGAAACTTCTCTGCAGGGAAAGAGAAGTACAGAACCAAGGAGTTAAAAGCCAATATTGCTAGCAATGTTTGCTTTCTGTGGGTGGGTGGGGGGCGACGTGTGCTTTTCTTAGGAACTCCAGTTTCCCTAAAATCGTCCAAGACAGACCTTAATGAAGTTTTTTTAAAGAAACCATGCTACGACATTCACTGAGCCAAAAGAAAGTCAAAACTATCAAGAAAGATTTGAGTGACAGGTGACAGTTGTTGTTCTGACCCGGGACAGACAAACATGAGAGAATTTCAGTCTTGGTCATTCCTCAATCACAGTAAGATACTGAAAAGACAGACAATGAAATAAGAGGGTATAAGCACCAAGCATTTTGATAGGAACCACTAAGCAGTTGTAATCAAGTTTCTGATCCTGTTTGACAGTTTATTCTTGTGCTCCGAGGAGGATAGAGTCTTGGGAATAAAATGAATAGAAACCATGCAAGGAGATTGCCGAGTCAGTGAAATATCAAAGAAGATGCATTCCATTGATTATCCTGATTTGAAGTCTTCATTGTTTAGCATCAGATGCAAGATTGAGAATCATGAGGTATCCCATGGGGGGAACAAAGCCCCTGAAAATTAATATTGGAAGAGAGATGGCTGAAGGAATAGAGGCTGCTGGATGAACAGAAAGTGATATAACCACCAAGCATGCGCAGAAGAAGGAAAGACAACAAAGAGCTGGTATCGGATGCAAATCAGGGACAATTGGAGGGGTCCCATAAAGACAGGAAATGGGACAATGAGACAATTGGCCAGAGAAAATAAATGCCATCAAGTTAGAATTCATGTATGTAGCCAATGGATACATAAGAAGCCTTGCAGATACTCACCTAGTACATAGATCTCCAAGATATTAGAGATGTTGTTGTTGTTGGTCTCATTGTTGAAAGCATGGCAGGTATAATTCCCAGAATCGCTAAAAGACAGATTAAAGCGCAAGAGCTGGGTTGTGTTCCCGGCTTCTACAGAACCATTAATGAACCAAGTGTATTGTGCGGGTGGATTGGAATCGGCGTCGCAGGAGAGACTGAAGTTGTCGCCCTCAGCATATTCACTTGTTGTGGGGCTGATTACTGGGACATCAGGCCCATCTGGAGCAAACACAGGAGAGTCACAAGTTGGGAAAGGCCAGTATATTCACAGAGAATCAAAAGGGTTAATGCCACTTTCTGCAAAATGCATTGCGAATTGAACTGATACGCCTGCCGGTGTGTTTGCTACTTGAAATGCAATTTTGATCTCTAGAAGTGTCAAGGAAGCTGAACTGCAAGCGGATGTCTCTAGTCAGATTAAGAGTTTGGCACTAAGAGTCTAGCAGATTTAAAAACTGTCCCACATTCATGATACTTGTTCTCAGAGCAGGCCAATATTAAAATGTTCTCAGAGCAGGCCAATATTAAAATGTTAAGTCAATTTGTTTAATTTTCAGAAACCTTTTGAGAAAGGATCTGGGGCCACGATTTTTAAACTGTGCGCCACAGCGAACTTACAGGGGTGCAGTGGGATATTTTAAAGATGCCGTGGGATATTTTACATTTCCCAGGTAGACACAGCGAGGGGTGCAGTAAAAAAATTACAATTGGCCTAGGAAAGCTGGACTAGATGGGCCTTTGGCCTGATCCAGCAAGGCTCTTCTTATGATCTTCTAGCGATTCTGTGGATTGTGATGCAGTTGTGACTTTCTGAGATTTTATGATATACTGGGATTAAGGGGGAACATTTTAAAAAGGGAATCTGGGCAACCCGAATCCAGGGTACAAGGCATGAAGGTGATGGTTTCAAAAAGGTGCGATTGCTGATTGTTGACATTGGGTGAATGAGCTCAAGAGAGTGGGACTTTCCCCCTTTCCCCTTTGCGTATGTTGGTCTCATTGCTCTGTTGAAGGCACTGCCATATATGCACCTCCTCTGTAAAAGTTACAATCGAGTTACAGAGCTCAAGCCTGGAGACAGGTCTGTTCCCAGAATTCTTTCAACCTCCCTCTCAACTGTGGGAAAGCCAGACTTACAGAGGACATCCAAATAGTAGGTGTAGTTGGCTTCGGAGAAGCTGTTAAATCCGTGGCAGGTGTAGTTTCCAGAGTCGGCACGCATGGTTTGGTTGAATGTAAGGGTCTTGTTGTCGTTGCTCAGAAAGATGTGCCTTATCATGTCTGGGCTTTTGTTCCATTCTGACCAATAGTAGGAAACATTGCTGCCTTCAGAGCTACAGTTCAGAACAGTGATATTATTTTCAAAGGCCTTGTCAGGGCCAGTGATGATGATCTTAGTCACAGGTTCTGTAGAGAGAGACAAAAGGGGAGTGGGGGGAAGTAGGGGTGTTATCTGGGGTAAATATGAAGCGGTAAGTAGGCTTCCTCGACGTAGCTAATCTGTTCTTGACTTCAAAGTCCAGTCTCCAATTGCCATGGTTTAAGGGGCATGTGATCCATTCATTGTGAAGAAGCGATTAACGTTTGTTCATTTATGGGACCTCAATAAACTAAATTCCACAGCAACAAGGAACATGCTGATAGCTACAAAGAGCAGGAGAGCACATGCGCAAAATATCTCATCAATTGGAGGATGAGCATTAAAAGGGAACTGAGTAAAAGATGTGGGCCAAGGAAGGGTTGATACAAGAAATAATAAACTCAGGAAATAAAGGGGCTAGTCATTACTGTCCCACTTAAAACCCATTTCCTGTGAAAGACAGCAACCGTGGTAAGAATGGAACAGATGTAAAACAGCATTTACTGCTTCCTGAACGAGTTTCATCTGTACATTCAGGGCAAAGCAGCAGAAAAGCTTCTGATCCAGTTTAAGGATAAAGAGGAGCATCCTTGAAGGACAGAGATGGGGTGGAAAAACCAAACAAATAGCAAGTCAGACAGGCAGTTGGAAGGAAAGAGAATGCAGAAGTGGCTGCATTCAAGTGAATCACAACTGATGGGCCACGGCTGCTTAGTCAGATGTTGGCCAACTTGACGCACTCAATGTCAGTCTAGAAGGAACAGGCTTGATGAAGACAGGATACATAGAGAAGAGGTGCCAAAAACTTATGCACTATGTTGTCCAAGTTGCTAACTGACTGACAGAAACAATTGCATAATCCCAAGACCAGAAGAAAGGGACTGTGGAAGACAGAAGGTGCAAATCTTGAGTCAGGGAAGACTAGGAACTACTAAATTTGACCCGGAGAATAGAAACACTACAGCACACCAAGAACTGGAGTATTATCACACAGTGGATGAAGAGACAGTGAGATGACAGGACATAAGGAACACTTCATTGAAATGGGTCAAGGCGACAGTGTAGCTTCTGGTGTGAGCCAGATGAGAACAGCCCACTGAGGTCTGTGTGGATTTAGAAGTAGAATCAAAAAAGTAAAAAAAAAGAGTAACAGCACAGTAGGGTGCAGAGATGGCAAAGAACCACAGTGGAAGTCCAACTGGTAAGAACATTTGGGCCTAGGGCAGGTTTCCACCACAATACGTATCCATGCATAGGTCATAACATTAGGTTCCCAAGAGATGGGAACCTGAAAATGGCAACAGGATAGAGTCAGAGAAATCAGGCATTGGCTGTAAAGATGACGCATGCTCTTCCTGCAGCCAATCTATCCACACCACACAGAGGTGAGTCAACCTGGGCTTCCAGACTGCACACATTAGCTACTTACTCAGGAAGCTGATCTCCAGGTTGGTATCATTGGAGCGGCCCGTGACATCATTGGTGGCGTTACAAGTGTAATTACCGTCATCAGTCTCAGTGAGATTCAAGATCAAGCCTTGAGAGTTAATCGGCTGTTCCAACCACTGTCCGTTGTGATACCAAGAATAATTTGCAGGAGGGTTGGAGTTGGCAAAGCAGGAGAGGTTGAGGGTGGAACCCACTGAATAAAATGTCTCTTGGGGACTGATTATAGGGGCATCTGGCCCATCTGGAGCAAACAGGAAAGGCACATGTTGGAAAAGGCCAGGCTGCAATGGTAGTACTGTGGCTGCCTCAGCTGCTATGTTGATATTTGAACATACAGCCCCTAGCGCCTCAGTTGCAATAATGCACAAACACATGTGCAACAGGCTACGTTCTGAGTTGCAACGCTGGGCAGCATTACTACAATGGAGAGAGGTCTTGGGAAATGGATGCTCAAAGATTAGGCTGCCTCTGGGGTATTTTGTAAATAAGGACATCATAAGTATTTATGCTTCAGGGTCCTGGCTAGTCTTCTAGATGCTAAAGTGTGGGTTTGAAGCTCAGATAAAGAGCTGAGCCACTTCGCATTCCCGAGCCTTTTTTTCCCATTACTGTATTATCTATCTTCTAGGACGGTGAACATTGAACTAGAATGGAGGTTCTAGTTCTCCCTACTAAGTTCTAGTGAACCCTTCAATCAAGGGGTTCGATGCAGCCAAGCTAAATTCTTATTTCTGATTAATCCAAGGTATCTCCTCCAGGCTCTACAACTTTTGTTGAGGCTGGACAGAATGAGTGGCTCAGAAATTTGGGTGACCAAAGTCAAATAGCAAATCTGTTCTGGGTGCTTCCTTATACGCATGTTAAGAACAGCCTTTGGGGTCGGACTTATAGGAAATGAACAAATTGTCCTACATGTTACATGAGGAGTCAGTTGCAAACGATTTGCAACCCCCTTTGGCCAAGCATTGGCAGTTAGTTTGGCCTGTAGGCTGAACCAGGTCACAAGGGGAAGGTCAAAGGTTCCTTTCTCCACCTTCTCACTTGGTGTTAAGTAACTCCAGAGTGCTCATCGCTGGCTGAGACCAGGAGCCTCAGATTACAACACTGCCTTTTTCGAAAGACAGATGGTAACAAACATTTGGGCAGGGCACATTTATCCTTCCACCTGTAGCCAATTATGCAGAGGTTGGCTAAAGCTACTACTTTTATCTGCTTGAAGGCCTAATCAGGCAGGCCAGCTGACCACTAACGGAGTTTGGAGTATGGGGCACCAGTTGCCTCCACCAGACTAGACTTACAGAAGATTTCCAACCAGTAAGGCTCACTGGAACCGGAAGAGAAGGAGTTGAACGCATAGCAGGTGTAGTTAGCAGCGTCACCCCTGGTGCTTGGGTTGAAGGTGAGGGTCTGGTTGTTGTCTCCAAAAAGGACATGACCCCCTGGTTCCATCAACTGGTCTCCCTTAAACCAGGAGTAAGAAACATTGAAACCTGTAGAAGTGCATTCCAAAATGACAGGCAGGTTTTCATTGGCCGTGGAGGGGCCAGTGATAGTGACATCATACACGCCACCTGTGGGCACAAAAAATGGCAGAAGGGCTCCATATTTCCTGCAATGCAATGCCATCACACCCAAGGAACATGCCAAGAAGAAAAGAACAGAGAATGAAGAGCCCTGGGCACCGACAGATGTAAAAGAGCATCAGAAAAACCATAACTCTGGGGCCAGTTGTACTGCGCATGAACAGAGGCAACAGTTTGGCTCCTGATCAAGCTCTAGGACAGAAGAACATGTACCACTAAGAACTGGGACGTGGTTGACCAGCCATCAAGCCACCACTCAGAAATCCCAGCTTGGAAGGACAGCAAAATCAAAACTAGCTTTTTGCTTATGAAAGTACAGGTAACAAGATTTAGTGAGAGATGTGATCCTCTCATGGATATCACAGAGATGGAAAGACATATGGGAGGAAATTGGAACCACATAAAAAACACGTCTCAGGGAAGCATAGTTCATATCTGAAGAGCAGCACTGATGGTTGACAGTTACGATGTGCAACATCTCATATAGGACAGTAGTCACTGAGGTGTGAATGGAGAGAGGCAGATGAGAAGGAGCTCTAATATCTGGCCCCTGAAGATAGTGGGGAAACAGTGACAGTATCATTCCATATCTAGAAATAGGGGAAACATGGGGTGCATCCAGATAAGCCGTTTCCCCCACAATATCGATGTCCATGGAAGGAGCCCTGCACCCCAAGTTCTGTCATGAATTCAAGTGATAAAACCTCAGCAGAAGGTGTTGCCTCTGTCCAACCTCTTCTCTGAGAACCATTTAAGGCTGAATTGCTCTATTTGGAAGCCCATTTCCTACAGACACCTTGAGAATTTCTCCTGTGGATTTCTTCAGAGGCGAATCCTGGCTACTTCATGAACCTGCCATGGAATTGTTGAGTGGACCCTTTGTTATTCATCTCTCTCTCTGGATTTGATTTTTTTTTTTTTGCATTTCATTTTTCAGTGGTCTAGAATGGAAACAGTCTTGAGCGCAGGAAGGGGGCAGCTGATAAGTAATTTTAATTTTAAAAGTAGAGTGTCAAGTTTATCAAGTGTAGATATTTATGGGCTTACTCCATTGATATCTGGCCTTGCTTCCATTATGGAACTGAAGGAAGCATACGGGGGTTCAGAGGCGCAACGCGCCGGGAGGGCCCCTAGAGTGAGGGGGCGGGGCCAGCATCATGATGCGCCCCCCCACCCAGTTTGGTCTCATTTCAGAGCCAAACAGGCTCCGGGCGGGCGGGAGGGCCCAACCGCGAAGCTCCTCCTCGTCAAGGTAAGATCCCTCCCCGCCTGCCCTCCCGCAGTGGAGCGCCTGGAGCGACTGCTCCACGCGCTCCGCCGTAGTTCCGCCTCTGCGGGGGTTCCTAGATGGTCTCCCATCCGGCCATAATGATCAGATCTAGGCCTGCTTAGTTTCAGCAAAGTGCGCTATTTTTTTTTCTCACATTTTTATACCACCCTTCCTCCAAGGAGCTCAGGGTGGTGTACATAGTTCCTCCCCTCCTTTTGTCCTCACAACAACCCTGTGAGGTAGGTGAGGCTGAGAGATAGTGACTGGCCCAAGGTCACCCAGGAGGCTTCATGGCTGAGCAGGGATTTGAACCTGGATCTTCCAGGTCTGAGTCCAACTCCCAAACCACTACACCATCCTGCGCTTTCACAGTACTGGTGTCAGGTTTCTGAGGGTCCTGAAAGCCTGGGCCCCCCGTGACACTCTCCTGATTGCCCCCCCCCGGTGCCTTGGCAGGGACCACTGGTATAATGCCTGGGTAGGTGGCCCCTCAGCTAGGGACTGAACTGGACCAACCACGAGCTCCATGCCTCAGATCCTGGGACCCAGTACACCTGCAATTATCCACATTCAATGCCATTTAAAAATGAGCCTGCAATTACAGTTCAATTTTGGGGGGAAAGACACATGAAAATTAGCGATTGACATAACTGAAATAAAGTTTCAATGCAGCGAGAAAGCTGGACTGGATGCACCATAAGAGAGGAAGGATGTGAAAATCAACCCCAAAGGAACAATCCGCTACTGAGTAAACACACAGTGGTATCTCAGCTTGACAGACGACAGGCCAATATTTGGAGATCCAAATACGGATGTGAGCAGAAGATTTTATCAAGGAAAGGAAGCCCAAGTGACCACAGGGCACAACCGGTGAACAGAACACTGGCTGGAGAAACAGCAATGGCGGATCAGGTGGCTGGAAACAGTGGCCAACAGACAGGGGTGTTGGGCCACTTTCTGGCTACTCACCCACCACCGAGATCTCCAGGGTGGTGCTGTTTGTCCCGTGAGTGAGTACGTTCTCTGCTAGGCAGGTATAATTCCCAGAATGCTCCCGAGTAACATCCTGGATGAGCAGTACAGATCCATTGACAACGTTCTCCTCATTGAAAAACCAAAAATAGCGAGAATCGGGAATTGAACTAGCTGTGCAGGTGAGTTTGATGTCAGAATGGTCATAGTAAGTTTGATTATCTGGTTGGATCACAGGCTCATCGGGTCCATCTGGGACACAAATACATAAAACTAACATGTTGGGATTCGAGCTTGAGATTACTGGGATCTCCCCTCCCCTTCCCAACGTGGAAAATTCCTTCACCAGAATGAGATGGAGTCAGAAAGACAGAATAAGTTTTGAAAAAAAGAGGACTCTACAGTTTTGTATTCCTGAGTGAGGTGACAAGACAGGTCAATATAACGCTGAGAAAGAAAACATGGCCGACATCCCCCACCCCATTTCCGAAGTCTCTCGTCCTTCCTAAACTGGCACTCAAGGGACTTGTGCATCTCACACTTCGAAGATGTTAAAGTGTCAAGCTTAGTATTCCTTCAAAATTATGCAGATCTGAGATGACTAGTCTTAGCTGCAGGCTGCCTGCCTTCTGCCATTGTCGCCTTTCCCTCTATTTTTCCACCTCTTCCGTTAGCATGCAATAAGACAGTGGTTCTCAAACTTTTTAGCACTGGGACCCACTTTTTAAAATGACACTCTATCGGGACCCACCTAGCTTTACAAGATGCTCAAACATTTATCTCCCTATATTTACACAAAGTTGCAAACCGCAGGAGCTCAGCTCTTTGAAAGGCAATTAGCAGCTATCTGATTTTTGAATAACCTCAGGGCTTGTGACAATTACTTTGCTGATCTTTCCATCACCTGGGACACACCAGAAATCAGGTCACGGCCCACCAAGTGGGTCCTGACCCACAGTTTGAGAAACAGTGCAATAAGAGATCTCACATGCCTCCTTCAGTCAATCTCTGTGCAAGTCCTGTTTGCCCAGCAATACACACAATGAGGTGTATGTCTTCCCCAATTTGCCTGGAGTTCCTGAATTTTGCCACTCCAGGCAGCCAGCTGTACCACATACTAGGTTCAGCCCTGTCATCCATTCACATTTTTTGTGATGTGTTCCGATTTTGGGATCGCTCCCCAACCAGTAGAAACCGTGTCATGAACTGAGTTCATCCATCGCTTTGCAAAGGCTGAATTACTGTGTGCCTGGATGATCATCACAACCATACCTGCTTCCTGCTTCAAAAATTATGTTTCGGGGGAAAGGCTTCTGAATATAGCAAATAAAAACAATTGCACATTCCTCCAAAAACTAATAAGGATAAATTGTTCTCTGGAAGAGAAATGCACAGTGATCTTATTTTGTTTGTCATATCCCGCAGAATTGAGTTTCCTGCTTGGATAATAAGGAGCTATAATGACCATTACACATAATGGACCTGTTTTGTTCCAGCTCTGCATTTAATAATTAAAATGATGGGGCTAGATAACCATGGTCACAGTAAGTCCTTTGGCGTCCGATTCATTTTGTCCAACCAACACAGAGACCAGCTCGGAGAATGGAGAATAGCACAGGGCCATCTCCTGTTTGCCAACTAAAAGGTGGCAGCTCTAGACCCTACCAGTTACTCCCCTAGGGCTTTTCTACACAATTGTGGAAACTATCACATACTTTAGATAAGTAAAGCCCTGAGGCTATTAAAAAACCAGATAGCTGCTAGTTGCCTTCAAAGAGCTGAGCTCCTGCAGTTTCCAAGATAGCTGCTAATTGCCATGCAAACAACTGGGCTGCAGTTTGCAAGCTTGTGTAAATATAGGGAGATAAATGTCTCATAAAGCTAGGTGGGTCCTGATAGAGTGTCATTGTAAAAAAGTGGGTCTCGGGGCTAAAAGGTTTGGGAACCACTGCTTTAGGGCATTGCTGAGGTGAGGAAGAGAGAGTGCATAGTTATTGTGAACTGGTTCATATCTCCTTTCACAAAACGCTCACTGGGACTGTGTTGCCCTTTCCTTCATTCTCAGAATGGTTTCGCTAAAGGCCTGAAATCCTCTCTCCCCCTTTGCCAGCGATTCAATTCCCAGAGGAGAACATTCCGGCTCTTACAGACTTCCCTGTCCCGATGCCCTTTCACCCAAGAGAGAGCCACAGTTTCTGGTACTGGCAATCTCTGTCTAACGTCAGCAAATAAAAACGGCTATCAAGTTAATGAGAAACGAAGGAGGAAAAGAAAAACAAAACTGCATGAGGGAAAATCCCACACAGGCTTCACTGTGCCATTCTGAGACTGGGCCCAAGGACTCTCTCCCTCACGCACGTCACGCTCTCGTTGCCTTTCTGTGGCAGCCTTGATATCAACTGTGCCTGTTTTTGCCAGGCATAAAATATATATTAGCTATTGTACAAAAACAATAGTTTGGGATCAGGATTTTCCATTATAATACTAAAAAAAGTCACCCGTCAACAAAAACACATCCTAGATAATACCCAGGGACAGGATATGTATGTACCAACGAGCGGAATCTAGCTGATCAAAGGAGGCCATTTTCTTTGTCAAACCGACTTCTTGTTTAAGTTAAAGCAGTGCAATCCTAGGCACGTCTACTCAGAAGCAAGTCCCACTGTGTTGTGATTAACGGGTTTACTCCCAAGAAAGTGTGCATAGGATTTCAGCCCTAGAGCTTTCTTCAGGATCTGCACAGATCGACATATGGAAGACCGTGCTACATGGCAGTAAATTGGAAGGTATTGCTTTGCCAGCACTGCATATGAAAAGGGCAAAGTTTAACAACAAACTCCAAATTAAAGAGCCTTCTCCACAATTTTAGGCTCAGGAGGCACAGAGAGGACAAGAAACATGACCAAAGTATCCCTGCCATTCAGCAGCAAAGATTTCTGAACCACGAGGAGCACGTTCTTGGGGATACCGAAATGACATTTCTACATTGCATGTTGAGTCAGAATGTTTCAACCTCCTAACTAAGTATAACGTAGAAGATTCCTTGAGTCAACACAAAGAGAGATCGGAAGGATCGGAAAGGAGAGAAGGAGAAAAATACTTTTAAAAATGAGAGCACCCAGTGAGAGGTGCAGACTGGACAGACTGTAACAAGACAGGAACGAAGGCAAGATCTGGGACAGCCCAAGCTGATTGTGCTGGCGGCCAGATACTCACAGATCACATCTATGTTTGTGATGTCACTTTTTTCAGTGGAGGCCAAGTTAGATATTTGGCACTGATACATTCCAGCAACACTGCGGTTTATATTTTTGATATCAAGAATCCAATTATCATCAGAGAGCTGGATCTGAGAGCTATTCCCGATAGGGTCTCCGTTCCAGAACCAGCTGACATTTGAGTTTTTAGAGGCGGTTTCACAAGTTAGCCGAACAGAATCTGTGTACTCTCTGAGGAGTGTGCTTGTGGAGCTGGGCTTGAGCTGAACTGCTGCAGGTGGAAGAGACACAATGTTAGTGCTTCCAGTGTTTTTGCATGTGTGCATGGGTATATGGTAGGAGAGAGAAAGAAAACATGTTTGCTAGTCCTGTGAGCAACAGACTTTGCTTGGAAAGTAGGAGTTAGTCCAAAGCACAAAGTATGGGAAAATGATATTTTGGAAGCTTACACACCTAAAGATGGTCCAAGACATTTGGGAGTACAAGGCAGAACATCCAAAACATAACAAAACTAAACCACTGATTTATATGCTGCCATTTAAGGATACCCCCCCAAATCAGGTATCCGAAGTGACCTGCTTCATCAGGTTGTCTGAAATTAGGAGGACGCCAAGGTAAAAGCACAAACATCAATAACCTTACCTGGCCAGAGAACAATTGCTGGAGCATAACATCAAGATTTGACAGGTTATTGTAGGAACAACTGTTTCACGCTGAGCAAAGGAGCAGGACAAAAATGTCAGCAATATAATAACAAAGTTACTTTTAGGGGGTGTACCAAGAGGCATGGCCCTCTAAAGAACCTTTTGTCCATGTTCATACATTCATCACAATCACTGCATCATCAAGTGAGGACTTTTATGGGTGAGTGGATTCTTCAGAGAGCTCAGAAGGAACAGAGAAGTATTCACAATAAACATACTATTTTTACTGGGGCCAAGTGGCTAGGAAAAGAAGTAGATACCAGTGGGCCCTATAGGTATGGCCTCCCCTTCTAGCTTTGGTCTTCCACAAACCGGGGTGGCCTTGCTCTGGATTCTGACATGCTAGAGCCACTTACAACACATGGAATGGATTTCTCAACCTCATCAGCTTTCAACTCGTATCCCAATAATCCCAAAGGACGAAATTCACAAATGACACAGCTATACCATCAAGCATGCAATGGTCAAACAACCTGAAGCCAAGTTATGTGCATGCATCTTTCACTTTCCTCCCCTTCACTTTTGTGTTTCTTTTAGATCAAAACCTGGCTGTCTTTTTTTCTTGTGCCGTGCACATGGGATGGTGCATGGATAGGAACAATTACTTGACCAGATAATCATTTTTCAAAGTGCACGAGGCGTCACTAGGGTTTGCGTCACCCGGTGCGAGAGCTCAGCGCGTCACCCCCATGATGGATCTCAGAGGTGAATAGGGAGAAAGAAGATTGGGCTGAGCTGGGTTCTACAAAAGATGCCCATCAGGCAGGACTATGGTGGAAGTAATTTCTACAGATTACTCCTGGTCAGTGGTGTCACTAGGGTTGGTGTCACCTGGTCCAGTAACTCATGGTGTCACCACCATTAACTTTATTTTAATATACAACAGTACAGCTCACCCAACAAATCAGTAACCAACTCGGCTCTCAGAACAAATCAGTCTCATTGGTCTGTTTTGAGTTAAGGAAATCCACGTTTTGTTACATAAGGCAGTTGTGTTTTCTGTTTACGGTTATTTGGTCACAACCTTTGATAGAATACAGATAATTCAAAATGGTGTGTCCAAATGCATTCTGCATGAAATTATGCATTGAATGATATATAACATGATGATATTATTCATAAATAAACAGTTTTCATAATTTTGGCCACTAGTGGTGTCAACCCCCCCCCCCGTGGGTGTCACCTGGTGCAGTCCGCACCCCCCCCCAGGGACACCACTGCACATATCCCTACAACTTCCAGAAGCTAAGATTTGCATTCAGTTGCCACACATCCATATTGCAAAGTGCCTTGCACAGAATCTCTCCCCCAAATACACAGATGTTTAGAATTTCAGATATCTGGTCATGCCTGTTCAAGCTGTCACACAAAGAACGATAGCAGAAATGGTAGAAGATAAAATGATGGGATTAAAAGCCATGATAACAACAATTCTTTAAGTTAAAAACAAAAATAAAACTTTGTTTAAAAACATTAAAAACAGTATTTAAAATCTTTGCAACTTTTAGCAGTGACACGTTTAGCAACGTTTAGCAACATTTGCAATGATAGCAGACATTGCAGCATTAGGTATGGCTGGGTGGCTGTCTGCCAGCAATAAACCTGAAGGATAGAGGCATATCAGTACAGGAACGCTGCAATCCAGCAGCCAGATGTTGTGCGACTCTTCACTTGAGTAGCACACCCCGGCTAAGCCAAGTAATCAAGGCATATTTGAACTTTCCTAGGGTATGACTGTACCACCTCTTCCATCCCGAGCTGGCCCAAGACATTTTGCTGTTCAAAATAGAACCAACAAATGGCACTCCCCCGCCCCCCGCCCCAACAAGGAATACAGTCCACGAGTCCACGAGGATATTCTCCCTCATCAGTCCAATTTAAACAAACAGCTCTTGTTCATTTCACCGGGGAAGAAATGGCTTCTTCCAGTTCCCACAATGCATAAAGGGTTTGGGGGGGACACAGGATGTGGAGATCACCGCTGGCTCAGATGGCTTGAAAAGGGATTTAGATAAGTTAGATAAGTTTAGGGATTTAGATAAGGATGATAGATCTATCAGTTGCTATTGGTCTTGTAGGCTCAATGGAAACAGTGCACCACTGAGTACCATTTGCTGATAAGTGACAGCAGGGGAGGACTATTGACTTCATTCATGCCCCACCTGTAGGCTTTCCAAAGCCAGACTGGTACTGTGAGAAACAGGGAGCTGGACAAGGTGGTCTCTCCATCTGGATTAGCAGGATTTCCCTTATTGCTTTTACTAGAAACTCATTTGTGTGTTGTGTCCCATGAGCACGATCTGCCTGTCTGTCTGTCTGCCATTGTTAATGGTGTCCAAAGAAGCCCAACACCTGAGACAGGTACCTCATCTAATCTCACCTCACCAAATGCCTTGCCAGATCTTATCCAGGAATCATCGCTGCAGGGTATAAGCTACTACTTACTGTATTTACTCTACCACTTTCAGCCCACTTTGGAAAGCTTTGTAGTGCAAATGGAGTATGCTTGGAGCAATCTCACAACCATTTCGGCATATAGCCAGCTGTGACACATATTCACTCCACCCCAAACTCAACTTATCATTTGGGCTGTGTGAATTGGCCTCAGTATGACCCTTTTGATGTGATGCAAAGTAGGTTTGGTAAGCTTTGAATTTGCCTGGAAAGCGTGATCTTAATTATTCCTTCCAGGGTTGTCTGGCAATTTAGGAATGTGGTTAAGCAATCAGAAGATCATTTCACTGTAGATTCAAAGCTCATTGCTTGTCCTGAAACTCACAACACATAGAGATGACCTTTTCACACATCCCTAGTCACTCAAATCCCAAAGTGGGGGTTTCAAGCCAGATAAAACTTCACTGTAAATAGGAAAATGAGTTGTCCACTCAAAAGGTTGAACTAAGCAAACCCTAATGAAGTCAGATGGAGTTGTGTGAAACGTCCGAAAAGCAAGATAAAAAATGCTGACAAGTTCACACAACTGAGGGTCAAGTCAGATATAATGCTTGTAAAACTTCCCTCTCGGGGCTAATACTTGCTTTGGGGCAGGGTGATTTTTGCCAGGAGTACAGTGCAGAAAGGCGGGGTTAAATAGTCCCTCCCAATGTGCTGTGGTCCCAAATCCAATTTCCCCATAGCACATGCTATTTGAAAAAAACCTCTAACAACACATTTAGCATCGCATCTGGTTTGATTTTAAGTTGCTGCTGACAATACTGAATAGAGGAGGATCCATGCAGAATTCGGCATGTGCTGGAAAAAGTCCCTTTTGCAATCAACCCACATTCCTTGCACCCTGTTCACCCATTTCTGCAGCTTTGCATAGTTGCATCTAATGCACGCCAAACTGTTAATATTAATAAATTGGCACAAATTGGTAGAGTGGATCCACTAAAAGCTTTGGTGAGGATTCATGGCTTATACCAGGGTTCTTCAAACTTTTTTTATATTGGAAGTACTGTTTTTCTAAGTATCATCTTTTGTAGGTATCATTTTTGTGAGTACCAGAGACAGTATCTGTGCCTGAGGGTGAGTGGCTGACCCCTCTGCACCCTGCATCCCCAACCACATCTCTTTTGAATGGCCAAGCACAGTTCAGCCCCATCTTGCCCACTAGTGCACCACAGTCCCAGCTATTTCCAATTTCAGCAGGATTGGGCCAGACAGGGTCAGGGGGGGCGGAGCTCCAAGTTCCGTCAGGCTCTGACCCTCCGTTACACGACGGGAGAAAGCTGCCCCACCCCCTCGCCTTTGGAGCTATTCCGGCCGATGAAAATGGCTCCAAAGCCGGAATGGCTCCAAAGGCGAGGGGGCGGGGCCGCTTTCTCCCGTCGTGTAACGGAGGGTCAGAGCCCGACGGAACTTGGAGCTCCGCCCCCCCTGCAGTCATGCTGCTGGACAGGGTAGTGCTACATGGTCACTATGGCGGGGTGTGTGTGTCCCAGTACAAACTGTAATACTGTGAGCTTGTTGAAAAGCACTGGCTTACAGCCCAATCCTATTCAAATTCCATCCCCCCCCCCCACAGATGCACTGCATCCTGCAAGTGTGTGTGGGTGGGTGGGTGGGTCAATTCTAGGCTTACCAGATCTCCAACCGGGACAGAGTGCTAGACCTTTAGGAGAAGGAATGTGGGCAGGTGTAGCTTGTTAAACCCTTAGAGCATAACCCTGGCATGTCTACTCAGAAGCAAGCCACATTGTGTTCATTGTGCTTATGAGTAGACATGCCAGGGTTGTGCTCTAAGGGTTTAACAAGCTACACCTGCCCACATTCCTTCCCCTAAAGATCTAGCACTCTGTCCCGGTTGGAGATCTGGTAAGCCTAGTCAATCCCAAAGGCCTCTACCAGATAAGGGTAAGGTAAAAAGAAACCCTAACAACATATTTAGCATTGCACCTGGTTTGACCTTAAGTTGCTGCTGACAATATTGAATGGAGGAGGATCCATTTGCTCCTGAGTAAGCCTCAGCTGCCTTAATGGGTGTACTCAGACCTGCACCAGCGATTTTTCTGGTGCAAGTTCAAATTGACCCAGATAGGTGGACTGAAGCTGGGAAGGGGGATAGGATATTGATGGAGCTGCTCCCGCCTATATCTGCCCCCTTCCCATATCCCAAATATTGCATCACCCACATCGACCTGTTTGCCACTCAATCCTCTCTCTGCATTGTTCTGGGCTGAGCCACTGGCTCCTGCAATCTAGGCCCGTTTCGAAGACACCTTTGGGCAGAATTCATTAGAGTACAAACTCAGCACTGACGAAGAAGATTCACTTCCAGAGGACAACTCTGTGTGAGATTAGAGCTAAGAACAATAACAAAGGGAATATCACCCCATCAGTATCTCTCCTTCAACACAACTTTTGGAATCTTTACCAAAGGCAAAGTTGTGCTCAGGTTGTTGCGGCAAGAACAACAGAGGACTTTAAGGACTAACCTTAAATTTAAGCTTAGCAACGGATTTCATTCTCTGCCAGGTTGAACCAGTTTCGCTTTAGGGATGAATCTAAGGAGATCACGACACCTTCAGCTCAATGGACCTCAACACCCAAAATGTGGCACATTTCACAAGACCCATGTCACTTTCACAAGACCCCCTCATTTTGTTCCAGATTAATTCACCTGCAAATTGCAATGAAGACCGGCTCCAGGTTCTACACTATAGACACTTACATGGAGCAGAACCTGCATTTCAGAATCCCTATACCCAGACAATGAATGAATGGAAGGAAAGTGACAAGCACATCTCCACTCCAAGCACCCTGAGAAGGTGGCAACAGGGTGCGAAGGGGTAGCTAAGGCCAGGGAAGCCAGCTTGGTTATACGCCCCTGAGTGATAGCCGAGGAAGGGAGCAGTAAGGCCTGATTATCCTGAAACACAGATAGGGATCACCTATGTGTGTAGATCAGAAAACTGAGCTTTGTATGCAAGGCTCACTCAAGGGAAATATATTGTTTGTAGTGAGATGCACTAGATATTTTTGGGAGATATTCAGGACTTTTACTCTGGAGGCTCAGCAGGAGACAAGAGCTCTGGGTGCAGGAAGCAGACAGAATAGCAGAAGGAAGACTGAATCATACCTGACACAGTTAGGGAAGCTTGTCCTTTTAGATTTTTCCCAGGTACAGACACAGTCACTGTATAGTTTCCAGTGTCTTCAGATGTTAAATTCCTAATGTGAAGGGAGCAGCCGGGGCCTGCAGTCTCCCGCCCTGTGAAGACAGGTCCATCCGTTTGCACAGGCTTTGGTACGAAGAAATAGGTAAAGATCAGCTTATTGTCTAAAGTTTCCAGCCCTCGGTACCAGTAGCAGACAACAGCATTTTCCATGTCTCCTGGGGTTGTTGTTGGGGTTAGGGTGACATTCTGTCCTATTGCTGGATGTGGTGGCTGTAGCACAATCTTAACTGGAGTGATGGTGCTCTGGCCTTCAGTCAGGAGGAAGCAGGAACTCAAGATGGAGGCTGTAGGGGGGGGGGAGGAAAGAGAAAGGAGAACCTTCAGTTCAGGAAAGAGACCCACCCTTGGCAATTAGCAAGAGTTTCCAACACTCGTGGTTATACTCTCAGGTGGATCTCCAGGTGATGAATAAGTACCAAATAGTTCTTGTTTACATAGCTCATTCTTCAGAAGAATTTAGTCAGTAGTGTAACTGCATTTCTAAGGTTATGATAATAGATGGAATAATCAAATAAGTTATGTTACAGCAAGACAGTTCAACCCAATTCCTTGACAAAGAAAGCTGACTTTGCCAGAAATCAGAATGCTGAAACATACAGAATTCCATTGATTCAATCAACACCATGGATTACAATCTATTAAAATGAGCTGTCCTTAAATAGAAAACTTAACAAACCCTCAGGTCCAGTTCTCACAAATATCCAATGAGGTGGCCCCTGGATATACCACTGCAGACTGCAGGTGGGAGCTCAGGTGAATGAAGATACCCAGAAAATGGATAGACTGGAACCCTCCTCCTTGACAACTTCTGTTTTTTCGGCATAAGCTCCATCTTATTTGCCCTCATCCAGACTGCAACAACTTCTAGACACCAATTCAGGGCTTCCATTGCCTCCCTGAATTGGTTGTTAGAAATCAGAAGCAACATTATCAGCATATTGGTGGCATCAGGGTCCAAACTTCTCCCAGGGATTTCATGCAGATGTTACAACAATGTTGGAGGCAGAATAAATCCCTGAGGAACCTGGTAAGCCAATGGCCACGGGGTAGAACAGAACCCCCAGTTTCTGGGTATGACCCTCCAGTAGGTCCGAAGCTGCCGTAAAATAGCGACTCCTAGTGCCAACCCCAGAATGATGCCATGGTCGATGGTACTGAAAGCTGCCGAGGGATCCGAGAAGGAGAAGATCGACAGGGTTGCTCTCCTCTTGTCTGCCTCGTCCTGGGCAGGGAGGGGCAGTCCACCAATGAGGCCGCATGAAGCAGCAGGTTGAGGAGGTGGAAAATTCATGGGAGCGCCCCACATCAACCAGAAAAACTCCACTGGCCGTGTTTGCGCAGACAAACGGTAGCAGAGAAATACACTTCTTTGTCCTCTCCACTGCCACACAGAAGGCCCTAACTAACCTGGGTCCGGCTCGATTCTCTGTCCCACCACTGACCCTCTCGCCATCTGCCAACCCGCGTCCACACCTGCAGCTCTCTTCAGTATGCCAAGATGCTGACTAGACTTGATGGTTTGGCAGAGGCCATTTGGGAGCAACTGTGTTGATTGCCTGGGTCAGCTCTCTATTTCAGAGAGAGAGAGAGATCAGGACTGCCAGTCACCCTAGTAGAAATATCCCCCAGGCACATGAGGAATCACCAGCCAGCTTTCATTTCAAAGGTTTTTCCAGCCCTTAAGGCTACAAAGCGAGACTTGAAATTGTATGGGAAACTTGAAATTGTATGGCCCCAGAACGGAAAAGGGATTCAAATCCCCTCCAAAAGTGGAATTCAAAGGGGATTTGAATCCCTTTTCCATTCTGGGGACTCCTTGCTGGGCTGATGGTTATACCGGCAAAAAAGTTAAGTCGGATTGCACTGTAGGTGTGCTAAATGAAAGGAGACATGCAAATGTGCACAATCTATACAGGGCACAGAATCCGACGATTCTTGGTATGGAATTTAGCTTGCCTTGGTGCAGAGCTACGACTGCCTTAGCACAGACCTCCACACAACCCTGCCAATTATCACCCTATAAATATTGTATGCTTATTGACCAGATGGCGAGACGAACACTTGAAAGATGTGGGTAGCATGGAAATATTTTCTGGACACCTCCTGAATGAACCGCTCATTCTGCCCATCTCTGTGGACCGTGTTTCTGTCTAGGGTCCCGGTCCCCAGTGAAAGTATCAAATGCTCTATCAGTGAGGTTATGTGGGGCATGGAAACCCACAGCCAAACTCTGGGACATCTGCTGTGCTTTAGCTCCACCAGATATGGTCTTGCCCCTCTGCTGGAGTCAACAGGAGCTCCTAACCCCTTTATCCCCATTCATAGGATTATTCCACACAACATTGTACAACTCAGATTTACCCAGAGGCGTCGCTCCGGTAGGGGCGGGGCTGTAAGTATCGCTCCGGTCATAGTCTCTTTACCGAGCGAGGAGGAGGCAGCCCTGCCCCCTCACTGTCCGAGCCAGTCCCCTGCAGAGAAAGCAGCAGGCAAGAGACCCTGCCTGCTGCTTTCTCCGCAGGGGACTGGCTCGGACAGTGAGGGGGCAGGGCTGCCTCCTCCTCGCTCGGTAAAGAGACTATGACCGGAGCGATACTTACAGCCCCGCCCCTACCGGAGCGACGCCTCTGGATTTACCAGCCATCCTGAGAGCAGGATGGTGTAGTGGTTTGAGAGTCGGACTTAGACCTGGAAGATCCAGGTTCAAATCCCTGCCCAGCCATGAAGCTTCCTGGGTGACCTTGGGCCAGTCACTATCTCTCAGCCCCACCTACCTCACAGGGTTGTTGTGAGGACAAAAAAGGAGGGGAGGAAATATGTACACCACTCTGAGCGCCTTGGAGGAAGGGCGGTATAAAAATGTGAAAAATAAAATAAATAAATAAAATAAATCTCTACCCATTTGTAAAAAATTTGATACTTTACCCCCAGTCTCTACCACGGAGACAGGAGTTCCCAGAGCTATAACTTGCCCCTGAACAAGGGCCAAATCGAAGTGATGTTGAACATTCATGGATAGACAAGTACATTGCTTTGGGGCGAGCGATATTATTTCAGCTGGGAAAATCGTGCAAGGAACCAGGTTAATCCTCCCTCACTGAGGGATGAGGTCAGGGCATAGCGGTTGGCATAGCTCCCCCCCCCCCCAATGTGGCTGCCCAACACCTAGCATGATAGGCTGGCTACAGCCTTGGGTGTGGTCCTGATCCAAATCCCACTGGCCACTCAATTTATTTTTTTTACTGTAGGAAATCCTGTTCATGAATCTTCTTCACCTCACCTAGTTTGCCGCAAGAAAACATATTCAGTGGGACCAGCTTTCAGGTTATATAATATTTGCAACCCATTAAGAGGTACACCAGCCCTTTTCAGACATGAGACAAACACAGCAAGCACACATGTGCCTGATTGGTTGCTATATAAGATTGCTACATCAGAAGAGCCCTGCTGGATCAGGCCAAAGGCCCATCTAGTCCAGCTTCCTGTATCACACAGTGGCTCCACCAGATGCCTCAGGGAGCACAAGACAACAAGATATCTGTATCCTGTCACCACTCCCTTGCATCTGGCATTCAGAGATAGCCTACTTCTAAAACCAGGAGGTTGCATATACCCATCATGGCTTGTAACCTGTGATGGACTTTTCCTTCATAAATCTGTCCAACCTTCTTTTAAAGGCTTCCAGGCCAGGTGCTATCACCACATCCAGTGGCAAGGTGTTCCACAGACTAATTACACGCTGCTGGCTGGCTAAAGAAATATTTTCTCTTGTCTGTTCTAAAACAGTCAAAATATTTATTTTGTTAATACAGTACATATTTGTTTTAGGACCTGACACTCTTGCACTTACAAGTGTACAAAGAAAAGGCTCTCTTGGTGCAATCAGGACCCCCTGTTTTCTTGCAAAGTGCGCCCACTGTGTACACAGCTGGACACAAGACGTTCCCTTCAGGTCTTCATTGCATGACGGTTAGGCACATGTGATCCTGCTTCCCCCATCCCTGCATTTATATGCAGTTTAGAATAGATAGCAGCATGTATGGAGAACTAACCTCAGAGTTGCTTAGCCCTGATGACAACTTTCAGAGGGGGAGCAGCTGTGCAAATCTGTTCCCCCCCTCCCCTCCCAAGACAGCAACTAACCCTGGGCACCTTAAAGATGACCCGATTTATTTCGGCATCAACTGCTGTGGACTTGCACCTGATGAAGCATATACTGCAGGTTATGAAAACTTACACTGAAAGAAACGCAGAGAGCTACTAGGACAAAAATGAGAGGGGGACCCCAGAGGCAAGTTTTCAGTGATCATTATGGACCATTTGATCACTAATAGAACTCTTTCAACAATATCTCCATGGCTGGGAAGGGAGGGAGGGGGACTCCCCTCTGTCTGTCTGGTCTCCTCTGGAACGCAGAAAGATGTCTTTTACTGAGTCAGACCTTCAGGCCATCTCTTGCCGTGTGACGACACGGGCTGGCAGCCGTTCTCCAGGAATTGTTCCCGGCCGGCCCTATCTGGAGATGCTGCGGCTGCCAGGAATTGTCCTGGGACGTCACGTTTGGCATGCAAAGCAGGGACTCTACCACTGAGCTACAGCCGCTCCCTTTCTGGTTCCTTCCTCCCTCTCTTCCAGGGTCCCGATCCCTCTCACTTGCTAAGCACTGGACCTGCCCGGATCTCTTCCACTCAGGGCCCCCCCTCCCTCCAGTGGACCTCTATCATCTCCTCTTCGCCCCCCGGGGATCAGGCCCCCTTCGACGCTTGCTCCCCAAAGGAGGGTGGGGCGGGCACGGCTCCAAGCGGGCACGTCTCCCTCTCTCACCTGCCAGGAGCGCGAACCGTCTCAGGCTCCTCCAGCCCGACATCCTGCCCATCGTGGGACGTGGCTCAGCGGCTCCGCCGGACGCCTGGGTTCGCTCGTGCCGTACCGGCTGCCTGCCGCCTCGAAGTCTGCCCGTGCCCGAGACAGCGACCGACCCGAAGGGTGGGGAGTTGGTTGGCGGCCCAGCCCAGCCCCTCCCTCGGGGGCCGGGCTTCGCCGCAGCCAGCCGGCTCGCTGCCCCTCGCTCTCGGGAAAGGGGAGGAGGCTGGAGCAGCTGGGGACCGACCGACCCGGCCGCGCCTCGCTGGGAACGGGAAACGCGCCCGGCGGCGGATCTGTGGCGGCTGAAACCCGTGGCCTGCCGGGGGAGGAGGGCCTCTTCGGCTCGGAGATGAACAGGGAAAAAACACGGGTCTCATCTCCCAAAAGGGAACCACGGAAAGGCTTGAGCATGCTAGACCAGTCTGTCTTGGCTCCGTTCTCCCTAGTCTCTTTCTTTGGCATCTAGTTGTGCCAAGTTAATACCGTGGCAAGGGCACTCTGCACATGCTCCTCCAAGGAGCTTTATTATGAGTACAGTACTTCACCCAGCCCACAGCGAGGTCAGCTTCTTCTTGGAAACAGGTTACTACTAGGCTGGAGCCTTGGCACTAGACTGAGCAGTGGGCGGGTGGACAGATCAGGGCCTCTGAGAGGAATTTTATCTGGTTGGGGGTACAAAGTTTCTTTTGGGCCCCTTCTCAAAGCGGGAGGGGCAAAACAAAGCAGCGGGAGGGCAGTAACAGCCAAAAGAGTCTCCGGAGCCCAGGTCTACCAGGCTTCCCAATGTGGCGCCTGGTAGCCCTGGCCTCCCAGTTGGCCCAGCCTTTGTCTTTTACTCTCCATGAGGCCAGCTGAGCTCCCAGGAAATTCCTGGGGCCCCTCCTTTGGTTCCTGGGCCCCCTTTTTGACCCTGGGCGAAGGTACAATTTACCCCCCCTAGCCTATCTAGCTAGGACAGATAACGGACAAGACAGGCAGGTAGATGGGGACATTATTTTTATTTATTTATTTTTCACATTTTTATACCACCCTTCTTCCAAGGAGCTCAGAGTGGTGTACATATTTCCTCCCCTCTTTTTTGTCCTCACGACAACCCTGTGAGGTAGGCGGGGCTGAGAGAAAGTGACTGGCCCAAGGTCACCCAGGAAGCTTCGTGGCTGAGCGGGGATTTGAACCTGGATCTTCCAGGTCTAAGTCCGACTCCCAAACCACTACACCATGACTTAGCCATGGCTTTCAAGCAAGGGGCTGTGTTAGGGTGTTGGCCTCTTTGCAAGGGTATCTCGTTGGGACAGCAGTCCTTGCTTCAGGGAAGGTGTTGAAAATGGTTTTCCCGCACAATTCATGAGTGAGCCGCGTTAACAGATATGAAACTGGACCATGAAGCCGCCTTGCACAATGGCAGTTCGCACAACGGAGCCCTGCAAATGAGCACCAGCAGGTGATGATGATGATGACGACCCACCCCGGTCTACTGTAGGCTGTGCAAGTCCTAGAAGACAGAAATACAGCCCATTTCCCATTTACAGCTTCCTCCTCCTCCAAGGAACTCAGAAGCCGGCAGCCACCAGAACACCTGGGGTGGGGCGAGACTATTGCTGTCTTGCCCCCAGCCCTTGCTGCCACTCAGAACGGGTGTGGAAGAGAAGATGCCAATGGGGGGGGGGCACTCTGACATCTGCAGCTCCAGAGGAATCAGATGGTTTTGTTGTCATTTTCTGTTGCACATACACTGCTTAGGGGGGCTTTGGTCAGAAAGGCAGTATACACTACAACTAAACAAATTCAGAGTGGCACTTTCGGAATTGAGGCATTTTATCTTCACTCCCTCCCCCACCCCCAACTAGACTGATGGAGAGATTCCCAAGGCCACCAGATGAGTTTCAACATCCAGTGTGGATTTTAAAAAGTTGGGCCAATCTTTCTAACAAATAAGAGTGCAATCCTATGGATGTGAACTCAAAAGTAATTTCCACTATGTTCAATCAATGAATGGGGTTTGCTTTGCAAAATGTGTACTGTATAAAACTGCAATCTAACATGTCATGATCTTTGGGGTTATGTAGCCCTCTAGTGGCTTTTCAGGAAATTGCACCCTCTTCACCAGTTGGCCTTCCCTTTTCAAGTATGCATCCAGCAAGTCTCTCTCATCAGAAGAGCCCTGCTAGATCAGACAAAAGGCCCATCTAGTCCAATTTCCTGTTTCTCACAGTGGCCACACCAGATGCCTCAGGTAGCACACAAGACAACAAGATACCTGTATCCTGTTGCCACTCCCTTGCACAGAGAAAACCTACTTCTAAAACCAGGAGGTTGCTTATGGCTTGTAACCTGTGATGGTCTTTTCCTCCATGAATCTGTCCAAACCTCTTTTAAAGGCATCTAGGCCAGGTGCCATCACCACGTCCTGTGGCAAGGAGTCCCACAGATGAATTACACACTGGGTAAAGAAATATTTTTTTTTGTCCGTTCTAACCGCTCAATTTTAGTGCATGTCCCCTGGTTCTGGTGTTGTGCGAGAGGGACAAGAACTTCCCTCTATCCACTCTCTCCATCCCATGCATAATTTTATACTTCTCAATCATGTCCCGTCCCCCCCCAGGCGCCTTTTTTCTAGACTGAAGAGCTTGGAAGAGCTCATCTCTTGGAAGATTCTTTTCATTAATTGCATCACACAGTATGTCAGTTCGGTGCCTCAAACTCAGACTCTGGACCCAGCAAAAGCTTTTCCACTGCCGCTATTGCTGGTGGTGTGCTTTTCCAGAGAAAATGAGAGACACAGAATAGATGAAATTATATATTTTAATTGCAGCAACAGCTTGTAATTCATTCTGTACATTCACAAGAAACATTACAATTTTGATTGCTTTAGAATTATGTGCTGAAATAAATTAGCACTCCAGAATTATCACCAATATTTATATACTAATTTTCAACAAAATGTTCACAAAGCAGTTTTTATAGCAAAATAAATCAATAAATGGCTTATTGCTTAAAATGATTAAAAAGATTAAAATGTTGGAGATGTTGAGCTACCCTTGCTACTACCCAGCTCATAGAGTTCAAGGGAAGATTCAAGTTCATACAGTTCATATAGTATATACAGTACTGAGATGAGGGTGCCTAACCCCATTTTCCCCATAGGATCAATGATTCAGTATCCGCTGATTTGGTATCTGCCCCAGCAGATAATGAGAAATTAACATAGGATTGAACTGACAGTCGTAGGATAAACATTTATTGAAGCCTAATTTTTGTTCCTTCGGTTTCACAATGGGATTAAGTTGTGACTTAACTCCAGCTGGATCGGAATCTCAGGGCCCTCCTGTCAAACAAGGATAAACATATCATTTATTATTGAACACCAAGAAAACGTGAACAGTCTGTGGCCCCCTTCAAACGTGTCAGGGCTCCCCAGGAGGTCACAAGGCTCCCGTTCGGAATTTCCAAGTCTGTGGCCACTAATTTGTGGTCACACAAGTCAAATGCTAAAGGATTTCTTTTTAAAAATGTTTTAATGTTTATTATTAGCAATCAAATAATATAAACAAAAAACAGAAGACAGAAATACCTCCAATAAAAACAATTATAATAATGAGAAATGTATCTACGGTTGAATTCTGTCTAGGTACTTATTATCAAACATAACAGAGACCATCTCTGGTGGTTCAAAACTAATTCTGATCTCCTGTAATTTTGCTATTAGGTCCACGTAGTTGATGTAAAACAGTTTTATTGCTTGTTTATTATTAAACAGCTGGCTTTATTACACTTTTATCAAAACATTCTAAACTGCCCCAAGCATAGACATATTGAAGGGGAGGCTATAAACGCATCAAGCAAAACACAAACTGTTTCAGGATTTCAAGAATTACTAAGGTCATCATGGGGCTTGTTGGTTGCCCTTGTTCCTGCCTTTGGATATAAAAACTCCACAAAGGGGAGGAAGCTTTTGCCTGTGTTGGAGGGGGGGGTACGTTTTGTGACTGTGTCCTAAATCCAGCCAAGGCTCCCAGGAGTGGAAGGGAAGTTAAAAAGGCAGTTAAGGGTATGCTTAGCAGAAGCCCCTGTTGCTATCTCCTAGGAAGCGTCCCTGAAATGTTTTTAGAACAAGCATAAGGGATCGCAATCTGTGCTTGAACAGGTTTAGAAATGAGCAGTTGAGAAAGAGGATGAATGCGTGTGCTCTAAAACAAACAATACTGAATGGTGTAAACTGCAATATCCTGGAAGGAAATGCTGCAATATCGTACAGAAATTGCATTTGTGTTTCTGCTTCTTGACTAATATCTGCCACTGGTATTGAAGAGTTCAGGCATCTGCCTGAGTAGGTGGCCCCTCAGGCTAGGGTCTGAACTGGCCAACCCCTGTCACCAGCTCTCTGCCTCAGTCCTCAGATCATGCCCTGGGACCCAGTAAACCTGCAAGTATCCACATTCCGAGCCATTTTAGAATCCCCCCCACCCGAAAAAAAGCCTGCAAGGGACAGAGTAGGAAGATTTGAGCATCCTGGGACACAGATCATGCAGCATGCCATGGAGAACCATTCGTGTCTCTGTGGATCAGGAAACAGATTTGTATGCAGGGCTCATTCAAGGGAAGGCTGAGCGCCGAAGAACAGATGCTTTCGAACTGTGGTGCTGGAGAAGACTCCTGAGAGTCCCTTGGACTGCTAGGAGATCAAATCAGTCAATCCTAAATGAAATCAACCCTGACTGTTCCCTGGAAGGACAGGTATTGAGGCTGAAGCGCAAATATTTTGGCCACCTAATGCAAAGAGAGGACTCTCTGGAGAAGACTCTGATGCTGGGAAAGATTGAAGGCAAAAGGAGAAGGGGAAGGCAAAGGATGAGATGGTTAGACAGCATCACCGATGCAATGAACATGAACATGAGCAAACTCAGGAAGATAGTGGAGGACAGGAAGGCCTGGTGGGATGTGGTTCATGGGATCACGAAGGGTCGGACACGACTTAACAACTGAACAACAACAAATTGCGTGTAGTGAGGCACACTAGATATTTTGGGGAAATATTCAGGACTCTTAGTCTGGAGGCTCAGCAGGAGACAAGAGCTCTGGGTGCAGGAAGCAGACAGAATAGCAGAAGGAGGAGGACTGAATCATACCTGACACAACTAAGGAAGCTTGTCCTTTTAGATTTTGCCCAGGTGCGATCACAGTCACTGTATAGTTCCCCGTGTCTTCAGATGTTAAATTCCTAATGTGAAGGGAGCAGCCAGGGCCTGCAGTCTCCCGTCCTGTGAAGACAGGTCCATTCGTTTGCACAGGCTTTGGTACGAAGAAATAGGTAAAGATCAGCTTACTGACGAAAGTTTCCAGCCCTCGGTACCAGTAGCAGACAACAGCCTTTTCCATGTCTCCTGGGGTTGTTGTTGGGGTTAGGGTGACATTCTGTCCTATTGCTGGATGTGGTGGCTGTAGCACAATCTTAACTGGAGTGATGGTGCTCTGGCCTTCAGTCAGGAGGAAGCAGGAACTCAAGATGGAGGCTGTAGGGGGGGGGGGAAGAAAGAGAAAGAGAGACCTTCGATTCGAAGCAAGAGACCACCTACCCTAGGCAGTTAACAAGAGTTTCCAACACTCATGGTTATACTCTCAGGTGGATCTCCAGGTGATGAATAAGTACCGAATAGTTCTTCATTACATAGCGCTTTCATTCTTCAGAAGAATTCGGTCAATAGTGATATAACTGCATTTCTAAGGTTATGATAATACTTGGAATAATCAAACAAATTATGTTACAGCAAGAAAAACTCCGCTGGCTGACATTGTGCTGACAAACCGTAGCAGAGAAATACACTTGTCTGTCCTCCCTGCTGCCACACAGAAGGCCCTAACCTGTGTCCGGCTCGATTCTCTGTCCCACCACTGACCCTCTCGCCATCTGCCAACCCGCGTCCACACCTGTAGTTCTTCAGTATGCCAAGCTCAGCTGCTGGGTAGACGCGGTGGTAACCAACACACAGCCGCTCCCAGATGGCCTGTGCCAAGCCACCGAGTCATCTAGTCAGCAGCTGGGCAAACTGCTGCGACCAAGAATCGAGGATTCTGGGCCCTGTATAGATTGTGCACATTTGCATCTCTCTTAAGCACAACTGATTATTCTCCTTTTGCTAGTGGGGAAACAAGGCAAAGGACTTCTTTGCAGGACACCACCAAACCGTCGCCCCCTTGAAGTCTTGCTTTGTGCCCACTGCCCAGCACCACACCCACCTCTTGGCAGCCCCCCCCCACCTCCCTGTAGGGGATCTCTATCACCTCCTCTGCCCCCTTCGGTACTCGCTCCCCAAAGGAGGGTGGGGCGGGCACGGCTCCCAGGGGACCCGTCTCCCTCTCACCTGCCAGGGGCGCGAACCGCCACAGGCTCCTCCAGCCCGATTTCCTACCCATCGTGGGACCTGACTCCGCCGGACGCCTGGGTTCGTTCGTTCGTTCGCTGCCTGCCTGCCGCTTCGAAGACTGCCCGTGCCCGACAGAGCGTCCGACCCGAAGGGTGGGGAGTTAGCGGCCAAGCCCGGTCCGGCCCCTCCCTCGGGGGCCGGGCTTCACCGCAGCCAGCCGGCTCGCCGCCCCTCGCCCTGCGCTTCCTCCGGACGGGGCGGCGGAGTTCTCGGGAAAGGGGATCCGGCCCGGCCGCGCCTGGTTGGGAGGAACGGGAAACGCGCCCGGTGGCGGATCTGCCCTCGCTCGGCCGCCTCCGGTGGGGGCTGAAGCCCGTGGCCTGCCGGGGAGGGAGGAGGGTCTCTTCGGGAGGGAGGGATGCGCGGAGCGGCGCTTGGGCCGGGCAGGTCGGAGACGGACAGGGAAACACGGACGGGGCCTCATCTCCCTCCCAAAAAGGGAACCACGGAAAGGCTTGAGCCTCTCTCTTGGGTGCCGTTCTCCCTAGTCTCGTCTAGCATCTAGTTGTACGAAGTTAATACCTCTGCGCATGCTCTAAGGCACTCTCTGCACATGCTCCAAGGAACTTTATGTTGTCATTTTCTGATGCATATACACCGCTTAGGGGGGCTTTGGCCAGAAAGACAGTATACACTACAGATAAACAAATTCAGGGTGACACGTGTGGGATGATGGCATTTTATCTTCACCGATCACCACCCCCCTGTGAGGTAGACTGATGGAGAGTTTCCCAAGGCCACCCAATGACTTTCAAGATCCAGTTTGGATTTTAAAATGTTGAGCCAATCTTTCTAACATAACAGTGCAATTCCATCGGTGTGAACTCAAAAGTAACTTCCACTATGTTCAGTGGGGTGGTTTGCTTTACACGTGTGTATAAAACGGCAATCTAACATGTCCTGATCTTTGGGGTTATGTAGCCCTCTAGTGGCTCTTCCGGAAATTGCACCCTCTTCTCCAGCAGGCCTTCCCTTTTCAGGTGTGCTGCATCCAGCAACAGCTTCTCATCTCTTGGAAGCCTTTTTTCATTAATTGCATCACAGAGTATGTCAGTTCAGTAAATATGTGAAAAATATAGCACCTCCAATATCTCCATTATGCCCTTTGATGGAACACCCTAAATTTAAATTTCATGAAAAGTTTGAACAATTTAAAAGATAGAAAGAAGTAGCTATTTATTGAATTAGAGATTTATTTATACAAGCGAAACCAATTTCAATGAGACAGTTAGAAGAAAAAACTAATCAAATAAAATGTAATTGGCTACAATTGGTTCAAGTAAGAGACTTTCCAAACAAAATATATGTTAGGTCAGGCCCACTTAGATTATTGTCAATGTTTGAAAATTATTGTTTAGGAGAAGCCGGAGATAAGAAAAAAGAACTAATTGCAACAGTATATAAGAGTATTATAAATGTGGATTATACTAGTCAGATAGGAACAAAAATGGTATGGGAAAAGAATTTGAATATAAAAATATCAGACAAGCTATGGACACAAATTTGGAACAATTGGGCATATAGATCAGTATCAGCGAAATTCAAGGAAATGATGTTGAAAATAATACATAGATGGTATTTAACTCATATAAAACTCCATAAAATAAACAAAGAAATATCAAACATGTGTTGGAGAAACTGTGGAGAAAAAGGGTCATTTGAACATATGTGGTTGTCTTGTCCTAAAGTAGAGCTATTTTGGAAAGGATTAGATGGTTAGAAAAATTGACAGGTCAGAAAATAATTGCCAATGAAACACTTTTAATGCTGTCCCTATTTACAGAAGAGAATGAACCAGTGAATAATAAAGATTTTATTGAGCTTCTCATTGGAACAGCAAGGTTGGAAATAGCTAGTAGTTGGAAGGATTTAAAGAATCTTTCTTTCCAAAGATATTTAAATAAAGTATGGGAAACAGCATGTATGGAGAAGATGACTATAAAAGATAGATTTTTAAGAGGAGAGATTAAAATAGATAACTTCAGTAAAATTTGGTACCCCTTTTTAAAATTGGATAGGGAAACAGATATAGAAATGAATGGAACCGATCCGTTGGTATATTGGTCAATTGTTTATTAGGATTATAACTTTATGTATTGTTAAATGTATTGTTATATGTATAGGGAAATGATGTTAGAATGTTATTTATTTATGATATTGATATAGATTGTCATGAAATGTTAATTTAATAAATATATATAAAAAAGTTCAGTGCTTCCAATTCAGACTCTGGACCCAGCAAAAGCTTTTTCACTTCCGCTATTGCCGGTGGTGTGCTTTTCCAGACAAAATGAGAGGAGCAGAATAGATGAACTTTTATATTTTAATTGCAGCAACAGCTTGTAATTTGTTTTGTACGCTCACAAGAAACATTACAATTTTGATAGTGTTAGAAATATTGTGCAGAAATGAATCAGCACTGCAGAATTATAACAAATATTTATATACCAATTTGCAACAAAAAGTTCACAAAGGTGTTTTTATAGAGCAAAATAAATCGACCAAGAGTTTATTGCTTATTTGCATTATCTTAATTCTGGGGGTTTGATTTAAAAGAAAAAATTGTAAAGAAGAATCCAAATTTAATACAGACACAGAGCTCAATCTAACTGAGGCCAATAATAACTAAACTGCAATCCTATGCACATCTACTCAGGAGTAAGTCCCACTGAACTTTTTGAGACAACACCAAGTAAATGCAGCCGTAGGATATACAGGTACATTTATTGAAGCCTAGTTTTTGTTCCTTCGGTTTCACAGTGGGATTAAGGGGTGACTTGATTCCAGCTGGATCGGATTTTTGGGGGGCTATGGCCCCTTAGGAGCTCTTTTCGGGTTCCAGGACCCTCCTGTCAAACAAGGATAAACATAATATCATTTATTATTGAACACCAAGAAAACGTGAACAGTCTGTGGCCCCCTTCAAATGTGTCAGGACTCCCCAGGAGGTCACAAGGCTCCCGTTCAGAATTTCCAAGTCTGTGGCCACTAATTTGTGGTCACACAAGTCAAATGCTGAAAGGATTCTTTTTTAAAAACGTTTTAATGTTTATTACTAGCAATCAAATAAGAAAAACAATACAGAAAAAGAATACCTCCAATGAAAACAATTACAATAATGAGAAATTTACCTACGGTTGAATCCTGTCTAGGTACTTATATTACCAAACATAACAGAGAACATCTCTGGTGGTTCAGAGAATCGCACCTCTTCTGCAAATCTTCCCTTCTGTCAGGTCCTCCTTCCAATCTCAGGCACATATTTTCCACCAGCTCCAGCTCTCTTGTAGGTTTTGCGAGACTAAGCTTACAAAAGCCCAGCTTTTCCATACAGCCTCTAGCTCAACTCCTAGTCCTTGTACTGTAACTAACAGTCCAATGCTAATTAAACTCCTGTGTGGTGATGCAATGGTGCGGATGCGGGTTATGCTACATCCCATGGGAGAGTTTTGCATGCTGGAGGGCTCCTCAGGGAAAGGGGAATTTGCCCCCTTGCCCGGGGTAAGCCCCAGGATTTACAATGGGTCAACTTGGGCCTGCGCCAGCTAGTATACAGATGGCGCAAATCTGCATTGATCCATATCAGCAGATCAGGCCCAGGAAGGGCGATAGGATACAGCAGATGCCAGCCACTTTGGGCAGAAGCATTGGGCCACCTGGGGTGGGGGGGCGGTGGCCCCCGGTGGTATGCGGGCGGGGGGGGGTTTGACAACCGTGCTGCAGCAGCAGTGAAAAAGGCCCGAGCGGGTGGGCGACGGCGAAAAAAGCACGAACAGTTTGGCATGCCTGGAGCTTTCGAATTCATTTAACCAGCAGTGGGCGGCAGCAACATCATGCCCAGTGGGGAGGGCAGCATTTTCGTTTGTGGCCCCCCCCCCCAGCAGGGCATAGATATGTCACTAGCTTTGGGTCCCCCTATGGGGGAGAAGGGCGGGATATAAATTCAATAAATCATCATCATCATCCTGCCCCTCTCCCAGGCCCAGTCCGCCCACCCTGCCCTTGTTGTTGCCCTCCCCTAGTCGCGTTCAGCCCCCTTCCTGCCCTCCCCCACCACATTCCACCCCCTGTGTGGACTTACCTGCTCTGGCGGGCAAGGCCCTTTGTGGAACTTAGGGCTTTTTTCTGAAATCGCCTGGTTGATAATATTGGGGTGGACTTTCGTATCGGGGTGGACTTTCGTATCGGGGTGGACTTTCCTCTATTATTTCATCTTCGAGGTTCACTATAAGGACAGAAAGTAGAATCAGGGCAGAGCCATGTCCTACATAGTGAGATCTCGTATGAATTGGGGCCGTTCAAAGGCCCACAGAACCAAAGTGGAACGTGGGCTGTAAAGGGATACCAGGAACTCACCCTTTGTCAACTTCACCTAGACAGTTCTCATGGCCCTGCGGAGGGTGAAGGGGTTGGTTGCCTGGCAGGTGTAATTCCCTTCATTGGTCCAGTTGCTTAAACGGACCTGGAGGATGCTCCTCGTTGCATCCAGCATAGTATTATTGAAATACCACTGAAACTGGGCTGCAGGGACGGAGTCCGCAGTGCATTCCAGTTTCAGGTCAGAATTTAGGCTTTTCTCTACTGTTCCTTCTGGGTTCAATTTAATCTCAGGCCCATCTAAAAAGGAAAGGAAGTAGAATCAGGGCAGAGGGAATGGAGGTGCCCCAGCCACACTCAACTCGCACAGCTGCTACACCACCCCAGAGGCACCGTTTTGTTGTTGTTGTTCAGTCGTTAAGTCGTGTCTGACCCTTCGTGATCCCATGAACCATATCCCGCCAGGCCTTCCTATCCTCCACTATCTTCCTGAGTTCGCTCATTTTCATGTTCGTTGCATCAGTGATGCTGTCTAACCATCTCATCCTTGGCCTTCCCCTTCTCCTTTTGCCTTCAATTTTTCCCAGCATCAGAGTCTTCTCCAGAGACTCCTCTCTTCGCATTAGGTGGCCAAAATATTTGAGCTTCAGCCTCAGTACCTGTCCTTCCAGGGAACAGTCAAGGTTGATTTCATTTAGGATTGACTGATTTGATCTCCTCACAGTCCAAGGGACTCTCAGGAGTCTTCTCCAGCACCACAGTTCGAAAGCATCTATTCTTCGGCGCTCAGCCTTCCTTATGGTCCTACTCTCGCAACCATACATTGCTACTGGGAACACCATCGCCCTGACTATGCGAACTTTTGTTGGTATGGTGATATCTCTGCTTTTTATTATGCTATCTAAATTTACCATAGCTTTCCTTCCAAGGAGTAAGCGTCTTTTAATTTCATGGCTGCTGTCTCCATCTGCAGTGATCTTGGAACCCAAAAACGTAAAATCTGTTACTGCTTCCATTTCTGCCCCTTCTATTTGCCAGGAATTGATGGGACCAGAGGCACCATTTGTGGACCAGTAAAAATACTGGCAAGGAGTCAGGGACAGGGCTTAACGTGAACTAAGGTTCACATGCTGCAGCTCTGGAAGCTGTTTTCTCAGCCCAGAGATTCCATTTTGGAAACCATGATACATCCATAATAGAGAAAGCACTCGTTTGCAGAAAGCACAAAGCACTTGCAGACGGTGCCATCACAAGCCACATCCACACATCGAGATGGTGTCACCTCTTATTGCCTCTTCAAAACCCACCTTTTCCATAAAGCCTCTGGCTCAACTCCTAGTTCTTGTACTGAAACTAAGTCCACTTAACTTAACATGATAAATGATCCCATTTTCTTCTCGGGTCTTTCCCTGCTTCCACTCCCCCCCCCCCATCTCTTTTACATTGTCATCTTTTCGGGACAAGGCCTGCTTTCTCACTCGATGGAATTGGAATGTGCCATGTACAGAGCTGACGTTTTGTGGGGATGCAAGTACTGTATATTAATGCATGTGTACGTACACACACACACACACACACACTAATAATAATAATAATAATAATAATAATAATAATAATAATAATAATAATAATAATAATAATAATAATAATAAAGGGTTTGCAAACTGAGAAGAATTCCCATGAGGGGTCACTAATGCCCTCTCTCCCTCACTCACAGACGCATACCAGAGGCCAGAGGAAAGGAGTCACCAGCCCAGTCAAGCTGGGATTACTCACATGCCACGGTTATGTTAGAGGGGTTGCTCTTCACGGAGCTAACAGGGTTGCTGGCCTCACATGTATACAACCCGGCATCATTTCTGGTGACGAGAATTAGAGTGAGGGTTCGATTCCGATCTGAAAGGCCTGATAGGAGGGGTTTACCGTCCTTGAACCAGGAGACACTGACACCAGGGTTGTTGGAGGTGGTGCAGTTCAAGGTGACATTGGTGTTTTCAGTCACCATGACCTCTGAAGGCCATAGGACTGGGCTGTACAGCTTTTCTGTACACAAAATAGAAAAAGGGTCATCCCTTGCAGGTCCTCATGGCGTCTGAATCTGGGCGTAGCGCTCGAGTTGTAGGAATACAGGCCTTGCATCGCAAGCTGAGACAGGAAGAGATTTCTTCAGTACATTGCCACTAGAATACCCCAAAGATCTTACGTGATGTGGAGGCATAACTGGCAACCTTGGGCTGCCGGCAGATCCTTACGTAGGATTGCGCTGTCAAGCAAAACACAAACTGTTTAGGGGAGGGAGCTTTTGCCTCTGTTGGAGGGGAGGGGTACATTTTGTGACTGTGTCCTAATTCAGCCAAGACTCCCTGGTTTGGAAGGGAAGTTAAAAAGGCAGTTAAGGATATGCTTAGCAGAAGCCTCTGTTGCTACCTCCTAGGGAGCATCCCTGAAATGTTTTTAGAACAAGCATAAGGGATCGCAATCTGGAATCGGTTTAGAAATAAGCAGTTGAGAAAGAGGATGAATGCGTGTGCTCTAAAACAAACAACATTGAATGGTGTAAACTGCAGTATCCTGGAAGGACATTCTGCAATATCGTACAGAAATTGCATTTGTGTTTCTGCTTCTTGACTAATATCTATCTGCCACTGGTATTGAAGAGTTCAGGCATCTGCCTGGGTAGGTGGCCCCTCAGGGTAGGGCAGTGATGGCGAACCATTTGGGCTTGGTGTGTCAATTTTTTTTGAAAATGCCTAACTTGACTCTGCTGATGTGTCACCCCCCCAACTTTTAATAGTAATTTTGAATTGAACTGAACTGAAAATAACTATAGAACACATTGCATTTTATTTAACATCATTAGTGACTTTTTTTGTTGCTGAGTTTTACTAGATAGTAAAAGAGGTCTGCCAAAAATCTCTGCCCTAAATGTTCAGGGCAAAAAACGTCGGGGCCCTGGGGGAAACACTGGCGTGTCACCCAAAATGACCTTGTGTGCCACCAGTGACATGCGTGTCGATCTCCCTCAATGGCCCCCAGTTCCTGTAAAGGAAGTCACAGTACTAATTCAACAACTTAAAAGAGGTAAAGCTCCTGGCATTGACAGCATCCCTCCTGAGCTGATAAAAAAATCATGCGGATTGGTGGGCCCCGCTTTTAGCTTCCCTTTCTACTAACATCAACACCACGGGACGGATACCTGAGGACTGGCGACAGGCTATTATAGTCCCATTTTTTAAGAAAGGCAGGAGGGATGACCCAGCCAGTTACAGACCAATACGCTTAGTGAGTATTATCAGTAAGCTTTATGCAAGTCATCTCTTAGGCAAGCTTAAAAGTTGGTCGGAACAGGAAAGCTTGCTGGTAGATGAGAAAGCCGGATTTAGGGAGGGCAGGAGCACACTAGGTCATTCCTTGATTATGCATCATCTGGTGGAAAAATATACAGCCAATAATCTTAGTTCCATACATGCTGGATTTATTGACCTAAAATCAGCCTTTGATTCCATCTCTAGGGTTAAACTGTGGCTGAAACTTGAGGGTATGTGTATTGATCGTAGATGATGTTCCTGATTCGAGCCCTGTACTCTAATACATCCCTTAAGGTAAGATGCACCCAGCATGGGCATCTTTCAGAACAAGTACCAACCTGTAAAGGGGTAAAACAGGGCTGTGTCCTAGCGCCTCTTCTGTTTAACGTCTATGTAAATAGCCTGGTAGAGTACTTGGACTCACCCGATTTCCATCCTCCAATGTTAGCCAACCGTAAGATACCTGTGCTGCTATATGCGGAGGATACAGTCATCCTCTCACGAACACCAGTGGGACTCAGAAGGGCCTTAAAGAAGTTTAGTACCTATTATGATGATAATCAGCTTGTCCTTAACTACTCAAAAACCAAAGTTTCATCCTTTGGCAAGAGGTAAAAAATCAGGGCCTGGAGTATCAACAGCCACAAGATTGAGCAGGTTTGCACCTATAAATTTGTTGTTGTTGTTCAGTCGTTAAGTCGTGTCCGACCCTTCGTGATCCCATGAACCATATCCCGCCAGGCCTTCCTGTCCTCCACTATCTTCCTGAGTTCGCTCATTTGCATGTTCGTTGCATCGGTGATGCTGTCTAACCATCTCATCCTTGGCCTTCCCCTTCTCCTTTTGCCTTCAATCTTTCCCAGCATCAGAGTCTTCTCCAGAGAGTCCTCTCTTCGCATTAGGTGGCCAAAATATTTGAGTTTCAGCCTCAGTACCTGTCCTTCCAGGGAACAGTCAGGCTTGATTTCATTTAGAATTGACTGATTTGATCTCCTAGCAGTCCAAGGGACTCTCAGGAGTCTTCTCCAGCACCACAGTTCAAAAGCATCTATTCTTCGGCGCTCAGCCTTCCTTATGGTCCAACTCTCGCAACCATACATTGCTACTGGGAACACCATCGCCCTGACTATACGAACTTTTGTTGGCATGGTGATATCTCTGCTTTTTATTATGCTGTCTAAGTTTGCCATAGCTTTCCTTCCAAGGAGTAAGCGTCTTTTAATTTCATGGCTGCTGTCTCCGTCTGCAGTGATCTTGGAGCCCAGAAAAGTAAAATCTGTTACTGCTTCCATTTCTGCCCCTTCTATTTGCCAGGAATTGATGGGACCAGATGCCATGATCTTAGTTTTATTAATGTTGAGTTTCAAGCCAACTTTTGCACTCTCCTCTTTCACCCTCATCAAGAGGCTCTTTAGTTCTTCTTCACTTTCTGCCATTAGGGTGGTATCGTCTGCATATCTGAGGTTGTTGATATTTCTCCCGGCAATCTTGATTCCGGCTTGCGATTCATTCAGCCCTGCATTTCTCATAATGTACTCTGCATATAAGTTAAATAGGCAGGGTGACAATATACAGCCTTGCCGCACTCCCTTCCCAATTTTGAACCAGTCAGTTGTTCCATGGCCGGTCCGAACTGTTGCTTCTTGACCCACATACAGGTTTCTCAGGAGACAGGTAAGGTGGTCTGGTACCCCCATCTCTTTAAGAATTTGCCACAGTTTGTTGTGATCCACACAATCAAAGGCTTTTGCGTAGTCAATGAAGCAGAAGTAGGTGTTTTTTTGGAACTCTCGTGCTTTCTCCATGATCCAGCGCATGTTGGCAATTTGATCTCTAGTTCCTCTGCCTCTTCGAAACCCAGCTTGTACGTCCGGTAGTTCTCGGTCCACGTACTGCTGAAGCCTAGCTTGTAGGATTTTGAGCATAACCTTGCTAGCATGTGAAATGAGTGCAATTGTGCGGTAGTTTGAACACTCTTTGGCACTGCCCTTCTTTGGAATTGGAACGTAAACTGACCTTTTCCAATCCTTTGGCCACTGCTGAGTTTTCCAAATTTGTTGGCATATTGAGTGCAGCACTTTCACAGCATCATCATTTAGGATTTTAAGTAGCTCAGCTGGGATATTATCATCTCCACTAGCTTTGTTGTTAGTAATGCTACCTAAGGCCCACTTGACTTCACTCTCTAGGATGTCCGGCTCTGGGTCAGTGACCACACCAGCGTGGTCATCAGGAACATTCAGATCTTTCTTGTATAGTTCTTCTGTGTATTCTTGCCATCTCTTCTTAATCTCTTCTGCTTCTGTTAGGTCTCTGCCTTTTTTGTCCTTTATCATGCCCATCTTTGCACAAAACGTTCCCTTGATATCTCCAATTTTCTTGAAGAGATCTCTAGTCCTCCCCATTCTGTTGTTTTCCTCAATTTCCTTGCATTGTTCATTTAAGAAGGCCTTCTTATCTCTCCTTGCTATTCTCTGGAACTCTGCATTCAGTTGTTTATATCTTTCCCTTTCACCCTTGCTTTTTGCATTCCTTCTTTCCACAGCTATTTGTAAAGCCTCATCTGACAGCCACTTTGCTTTCTTGCATTTCTTTTTCTTTGGGATGGTTTTCGTTGCTGCCTCCTGTACAATGTTACGAACTTCCGTCCATAGTTCTTCAGGCACTCTGTCTACCAGGTCTAATGCCCTAAATCTATTCTTCACCTCCACTGTATACTCATAAGGGATATGGTTTAGGTCATATCTGACTGGTCTAGTGGTGTTCCCTACATTCTTCAGTTTAAGCCTGAATTTTGCAATAAGAAGCTCATGATCTGAGCCACAGTCAGCTCCAGGTCTTGTTTTTACTGATTGTATAGAGCTTCTCCATCTTTGGCTGCAAAGCACATAATCTATCTGGTTTCGGTATTGACCATCTGGTGATGTCCATGTGTAGAGTCGCCTCTTGTGTTGTTGGAAAAGAGTGTTTGCTATGACCAGCGTGTTCTCTTGACAGAACTCCGTTAGCCTTTGCCCTGCTTCATTTTGCGCTCCAAGGCCAAACTTGCCTGTTGTTCCATTTATTTCTTGATTTCCTACTTTAGCATTCCAGTCTCCTATGATGTAAAGGACATCTTTTTTGGGTGCTAGTTCTAGAAGGTGTTGTAGGTCTTCATAGAACCGCTCAACTTCATCTTCTTCGGCATCAGTGGTTGGGGCATACACTTGGATTACTGTAATGTTGAATGGTTTGCCTTGGATTCGAACTGAAATCATTCTGTCGTTTTTGAGGTTGCACCCCAGTACTGCCTTTCCCACTCTTTTATTGACTATGAGGGCTACTCCATTTCTTCTAAGGGATTCATGCCCACAGTAGTAGATATGATGGTCACCTGACTTAAATTCGCCCATGCCCGTCCATTTTAGTTCGCTGATTCCCAAGATGTCAATGTTCAGTCTTATCATCTCATTTTTGACCACATCCAGCTTGCCTTGATTCATAGACCTCACATTCCATGTTCCTAAGCAGTATTGCTCCTTGCAGCATTGGATTTTCCTTTCAACCTCAGACACATCCACAGCTGGACGTCCTTTCGGCTTTGGCTCAGCCGCTTCACTCTTTCTGGGTCTACTTGGAATAGTCCTCCGCTCTTCCTCAGTAGCATATTGGACACCTTCCGACCTGAGGGGCTCATCTTCCGGCGTCATATCTTTTATCCTTTTGGTACTGTTCATGGGATTTTCTTGGCAAGGTTACTGGAGTGGGTTGCCATTTCCTTCTCCAGTGGATCACTTTTAGTCAGAACTCTCTGCTACGACCTGTCCGTCTTGGGTGTCCCTGCACGGCATAGCTCATGGCTTCATTGAGTTACGCAAGCCCCTTCGCCACGACAAGGCAATGATCCATGAAGGAGGCACCTATAAATACTTGGGGGTAATGTTGCAAGCGACTGGAGCCAGAACTGCTCACCACGAGTACGTGGCCAAGGTAGGCCAGAAATCTGCCCATGCAGTAGTTAAGTTTTTTAACACCAAAGGTGGCCATTATTTGCCTGTGGCAATTAAGTTACATCAAGCAAAAACTCTGCCCCAGCTTTTATATGGGGCAATTTTGGGGCCCCTTTCCTCCAGTTTCGCCCCCTTGGAACGGGTGCAATCCAAGTTTTTAAGATCTATATTCCAAATGTCCAGTTATGTTTCTAACGCAATCTTGCGCTTGGACTCTGACCTGCTTAAGGTGGATGCTTAATACTTGGCTAAACCTAAACTTTAACGCCCAGGGCCTAACATCATCAATCCTACAAGATGACTTTCAATCGTCATGGCTTATGGCAGTTCACAGGAAATTGAGACATCTGGGATTCTCCCCTGAGGTTGTGCTGGCAATAGACTTTTCTCAAGCAAGAGCAGCCATAAGGCAAAGGGTGATAGACACAGAGCGGCAAGAGGACATCAGCAGAACTCCACACTTTTTAGCTGCAGAGGACATTAGATATAAAGTAGCGCCGGCAGCCTATCTGTCACTGCTAGAGCTCCCTACGCATAGGAGGGCCTTTTTGGGGGGCCAGGTGGAGAGCCCTCCTTCAGCATTTTTGGAGGGCTGTTTTAGAAGGATTCCAATATCTGAAAGGGTTTGTCCATGTGACTTGGGAGAAGTGGAGACAGTAGAGCATGTCCTGTTTCGCTGTCCATTTTACCAGGGGCTGCGTGCTAGGTTTATTTTCCCCTTTATTAAAAAATATCCCAGTCTGACTGACGTGGAGTTGGCCAAGATGCTCCTTGTGGGAAAAAGCCCCTGGTTTACTATCCAGTGTGCAAGCTTTTTGGCAGCTGCTTGCAAAACTCGAAAGAGTATTGTCAATATCGAGGGAAAATTTTTAATGCTTATTTAAGCTCGGTTTGTTCTCTTTTGTGTAGTGTTTCCTACTTGTTTTAACTTAGGCTTGTTATTTGATGCTCTGATGATGTTGTGTTTTGTTGTGTTATGTCGCTGGTCATTGACCGTTAATGAACTATTGGATTGGACACGCGTGTCATAGGTTCGCCATCAGGGGGCTAGGGTCTGAACTGGCCAACCCCTGTCACCAGCTCTGTGCCTCAGCCCTCAGATCATGTCCTGGCACCCAGTACACGTGCAAGTATCCACATTCCAAGCACACACACACACACACACACACACACACACACACAAACACACACACACACACACACACACGGGGCAGAGTAAGAAAACTTGAGCATCCTGGGACACAGATCATGCAGCGTGCCATGGAGAACCATTCATGTCCCTGTGGATCAGGAAACAGATTTGTATGCAGGTCTCATTCAAGGGTTCCTAATTGTTTGTCTAGATGCACTAGATATTTTGGGGACATATTCAGGACTCTTAGTCTGGAGGCTCAGCAGGAGACAAGAGCTCTGGGTGCAGGAAGCAGACAGAATAGCAGAAGGAGGAGGAGTGAATCATACCCAAGACAACTATGGAAGCAGACGCTATTGCACTTATCTCACGTCCATCCACAGCCACTGTATAGTTCCCAGTGTCTTCAGATGTTAAATTCCTAATGTGAAGGGAGCAGCCAGGGCCTCCAGTCTCCCGCCCTGTGAAGGCAGGTCCATTCGTTTGCATATTAAATGGTGGTAAGGAAAACATCAGCTTCTGTATGTCAGTTGTCAGCCCTCGGTACCAGCGGCAGAGAACAGCCTTTTGCACGATGTCTCCTGGGGTTGGGGTTAGGGTGACATTCTGTCCTTCTACTGGATGTGGTGGTTGCAGCAGAATCTTAAATGGAGTGGGGGTGACTTGGCCTTCAGTCAGGAGGAAGCAGGAACTCAAGATGGAGGCTGTAGGGAGGAGGGAGGAAAGAGAAAGAGAGACCTTTGGTTCGAACCGAGACCACCTACCCTAGGCAGTTAACAAGAGTTTCCAACACTCATGGTTATACTCTCAGGTGGATCTCCAGGTGATGAATAAGTACCGAATAGTTCTTCATTACATAGCTCTTTCATTCTTCAGAAGAATTCGGTCTATAGTGATATAACTGCATTTCTAAGATTATGATAATACTTGGAATAATCAAACAAATTATGTTACAGCAAGAAAACCACCACTGGCTGACATTGCGCAGACAAACGGTAGCAGAGAAATACACTTCTTTGTCTTCACCACTGCCACACAGAAGGCCCTAAATAACCTGTCTCCGGCTCGATTCTCTGTCCCACCGCTGACCCTCTCGCCATCTGCCAACCCACATCCACACCTGCAGCTCTTCAGTATGCCAAGCTGCTGGGTAGACGCGGTGGTAACCAACACACAGCCGCTCCCAGATGGCCTGTGCCAAGCCACCGAGTCATCTAGTCAGCAGCTGGGCAAACTGCTGCGACCAAGAATCGCGGATTCTGGGCCCTGTATAGATTGTGCACATTTGCATCTCTCTTAAGCACAACTGATTATTCTCCTTTTGCTAGTGGGGAAACAAGGCAAAGGACTTCTTTGCAGGACACCACCAAACCGTCGCCCCCTTGAAGTCTTGCTTTGTGCCCACTGCCCAGCACCACACCCACCTCTTGGCAGCCCCCCCCCACCTCCCTGTAGGGGATCTCTATCACCTCCTCTGCCCCCTTCGGTACTCGCTCCCCAAAGGAGGGTGGGGCGGGCACGGCTCCCAGGGGACCCGTCTCCCTCTCACCTGCCAGGGGCGCGAACCGCCACAGGCTCCTCCAGCCCGATTTCCTACCCATCGTGGGACCTGACTCCGCCGGACGCCTGGGTTCGTTCGTTCGTTCGCTGCCTGCCTGCCGCTTCGAAGACTGCCCGTGCCCGACAGAGCGTCCGACCCGAAGGGTGGGGAGTTAGCGGCCGAGCCCGGCCCGGTCCCTCCCTCGGGGGCTGGGCTTCACAGCAGCCAGCCGGCTCGCCGCCCCTCGCCCTGCGCTTCCTCCGGACGGGGCGGCGGAGTTTTCGGGAAAGGGGATCCGGCCCGGCCGCGCCTCGCTGGGAAGGGGAAACGCGCCCGGTGCCGGATCTGCCCTCGCTCGGCCGCCTCCGGTGGGGGCTGAAGCCCGTGGCCTGCAGGGGAGGGAGGAGGGTCTCTTCGGGAGGGAGGGATGCGCGGAGCGGCGCTTGGGCCGGGCAGGTCGGAGACAGACAGGGAGACACGGACGGGGCCTCATCTCCCTCCCAAAAAGGGAACCACGGAAAGGGTTGAGCCCTTGTAGCCTCTCTCTTGGGTGCCGTTCTCCCTAGTCTCTAGCATCTAGTGACAAAGGCACTCTCTGCACATGCTCCAAGGAACTTTATGTTGTCATTTTCTGATGCATATACATGGGGGGCTTTGGCCAGAAAGACAGTATACAAATAAACAAGCAAATTCTGGGTGGCACGTGTGGGATGACGGCATTTTATCTTCACCATCACCCTGTGAGGTAGACTGATGGAGAGTTTCCCAAAGCCACCCGATGAGTTTCAAGATCGAGTATGGATTTTAAAACGTTGGGCCAATCTTTCTAACAACTAACAGCGCAATCCTATGGTTGCTAACTCAAAAGTTACTTCCACTATCATAGTGGCACTATGACTATGTTCAAAAGGGGTTTGCTTTACAAAGTGTGTATAGTCCTGATCTCTCGGATTATGTAGCCCTCTAGTGGCTCTTCAGGAAATTGCACCCTCTTCCCCAGCAGGTGGCCTTCCCTTTTCAGGTGTGCTGCATCCAGCAACAGTCTCTCATCTCTTGGAAGACTCTTTTCAGTAATTGCATCACAGAGTATGTCAGTTCGGTGCCTCAAACTCAGACTCTGGAACCAGCACAAGCTTTTTCACTTCCGCTATTGCTGGCAGTGGGCTTTTCCCAGACAAAATGAGACACACAGAATAGATGAAATTTTGTATTTTAATTGCAGCAACAGCTTGTACAGTAATTCTTTTTGTACATTCATAAGAAACACACAATTTTGATTGCTTTAGAAATAAAATTCCATCACAGGCCTCAATTCAACTGAGGCCAATAATAACTATGCCTACTATGCACACCTACTCAGGAGTAAGTCCTACTGAACATTTTGGGGGAATACCAAGTAAATGTACATAGAATTGAACTGCATGTCCTATTGACAACTGTAGGATGCATTTATTGAAGCCTGGTTTTTGTTCCTTTGGTTTCTCACTTGAATTGACTTTAACCGGATCAGAATCTTAGTTCTGTGGTCTACAGTGCAACCCTACCCAGTTCTTCCACCGGTGCAACCAGCGGTGGAGGGCAGAACGGGAGTCTTTGGAGGGGAAAGAGGATTTAAATCTCATTTTAGAGCAGATTTGGATCCCCTTTCCTTTCCATGGCCTCCAGTTCTCGCTGCACCGGTGGAGGAGCAGGATAGGATCACACTGCTAATCTGTGACCATTAATCTGTGCTCACACGAGTCAAATGCTAAAGGATTTCTCTTTAAAACATGTTTTAATGTTTATTATTAACAATCAAATAATATAAACAAAAAACAGAAGTGAACAAAACTTAGCGAATCAGTGCAGAACCCAGGAGTAGATTCCCAGGGGATTGAACCAGGAGAGACCTTCCGTACATGCTCTACTGCAGAGCTCTGAGTCAGGAGAGGGATACAGGTTGATTGACTTTTCTGCTTCCTTCCAGCTGCTGATACACTGACTGGTCTGCATGTTGCAGGGTCTGGGGAGAAGATGGAGATACGTCAAGTGGAAACGAGGCCAGCTGTGGCCATTCGTTCTTCTAGGAAGCAAAACCCATTGTTGACTGTCAAATACATGCAGATGTCTGCAACCTGCATACTTCATGGGGGCTGGAGAATCTGGGCTTTCTTTGCATGGAGTCTGGGAAAGTCACAGCGTGGAGTATTCGAAGGTCGGTGACCAGATGAAAAGGAGGACAAGGCTCCTGTGTCTTTGTGAGCTGAGCAGAGGAGGGAATTTCAGTAGGTACAGTTTGCCCTGCAAGATAACCTTCATTAGCTTATTTCCAGTACTCTTCGCGGAGCTAACAGGGTTGCTGGCCTCACATGTATACAACCCGGCATCGTTTGTGGTGACGCGAATTAGAGTGAGGGTTCGATTCCGATCCGAAAGGCCTGATAGGAGGGGTTTATCGTCCTTGAACCAGGAGACACTGACACCAGGGTTGTTGGAGGTGGTGCAGTTCAAGGTGAGATTGGCGTTTTCGGCCACCATGACCTCTGAAGGCCACAGGACTGGGCTGGACAGCTTTTCTGTATACAAAATAGAAAAAGGGTCATCCCTTGCAGGTCCTCATGGCGTCTGAATCTGGGCGTAGCGCCCAGGTTGTAGGAGTACAGGCCTTGCATCGCAAGCTGAGACAGGAAGAGATTTCTTCCGTACATTGCCACTAGAATACCCCAAAGATCTTATGTGATTTGGAGGCATATCTGGCAACTGTTCCAATGAACTAGCAAGGCTAACCGTCTGGAATGCTCCATCCCTCTCCCTCCCCAAGGAGGCTCACCAGGTGCCTACACCGCTACCTTGAAGTTATTTGTGTTTTTCTGGGTTTTAAATGGGTTTTAAAACTAATTCTGATCTCCTGTAATTTTGTTTTAGATCCATTCCTTGTAGTTGATTAAGACAGTTTTATTGCTTGTTTGTTATTAAATAGCTGGCTTTATTACACTTTTATCAACACATTCTTAACTGCCCCAAGCATAGATGTATTGAAGGGGAGGATATAAATGCATCAAGCAAAACACAAACTGTTTCAGGAATTCAAGAATTACCAAGGCTTGTTAGTTGCCCTTGTTCCTGCCTTTGGATATAAAAACTCCACAAAGGGGAGGAAGCTTTTGCCTGTGTTGGAGGGGAGGGGTACATTTTGTGACTGTGTCCTAATTCAGCCAAGACTCCCTGGTTTGGAAGGGAAGTTAAAAAGGCAGTTAAGAGTATGCTGAGCAGAAGCCTCTGTTGCTATCTCCTAGGGAGCGTCCCTGAAATGTTTTTAGAACAAGCATCAGGGATTGCAATCTGGGATTGGTTTAGAAATGAGCAGTTGAGAAAGAGGATGAATGCGTGTGCTCTAAAACAAACAACATTGAATGGTGTAAACTGCAGTATCCTGGAAGGACATTCTGCAATATCGTACAGAAATTGCATTTGTGTTTCTGCTTCTTGACTAATATCTTGGATTGCGCAGTTTAAACACATATGCTCTTAGTCCAGGGCTGACCCAAGACCTCCTGATGCACGAGGTGACAGGCCCGGGCCCCCCCTTACCTGATGGTGTGCCAGAAAATTAAAGCAGGGGAATACAGGGGGTGGTCTCCCATCTGGCCGTACGGATCAGATCTAGGCCTGTCAGTTTCAGCAAAGAGATGGAACAAGCGTGCACGAAGGAGAAAGGGGGTTATTCTCTGTGGGTCCTTGTGGTCTATGAAGCTTGGCAAGGTATTTGGGGTGTATCTCCATTGACTATGGCCATTAGAAAGCAGAATCCACCTCAGTCATGAGCAGAAGAGAAAGGGCTCGCTCACATTTATTGTACCACCTCTGGTGCCACTCTCTTGCTGTGTATCACCAGATTTGAATGGCGATGACATCATCACCAGTTACCTCCGGGTTTCAAAAATGCAGGTAGGAGGCTCTGGGCAGGTGGGAGGACCATTGCAGGTCCTCGCTCACATTTATTGTTATGGTTTCTACTTCTGATGGTTACATCACAGTGCAGAAATCATCCAACTTGTGGTCACACACACAAACAGACACACAGACACACCCTGTGGAAATGGGTACAATAGGTCTGTGGAGAACCTCTGCAACTCATGGACAGGGTACCTAAGTAATGTACACTGGTAGTACCATTTTCTGCCAGGTTGAGCCATCGTGAATCTAAGGTGGGGTTCTCAACCCCTTCCTGGCCGAGTAGTATCACCTCCGGCGCCACTCTCTTGCTGCGTATCACCGGACGTGACTGACGATGACATCGTTGCCAGTTACTTCCGGGTTTCCAGGTTTTTGGAGGCCAGAAAAGGCAGGCAGGAGGTTCTGGGTGGGTGGGAGGGCCCTTCTCAAACGTTCCTGAGAGGCTCGGCCAAAGGCAGGAGCCTCTCGAGAGCAAAAATGCATGGCTGAAAATGCCACGTTGGAGTGGGGTTCCGGCAGTCTGGTGGTCCGAGTACCATCAGCAGCGGGCCAAAGTACCACTGGTGGTACTGGTACCACTGGTTGAAGACCTCTGATCTAAGGAGATCATGCTCAATGGATCCCAACACCCCAAAATGCAGCGCAGCTCTAGTAGGAGTGAACCCTGTGCCGCCGTGTCACTTTCACAAGACCCCCTCGTTTTGTTCTAGATTAATTCACCTGCAAGCATGACCAGTCCTGGGTTCTGTGCTACAGTCACTAACATGACAGAGGATTCCCATTTCACCTATAATAACATTACAATTTTGATTGCTTTAGAAATATGTGCAGAAATAAATCAGCACTGCAGAATTATCACCAATATTTATACACCAATTTTCAAAAAAACGTTCACAAAGCAGTTTTTATAAAGCAAAATAAATCAATACATGGTTTATTGCTTATTTATTGCATTCTCTTAATTCTGGAATTTTGTTTTAAAAAAGATTTAAAAATAACATTATAAAAAAGAATCCAAACTCAATACAGACACGGGCCTCAACCTAATTGAGGCCAATAATAACTAAATTGCAATCCTATGCACACCTACTATGGAGTAAGCTCCACTGAACGTATAATTGGGACAATACCAAGTACAGTCAATTCCCCTTATATGAGTGTTATATGTTGGATTCACTTATCTGAGGGAACAAAGTGTAACTCACAGTTGCCAGATTGGTCTCCTTGTAGCCATTCCATGGTGAGACTGACTCTTAAGTGACTGCTTGATAAGGCTGTTTGTTCAAGTTTACATATCAACTGCAGGTTGTTAACAGCCAAGGAATGAAGGAAAAAGAAGCTGTGCATTTCAGTAAGCCAGCTAAGCACTGGAAGGAAGGAATGGGCTGTGATTGTAAGCAGCCGATTCTGAGTTGGGCTAAGAAGCAATATGCCTGTGGTGGATATGTCTTTTTTAAAAAGCATGTGGAAGTGGTCTGCTTGCTGAGTGTTTGGGATGAATCCCGGGATGGACTAAATCCTCAGTTGTCCCTGCTGCCATCTGTTTTAAATAACTCTGGACTTCATAGACAACAGAAACAAAGATTAAAACGTTGGAGATGTTGAGTTGCCCTTGCTATCACCCAGCTCACAGATTTCAAGGGAAGATTCAGGTTCATACAGTTCATATAGTATATACTGAGATGAGGGTCCGTGGGAACCGAACCCCATTTTCCCCATAGGATCAATGATTCAGTATCCGCTGATTCAGTATCTGCCCCAGCAGATAACGAGAAATTAACATAAGATTGAACTGACAGTCGTAGGATATACATTTATTGAAGCCTAATTTTTGTTCCTTCGGTTTCACAGTGGGATTAAGTTGTGACTTGACTCCAGCTGGATTGGAATTTTTTGGGCTATGGCCCCTTACAAGCTCTTTTTGGGTTCCAGGGCCCTCCTGTCAAAACAAGGACAAACATAACATCATTTATTATTGAACACCAAGAAAACGTGAACAGTCTGTGGCCCCCTTCAAACGTGTCAGGGCTCCCCAGGAGGTCACAAGGCTCCCATTCGGAATTTCCAAGTCTGTGACCACTAATTTGTGGTCACACAAGTCAAATGCTGAAAGGATTCTTTTTTAAAAAAATGTTTTAATGTTTATTACAATAATGAGAAATTTATCTCCGGTTGAATCCTGTCTAGGTTCCTATTATCAAACATAACAGAGACCATCTCTGGTGTTTCAAAACTAATTCTAATTGCCTGTAATTTTGCTACTAGGTCCATTCCTTGTAGTTGATGTAAAACAGTTTTACTGCTTGTTTGTTATTAAACAGTTGGCTTTGTTAATAGCCACAACTATAGACATATTGAAGGGGAGGATATACCGGTAAATGCATCAAGCAAAACACAAACTGTTTCAGGAATTCAAGAATTACTAAGGTCATCGTGGGGCTTGTTGGTTGCCCTGGTTCCTGGCTTTGGATATAAAAACTCCACAAAGGGGAAGAAGCTTTTGGCTGTGTTGGAGGGGGGGGGGGTACGTTTTGTGACTGTGTCCTAAATCCAGCCAAGGCTCCCAGGAGTGGAAGGGAAGTTAAAAAGGCAGTTAAGGGTATGCTTAGCAGAAGCCCCTGTTGCTATCTCCTAGGAAGCGTCCCTGAAATGTTTTTAGAACAAGCATAAGGGATCGCAATCTGTGCTTGAACAGGTTTAGAAATGAGCAGTTGAGAAAGAGGATGAATGCGTGTGCTCTAAAACAAACAATACTGAATGGTGTAAACTGCAATATCCTGGAAGGAAATGCTGCAATATCGTACAGAAATTGCATTTGTGTTTCTGCTTCTTGACTAATATCTATCTCTGCCACTGGTATTGAAGAGTTCAGGCATCTGCCGAGGTAGGTGGCCCATCGGCTAGGGCCTGAACTGGCCAACCCCTGTCACCAGCTCTGTGTCTCAACCCTCAGATCATGTCCTGGGACTCAGTACACCTGCAAGTATCCACATTCCAAGCCATTTTAGAATTCTCTCTCTCTCTCTCTCTCTCTCTCTCTCTCTCTCTCTCTCTCTCTCTCTCTCTCTCTCTCACTCACACACACACACACACACACACACACACACACACACACGGGGCAGAGTAAGAAAACTTGAGCATCATGGAACACAGATCATGCAGCGTGCCATGGGAAACCATGTCTCTGGATCAGGAAACAGATTTGTATGTGTTGGAGATAGGCAGTGTTCGGCTGCTGGACACTGGGGGGCGGTGGCAGTGTGTCGTCTGGTCACCTGAAAGACCTTTTACCTTGACCCCTCTGTGTTCCAGGGAAGGGGCGTGGCCCCTGACTCTCTCTCCTCCTTCTTCTTACCCTTTCTCACCTCTCTTCCTCTCCTGACCCCAACGAGGTAAGATGTGCCAGCCTGGTGCTCTCTGCCCAGCGGCCATCTTACAACAGACCTCATGCAGGGGGCTCCAGTTATAGGGGGGTTCCGTCCTAAGTTAGAACTGAACCTCTGATCTTAATCAGATGCTGTATACATGAACTGAAACCGTGAGTAAACGTTCTCTTTTGCAACTTCACTCAGCCTATGCCTCGTATGTTCATCTAGCTAACTATAAGCAGTCTGCTTGGGTGTAAGGGGGAAATCATATAACCTTCATTAGCTTATTTCCAATAGTCTTCGCAGACCTAACAGGGTTGCTGGCCTCACATGTATACAACCCGGCATCGTTTGTGGTGACGCGAATTAGAGTGAGGGTTCGATTCAGATCTGAAAGGCCTGATAGGAGGGGTTTATCGTCCTTGAACCAGGAGACACTGACACCAGAGTTGTTGGAGGTAAGTCCACACAGGGGGTGGAGAGGAGGGCAGGAAGGGGGCTGAACGGGACTAGGGGAGGGCAACAACAAGGGCAGGGTGGGCGGACTAGGCCCGGGAGAGGGGCAGGATGATGATGATGATTTATTGAAATTATATCCCGCCCTTCTCCCCCATAGGGGGACCCAAAGCTAGTGACGTATCTATGCCCTGCAGGGGGGGCACAAACGAAAATGCTGCCCTCCCCACTGGGCATGATGTTGCTGCCGCCCACTGCTGGTTAAATGAATTCGAAAGCTCCAGGCATGCCAAACTGTTCGTGCTTTTTTCACTGTCGCCCACCCGCTCTTGCCTTTTTCACTGCTGATGCAGCACGGTTGTCAACCCCCTGCCCCTGCATGCCACCCGGGGGGCCGCCACCACCCCACCCCAGGTGGCCCGATGGTTCTGCCCAAAGTGGCTGGAATCTGCCATATCCTATCGCACTTCCTGGGCCTGATCTGCTGATATGGATCAATGCAGATTTGCGCCATCTGTATACTAGCTGGCGCAGGCCCAAGTTGACCCATTGTAAATCCTGGGGCTTACCCCGGGCAAGGGGCCAAATGCAAAACTCTCCCATGGGATGTAGCATAGCCCGCATCCGTCCCATTGCATCACCACACAGGAGTTTAATTAGCATTGGACTGTTAGTTACAGTACAAGGACTAGGAGTTGAGCTAGAGGCTTTATGGGAAAGCTGGGCTTTTGTAAGCTTAGTCTCGCAAAACCTACAAGAGAGCTGGAGCTGCTGGATAATATGTGCCTGAGATTGGAAGGAGGACCTGACAGAAGGGGAGATTTGCAGAAGAGGTGCGATTCTCTGAACCACCGGAGATGTTCTCTGTTATGTTTGGTAATATAAGTACCTAGACAGGATTCAACCGTAGGTAAATTCCTCATTATTGTAATTGTTTTCATTGGAGGTATTCTTTTTCTGTATTGTTTTTCTTATTTGATTGCTAGTAACAAACATTAAAACGTTTTTTTTTTTTTTAAAAAAAGAATCCTTTCAGCATTTGACTTGTGTGACCACAAATTAGTGGCCACAGACTTGGAAATTCTGAACGGGAGCCTTCTGGCCTCCTGGGGAGTCCTGACACATTTGAAGGGGGCCACAGACTGTTCACGTTTTCTTGGTGTTCAATAATAAATGATATTTTGTTTATCCTTGTTTGACAGGAGGGTCCTGGAACCCGAAAAGAGCTCCTAAGGGGCCATAGCCCCAAAAATTCCGATCCAGCTGGAATCAAGTCACCCCTTAATCCCACTGTGAAACCGAAGGAACAAAAACTAGGCTTCAATCAATGTATATCCTACGGCTGCATTTACTTGGTGTTGTCTCAAAAAGTTCAGTGGGACTTACTCCTGAGTAGATGTACGTAGGATTGCAGTTTAGTTATTATTGGCTTCAGTTAGATTGAGCTCTGTGTCTGTATTGAATTTGGATTCTTCTTTACAATTTTTTCTTTTAAATCAAACCCCCAGAATTAAGATAATGCAAATAAGCAATAAACTCTTGGTCGATTTATTTTGCTCTATAAAAACAGCTTTGTGAACTTTTTGTTGAAAATTGGTATATAAATATTTGTAATAATTCTGCAGTGCTGATTCATTTCTGCACAATATTTCTAACACTATCAAAATTGTAATGTTTCTTTGTGAGTGTACAAAACTTTTTGAAACTCAAATATTTTGGCCGCCTAATGCGAAGAGAGGACTCTCTGGAGAAGACTCTGATGCTGGGAAAGATTGAAGGCAAAAGGAGAAGGGGAAGGCCAAGGATGAGATGGTTAGACAGCATCACCGATGCTACGAACATGAAAATGAGCGAACTCAGGAAGATAGTGGAGGACAGGAAGGCCTGGCGGGATATGGTTCATGGGATCCCGAAGGGTCGGACACGACTTAACGACTGAACAACAACAACAATTCTGCTCCTCTCATTCTGACTGGAAAAGCATACCACCGACAATAGCGGAAGTGCAAAAGCTTTTGCTGGGTAAAAAGCTTTTGCTCCCCACCCTTCGGGTCGGACGCTCTGTCGGGCACTGGCAGTCTTCGAAGCGGCAGGCAGGCAGGCAGCCGGCACTTACGAACGAACGAACCCAGGCGTCCGGCGGAGCCGCTGAGCAAGATCCCACGATGGGCAGAAAATCGGGCTGGAGGAGCCTGTGGCGGTTCGCGCTCCTGGCAGGTGAGAGGGAGACGGCCCAGGGTCCCAACCGCCACAGGCTCCTCCAGCCCGATTTCCTGCCCATCGTGGGATCTTGCTCCGCCGGACGCCTGGGTTCGTTCGTTCGTGCCGGGTGCCTGCCTGCCGCTTCGAAGACTGCCAGTGCCCGACAGAGCGTCCGACCCGAGGGGTGGGGAGTTAGCGGCCAAGCCCGGTCCGGCCCCTCCCTCGGGGGCCGGGCTTCATCGCAGCCAGCCGGCTCGCCGCCCCTCGCCCTGCGCTTCCTCCGGACGGGGCGGCGGAGTTCTCGGGAAAGGGGATCCGGCCCGGCCGCGCCTCGCTGGGAAGGGGAAACGCGCCCGGTGCCGGATCTGCCCTCGCTCGGCCGCCTCCCGTGGGGGCTGAAGCCCGTGGCCTGCCGGGGAGGGAGGAGGGTCTCTTCGAGAGGGAGGGATGCGCGGAGTGGCGCTTGGGCCGGGCAGGTCGGAGACGGACAGGGAAACACGGACGGGGCCTCATCTCCCTCCCAAAAAGGGAACCACGGAAAGGGTTGAGCCCTTGTAGCCTCTCTCTTGGGTGCCGTTCTCCCTAGTCTCGTCTAGCATCTAGTTGTACGAAGTTAATAAAGAAACGAACAAGCAGGAGAACAACGGAGAAAGGTAAACAGCAGGCGAAACAATTTCATTCTAAAGCTTTCATGGCCAGCTATCAATTGACAATGTTTAAGGAATACGGGAATTAAAGCCATGTAGTAAAAGAATCTTGAACTTTAATTGGAATAAAAATCACATTAAAATTATATTAAAATTTAATGTAATTAAATTTGGGCTCAGTTCCTTGGATTTTAATGTGATTTTTATTCCAATTAAAGTTCAAGATTCTTTTACTACATGGCTTTAATTCCCGTATTCCTTAAACATTGTCAGCAGGCGAAACAGCTGTTGCTGGTTTGCAATCAACTCGTCTGTTGTTGTTGAGTCGTTAAGTCGTGTCCGACCCTTCGTGATCCCATGAACCACATCCCGCCAGGCCTTCCTGTCCTCCACTATCTTCCTGAGTTCGCTCATTAATCAACTCGTCTAGGGAACTCATAAAACAGCTGCGGTTTGCTTTCCCAGGAACCTGTCATCTAACAGTAACCTGTACTGTGCCTCTCTCGACAATGTCCTAGGAATATTGGGAGGAAACGTTGACTTTTGCAAGGAAACAAAAACTTTTATCTTGGCTGCCACTTTGGCTGTTCCTTCGTGTACTTTTTAAAACGGGTATGTGTTTGGATTAAGAAAAAAGTTGCAACATCGGGTCTTGTTTTAAAAGTTTTTCTTGTTCTTTTTAAGAAAAAGGCTTTTAAGAAATGAGAAAAAGGCTTTTAAGAAATGGCTTTTAATCCCATATTGCCTGTTTCGTTGAACGAAGTTAATACCTCTGCGCATGCTCCAAGGAAGGAACTTTATGTTGTCATTTTCTGATGCATATACACCGCTTAGGGGGGCTTTGGCCAGAAAGGCAGCAGTATACACTAAAAATAAACAAACAAATTCAGGGTGGCACGTGTGGAATGATAGCATTTTATCTTCACCATCACCCTGTGAGGTAGACTGATGGAGAGTTTCCCAAAGCCACCCGATGAGTTTCAAGATCGAGTGTGGATTTTAAAACGTTGGGCCAGTCCTTCTAACAACTAACAGCGCAATCCTATGGTTGCTAACTCAAAAGTTACTTCCACTAGGACTATGTTCAGAAGGGGTTTGCTTTACAAAGTGTGTATAGTAAAACGGCAGTCTAACATGTCCTGATCTCTCGGATTATGTAGCCCTCTAGTGGCTCTTCAGGAAATTGCACCCTCTTCTCCAGCAGGTGGTCTTTCCTTTTCAGGTATGCTGCATCCAGCAACAGTCTCTCATCTCTTGGAAGACTCTTTTCAGTAATTGCATCACGACACAGAGTATGTCAGTTCAGTGCCTCAAACTCAGACTCTGGAACCAGCACAAGCTTTTTCACTTCGGCTATTGCTGGCAGTGTGCTTTTCCCAGACAAAATGAGAGACACAGAATAGATGAAAATTTATATTTTAATTGCAGCAACAGCTTGTACAGTAATTCTTTTTGCACATTCTTTTGTACAGTAATTCTTTTTGTACATTCATAAGAAACACACACTTTTGATTGCTTTAGAAATAAAATTCCATCACATCCCATAAGAAGAGACTTTGTGTTGTTGTTTTTGGCATGAATCAGATTACAGGACTCCAGAAGAAGACAAAGATTTGTATTCGTAGTTACGTTTCTCCACAGGAAGAGACACACTGAACTGGTGTAATTTAGGTTGCACCAAAATGGGTAGAGCAACCTGGTTTATTACTGAGTCAGACCATGATCTAGCCCAGCATCTCTCTACAAGGTTGGTAGAGTTTGTTTCCACATAATCTTGATACATGAGCATATTTTTTAAAACTTAGCGAATCAGTGCGGAACCCAGGAGTAGATTCCCAGGGGATTGAACCAGGACAGACCTTCCGTACATGCTCTACTGCAGGTCTCCGAGTCAGGAGAGGAATACAGGTTGGCTGACTTGTCTGCTTCCTTCCAGCTGCTGATACACTGACTGGTCTGCATGTTGCAGGGTCTGGGGAGAAAATGGAGATACGTCAAGTGGAAACGAGGAGGACAGTTGTGGCCATTCGTTCTTCTAGGAAGCAAAACCCATTGTTGTCAAATACATGCAAATGCCTGCAATCTGCATACTTCATGGTGGCTGGAGAATCTGGGCTTTCTTTGCATGGAGTCTGGGAAAGTCACAGCGTGGAATACTCCAAGGTGACCAAATGAAAAGGACAAGGCTCCTGTGTCTTTGTGTGAGCTGAGCAGAGGAGGGAATTTCAGCAGGTACAGTTTGCCCTGCAAGGGGAGAAAAGCTGCATCTGGCGAGATTCCCTCTGCACTCAGCTCCCACACACACAGGGGCTCAGTTCTCCTTTATACCTGGTCACTCTGGACTATATATTGTTCCGGATCTTTTTATTGAATCGACAGGTGAGAAACCTTCTCTGAGAGGGGCCTCCACTTACCTGGTATATGTTGCTGGAATCAGCAGAGCCGTCAATCTTGACCTGGGTCAGACACGAAAGATACTGAGGGTCAGTTCTGGATTATTAACCATTAAAAGCAGCTGCAGTTTCTGAATGGCTGAAGCCAGACAGTGCTTAGTGCTGAATTAGTGCTGAATTCTGAAAACGTTGCTTATATTATGGAGACACCACCATTGCCACTTCTCCACAGCCCCAATGTAGGTCTTCTGTCACCCAGAAGTGGGTCTTGTGGCGGGGGGGGGGGGGAGAAACTGTGAATAAACAGAGGCAGCTTGCAGAATCAGGGCAAACACAACCCTTTGTGCATTTATACCCAATCAGGACTCAGGTCTGTCTGGTCATAATTACAAGGAATTAACTAGGGGATTTTGTGATCTCAGGCTTGGTTTCTTGAGCTCCCTTTATTGATTTTTTGCAGCATTTCTGCCTGCAACATGCTTGGGTTCACTGGCAGGCAACGTTGTGCAGAAACCTGTCCCTGCAACGAGAAACTCTGAACTCCATTGTCCTCTGGGCAGGTTGGAGGGCCCTTCTCAGCGTTCCAAGAGGCTCAGCCAAAGGCAGGAGCTTCTTGGGGGCAAAAACATGCCACCCAAAGTGCCGCGTTGGTGTGGGGTTCCAATGGTCCAGCTGTCTGAGTACCACCAGCAGCCAGCCGAAGTACCACTGGTGGTACTAGTAGCACAGGTTGGGAAGCCCTGCTTTAGAGCATTGAGCTTAGTGTGGATGCTGAAAATGAAACAATTTGTGGCAATGGACGTGACTTACATCACTCACCCCAGGCCTCACCTGTCTGGAAGGGGAAACATTCTCATAGACTGAAGGAGTAGCTACGGTCTGCGTAGAAGCCTTGTTCCTCCGACCCCGGGCACCTGTGGGAGGGAGAAGGCTGGGAATCAAGTCTCAACATTCAGCCCACATGATATTTCAAGAGGTGGTTTATCTTTATAGCAGGAGATAGACCAGAAATGTTCCATGGAAAGCCTCCCCTTTCAGGAACAGAACCCAGGAGTCCAGGTCTTCCAGTGCCCAAGTCTTACTCACGGAGAAAGAAGTAAAGGAGGGTCCCGACAACTAACGCTGACACAGCCAAGGACCCAACAATGATGCTCACATTCGATGGAACGAGATCAGGATTCGGAAGACCTGGAACGAGAAAGCATGTTTTCAGGGACTTTATGATGCTGTCAGTAGATGAAACTGGCACACTTTGAGCCAGAGTCCCTTGAGAAACCCAGCCCTGCCCGTGCCCAGAACCTGGCATTCTCCTTAGTTTGAACAAAAGCCCCACAGTTGTCAGAGATGGTGCACTTCAAAGTGAAATTCACTTGAGATTCCACCAGGACTTCTGGAGGTCAGAGGACTGGGCTGGACAGTTTTTCTGTGCACAAAGGAGAAAGGGGGCCATTCTCTGTGGGTCCTTGTGGTCTATGAAGCTTGGGAAGGTATATGGGGTGTATCACCATTGACTATGGCCATTAGGAAGCTGAATCATTCCTGAACATCTCAGGAAGTTCAGACCCTGTGATGAGAAGGTCACTCGCCCTTATTCCAACTCGTTTCCCACCTCAGTCATGAGCAGAAGAGAAAGGTCTTGCTCACATTTATTGTTATGGTTTCTACTACTGATGGTTACATCACAGTGCAGAAATCATCCAACTTGTGGTCACCGTTTGCGGACCAGTAAAAACACTGGCAAGGAGTCAGGGGCAAGGCTTAATACGAACAAAGGTTCACATGCTGCAGCTCTGGAAGCTGTTTTCTCAACCCAGTGATTCCATTTTGGAAACCATGATATATCCATAATAGAGAAAGCACTCGTTTGCAGAAAGCACGAAGCACTTGCAGACGGTGCCATCACAAGCCACATCCACACATCGAGATGGTGTCACCTCTCATTGCCTCCTCAAAAGCCACCTTTTCCATAAAGCCTCTAGCTCAACTCCTAGTTCTTGTACTGAAACTAAGTCCATGTCACTGAACATGATAAAAGATCACATTTTCTTCTCAGATCTTTCCATGCTTCCACTCCCCCCCCCCCATCTCTTTTACATTGTCATCTTTTGGGACAAGGTCTGCTTTCTCACTCTATGGAATGTGCCATGTACACAGCTGACATTTTGTGGGGATGTAAGTATATAAATTCATGTGTACGTACGTATGTACGTACGTACACACACACACACACACACACACACACACACACACACACACACACACACGAATATATGGTTTGGAAACTGAGAAGAATCCCCAGTTTCTAATTCACTAATGCCGTCTCTCCCTCACTCACAGACGCATACCAGAGGCCAGAGGAAAGGATTCACCAGCCCAGTCAAGCTGGGATTACTCACATGCTACGGTTATTTTATCTAAGTTGCTCTTCACAGACCTAACTGGGTGCCTCACACGTATTCAACCCGTCATCATTTCTGGTGACGCGAATTAGAGTGAGGATTCGATTCCGATCTGAAAGGCCTGATAGGAGGGGTTTACCGTCCTTGAACCAAGAGACACTGACACCAGGGTTGTTGGAGGTGGTGCAGTTCAAGGTGACACGGCTGTTTTCGGCCACCATGACCTCTGAAGGTCATAGGACTGGGCTGGACAGCTTTTCTGTACACAAAATAGAAAAAGGGTCATCCCTTGCAGGTCCTCATGGCGTCTGAATCTGGGCGTAGCGCCCGAGTTGTAGGAATACAGGCCTTGCATCGCAACCTGAGATAGGAAGAGATTTCTTCAGTACATTGCCACTAGAATACCCCAAAGATCTTACGTGATTTGGAGGCATAACTGGAAACCGTGCTAATGAACTAGCAAGACTAACCATCTGGAATGCTCCATCCCTCCCCAAGGAGGCTCACCAGGTGTCTACACCGCTACCTTGAAGTTATTTGTGTTTTTCTGGGTTTTAAATGGGTTTTAAAACTAATTCTGATCTCCTGTAATTTTGTTTTAGATCCATTCCTTGTAGTTGATTAAAACAGTTTTATTGCTTGTTTGTTATTAAACTGCTGGCTTTATTACACTTTTATCAACACATTTCTAACTGCCCCAAGCATAGATGTATTGAAGGGGAGGATATGCCGGTAAATGCATAAAGCAAAACACAAACTGTTTCAGGAATTCAAGAATTACCAAGGCTTGTTGGTTGCCCTTGTTCCTGCCTTTGGATATAAAAACTCCACAAAGGGGAGGAAGCTTTTGCCTGTGTTGGAGGGGAGGGGTACGTTTTGTGAGTGTGTCCTAATTCAGCCAACTTAGGCTCCCTGGCGTGGAAGGGAAGTTAAAAAGGCAGTTAAGAGTATGCTTAGCAGAAGCCTCTGTTGCTGCCTCCTAGGGAGCGTCCCTGAAATGTTTTTAGAACAAGCATCAGGGATTGCAATCTGGGATCGGTTTAGAAATGAACAGTTGAGAAAGAGGATGAATGCGTGTGCTCTAAAACAAACAACATTGAATGGTGTAAACTGCAGTATCCTGGAAGGACATTCTGCAATATCTTACAGAAATTGCATTTGTGTTTCTGCTTCTTGACTAATATCTTGGATTGCGCAGTTTAAACACATTTGCTCTTAGTCCAGGGCTGACCCAAGACCTCCTGATGCATGAGGTGACAGGCCCCCCCTTACCCGATGGTGTGCCAGAAAATTAAAGCAGGGGAATACAGGGGGTGGTCTCCCATCTGGCCGTACGGATCGGATCTAGGCCTGTCAGTTTCAGCAAAGAGATGGAACAAGCGTGCACGAAGGAGAAAGGGGGTTATTCTCTGTGGGTCCTTGTGGTCTATGAAGCTTGGCAAGGTATTTGGGGTGTATCTCCATTGACTATGGCCATTAGAAAGCAGAATCCACCTCAGTCATGAGCAGAAGAGAAAGGGCTCGCTCACATTTATTGTACCACCTCTGGTGCCACTCTCTTGCTGTGTATCACCAGATGTGACTGGCGATGACATCATCACCAGTTACCTCCGGGTTTCGAAAATGCAGGTAGGAGGCTCTGGGCAGGTGGGAGGACCATTGCAGGTCCTCGCTCACATTTATTGTTACGGTTTCTACTACTGATGGTTACATCACAGTGCAGAAATCATCCAACTTGTGGTCACACACACACACACACACACACACACAGACACACCCTGTGGAAATGGGTACAATAGGTCTGTGGAGAATCTCTGAAACTCACAGAGACCCTGTGTACACTGGTAGTACCATTTTCTGCCAGGTTGAGCCATCGTGAATCTAAGGCGGGGTTCTCAACCCCTTCCTGGCCTAGTAGTATCACCTCCGGCGCCACTCTCTTGCTGCGTATCACTGGACGTGACTAGCGATGACATCGTTGCCAGTTACTTCCGGGTTTCCAGGTTTTTGGAGGCCAGAAAAGGCAGGCAGTAGGCTCTGGGTGGGTGGGAGGGCCCTTCTCAAACGTTCCTGAGAGGCTCGGCCAAAGGCAGGAGCCTCTACGGAGCAAAAACGCATGGCTGAAAATGCCGCGTCGGAGTGGGGTTCCGGCAGTCTGGTGGTCCGAGTACCACCAGCAGTGGGCCAAAATACCACTGGTGGTACAGGTACCACTGGTTGAGGTACCCTGATCTAAGGAGGCTCCCCTGATCTAAGGAGATGACGACACACTCCCCTGATCTAAGGAGATGACAACTTCAGCATAATGAATCCCAACACCACTGCTCCAGTAGGAGTGAACCCTGTGCCACCGTGTCACTTTCACAAGACCACCTTGTTTTGTTCTAGATTAATTATTCACCTGCAAGCATGACCAGTCCTGGGTGTTGGAGATTTAACTGCCTATTGGGGGTTCTCCGGGATTTCCACTTTACACCCACGTGCAGACTTGCTTAGTTTACTTGGCTAGATAAAACACACAAAGTATAGTTGATTGAAGCTGCAAAAAGGAAAATAGTTTACTCACAGTTTCATTCATATGTACAGCATCTGATTAAGATCAGAGGATACACTAGACTTAAAGGACAGAACCCCACTACATCTGGGGCTCTCTGCATGGAGGCATGCTGTAAGATGGCCGCTGGGCTCCAGAGGAGCATGGCATCATCCTACCTAGTTGGCATCAGGATAGAAATGGTCTGAGTGAGAAGGGAGAAGAAGAAGGAAATTGGGTTTGGGGCCATGCCCGTTCCTTAGGACAAAGAGGGGTCAAAGACAAGAGGGTCTACCTAGATACTTAGGTGACTAAACAACACATACCCCCCCCCCCCAGTGTCTAGCATACGGAAGTTGCCTCTTCCAACACCCCTTCTCAACTTCAAATTCTGGAGTCCGCAACGTCCATCTTTGCTCGCAGACTCTGGATTCAGTTTCTTGCTAGAAGATTCTTCATGGTTCATATGTACTTTTGTGAAAAAAGCTTTGGCAACTAGTTTCACTCTCTGGCACTCTCGTGCCCCTTCTGTTTGTTGTTGTGCAGTGTCTTTCCACTTACTTGACTCTCACCGCAACAACAACCTTGCGAGGTAGCCCACTTCAAATCGTGCAGGCGGTACGCCTCTGTTTTCTCTGGACAAACATCTGAGGTGCTTATCTGGAACCTGGTCTGCATCGCTGGTGACGTCTGGCTCCTCCAGCTCATCCTCAGCTGTGTCCCCTTCTGCTGGCGTACTGTTCTCTGGATAGTAATCTTGTACATATATTAGTTCATCATTTATTACTGGTGATTCCTCTATGGAGGTCTGGCCTTTGTCAGTCTTTCTATGCTCCTCAAAGTAGAGCCCATGACGAACTGACACCTGTCCAGTCCTTAAGTCCATCATTTTATAGCCAGTAGATCCTTGTGGGTAGCCAATAAAGATCCCTTCTTGTGCTCTAAGATCTAGTTTGGATCTCTTTTCTCATGGCGCATAAGTATAAACCTTGCACCCAAAAACTCTGAGGTGTTTGGTGCTTGGTGCTTTCCCATGCCACAGTTCATATGGGGTCTTTCCTTTACCTTTAGTAAGTAGTCTGTTCTGCAGATAGTTAGCTGTGTCTACAGCATCACCCCAAAATTTATTGGGTAGCTCTGCATCTGCAAGCATTGCTCTGGTCATGTCTAAAAGACTTCTATTTTTCCTCTCTGCTACCCCATTCTGTCCTGGGGTATATGGAACTGTTGGTGTGTGAGATATGCCTTGTTGCTCAAGGTATGTTTGTGTCTGGTTTGACATGTACTCACCACCGTTGTCACTGCGCAGTTCCTGAGGTTTCCTTCCAAACCTGTTGCTTACACGTAAATCTTGAGCTTGTCAAGAGTTTCACTTTTGTCCTTTAGTAGGTAAATCACAGTATATTTTGAATAGTCATCAATAAAACACAGTATATACCTATTCCTGCCAATAGATGGCGTTTGAAACGGGGCCACACAAGTCACTGTGAATCAGCTCCAGCACTCTGGTGGTGCGCTTCTCAGCTCTCTCTGGAAAAGGTTTTGTGCCTTTTGCTTTCACACACGTTACGCACCTGTCCGGATGGTTGCTGCAGCGTTTTACCTGTGGACCATCTTGTGCCAGATCCTTCCTCTGCAGATCCATTATGGCGTTGATGTCCCGGTGTGCATATCTTCTGTGCCACAGGTGAGAGCAATCTTTGCTGCAGCGTCGGTGGGCTGACATCACTTGCTCGTGTTGCTGTTCTGGCGTGTCTAAAATATAAACTCCATCCTGCTCAGATGCCTGAGCAATTAATACAGTATCTTTCAAAATATTGCATTTGCCCCAGTGGCGTTCCTGCGGTAGGGGCTCAACAATAAGTCGCGCCCCGACCGACTACCGCGTTCACGAACCAGAGCGAGGAGGCCCCGCCCCCTTGCCGTCAGAGCCATTCCGCACAGCGAAGCCGAACGGGCTGATTTGCCCCCCCCCCCCCCAATGTCACCCTCAGTCCTTGTCTGGTCATGGCAGACACACTTTAACATGCTTTGATGTATTTCTGGGGCAAAAATTACTTCATTCACTGTGAGTTCATTGATTTCATCATGTGCAAGGCATTTTAATCTTCCTTTTCCTTTTCCACAAATACTCAATTTTGCACCGTTTGCCACTGTTTTCCCCCTGAAAAGTCCGGGTCCAATTCCTGGAAGAAGTCAATCTGTGAGGTCATTTGACTCGAACAACCGGAGTCTATAAGCCAGACAGAACTTTGGTTCTGGTTCTGAAGATTCATGACTTTTTGCTCTTTCTGCTCTCTCTGCTCTGTGAGATACAAATTGTAATGCTTTCTTTGTCTGTGTGATTTTCTCCTAAGGAATGCTGTGGGCTTTGACTGCCCCCTCCCCTTTCTTACGGTAATCTCCCCTTTTGTTCTCTGCTGGGCTAGCTGAGCAGAGGTGTGACTGGGTCCCTTTATCTGTCTCACAGTATTTCGCAATATGTCCAGGTAATCCACAGAAGAAACAGACTCTTGTCTCGGGGGTTGCTCTGGACTCTGTAATTTGATTCACTCATGGTGAGGACGTCCTGTTTTCTATAAGAAACACACTGAGATCTTAGCTCTGATAATATGTCTTTAAATTCCTTCTTCTCTCTTCCAGCTATTGCTTGCTTAAAACTCCCAAAAACTGAGTCACTAAGACACCCAGTAAGATAGGCAACACGCTGATCCATTGAAAAATTAAGACCTGTGAGCGCAAGATCATTGAAAATCTGAATCAATTTACTACAATATTTCTCACAGTCCTCTTCTCTTTCCAATTTGAGCCCACACAAATCGTTAATCAAACTGGTCTTTCACTCCTGTTCTCCCTGAGAATAAGTTTCTCTCAGAATTGTCATCATCTCCTTTGCTGACTTTGCCTCTTGTACATAAGGCATTTGAAGGTCTGTTAAAGATCTTAGGATCAGGCATTTAGCCTTTCCATCTGCCCAATTCCAGTTCCAAATTGCCACCTCCCCGCATGCTGGGCGGTCTTCCTCTAGGGCAATTGAAGCATCATGCATCTGTATTTCTGCTTTTATTTTACAACACCAGTTGTTAAAAGCTCTGGGGTTTAATCTGATCACTGGCTGGAGAGACAAAGCCTCCACATTTAATCCTTCTGCCATTGTTCTGCTAGGAAGCAGCTTCAGCCTCTTAAAAAATGGGTGGGGAAAAATATCTCTCTCTCTCTCTCTCTCTCTCTCTCTCTCTCTCTCTCTCTGATTAGAGTTGATTCTTTACATGCTGCGTTTGCATGAACTGGGCTCCATAACCTGTTGGAGATTTAACCGCCTATTGGGGGTTCTCCGGGATTTCCGCTTTACAACCACGTGCAGACTTGCTTAGTTTACTTGGGTAGATAAAACACACGAAGCATAGTTGATTGAAGCTGCAAAAAGGAAAATAGTTTACTCACAGTTTCATTCATATGTACAGCATCTGATTAAGATCAGAGGATACACTAGACTTAAAGGACAGAACCCCTCTACATCTGGGGCTCTCTGCATGGAGGCATGCTGTAAGATGGCCGCTAGGCTCCAGAGGAGCATGGCATCATCCTACCTAGTTGGCATCAGGATAGAAATGGTCTGAGTGAGAAGAAGGAAACTGGGTTTGGGGCCACACCCCTTCCTTAGGACAAAGAGGGGTCAAAGACAAGAGGGTCTACCTAGGTACTTAGGTGACTAAACAACACACACACACACACACACACACACACACACACACACACACACACACACACACACACCCGTGTCCAGCATATGGAAGTTGCCTCTTCCAACACTGGGTTCTGTGCTACAGTCACTAACATGACAGAGAATTCCCATTTCACCTACAATAAGCAGACAATAAATGACTGGAAGGAAATCCGATCATGTTGCCACTTCAAGCATCCGGACAAGGTGGTAAAAGTGGGTGAAGGGGGAGAGAAGGCCAGGGAAGCAGCCAGCTGGGTTATATATCCCTGGCTGATAGCTGAGGGAAGGAGTAGCAAGACCTGAACATCCCAGGCCACAGATCATGCCATGGGGAGCCTCGTGTGTCTCACTCTGTGGGTCAGGAAACAGCTTGGTTGGTGCAGGCTCATTGGTTTGAAGGAAATTGCGTGTAGTGAGGCGCACTAGATATTTTGGCGAAATATTCAGGACTCTTAGTCTGGAGGCTCAGCAGGAGACAAGAGCTCTGGGTGCAGGAAGCAGACAGAATAGCAGAAGGAGGAGGACTGAATCATACCTGACACAACTAGGGAAGCTTGTCCTTTTAGATTCTCCCCAGGTGCAAACACAGTCACTGTATAGTTTCCAGTGTCTTCAGATGTTAAACTCCTAATGTGAAGGGAGCAGCCAGGGCCTGCAGTCTCCCGTCCTGTGAAGACAGGTCCATTCGTTTGCTCAGGCTTTGGTGGGGTGGAAAAGATCAGCTTATCTTGGACAGTTGTCAGCCCTCGGTACCAGCTGCAGAGATAAGCCTTTTCCACAAGGTTTCCTGGGGTTAGGGTTAGGGTGACATTCTGTCCTACCGCTGGATGTGGCGGTTGCACCAGAATCTTAATTGGAGTGATGGTGCTCTGGCCTTCAGTCAGAAGGAAGCAGGAACTCAAGATGGAGGCTGTAGGGTGGGAGAAAAGAGAAAGGAGAACCTTCAGTTCAGGAAAGAGACCCACCCTTGGCAATTAGCAAGAGTTTCCAACACTCATGGTTATACTCTCAGGCGGATCACCAGGTGATGAATAAATACCAAATAGTTCTTGCTTACATAGCTCATTCTTCAGAAGAATTTAGTCAGTAGTGGGGATATAACTGCATTTCTAAGGTTATGATAATAGATGGAATAATCAAATAAATGTTAAAGGTAAAGGTATCCCCTGACAATTCAGTCGTGTCCGACTCTAGGGTGTGGTGCTCATCTCCATTTCAAAGCCGAAGAGCCAGCGTTGTCCGAAGACGCCTCCGTGGTCATGTGGCTGGCATGACGCTCCTTGCCGCAGCGCGTAGCATGCAGCTGGAACACGGAGCGCTGTTTACCTTCCCGCAAGCGGTACCTATTTATCTACTCGCATTGACATGCTTTGGAACTGCTAGGTTGGCAGGAGCTGGCCAAGCAACGAGAGCTCACCCTGTCACGGGAATCGAACTGCCGACCTTTTGATCGACAGCTTATGGTTCAGCAGTTTAACCCGCTGCGCCACCCGCTGTTACAGCAAGACAAATCAAACCAATTCCTTGACAAAAAAGCTGACTTTGCCGGAAATCAGAATGCTGAAACATACAGAATTTAATTGATTCAATCAACACCATGGATTACAATCTATTAAGATGAGCTGTCCATAAATAGAAAACTTAACAAACCCTCAGGTCCAGTTCTCACAAATATCCAATGAGGTGGCCCCTGGATATGCAGACTGCAGACAGGAGCTCAGGGGACTGAAGATACCCAGAAGATGGATGACTAGACTAGAACCCTCCTTCCTGACAACTTTTCGGCATAAGCTCCAGCTTATTTGCCCTCATCCAGACCGCAACAACATCTAGGCACCAATTCAGGGCTTCCATTGCCTCCCTGGGATTGGTTGGTAGAAATCAGAGGCAACGTTATCAGCATATTGGTGACATCAGGGCCCAAACATCTCCCAGGGATTCCTGAGGAACCTGGTAAGCCAATAGCCAAGGGGTAGAACAGAACCTCCAGTTTCTGGTATGACCCTCCAGTAGGACCGAAGCTGCCGTAAAATAGCGTCTCCTAGTGCCAACCCCAGAATAATACCATGGTCGATGGTACTGAAAGCTGCCGAGGGATCCAAGAGAATCGACAGAGTTGCTCTCCTCTTGTCTGCCTCCTGGGCAGGGGCAGCCCACCAATGAGGCCGCATGAAGCAGTTGATTGAAGCAACAGGTTGGGGAGGAGGAAAATTGATGGGAGGGGAGCGCCCCAAATCAACCAGAAAAACTCCGCTGGCCGTGTTTGCGCAGACAAACGGTAGCAGAGAAATACACTTTTGTCCTCTCCACTGCCACACAGAAGGCCCTAACCTGTCTCCGGCTTGATTCTTTGTCACACCACTGACCCTCTCGCCATCTGCCAACCCGCGTCCACACCTGTAGTTCTTCAGTATGCCAAGCTCAGCTGCTGGGTAGACTAGGTGGTAACCAACACAGCCGCTCCCAGATGGCCTGTGCCAAGCCACCGAGTCATCTAGTCAGCAGCTGGGCAAACTGCTGCGACCAAGAATCGCGGATTCTGGACTCTGTATAGATTGTGCGCACATATGCATCTCTCTTTTCATTTTGCACAACTGATTATTCTCCTTTTGCTAGTGGGGAAACAAAGCAAAGGATTTTGCAGGACAGCACCAAACCGCCCCCCCCCCCCTGAAGTCTTGCTTTGTGTCCAGCACCACATCCACCTCTTGGCAGCCCCCCTGCAGGGGATCTCTATCACCTCCTCTTCGCCGGCAGCCCCCCTTCGGCACTCGCTCCCCAAAGGAGGGTGGGGCGGGCACTGCTCCAAGGGGACCCGTCTCCCTCTCACCTGCCAGGAGCGCGAACCGCCACAAGCTCCTCCAGCCCGATTTCCTACCCATTGTGGGACCTGACTCCGCCGGACGCCTGGGTTCGTTCGTTCGTGCCGGCTGCCTGCCTGCCTACCTGCCGCTTCGAAGACTGCCCGTGCCCGACAGAGCGTCGGACCCGAAGGGTGGGGAGTTGGCGGCCGAGCCCGGCCCGGTCCCTCCCTCGGGGGCCGGGCTTCACCGCAGCCAGCCGGCTCGCCGCCCCTCGCCGCCCCTCGCCTTGCGCTTCCTCCGGACGGGGCGGCGGAGTTCTCGGGAAAGGGGATCCGGCCCGGCCGCGCCTGGTTGGGAGGAACGGGAAACGCGCCCGGTGGCGGATCTGCCCTCGCTCGGCCGCCTCCGGTGGGGGCTGAAGCCCGTGGCCTGCAGGGGAGGGAGGAGGGTCTCTTCGGGAGGGAGGGAGGGATGCTCGGAGCGGCGCTTGGGCCGGGCAGGTCGGAGACGGACAGGGAAACACGGCATCTCCCTCACAAAAAGGGAACCACGGAAAGGCTTGAGCCCTTGTAGCCTCTCTCTTGGGTGCAGTTCTCCCTAGTCTCTAGCATCTAGTGACAAAGGCACTCTCTGTACATGCTCCAAGGAACTTTATGTTGTCATTTTCTGAGGCATATACACCGCTTAGGGGGGCTTTGGCCAGAAAGGCAGCAGTATACACTAAAAATAAACAAACAAATTCAGGGTGGCACGTGTGGAATGATGGCATTTTATCTTCACCATCACCCTGTGAGGTAGACTGATGAGGAGAGTTTCCCAAAGCCACCCGATGAGTTTCAACAAGATCGAGTATGGATTTTAAAACGTTGAGCCAATCATTCTAACAAATAACAGTGCAATTCCATCGGTGTGAACTCAAAAGTAACTTCCACTATGTTCAAAGGGGTTTGCTTTACAAAGTGTGTGTAAAACGTCTCATGTTTTGATCTCTGGGATTATGTAGCCCTCTAGTGGCCTTTCAGGAAATTGCACCCTCTTCCCCAGCAGGTGGCCTTCCCTTTTCAGGTGTGCTGCATCCAGCAACAGTCTCTCATCTCTTGGAAGACTCTTTTCATTAATTGCATCACAGAGTATGTCATTTCGGTGCCTCAAACTCAGACTCTGGAACCAGCACAAGCTTTTTCACTTCCGCTATTGCTGGCAGTGTGCTTTTCCCAGACAGAATGAGAGGCGCAGAATAGATGAAATTTTGTATTTTAATTGCAGCAACAGCTTGTACAGTAATTCTTTTTGTACATTCATAAGAAACACACAATTCTGATTGCATTAGAAATAAAATTGCAAAGAAGAATTCCATCACAGGCCTCAATCCAATTGAGGCCAATAATAACTATGCTGCCATCCTACTATGCATACCTACTCAGGAGTAAGTCCTACTGAACATTTTGGGGGAATACCAAGTAAATGTACATAGAATTGAACTGCACATCCTATTGACAACCGTAGGATGCATTTATTGAAGCCTGGTTTTTGTTCCTTTGGTTTCACACTTGAATTGACTTCAACCAGATCAGAATTTCAGTTCTGTGGTCTACAGTGCAACCCTATCCAGTTCTTCCACCGGTGCAACCAGCGAAGGAGGGCAGAACAGGAGTCTTTGGAGGGGAAAGAGGATTTAAATCTCATTTTAGAGCAGATTTGGATCCCCTTTCCTTTCCATGGCCTCCAGTTCTCGCTGCACCGGTGGAGGAGCAGGATAGGATCACACTGCTAATCTGTGACCATTAATCTGTGCTCACACAAGTCAAATGCTGAAGGATTTCTTTTTTAAAATGTTTTAATGTTTGGCCACCTAATGCGAAGAGAGGACTCTCTGGAGAAGACTCTGATGCTGGGAAAGATTGAAGGCAAAAGGAGAAGGGGAACGCAAAGGATGAGATGGTTAGACAGCATCACCAATGCAACGAACATGAAAATGAGCGAACTCAGGAAGATAGTGGAGGACAGGAAGGCCTGGCGGGATATGGTTCATGGGAGCATGAAGGGTCGGACACGACTTAACAACTGAACAACAACAACAATTAGCAATCAAATAATATAAACAAAAAACAGAAGACAGAAAAAGAATACCTCCAATAAATTTACCTACGGTTGAATCCTGTCTAGGTACTTATTACCAAACATAACAGAGCCCATCACTGGTGGTTCAGAGAACTGTAGTTCTGCAAATCTTCCCTTCAGAAATCCTCCTTCCAATCTCAGGCATATTTTTTTTCCAGCAGCTTCATTTGTGTATTCGTAGTTACGTTTCTCCACAGGAAGAGACACACTGAACTGGTGTAATTTAGGTTGCACCAAAATGGGTAGAGTAACCTGGTTTATTACTGAGTCAGACCATGATCTAGCCCAGCATCTCTCTACAAGGTTGGTAGAGTTTGTTTCCACATAATCTTGATACATGAGCATATTTTTTAAAACTTAGCGAATCAGTGCGGAACCCAGGAGTAGATTCCCAGGGGATTGAACCAGGACAGACCTTCCGTACATGCTCTACTGCAGGTCTCCGAGTCAGGAGAGGGATACAGGTTGATTGACTTTTCTGCTTCCTTCCAGCTGCTGACGCAAATATAAAATTTATGTATTTTATATACAGGCCCAAGCTACGCCACTGCAGAGTTGTGAGTCAGGAGAGGGTTGAAGAAGGTTGGCTGACTTGTCTGCTTCCTATCAGCTCCTGATACACTGACTGGTCTGGATGTTGCAGGGTCTGAGGAGAAAATGGAGATACGTCAAGTGGAAACAAGGACAGTTGTGCCCGTTCGTTCTTCTAGGAAGCAAAATCCATTGTTGTCAAATACATGCAAATGCCTGCAATCTGCATACTTCATGGGGGCTTGAGAATCTGGGCTTTCTTTGCATGGAGTCTGGGAAAGCCACAGCGTGGAGAACTCCAAGGTGACCAGATGAAAAGGAGGACAAGGCTCCTGTGTCTTTGTGAGCTGAGCAGAGGAGGGAATTTCAGCAGGTACAGTTTGCCCTGCAAGGGGAGAAAAGCTGCATCTGGCGAGATTCCCTCTGCACTCAGCTCCCACACACACAGGGGCTCCGTTCTCCTTTATACCTGGTCTCACTCTGGACTATATACGGTACCGGGTCTTTTTATTGACTCGACAGGTGAGAAACCTTCTCTGAGAGGGGTCTCCACTTACCTGGTATATGTGACTGGAATCAGCAGAGCTGTCAATGTCGACCTGGGTCAGACACAAAAGATACTGAGGGTCAGATCTGGATTATTAACCATTAAAAGCAGCTGCAGTTTCTGAATGGCTGAAGCCAGACAGTGCTTAGTGCTGAATTAGTGCTGAATTCTGAAAAAGTTGCTTATATTATGGAGACGCCACCATTGCCACTTCTCCACAGCCCCAATGTAGGTCTTGTTTCACCCAGAAGTGGGTCTTGTGCCTGGGGGGGGGGGGGGAGAAAGTGTGAAAAAACAGAGGCAGCTTGCAGAATCAGGGCAAACACAACCCTTTGTGCATTTATACCCAATCAGGACTCAGGTCTGTCTGGTCATAATTACAAGGAATTAACTAGGGGATCTTGTGATCTCAGGCTCGGTTTCTTGAGCTCCCTTTATTGTTTTTTTTGCAGCATTTCTGCCTGCAACATGCTTGGGTTCACTGGCAGGCAAAGTTGTGCAGAAACCTGTCCCTGCAAGGAGAAACTCTGAACTCCATTGTCCTCTGGGCAGGTTGGAGGGCCCTTCTCAGCGTTCCAAGAGGCTCAGCCAAAGGCAGGAGCTTCTTGGGGGCAAAAACATGCCACCCAAAGTGCCACATTGGTGTGGGGTTCCAGTGGTCCAGCTGTCCGAGTACCACCAGCAGCCGGCTGAAGTACCACTGGTGGTACTAGTACCACAGGTTGGGAAGCCCTGCTTTAGAGCATTGAGCTTAGTGTGGATGCTGAAAATGAAACAACTTGTGGCAATGGACGTGACTTACATCACTCACCCCAGGCCTCACCTGTCTGGAAGGGGAAACATTCTCATAGACTGAAGGAGTAGCTGTGGTCTGCGTAGAAGCCTTGTTCCTCCGACCCCGGGCACCTGTGGGAGGGAGAAGGCTGGGAATCAAGTCTCAACATTCAGCCTGTTGAATATGAGCAGTATTTGGCTGCAAGGACCTGGGAGGGTAGTGTGTGTTCCGGTCACCTGCAAGGACCTTCACCTGGCCCCTCCTGTCTGACCTGGAAGGGGCGTGACCCTGACCTTTATCCCGACATCCTCTCTCTGACCACATGGGTTCTCTCTCTTCTCATCTGACTGCACATGGGGGACGGACGTGCTGTTCTTCACCTGGAAGCCATCTTCCCCACATGGGTGTGCCAGCTATAGGGGCATACTGACCACTAATGTATAGAGTACCTCTAGTCACAACTAGATGCATGTAAACTGAATGCTGATCTGTAAGTAAAACTACTTTTCTTTTTACTATACAAGCCTCAGACTCCGTGTCTCATTTCAAAGCTAATGATAGCTAGCTAGCCTGGGTGCTGGGATAACTCTACTGGTTAAATAACTATAAGGTCTTCTTCCGTTTGCAAACTCTGCATATTTGAACCCCCTAAGGTTTATGAAATAATATAATAACCCCCAACACAGCCCACATATTTCAACAAGTGGTTTATCTTTATAGCAGGAGATGGACCAGAAATGGTCCTTGGAAAGCCTCCAGCCATATCCCCTTTCAGGAACAGAACCCAGGAGTCCAGGTCTTCCAGTGCCCAAGTCTTACTCACGGAGAAAGAAGTAAACGAGGGTCCCGACAACTAACGCTGACACAGCCAAGGACCCAACAATGATGCTCACATTCAATGGAACGAGATCAGGATTCAGACGACCTGGAACGAGAAAGCATGTTTTCAGGGACTTGATGATGCTGTTAGTAGATGAAACCGGCACACTTTGAGCCAGAGTCCCTTGAGAAACCCAGCCCTGCCCGTGCCCAGAACCTGGCATTCTCCTTAGTTTGAACAAGAGCCCCACAGTTGTCAGAGATGGTGCACTTCAAAGTGAAATTCACTTGAGATTCCTCCGACCCCGGGCACCTGTGGGAGGGAGAAGGCTGGGAATTACCGTATTGTCCCGAGTATAAGATGCACCTGATTATAAGACGCACCCTTAAAGTTTGGTGTTATAAAAAAAAATTAATTAAATCACTGGCATTAAATTGCAAAAGCCTGATTATAAGATGCACCCCTAGTTAAAAAACTTAAATTAGGAGAAAAAAAGTGAGTCTTATACTCAGACCAATATGGTAAGTCTCAACGTTCAGCCCACATAATATTTCAACAGGTGGTTTATCTTTATAGCAGGAGATGGACCAGAAATGGTCCATGGAAAGCCTCCCCTTTCAGGAACAGAACCCAGGAGTTCAGGTCTTCCAGTGCCCAAGTCTTACTCACGGAGAAAGACGTAAAGGAGGGTCCTGACAACTAATGCTGTCACAGTCAAGGACCCAACAATGATGCCAGGAGCAATGCTCACATTCGATGGAACGTGATCAGGAAGAAGAGGACCTGGAACGAGAAAGCATGTTTTCAGGGACTTGATGATGCTGTCAGTAGATGAAACTGGCACACTTTGAGCCAGAGTCCCTTGAGAAACCCAGCCCTGCCAGTGCCCAGAACCTGGCATTCTCCTTAGTTTGAACAAGAGCCCCACTTTGCACCAGAACTTCTGGAGGTCAGAGGACTGGGCTGGACAGTTTTTCTGTGCACAAAGGAGAAAGGGGGCCATTCTCTGTGGGTCCTTGTGGTCTATGAAGCTTGGCAAGGTATATGGGGTGTATCACCATTGACTATGGCCATTAGGAAGCTGAATATTCCATTCAGACCCTGAGATGAGAAGGTCACTCACCCTTATTCCAACTTCCACCTCAGTCGTGAGCAGAAGAGAAAGGTCTCGCTCACATTTATTGTCATGGCTTGTACTACTGATGGTTACGTCCCTGTGCAGAAATCATCCAACTTGTGGTCACTGTGTTACATATTAACACAATGTACACCTGTCTTGTCAATTCTCCCAGCATAGATGCATGTACACACGCATGTGTACACACACACACACACACACACACACTGTGGAAATGGGTACAATAGGTCTGTGGAGAACCTCTGCAACTCATTGACAGGGTACCTAGGTAATGTACACAGGTAGTACAATTTTCTGCCAGGTTGAGCCATCGTGAATCTAAGGCGGGGTTCTCAACCCCTTCCTGGCCGAGTAGTACCACCTCCGGCGCCACTCTCCTGCTGCGCATCACCGGATGTGACTGGCGATGACATCATTGCCAGTTACTTCCGGGTTTCCAGGTTTCTGGAGTCCAGAAAAGGCAGGCAGGAGGCTCTGGGTGGGTGGTAGGGCCCTTCTCAAACGTTCCTGAGAGGCTCGGCCAAAGGCAGGATCCTCTCGGGAGCAAAAACGCATGGCTGAAAATGCCACGTCGGAGTGGGGTTCCGGCAGTCTGGTGGTCCACGTACCACCAGCAGTGGGCCAAAGTACCACTGGTGGTACTGGTACCACTGGTTGAAGACCCCTGATCTAAGGAGATCATGCTCAATGGATCCCAACACCCCAAAATGCAGCGCAGCTCCAGTAGGAGTGAACCCTGTGCCACCGTGTCACTTTCACAAGACCCCCTCGTTTTGTTCCAGATTAATTATTCACCTGCAAGCACGACCAGTCCTGGGTTCTGTGCTACAGTCACTCACTAACATGACAGAGAATTCCCATTTCACCTACAATAAGCAGACAATAAATGGCTGGAAGGAAATCTGACCATGTTGCCACTTCAAGCATCCGGACAAGGTGGTAAAAGTGGGTGAAGGGGGAGCGAAGGCCAGGGAAGCAGCCAGCTGGGTTATATATTCCTGGCTGATAGCTGAGGGAAGGAGTAGCAAGGCCTGAATGGCCGGGCCACAGATCGTGCCATGGGGAGCCACGTGTGTCTCACTCTGTGGGTCAGGAGACAGCTTGGTTGGTGTGCAGGCTCATTGATTTGAAGGAAACAAATTGCGTGTAGTGAGGCACACTAGATATGTTGGGGAAATATTCAGGACTCTTATAGTCTGGAGGCTCAGCAGGAGACAAGAGCTCTGGGTGCAGGAAGCAGACAGAATAGCAGAAGGAGGAAGAGTGAATCATACCTGACACAACTAGGGAAGCTTGTCCCAGTAGATTTATCCCAGATCCAAACACAGTCACTGTATAGTTTCCAGTGTCTTCAGATGTTAAACTCCTAATGTGAAGGGAGCAGCCAGGGCCTGCAGTCTCCTGCCCTGTGAAGGCAGGTCCATTCGTTTGCTTAGAATTGTGACTGGAAAAGATCAGCTTATTTTGGACAGTTTTCAGCCCTCGGTACCAGCTGCAGAAAATAGCCATTTCCATGAGGTTTTCTGGGGTTGGGGTTAGGGTGACACTCTGTCCTTCTGTTGGATGTGGTGGTTGCAGCAGAATCTTAATCTGAGGGACGGTATATAGGCCTTCAGTCAGGAGGAAGCAGGAACTCAAGATGGAGGCTGTGGGGGGGGGGAAGAGAAAGGAGAACCTTCAGTTCAGGCAAGAGACCCACCCTTGGCAATTAGCAAGAGCTTTCAGTGCTTGTGGTTATTCTCAGGATGGAACATGCAGTTTAAGGGGGAAAGAGAGGGACCATCAGTTCAAGCACACGGCCCCCTCTAAGCTTGAATACAGACCTATCAAATTTTCTCAGTGAGCCCACAGAAGCACATTTGGATCATTCACACATATACCCTCTCTGTTTTGATCAAATCCAGCCAATAGCCGTCCCAATTTGCCACAGAAGCCTATGTTCATGTCCCTGATTGGCTAGCCTGTGTGTCACTCAAGAGACTGCCCTCCCTCAGACCAAATCTGCACAGAGCACTGATTGGTTATCTGCTATCCCTTGACAAGTGCAATAAAAGCTTGGCTGGGGGTCAGGGTGTTGCATCACACAAGAAGGTGTGGAGTCAAAACACCACCATGAATCCAAACCAACTGAGAACTTTGTTCTGTCCTCCAGTGAAGACTACAAGCCACTCTCAGGCTTCACTCTCAGAAACAGCCCAGGAAGTGGTCCCTGGAGGACAGCAGAACTTCAGCCTGCAGGTGGGGAAATTGCATGATGACCGAAAGCTCAGGAAAAGGCCAGACTGGAGCCCTCTCTCACTTCCTGCATGTGCCCACAGAACTTTTCATAATGGACAATGGCATTCTGTTGTCTTCCTGCAGTCTGACCAGAAAAGCTTGCCAAGCAGTTCACATGTCATAGAAACAAGAAGTGGATAATTCCCTGGCCTGACCCAAAGGGGCTCTCAATTGTTCAAAAGAAACAACATTCAGAACTTGGGAGACTCCAAGTCATAGCCACTGACTGGACAACACAGGTGTCCTGCTGGGATGAAGAGGGTCCAATGCCTGCCTCACTCCTCCTGTTCAACATAAGGGAATTACCTCTGTCAATACAGCCCCCTTGGCCAGTGAACGGGGCAAGTCGAAAAACACCCAAGAAGCCAGAAGCCAGTCATACCTTGCTAAGGGGAGGGGGGCCAGCAGAAAGACCCCAAATCTCAAGCCAGCCTTCCGTTGGAGGATGGGCAGCGTTTAGCTGCTGGACACTGGGGTGTGTGGTGTACTGCCTGGTCACATGTAAAGAAGACCTCCTACTCTAATCCCACTGTGTTCCAGGAAGGGGTGTGGCCCCTGACCCTTATTTCCTCCTTCTTGCCCCTCACTCAGTCTCTTCTTCTCTTGATGCCCACCGAGCAAGATGATGCCATCGCTGCTCCTTCAGCCCAGCGGCCATCTTGCAGCCTAACCCCATGCAGGGACCCCCAGCTGGGGGGGGGTCTATCTTAAGTCTAGGACGTACCTCTGATTGATGGTCAGTCGCTGTAGTATATATGCAAACTAAACTGTAAGTAAACTCTTCTTCTTTTGCAACTACAAAGCAATGCCTCGTGTGTATTCATTTAGCTAAGCAAAGCAGTCTGCCTGGGTGGAGGAGGGAACTCTGCTAATAAGTGGGAACGCACCTCCCAATATATGCCTGAGAGCATCTAATTAGCCCATCAACATCAAGTTCCGTTTTTCTTCTGGCAGGGGGAGGAGAGGTCAGCGGGGAGCTAACCTACCGCGCACACACACACCCCAGTTCCTCTTCTGCTGCTCTGTTCCTTTTTAAATTCAGGGAGGAGGCGGCCAAAGAGGCGAGTTCAGCCGGAGCTCAAGTTTCCCGGCAGCTGGTTTCCGACGTGCAGGGAGATCCTCCGTCCTCCAACAAGCGCCCCATTCAAGCTGCGCGTTGCCCGGTCTAGACCCCCACCCTCCTCCTGCTTGCTAGGACTGACGTGTCTTCCGCGTGACCGCGGGTAGCCAGCCAGCTCCTGCCCGGCCCCGTCTCAGCTGGAGGGACGGACACCACTAGAGGCGCAAAGTCCCCGTGCAAAGAGGACACCTGTCCTAGGCGCATCACCGTTGCTCTGGCCCTAGCGCTGCTGCAAGTTTGGCAAAGGGCGCTGCCGGCCGCGCGGACGCGAGAAGGCCAAGCTGTGCCAAGCAGCGGCGGGGCGTGGGGGCACGGAGGAACTCTAGGGGGCAGCTGCCTCCCTCCGGGCCCCGATCCCTCTCACCTGCTGCCAGGAGCGCTGCCGGCCAGGAGCGTGTCCGGCTCAGGGGAGGCCAAGCGCCCCGCAGACGCTCCTCCTCCAGCGGCCTCTCCATCATGGTGGGGTTCTCTTCCGGCACCCCTCAGCCCGACGCCTGGCTTCCTCCGCCCTACTGTGCCACAGAAGGGCGCCGCGGTCTGCAGGAGCTTCCGCTTCGACGGGGCGGGCAGGGACTACTTGGCAGCCGAGATTCTCCAGCGCTGGGGAGCAGCCGCCCCTCTTGGGCGTAGCGAGTGGCGCACCCGCGCCAGGTGCCAGCTCGCCCACCCGCTTCCGTGGGCGCAACTCCAGGCGCCAGCTTGCCCAACTGCTCCAGTGGGCGGCACGGTTTCGGCCGCCCTGATGAGCCCCGCCCGCCGCCTGCGTCCGTGAGGCGCGCGGTGAAGCTACATGCCGGCGAAGTACATGCTGTAGCATGTAGCTTCACCTGCATGTAGCTTCGGGTCTCGCGCGCGCCCCATTCCCCGGCTGTTCCGTCCGTGCCTTCCCCTCCACACTCGGGAGGGACTCACTGCGTGACTCCCATCGAGAGCAGCAGCAGCAGCACTTAGGAAAGGTAAGCCGGTTGCAGGGTGGGCGGGCGGGCGGGGGCAGAGTGGGGGGCACCCGGGGCAGAGTCCCTCCGAGTCGCCCCCCCCAAAATCGCGGGGCAGCCTCATGGCCGCGCCAAAATTTACTTTAAACTTTAAAGTAAATTTTGTAAAGTAAAGTAAAGCAGGTCTCTTGCCTGCTGCTTTCTCCGCACGGGAAAGGCTCTGACAGTGAGGGGGCGGGACTGCCTCCTGCTCGCTCGGTAAAGAGACTACGACGCAGCGTTACTTACAGCCCCGCCCCTACCGAAGCAACGCCAGTGCTTTCGGGGAGGGGAAAACGTGGCCCTGAACTTAAAGGCGCCCCCACAACCCTGGAGCCAAGCGGCAGTAGGACACCTCTCCCCGGTCCTGCTCAAAGAACAGGACGGTCGGCAGCGGTGGGAGGGGAGGAATGATCCGGCTGCTGCGGCAGAAGAGAAGCAGGATTTGGGGAAGGGCGAGGCCGGTTTGGAGCAGGCGAAAGACGCGAACGCAGCTCCCTCTCCCGCCGGCGACGCCTAGCCGAGTCGTTTCCCCTTTTCGAACGGGGGGCCCGGGAGGTCGATCGGAAGGATGGAGAAAGAACTGTCCGGTGATGATGGATGGCGACACGCAGGTGTTTGGAGAAAGGAAGAAAAGGAAGTTTTTATTCCCTGCAACCAAAGGCTCTCGTCATGCATTTTTTTGTCTCCTTAACTAGGGGGGAATTCAAGCCTGGATGGAGATGATCGTTTCCTGTCAAGTTACACAAAGTTAAACAGTTTCTGATTAGCCATCATTGCTGCAGAAAGTGGCCACCAAGCTTAGCTGAACTGCTTCTTAAGCTTTACAGTACATGGAATAGGCCGAGGCTGTGATGAGCTCTTGCATTTCAGAGCCCTCTCTAGAGTTTTTTCCTCCACAGCCAGGTATCTACATATATATCCCACGAGAAGATCCCTTCAGACATCTGTTGAAATCCACTGCAGTCAACGCACACAGGTTGTTGAACACATGGCCAGTTGTGCGATTCTTCCATCACATTTAGATCCGAGAATCAGGAAGCTACTGGGCAATGACATTTGCTTGGAAAATTTGTATAGTGTGTATATATAAGTAATATACAATGTATATATACCCACAAATAAATCAAATATTTATTTGACTGCTTGGAATATTTGTATACTGCTTGTTGACAAAAAAGAAAATCTTCTCCAAAGAATTTCATAGCAAAAGGAAGGAGAAGATAGTTCCCTGCCCCGAGGGACTCACAATCTAAAATGGGTATAGGAACCTGGTTTATTACTGAGTTCAGACCATTGATCTAGCCCAGCGTATCTGTTCCGACTGGCAGCAGCTCTGCAGGGCTGGTAGAATCTGTTTCCTGGTAGTCCAAATACTTGAGTTTGTTTTTTTTTAACTTGGAGAATCAGCAACTGGACCCAGGAGTAGATTCCCAGTGGATTGAATCGGATGGACCTTCTGTACATGCTCTACTGCAGAGCTCTGAGTCAGGAGAGGGAGGACGGATTTTCAGCTGCTGATACATCAAGTGGTCTTCATGTTGCAGGGTCTGAGGAGAAGATGGAGATGTGTCAAGTGGAAACAAGGACAGTTGAGGCCATTCGTTCTTCTAGGAAGCAAATTCATTTTTGACAGAGAAGCAAATTCATGCAAATGTTTGCATACTTCATGGTGGCTGGAGAATCTGGGCTTCCTTTGCAGGGAGTCTGGGAAAGTCACAGCATGGAGTACTCTAAGGTGACCAGATGATGAGGAGGACAAGGCTCCTGTGTCTTTGTGAGCCGAGCAGAGGAGGGAATTTCAGCAGGTACAGTTTGTCTTGGGGGGGGGGGGAGGTGTTGCATCCGGTGAGAGTGCCACTCCCATGGACACAGGAGCCCTGTTCTCCTTTACATCTGGTCACTCTGGAACACACGTCTTTTTATTGGCTTCTACCAGGTTTAAAACTTTCTCCAAAAGGGGTTTCCACTTACCTCATATATGTGAATAGAATTAGTAGGGCTGTCAGTCTTGACCTGGAACAGACACAAAAGATAATGAGGGCCAGTTCTTGATTATTAACCATTAGAAGAAGAAGAAGCAGCAGCAATTTCTGAATTGCTGAGGCCAGACAGTGCTTAGTGCTGAACTCTGAAAATGGTGGTTATTTTATAGAGACGCCGCCATCGCCAATGACTCCCCCCCCAGGACCCCATAGTTGTTTCACCCAGCAGTGGGTCTTGTGGCTGGGGGGGGGGGAAAGGAAAATGTGGAAACAGAGGCAACTTGTGGCACAAAAAAGGTTGAAGACCACTGCTTTAGAGTCCTGAGCTTAATGTTGATGCTGAAAATAAGTGTGAAATATCATCTGGCAGCGGATGTGACTGACATCAGGCCTCACCTGTGTGGAAAGGAAAACGTTTTCATAGGAAGGAGCAGCTCTGATCTGCGGAGCACCTGAGGAAGAGAGAAGACTAGGAATCAAATCTCAACTTTCAGCCCTTATGACGTTTTTGTTTAAACAGTTTGAAATATTTGAAAGCCTTTAGATATATTTTCTTTTCATCAGGAGTAGAACCCAGGCAGGGGTGTCGCCAAATGGGGGGGGGAGCAGAGCTCTGGGACCTCCTGCAACAGGAGCCAAGACATCTCCAGCAAGATCACTCAGATGTTGCCTCTGGGACGTTTTTCAAAGGACTTTATCCAGAAGGAATCATCTGTCAGGGTCTCCCAGGTGCCCAAGTCTTACTCACGGAGAAAGACGTAAAGGAGGGATCCGACAATTGACGCTGTCACAGCCAAGGAGCCAATAATGATGCCAGCAATGGCCCCCGCCCCCAACGCAGCAGGATCTGAAACAACTGACAAGAAAGGATCTTTTTAGGGTCACAATGATGCTGTTCATCAAGAGTGATTGGCATGAATGATAGACTATTTTTTCAGCATCAGTTTTCACAAGCATTAGGGAGAAAGTGACATGGACAACTAAGGATAAAATGATCATATTTCTTCTCCACTACTTCCTTGCTTCCCCCCCCCCCATCTCTTTTACATTGTCATCTGCTTTCTCACCCTATGGAATTTGCCATGTACACAACAGGTATTTTGTGTGCATGTAAGTGTACACACACACACACACACACACACACACACACACACACACACACACACACACAAAGCTGGGATTACTCACATGCCATGGTTATTTTAGTGGAATTGCTCTTCGCGGAGCTAACAGGGTTGGTGGCCTCACATGTATACAACCCGGCATCGTTTTTGGTGACGTGAATTAGAGTGAGGGTTCGATTCCGATCCGAAAGGCCTGAGACAGCTAGGAGGGGTTTGCTGTCCTTGAACCAGGAGATGCTGACATCAATGTGGTTGGAGGTGGTGCAGTTCAAGGTGACATTGGAGTTTTCGGCCACCAGGACATCTGAAGGCCACAGGACTGGGCTGGTCAACTTTTCTGTACACAAAATAGAAAGAAAGAGGGTCACTCTTTGTGGGTCCTAGTGGTTCCTGAAGCTTGGGAAGGCATGCAGGATATTTCCATCAATCACACCCATTAGAAAACATGGCCTTTGGATCTGTCCCTAAGATGGGAAGGACACTCTCCCTTATTCTAACTTGTTTTCCAATTCAGCCATGCAATGAAGAGAAAGATTAACTTATTCCTGTTCATTGTCATAGTTTCTGTTACTGAGGGCTACATTGACTTCCGTGTTTCCCAGAAGCAGAACTAGAAGCTTTGCAGGTTTAACACAATTCATTTTTCCCACGTCTCTCCCCACATTGATCAATGTACGCACACACAGACGTAGAACTGGGTAAAACCATAGCCCAGAGCAGAAATTATTCAAATTGTCAACACTGTCACACATTTAACACAGCTAATATGTACAGTATATCTTGTTGGGAAAATGCAGCGTTCTGCGGGATCTCTACAAATTGTGGACATGGTGCCCAGGTACCATTCGTTGCCATGTTGAACCGATTTCTCTTTACAAATGGATCCAAGGAGATCCCGACACCTTCACCCCAATGGACCCCAACACCCAAGATGTGGCACAGCTCCAGCAGGAGTGATTCCTGTGCCGTGTCATTTTCACGCAATCCCCTGCAAATTGCAAATGAAGACCAGCTCTGGGGCTTCCCCATTACTGCAGTCACTAACATGGAGAAAAATCCCCATTTCCCCTCTAACCAGACAACAAATGGAAGGAAATCTGACAATGTTGCTGCTCCAGCCATTCTGTCAAGGTGATAAAAGGCATGAAGGGGTAGCAAAGGCAAGTAGGCCAGATTGGTTATATCTTGTCTCTGGCAGCTGATAGCCAAGGAAGGGAACTCACCCTTTGTCAACTTCACATAGACAGTTCTCACGGCCCTGTGTTGGGTGAAGGGGTTGGTCGCCTGGCAGGTATAATTCCCTTCATCGGACCAGTTGCTTAACTGGACCTGGAAGATGCTCCCAGTTACATCCAGCATGGTATTATTGAAATACCACTGAAACTGGGCTGCAGGGACGGAGTCTGCGCTGCATTCCAGTTTCAGGTCAGAATTTATGCTTTTCTCTACTGTTCCTTCAGGGTTCAATTTAATCTCAGGCCCATCTAAAAAGGAAAGGAAGTAAAATCAGGGCAGATGGAATGGAAATGGAGATGCCCCAGCCACACTCAACTCGCACAGCTGCTACAGAAACCCAGAGGCACCATTTGCAAAACAGTAAAAGCACTGGCAACACAAATACACACACCAAATAGATATAAAAATAAAGGGTTAGGATAGGAAGCAGAGGGTTTGAGCATCCAGGCAGCTTTGAATCCCAGCATCTCTCATTTTGGAAACTGAGAAGAATCCTCATGAGGGGTCACTAATGCCTGCCCGCCCCCTCTCCCTCACACACACAGTGCAGAGGCTGGAGGAAAGGACTCACCAGCTTGGATTACTCACATGCCACGGTTATATTAGCGGAGTTGCTCATCGCGGAGCTACCAAGTTTGCTGTCCTCACATGTATACAACCCGGCCTCGTTTTTGGTGATGCGGATTAGAGTGAGGATTCGATTCTGATCCGAAAAGCCTGCAATATCTCTGAGAGGTTTATCATCCTTGAACCAGGAGACACTGACACCAGGGTTGTTGGAAGTAGTGCAGTTCAAGGTGACACTGGAGTTTTCGGCCACCAGGACATCGGAAGGCCACAGGACTGGGCTGGTCAACTTTTCTGTACACAAAATAGAAAAAGGGTAATTCTTTGTGGGTCTTTGTGGTCTCCGAAGCTTGGCAAGTCACGCAGAATATTTTAATTGAGTATAGCCATTAGGAAACATGGCCTTTAGATTAGTCCCTAAGATGGGAAGGACACTCTCCCTTATTCCAACTTGTTTTCCAATTCAGCCGGGCAGTAAGGAAAAAGATTAACTTATGTTCATTGTCCTAGCCCTGAGCAGAAATTATCCAAATTGTTGACACGTGTGTGTGTGTGTGTGTGTGTGTGTGTGTGTGTCTCTCTCTCTCTCTCTCTCTCTCTCTCACACACACACACACACACACACACACACACACACACACACACACACACACACAGAGAGAGAGAGAGAGAGAGAGAGAGAGAGAGAATCGTTCCATGCAGGATCTCTACAAATTGTGGACATGGTGCCCAGGTACCATTCATGGCCATGTTGAACCAATTTCTCTTTACGAATGAATCCAAGGAGATCCCGACACCTTCACCCCAATGCACCCCAACACCCAAAATGTGACACAGCTCTAGCAGGAGTGAACCCTGTGCCGTGTCATTTTCACGCAATCCCCTCATTTTGTTCCTGATTAATTCACCTGCAAATTGGAATCAAGACCATCTCTGGCCCCCCATTTCCTTTATAACCAGACAACAAGTGGATGGAAGGACATCTGACCATGTTGCTGCTCCAGCCATTCTGTCAAGGTAGTAAAAGGCATGAAGGGGTAACAAAGGTAAGTAGACCAGCTTGGTTCTATGTCCCTGGGTGATGACCGAGGAAGGGAAGAACAAGGCCTGTGTCGGAGATAGGCAGCGTTCGGCTGCTGGACACTGGGGGGCAGTATGTCGTCTGGTCACTTGAAAGACCTTTTACCTTGACCTCTCTGTGATCCAAGGAAGGGGTATGGCTCCTGACCCTATTTCCTCCTTCTCCTTCCCAGTCTCGCTCTCTTCTTCTACCGACTGCCAACCTGGGAGGACGTGCCATGCCTGGGCTCTGCTGCCCAGCGGCCATCTTCCAGCATACCTCATGGAGGGGGCGCCAGCTATAGGGGTGCTCCATCCTAAGTTAGAGTGATCTCTGGTCTTAACCAGATGCTGTATATATGAACTGAAACCGTGAGTAAACATTTTCTTTTGCAACTTCACTCAGCCTATGCCTCGTGTGTTTATTTAGCTAAGTATAGCAGTCTGCCTGGCTGTAAGAGCGAATAAGAACCACAAAATAACCCAATAGCCTGAATATGTGGACCTAGAGCACAGAGCATGCCATGGGGAGACACCCATGTCTCTGTGGATTCGGAAACTGAGCTTGGTATGCAGCGCTCATTTGAGGGAAACAAATTGTTTGTAGTGAGGTGCACTAGATATTTGGTGGAAATATTCAGGACTCTTTGGAGGCTCAGCAGGAGACAAGAGCTTTGGGTGCATAAAACAGTCAGAATAGCAGAAAGAGGAGTGAATCATACCTGAGACAAATAGGGGAGTGGACAGTATTGCATTTATCCCAGGTCCTTGAAGAATCACTATATAGTTTCCAGTCACTTCGGATGTTAAATTCCTAATGTGAAGGGAGCAGCCGGGGCCTGCAGTTTCCCGCCCCGTGAAGGCAGGTCCACTCACTTTCATATGACGTGGTCTGGAAACATAGGAAAAGATCAGTCTATTTCTGTCAACTGTCAGCCCTCGGTACCAGTGGCAGTTCTCAATCTTTTTCATGATGCCTTCTAGGATTGGGATTAGGGTGACATCCTCTCCTTCTACTGGATGTGGTGGCTGCAGCTGAACCAGAATAGTAATGGTGGTGGTGTCCTAGCCTTCAGTCAGGAGGAAGCAGGAACTCAAGATGGAGGCTGTAGGGTGGGAGGAAAGAGAAATCTTCAGCAGTGGCGCAGCTAAGTAGGGGCCGGGGGTGCTGTGCCCCTGGGTGCCACACCTCAGGGGGTGACATGCGCCACCCACCCTTTCCATTGCCCTGGTTATATTATAAATGTCTCAACATTGAAACAGCTGGTTAGGTGCAAATTTGGAAAAGAAAAAAAAGATCAGGATATCCCATTGCATGAACTTTGCCTCCAGAGCCCCTATCTCAGTTTCAGGAAAGTTGCAGAAACCTCTTCTGCTGTATCTAGTCCCAGATTTAAATCTCCACTTCCCCCTTCCTTCCTTGGTTAGTTAAAAAGATAAAGAGGAATCCAGCAGGAATGCTAAGTAGACAAGGAGTGACTGACCAGTCAGTGTGTACCTTTCCCCACGGGGAAAACTATCATTCTCTGCAAAAATTCAAATTTTGTTCCCATTGTATTGGATATCTGGGGACCGGAAGTGACCATTACACGCAATTCCCCCCCCCCTTTCATCTGATCAATGTGTGGTTCAGAGCGTGCTAGGAGATGGCATCCATTGTCTCTTACCCAGCTCTCTTTTTCTCAGCCTGTTGCACTGTGTGTGTGTGTGTGTGTGTGTGCGCGCGTGTGCGTGCGCGTTCCTCCTGCACAACCACAGTTCAGAAATCTCATTGGGAATTTTGGGGGCTTGCACAATTGCCTGCACATATTAATCTGAGGCTTGGCTGAACAGCTACGAAACTACCGTCTCCTAGGAAAAGAAGCTTAGAGAACGACGGGGTTCCATTTTGCACAGAATAGGGAATAGGCAACAGCGAGAGTGAGTGACGAAGCGCCAGGGACTCACCTCCCCGTCCAGTCGTCTGCCTCTGCCCCACACTCGTCCGTCCCCCGCCCCTTCTCACTCACCTGCTAGCAGCATTGTCTGGCGGGAGGCTCCCCACCCGAAGGGGCCCCCCATCCCGCCCCCTCCACGAGCCGGGCCGGTCAGCCAGACTTCGCCGTTGGTTGTTGCTGCGATCATTAGCCAGCCTCTCTGATCCGACGGGGAGGGATCTGGTAGCCGCGCCCGGCCGGCTCTGCCCTGCCCAGGGGGCGGCCTCCCCCCCCCAGATGAGATGAACCCACCGCCAATTTGGTGCGCAGGTAACAGGAAGAGACACACTGAACTGTTGTAATTTAGGTTGCACCAAAATGGGTAGAGGAGCCTGGTTTATTACTGAGTCAGACCATGATCTAGCCCAGCATCTCTCTACAGGGTTGGTAGAGTTTGTTTCCTTGTAGCCTTAACACTTGGTCCTTTTTGTAGCTGGAGAATCAGCAATTGAACCCAGGAGTAGTTCCCAGAGTTCTGAGTCAGGAGAGGGGTGAAGGTTGGCTGACTTGTCTCCTTCCTTCCAGCTGCTGATACACCGACTGGTCTGCATGTTGCAGGGTCTGGGGAGAAGATGGAGATGCGTCAAGTGGAAACAAGGGCAGTTGAGGCCATTCATTCCTCTAGGAAGCAAAATCCATTTTTGACAGAGAAGCAAATTAATGCTGCAGATGTTTGCATACTTCATGGTGGCTGCAGAATCTGGGCTTCCTTTGCAGGGAGTCTGGGAAAGACACAGCATGGAGTACTCTAAGACAGGGGTTCTCAACCTGTGGTACGGGTACCCCTAGGGGTACGTGGACCTCTTGCTGGGGATACGCCAAGCCCTGCCCCTTATCTGCCCCATCAGCAGTTAATTAAGTGTTAATTAACATGGATTTTAAATTTTAATTATTTTCGGAGCTCTTCTGTCTCTCTGATTTTGGTTTTGGGCATATTTTTGTACTTTGGAACATGTACTTTGTGTTGGGAGTGGGCAACTTCCGCATGCTGGACACTAGGGGGGGAATGTATTGTCCGGTCACCTGAGTAGACCTCCTTATCTTGACCCCTCTTTGTCCAAAGGAAGGGGCGTGGCCCCCTGACTCATTTCCTCCTTCACCCTTTCTCTTTCTCTTTTCTTCTCCTGATACCGACAACAAGAGAGGACATGGCATGCCTGAGCTCTGATGAATGGCGGCCATGATCCAAGCAGACCTCATGCAGGAAGCCCCCAGTTCTAGGGGGGGGGCTTCATCCTTTAAGTTAGAGTAACCTCTGGTCTTAACCAGATGCTGTATATATGAGCTGAACCGTGAGTAAAACTTTTCTTCTTTTTGCAACTACAACCAGCCTATGACTCGTGTGTTTAATCTAGCTGAGCAAATTAGCAATTCTGCCTGGATGGGGGAGGAACTCGGAGGTTAAGATACCTCCATCACTTTGGGGGGGTGGGGGAGGGAGGAGCTGATTTTGAGAAGTGTGACTTGGAGAAAAAAAGAGATCCTTGCATGTGTCACTCACACACACACACACACACACACACACACACACACACACACACGAGTTAAATAAGACATTTTTTCACATTTAAAATTGTTTTAGTTCTTTTTATTTACTGATTAATTACCTAATTAATTAATTGATTAATTCAATTAATTAGCAGTTAATTAGCAGGGGGTACTTAAGAAAAATTGGACCATGATATGGGGTACCCGGGCCTCCAAAGGTTGAGAACCCTTGCTCTAAGATAAGCAGATGAAGAGGAGGACAAGGCTCCTGTGTCTTTGTGTGAGCTGAGCAGAGGAGGGAATTTCAGCAGGTACAGTTTGCCCTGCAAGGGGAGAAAAGCTGCATCTGGTGAGATTCCCTCTGCACTCAGCTCCCACACACACAGGGGCTCTGTTCTCCTTTATACCTGGTCACTCTGGACTATATATTGTTCTGGATCTTTTTATTGAATCGACAGGTGAGAAACCTTCTCTGAGAGGGGCCTCCACTTACCTGGTATATGTTGCTGGAATCAGCAGAGCCGTCAATCTTGACCTGGGTCAGACACGAAAGATACTGAGGGTCAGTTCTGGATTATTAACCATTAAAAGCAGCTGCAGTTTCTGAATGGCTGAAGCCAGACAGTGCTTAGTGGTGAATTAGTGCTGAATTCTGAAAATATTGCTTATATTATGGAGACGCCACCATTGCCACTTCCCCCCAGCCCCAACGTAGGTCTTGTTTCACCCAGAAGTGGGTCTTGTGGCTGGGGGGAAAAGAAAGTGTGAAAACGGAGGCAGCTTGCAGAATCAGGGCAAACACAACCCTTCGTGCATTTATACCCAATCAGGACTCAAGTCTGTCTGGTCATATTTGCAAGGAATTGACTGGGGGATTTTGTGATCTCAGGCTTGGTTTCTTGAGCTCCCTTTATTGATTTTTTGCAGCATTTCTGCCTGCAACATGCTTGGGTTCACTGGCAGGCAAAGTTGTGCAGAAAACTGTCCCTGCAACGAGAAACTCTGAACTCCATTGTCCTCTGGGCAGGTTGGAGGGCCCTTCTCAGCGTTCCAAGAGGCTCAGCCAAAGGCAGGAGCTTCTTGGGGGCAAAAACATGCCACCAAAAGTGCCCTGTCGGTGTGGGGTTCCAGTGGTCCAGCTGTTCGAGTACCACCAGCAGCCGGCTGAAGTACCACTGGTGGTACTAGTACCACAGGTTGGGAAGCCCTGCTTTAGAGCATTGAGCTTAGTGTGGATGCTGAAAATGAAATAACTTATGGCAATGGACATCACTCACCCCAAGCCTCACCTGTCTGGAAGGGGAAACATTCTCATAGACTGAAGGAGTAGCTGCGGTCTGCGTAGAAGCCTTGTTCCTCCGACCCCGGGCACCTGTGGGAGGGAGAAGGCTGGGAATCAAGTCTCAACATTCAGCCCACATGATATTTCAACAGGTGGTTTATCTTTATAGCAGGAGATGGACCAGAAATGGTCCATGGAAAGCCTCCAGCCATATCCCCTTTCAGGAACAGAACCCAGGAGTCCAGGTCTTCCAGTGCCCAAGTCTTACTCACGGAGAAAGAAGTAAAGGAGGGTCCCGACTACTAATGCTGTCACAGCCAAGGACCCAACAATGATGCCAGGAGCAATGCTCACATTCGATGGAACGTGATCAGGAAGAAGAGGACCTGGAACGAGAAAGCATGTTTTCAGGGACTTGATGATGCTGTCAGTAGATGAAACCGGCACACTTTGAGCCAGAGTCCCTTGAGAAACCCAGCCCTGCCAGTGCCCAGAACCTGGCATTCTCCTTAGTTTGAACAAGAGCCCCACAGTTGTCAGAGATGGTGCACTTCAAAGTGAAATTCACTTGAGATTCCACCAGGACTTCTGGAGGTCAGAGGACTGGGCTGGACAGTTTTTCTGTGCACAAAGGAGAAAGGAGGCCATTCTCTGTGGGTCCTTGTGGTCTATGAAGCTTGGCAAGGTATTTGGGGTGCATCTCCATTGACTATGGCCATTAGGAAGCAGAATATTCCGTTCAGACCCTGAGATGAGAAGGTCACTCGCCCTTATTCCAACTTCCACCTCAGTCGTGAGCAGAAGAGAAAGGTCTCGCTCACATTTATTGTCATGGCTTGTACTAGTGATGGTTACGTCCCTGTGCAGAAATCATCCAACTTGTGGTCACTCACTGTGTTACATATTAACACAATGTACACCTGTCCTGTCAATTCTCCCAGCATCAATGCATGTACACATGCCTGTGTACGGACGGACGTGTACACACACACACACACACACACACACACACACACAGAGCCTGTGGAAATGGGTACAATAGGTCTGTGGAGAACCTCTGCAACTCATTGACAGGGTACCTAGGTAATGTACACAGGTAGTACCATTTTCTGCCAGGTTGAGCCATCGTGAATCTAAGGCGGGGTTCTCAACCCCTTCCTGGCCGAGTAGTACCACCTCCGGCGCCACTCTCCTGCTGCGTATCACCGGATGTGACTGGCGATGACATCTTTGCCAGTTACTTCCGGGTTTCCAGGTTTCTGGAGTCCAGAAAAGGCAGGCAGGAGGCTCTGGGTGGGTGGTAGGGCCCTTCTCAAACGTTCCTGAGAGGCTCGGCCAAAGGCAGGATCCTCTCGGGAGCAAAAACGCATGGCTGAAAATGCCACGTCGGAGTGGGGTTCCGGCAGTCTGGTGGTCCACGTACCACCAGCAGTGGGCCAAAGTACCACTGGTGGTACTGGTACCACTGGTTGAAGACCCCTGATCTAAGGAGATCATGCTCAATGGATCCCAACACCCCAAAATGCAGCGCAGCTCCAGTAGGAGTGAACCCTGTGCCACCGTGTCACTTTCACAAGACCCCCTCGTTTTGTTCCAGATTAATTATTCACCTGCAAGCACGACCAGTCCTGGGTTCTGTGCTACAGTCACTCACTAACATGACAGAGAATTCCCATTTCACCTACAATAAGCAGACAATAAATGGCTGGAAGGAAATCTGACCATGTTGCCACTTCAAGCATCCGGACAAGGTGGTAAAAGTGGGTGAAGGGGGAGCGAAGGCCAGGGAAGCAGCCAGCTGGGTTATATATTCCTGGCTGATAGCTGAGGGAAGGAGTAGCAAGGCCTGAATGGCCGGGCCACAGATCGTGCCATGGGGAGCCACGTGTGTCTCACTCTGTGGGTCAGGAGACAGCTTGGTTGGTGTGCAGGCTCATTGATTTGAAGGAAACAAATTGCGTGTAGTGAGGCACACTAGATATGTTGGGGAAATATTCAGGACTCTTATAGTCTGGAGGCTCAGCAGGAGACATGAGCTCTGGGTGCATAAAGCAGTCAGAATAGCAGAAGGAGGAAGAGTGAATCATACCTGACACAACTACAGAAGCGTGTCTTTCTAGAATTCTCCCAGGTACAACCACAGTCACTGTATAGTTTCCAGTGTCTTCAGATGTTAAATTCCTAATGTGAAGGGAGCAGCCAGGGCCTGCAGTCTCCCGCCCTGTGGAGGCAGGTTCATTCCTTTGCTCAGGCTTTGGGAAGTAGAGATAGGAAAAGATAAGCTTATTTTGGACAGTTGTCAGCCCTCGGTACCAGCGGCAGAAAATAGCCTTTTCCACGAGGTCTTCTGGGGTTGGGGTTAGGGTGACACTCTGTTCTTCTACTGGATGTGGTGGTTGCAGCAGAATCTTAATCTGAGGGACGGTATCCTGGCCTTCAGTCAGGAGGAAGCAGGAAGTCAAGATGGAGGCTGTGGGGGGGGGGAAGAGAAAGAGGAACCTCCTTCAGTTCAGGCAAGAGCCCCACCCTCGGCAATTAGCAAGAGTTTTCAGTGCTTGTGGTTATTCTCAGGATGGAACATGCAGTTTAAGGGGGAATGAGAGGGACCATCAGTTCAAGCACACGGCCCCCTCTAAGCTTGAATACAGACCTATCAAATTTTCTCAGGGAGCCCACAGAAGCGCATTTGGATCATTCACACATATACCCTCTCTGTTTTGATCAAATCCAGCCAATAGCTGTTCCAATTTGCCACAGAAGCCTATGTTCATGTCCCTGATTGGCTAGCCTGTGTGTCACTCAAGAGACTGTCCTCCCTCAGACTAAATCTGCACAGAGCACTGATTGGCTATCTGCTATCCCTTGACAAGTGCAATAAAAGCTTGGCTGGGGGTCAGGGTGTTGCATCACACAAGAAGGTGTGGAGTCAAAACACCACCATGAATCCAAACCAACTGAGAACTTTGTTCTGTCCTCCAGTGAAGACCTACAAGCCACTCTCAGGCTTCACTCTCAGAAACAGCCCAGGAAGTGGTCCCTGGAGGACAGCAGAACTTCAGCCTGCAGGTGGGGAAATTGCATGATGACCGAAAGCTCAGGAAAAGGCCAGACTGGAGCCCTCTCTCACTTCCTGCATGTGCCCACAGAACTTTTCATAATGGACAATGGCATTCTGTTGTCTTCCTGCAGTCTGACCAGAAAAGCTTGCCAAGCAGTTCACGTCATAGAAAAAAAAGAACAAGAAGTGAATAATTCCCTGGCCTGACCCAAAGGGGCTCTCAATTGTTCAAAAGAAACAACATTCAGAACTTGGGAGACTCCAGGTCATAGCCATTGACTGGACAACACAGGTGTCCTGCTGGGATGAATAGGGTCCAATGCCTGTCTCACTCCTCCTGTTCAACATAAGGGAATCACCTCTGTCAATACAGCCCCCTTGGCCAGTGAACGGGGCAAGTCGAAAAACACCCAAGAAGCCAGAAGCCAGTCATACCTTGCTAAGGGGAGGGGGGCAAGCAGAAAGACCCCAAATCTCAAGCCAACCTTCAAGTTCCGTTTTTCTTCTGGCAGGGGGCGGAGAGGTCAGCGGGCGGGGAGCTAACCTACCGCACAAACACACACACCCCAGTTCCTCTTCTGCTGCTCTGTTCCCTTCTTCCTTTTTAAATTCAGGGAGGAGGCGGCCAAAGAGGCGACTTCAGCCAGAGCTCAAGTTTCCCGGCAGCTGGTTTCCGACGTGCAGGGAGATCCTCCGTCCTTCAACAAGCGCCACATTCAAGCTGCGCGTTGCCCGGTCTAGACCCCCACCCTCCTCCTGCTTGCGAGGACTGACGTGTCTTCGGCATGACCGCGGGTAGCCAGCCAGCTCCTGCCCGGCCCCGTCTCAGCTGGAGGGACTGACACCACTAGAGGCGCAAAGTCCCCGTGCAAAGAGGACACCTGTCCTAGGCGCATCACCGTTGCTCTGGCCCTGGCGCTGCTGCAAGTTTGGCAAAGGGCGCTGCCGGCCGCGCGGACGCGAGAAGGCCAAGCTGTGCCAAGCAGCGGCGGGGCGTGGGGGCACGGAGGAACTCTAGGGGGCAGCTGCCTCCCTCCGGGCCCCGATCTCTCTCACCTGCTGCCAGGAGCGCTGCCGGCCAGGAGCGTGTCCGGCGCAGGGGAGGCCAAGCGCCCCGCAGACGCTCCTCCTCCAGCGGACTCTTCATTCCAGCCGGACGCTGGCCTGGCTTCCTCCGCGCTGCTCGGCCACAAGGCGCCGCGGTATGCTGGAGCTTCCGCTTCGACGGGGCGGGCAGGGACTTGGCAGCCGAGATTCTCCAGCGCTGGAGCAGCCACGTCTCGCCCTCCTCGGTCCTGCTCGAAGAACAGGACGGTCGGCAGCGGTGGGAGGGGAGGAATGACCCGGCTGCTGCGGCAGATGAGAAGCGGGGTTTGGGGAAGGGCGAGGCCGGTTTGGAGCAGGCGAAAGACGCGAACGCAGCTCCCTCTCCCGCCGCGCCGCCCACGCCTTGCCGAGACGTTTCCCCTTTTCGAACCGGGGCCCGGGAGGTCGATCGGAAGGATGGAGAAAGAACCGTCGGGTGATGATGGATGGCGACACAAGCAGGTGTTTGGAGAAAGGAAGAAAACTGGTGCCAGAAAGGGATGCAGAGAGACAGGCTCCCCAGGTGGAATGGAGCTGCGAGTCAAAGCCTCTGACTCTGGAAGGAAGTCTGACTCTGACTCTCAGAGGAAGCGTTTTTATTCTCTGCAACCAAAGGCTCTCATCATGCATTTTTTGTCTCCATAACTAGGGGGGGGGGGGGGTTCAAGCCTGGACCGAGATGATTGTTTCCTGTCAAGTTACACAATGTTAAACGGTTTCTGATTAGCCATCATTGCTGCAGAAAGTGGCCACCAAGCTTAGCTGAACTGCTTCTTAAGCTTTACAGTACATGGAATAGGCCGAGGCTGTGATGAGCTCTTGCATTTCAGAGCCCTCTCTAGAGTTTTTTCCTCCACAGCCAGGTATCTACATATGTCCCACGAGAAGATCCCTTCAGACATCTGTTGAAATCCACTGCAGTCAACGCACACAGGTTGTTGAACACATGGCCAGTTGTGCGATTCTTCCATCACATTTAGATCCGAGAATCAGGAAGCTACTGGGCAATGACATTTGCTTGGAAAATTTGTATAGTGTGTATATATAATATACAATGTATATATACACTCAAATAAATCAAATATTTATTTGACTGCTTGGAATATTTGTATACTGCTTGTTGACAAAAAAGAAAATCTTCTCCAAAGAATTTCATAGCAAAAGGAAGGAGAAGATAGTTCCCTGCCCCGAGGGACTCACAATCTAAAATGGGTATAGGAACCTGGTTTATTACTGAGTTCAGACCATTGATCTAGCCCAGCGTATCTGTTCCGACTGGCAGCAGCTCTGCAGGGCTGGTAGAATCTGTTTCCTGGTAGTCCAAATACTTGAGTTTGTTTTTTTTTAACTTGGAGAATCAGCAACTGGACCCAGGAGTAGATTCCCAGTGGATTGAATCGGATGGACCTTCTGTACATGCTCTACTGCAGAGCTCTGAGTCAGGAGAGGGAGGACGGATTTTCAGCTGCTGATACATCAACTGGTCTTCATGTTGCAGGGTCTGAGGAGAAGATGGAGATGTGTCAAGTGGAAACAAGGACAGTTGAGGCCATTCGTTCTTCTAGGAAGCAAATTCATTTTTGACAGAGAAGCAAATTCATGCAAATGTTTGCATACTTCATGGTGGCTGGAGAATCTGGGCTTCCTTTGCAGGGAGTCTGGGAAAGTCACAGCATGGAGTACTCTAAGGTGACCAGATGAAGAGGAGGACAAGGCTCCTGTGTCTTTGTGAGCCGAGCAGAGGAGGGAATTTCAGCAGGTACAGTTTGTCTTGGGGGGGGGGGGAGGTGTTGCATCCGGTGAGACATCCCACTTTGCATGGACACAGGAGCCCTGTTCTCCTTTACATCTGGTCACTCTGGAACACACGTCTTTTTATTGGCTTCTAACAGGTTTGAAACTTTCTCCAAAAGGGGTTTCCACTTACCTCATATATGTGAATGGAATTAGTAGGGCTGTCAGTCTTGACCTGGGACAGACAAAAAAGATAATGAGGGCCAGTTCTTGATTATTAACCATTAGAAGAAGAAGCAGCAGCAGCAATTTCTGAATTGCTGAGGCCAGACAGTGCTTAGTGCTGAATTCTGAAAATGGTGGTTATTTTATAGAGACGCCGCCATCGCCAATGACTCCCCCCCCCCAAGGACCCCATAGTTGTTTCACCCAGCAGTGGGTCTTGTGGCTGGGGGGGGGGGAAAGGAAAATGTGGAAACAGAGGCAACTTGTGGCACAAAAAAGTTTGAAGACCACTGCTTTAGAATCCTGAGCTTAATGTTGATGCTGAAAATAAGTGTGAAATATCATCTGGCAGCGGATGTGACTGACATCAGGCCTCACCTGTGTGGAAAGGAAAACGTTTTCATAGGAAGGAGCAGCTCTGATCTGCGGAGCACCTGAGGAAGAGAGAAGACTAGGAATCAAATCTCAACTTTCAGCCCTTATGACGTTTTTGTTTAAACAGTTTGAAATATTTGAAAGCCTTTAGATATATTTTCTTTTCATCAGGAGTAGAACCCAGGCAGGGGTGTCACCAAATGGGGGGGAGGAGCAGAGCTCTGGGACCTCCTGCAACAGGAGCCAAGACATCTCCAGCAAGATCACTCAGATGTTGCCTCTGGAAATTTTTTCAAAGGATTCAAAGAAAGATTATTTCTTTATCTAGAAAGAATAATCTGTCAGGGTCTCCCAGGTGCCCAAGTCTTACTCACGGAGAAAGACGTAAAGGAGTGATCCGACAATTGATGCTGTCACAGCCAAGGAGCCAATAATGACGACAGCCATGGCCCCCGCCCCCAATGCAGCAGGATCTGAAACAAGAAAGCATCTTTTTAGGGTCACAATGATGCTGTTCATCAAGAGTGATTGGCATGAATGATAGACTATTTTTTCAGCATCAGTTTTCACAAGCATCAGGGAGAAAGTGACATGGACAACTAAGGATAAAATGATCATATTTCTTCTGCAGTACTTCCTTGCTCCCCCCCCCCATCTCTTTTACATTGTCATCTGCTTTCTCACCCTATGGAATTTGCCATGTACACAACAGGTATTTTGTGTGCATGTAAGTGTACACACACACACACACACACACACACACACAAGCTGGGATTACTCACATGCCATGGTTATTTTAGTGGAATTGCTCTTCGCGGAGCTAACAGGGTTGGTGGCCTCACATGTATACAACCCGGCATCGTTTTTGGTGACGTGAATTAGAGTGAGGGTTCGATTCCGATCCGAAAGGCCTGCGACAGCTAGGAGGGGTTTGCTGTCCTTGAACCAGGAGACGCTGACATCAATGTTGTTGGAGGTGGTGCAGTTCAAGGTGACATTGGAGTTTTCGGCCACCAGGACATCTGAAGGCCACAGGACTGGGCTGGTCAACTTTTCTGTACACAAAATAGAAAGAAAGAGGGTCATTCTTTGTGGGTTCTAGTGGTTCCTGAAGCTTGGGAAGGCATGCAGGATATTTCCATCAATCACACCCATTAGAAAATATGGCCTTTAGATCATTCCCTAAGATGGGAAGGACACTCTCCCTTATTCTAATTTGTTTTCCAATTCAGCCGTGCAATGAAGAGAAAGATTAATTCACATTTATTGTCATTGTTTCTGTCACGGAGGGCTACATTGACTTCCGTGTTTCCCAGAAGCAGAACTAGAAGCTTTGCAGGTTTAACACAATTCATTTTTCCCACGCCTCTCCCCACATTGATCAATGTACGCACACACAGACGTAGAACTGGGTAAAACCATAGCCCGGAGCAGAAATTATTCAAATTGTCAACACACATTTAACACAGCTAATATGTATATCTTGTTGGGAAAATGCAGCGTTTGGCTGCTGGACACTGGGGGGCAGTATGCCATCTGATCACCTGAGAAGACCTCTTAACTTGACCTATCTATGTTCAGAGGAAGGGGTGTGGCCCCTAACCCTATTTTTCCTCCTCCTCCTCAGTCTCTTTCTTCTTACCTCTACTGACCTGCAAACAGGTAAGTCATGCCCGTCCTGGCTCTGATGCCTGGAGGCCATCTTCCGCTACACCTCATGCAGGGAGCCCCAGCTGTAGGGGGGCTCTATCTTAAGTTAGAATGAAACTCTGATCATAATCAGATGCTGTATATATGAAACTGAACCGTGAGTAAACGTTTCTCTTTTTGCAACTTCAAGAAGCCAATGCCTCGTGTGTTTATTTAGCTAAGCAAAGCAGTCTCCCTGGGTGGAGGAGGGAACTCTGCTAATAAGTGGGAACAAACCTCCCAAATACCGTATTGGTCTGAGTATAAGACTCACTTTTTTCTCCTAATTTAAGTTTTTAAACTAGGGGTGTGTCTTATAATCAGGGTGTTGCAATTTAATGCCAGTGATTTAATTATTATTCTTTAATAGCACCAAACTTTAAGGGTGCGTCTTATAATCAGGTGCATCTTATACTCGGGACAATACGGTATATGCCTAAAAGCATTTAAAAACCCCAATATATCTGTCCTGGACACACACAAACACACACGCAAATGGAAATAATAGTTTTCTGCAGGATCTCTACAAATTGTGGATATGGTGCCCAGGTACCATTCGTTGCCATGTTGAACCAATTTCTCTTTACGAATGAATCCAAGGAGATCCCGACACCTTCACCCCAATGGACCCCAACACCCAAAATGTGGCACAGCTCCAGCAGGAGTGAACCCTGTGCCGTGTCATTTTCACGCAATCCCCTGCAAATTGCAAATGAAGACCAGCTCTGGGGCTTCCCCATTACTGCAGTCACTAACATGGAGAAGAATCCCCATTTCCCCTCTAACCAGACAACAAATGGGAGGAAATCTGACAATGTCGCTGCTCCAGCCATTCTGTCAAGGTGGTAAAGGCATGAAGGGGTAGCAAAGGTAAGTAGGCCAGCTCGGCTGTATCATGTCCCTGGCAGCTGATAGCCAAGGAAGGGAACTCACCCTTTGTCAACTTCACATAGACAGTTCTCACGGCACTGTGTTGGGTGAAGGTGTTGGTCGCCTGGCAGGTATCATTCCCTTCATCGGTCCAGTTGCTTAACTGGACCTGGAAGATGCTCCCGGTTGGATCCAGCATGGTATTATTGAAATACCACTGAAACCGTGCTGCAGGGACGGAGTCTGCGCTGCATTCCAGTTTCAGGTCAGATTTTATGCTTTTCTCTACTGTTCCTTCGGGGATCAATTTAATCTCAGGCCCATCTAAAAAGGAAAGGAAGTAAAATCAGGGCAGATGGAATGGAAATGGAGATGCCCCAGCCACACTCAACTTGCACAGCTGCTACACAAACCCAGAGGCACCATTTGCAAAACAGTAAAAGCACTGGCAACACAAATACACACACAAAATAGATATAAAAATAAAGAGTTAGGAAGCAGAGGGTTTGAGCATCCAGGCAGCTTTGAATCCCAGCATCTCTCATTTTGGAAACTGAGAAGAATCCCCATGAGGGGTCACTAATGCCCACCCGCCCCCCTCTCCCTCACACACACAGTGCAGAGGCTGGAGGAAAGGACTCACCAGCTTGGATTACTCACATGCCACGGTTATATTAGCGGAGTTGCTCATCGCGGAGCTACCAAGTTTGCTGTCCTCACATATATACAACCCGGCCTCGTTTTTGGTGATGCGGATTAGAGTGAGGATTCGATTCCGATCCGAAAGGCCTGCAATATCTCGGAGAGGTTTATCATCCTTGAACCAGGAGACACTGACACCAGGGTTGTTGGAAGTAGTGCAGTTCAAGGTGACACTGGAGTTTTCGGCCACCAGGACATCGGAAGGCCACAGGACTGGGCTGGTCAACTTTTCTGTACACAAAATAGAAAAAGGGTAATTCTTTGTGGGTCTTTGTGGTCTCCGAAGCTTGGCAAGGCATGCAGAATATTTTAATTGAGTATAGCCATTAGGAAACAGGGACTTTAGATCTGTTCCTAAGATGAGAAGGACACTCTCCCTTATTCCAACTTGTTTTCCAATTCAGCCGGGTAGTAAGGAAAAAGATTAACTTATGTTCATTGTCCTAGCCCGTAGCAGAAATTATCCAAATTGTTGACACTGTGTGTGTGTGTGTGTGTGTGTGTGTGTGTGTCTGTCTCTGTCTCTCTCTCTCTCTCTCTCACACACACACACACACACACACACACACACACACACACACAGAGAGAGAGAGAGAGAGAGAGAGAGAGAGAGAGAGAGAGAGAGAGAGAGAATCGTTCCATGCAGGATCTCTACAAATTGTGGACATGGTGCCCAGGTACCATTCGTTGCCATGTTGAACCAATTTCTCTTTACGAATGAATCCAAGGAGATCCCGACACCTTCACCCCAATGCACCCCAACACCCAAAATGTGGCACAGCTCCAGCAGGAGTGAACCCTGTGCCGTGTCACTTTCACGCAATCCCCTCATTTTGTTCCTGATTAATTCACCTGCAAATTGGAATCAAGACCATCTCTGCCCCCCCCCATTTCCTTTATAACCAAACAACAAGTGGATGGAAGGACATCTGACCATGTTGCTGCTCCAGCCATTCTGTCAAGGTAGTAAAAGGCATGAAGGGGTAGCAAAGGTAAGTAGACCAGCTTGGTTCTATGTCCCTGGGTGATGACTGAAGAAGGGAAGAGCAAGGCCTGTGTTGGAGATAGGCAGCGTTCGGCTGCTGGACACTGGGGGGCAGTATGTCGTCTGGTCACTTGAAAGACCTTTTACCTTGACCTCTCTGTGATCCAAGGAAGGGGTGTGGCTCCTGACCCTATTTCCTCCTTCTCCTTCCCAGTCTTGCTCTCTTCTTCTACCGACTGCCAACCTGGGAGGATGTGCCATGCTTGGGCTCTGCTGCCCAGCGGCCATCTTCCAGCATACCTCATGCAGGGGGCGCCAGCTATAGGGGTGCTCCATCCTAAGTTAGAGTGATCTCTGGTCTTAACCAGATGCTGTATATATGAACTGAAACCGTAAGTAAACATTTTCTTTTGCAACTTCACTCAGCCTATGCCTCGTGTGTTTATTTAGCTAAGTATAGCAGTCTGCCTGGCTGTAAGAGCGAATAAGAACCACAAAATAACCCAATAGCCTGAATATCTGGACCTAGAGCACAGAGCATGCCATGGGGAGACACCCGTGTCTCTGTGGATTCGGAAACTGAGCTTGGTATGCAGGGCTCATTTGAGGGAAACAAATTGTTTGTAGTGAGGCGCACTAGATATTTGGTAGAAATATTCAGGACTCTTCGGAGGCTCAGCAGGAGACAAGAGCTTTGGGTGCATAAAATAGTCAGAATAGCAGAAAGATGAGTGAATCATACCTGAGACAAATAGGGGAGTGGACAGTATTGCATTTATCCCAGGTCCTTGAAGAATCACTATATAGTTTCCAGTCACTTCGGATGTTAAATTCCTAATGTGAAGGGAGCAGCCGGGGCCTGCAGTTTCCCGCCCCGTGAAGGCAGGTCCACTCACTTTCATATGACGTGGTCTGGAAACATAGGAAAAGATCAGTCTATTTCCGTCAACTGTCAGACCTCGGTACCAGTGGCAGTTCTCAACCTTTTTCATGATGCCTCCTAGGATTGGGGTTAGGGTGACATCCTCTCCTTCTACTGGATGTGGTGGCTGCAGCTGAACCAGAATAGTAATGGTGGTGGTGTCCTGGCCTTCAGTCAGGAGGAAGCAGGAACTCAAGATGGAGGCTGTAGGGTGGGAGGAAAGAGAAAGAGAAATCTTCAGCAGTGGCGCAGCTAAGTGGGGGCCGGGGGTGCTGTGCCCCTGGGTGCCACACCTCAGGGGGTGACATGCGCCACCCACCCTTTCCATTGCCCTGGTTATATTATATATGTCTCAACATTGAAACAGCTGGTTAGGTGCAAATTTGGAAAAGAAAAAAAAGATCAGGATATCCCATTGCATGAACTTTGCCTCCAGAGCCCCTATCTCAGTTTCAGGAAAGTTGCAGAAACCTCTTCTGCTGTATCTAGTCCCAGATTTAAATCTCCACTTCCCCCTTCCTTCCTTGGTTAGTTAAAAAGATAAAGAGGAATCCAGCAGGAATGCTAAGTAGACAAGGAGTGCCTGACCAGTCAGTGTGTACCTTTCCCCACGGGGGAAACTATCATTCTCTGCCAAAATTCAAATTTTGTTCCCATTGTATTGGATATCTGGGGACCGGAAGTGACCATTACACGCAATTCCCCCCCCCTTTCATCAGATGAATGTGTGGTTCAGAGGATGCTAGGAGATGGCATCCATTGTCTCTTACCCAGCTCTCTTTTTTTCAGCCTGTTGCACCGTGTGCGTGCGTGCGTGCGCGTTCCTCCTGCACAACCACAGTTCAGAAATCTCATTGGGAATTTTGGGGGCTTGCACAAGTGCCTGCACATATTAATCTGAGGCTTGGCTGAACAGCTACGAAACTACCGTCTCCTAGGAAAAGAAGCTTAGAGAACGACGGGGTTCCATTTTGCACAGAATAGGGAATAGGCAACAGCGAGAGTGAGTGACGAAGCGCCAGGGACTCACCTCCCCGTCCAGTCGTCTGCCTCTGCCCCACACTCGTCCGTCCCCCGCCCCTTCTCACTCACCTGCTAGCAGCATTGTCTGGCGGGAGGCTCCCCACCCGAAGGGGCCCCCCATCCCGCCCCCTCCACGAGCCGGGCCGGTCAGCCAGACTTCGCCGTTGGTTGTTGCTGCGATCATTAGCCAGCCTCTCTGATCCGACGGGGAGGGATCTGGTAGCCGCGCCCGGCCGGCTCTGCCCTGCCCAGGGGGCGGCCTCCCCCCCCCAGATGAGATGAACCCACCGCCAATTTGGTGCGCAGGTAACGGAGCTGGGAGGGAGCAAAGGTGGCTGCTGCTGGGGAGGGGGGGGAACCCCGACCAGCCGCAGGAGACCCACCCCAGCGCCGCCGCGAACTCGCTCTTCGCTGAGAGTAGACGATGGAGAGAGAGGGGGCGATACTCGTTTGGGGGCCTGAAAGAGCAAGACGAAGCGAAAGTCCCCCCTCCCGCTGAACTCTGGCAAATTCTCCTGCGCAATCCAATCCCCTTTGATTTGAATTGCGCTCCCCGCACGGCACTCCCCCCCCCCCTTCCATCTGCCCTTTTAAGGCTACCACTAACAGCGCCGGCAAAACTGCCCCGCAAGGCGCTGGCCGCGTCCCTTAAGGGGCCCAAAATCCAGGCAGCTGTAACACGGTGCCGACGATGGAAGAAAGACACGGAGTGAGACGACAGGTGCATGGAGGGGGGGGGGTTTCCCACGTTTGGTTTCTACAAGTAAGGGCAGCCAGCCCAGGTGCAACTCTCCGTCCAGAAAGATCTTCCTCTTCTCTCTCCTGCGTGATTCAGTGTGGCTGGCTGGAAATGAGCTTGGCAGGACCTTATAGAGGCCCTTCAGAACCAGGCTGGCTCCAGTTCTGGGACACGTGAAAACATGTCCTGGATTAGAGAGGTTGCCTGGCCCGGATGGATGCAAGGATGGAAAAACGGAGGCTGGAAACCGGCACACACAGCCTGCCTCCTTCACGCAGTAGAATCTAGTCATTGTAGATGCCTTGTGAGTAATAGGTTAGAGTAGACCGACAGCAACAGGATGCCCATTTTATGTTGGGGCTGAAGTTGCAAGAACTAGCTTCTTCTCATGATCATCTTGAGATAATATGGTCCTCTGGTGCTGCAGAAAATTGCAAAGCGCCTGTCCTCCAGTTCTCAGGAACGGAGGCAGCCCCCTTATCTCTCTTTGAACCATTGTCATTTGTGGGTTTCACCCAAAAGGAAGTGTGCTGCCTTTCTGCTGAGACTGTAGGACAAGGTAGCACAAGGTGCCACACTACCCCAAGTTCCTCCTTTGACACAATCTGTGTGTTGCAGGAACAATGGGGTTAGTTTTCCCCACAGAAGTGAGAGACTATGACTTGGTGAAGATACCCAGTTGGCTTTAAATGTTATTTATTTATTACAGTGTTTATATATCGCCTTTAAACATGCTCTTTAAAAGCACTGCAAATGTAACCAACTCTTCTGTTACATTTACATAAATGCCTAACCCTTGGCATTTATGTGCAGTGGGCTGAACCATGAGCTGTCGATCGAAAGATCGGCAGTTCGAATCCGCGACGGGGTGAGCTCTCGTTGCTTGGCCAGCTCCTGCCAACCTAGCAGTTCCAAAGCATAATGCGAGTAGATAAATAGGTACCGCTTGCGGGAAGGTAAACAGCGCTCTGTGTTCCAGCCACATGCTACACGCTGCGGCAAGGAGAGTCATGCCGGCCACATGACCACGGAGGCGTCTTCGGACAACGCTGGCTCTTCGGCTTTGAAATGGGGATGAACACCACACCCTAGAGTCGGACATGACTGGACTTAATTGTCAGGGGTCACCTTTACCTTTACCTTACCAGAACATTACTAGAAAACAAAACATGTTCTTGAATGATTGCAAAAGATGAAGGCCCTGGAGTGTAGGAAGTTGGTCCTTTAAGGCGGACTGTAGCTGGTCACCTGTTGCTTTAATTCAGAAATATGGGTGGCCTACCTAGAGGAGATGGGCAGCTTGCAAGGCTTTTAACATGACATTGGCAAAGGAGAATCTGGCCCCAGTTATTCCTTTCACCATGCCATGATCTTTATGGCATCTGCAGACTTAGCCATTTGGACCCACGTTGCAATTCCATGGATTTTTTTATGGCCATTGCAGGGAGAGATTTCCATAAGTGGGAATATGAAGCGGTTTTATTGCCAAGTCCTCTTTAGTCCACCAAGCCCAATCGCATCTGTTCCAACTAGCAGCAGCTCTGTCAGAACTCCACCAGAGTTCGTTTTCCCCACAGGCCTGATACTGGATGCTATTTTAACTGGAGAGCCAGGATTTGAACCTGGGACCTTTGGCACGGGCTTGACCACTGAGCTATCATTCAGCAACAGTGTAGACATTCATTGACTTCTCAAAGGGGGCAAATGGGGCAGGGGGCACAGAAAACTGCCAGAGAATTCTCCGGAGCCCAGGTCTACCAGGCTTTCAAATGTGGCACCCAGATCTACCCACCTGATAGACCTAGCCCCCCTGGTGGCCCAACCTCTGTCTTTCACTCTCCATGAGGCTAGCTGAGATCTCAGGACATTTCTGGGACCCCTCCTCTGGCTCCTGGGCCCCCTTTTTGAACTTGGGCCTGGGTACAATTTGACCTCCCTTTACCCCCCCCCCTTTCATGGGCCCTGCCAGAAGGATGCAGAGACTGCCCAGTTCTAGGCAGAGGCAACGTTTTCGGAAGCATTTATTCCATTCCCTGCAACGTCAAAGGCGAGTTCAAGCCTGAACCGAGATTATTATCTTGGTTCAGGCTTGAATCCCCTCAAGTTATAGAGACAAAAAAATGCATGATAAGAGCCTTTGTTTCCTGTCACGTTACACAGAGTTGAAGGTTTTCTGATTACCCATCATTCATTGCTGCAGAAAGTGGTCACCGAGCTGAGCTGCTTGTTAAGCTTTACAGTACATGATGGCAGAGACTATACACCTCTTGGCCCTCCAACCTCTCTTGCGAGTTTTTTCCTCCACAGCCAGGTTTCTACATATGTCCCTCACTCCGACAGAGAAGATCCTTTCAGACATCTGTTGAAATCCACAGCAGTCAACACAGATGGTTGAACACATGGCCAGTTGTGAGATTTTTCCATTGCATTTAGGTCGGAGAATCAGGAAGCTACTGGACAATGACATTTGCTTGGAAAATTTGTATATTTATATATACAAATATAAAATTTATATATACAAAGAAATCAAATATTTGATTGCTTGGAATATTTCTATACTGCTTGTTGACAAAAAACAACAACAAAAAACTTGGAGAATCGGAAGCTGAACCCAGGGGATTGAACCGGGAGACCTTCTGTACATGCTCTACCACAGAAAACACAGAAAATACAACCTTCCCCTTCCAGAGTCAGATGCGAAGAGAGCGAGCATATGTGGCCAAAGAGAGGAAGTTGGGACAAAGGTCAGGGTCACGCCCCTTTCCAGGGCAAAGAGGAAGGGCCAGGTGAAAAGGTCCTTGCAGGTGACCAGAACACACCCACTGCCCTCCAGGGTCCTTAAAGACAAACACTGCTAAAATCCAAACATGCAGATCTATGAGTCAGGAGAGAGTTGAAGAAGGTTGACTGACTTTTCTGCTTCCTATCAGCTGCTGATACAACGACTGGTCTGCATGCTGCAGGGTCTGAGGAGAAAATGGAGATACGTCAAGTGGAAACAAGGACAGTTGTGGTCATTCCTTCTTCTAGGAAGCAAAATCCATTGTTGACAGAGAAGCAAAATCATGCAAATGTTTGCATACTTCATGGGCTTTATTTGCATGGAGTCTGGGAAAGCCACAGCATGGAGTATTCTAAGGCGACCAGATGAAGAGGAGGACAAGGCTCCTGTGTCTTTGTGAGCTGAGCAGAGGAGGGAATTTCAGCAGGTACAGTTTGCCCTGCAAGGGGAGAAAAGCTGCATCTGGCGAGATTCCCTCTGCACTCAGCTCCCACACACACACAGGGGCTCCATTCACCTTTATACCTGGTCACTCTGGACTATATACGGTACCAGGTCTTTTTATTGAATCGACAGGTCAGAAACCTTCTCTGAGAGGGGTCTCCACTTACCTGGTATATGTGGCTGGAATCAGCAGAGCCGTCAATCTTGACCTGGGTCAGACACGAATGATGCTGAGGGTCAGTTCTGGATTATTAACCATTAAAAGCAGCAGCTGCAGTTTCTGAATGGCTGAAGCCAGACAGTGCTTAGTGCTGAATTCTGAAAACGGTACTTATATTATGGAGACGCCGCCATCAATTGCCAGTGCCTCACACACACCCCAGCCCCCATGTAGGACTTGTGACTCGGAGAAGGGGAGGCAGCATTGCAGAATCAGGGTAAACCTAAACCTGATTTGTGTGCATTTTAAACTTGTGTGCATTTTACCTAAGGAACTCTCAATTCATGCTGATCCTATTTGCAAGAAATGGACTGGGGGGCCTTGTGATCTCAGGCGTAGTTTCGATGTCTTTGGCTCCCCTGGTGGAGTTCTCGCTACATCTCTGCCTGCAACACACTTGGGTTTACTGGCAGGAGAGTTTGTGGAGACAGCTGTCCGTGCTGCAAGGAAGAACTCTGAACCCCACTGCTCCATTCCATTGTCATGGCTCATCTCCCTGCCCCACTTTTAACTTCTTTTTCCTGTCTGGGGCTGGGGCTCCGCATCCCTTTTCTGTTCTTGAGAGCACTGAGCTTAATGTTGATGCTGAAAATAAGTGTGAAATATCATGTGGCAGTGGATGCGACTGACATCTCTCACTCCAGGCCTCACCTGTGTGGAAGGGGAAACGTTTTCATAGGTTGAAGGAGCAGCTACAGTCTGGGTAGATGTTTTGTCTCTCCGGCCACAAGTGCCTGAGGAAGGAAGAAGACAGGGAATTAAATCTCAACGTTCAGCCCTTATGACGTCCTTGTTTAAACAGGTAAGTTATCCTTATAGTACAGTCAAGCAAGAGCAGTTTGTACAGTTTGAAATGATATTTGAAAGCCTTTAGACATATTTTCTGTTCCTTCATCAGGAGTGGAACCCAGGCAGGGGTGGAGCCAATTTTTTTGGGGGGGAGCAGAGCTCTGGGACTTCTGCAACAGGAGCCCAGACATCTCCAGCAAGATCACTCAGATGTTGCCTCTGGAACGTTTTTCAAAGGACTTTATCCAGAAGGAATCATCTGTCGGGGCCTCTCAGGTGCCCAAGTCTTACTCACGGAGAAAGATGTAAAGGAGGGATCCGACAATTAACGCTGTCACAGCCAAGGAGCGAATAGCGATGCCAGCAATGGCTCCCGCCCCCAACGCAGCAGGATCTGAAACAAGAAAGCATCGTTTTAGGGAGTGATTGGCATGATGTAGATTGTTACTATTTATCACCACCAGTTCTCGCAGGTATCAGGGCTCAGAAACAGTTAATAAAAACAGACCCTGAAAAGTAGGGTTCTGTGATTTTTCAAAATGGGGTCATATTAACATGTCATTATTTTAAAGAGCTGTTGCCTTTGAGGTCAGGAGCAGTAAATGCCTTGCTGGCTGTCTGACACCCAGCTCCTTCTTGGCACCTATTTCCCAGAATACACCAGGGCACCCTGCAAATCACATGTTGCCCCAGTGCACCTCAGGCAATAAAATGGCACACCCAGTGTTTCAGAGGTCTCACGTCAAGGGTTTCCACTTGGGTCAAAATCTTGGGATCACCCAATTCCCTGCTTCCTCTCCCCCCCCCCCTCTTTTACATTGTCAGCTTTTCGGAACAAGGTCCACTTTATGTAAAGTGCCATGTACACACTTGGCATTTTGTGTGCATGTAAGTGTACATGCATGCACGCACGCACGCACGCACGCACACACACACACACACACAGAGCTGGGATTACTCACATGCCATGGTTATTTTAGTGGAATTGCTCTTCGCGGTGCTAACAGGGTTGGTGGCCTCACATGTATACAACCCAGCATCGTTTTTGGTGACGCGAATTAGAGTGAGGGTTCGATTCTGATCCGAAAGGCCTGCGACAGCTAGGATGTGTTTATTGTCCTTGAACCAGGAGACGCTGACATCAATGTGGTTGGAGGTGGTGCAGTTCAAGGTGACATTGGAGTTTTCGGCCACCAGGACATCTGAAGGCCACAGGACTGGGCTGGTCAACTTTTCTGTACACAAAATAGAAAAAGGGTAATTCTTTGTGGGTCTTTGTGGTCTCCGAAGCTTGGCAAGGCACGCAGAATATTTTAATTGAGTATAGCCATTAGGAAACATGGCCTTTAGATTAGTCCCTAAGATGGGAAGGACACTCTCCCTTATTCGAACTTGTTTTTGTTGGAAAATTGGGCAAATTCCGTATGCTGGACACTGGAGGGGTGTGTGTGTTGTTTTGTCACCTAAGTACCTAAGTAGACCCTCTTGTCTTTGACCCCTCATTGTCTTAAGGAAGGGGTGTGGGCCCAGACCCAGTTTCCTGCTTCTTCTTCCTTCTCATTCATTCACTTCTCTCCTGATGCCCGACCTAGGAGGATGATGCCATGCCCCCCTCTGGAGCCCAGCGGCCATCTTCCAGCACCCTTCCATGCAGAGAGCCCTGGGTTTAGGGGGGTTCTGTCCTTTTAAGTCTAGTGTATCCTCTGATCTGAATCAGACGTTGTACAAATGAACATGAAACTGTAAGTAAACTGTTTTCCTTTTGCAACTTCAATCTGCCTGTGCCTCGTATGTGTTTATCTAGCCAAGTAAGCTAGCAAGCAGTCTGCCGTGGGTGTAAAGAGGGGAATCGGATTAGATATCCATCAGTTTTCAAATTCAGTCGTGCAGTGAAGAGAAAGATTAATTTATATTCATTGTCATAGTTTCTGTTAGGCTACATTGACTTTTGTGTTTCCCAGAAGCAGGATTAGAAACTTTGCAAGTTTAAAGCAATTCATTTTCTCCAAGTCTCTCCCCCCACATTGATCAATGTACGCACACACAGATGTAGACCTGGGTAAAATTATAGCCCTGAGCTGAAATTATTTAAATTATCAACACTGTCACACAGTTAACACAGCTAATATGTGTATCTGTTCTGGAAAAACAAAACACAATGGAAATAATAGTTTTCTGCAGGATCCAGTAGCGTTCCTACCCCTAAATCTATAGGGGGCACATCCTGGAATTGGCGCCCCCTCACTTTCTCCTCCTCTTTACTTTTTGGCACCGCCAAAGGCGGCGCCGCGATCTAGGGGGCACCAATTCCACCACTTATTTATTTCCCCCCAGGCGCTAGAATCCCCCCCGGGCACTAGAATCCCACCCCCCACGCCGCTAGAATTCTCCCCCCACCCCCTGTGCCACTCTCTTACCTTGTTGGCTGCCTTGGAGGACCGGCGCACGACTCGGGGTGACCCAAGTCGCGCCGAGGTGAGCGTGCGCGATGGGGGCCGGGTGCGCGCGCGCGCGCGCTCACCTCGCGCGACTCGGAACATCATGTTGTTTAACAACTTCCTGCTTTTCAACCCGGCGCATGTGCAGAAACAGCCAGCCGGGTTGAAATGGCCACCACAGCCACGCGCGACTCCTTTTCAAGTTGAAAAGGAGTCGGACTCGAGTCGCGTGCTGCTGAGGTGAGCGCGCGTGGGGCCGCCGGAGTCCAAATCGGGCGCCAAGTCTGGGGCCCTGTAACACAGGGCCCCCCATCTAACGACACCACTGGCAGGATCTCTCCAAATTGTGGACATGGTGCCCAGGTACCATTCGTTGCCATGTTGAATCAATTTCTCTTTACAAATGGATCCAATGATATCACGATGACATCTTCAACCCAATGGACTCCAACACCCAAAATGTGGCACAGCTCCAGCAGGAATGAACTCTGTGCCATGTCATTTTCACACAATCCCCACATTTTGTTCCAGATTAATTCACCTGCAAATTGCAATGAAGACCAGCTCTGGGTTCTATACTGCTGTCACTAACATGGAGGAGACCCCCCCCCCCATTTCCCCTATAACCAGAAAACAAATGACTGGAAGGAAATCTGACCATGTTGCTGCTTCAGCCATTCTGTCAAGGTGGTAAAAAGCATGAAGGGGTAGCAAAGGTAAGTAGACCAGCTTGGTTATATCTTGTCCCTGGCAGCTGATAGCCAAGGAAGGGAACTCACCCTTTGTCAACTTCACATAGACAGTTCTCACGGCCCTGTGTTGGGTGAAGGGGTTGGTCGCCTGGCAGGTATAATTCCCTTCATCGGTCCAGTTGCTTAACTGGACCTGGAAGATGCTCCCGGTTGGATCCAGCATGGTATTATTGAAATACCACTGAAACCGTGCTGCAGGGACGGTGTCCGCGATGCATTCCAGTTTCAGGTAGGAATTTAGGCTTTTCTCTACTGTTCCTTCGGGGATCAATTTAATCTCAGGCCCATCTAGAAAGGAAAGGAAGTAAAATCAGGGCAGACGGAATGGAAATGGAGATGCCCCAGCCACACTCAACTCGCACAGCTGCTACACAAACCCAGAGGCACCAATTGCAGACCAGTAAAAGCACTGGCAACACAAATACACACACAAAATAGATATAAAAATAAAGGGTTAGGATAGGAAGCAGAGGGTTTGAGCATCCAGGCAGCTTTGAAACCCAGCATCTCTCATTTTGGAAACTGAGAAGAATCCCCATGAGGGGTCACTAATGCCTGCCCGCCACTCTGTCTGTCTGTCTGTCACACACACACCAGCAACAGGAGGAAAGTAGTCACTAACCCAGTCAAGCTGGGATTACTCACATGCCACGGTTATTTTAGCGGGGTTGCTCTTTCCGGAGCTACCAGAGTCGCTGTCCTCACATGTATACAACCCGGCATCATTTTTGGTGATGCAAATTAGAGTGAGGGCTTGATTCAGATTCAAATGGCCTGCAACATCTAGGAGAGGTTTACCATCCTTGAACCAGGAGACACTGACACCAGTGTTGTTGGAGGTGGTACAGTTCAAGGTGAGATTGGAGATTTCGGCCACCAGGGCTTCTGGAGGCCACAGGACTGGGCTGGACAGCTTTTCTGTACACAAAATAGAAAGAGGGTCATTCTTTGTGGGTCCTTGTGGAGCCTGAGGTCCGATTCACACTACAGTTTTCCAGGCTCGTTGCAGATCTGCGGAGGGTAGCGCGGAGCTGTTTTTATGCTTGCGGAGGAGCTTGCAGAGCAGCAACGCAGAGGCAGGAAAGTTGGTTTCCCCTCAACTTTTGAGGCGGTTGCGCTTGCGGAGCTGGGGGATGCGGTTTCTTAAGAAGGCGGGACAGAAGGAGGGACAACAGGCAAAAAGACACTCCCCAGGTCCAACCGCCTAGACAAGCGCATAGACTGCATAGACAACCGCATACGCAGGGGCAAGGGCATCCGCGCCGGGAAAACTGTAGTGTGAATCAGCCCTGAAGCTTGGCAAGTTATGCGGAATATTTCCATTGAGTATAGCCACTAGGAAACATTGCCTTTAGATCATTTCCTAAGATGGGAAGGACACTCTTCCTTATTCCAACTTGTTTTCCAATTCAGCCATGCAGTGAGGAGAAAGCTTAATTTATGTTCATTGTCATAGCCCTGACCCGAAATTATCCAAATTGTCACACATTTAACACAGCTAATATGTACTATATCTGTCCTGGACACACACAAACACACACATGGAAATGGAAACAATCATTCTCTGCAAAACATGATGCCCAGGTGCCATTCGCTGCCATGTTGAACCAATTTCTCTTTACAAATGGATCCAAGGAGATCCCAACACCTTCAACCCAATGGTCCCCAACACCCAAAATGCCAGCACAGCTCCAGCAGGAGTGAACCCTGTGCTGTGTCACTTTCACACAATCCCCTCATTTTGTTCCGGATTAATTCACCTGCAAATTGCAATAAAGACCAGCTCTGGGGCTTCCCCATTACTGCAGTCACTAACATGGAGAAGAATCCCCATTTCCCCTCTAACCAGACAACAAATGGAAGGAAATCCGACCATGTTGCTGCTCCAGCCATTCTGTCAAGGTGGTAAAGGCATGAAGGGGTAGCAAAGGCAAGTAGGCCAGTTCGGTTGTATCATGTCCCTGGCTGATGGCCGAGGAAGGGAAGAACAAGGGCTGAATATCTGGACCTAGAGCACAGATCATGCCATGTGGAGACACCTCTGTCTCTGTGGATTCGGAAACTGAGCTTGGTATGCAGGGCTCATTTGAGGGAAACAAATTGTTTGTAGTGAGGTGCACTAGATATTTGGTGGAAATATTCAGGACTCAGCAGGAGACAAGAGCTCTGGGTGCATAAAGCAGTCAGAATAGCAGAAGGAGGAGGAGTGAATCATACCTAAGACAAATAGGGGAGTGGGCAGCATTGCAGTTATCCCACGTCCTTCCAGCATCATTGTATAGTATCCAGTGTCCTCAGATGTTAAATCCCTAATGTGAAGGGAGCAGGCTGGGTCTGTGTTTTCCCGCCCAGTGAAGGCAGGTCCGCTCGCTTGCATACGATGTGGTGTATAGACACTGGAAATGATCCAGTTATTTTCTCCAGTACTCGGCCCTCGGAACCAGTGACACTCCGTAACGTCCACAAAGTCTCCTAGGGTGAGGGTGACGTCTTGTCCTTCTACTGCATATACTGGCTGCACCTGAATTGAATTCCGACGGACGTTGCCCTGACCTTCAGTCAGGAGGAAGCAGGAACACAAGATGGAGGCTGTGGGGGGGGGGAGGAAAAAGAATAAGGGACCTGCTTCAGCAGTGGCGCAGCTAAGTGCGGTGCTGTGTCCCTGAGTGCCACGCCAAATGCTCCTCAGGGGGGGTGACACGCACCACACCTCTTTTTTATCACGCCACACAGCAAAAAGGGCAGCTGGGCAAGGTGAGTGGGGTGGATGTGACAGGTAGGGGGCAGCAGGTGAGAGAGCAAGGAGGTGTCAGTGGACAAGCAGGAGTAGGGGAGTTTGCCTGGACTGAGAGGCCCCGATCCCACCGCAGAGCTCCTGCACCTTATCATGGACCACTCCAGTCCACCGCTGCTCACCCCTGGAGTGAAAGTCCTTCTCTCCGACATGAAGCAACAGCGAGGGTGATGAAGCGCCAGGGACCCCCCCCCCATTCGTCCGCCCCGCCCCTTCTCACCTGTTAGTAGTATTGTCTGGCCATGGCGGGAGACCCCCCACCCGTACGGTCCCCCCATGCAGCTCGGACGCCTCTGCATCCCGCCCCCTCCACGTTTCGGTCAACTTCGCCGTTGGTTGTTGCTGCGACCAGCAGTCTGCCTCTCTGATCCGACGGGGAGGGATCTGGTAGCCGCGCCAGGCCAGCTCTGCCCTGCCCCCGGGGACGGCGGCGGCCTCCCCCAGAGCCCGTTGGCAGGTTGGCTCCCTCCCCCCGCCAGTTTAGCGCGCAAGTAACGGAGCTGGGAGCAAAGGTGGCTGCTGCCAAGGGGGGGGGGGCGGCGCTGCATGCCCGGCCCGCGACGCGACCAACCCCAGGAGACCCGAGCGCCGCGAACTCGCTCGCAACGATGGAGGGCGAGAGCCGCCTGGGGGCCTGAAACGGCAAGAGGAAGAAACTGGAAGTCCCCCCCCCTCCCGCTGAACTATGGCAAATTCTCCTGCGCAATCCAGTTCCCATTGGTTTGAAGAATTGCGCTTCCCCGCACGGCACTGCGCCTCTCTTTTTCCTCTGCCCTTTTAGTGAGGCGCCGCCGGCTGGAAATGAGCTTTGCAGGATCTTAGAGGCAGGCTCCAGTTCTGGGACACGGGAAAACACGTCCTGGATTAGAGAGGTTGCCTGGTCCGGATGGATGCAAGGCTGGAAAAACGGAGGCTGGAAACCGGCAAACACAGCCTGTCTCCTCCTTCACACAGTAGAATCTAAGTCATTGTAGATGCCCTGTGAATGGTTAGAGTAGACTGACAGCAACACGGTGCCCATCTTTTGGGGCTGGAGTTGCATTGTTGCAAGAAGAACTAGCTTCTCATGATAATCCTGAGATAATATGGCCCGCTCTGGTGCTACAGAAAATTGCAAAGCGCCTGTCCTCAGTTCTTAGGAACTCAGGCAGCCCCCCCCCCCATCTCTCTTTGAACCGTTGTCGTTTGTGGGTTTCACCCAAAAGGAAGTGTGCTGCCTTTCTGCCAAGATTGTAGGAAGGAACCCACAAGGTGCCACTCCAGGCTTACCAGATCGTCGCCGAGACAGGAGCGGTCTACCCTTAAGGGGGCGGGGCGTGGGGGGGCAGAACGCGACGGGTTCTGGCCCCCCACGCCCCGCCCCCGAGGAATCCATGGGGTTAGTTTTCCCCCCAGAAGTGAGAGACTATGACTTGGTGAAGTTACCCAGGTGGCTTTAAATGTTATTTATTTATTACAGTGTTTATATATCCCCTTTAAACATGCTCTTTAAAAGCACTGCAAATGTAACAGACTCTTCATCAAAGGCAAATTCAAGCCTGAACCAAGATTATTATCTTGGTTCAGGCTTGAACCCCCCCAAGTTATAGAGACAAAAAATGCAAGATAAAAGCCTTTGTTTCCTGCCACGTTACACAGAGTTGAAGGTTTTCTGATTACCCATCATTGCTGCAGAACCGAGCTTAGCTGAGCTGCTTGTTAAGCTTTGAGCCCGAGTCTGACACACACGCGTGCGGAGTTCGCGCAGCTGTTTGGCCTCCATTTTGAGAGTTTGCATCTGAATGCGGGAGACCAGCGCTCTCTTGAGTTCCGGCGCGATCTCAAGTAACCCCCCTCAAGATTTTGAGGGGGTGGGGACGCGGAGCTAGGGGGTGGGATGCGGAGCTAGTTTTGTCACCAATAGGATGAGAGGGGGTTTCAGCCAATTGGAGCGCCAAACATAATTGGCTTATGTTTCAGCCAATCAGCGATTAGAAGGCGGGACAATCAAGAGGGACTATTTGCAGGAAGACACTTGTACAGACTAGGTCAGCGCTTGGAGGTGGGCGTCCAGGCACCTACGCTCAGCGCACCTCCATGCTGGAACTCATGTGGCGTGGGTCGGCCTTTACAGTACAAGATGGCATATAGACCTCTTGGCCCTCCGACCTCTCTTGCACATTTTTTTCCCCCACAGCCAGGTTTCTACATATGTCCCTCCAAGGGAGACCATCCCTTTGGACATCTGTTGAAATCCACTGCAGTCAACGCACACAGGTTGTTGAACACATGGCTAGTTGTGAGATTCTGCCATCGCATTTAGGTCCGAGAATCAGGAAGCTCCTGGACAATGTCATTTGCTTGGAAAAATTGTATATTTATATATACAAATATAAAATTTATATATAGGCCCAAGCTACACCACTGCAGAGCTGTGAGTCAGGAGAGGGATGAAGGTTGGCTGACTTGTCTGCTTCCTATCAGCTGCTGATACACCGACTGGTCTGGATGTTGCAGGGTCTGAGGAGAAAATGGAGATACGTCAAGTGGAAACGAGGACAGTTGTGGCCATTCGTTCTTCTAGGAAGCAAAATCCATTGTTGACAGTCAAATACATGCAAATGCCTGCAATCTGCATACTTCATGGTGGCTGGAGAATCTGGGCTTTCTTTGCATGGAGTCTGGGAAAGTCACAGTGTGGAGTACTCCAAGGTGACCAGATGAAAAGGAGGACAAGGCTCCTGTGTCTTTGTGAGCTGAGCAGAGGAGGGAATTTCAGTAGGTACAGTTTGTCCAAAACATGTCCTGGATTAGAGAGGTTGCCTGGTCCGGATGGATGCAAGGCTGGAAAAACGGAGGCTGGAAACCAGCACACACAGCCTGTCTCCTTCACACAGTAGAATCTAGTCATTGTAGGTGCCTTGTGAGTAATAGATTAGAGTAGACCGACAGCAACAGGATGCCCATTTTATGTTGGGGCGGAAGTTGCAAGAACTAGCTTCTTCTCATGATAATCTTGAGATAATATGGTCCTCTGGTGCTGCAGAAAATTGCAAGGCGCCTGTCCTCCAGTTCTCAGGAACGCAGGCAGCCCCCTTATCTCTCTTTGAACCACTGTCATTTGTGGGTTTCACCCAAAAGGAAGTGTGCTGCCTTTCTGCTGAGACTGTAGGAAGGAACCCACAAGGTGCCACACTACCCCAAGTTCCTCCATTGACACAATCTGTGTGTTGCAGGAACAATGGGGTTAGTTTTCCCCACAGAAGTGAGAGACTATGACTTGGTGAAGATACCCAGTTGGCTTTAAATGTTATTTATTTATTACAGTGTTTATATATCGCCTTTAAACATGCTCTTTAAAAGCACTGCAAATGTAACAAACTCTTCTGTTACATTTACATAAATGCCTAACCCTTGGCATTTATGTGCAGTGGGCTGAACCATGAGCTGTCGATCGAAAGGTCGGCAGTTCGAATCCGCGACGGGGTGAGCTCTCGTTGCTTGGCCAGCTCCTGCCAACCTAGCAGTTCCAAAGCATAATGCGAGTAGATAAATAGGTACCGCTTGCGGGAAGGTAAACAGCGCTCTGTGTTCCAGCCACATGCTACACGCTGCGGCAAGGAGAGTCATGCCGGCCACATGACCACGGAGGCGTCTTCGGACAACGCTGGCTCTTCGGCTTTGAAATGGGGATGAACACCACACCCTAGAGTCGGACATGACTGGACTTAATTGTCAGGGGTCACCTTTACCTTTACCTTACCAGAACATTACTAGAAAACAAAACATGTTCTTGAATGATTGCAAAAGATGAAGGCCCTGGAGTGTAGGAAGTTGGTCCTTTAAGGCGGACTGTAGCTGGTCACCTGTTGCTTTAATTCAGAAATATGGGTGGCCTACCTAGAGGAGATGGGCAGCTTGCAAGGCTTTTAACATGACATTGGCAAAGGAGAATCTGGCCCCAGTTATTCCTTTCACCATGCCATGATCTTTATGGCATCTGCAGACTTAGCCATTTGGACCCACGTCGCAATTCCATGGATTTTTTTATGGCCATTGCAGGGAGAGATTTCCATAAGTGGGAATATGAAGCGGTTTTATTGCCAAGTCCTCTTTAGTCCACCAAGCCCAATCGCATCTGTTCCAACTAGCAGCAGCTCTGTCAGAACTCCACCAGAGTTCGTTTTCCCCACAGGCCTGATACTGGATGCTATTTTAACTGGAGAGCCAGGATTTGAACCTGGGACCTTTGGCACGGGCTTGGCCACTGAGCTATCATTCAGCAACAGTGTAGACATTCATTGACTTCTCAAAGGGGGCAAATGGGGCAGGGGGCACAGAAAACTGCCAGAGAATTCTCCGGAGCCCAGGTCTACCAGGCTTTCAAATGTGGCACCCAGATCTACCCACCTGATAGACCTAGCCCCCCTGGTGGCCCAACCTCTGTCTTTCACTCTCCATGAGGCTAGCTGAGATCTCAGGACATTTCTGGGACCCCTCCTCTGGCTCCTGGGCCCCCTTTTTGAACTTGGGCCTGGGTACAATTTGACCTCCCTTTACCCCCCCCCCTTTCATGGGCCCTGCCAGAAGGATGCAGAGACTGCCCAGTTCTAGGCAGAGGCAACGTTTTCGGAAGCATTTATTCCATTCCCTGCAACGTCAAAGGCGAGTTCAAGCCTGAACCGAGATTATTATCTTGGTTCAGGCTTGAATCCCCCCAAGTTATAGAGACAAAAAAATGCATGATAAGAGCCTTTGTTTCCTGTCACGTTACACAGAGTTGAAGGTTTTCTGATTACCCATCATTCATTGCTGCAGAAAGTGGTCACCGAGCTGAGCTGCTTGTTAAGCTTTACAGTACATGATGGCAGAGACTATACACCTCTTGGCCCTCCGACCTCTCTTGCGAGTTTTTTCCTCCACAGCCAGGTTTCTACATATGTCCCTCACTCCGACAGAGAAGATCCTTTCAGACATCTGTTGAAATCCACAGCAGTCAACACAGATGGTTGAACACATGGCCAGTTGTGAGATTTTTCCATTGCATTTAGGTCGGAGAATCAGGAAGCTACTGGACAATGACATTTGCTTGGAAAATTTGTATATTTATATATACAAATATAAAATTTATATATACAAAGAAATCAAATATTTGATTGCTTGGAATATTTCTATACTGCTTGTTGACAAAAAACAACAACAAAAAACTTGGAGAATCGGAAACTGAACCCAGGGGATTGAACCGGGAGACCTTCTGTACATGCTCTACCACAGAAAACACAGAAAACACAACCTTCCCCTTCCAGAGTCAGATGCGAAGAGAGCGAGCATATGTGGCCAAAGAGAGGAAGTTGGGACAAAGGTCAGGGTCACGCCCCTTTCCAGGGCAAAGAGGAAGGGCCAGGTGAAAAGGTCCTTGCAGGTGACCAGAACACACCCACTGCCCTCCAGGGTCCTTAAAGACAAACACTGCTAAAATCCCAACATGCAGAGCTATGAGTCAGGAGAGAGTTGAAGAAGGTTGACTGACTTTTCTGCTTCCTATCAGCTGCTGATACACCGACTGGTCTGGATGTTGCAGGGTCTGAGGAGAAAATGGAGATACGTCAAGTGGAAACAAGGACAGTTGTGGTCATTCCTTCTTCTAGGAAGCAAAATCCATTGTTGACAGAGAAGCAAATTCATGCAAATGTTTGCATACTTCATGGGCTTTATTTGCATGGAGTCTGGGAAAGCCACAGCATGGAGTATTCTAAGGCGACCAGATGAAGAGGAGGACAAGGCTCCTGTGTCTTTGTGAGCTGAGCAGAGGAGGGAATTTCAGCAGGTACAGTTTGCCCTGCAAGGGGAGAAAAGCTGCATCTGGCGAGATTCCCTCTGCACTCAGCTCCCACACACACACAGGGGCTCCATTCACCTTTATACCTGGTCACTCTGGACTATATACGGTACCAGGTCTTTTTATTGAATCGACAGGTCAGAAACCTTCTCTGAGAGGGGCCTCCACTTACCTGGTATATGTTGCTGGAATCAGCAGAGCCGTCAATCTTGACCTGGGTCAGACACGAATGATGCTGAGGGTCAGTTCTGGATTATTAACCATTAAAAGCAGCAGCTGCAGTTTCTGAATGGCTGAGGCCAGACAGTGCTTAGTGCTGAATTCTGAAAACGGTACTTATATTATGGAGACGCCGCCATCAATTGCCAGTGCCTCACACACACCCCAGCCCCCATGTAGGACTTGTGACTCGGAGAAGGGGAGGCAGCATTGCAGAATCAGGGTAAACCTAAACCTGATTTGTGTGCATTTTAAACTTGTGTGCATTTTACCCAATGAAGTCTCAATTCACGCTGATCCTATTTGGAAGAAATGGACTGGGGGGCCTTGTGATCTCAGGCTTAGTTTCGATGTCTTTGGGTCCCCTGATGGAGTTCTTGCTACATCTCTGCCTGCAACACACTTGGGTTTACTGGCAGGACAGTTTGTGGAGACAGCTGTCCCTGCTGCAAGGAGGAACTCTAAACCCCACTACTCTATTCCATTGTCAGGGCTCATCTCCCTGCCCCACTTTTAACTTCTTTTTCCTCTCTGGGGCTGGGGCTCAGCATCCCTTTTCTGTTATTGAGAGCACTGAGCTTAATGTTGATGCTGAAAATAAGTGTGAAATATCATGTGGCAGTGGATGCGACTGACATCTCTCACTCCAGGCCTCACCTGTGTGGAAGGGGAAACGTTTTCATAGGTTGAAGAAGCAGCTACTGTCTGGGTAGATGTTTTGTCTTTCCGGCCACAAGTGCCTGAGGAAGGGAGAAGACATGGAATTAAATCTCAACATTCAGCCCTTATGACGTTCTTGTTTAAACAGGTAGGTTATCCTTATAGTACAGTCAAGCAAGAGCAGTTTGTACAGTTTGAAATGATAACTAAAAGTCTTCAGTTATATTTTCTTTTCATCAGGAGTAGAACCCAGGCGGGTGGAGCCAAGGGGAGCGGGGGGGGGGGAGCAGAGCTCTGGGACTTCTGCAACAGGAGCCCAGACATCTCCAGCAAGATCACTCAGATGTTGCCCCTGGAACGTTTTTCAAAGGACTTTATCCAGAAGGAATCATCTGTCGGGGCCTCCCAGGTGCCCAAGTCTTACTCACGGAGAACGATGTAAAGGAGGGATCCGACAATTAACGCTGTCACAGCCAAGGAGCGAATAGCGATGCCAGCAATGGCTCCCGCCCCCAATGCAGCAGGATCTGAAACAAGAAAGCATCGTTTTAGGGAGTGATTGGCATGATGTAGATTGTTACTATTTATCACCACCAGTTCTCGCAGGTATCAGGGCTCAGGAACAGTTAAAAACAGACCCTGAAAAGTAGGGTTCTGTGATTTTTCAAAATGGGGTCATATTAACATGTCATTATTTTAAAAAGCTGTTGCCCTTGAAGTCAGGAGCAGTAAATGCCTTGCTGGCTGTCTGACACCCAGCTCCTTCTTGGCACCTATTTCCCAGAATACACCAGGGCACCCTGCAAATCACATGTTGCCCCAGTGCACCTCAGGCAATAAAATGGCGCACCCAGTGTTTCAGAGGTCTCACGTCAAGGGTTTCCACTTGGGTCAAAATCTTGGGATCACCCAATTCCCTGCTTCCTCTCCCCCCCCCCTTTTACATTGTCAGCTTTTCGGAACAAGGTCCACTTTATGTAAAGTGCCATGTACACACCTGGCATTTTGTGTGCATATAAGTGTACACACACACACACACACACACACACACACACACACACACACACACACACACACACACACAGAGCTGGGATTACTCACATGCCATGGTTATTTTAGTGGAATTGCTCTTCGCGGAGCTAACAGGGTTGGTGGCCTCACATGTATACAACCCGGCATCGTTTTTGGTGACGCGAATTAGAGTGAGGGTTCGATTCCGATCTGAAAGGCCTGAGACAGCTAGGATGTGTTTATTGTCCTTGAACCAGGAGACGCTGACATCAATGTTGTTGGAGGTGGTGCAGTTCAAGGTGACATTGGAGTTTTCGGCCACCAGGACATCTGAAGGCCACAGGATTGGGCTGGTCAACTTTTCTGTACACAAAATAGAAAAAGGGTAATTCTTTGTGGGTCTTTGTGGTCTCCGAAGCTTGGCAAGGCACGCAGAATATTTTAATTGAGTATAGCCATTAGGAAACATGGCCTTTAGATTAGTCCCTAAGATGGGAAGGACACTCTCCCTTATTCGAACTTGTTTTCCAATTCAGCTGTGCAGTGAAGAGAAAGATTAACTTATTCCCATTCATTGTCATAGTTTCTGTTACTGAGGGCTGGTAAAAGGTATGAAGGGGTAGCAAAGGCAGGTAGGCCAGCTTGGTTATATCATGTCCCTGGCTGATAGATGAGGAAGGGAACTCACCCTTTGTCAACTTCACATAGGCAGTTCTCATGGCATTGCGGTGGGTGAAGGGGTTGGTTGCCTGACAGGTGTAATTCCCTTCATCGGTCCAGTTGCTTAAATGGACCTGGAAGATGCTCCCGGTTGCATCCAGCATGGTATTATTGAAATACCACTGAAACTGGGCTGCAGGGATGGAGTCTGCGGCGCATTCCAGTTTCAGGTTGGAATTTATGCTTTTCCCTACTGTTCCTTCGGGGTTCAATTTAATCTCAGGCCCATCTAGAAAGGAAAAGAAGTAGAATCAGGGCAGAGGGAATGGAGGCGCCCCAGCCACACTCAACTCGCACAGCTGCTACACCACCCCAGAGGCACAGTTTGCGGACCAGTAAAAACACTGGCAACACAAATACACACACAACACAAAATAGCTATAGGGTTAGGAAGCAGAGGGTTTGAGCATCCAGGCAGCTTTGAATCCCAGCATCTCTCATTTTGGAAACTGAGAAGAATCCCCATGAGGGGTCACTAATGCCCGCTCGTCCGTCTCTCACATGCACGCACGCACGCACGCACACCAGCAACCGGAGGAAAGTAGTCACTAACCCTGTCAAGCTGGGATTACTCACATGCCACGGTTATTTTAGAGGGGTTGCTCTTTCCGGAGCTACCAGAGTCGCTGTCCTCACATGTATACAACCCGGCATCTTTTTTGGTGATGCGAATTAGAGTGAGGGCTTGATTCAGATTCAAATGGCCTGCAACATCTAGGAGAGGTTTACCATCCTTGAACCAGGAGACACTGACACCAGTGTTGTTGGAGGTGGTACAGTTCAAGGTGACATTGGAGATTTCGGCCAACAGGGCTTCTGGAGGCCACAGGACTGGGCTGGACAGCTTTTCTGTACACAAAATAGAAAGAGGGTCATTCTTTGTGGGTCCTAGTGGTTCCTGAAGCTTGGGAAGGCATGCAGGATATTTCCATCAATCACACCCATTAGAAAATATGGCCTTTAGATCATTCCCTAAGATGGGAAGGACACTCTCCCTTATTCGAACTTGTTTTCCAGTTCAGCTGTGCAGTGAAGAGAAAGATTAATTCACATTCATTGTCATAGCCCTGAGCAGAAATTATCCAAATTGTCAACACTGTCACACAACACACAGCTAATATCGTAATATGTACTATATCTGTCCTGGATATACACAAACACACATGGAAATGGAAAGAATAGTTCTGTGCAGGATCTCTGCAAATTGTGGATATGGTGCCCAGGTACCATTCGTTGCCATGTTGAACCAATTTCTCTTTACGAATGGATCCAAGGAGATCCCGACACCTTCACCCCAATGGTCCCCAACACCCAAAATGTGGCACAGCTCTAGCAGGAGTGAACCCTGTGCCGTGTCATTTTCACACAATCCCCTCATTTTGTTCCAGATTAATTCACCTCCAAATTGCAATGAAGACCAGTTCCAGGTTCTGTATTGCAGTCACTAACATGGAGAAGAATCTCCATTTCCCCTATAACCAAACAACAAATGAATGGGAGGAAATCTGACCATGTTGCTGCTCCAGAGTCCAGCCATTCTGTCAAGGTGGTAAAAAGCATGAAGGGGTAGCAAAGGCAAGTAGGCCAGTTCAGTTGTATCATGTCCCTGGCTGATGGCCGAGGAAGGGAAGAACAAGGGCTGAATATCTGGACCTAGAGCACAGATCATGCCATGGGGAGACACCTCTGTCTCTGTGGATCAGGAAACTGACTTTGGTGTGCAGGGCTCATTTGAGGGAAACAAATTGTTTGTAGTGAGGTGCACTAGATATTTTGGGGAAATATTCAGGAGTCAGCCTGGAGGCTCAGCAGGAGACAAGAACTCTGGGTGCATAAAGCAATCAGAATAGCAGAAGAAAGAGTGAATCATACCTGAGACAAATAGGGGAGTGGACAGTGTGGCAGTTATCCTATGTCCAAGCAGAATCATTTTATAGTATCCAGTGTCTCCAGATGTTAAATTCCTAATGTGAAGGGAGCAGGCGTTGTCTATGTTCTCCCGCCCCGTGAAGGCAGGTCCGCTTGCTTGCAAACGACGTGGTGTAATAAAATAGGAAATGATCCTGTTATTTTCTTCATTTCCCTGCCCTCGGTACCAGTGGCAGTTCTCAACCTTGTCCACAAAGTCTCCTAGGATGAGGGTGACCTCCTGTCCTTCTACTGCATATACGGGCAGCACCTCAATCAAATTCACTTGACCTTCAGTCAGGAGGAAGCAGGAACTCAAGATGGAGGCTGTGGGGGGGGTGGGGTGGAAAAAGAAAGAGGGACCTGCTTCAGCGGTGGTGGAGCTAAGTGGGGGCCAGGGGTGCTGTGCCCCTGGGTGCCATGCCAAATGCGCCTCAGGGGGTGACACGATGCACCAAATATCCTTTTTATCACGCCGCACAGCAAAAAAGGGCAGCTGAGCAAGGAGAGTGGGGCAGGTGCGACAGGTAGGGGGCAAGGAGGCGTCAGTAAGTGACCTATGTTTTTCACCGCTCTCCGAGTCTCCAGCAAAAATGGGGGGGGGGTTTCCTACTTTTTTATCAGCAGCAAATAATGCAGAAGCAAAGTGAGTGACAGGCTGGGTGGCAACAAGTGGCAGAGCCTTTTAATTTTTTTAAAAACTGCGAGATGTGACGGTTTGTTTTTCTTTTTGCTAGATTATTTTCAGCCCGATGAGAGACTGGGGTTCCTCTTGGTGCAGAACTGCCTCCAATGGAGCTCAGAGTCCACTCACAGCCCTGTCCCTCGTCCCCCCCCCCTGTAAATATGTTATATATACTGCTAATTGACACAGGACGCTGATAATCATTTCAGACACAAGGACAGGAGGAGGGAACTGCGCTGCAGGGGCCAAAGGAGAAGATGCGGCAGGAAGATCCATACAGAGCCCACCAACCCAGTGTTGGAAGTGGGCAACTTCCGTCTGCCGGACACGGGGGGTGGGTGGGTTGTATCATGTAATCACCTAAGTGGACCTCTTGTCTTTGACCCCTCTTTGTCTTGGCCCCAGACCCATTTTCCTTCTCCGGGCCTCACCTTCTCACTAATCTCTTCTGCTTCTGACTACTGACCAGGGAAGACGTGCCAAGCTGCCCTCCAGCAGCCCAGTGCCATCTCCCAGCATGCCTCCACGCAGCGACCCCTAGCATTTAGGAGGGTTCTGTCCTGTTAAGTTTAGTATATCCTCTGATCCTGAATCAGACGCTGTACATATGCATGAATCAGTGAGTAAACTTCTTTTTGCAACTTCAATCAACTATGCCTAGTGTGTTTTATCTAGCCAAGTAAGCTAAGCAAGTCTGCCACATGGGTGTGGAGTAAACAGAGTAGGGAGAGGGGAATGGAGCGACGAATAGCTACCCCTCCCCCCTAATTCTTACACCCAGGAGGTCAGCGAGGCAGTTAACTCCGGGATGGGGGAAGAGGGGGCAGGATGGAGACAGACAGTTGAGGAAGGGCAGGAACATTGGGGCTGGAGGGACATTAGAGGCACATCACAGGGATGAGACGCTCTTCCTGATCCTTGTGAAATCCAGGCGGGATCCACATCCAGGATCAATCACCTCCTTAGGACAGGCGAAAGGAGCTCAGTGCTGCTCTCGGGACACAGATAGCGACACTGGGACAAAAATAGTGGCGATTCCGATCTTGGGCCTTATCAGACAGGGTTGCAACCCAATTGGAGGACTGCCACCTTGGTTGCCAGTCGGCTGAAACACCTGCTTCCGCAGGACCCCTGGCCGAACTGGTACAAAGGGGAGGTAAAAGTCCCTGGTTAATAAATAAATACATAAAATAAATGTCCCTTCCCTTCCCGAATAGGATTCTGCCATTTCAGATCATCGTCGGCAATTAGCCTCCTTGCTTTTCCTGGTTGCGCTGCGGGATCCCCCGCAGCGGGAGCCTCGGTTAGAGGGACAAGCAGGGGAGTTTGCCTGGACTGAGAGGCCCCGATCCCACCGCAGAGCTGAGCTCCTGCACCTTATCATGGACCACTCCAGTCCACCACTGCTCACCCCTGTCCCCTGGAGTAAAAGTGATGAAGCAACAGCGAGGGTAACAAAGCGGCGGGGAACCCCCTCCCCGCCCAGTCGTCCGCCCGCTGCCCGCCCCTTCTCACCTGCTAGCAGCATTGTCTGGCCATGGCGGGAGGAAGCCCCCCACCCGTACGGTCCCCCCATGCAGCTCGGACGCCTCTGCATCCCGCCCCCTCCACGGACCGGTCAACTTCGCCGTTTGTTGTTGCTGCGATCAGCAGTCTGTTTTTCTAATCGACGGGGAGGGATCTGGTAGCCGCGCCCGGCCGGCTCTGCCCTGCCCCCGGGGACGGCGGCGGCCTCCCCCGGCCAGTTAGCGTGCAGGTAACAGAGCTGTGAGCAAAGGTGGCTGCTGGGGATGGGGGGCGCTGTGCCTGCCCGGCCCCCGACCAACCCGAGGAGACCCGAGCGCCGCGAACTCGCTCGCAACGATGGAGGGCCGAGGGCGAGAGACGTCTGGGGGCCGCCTGAGACGGCAAGATGAAGAAATTGAAAGTGACCCCTCCCACCCACTGAACTCTGGCAAATTCTCCTGCGAAATCCAATCCCCGTTGGTTTGAACTGCGCTGCCCCGCTCGGCACTGCTGCGTGTTGGAAATTGGGCAGCGTTTTGCCTCTATGCCCTGGAAGGGATGTGGCTCCTGCCCTGACCTTGTCCTACTTCCCTTCTTGACCATGCATGCGTTCGCTCTCTCTCCGTCCTGTTCCAGACTCCAAGGAGGCAGCAAGGTGTGTTTTCTGCCTGGGCTCCTGCCCTGCAACCATCTTGCCAGCAAACTACCATGCACAGCGTGCCAGCTTCAGGGGTATGCTGCTGTTACGAAGTTAGAATAACTCTGGTCAAAACCAGATGCTGTAGTGTACCAATGAAACTGAACCGTGAGTAAACTTGTTTTTTTCTATAATAACTATACAAGCCTCTGCCTTCGTGTGTTTCTTTTACTGATAGCAAGCTAGCCTGGGTGTTTGGGGTAATTCCGTTTTTACCACAGGAAAGGTTTCTTCCGCTTTTTACTCTGCTAATTGATTAAAATCCCCCCATGCTCCCAGACTGCGCCCCCCCCTTTCTATCTGCCTTTTTGGTGATGCTGCCACTAACACCACGTCCCTTAAGGAACCCAAAATCTAGGCAGCTGTAATACGGTGACGATGAATGGACGGAAGAAAGACAGGAGTGAGATGACAGGTGCACAGGGGCATTTCCACGTTTGGTTTCTACAAGGAAGGGCACCTAGCCCAGGTGGAATTCTCCATCTCGAAAGATCTTCCTCTTCTCTCTCCTGCGTGATTCAGTGCGGCTGGCTCGAAATGAGCTTGGCAGGATCTTATAGAGGCCCTTCAGAACCAGGCTGGCTCCAGTTCTGGGACACGTGAAAACATGTCCTGGATTAGAGAGGTTGCCTGGCCCGGATGGATGCAAGGATGGAAAAACGGAGGCTGGAAACCGGCACACACAGCCTGTCTCCTTCACGCAGTAGAATCTAGTCATTGTAGATGCCTTGTGAGTAAGTAAGTAAAGGAACCTTTATTGGCATAAAAACAAACATAACATAACACTTAACACGTAATATTTATATTACAAACATCTGCAAACACAACAAAATTACAGCTTAAACATCATAGGGAATACTATCAGCTTTACGTGCTATAATGATTGTATCAACAAAGGCTGCCGATCTTTCCATTACGTCATCCATCTCCGTCGATAAAAGGTAACTTACTACTGTACCTCCTGATCTGCCCAGCCCTGGAGCTTGTCTAATATAGGGCCTAAATGTTGCTTATGAGGTGCCTCGTGGAGTGGGCAATACAAAAACATATGTAGTAATTTTCGAATGAAAGCTGTTATAACCGGCAACATATATACCTCTTTCCTTGAATATGTAGTAATGTTTCTACACAACCCACTCCACAAGGACAATACCTCTCAGAGACTGGAATTCCACTATATCTGCCAAGTAACAGAGCAGACGGAAGAGCATTGCACCTAGCTAAAGAAAGGGCGCTGCGCGACTGAGGTCACTTAAGATTACAAAGATACGGTGCCATCTTCCCAAAGCTGATAGGGATGTGAAATTGTAGTGGGGAACAGGTCGTACTCGCCACACTATGCAACTCCTGATTTTCAATATCTAGAATTCTGGTCTTGATTGCCTTGTGAGTAATAGGTTAGACTGACAGCAACACGATGCCCACTTTTTAGTTGGGGTGGGAGTTGCAAGAAGAACTAGCTTCTCATGATAATCTTGAGATAATATGGCCCTCTGGTGCCGCAGAAAATTGCAACGCGCCTGTCCTCCAGTTCTCAGGAACAGAGGCAGCCCCCTTATCTCTCTTTGAACCGTTGTCATTTGTGGGTTTCACCCAAAAGGAAGCGACTCTGCAAGGCTTTTAACACAACATTGGTGTGGCATGGTATAATATAAAATTATATGTACCAATATATGTATGTATTAAAATATAAATATAAATCAGCTTTTAGCTTCTGTATTAAGCTTCCGCATAATAACAAACATTCTTAACTTTCTTTCTGTATCAATTTCTGTATATTAGCCAGCATGCTGGTCCCAGCAAAGATAACAAACTAAGGAGCCCATTTTTAACAAGCATAATAGAAAGATGCAGGCATCAGCCAAAGAGATAGGAGAGGCCCACTGGCAGACATAGTTCATAGGTTAGATGTAACTCTTCTTATTCTCGGTGAAACTAACTAGGCAGACGACCTTGGAGATGCGATACAACAGATGAATGGAGAAAATGATGCCTGCCTCCCTTTTGGTTCAAAGAGGTGTCTGCATTCCTTAACATCACGAGGGATGGGAGGGGGCAGAGAAGGAGAGGGGTTTTGTTAAAATGTACAGGTGGGCCCCCATATCCGCTGGGGATATGTTCCAGGCCCCTCTGTGGATACTTGAAACCGTGGATAAGAGCGAACACCCCCTCCATGGTTTCCTGAGGCCCCCCCCCACCCTGCCTCCCCTGCAGGCAGGCATGCTTGCCCCCCCAGCTCTTATTTTTCTTTCAGCAAGCTTTGTTTCTTCCTTAAAACAAACAGAAGCAGCCTCCATTGCAGGCAAGGAGAACGAGACTAAGTCCTAGAGAGGCTCTGCAAGGTTTCTGTTAACCTTGCAGAGCCTCTCTAGAACTTAGTCTCGTTCTACTTGCCTGCAATAAGCACCCAGAGGCTGCTTCTCCTGTTGGTTTAAGGAAGAAACGAAGCTTACTGGGGAAAAAATAAAAGCCTGGGGGGGGGGGTCCCCCACGATCAGTGGATAACTGAAACTGTGGATAGCGAATCAGTGGATATGGGGGCCCACCTGTATATTGTAACCATATAATGACTTATGGGCTGAATGTTAACGCCCCTGCTTGTAACCAAATCTATAAAGTTTAGCCCAAGAGACACACTTGGGGCCCACGCCTTGTATTTTCAGCTGTAAGGCGCTTGCGTGTGGGCCTGCAGATCTACAATCTCTATCAGTAAACTGCTTGTGACATTCTCCTCCTGGCTGATTTGTGTTCATTTATGGGTAAAAAGGACTTACAGCTACTAAGCTGCTAAGCCTCCAAGTAACGTTGGCAAAGGAGAATCTGGCCCAGTCATTCCTTCCCACCCTCCTGCCATGATCTTTATGGCATCAATCAATCAATCAATCAATCAATCAATCAATCAATCAAGAACCTTTATTGGCATGAAGACAACATAAATCAACATACATTACATAACACATATTACAAATAAACAAAAAGTCCAATCAGACAAAAACAACCAGATATCGGGCTATGATCTAGGGGCCATTACATCATATATCTGATGCACAAGACAAAATGATTGAACAAACAAAGGCTGCAACCCTTTCCAATATATCACCTTCCTCCGTCGATAAGATGTTTCTCAATATCTCCTGATCTGCTAAACCCTGGAATTTAACAAATTTTTATGTTTATGGCATCTGCAGACTCATCCGTTTGGACACGAGTCACAATTTCATGGATTTTGTTATGGTCGTTGCAGGGAGAGATTCCCATAAGTGGGAACATGAAACGGTTTTATTGCCAAGTCCTCTTAGTCCATCGAGCTCAGCAGCGTCTGATCCAACTAACTGTTGGAGATGGAGCAGCTTTTGTCTGCTGAACACTGGGGGGCACTGTATTGTGTGGTCACCTGGAAAAGACCTTTTACCTTGACTTCCCTTTGTTCCAAGGAAGGGGTGTGACCCCTGACCCATTTCCTCCTTCTCCTTCTCCCATGTGTTCCCTTCTCCTCCTGACTCCAAGGAGGAAGGTCGTGCCAGGCTGGTCTCCAGCCCAGCGGCCATCTTCCAGCAGACCTCATGCAGGAGGCCCCCAGCTGTAGGGGGGGGCTTCATCCTTAAGTTAGAGTAACCTCTGGTCTTAACCAGATGCTGTATATATGAACTGAAACCGTGACTAAACTTTCTCTTTTTGCAACTTCAAACAGCCTATGCCTTGTGTGTTTATTTAGCTAAACATAGCAGTCTGCCTGGGTGTGAGAGGGAACAGAATCTCTAGATAATCTCCCATAATAGAGGCTGATACCAATACTAACAATAGCTCTGGCAGAACTCCACCAGAGTTTGTTTTCCCCACAGGCCTGATACTGGATGCTATTTTAACTGGAGAGCCAGGATTTGAACCTGGGCCCTTTGGCACAGGCTAGACCACTGAGCTATCATTCAACAACGGTGTAGAGGTTAGTTGACTTCTCAAAGGGGGAGGGGGAAAATGGGACAGGGGGGGAGAAAACTGCCAGAAAAGTCTCCGGAGCCCAGGTCTACCAGGCTTTCAAATGTGGCACCCAGATCTACCCGCCTGATAGACCTGGCCTCCTGGTTGGCCCAACCTCTGTCTTTCACTCTACATGAGGCCAGCTGAGATCTCAGGACATTTCTGGGACCCCTCCTCTGGCTCCTGGGCCCCCTTTTTGAACTTGGGCCTGGGTACAATTTGACCTCCCTTTACCCCCCTCTCATGGGCCCTGCCAAAAGGATGGAGAGAATGCCCAGTTCTAGGCAGAAGCAGCATTTTCAGAAGCATTTATTCCATTCCCTGCAACGTCAAAGGCTCGTATCATGCATTTTTTTCTCAATAACTAGGGGGAATTCAAGCCTGAACCGAGATAATAGTTTCCTGTCATGTTACACAGAGTTGAAGGTTTTCTGATTAGCCATCTTTGCTGCAGAAAGCGGTCACCGAGCTTAGCCCAGCTGCTTGTTAAGATTTACAGTACGTGGAATAGGCCCAGGCTATGATGACCTCTTGCATTTCAGAGCCCTCTCTAGAGTTTTTTCCTTCGCAGCCAGGTATCTACTGAGTCAGACCATTGATCTAGCCCAGGGGTTCTCAACCTTTGGAGGCCCGGGTACCCCCTATCACGGTCCAATTTTCTAAAGTACCCCCTGCTAATTAACTACTGATTAATCAATTAATTAGGTAATTAATTGTTAAATAAAAAAGTACTAAAACAATTTTAAATGTGAAAAAATGCCTTATTTAACTCTGTGTGTGTGTGTGTGTGTGTGTGTGTGTGTGAGAGAGAGAGAGAGAGACAGACAGACAGACAGACAGACAGACAGACAGATCTCTTTTTTTTCTCCAAGTCACACTTCCCAAAATCAGCTCCTCCCTCCCCACCCCAATAAAGTACATTTTCCAAAGTACAAAAATAAGCCCAAAATCAGAGAGACAGAAGGGCTCCGAAAATAATTACAATTTAAAATCCATGTTAATTAACACTTAATTAGCTGTTGATGGGGCAGATAAGGGGCAGGGCTGGGGGTACCCCCAGCAAGAGGTCCGCATACCCCTAGGGGTACCCGTACCACAGGTTGAGAGCGTCTGCTCCAGCCCAGCATATCTGTTCCAACTGGCAGCAGCTCTGCAGGGCTGGTAGAGTTTGTTTCCTGGTAGTCCTAATCCCTGAGCATTTTTTAAACTTGGAGAATCAGTAACTTGACCCAGGAGTAGATTCCCAGTGGATTGAACCGGACAGACCTTCTGTACATGCTCTACCGCAGGTCTCCGAGTCAGGAGAGGGATACAGGTTGGCTGACTTTTCTGCTTCCTTCCAGCTGCTGATACACTGACTGGTCTGGATGTTGCAGGGTCTGAGAAGAAAATGGAGATACGTCAAGTGGAAACAAGGACAGTTGAGGCCATTCGTTCTTCTAGGAAGCAAAATCCATTGTTGACAGAGAAGCAAATTCATGCAAATGTTTGCATACTTCATGGGGGCTGGAGAATCTGGGCTTCCTTTGCATGGAGTCTGGGAAAGCCACAGCATGGAGTATTCTAAGGTTGGTGACCAGATGAAGAGGAGGACAAGGCTCCTGTGTCTTTGTGAGCCGAGCAGAGGAGGGAATTTCAGCAGGTTCAGTTCTTCTTGTGTGTGGGGGGGGGAGGTGTTGCATCCGATGAGAGTGCCACTCCCATGGACACAGGAGCCCTGTTCTCCTTTACATCTGGTCACTCTGGAACACATGTCCTTTTTATTGGCTTCTACCAGGTTTGAAACTTTCTCCGAAAGGGGTTTCCACTTACCTCGTAGACGTGATTGGAATTGGGAGGGCTGTCAGTCCTGACCTGGAACAGACACAAAAGATACTGAGGGTCAGTTCTTGAGTATAGAAGCAGCAGCAATTTCTGAATTGCTGAGGCCAGACAGTGCTGAATTCTGAAAATGGTGGTTATATTATGGAGACGCCGCCATCGCCAGTATCTCTTCCCCCCCCCAGTCCGCAAGTAGTTTCACTTGGCAGAAGGGGAGGCAGTTTGCAGAATCAGGGCAAGCTTAACCCTGATCGCTTGTGTGCGTTTCTACTCAATCAAGGCTCAATTCATGCTGATCCTATTTGCAAGAAATTGACTGGGGGACCTTGTGATCTCAGGCTTAGTTTTGATATCTTTGGCTCCCCTGGTGGAGTTCTTGCTACATCTCTGCCTGCAACACACTTGGGTTTACTGGCAGGAGAGTTTGTGGAGACAGCTGTCCCTGCTGCAAGGAGGAACTCTAAACCCCACTACTCTCCTCCATTGTCACGGCTCATCTCCCAGCCCCACTTTTTAAAAACCTCTTTTTCCTCTCTGGGGCTGCGGCTCCGCATCCCTTTTCTGTTCGAGAACACCGAGATTAGTGTTGACGTTGAAAATAAGTGTGAAATATCATGGATGCGACCAACACCAGGCCTCACCTGTGTGGAAGGGGAAACGTTTTCATAGAATGAAGGAGCAGCTACGGTCTGGGTAGATTTTTTGTCTCCCCGGTCAAGGTGGCCTGAGGAAGGGAGAAGAGAGGGAATCAAATCTCAACATTCAGCCCTTATGAAGTTTCTGTTTAAACAGGTATGTTATAGTATACTCAAGCAAGAGCAGTTTGTACAGTTTGAAATGATAACTAAAAGTCTTCAGTTATATTTTCTGTCCCTTCATCAGGAGTAGAACCCAGGCAGGGGTGGAGCCAAGGGGAGCGGGGGGGGGAGCAGAGCTCTGGGACCTCCTGCAACAGGAGCCCAGACATCTCCAGCAAGATCACTCAGATGTTGCCTCTGGGACGTTTTTCAAAGGACTTTATCCAGAAGGAATCATCTGTCGGGGCCTCCCAGGTGCCCAAGTCTTACTCACGGAGAAAGACGTAAAGGAGGGATCCGACAATTGACGCTGTCACAGCCAAGGAGCCAATAATGATGCCAGCAATGGCCCCCGCCCCCAACGTAGCAGGATCTGAAACAACTGACAAGAAAGCATCTTTTTAGGGTCGCAATGATGCTGTTCATCAAGAGTGATTGGCGTGAATGGAGACGGTCATGGTTTTTCACAAGCACCAGTTTTCTCAAGCATCAGGGCTCAGAAAAAGAAAAAAACAGACCTCGAAAATTAGGGTTCAAAATGGAATCATAATACGACATTCTTTTAAAGAGTTGTTGCCTTTGAGATCAGCAGCAGTTAATGTCCTGCTGGTCTTCCAGACACCCCAGCTCCTGCTAGGCACCTTTTCCCCAGAATACACCAGTGCAACGTGTAAGTCACATGATGCACTAGTCTAGTGCACATCAGGCAATAGAACGGTGCTCACAGTGGCTCCGAGCGAGGTCTCACGTCAATGGTTTCCACTTGGAGGGCAGCTCAGGTCCAGCTCTTGGGATCACCAATTCCCAGAACCGAGAAGGGTCAAGACTAAAATTGGCCAGCCTGTCCTTACCACCCTGCTCCTGTGCCTTTAACTAGAGACTGGCAGACAAAAAGTTAGAACTTGAAGCATTTTCTAGTATGGCGATGTATCATAGGAGGAAAAGCTTCACCTGTAACTGGCTAATTAATTAGTGGTACAGGAGGAGAGTTACTAAAGGGAGGGGGGCATCTCTAAGCAAGCCCTTGCCTGCCGTTCCCCAAATCAGTTACCCTCTTGCCTGTGGTCTCTGTGAAGCGCAGAAAAGCCCTGTCCTAAACAGTGAGATCGAGTTCGAATTGGGCCAGTTCAAATGCCAACAGAACCAGAGGAGAATCATGTGAGCTGGGATGCCAGTCTTAGGAACTCACCGCCCTTTGTCAACGTCACATAGACAGTTCTCATGGCACTGTGGTGGGTGAAGGGGTTGGTTGCCTGGCAGGTGTAATTCCCTTCATCGGTCCAGTTGCTTAAATGGACCTGGAAGATGCTCCCGATTGCATCCAGCATGGTATTATTGAAATACCACTGAAACTGGGCTGCAGGGACAGAGTCCGCGGTGCATTCCAATTTCAGGTCGGAATTTAGGCTTTTCTCTACTGTTCCTACTGGGTTCAGTTTAATCTCAGGCCCATCTAGAAAGGAAAGGAAGTAAAATCAGGGCAGACGGAATGGAAATGGAGATGCCCCAGCCACACTCAACTCGCACAGCTGCTACACAAACCCAGAGGCACCATTTGTGGACCAGTAAAAATACTGGCAAGGAGTCAGGGACAGGGCTTAACGTGAACTAAGGTTCACAGGGCTGCAGCTCTGGAAGCTGTTTTCTCAGCCCAGAGATTCCATTTTGGAAACCATGATACATCCATAATAGAGAAAGCACTCGTTTGCAGAAAGCACAAAGCACTTGCAGACGGTGCCATCACAAGCCACATCCACACATCGAGATGGTGTCACCTCTTATTGCCTCCTCAAAACCCACCTTTTCCATAAAGCCTCTGGCTCAACTCCTAGTCCTTGTACTGAAACTAAGTCCATGTCACTGAACATGATAAATGATCACATTTTCTTCTCAGGTCTTTCCCTGCTTCCACTCCCCCCCCCCATCTCTTTTACATTGTCTTCTTTTCGGGACAAAAGGTCTGCTTTCTCACTCTATGGAAAGTGCCATGTACACAGCTGGCATTTTGTGTGGATGTAAGTATATAAATGCATGTGTACACACACACACACACACACACACACACACACGAATAAAGGGTTTGCAAACTGAGAAGAATCCCCATGAGGGGTCACTAATGCCCTCTCTCCCTCACTCACAGACGCATACCAGAGGCCAGAGGAAAGGAGTCACCAGCCCAGTCAAGCTGGGATTACTCACACGCTACTGTTATTTTAGCGGAGTTGCTCTTCACGGAGCTAATAGGGTTGCTGGCCTCACATGTATACAATCCGGCATCATTTCTGATGATGCAGATTAGAGTGAGGGTTCGATTCCGATCCGAAAGGTCTGATAGGAGGGGTTTATCGTCCTTGAACCAGGAGACATAGACACCAGGGCTGTTGGAGGTGGTGCAGTTCAAGGTGAGATTGGCGTTTTCGGCCACCGTGACTTCCGAAGGCCATAGGACTGGGCCGGACAGCTTTTCTGTACACAAAATAGAAAAAGGGTCATTCTTTGTGTGTCCTTGTGGTCCCTGAGGCTTGTCACGGCATGTGGGATTTCCATTGAGTATAGCCAATAGGAAACAGGGACTTTAGATCAGTCCTTAAGATGGGAAGGACACTCTCCCTTATTCCAACTTGTTTTCCAATTCAGCTGTGCAGTGAAAAGAAAACTTACGTTCATTGTCATAGTTTCTGTTACTGAGGGCTACATTGACTTCCGTGTTTCCCAGAAGCAGAATTAGAAGCTTTGCAGGTTTAACACAATTTAATTTCCACATGTCTCTCCTCACATTGATGAATGTTCACACACACACACACACACCGACCATATTGGTCTGAGTATAAGACTCACTTTTTTCTCCTAATTTAAGTTTTTTAACTAGGGGTGCGTCTTATAATCAGGCTGTTGCAATTTAATGCCAGTGATTTAATTAATTTTTTTAATAGCACCAAACTTTAAGGGTGCGTCTTATAATCAGGTGCGTCTTATATTCGGGACAATACGACAGACACACACACACACACACACACACACACACACACGGAAATGGAAAAAATCATTCCGGTCTCTGCAAATTGTGGACATGGTGCCCAGGTTCCATTCACTGCCATGGTGAACCAATTTCTCTTTACAAATGGATCCAATGATATCACGATGACACCTTCAACCCGATGGACTCCAACACCCAAAATGTGGCACAGCTCCAGCAGAACCCTGTGCCGTGTCACTTTCACAAGACCCCCTCGTTTTGTTCCAGATTAATTCACCTGCAAATTGCAATGAAGACCAGCTGTGGGTCTTCCCCATTACCGCAGTCACTAACATGGAGAAGAATCCCCATTTCCCCTATAACCAAACAAAAAATGAATGGGAGGAAATGCACATTTCCACTCCAAGCACCCTGAGAGGGGTAGCTAAGGCCAGGGAAGCCAGCTTGGTTATACGCCCCTGAGTGATAGCCGAGGAATGGAGCAGTAAGGCCTGATTATCCTGAAACACAGATTGTGCCATAGGGATCCACCTATGTCCGTAGATCAGGAAACTGAGCTTTGTATGCAGGGCTCACTCAAGGGAAACATACTGTGTGTAGTGAGGCGCACTAGATATTTTGGGGAAATATTCAGGAATAAGAGTCCTGGAGTCTGGAGGCTCAGCAGGAGACAAGAGCTCTGGGTGCAGGAAGCAGACAGAATAGCAGAAGGAGGAAGAGTGAATCATACCTGACACAACTAGGGAAGCTTGTCCCAGTAGATTTTTCCCAGGTACAGACACAGTCACTGTATAGTTCCCAGTGTCTTCAGATGTTAAATTCCAAATGTGAAGGGAGCAGCCGGGGCCTGCAGTCTCCCGCCCTGTAGAGACAGGTCCATCCGTTTGCGCAGGCTTTGGTACGAAGAAATAGGTAAAGATCAGCTTATTGTCTAAAGTTTCCAGCCCTCGGTACCAGTAGCAGACAACAGCATTTTCCATGTCTCCTGGGGTTGTTGTTGGGGTTAGGGTGACATTCTGTCCTATTGCTGGATGTGGCGGCTGTAGCACAATCTTAACTGGAGTGATGGTGCTCTGGCCTTCAGTCAGGAGGAAGCAGGAACTCAAGATGGAGGCTGTAGGGGGGGGGAGGAAAGAGAAAGGAGGACCTTCAGATCAGGCAAGAGACCCACCCTTGGCAATTAGCAAGAGTTTTCAATGTTCATTTTTTCCCCCTCAGGATAGAGCAGGGGTGGCCAACCTTCCAACATTAGGGCCTCTGTGTTTTTAAGAGTTTTGTAGAAGACAATCTTGGCAGCTGCAATTGCTGATGGTGCTGCTAACGCAGCTGCACCTGCTGAAATGCCCTCCCCTATACAACCATTAAAGGACCAGGAGCATTCATGTTAAAAGGTTGGTCACCCCTGGGATAGAGCCTGCAGTTTCAGGGGGAAAGAGAGGGACCCTCATTTCAAGCACACGACCCCCCTCTGATACAGACTATGTAATTTTATACCTGGAGTCAGAAGGGCACTTGCTGCATTTGGGTCACACACAAACCAGCCCCTCCCCCTTCGGATCAAGCTCAACCAACCCATTCTTCCAATTTGCAACAAAGCCCCTTTCACAGCCCTGATTGGCTAGCCCTTTCGTTTCTCAAGAAGCTATCTCCCTCAAAGCAAATTTGCACAAAACACTGATTGGCTACCCCCTGGCAAGTGCAATTAAATGTGGCTGGAAGCCAGGGTACTGCATCATACAAAGAGGTGTAGACTGTAGAGCCAATCAACACCAAAACTTAAAACAACTGAAACCTACTAACAAGTCACTCTCAGGAACAGCAGAGAAAGTGGTGTAACAACTCATACCCTTAAGATTATGGGGTGACATGGGAGAAAAGTGCCATTGCCAGAGGTTATACCAAGCAGAGCATAGAGCCCAAACTTGTTTTTAAGGACATCTTTTTGCATGAAGCTTTTCCATCTTCTCCTCTAGGAGATGGAAGCTCTACGGAGACTGTGGCTTAGGAGAGCCTGATTTTGCCTGGTTCTATATGTCTCAACATTGAAACATCTGGTTAGGTGCAGATTTGGAAGAAAAAACCCATTCAGGCTGTTTCCATTGTCTTGCATGAACTTTGCCTCCAGAGCCCCTATCTCAGTTTCAGAAAAGTTGGAGAAATTTCTTATGCTAACCCTGGAGGCAGTGGAGACCACTGCCTCCAGCCCTAGATTTAAATGTCCACGTCCCCCTTCCTTCCTTGGTTAGTTAAAAAGATAAGAAGAACCCAGTCAGCGTGTCCCTTTCCCCACAAGGGGGAAACCATTATTCTGTGCAAAAATTCAAATTTTATTCCCATTTTCTTGGACAGCTGGGGCCTGGAAGTGACCATGAAATGCAGCTCCCTTTGCATCAGGTGAATGAGTTGGTTCAGTGCATGATAGGAGATGGTATCAATCACCGTTGATTTTCTTTCCTTTCCCCCCCTCCAGTTCCTTTTTCTTCAATTCACGAGAGCTCTCCTTTTTTTCTCCAGGTTGTACCCCCCCCCTCTTGAGCGCGCGCAGGCGTGTGTGTGTGTGTGTGTGTGTGTGTGTGTGTGTGTGTGTGTGTGTACACACACATGAGTGTTCACACATAGCAAACATTTATCCACCACAAGTCAGGCACATGCACACACACACACACACACACACACGTTTTCGGGTTGATCAAATATTTCTTACTGCATACTTATGGAACCATTGGTGAAAAAAGGACATCTTCGATGTCTGTCCTTTTACAATAAATCTTTCATCTGTTAGATTGGATGCTCTCGCTCGCTCCCAGTCTTTAAAGGGAGTGTCCCCCCCCCCTCTCTCCTCAGCACTAACCTGCAACCACTTAAAAAGCCCTTGATTAATAGGAGCTGTTGTTTTCCTTCTTCCTCCTCAGAAGGGGCAGGGCTGGCTATCCTATGTCCTTCTCCAGGAAACGTTTACTAAATAATTCCCCCATGCAGCTCTCTTGATAACAACAGGCCTGTCTGTCCATGCTGCGGTTTCCTGCTCAGCCAGCCCAGGACTTTAGAATTCAGTTTCAAGGGAAGCAGCAAGTGGTCAAACATGTTGCGGTGTACGTGTACACAGAGTACTCCGACTCTGCAGTCCGAGTGAATTAGTGCCCCGGCTTTGCTCCACACCATGAAAGGGGAACTTTCAGCTTTATAGTCTGTGTCGGAGTAAATAATTCACACAGTCGGGATTTGTTTTTCTTTTTACTAGATTATTTTCAGCCCGATAAGAGAGTGGGGTTCCTCTTGGTGCAGAACTCCTTCCACTGGAGCTCAGCCTCAGAGTCAACACACAGCCCTGTCCATCAGCCTCCCCCTGTAAATATGACACAGGTAGTTGATATAATCATTTCAGACTAAAGGATAGGAGGGAACTGCGCTGCAGAGGCCAAAGGAGAAGATGAGGCGGGAAGATCCATAGAGAGCCCACCGACCGACCCAGGAGGTCAGCGAGGCAGTTAACTCCGGGATGGAGGAAGAGCAATTTCAGATTATCCTTGGTAATTAGCCTCCTTGCTTTTCCTGGTTGCGCTGCGGGATGCCTTGCAGCGGGAGCCTCGGTTAGTGGGACAAACAGGAGTAGGGGAGTTTGCCAGGACTGAGAGGCCCCGATCCCACAGCAGGGATTCTGCACCTCATCATCACCTCATTCCACCAATGCTTAAAGGTAAAGGTATCCCCTGACAATTAAGTCCAGTCGTGTCCGACTCTAGGGTGTGGTGCTCATCTCCATTTCAAAGCAACCGTGAGGGTGACGAAGCGCCGGCGGGGACCCCCTCCCTGCCCATTCGTCCGCCCCTTCTCACCTGCTAGCAGCATTGTCTGGCTGGAGGCGCCCCACCCGAAGGGGGCCCCCATGCAGCTCGGACGCCTCTGCATCCCGCTCCCCCACAGGACGGGACGGGACGGTCAGCCAGACTTCAACTTGCGTTCTGTTGCTGCCTCTGATCCAACAGGGAGGGACTTGGTAGCTGCGCCCTGCCCGGCTCTGCCCTGCCCTGCCCTGCCTCCGGGACGGCGTTCCCCAGAGCCCGCCGGCTCCCTCCCGCCAGTTTGGTGCGCAGGTAACGGAGCTGGGAGCAAAGGTGGATGCTGCGGGAGACGAGAGGGGAGCCCTGCCCCTGCCCCTGCCCCTGCCCCGCTCACGACCAGCCCGAGGAGACCCGACTGCCGCGAAGTCGCTAGAGGGAGACAGCCGATTCGGGACCTGAGACGGCAAGACGACGAAGCGAAAGCCCCCAAACAACTCTGGCAAGCTCTCCTGCGCAATCTCCATAAGCTTGGATTGCGCCGCCCGCACGACACTCACTGCGCCCCTTTTTCCATCTGCCCTTCCAGCGAGGCTGCCTGCCACTAACTGCGCCGGCAGAACTGCCCCGTAAGGCGTTGGCCCCTTAAATGGGGGCCAAAATCTAGGCGAGTTTGAGGCAGCTGCCACACGGAACTCTCCATCCGGAAAAGTCTTCCTTCCTCTTTTCTCTCCTCCTGCATGATTGAGGTCATTCAGTGTGACTGGAAATGATCTTTGCAAGGGCAGGACCTTATAGAGGCCCTTCGGAACCAGGCTCCAGTTCTGGGACACGTGAAAACATGTCCTGAGAAGTTGCCTGACCTGGATAGATGCAACTGTGGCAAACCTGCACACACAGTCTGTCTCCTTCCCAGGGAATCTAGTAATTTTAGATGCCTTATTAGGAGTAATAGGTAACAACAGACTGATAACAATAGACAATAGTATTTCTTGAGACTGACATAACCCACCCTTTCCTTGAGCCTCCAAATGGCAAACAGCTCTGCAAGTTTACTCAGAAGTAAGTCCCCCTCTTGATGAGAGTGAAAGAGGAGAGTGCAAAAGTTGGCTTGAAACTCAACATTAATAAAACTAAGATCATGGCATCTGGTCCCATCAATTCCTGGCAAATAGAAGGGGCAGAAATGGAAGCAGTAACAGATTTTACTTTTTTGGGCTCCAAGATCACTGCAGACGGAGACAGCAGCCATGAAATTAAAAAAGACGCTTACTATGGCAAATTTAGACAGCATAATAAAAAGCAGAGATATCACCATGCCAACAAAAGTTCATATAGTCAGGGCGATGGTGTTCCCAGTAGCAATGTATGGTTGCGAGAGTTGGACCATAAGGAAGGCTGAGCGCCGAAGAAGAGATGCTTTTGAACTGTAGTGCTGGAGAAGACTCCTGAGAGTCCCTTGGACTGCTAGGAGATCAAATCAGTCAATCCTAAAGGAAATCAACCCTGACTGTTCCCTGGAAGGACAGGTACTGAGGCTGAAGCTCAAATATTTTGGCCACCTAATGCGAAGAGAGGACTCTCTGGAGAAGACTCTGATGCTGGGAAAGATTGAAGGCAAAAGAGAAGGGGAAGGCCAAGGATGAGATGGTTAGACAGCATCACCGATGCAACGAACATGAAAATGAGCGAACTCAGGAAGATAGTGGAGGATAGGAAGGCCTGGCGGGATATGGTTCATGGAATCACGAAGGGTCGGACACGACTTAACGACTGAACAACAACAACAAGTCCCACTGTGTTCAGTAGGGCTTACTCCCAGGAAAGTGTGCCTTTGCAAGCAAAGAACAGCTTTGAATTGTATGCATGGCTAAATGCAGTACAAGCAGGCCACATATGTAACTAAAGCAAAGCCCCCCCCCCAACAGGATGCCCATTTTATGTTGGGACGGGACTTGCAAGAAGAACTAGCTTCTCATGATAATCTTGAGATAATATGGTCCTCTGGTGCTGCAGAAAATTGCAACACGCCTGTCCTCCAGTTCTCAGGAACAGAGGCAGCCCCCTTATCTCTCTTTGAACTGTTGTCATTTGCGGGTTTCACGCAAAAGGAAGTGACTCTGCAAGGCTTTTAACAAGACATTGGCAAAGGAGAATCTTATTGGGGTTTTTTTGTTCCCTCTTACACCCAGGCAGACTGCTATACTTAGCTTAATAAACACACAAGGCATAGGCTGAGTGAAGTTGCAATGGTCCAGTTCATATATACAGCATTTGGTTAAGACCAGAGGTTACTCTAACTTAGGATGGCGTGCCCCTTCTAGCTGGCACGCCCTGCATGAGGTGTGCTGTAAGATGGCTGCTGGGCAGGAGAGCTCAGCCTGGCACATCTTCCTTCGTTGGCAGTCAGAAGAAGAAGAGGAGTGAGACTGGGTAGGAGAAGGAGGAAATAGGGTCAGGGAGCCACACCCTTTCCTTGGAACACAGAGAGGTCAAAAGGTCTTTCAGGTGACCAGATGACACACTGCCCCCCAGTGTCCAGCAGCAGAACGCTGCCCATCAACAACAAATCTGACCCCAGTCATTCCTTCCCACCATCTTTATGGCATCTGCAGACTCAGCCATTTGGACACACATCGCAATTCCATGAATTTCTTTATGGCCGTTGGAAGGAGAGATTCCCATAAGTGGGAACATGAAAGGATTTTATTGCCAAGTCCTCTTTAGTCCAACAAGCCCAATGGCATCTGTTCCAACTAGCAGCAGCTCTGGCTGGACTCCACCAGAGTTTGCTTGCCCCACAGGCCTGATACTGGATGCTATTTTAACTGGAGAGTCAGGATTTGAACCTGGGCCCTTTGGCAGAGGCTTGACCACTGAGCTATCATTCAGCAACAGTGTAGAGGTTAGTTGACTTCTCAAAGGGGGAGGGGCAAATTGAGCGGAGGGGGAGGGGAGAAAACTGCCAGAAAAGTCTCCGGAGCCCAGGTCTACCAGGCTTCCCAATGTGGCACCCAGATCTACCCGCCCGATAGACCTGACCTCCTGGTTGGCACAACCTCTGTCTTTCACTCTCCATGAGGCCAGATGAGATCTCAGGAAATTTCTGGGTCCATTCCTTTGGCTCCTGGGCCCCCTTTTTGAACTTGGGCCTGGGTACAATTTACCCCCTTTACCCCCAGCCCCCCCTCTCATGGGCCCTGCGAGAAGGATGGAGAGACTGCCCAGTTCTAGGCAGAGGCAACATTTTCGGAAGCATTTATTCCATTCCCTGCAACATCAAAGGTGAATTCAAGCCTGAACTGAGATTATTATCTTGGTTCAGGCTTGAATCCCCCCAAGTTATAAAGACAGAAAATGCATGATAAGAGCCTTTGTTTCCTGTCATGTTACACAGAGTTGAAGGTTTTCTGATTAGCTGCAGAAAGTGGGCACCGAGCTTAGCTGAACTGCTTGTTAAGCTTTACAGTACGTGGAATGGCCCGAGGCTGTGATGACCTCTCGCAGTTCAGAGCCCTCTAGAGTTTTTTCCTCCACAGCCAGGTATCTACCGAGTCAGACCATTGATCGAGCCCAGCGTATCTGTTCCAACTGGCCGCAGCTCTGCAAGGCTGGTAAGAATTTGTTTCCTGGTACTCTTAATACTTGAGTTTTTGTTTTTTTTAACTTGGAGAATCAGCAACTTGACCCAGGAGTAGATTCCCAGTGGATTGAACCGGACAGACCTTCTGTACATGCTCTACCGCAGGTCTCCGAGTCAGGAGAGGGATACAGGTTGGCTGACTTTTCTGCTTCCTTCCAGCTGCTGATACACTGACTGGTCTGGATGTTGCAGGGTCTGAGGAGAAGATGGAGATGCGTCAACCTTTCAGGAGCAGTTGAGGCCATTCGTTCTTCTAGGAAGCAAAATCCATTTTTTTACAGAGAAGCAAATTCATGCAGATGTTTGCATACTTCATGGGGGCTCAAGAATCTGGGCTTCCTTTGCATGGAGTCTGGGAAAGCCACAGCATGGAGTATTCTAAGGTCGGTGACCAGATGAAAAGGAGGACAAGGCTCCTGTGTCTTTGTGAGCCGAGCAGAGGAGGGAATTTCAGCAAGTGCAGTTTGTCTGGGGGGGGGGAGGTGCTGCATCCGGTGAGACATCCCACCTTGCATCCCATGGACACAGGAGACCTGTTCTTTACATCTGGTCACTCTGGAACACACGTCTTTTTATTGGCTTCTACAAGCTTTGAAACTTTCTCTGAAAGGGGTTTCCACTTACCTCATAGACGTGATTGAAATTAGAAGGGCTGTCAGTCTTGACCTGGAACAGACACAAAAGATATAATATTGAGGGTCATTTCTTGATTATAGAAGCAGCAGCAATTTCTGAATTGCTGAGGCCAGACAGTGCTTAGTGCTGAATTCTGAGAACGGTACTTATGTTATGGAGACGCCGCCATCGCCAGTATCTCCCCCCCCCCTCCAGCCCCCAGGTAGATTCACTTGGCAGAAGGGGAGGCAGTTTGCAGAATCAGGGCAAGCTTAACCCTGATCGCTTGTGTGCATTTCTACTCAATCAAGGCTCAATTCACGCTGATCCTATTTGCAAGAAATTGACTGGGGGACCTTGTGATCTCAGGCTTAGTTTCGATATCTTGGGCTCCCCTGAAGGAGTTCTTCCCACACCTCTGCCTGCAACACACTTGGGTTTACTGGCAGGAGAGTTTGTGGAGACAGCTGTCCCTGCTGCAAGGAGGAACTCTAAACCCCACTACTCTATTCCATTGTCAGGGCTCATCTCCCTGCCCCACTTTTTTAAAACCTCTTTTTCCTCTCTGGGGCTGGGGCTCCGCATCCCTTTTCTGTTATTGAGAGCACTGAGCTTAATGTTGGTGCTGAAAACAAGTGTGAAATATTGCGCTGCAGTGGATGTGACTGCAGTGACGTCGTCGGGTGGGCGGCGGGGGGCACAGGCCCCCCCGGGTGCCGGGCGCTGAGGCTCCTGGGGGGGGCTCCTTAAGTTTCGGTTTCTTTTTCTTCCCCCCCCGTTTTTTTTTTACTGTTTCTGGGGTATCTTGCTGTGTGTGTGCTTTCTCCCACTTAGCCAGAAGGCGCTTCATCGTTCTTCATCGAACGTCTTCACAGTGAAGACCTGCGCAGGTGCAGAACGACGAAGTTTCCAATCGTTCTGCGCCTGCGCGAACTGTGAGGACTTGCGCAAGTGCAGAACGATGAAGCGCCCTGCTGGGCGCTTTTCCAGAGTTCCCGGTGTTATCAATGTAAGTTTCGAATCGGCTCCGCCTCCTCAGATACACAAGCTAAGTGGGAGAAAGCACACACACAGCAAGATACCCCCGAAAAACCCCGGGGGTGATTTTTTTTTCATTTTTTTATTGGGGGCACCGAAATTTGCCCCCCCCTTGGGGGTGCAGGTCCGTCTCTGTGCGACTGACACCAGGCCTCACCTGTGTGGAAGGGGAAACGTTTTCATAGATTGAAGGAGCAGCTACGGTCTGGGTAGATTTTTTGTCTCCCCGGTCAAGGCGGCCTGAGGAAGGGAGAAGAGAGGGAATCAAATCTCAACATTCAGCCCTTATGACGTTTTTGTTTAAACAGGTATGTTATAGTACAGAGCAGTTTGTACTGTTTGAAATGATATTTGAAAGCCTTTAGATATATTTTCTGTTCCTTCATCAGGAGTCGAACCCAGGCAGGGGTGTCGCCAAATTGGGGGGGGGAGCAGAGCTCTGGGACCTCCTGCAACAGGAGCCCTGACATCTCCAGCAAGATCACTCAGATGTTGCCTCTGGGACGTTTTTCAAAGGACTTTATCCAGAAGGAATCATCTGTCAGGGTCTCCCAGGTGCCCAAGTCTTACTCACGGAGAAAGACGTAAAGGAGGGATCCGACAATTGACGCTGTCACAGCCAAGGAGCCAATAACGATGCCAGCAATGGCCCCCGCCCCCAACGCAGCAGGATCTGAAACAACTGACAAGAAAGGATCTTTTTAGGGTCGCAATGATGCTGTTCATCAAGAGTGATTGGCGTGAATGGAGACGGTCATGGTTTTTCACAAGCACCAGTTTTCACAAGCATCAGGGCTCAGAAAAAGTAAACAAAAACAGACCCAGAAAATGAGGGTTCAAAATGGGATCATAATACAACATTCTTTTAAAGAGTTGTTGCCTTTGAGATCAGCAGCAGTTAATGCCCTGCTGGTCTTCCAGACACCCCAGCTCCTGCTAGGCACCTTTTCCCCAGAATACACCAGTGTGATGAACAGGCCTATATCTTCTGGTTTAACTCCATTTTGATTCTCAGTCTTTTGGATTCTCTGCCTGCTTGTTGCAGTGCCTTGGAGATTGGCAGGCGTCCAGCAACCATGAAGTTGCATTTTTGGTTCTGTCCTGCCTAGGGAGTCTTATCTGTATGAGAACTGAGTTGGTTAGTCGTTCCCTCATTATTTCAACCACCTGTGTTAGACATCACAAGACTCTTTCAGTTGGGAGGGGGATGAGGAGTTTGAACGTGTGTCATCTTTTGATTGGTCAATTGCCTTTGTCCATCCCCTGATCCCCAAAAGTGTATTTAAATTGTCTTTGGAAAATCCATTTTGGAGCATCTCATTCTCACTTACTTGCCTGCGTGCTATGGCGTTTTGTGGAGTTGGCTTCCTGGGCTGAACTGCCCTGATGCCTCCCAGCCAAGCCTGGCTGGGTGGGCCCCTGCACAGCATCCCTGCCTGGGATGGCTGAAAACCTTATTCCATCTGTGGTGAGTTCTTTAGGGAAATGTTAAGCTTAGGAGTTCTCTTTTTTGTGTTCTGTCTGTTATTTTGTATGTTGTTTGTATGCCTTATGTATTTAGCAGTTTACTGCCTCATTTATTCCTGTGTCTCTTCTATGCCTTTTGCATAGCCTAAATTAATAAACAACTCTATTTTATACATTGTGTGTTCCTTGAACCAACCCAAGCTAAATCCAAAGTCTACACTGGCCACACGCTACCCTGTTCTCTCTCACGTTGGGTCATTTGGACTGCCCTTGGTCAGGGAGTCACTTGACCCACGGTCCTGTACTCTGCAGCCCCCCCCCGGGAGCTGGGGTTTGGGGGGAGCTAGGAGGCCCCCAGCTGGTGGCAGTCTACCGTTGTCCCCCTTGTTTTGGGGGTGCCCCCCTCCTTGTCCAGGTTGGGGGGGGGAAAGGAGCAAGAGGGGAGTGGCGCACGCCGGTTTGCTGGCCTTGTTCTGTGCTGGACTCAGGATGGCCATAAACCCCCCTTCTCTACAACCAGGGCAATTTGCAAGTCACATGATGCACTAGTCTAGTGCACATCAGGCAATAGAACGGTGCTCTCAGTGTCTCTGAGGTCTCACATCAAGGGTTTCCACTTGGAGGGCAGCTCAGGTCCAACTCTTGGGATCACCAATTCCCAGAACAGAGAAGGGTCAAGACTAAAATTGGCCAGCCTGTCCTTACCACCCTGCTCCTGTGCCTTTAACTAGAGACTGGCAGACAAAAAGTTAGAACTTGAAGCATTTTCTGGTATGGCGATGTATCAAAGGAGGAAAAGCTTCACCTGTAACTGGCTAATTAGTGGTACAGGAGGAGAGTTACTAAAGGGGGGGGGCATCTCTAAGCAAGCCCTTGCCTGCCGTTCCCCAAATCAGTTACCCTCTTGCCTGTGGTCTCTGTGAAGCGCAGAAAAGCCCTGTCCTACATAGTGAGATCTAGTACGAATTGGGCCAGTTCAAATGCCAACAGAACCAGAGGGGAATGTGGGCTGGGATGCCAGTCTTAGGAACTCACCCTTTGTCAACGTCACATAGGCAGTTCTCACGGCCCTGTGTTGGGTGAAGGTGTTGGTTGCCTGGCAAGTGTAATTCCCTTCATCAGTCCAGTTGCTTAACCGGACCTGGAAGATGCTCCCGGTTGCATCCAGCATGGTATTATTGAAATACCACTGAAACTGGGCTGCAGGGACGGAGTCTGCGGTGCATTCCAGTTTCAGGTCGGAATTTAGGCTTTTCTCTACTGTTCCTTCTGGATTCAGTTTAATCTCAGGCCCATCTAGAAAGGAAAAGAAGTAGAATCAGGGCAGAGGGAATGGAGGCGCCCCAACCACACTCAACTCGCACAGCTGCTACACCACCCCAGAGGCACCTTTTATGGTCCAGTAAAAAAAAACACTGGCAACACAAATACACACACAAAATAGCTATTAAAAATAAAGGGTTAGGAAGCAGAGGGTTTGAGCATCCAGGCAGCTTTGAATCTCAGCATCTCTCATTTTGGAGACTGAGAAGAATCCTCATGAGGGGTCACTAATGCCCTCTCTCCCTCACTCACAGACGCATACCAGAGGCCAGAGGAAAGGAGTCACCAGCCCAGTCAAGCTGGGATTACTCACATGCCACGGTTATGTTAGAGGGGTTGCTCTTCGCGGAGCTAACAGGGTTGCTGGCCTCACAGAGCCAGGATGGTGTAGTGGTTTGGGAGTCGGACTTAGACCTGGAAGATCCAGGTTCAAATCCCCGCTCAGCCACGAAGCTTCCTGGGTGACCTTGGGCCAGTCACTATCTCTCAGCCCCACCTACCTCACAGGGTTGTTGTGAGGACAAAAAGGAGGGGAGGAAATATGTACACCACTCTGAGCTTCTTGGAGGAAGGGTGGTATAAAAATGTGAAAAATAAATAAATAAATAAATAAATGTATACAACCCGGCATCATTTCTGAGCTAAGGTTCACAGGGCTGCAGCTCTGGAAGCTGTTTTCCCAACCCAGGGATTCAGTTTTGGAAACCATGATACATCCATAATAGAGAAACAAACACCAAACACCAGCACAGTCAAGTTGGGATTACTCACATGCTACGGTTATTTTAGCGGAGTTGCTCATTGCGAAGCTAACAGGGTTGCTGGCCTCACATGTATACAACCCGGCATCGTTTGTGGTGACGCTAATTAGAGTGAGGGTTCGATTCCGATCCGAAAGGCCTGATAGGAGGGGTTTACCATCCTTGAACCAGGAGACACTGACACCAGAGTTGTTGGAGGTGTTGCAGTTCAAGGTGAGATTGGCGTTTTCGGCCACCGTGACATCTGAAGGCCATAGGACTGGGCCGGACAGCTTTTCTGTACACAAAATAGAAAGAGGGTCATTCTTTGTGGGTCCTAGTGGTTCCTGAAGCTTGGGAAGGCATGCAGGATATTTCCATCAATCACACCCATTAGAAAATATGGCCTGTAGATCATTCCCTAAGATGGGAAGGACACTCTCCCTTATTCTAATTTGTTTTCCAATTCAGCCGTGCAATGAAGAGAAAGATTAATTCACATTCATTGTCATAGTTTCTGTTACGGAGGGCTACATTGACTTCCATGTTTCCCAGAAGCAGAACTAGAAGCTTTGCAGGTTTAACACAATTCATTTTCCCCACGCCTCTCCCCACATTGATCAATGTACGCACACACAGACGTAGAACTGGGTAAAACCATAGCCCGGAGCAGAAATTATCCAAATTGTCAACACTGTCACACGTTTAACACAGCTAATATGTATATCTGCCCTGGACACACACAAACACACACGGAAATGGGAATAATAGTCTTCTGCAGGATCTCTGCAAATTGGTAGACATGGTGCCCAGGTACCATTCATTGCCATGTTGAACCAATTTCTCTTTATGAATCAATACAAGGAGATCTCAACACCTTCAGCCCAATGGACCCCCCAACACCCAAAAATGTGGCACAGCTCCAGCAGGAATGAACCCTTTGCTGTGTCACTTTCACACACACACAAAAACCCCTTGTTTTGTTCCAGATTAATTCACCTGCAAATTGAAATCAAGACCAGCTCCAGGCTCTGTGCTACAGTTACCAACACGGAAGAGGACCCCCCCCCCCATTTCCCCTATAACCAGAAAACAAATGAATGGAACGAAATCTGACCATGTTGCCGCTCCAGCCATTCTGTCAAGGTGGTAAAAGGCATGAAGGGGTAGCAAAGGCAAGTAGGCCAGTTCGGTTGTATCATGTCCCTGGCAGCTGATAGCCGAGGAAGGGAAGAACAAGGGCTGAATATCTGGACCTAGAGCACAGATCATGCCATGGGGAGACACCTGTGCATCAGGAAACTGAGCTTGGTATGCAGGGCACATTTGAGGGAAACAAATTGTTTGTAGTGAAGTGCACTAGATATTTGGGGGAAATATTCAGGACTCTTAGTCGGGAGGCTCAGCAGGAGACGAGCTCTGGGTGCAGGAAGCAGTCAGAATAGCAGGAGGCGGGAAGCATACCTGAGACAACTACAGAAGCAGTCGCTGTTGTTGGAGCTATATCACGTCCTTCCAGAACCACTGTATAGTTCCCAGTGTCTTCAGATGTTAAATTCCTAATCTGAAGGGAGCAGCTGGGGCCTCCAGACTCCCGCCCAGTGATGGCAGGTCCATTATTTTGCTGAGGTGGTGATAAGTAATAGGTAAAGATCCGCTTAGCTTCATCAGTTGTCAGGCCTCGGTACCAGCGGCAGCTCTCGGCCCTTCCCACAACGTCTCCTGCGTTTGGGGTTAGCGTAACCTCCTGTCCTACTACTGGACGTTGTGGTTGCACTTGCACCAGAATCTTAATTGGATTGACGGTGCCCTGGCCTTCAGTCAGGAGGAAGCAGGAACTCAAGATGGAGGCTGTAGGGTGGGAGGAAAGAGAAAGAGGGACCTTTTTAGCAATTAGCAAGAGTTTTCAATGCTTGTGGCCATTCTTCTCAGGATGGAGCCTGCAGTTTAAGGGGAAAGAGAGGGACCTTCCTTTCAAGCACATGGTCCCCTCTAAGCTTGGATGCAGATGTACATAATTTTTTCAGAGAGCCCACTGAAGAAGGGCACTTGCTGCATTTGGGTCACACACAAACCACCCCCTCCCCCTTTGGATCAAGCTCAACCAAACCATTCTTCCAATTTGCAACCAAGCCCTTTTCACAGCCCTGATTGGCTAGCTTTTGTGTCTCTCAAGAAGCTATTTCCCTCAAAGCAGATTTGCACAAAGCACTGATTGGCTAGCCCCAGGTAAGTGCAATTAAACTTGGCTGGAAGTCAGGATGCTGCATCATACAAAAAGGTATTAGGGGTGTGTGTGTAGGCCACTCTGGGTGACACCCGTGGGGGACGACTCACCACTAGTGACCAAAATTGTGGAAATATTTTGGAATATAATACCATACAGTTATATATCATTGGAAAGGTAATTTAATGCAGAATATAATGAAACAAATCGCATTTAAGTCTCTGTATTCTATCAAATGTTATGGCCAAATAACCAGAAAACAAAAAAGTAGATGTTAACGCAAAACTGACCAATGAGACTGATTGTTCAGAGAGCAAATGAGGTGCTGTTATGACACAGCATATAATCAATAAGGTATAAGTATGAGTCAGCTCTCCTTTCTGTGTATCAGACGATGGTCGAAATCCTAACCTAATTCTGGCACCGGAAGCAGTCGCAAACGTGCCATACATTTGTTCCTACTTTGGAGTAAGAGAGGCTGGCACAAGGCCGGCCTCCCTCACTCCGTCACTGGGACATCATCAATGCGGCCTCCGGAGGCAGGTAGGGCTCCCCTCTTATAACCTCCTAGCGATAGCGATAGCGTACCCAGGAAATATCTCTCCAACCTATGTTAATTCCCTTTTAGGAACTTGGGCAATGGGCTTGTTATGGTAATTCCCATTTAGGATCTTGAGCTAAGATCCACAAAGGATCATCGGTTTCTATTGTTGCTTTTATGTTGTAAGTTCCTGCCAGATCCTTTCCATTCCCTGGGGGTCAGGTTTTTTCCGGAAAACATTAATCAGGCTGTAACAGAGCTACTAGTTGATTGCATCCGGGTATTTAGGGTTTCTGTATAATTGAGGTGTGCTCAATAAAGCTGTTTCATTTCTGAGGATGCCTCGGATGATCTGGGCGAAAAGTAAAAATTGTTTTAACATCTTATAATAACTAATAAATCTTTTGAAACGATGGAGTTTGCCCGGCAACATGTTGATCTTCAATTCTGATTCATATTTTGTTCCCATTTTCTTGGAGATCTGGAGCCTGGAAGTGACCATTAAATCAATCCTTAATCTGATTGGACATCCTCCCTCCCAGTTTCTTCATTAATAAGGCATTTTTACCCAAGGGTGTAGTATGTTGGATATGGGCAACTTCCGCCTGCTGGACACTGGGGGGGAGGGGGGGAATGTACCGCATGGTCACCTGAGTAGACCTTCCTATCTTTGACCCTCTTTGTCCAAAGGAAGGGGTGTGGCCCCCTGACCCTACTTCTTCCTTCTTTACCTTTTCTCACTAGTCATTTGTTCTCCTGATGCCAACTAGATAGGATGATGCCATGCTGCCCAACAGCCATCTTACAGCAGACCTCCATGCAGGGAGCTCCAGCTCTAGGGGAGTTCCGTCCATCAAGTTTAGTGTATCCTCTGATCTTAATCAGATGCTGTATATATGAGCTGAACTGTGAGTAAACTTTCTTCTTTTTTTTTGCAGCCTCCCTCAGCTAGAATAAATACACGGGGCACAGGCTAAGTAACAAGCAGTCTACTGTGGGTGTAATGGGGAAGTCAGATAACCCACAATAGGTTATCTCCAACAGTGTATATATGCAACTGGAGCCAAATGCGTACACCTCTGGGCTGGGAAGAAATGGGTTTTAATGGGAGTATTCCCCCCTCTCTCCTCAGCACTAACCTGCAACCGCTTAAAAAGCCCTTGATCAATAGGAGCTGTTGTTTTTCTTCTTCCTCCTCAGAAGGGGCAGGGCTGGCTATCCTATGTCCTTCTCCAGGAAACGTTTACTAAATAATTCCCCCATGCAGCTCTCTTGATAACAACAGGCCTGTCTGTCCATGCTGCGGTTTCCTGCTCAGCCAGCCCAGGACTTTAGTATTCAGTTTCAAGGGAAGTGAGCAAATGGCATCATATGGGTGGGGGGGGCAGGCTGTCACCTTCTGTAGCTACTAGCTGGGGAGGAGCACTTTGCAGAAGGGGTGTGTGTGTGTGTGTGTGTGTGTGTGTGTGTGTGTGTGTGTGTGTGTGTGTGTGTGTGTGTGTGTGTGTGTAATTCACGATAGGTCCAGGTCCAGATTTGTTTTTCTTCTTGCTAGATTATTTTCAGCCCGATAAGAGACTGGGGTTCCTCTTGGTGCAGAACTGCCTCCACTGGAGCTCAGAGTCCAGGTAGCTGATAATCATTTCAGACACAGGACAGGAGGAGGGAACTGCGCTGCAGGGGCCAAAGGAGAAGATGTGGCAGGAAGATCCATACAGAGCCCACCAACCCAGTGTTGGAAGTGGGCAACTTCCGTCTGCCGGACACGGGGGGTGGGTGGGTTGTATCATGTAATCACCTAAGTGGACCTCTTGTCTTTGACCCCTCTTTGTCTTGGCCCCAGACCCATTTTCCTTCTCCGGGCCTCACCTTCTCACTAATCTCTTCTGCTTCTGACTACTGACCAGGGAAGACGTGCCAAGCTGCCCTCCAGCAGCCCAGTGCCATCTCCCAGCATGCCTCCACGCAGCGACCCCTAGCATTTAGGAGGGTTCTGTCCTGTTAAGTTTAGTATATCCTCTGATCCTGAATCAGACGCTGTACATATGCATGAAACAGTGAGTAAACTTCTTTTTGCAACTTCAATGAACTATGCCTAGTGTGTTTTATCTAGCCAAGTAAGCTAAGCAAGTCTGCCACATGGGTGTGGAGTAAACAGAGTAGGGAGAGGGGAATGGAGCTACCCCTCCCCCATAATTCCTACACCCAGGAGGTCAGCGAGGCAGTTAACTCTGGGATGGGGGAAGAGGGGGCAGGATGGAGACAGACAGTTGAGGAAGGGCAGGAACATTGGGGCTGGAGGGACATTAGAGGCACATCACAGGGATGAGACGCTCTTCCTGATCCTTGTGAAATCCATGGGAGTCAACCAGACTGGATCCACAGCCAGTAATATCCATCACCTCTTTAGGACAGGTGACAGGAGCTCAATGCTGCTATCCGGACAAAGACAGCAACACTGGGACAAAAATAGTGGCGATTCTGATCTTGGGCCTTAGCAGTCAGGGTTGCAACCCAATTGGAGGACTGCCTCCTCCTCGGTTGCTCGAAGAACCATCTGCTTCCACAGGACCCAAAGGGGAGGTAAAAGTCCCTGGTAAATAAATAAATAAATAAATAAATAAAAACAAATACATAAATAAATGTCCCTTCCGGATTAGGATTCTGCCATTTCAGATCATCGTCGGCAATTAGCCTCTTTGCTTTTCCTAGTTGCGCTGCGGGATGCCTTGCAGCGGAAGTCTCGGTTAGTGGAACAAGCAGGAGTAGGGGAGTTTGCCAGGAGTGAGAGGCCCCGATCCCACCGCAGGGATCCTGCACCTCATCATCACCGTCCTCACTCCCGGAGGTCACCCCCGGAGCAAAACTCCTTCTCTCCAATATGAAGCAACAGCGAGGGTGACGCGAGGAAGCGCCGGGGACCCCCCCTCCCCGCACATTCGTCCGCCCCTTCTCACCTGCTAGCAGCGTTGTCTGGCGGGAGGCGCCCCACCCGAAGGGGGCCCCCATGCAGCTCGGACGCCTCTGCACCCCGCTCCCCCACCGGCCGGGACGGTCAGCCAGACTTCGCGGTTCGTTCTGTTGCCGACGACCAACAGTCCGCCTCGGATCCGAAGGAGGGACCTGGAAGCCGCGCCCTGCCCGGCTCTGCCCTCCCCCCCCCACCAGTTTGGGGCGCAGCAGGTAACGGAGCTGGGAGCAAAGGTGGATGCTGCTGGAGAGGGGGGCCCTGCCCTGCTCACGACCAGCCCGAGGAGACCCGACTGCCGCGAAGTCGCTCTTCGCCCTGAGACGATGGAGAGGGGGCGAGAGCCGATTGGGGACCTGAGACGCCAAGACGAAGCGAAAGCCCCTAAACTCTTGCCAAGTTCTCCTGCGCAATCTCCATTGGCTTGCATTGTGCTGCCCCCGCACGGTACTGCGCCCCCCTTTTCCATCTGCCCAGGCTGCCCTTTTAGGGAGGCTGCCGCTAACAGCGCCGCAAAACTACCCCGCAAGGCGTTGTTGGCCCCTTAAATGGGGGCCAAAATCTAGGCGAGTTTAGGTAGCTGCAACACGGAACTTTTCTCTCCTCCTGCATGATTGAGGTCATTCAGTGTGGCTGGAAATGATCTTTGCAATTGCAGGACCTTATAGAGGCCCTTCAGAACCAGGCTCCAGTTCTGGGACACGTGAAAACATGTCCTGGATTAGAGAGGTTGCCTGGCCCGGATGGATGCAAGGATGGAAAAACGGAGGCTGGAAACCGGCACACACAGCCTGTCTCCTTCACGCAGTAGAATCTAGTCATTGTAGGTGCCTTGTGAGTAATAGGTTAGAGTAGACCGACAGCAACAGGATGCCCATTTTATGTTGGGGCGGAAGTTGCAAGGACTAGCTTCTTCTCATGATAATCTTGAGATAATATGGTCCTCTGGTGCTGCAGAAAATTGCAAAGCGCCTGTCCTCCAGTTCTCAGGAACGCAGGCAGCCCCCTTATCTCTCTTTGAACCATTGTCATTTGTGGGTTTCGCCCAAAAGGAAGTGTCTCTGCAGTGCAAGGCCTTTCTGCCAAGATTGTAGGAAAGAACCCACAAGGCGCCACACTACCCCCAAGTTCCTCCTTTGACACAATCTGTGTGTATGAACTATGGGGTTAGTTTTCCCCACAGAAGTGAGAGACTATGACTTGAAGTTACCCAGGTGATTTTTTAAAAATGGCATCAACATGTTCTCTAAAAGCACTGCAATGTAACAGACTCTTCCTTGGCATTTATGTGCTGGGTACCAGAACATTACTAGAAAACAAAACGTGTTCTTGAATGATTGCAAAAGATGAAGGCCCTGGAGTGTAGGAAGTTGGTCCTTTAAGGCGGACTGTAGCTGGTCACCTGTTGCTTTAATTCAGAGGTATGGGTGGCCCTACCTAGAGGAGATGGGCAGCTTGCAAGGCTTTTACTGGCCCCACTCATTCCTTTCCACCCTCCTGCCATGATCTTTATGGCATCTGCAGACTCAGCCATTTGGACACACATCGCAATTCCATTGATTTCTTTATGGCCATTGCAGGGAGAGATTCCCATAACAGGGAACATGAAAGGGTTTTATTGCTAAGTCCTCTTTAGTCCAACAAGCCCAATCGCATCTGTTCCAACTAGCAGCAGCTCTGGCAGAACTCCACCAGAGTTTGTTTTCCCCACAGGCCTGAATACTGGATGCTATTTTAACTGGAGAGCCAGGATTTGAACCTGGGACCTTTGGCACAGGCTTGACCACTGAGCTGTCATTCAGCAACAGTGTAGACGTTTGTTGACTTGTCTGGCGGTGTTACAATGTTCAGTTGATCATACGTGGACCTGTCTCCATGTTGCAGAGTCTGAAGAGAAAAATGGAGATACTATTTAGGATTCTTGGAAGTGAAGCGAATTAACGTAGCTGTCTACATAGTTTATACCAGTTGGTGAATCTGGACTTTAAATATTGTCTTAGAGATTCATGGTCCATATTTACTAAATTTAAATAGGGTTTAATGACCATGTGGTTTAGTTCTTAAAAGCATCAACGTTTCACTCTGGGATTTGCACGGAGCTTCTTCAGAAGTATTGAACGGCATTTGCTGCCCTTTCACAGCTTATCCAGCCATTTCACTAATCTCCAGTCAGAAGCTGTGAAAGGGTGGCGAACACCTTTTGATCCATACTTCAGAAGAAGCTCTGTGCAAATTCAGAGTGAAACATTGATGCTTTTAAGAACTAAACCACGTGGTCATTAAACCCCTGTTGTTGTTGTTCAGTCGTTAAGTCGTGTCCGACCCTTCGTGATCCCATGAACCATATCCCACCAGGCCTTCCTGTCCTCCACTATCTTCCTGAGTTCGCTCATTTTCATGTTTGTTGCATCGGTGATGCTGTCTAACCATCTCGTCCTTTGCCTTCCCCTTCTCCTTTTGCCTTCAATCTTTCCCAGCATCAGAGTCTTCTCCAGAGAGTCCTCTCTTCGCATTAGGTGGCCAAAATATTTGAGTTTCAGCCTCAGTACCTGTCCTTCCAGGGAACAGTCAGGGTTGATTTCATTTAGGATTGACTGATTTGGTCTCCTAGCAGTCCAAGGGACTCTCAGGAGTCTTCTCCAGCACCACAGTTCGAAAGCATCTATTCTTCGGCGCTCAGCCTTCCTTATGGTCCAACTCTCACAACCATACATTGCTACTGGGAACACCATCGCCCTGACTATACGAACTTTTGTTGGCATGGTGATATCTCTGCTTTTTATTATGCTATCTAAGTTTGCCATAGCTTTCCTTCCAAGGAGTAAGCGTCTTTTAATTTCATGGCTGCTGTCTCCGTCTGCAGTGATCTTGGAGCCCAAAAAAGTAAAATCTGTTACTGCTTCCATTTCTGCCCCTTCTATTTGCCAGGAATTGATGGGACCAGATGCCATGATCTTAGTTTTATTAATGTTGAGTTTCAAGCCAACTTTTGCACTCTCCTACTTAATTTTAAATTTAATCTGGACTTTATTTGCATGGAATTTGGTGCAAGAGCACCCTGATGTGACCAGATGCAAAGGAGAAGACTCTTAAGCAAGTGAAGCTGGTCCTATGTGCAGGACCCCACTTCTGCTCAACGTTCAGAGTTACATGAGTCCTGCTGTCCCCCTTTGCACCTGATTGCTCAGTGATATACACCCCAAGTCCAATTCTGGGTTTCCTCCAGGTCCAGTAGCTTTCCTGAGCAGAGGGTGACGCAAGAGGGGCGATACTACTTACCTGGTATACAGGATTTTCTGCAGCGCTCTCAGTCTTGACCTGCTCAGAAGAAAAGATGCTGAAGGTCATTAACTAGTTGTTAACCAGCAGCAGCTGCTGCTGAATTGTTGAGGGAGGGCATTAGGACTGATTCTGAACCCGACTCCAGGAAGGGCTTAATTGGAACTCAGGACCCCAGAAAGATGGGACCAGGAGCCATGCAGTGATTTCCACTCAAGATCAATTTATTACCCTGTTTCCCTGAAAATAAGACCTCCCCCAAAAGTAAGACCTACCGTCATTTTTGCGTGATTTTTGCTGGCACTCATAAATATAAGACCTCCCCTGAATAAGACCTAGCTAGGATCATCAGCCAGACAGACGCGACCCCCCCGGCACCCCCGCGACTCCCCCGGCACTTGTATGCTTTCTGGGGCAGGGACCTTTCCTTCCACATTCTTAACAGCACCTCAGTTAGGGCCAAATGCTACAAATAAGAGTCTCTTGAGTCCCTCATCCAAGGCCTCACCTGTCTAGAAGGGCCAAAATTGTCACTGGAGGAAGGAGCGGCGTCAATCTGGCCAGCAGTCTTGTCATTCTGACCACGGGCCCCTGAGGGAGGGAGAAAGACAGGGAATCAGAATCTGAAACATGCAACCCCTTTCCTTTTAAAAATAAAAAGCCTCAGACATTTATAGCACAAGGTGGCGAGCAGTGCTTCTAGTTTGAAATGTCTGATGCTTTCAGATCATCTCCTTCCTTAGCCAGAAACAGAACCGAGGAAAATCCTGGCTGCCTGTCCCTTTCCTGGGAAGAGGATTCCAAAGTCTTACTCACGGAAGATGAAGTAAAGCAGGGTTCCATTCAACGCCAGTACAGCCAAGGAGCCGATAATAATGCCGGCCATGGATCCTGCTTCCAAAGAACTGGAAATTGATGAACCTGAAACTGGAAAATGTTGATGGATTGAATGATGCTAGCATGAAGGTGTGATATAAACCTAGCTGATCCCCTCTGCTCTAAAGCACCAGATCTCTCTGAATACATGGAGGAAAATATATGTTGTGTTGTTGTTTAAGAAAAGCAGAGCCTTGATTTAAAGGGATATGGTCTGTACTAGTATTTACGGATAAACTCACCAACAGGTGCTGGTCGGTACCTGGGAGAACAACCCCGTGCAGATGGCTTCCTCCAGAACATGTTGCCCACGCTGAGAAAATGCTTGGGACTTTGCTATTCAGTTCTGATGAAAATCCCTGGTGTTCCCCTATTTTTTCCACCCACTTTGGATCTTCTTATCCTTTAAGGAAGGCCAGCGGGTGGCGCAGTGGGTTAAACCGCTGAACCATGAGCTGTCGATCGAAAGGTCGGCAGTTCGAATCCGCGACGGGGTGAGCTCTCGTTGCTTGGCCAGCTCCTGCCAACCTAGCAGTTCCAAAGCATGTTAATGCGAGTAGATAAATAGGTACCGCTTGCGGGAAGGTAAACAGCGCTCCGTGTTCCAGCCGCATGCTACGCGCTGCGGCAAGGAGAGTCATGCTGGCCACATGACCACGGAGGCGTCTTCAGACAACGCTGGCTCTTCGGCTTTGAAATGGGGATGAGCACCACACCCTAGAGTCGGACACGACTGGACTTAATTGTCAGGGGTCACCTTTACCTTTTTATCCTTTAAGGAAGCTCCCTTGTCAGACCTGCATCCTGAGACATGGAGATGCTGTTTCTCTCTCCCTCCCCCTTAAGATGCACATTTGCCAGGGGCTGCTCACCCTTTTTCAACTTCACGTAAGCTGATGCCGAGACAGTGCGGTCGGTGAAGGGGTTGGTCGCCTGGCAGGTGTACGTCCCTTGACCTTTCCCGTCTTTCAGCTGGGTGCTGAAGATGCTCCCGGTCGCATTCAGTTTCATATGATTGAAAAACCACTGCAGTTGCGCTGCAGGCACAGACTCCGCCGTACACTCCAGTTTCAGATAGGAATCCGGCTTTAGCTCCACGGTTCCTCCAGGGTTCAGCTTGATGTAAGGCCCATCTAAAAAGGAAAAGGGACAGACTCAGGGCAGAGGGGAAGAGACCAAGAGGCCCCACACCAGAGGCACCGTTCCTGGGCCAGCAAAATAACTGCTCATCTGGGGGTCAAAAAGGTTTGGGAAACACTAGGTTAGGGGGCCAAAACCCCTAAGGCCACGAAACATGAGCCAACTGTACCTGAGACCATGATATCTGCTCGACCCTCTTCAGAAGCTGTTACCCCTTGTCCAGACTTTTCCACTGTGTAGGTTCCGGTATCATTAACCCTTAGGTTCCTGATCGTCAGGGAACAGCCTGGGCCTCCCGTCTCCCGCCCAGTATACCCGGCGCCATTTTGCTGCTGAGCATCTGCAGACGGGTAGTAGGTAAAGATCCGTCTTGTGTAGTCGATTGTGGCTCCCCGATACCAGTGGCAGTTAGCAAAGTTTGGGGCCCCTTCTGGGGTTAGGGTGAGATTCTCTCCTGCTTTGGGTTTTGATGGATATAACATGATGGCAATTTTTGCGCTAGTGTTGTCCTTGGCGCCAATCAACCAGAAGCACGAACTCAGGCTGGAGGCTGCAGGGTGGGAAGCAAAACAAAGAGGTGCCTTCAGTTCGGGCTAAAGGCCTGTTCTAAGCAATAACAGCTCTGGCCGCAGTGGCGATCCTAGCCCCAGAACAGGGTGGGGCCCACCCCTCGACGCCCCCAAAGTAATTAGCATAATTACTAATTAACATAATTATGCTAATTACTTTCTTTTTTTGTTTGTTTTTTTCCGTTTTTTTCCCCGTTTTTTTCGGCTTTTTAAAAAGGTTTTTTAGGGTAACGGGGCCTCCAGCGGGTTTTTTAGGGGTAACGGGGCTTCTAGGTCTATGTGTTTGCTTTGCTGCACTTATCTTTTGTATCTAGGGCCTCCCGACGATCTCTCCAGCGACGATCTCGCTCCTCTGCTGCCGCTCTGCGCAAAGCAAACAGCCATCACAGAGTTCACGCATGCGTGATGGCTGTTTGCTTTGCGCATGCGTGAACTCTGTAACGCTTAGGCTTACAGAGTTCGCGCTAGCAGAGCGGCAGCAGAGGAGCGAGATCGTCGCTGGAGAGATCGTCGGGAGGCCCTAGATACAAAAGATAAGTGCAGCAAAGCAAACACATAGACCTAGAATCCCCGTTACACCTAAAAAACCTTTTTAAAAAGTGAAAAAAACCGGAAAACATCAAAAACAAAACCGAAACCTAGGATGTCTCCCGCCCCCCCCGCACCACCTCCCGCCCTTGCGCCCTGGGGCCCACCGCCCCCCGGCCCCACATCAGCCGACCCCCCTGCTGGCCGGCGTTCATGGCTATACTCTCAAGTAGGTCTTCTGGATTTTGTCCAGAAAGACAAAATAGGCCTTGTTTAGACATCTTTTTTACTCTCCCAAAAAGAGTAAGCCATAGAGCTTACACTCAGGCAACTCAGCATAATAAGAAACAACACACACCCCGCAATTCTGTGTAACTCTTGCACCAGTGTAACAGTACATCCCCTGGTGTAAGAACACAGTAAAACCGATATCAATCATGTTAATCATTAAGATCAAGTAGCTCTTACGTTGTACGGTCTCAGCTCACGTAGGAAGGAGGAAATGATGTGGGCAACTTCCTCTCTTAAAAGAGGAACCAAACAGGATGGCCAGCATGCATGGCGCAACGCTGGTTCCGAGTCTGTTTGCGTCGACTTCTACGCACAGGAAGCATTGCACGAATTGCACAAATTGCATGAACTGCATGTGCAAAAGCATTGCATGAATGCTCCATTCCTTCCACAACTCATGCTGCAGCCTGTGAAAGTGAAAGGGTTCCACTAGGACCCCGATTCTCTTCTTTGCTGGAATGTTTGCAGCCTGATAATGGACTTGGATTCCGTAATGATTGCTGTAGCAGAGGATCTGCAAAGGGCCAATACATTGTCCCTTGTAAATACATTATCTATACTATAACCAGGATAGGAAGGTGGACATCTCAAAAACAAGGGCAGCAGCAAATTGCACTGGACAGGCCAAAGTATACAGGAGGCATCCAATCTCCAGGTCTTTTCTCCGTTTGCCCAGTAGAGCTAATAGCGATGGGGTGGTGGTGGTTAAATTGGGCAAGTGGCAAGAGGGACCAAGAATTAAATGTGACCTCCCCCCTGCACGCTCTCCCTGATCAATGGGGGGGGGGGTTTCCAGCTCTGCAGTGCAGCTGGAATATTTTCAGCCCTATAAATGGCGCACAGACAATGACAGATATATAAGAGTTATTCCAGATCACTTAACCCAGATTAATGACCTCTTAACTTCAACCACCCGCCCGCTCTACTCCCAATTAATGTAGTTAAGGGGTTGGGGGGGATCTTCGTTCTTGAATGCATTTTAACAGGTGGGGAGGGGAGAGTCTAAATTGCAGCGGCGAAGGGGAGCATGGATTGAGGGTGGGGGAGAAGAGGAGCCCAAGGGGTTTGCCTTGTGTGAGCGATGCTCGGAGCCAGGGGTGGGGGGAATGCTCCGTTTGGTCATGTCATTAACACACCCCATTTGGCCGTGTGGGGTTGGGATTAGAGTCCTTCTGGCAGCACATCTTCTATAGGAAGGAGAAATTCATACAAATGATCATATGGGAAATTCACTCCGGGGTGGGGAGGTCCAGTCGCTCCCAGTCCCCAAAACCTTCTTTTGGTGGTTCCTCATAGCTCAGGCCCCCTCCCTCCCCGCCTTCCAGGGTCCCGATCCCTCTCACCTGCTAGGAGCGCGGCCAGCCAGGAGCTGTTCCAGCCAGGACGGAGCCAGGAACGGCTCAGACGCCGCTGCTGGTGCCTCCCCATCCTGGAGCTTGACCCCTCCCCCCACTCCCCGTGCGGTGCCCTCAGTCGGACGCCTGGGTTCCTTCGTCCCGCTCTGCCGGCTCCTTGTGCTTTCCAGCGCCTCCGATCCGACCGGGCGAGCAGGGACTTGGCAGCCGACACTCCCCGGCGTCGGTCCTGCACGACAGAGCGGGACGCAGCGATGGGAAAAAGGTCCGGCTGCGGGCTGTGGCGGCAGAAGAGAAATGGGGAAGGAACGGGCGGTTTGGAGGAGAGGAAAGACGCGATTATTACCGCTCGCTCCTCCGCCGGCCACGCCTCCTCGCCCGGGAGAGGAGACGCTTTGCAGAGATCGGACGGATGGACGGACGGACAGAGCATAATCGTGAGGATGGATGGAGACAGAAAGACAGACACGTGTGTTTGTCCGAAGAACGAACAGTGGTAGTAGAGAGATCAGCGATAGGCAGAGGGATGATGAACATATCCACGCAGCAGGTGATGGAAATAGACCTCAAGAGAAAACGGGGGCTGCTGGGATTCTGCCTCTCTCTTCTGCAGCTAATCCACCCCACCCCCCCGCATCTCTTAAGAGGTGCAGAATAGAACAGACCAGGAAATCAGAGCTGAGAGGTCGATGGTGGCAGGACGGAGCCTGATACTCATAGATCACGCAGTCTCTGCGCGTTGCCACTTATTTCAGCACAGACTGAATCGGCTCCTTTTGTACCGATACTTTCCAGCCAGCATCACTGCCGATTTGGCTGGAGACAGTGACACGCAGAGGAAGCGCAATACAAATGCTAAATATGGTTCTTCTTATAGTTTGACATTATTACTTTGGTTTAAAATTTTCCACCCTTTCCTGGGAGGACCCTCGAGGAGTGTCCTAGCAGTCATTTTGACCGTGCCCCCCCCTTAAGACCTCCCTTAGTGAAGATTGGGAATACTGCAAGTACTGTACCGTGTTGTTGTTGTGGTTAAGTCGCGTCCAACCCTTCGTGATCCCATGAACCACATCCCGCCAGGCTTTCCTGTCCTCCACTATCTTCCTGAGTTCGCTCATTTTCATGTTTGTTGCATCGGTGATGCTGTCTAACCATCTCATCCTTTGCCTTCCCCTTCTCCTTTTGCCTTCAATCTTTCCCAGCATCAGAGTCTTCTCCAGAGAGTCCTCTAACAATTAGGATTATGTGGCCCTCTAGTGGTGGTCGAGGTAATTGCATGCTATCCTGTAAGCTTTGGTCTAGAGATGGGCCTTCCAATTGGCAACCCCCCTCCTATCTCTTTGAACTGGAGATTTTGTAACTGGTGAATGGATTGTATTCAAAATGAAGCGCCTCTGTGTTGCTCTTGTGCCAGGATTTCAAGACTCTGGCTCTCTGCTCTGGTCAGAAAACACTCCCTCCCTCCCCCCAGATGTTCTTTTCACCCGGCTGCCAAGTGCCATTCTCCCCAGGAAACTACGAAGGGTTCCTCTATGAATTCCTGCACCAACCAGTAGCTTAAAACATTGCACTCTTAAGATATGTAGTCTGGTTGATTTTATTGTTATGTGTTTTTACTGTCAGCCCCCCAATCCGAGGTGCTTTGCAAGGAAAAGCCATATAAAATCTTTTAGAATGAAATGAATAAATTGAAATGAATAAATACATTCTTCCTTTCTGTTGTGAGCAATAGGGAGTTCATATACAAATACAATTGAGACAGAACTGGTTGGGCACAGTTTCAGAGAGGGGCAGCGCAATCCTGCCTAACTATCCGGCGGGTGGCACTAGACGCCCGCCAAATCCTATCCTTGTTCCGGGCCGATCGAGATTCCTCGTTCCGGGTCAATGTCCGTCCCCCTTCCCTCGGTGTAGTGGGGCCTCCTCGGATTTCCGCCAGCTATTTAGCTGGCAGAAGTAAGAAGAGGCCGTGTAACAGCCGCACTGGCCGGAACGGGATATAGCAGACGCCATCCCCGCCCCCTCCTGTCCCAGCTCAACCAATGGCCCCCTCCCTCACCACCTGGACCACCCCTGCACCTACCAGGGGATCTCTCACCTGACTCCGACAGCTGCAGGGGAGTTCCGGCAGCGCAGTAAGGGCTGCCAGCCTCATGCCGGCAGCCCTTACTCTAGAGTCATCACAAATGTGCTTTACGGCACTTCGCGACAGTTTCCGGCGGCGGAGCACTCGCTTCACCATCAGATGTTTGCGCAGGATTGCGCTGTAAAACTGCAATCCCCTACACACTTACGTGGGAGTAAGTCATTGGGGCTTACTTCTGAGAAGACATACATAGGCTTGTGCAGTAAGTTGTTGGTTCCTTGGGATACAATTATTCAAGGTCTCATCTATTTAGGTACCGGAAGGAGGAGCAGTGGGAGGGGCAGGCAGGGCGTATCCCTTCATCCGTCCATTTCCTGAAGCAACCACTGCCATTGGCCGCCTCGTGGACAGACCAGCAGCCCTGTGCTGGAAGGTCTTGAAACAGCCCTGAGGGTTTCTACAAGAATATTGGCAAAAGAGAATCTGAACCCCACAGTTCCGACTTTGCAGACATCTCTCGAGATCTTTGTCTGTCGGTCACACACAAGTCACAGTTGTCTGGATGGCTAGCGCAGGGAGAGAGTCCCGCGTGATGCTACATCACGGAGAGTCCGATTGATTGTCCAGTGTCTGCTCCGACTGGTCACAGTCCTCCAGGGACTCAGGCAAGGATCTTCCCCAGTCTGGCTACCCAGAATCCTTCTCACTGGGCAAGCAGGGGGTTGGGGCCTGGGAGTTTCTGCATGCGCATGATCCACCACAGAGCCATGACTCAGCAACGGAGGAAGAGGGGAAGTAGGTGGAATCCACTGTTACCACCTCAGATCATCATACACAGCCTCGTCTCCATGGGACAGGGCCTGAAGAGAGAACAGAGACACATCACGTGGACATTAGGAAAGGGGCATGCCTTTTTGCTGACTTGTTTTCTCGAGTGCCATATGAACAGGGCAGGGGTGTGACCATTTATTCGTGGACGTGGCAGAATCCATTTTGGAAAGAAAAACAAGACACAGTAAAGTCACATTTTAAATCGCCTGCATCATCCACACTGCCTGGGTTTCCTTGACATGCAATTTGCATGCCGTTACCCAAATAATTTGTGTAATGCGCAGCCAGAGGACAAAGAATGGCTCTGGTTATTATCGATAACATGATGATTCCTAAAATTGCTAGATACTGTTCCAAAATAAAACTTAGGGTCAGATTAGACAGGACCCTAAACATGTCATTGGAGTGCCTGGGTTTGTGTTTTTGTTTGTTACGAGGGGGATGAAATAGTCCAAAACCATGGGGGGGGGGGCTTCAGCGCTTTGACCTCACCATGGTCCCAATCCTGATTGCAGCCAGTGTGCACTACTTACCGGTAACAGCAATGTGTGGAGGGGACTGTGATTGGAATTGAAATCATAGCAGAGGCCAAATACTAAAGCCCCCCCCCATCTGTCCGCTGTGGTTTGGGACCATGTCTCCCCTTCCCCACCCAGTTCCCCCTATTTAATAAATGGAAACACAAAATGTGAATTGCAGTGACACGTTTAGGTGAATTGCAGTGACATGTTTAGGTGAATTGCAGTGACATGTTTAGGTGAATTGCAGTGACATGTTTAGGATCATGTCAACTGTTCCTTACGGTCGAAACGTATCAACAAAACACACGAGGAAGGAAGGGAAAGTAAAAGAAAAGGGAAGGAGGGTCAATTTAAAAAGGTCAGATTTTTTTCAAAAGCGGAACTGATGGTCATGTGGTGGGGCATTCCATAGAGCGAGAGCGGCCAGGGAAAAAGGCAGCCAAGAGAGAGGGCCGTCTTAGGCTGAAAGGAGACAAAGAGATGAGAGAGATTGAAAAGGAGACTATAGAGACATTTGGAAGTCCTACAGGCCTAAAATGAAGAGGAGGAGAGAGAAAGCTAGTGAGCAAACAGAACCCTACAAAGGAGTCATGGAAGTTGAACAGACAATACCCAATGAGGACAACGTGAGAGGCTTCAAGCCAGAAGACCAACTATCCTTTGAAAGCGAGGAACTGCTTTTCAGAGTGGAGTAGAGAAGGGAAGTTCAACAGGTGCAGCTTCTCCGGCAGCAGGGTGGGGGAGAGGGGGAAAACTGCACCTGCCAGGGGCAGCCCAAGGCAGGGGTACCGCATGCCAGCCCCCCTTTACTGGCGAGGCACCAGTTGCTGCTTCCCCCACTTCCTGGGTTCAAAGAGAAGAAAGGAATGGAGCAGGAGAGGAAGTGGAGAGGAGTGTAGTGGACTTGAAGGTCGGAGACACTCTAGCCCACCACTCTCCTCTCCGCCACGCAATGGAGAGGCTCACACCTAGCTCGGCTTCAAACATTCCACCCTGTTCTTGGCTTCCTCCAGCTCAGACACCTTTTCTAACAGAAGAAGCCCGAAGGACGGACTCACACTCACCTCGTACGTCTGTCCGGGATGAAAGGAGCTCTCTGCCTCCACCTGGATCAGACCAAAGGGAAGCGGAAAGTCATTTATCGGCTGTTTACCAGCAGCACCAGCAACTGCTGAATCGTCCAGGCTAGGCAGATGATGAGGGGTGGATACTGAACATTTTGCGGACATTATGCCAAAGCTGTTCTTAAAGCATTTTAATGTGCAATCCAAAATGGGGTGTCCCACAAATCTCAATGGTAATTTCTGTGGGGTAAGGATTGCATGTTGCTTTTATGCTCTTAGTTGAGTTTAGTGGCCATGGTGTGGTGCTGAAAAAAATGTTCAGAGCATGTGGCCATGACTGACATCACTCACCCAAGGCTTCCTTTTTGGGAAGAAAGGCATATTCTCATAGACACAGGTTGGTATGTCCTCGGATGACGTCTTCTCGCTCTGCACACAGACACCTGAAGGAGAGAGAACATGGGAAGATCTTTTTCTGAGTCTGATCCTGGGCCCATCTAGCTCAGACTGGCAGCAGTTCTCCAGACAGGGGTTTTTAAACCCTGCCAGGATTTGAACCCAGGGCCTTCTGCATCCACCACTGAGCTATGGTAGAGAACCAAACCAAGATTTGGCAGGGCATCCAATCTAGAAATGGAATCTTAGCAACCAACCAAGTCCTTCTAAACTAGCCAAACTTGCTCAGAGAACAGCTAAACCTCCCACAAATCTCCATCAAAGCATTTCTTATACCATTTTTAGAATTTAAAATGTTTCTTTGTGGCACAAGAAGAGTAACAGCACTTCTTATACAGACGCAGGTCCCAGTTCCCAGAAGGAAAGTGGCTAATTTAGAGCCTTCAGACACATCTCTGATCCAGACCCCAAGTCTTGGGGTTCCAGCACCCCCATCGATGGAAAGAGAACCCAGGAATCTGAGCCATTGGGGATCTAATGTCTTACTCACGGAGGAAGAAGTAAAGCAAAATTCCAATGGATGCCAGCAAAACCAAGGACCCAATCGTGATCCCGTCAATGGCTCCCGTTCTGAAAAGAGCAGGATCTGAAAAAAGAAACAAAATGCAGGATTAGGGATTTGGGAGGATTAGGCCAATATAGTCAGAGCCAGAAATAGATCACTTCTTGGGAGCCCAATGCAACGTATCCATTTCATACAGCCAGGGAGATGCTTTAGTGGCAGGAGGGGGGGGGGGCGACGAGGGTCTTTGCCTGGCAAACGCAAGTCCCATCATTGTCCCAGGTTGTTACTAAGCTGTCCCACATCATGTTCCATCTTGTTATAGTGGTAAAAGGTAAAGGTCTCCCCTGCTCGAAATCCTGTTATGTCTGACTCTAGGGTGCGGTGCTCATCTCCGTTTCTAAGGCCAAAGAGCCAGCGCTGTCCGAAGACACTTCCGTGGTCATGTGGCCGGCATGACTAATGGAACGCTGTTACCTTCCCACCACAGCGGTACTTATTTATCTACCTGCAATTTCTTACTTTCAAACTGCTAGGTTGGCAGGAGCTGGGACAGGAGATGGGAGCTCCCTCCGTCACGCGGCACTCGGGTCTCGAACTGCTGTCCTACAGACCTTCCGGTCTGCAGTTCAGAGTCATAACCACGAAGCCACCGCAGCCCACGGTTTTAGTGGGAAGTCCCCCCAATTGGGCTGCGGGGATGGATGACATAATACCCAGTAAACTCTGCAGATAAGGATCAATGTGGCTGAGACCTGAGTTACCCGTACCTGAGACCCGGATGTCCACCTGTCTTGTCTCAACAACTTGAGAAGCACCCAGTGTCACCATATAGGTTCCAGAATCCTTGAATGTTAAATTCCTGATGTGAAGGGAGCAGCCTAGACCTGCCGTCTCGCGCCCGGTGTAGGCCTTTCCATTTCTCTGCCTTTCGCGAGACACCTGGTAGCTGAAGATCAGGCTCTCTTCGTCAGGCGTAAACCCGCGGTACCAGAAGCAGTTCAGAAGCCCAGCGGCTGGTTTTTCTGGAGTAAGAGTGACATTCTCTCCTTCGATTGGTTTGGATGGTTCTGCCGTGACAGCTTTCTTGAGAGACATCCCAACTTGGGCTGGAGTCAACAGGAAGCAAGAACTCAGGATGGAGGCTGTGCAGGTGGGAGGGAGGAAAAAGGATTTTACTTCAAACACATGGTCCGCTCCAAGGATGGGGACAGGTGACACCAGCATTCTAGAGCATTTGTAGAATACTTTCAAACTCTTCACATATCGATTTAAAAGATTTCTATGCCACCTTTCCTCATAAAAGCCAGGTGCCTAAGGCAGCTCATAGCCGATAAAACGCAATAAATAAAAAACATAACAGTAAATAATAATAATAATAATAATAATAATAATAAAGCATAAAAATACGGTGCCTCTATAAAAGAGAGCAGAATGAAATCAGGGAAACAACTTATGGGGGGGGGGAGAACCACTAGAGCAGTGGTTCCCAAACTTTTTTGACTCGTGGCTCCCTTGACCTCCCTCACCGTTAGCTGTGACTCCCCATTACAGTGCATGGAAGAAACAGGCACTCTTTACATGCTCAGAGGCACCCTTTCTTATATGTATGTGTATATGTATGTGTATATTCCCAAAACGAGCCCTAAAGTGGATTTTCCATGCTTATGCCGAGCAGCAGCTAAGCCAGGAGTGCGCAGGGTGGGGTTGGGATGCTGCCCTCCCTCCATTGGCAGGCCTGGGTAGAGGGCACTGATGTTGTCTGTGTTAGTCCTATTCATGGCAAGAGAAACATCAAAGCATGGGAGGGAAGCCCCAGTTGCACAAGAGAGAAAGAGAGAGAAAGCTAGCTCCTTTTGGTGTAGCATCTTTGCAAGATGAAAAACAGATTCTTATACTGCCTGGCAGTTTCCGGGGGTGGGGTGGGGTTGTCCCAGCAACTAGAGTGGGGAACTAACTTAGAGGTGGGTCAGAAAGGAAGAAGGAGAGAAATCCTAATAATTAATCAACCAGACTAAACATAGAAATCAAAGACTGTATGTAAAGCAGAACCTGCTCTGCACCATTTCAATTGCAGTTCTTGCATTTGTTTTGTGTTTATTAAAAACATTCAACAGAAAGAAAATACTTTACTTGCAAACCTGCAATGTCTGAATGAAACCTGAATGAAAATACCTTATCTGCAAACCTACAATGAGAGAAACGGGATGCTGTCTTGTCTCCAGGAGCTTGCTGTCTCCAGGAGCTCAGCTTGAGTACTTAGCGGCTTATCAATCGTTCTTTAACATAAGATAAGCAAGGGCTTCCCTCACACTGTGACAAGATGTGGAAACTGCCTACAAACCTGAAGTGTTTTGAAATTAACTTTGAGTGACCTGATGTGAAGAGGCAGCTTTTTCCCTGGTCTTTGTTTTTGCTCTCTCTCTCTCTCTCTCTCTCTCTCTTGCAAGCAAGAATATGTGTTAATTAAAAGACTAACGGGACGCCCCTGGCTGCTTTTGATGATGCACTTGGGAGTCGCGCCTCACACTTAGAGAACCTCTGCACTAGAGGGAGAAAGGCTAACTTAGGTTTAAAAAGGGTTTCAGCCCCTGTCAGAAGGTCGCCAGGAAGGAGGCGGTTCTTAGCTCGTTTGGGCAGGGTTTCCAAAGTTGTGGTGCCACCACAGAGAAAGCCCTGCCCCTTGTTGCCACCAACCTAGACTTAATCAGTGGTGGCCCACACAGGAGGGCTCTCCCGGAAGATCTCAGGGGGCGGGTGTTGCCACATAAGGGAGGAGGTGGTCCTAAAGACACCCAGGCCCAAGCCACGAAGGCTTTAAAGGTCCCCCAAAGCACCTTGAATTAGCAGCCAGTGAAGCCGCAGAAGCAATGGCTCAATATCCCTTGCAATCTTTACAACCACCTAGTATTATTATGTCCATATTGCAGATGGGAGGACTGAGGACTCACCATCTCCACAGGCACCCAGATCATATTCAGCATATGTCAGTGACAGAAGCTCTTTGCATCTCTAGATCTGTCTTTCAACCCAAGTGGGAGGGAGGGAGGAACAAGGAGGGAAATTTTCCCAAAGAGGAAGCATGTAAGGACCAATCTCAGGGCCACCTCAGCACATAGCAACCCAGATTCGGTTTCAGTTTGTTGACTTCTTCCAGCCACAGTTGCAGATTCCGAGAGAGTTGTGGGCTTGCTCATGACGTGGGTGCAAGAACAGACCACGCAATTGTGGAACGGGTGCAAACGGCAACATCTGTCTGGAAAGGACAGACAGTCCGGGTCTTTCCCACCCACGGGTTTTTGCCTACATGGTTGTAGCATTTATCCATGTATTATAGTTGCGTGAGGTCACATCACAGAGGTGGGTGGGTGGGTGGAGGGGGGGCTTGAATCCCAGGTAAGTGCACGAAAGATCGAACCATTATTGTGCTAATACTTTTTTTCCCCCACACATGAACTTAACAGCTGTCTCCCTGAAGAAGATTTTTTTTTCTTTTTGTTTGGACATGCATTGGACAAAAAGTTCATTTCTTGGCATCAATATAGAGAGATGTAGGGAGTGCAGAATTGTTCTGCGAGGGCCCCCCCCCCGCCCCTCTCTCAGAGGAGTGGCTCCCACCCAAGTCACTGGATCCTGAGCTGCTAAATCCCAGGACCTGCAATACCTTCCAGGGGACCCAGTTAAGCCAGCTTGGGAGAGTCCTCCTCCCTCTGGGGCTGATGGTTCCTCAGGTTGGGTGTCGAGCAAAGCAAAAGCGTGGGGTGGTGGTAAGGCATGATGTCAAGTGGTACAATGTCCTTCTATAGAGGGCTGGGGTGGGGCCCCCAACGAAAGGAATGTTTTGCTTAGATGAAATGGGGCAAGGAGTCCCATAGGCTAACTGAGCAGCATCATTGCAAGACGAACTTTTCCATTAGACCCCCGGATCTCTCTCTTGGGTACCACTAAATCGCGTCTCACTCCATTGCTGGGGTGAACAGGGGCTTCCAGCAACATCTGGTAGACTTGGGGTGAACCCCTCCTCCGTCCTCCTCACAGTTACCCACTTATAACGATCCAAAGGACGCCCCGTCCCCCCGATTCCCACTTCCTTGCTCTTTTGGTCTCCCTCTCGCTCCCCCGTCCCGTCCCGAATTCCTCTCACCTGCTAGGAGCGGTGCGCCGTGCCAGGAGGGTCTCTTCCACCGTGGAGCCCAAACACCCGTCAGACTCTCCTGCGGCCTCCCCATCGTGGGGCTGAGCTCAACTAGAGGCCCGGACGCCTGGGTTCCTTCGCTCCGCGCTGCCGGCGGCTCTCTGTGCCTGTGGGAGTCTCCGATTCGACGGGCGGAGGACGCGGCAGGTAGGCGGGATCTCCTTCTCCGCTGGAGGGCTGGGCTCCCCTAGACCCAACCGGCTGGTCCCCTTCCTTGTTTCCGGAGATGGGCTGATGGGAAGAAAAGCGGGTGACTCTCTCCCCAGTCCCCCCCCAAACAAGACGACTGATCTAGAGTGCGTGCCGCGCCCGCGATCTGCAGTCCGTTGGCCGAGCCCTGGCAACAGAGACGCAGCTTGACTCCCCCCCCCCCTCGAAGAGCTGCGTGGGTGGGAGGGAGACTGGACGACCGAGGGAGCGACGGCAGAGAAGTGCTTGCTTAGAGATGAAGAAGAAGGCATATACCTGGATCATCAGGGAGACAGGAAGATTGGTGCTTGGCCCTGCCTGGCCCCTCCCCAGCCACACAAGGCACAAGGTGGTTGACTGTTTGCAGCCCGCCTTCGTTTCAATGGGATTCATGCAAAATGGGGGGGGGGGGGCTTCTGCCTTGCAATTGCACAAGGCTCCTCGATCCCAGCAGCATCTCCAAGTAGGACTGACTGTGACTCTCTCTCTCTCTCTCTCTCTCTCTCTCTCTCTCTCTCTCTCCAAGACAGAGCAGCCAGCTTGGCTGCAGTACCAAGCCAGACTGAGCAAGGCTGCAGCCACAGGTGCCCCTTGCTTGACCTCCTGGTGGCCTTCGCCCCCCAAATCTGACCTGGCCCCATTGATTTCTTCCTCGTCAAACAGCACCCTCTTTCCCAGTCACAGCTGCCCCCAAATCCAATTCTGTGTGGCCCCATTTTTCACACAACCATGATCCTGAAGCAGCTTCGGGGACATCTGTTGGAGGATGGGCAGCGTTTAGCTGCTGGACACTGGGGGGTGTGGTGTACTGCCTGGTCACATGTAAAGACCTCCTACTCTAATCCCTCTGTGTTCCAGGAAGGGGTGTGGCCCCTGACCCTTATTTCCTCCTCCTTGTCCCTCACTCACTCTCTTCTTCTCTTGATGCCCACCGAGTAAGCATCCTTTAGCCCAGCGGCCATCTTGCAGCCTAACCCCATGCAGGGACCCCCAGCTATGAGGGGGGGTCTATCTTAAGTCTAGGATGTACCTCTGATTGCTGGTCAGACGCTGTAGTATATATGCAAACTAAACTGTAAGTAAACTCTTCTTCTTTTGCAACTACAAAGCAACGCCTCGTGTGTATTCATTTAGCTAAGCAAAGCAGTCTGCCTGGGTGGAGGAGGGAACTCTGCTAATAAGTGGGAACGCACCTCCCAATATATGCCTGAGAGCATCTAATTACCCCATCAACATCAACCCCCAACCTCTTGTTCCGTGATAAGGCAGGCTTCACACATGACGCGGGTGTTGAGGCTGCAGCTGCTGGACCTCAAAGTATTTGACGTCTTTCGTCAGTTCCGCGTCTTGACACCTATTTTCCCGCGGCCCATTTAAGTCGTTAAGAACACAAGGTAACTTTGGCTTGCGCTGAACTCAGCCGCCGGCAGCCATCCTTCTCCACAACCTGTTCCCATAAAGGGCTCACCATGAAAAGGTATCATCATTTTTAAAAAACTTTATTGACACAAATTTACAACATAGCGAAGTGTGCAAAATCATCATTATTTACATACCATCATTCCTGATACAGTTGATTACCCCTTATCCGGACATCCGAAATCCAGACTATTCCGAAATCCAGACATTTTTAGGGCTGACTTAAAAACAAACAACACTTTTTCCAGCACCTGGCTGACATAGCTGGGGCACAAAAATATTGTATAAAATTACCTTCAGGCTATGCGTATAAGGTGTATATGAGACATAAATGAATTTTGTGTTTAGACTTGGGTCCCATCCCCAAAATATCTCATTATATTTATGCAAATATTCCAAAATCCAGACAATTTCCCATCCCAGGCAGTCTGGATAAGGGATACGCAACCTGTATTCATAAAGTGCTAAAGGAGAACCCTCATTTTTTTAAATGCCTGCCATCTTGTGATCTGGCACCATTGTGATTAATACTGTTGTTATAGGCTCCAGGTGAGCTGGGTATATCCCCTGTTAGTCATCGCATGGACCAAGGAGAGATTCCCATCATGCATCAGGCCTGCAGCTTCCAGGGAGACCATGCTGGACCTCCTGTGGACAGAGAAGGAAAGCAAAGGGCAGTTTTCATCTGAAAGGAATGAATTCTTCAGCGGCTGGAGGAGGGCCAAGGAGCAAGGGGTGATTGGTTGGCACTCTGGTCTCTTAATCCCCTCATTGGCTGATAAGGAGACAGGTTTCCATTTTGTGGGTTCTGTTAAGGAAAATGAAGATACGTCAGGCTAAAACTCCAAAGTCAAACACACTTGTGTGTGTGTGTGTGTGTGTGTGTGTGTGTGTGTGTGTGTGTGTGTGTTTATATGGGCATCTCATAGATATAGGCCTGATACTGTTTCTTATTCTTAGAAACAAAAAAAAAAACATTTATTATTTAATATCTGCAGATGGAGACTTTATAAGTCTTTTAAAATACACCACTGTGTAATAAAATACTTTAAAAGCTTGTTGTAAAATACAATAAAAACCACTTTAAAAACAGTAAAACTGGCATTACGTTTCATTCACTAGCCGTGAACTTCTTCAGATGCAAAGAATATAGCCTGTGCTGGCAGGCTAATCCCGAAGATGATACGATCGTATTACATTGTTGCGGGTCATAACAGTTTCCGTTCTATATTTATTATTTATTTTATTTACAGTATTTTTACCCCACCTTTCTCCCGAAAACATGTTGTTGTTGTTGTTGTTGTTGTTGTTGTTGTAACAAGAAGCAAATAAATGCAAATGTTTGCAATCTGGATACCATCTGGGTTCACTTTGCAGGGAATGTAGGTAATTCACAATATAGAGCCCTCCTAGGTAAAGGGACGGGGAGGAGGGCAGGATCCTGGAAACCTGAGAGTTGAGGAGTGGAGGACGTTCCAATAGGTGAAGATCTTTTTCCTGCTCAGGGCTGGCTGAAACTCGCCTACAGCCTGAGGCAGAATGCCAAGCATTGTACTCCCCTACCTTACCTAGGCTGCCACTCCTGGGTTTCGGAAAGAAGCCGGGAATGGCGCAGAAGTGTGGATGAGCTAAAGTGTCTCTCTTGCCCATCACTCTCCTTTTCTCTTCTGCTCTGTCTTCCTTTCACATCCAAGGCGTGGGAGTAGAAGTGGTTCCCCCCCCCACACAAATCCACTACCTGAGGCGACTGCCTCAGTTTGCCTCATAGATGGGCCAGCCTTGTCAGGCAGGTTCATACAGTAGAAGAAACCCAGGCCCAACCAGAGAATGTAGAGCTTTCTAAGTCAAAACCAGCACTGGAAACAACATAGAACACAATGCAGCGCTTCCAATATGGGTGAAATGATAGGACGGGTGCTCCAGTTATCAACGTGGCCACCACTCCACCATATTTTGAAGCTGTGGAGGTTCCTGAACACTTTGGAGCACGAGTGGCCTCTACTCACCTCATATACGTGCCTGGGAACACGACCGGTGTCAGGCCTGACCTGGGTCAAACATAAAAAAAAAAAAAGCTGGAGTTCATCTTATGTATCGGTATCAACCCATGATTGAAGCTTGACAATGTATGACTGCTAAACGCTGCTTATAATTGCTGGAATGTAAACGGCTCGTGTAGGGTGGATTGTTAAAGTTTGTCACCCTCAAGGGTGATGGAGAGGTTCAACAAGCCTGGCTGGTCTCCAAAATACACCCCCAAATCCTTTACCACACGTGGGAGATGTGTGGCAGGGCAGTCCTACCTGCGGAAAGTGGAACCTGGAAGTAGGAAGCCCGAAACCCACTGACTGATCCTGTCCTCCGTCCCCAACCCACTCCCTCCCTCCCCTGTCTTACTTGTCTAATCTAGACTGTAAACGCTTTGGGGCAGGGACCTTGCATGGCCTTTTCACATTCTCAACAGCACCCAGCTTACTGATGAAACTAAAGGTTCAAGGGCACATGCTATCACTCACCCTGGCGGCTATGGGAGAAAAAATATGCTCATAGGGTGAAGCTGTGGATACGTCTGGGGTAGGAGTCTCGTTACTCTTCTTCTGACCATGAGAACCTAAATGAGGAAGAAAATGGGGGATTAGACCTTGACACTGAGCCCTTGCGCTTAGACCAGCGTTTCTCAAAGGGGGCAATTCCCCCATGAATTGCCCCACGAATTGCCCCCTCCTACCAGTGGACAGTCACCTCCTTCCCCTAGTCTCATTTTACCATTCCCAGGTCGGTGTCCTGTCTCCAGGATCTAATCAGGGCCAGGGGACATCCAGGAATTATTAAATAGCACTGGCCACTCATCCCTACTGCCTGCTTCCCGTTACCTTCCAGGGAGCCTCCTTATTGGGTGGCCAGCTGAGCTGGGAACGCCAACCAGAAACGGGGCAGCGGATGGCCGAGAGTCTTTCTCTACGGCTGCAGCTGCCGGTAGCGGCTCACTCATTTGCTGCCCAGTTCCCAGGCACCGTGCAAGGGCAGCTGGTGCGCAGACATGCTTTTCAAAGAACATGATGGAAGTGCACCAGAAGGCAAATAAAAATCTCGTTTTAAACAATGGTTTTATTTAAACGTTATTTTTACGCAGGTGCCAGGCCCCAGAAGGCTCAAGAAAGTAACAAATTTAAAGCCTTTGGACCCTTTAGCCCGCAACTAGGGAGAGAACCTAGGGGGTCCCGATTTCACCTCCTCTTTCTGCTCCTGTTATTAGTTGCCATTCCTGCCCCATCACTGGAGACAGGATTCTGAGATTCTGCTCGTCCCACAGCCTTACGGAGGAAGAAGTAAAGGAGGGTCCCGACAAGCAATCCCGTCACAGCCAAGGACCCGATAACGATGCCAGCGATGGCTCCCGCACCCAAGCCAGCAGGACCTGGAACAGGAAAGTCTCTCTTAGGACCTTGACAGCGATGTCCATCAAGACTGTCGAGCCCAAAGCCACCTCTTTTCAACAGCTTCTGGGCTTTCTGAACATGTGGAGTTGAACACTACACAAGCTTGATGCAGTAGGATGTAGATTGAACACTCTCTGCAAACAAACTCTCGGGGTGGGCAAGACCCCAGACCCAGCGCAAAACCAGATTGGCTCCGAAATAAGCGGATCTGATTGGGGCAATCCAGGTGTGAATGTTTGGGGTTTGCCCGGCTTGAGAACTCACCCTTTGTCAACGTCACGTGGACGGATGCCAAGGCGCTATGGCGGGTGAAGGGGTTGGTAGCCTGGCAGGTGTAGTTCCCTTGATCTTTCCAGTCTTCCAACTGGGCGAGGAAGCTGTTCCCGGTCATGTTCTGCTCGGCGTCGTTGAAAAGCCACTGAAAATGCACCACGGGGCTGGCATCCACGGTGCACACCAGAGCCAAGAGGGAGCCAAGCTCCAGCTCCACTGTTTCTTTTTGGTTCAACGTTACAGAATCCGGCCCATCTGGAAGGGGTTGGAGGCAGAATCCGAGTTATTATTATTATTATTATTATTATTTCACATTTTTATACTGCCCTTCCTCCAAGGAGCTCAGAGTGGTGTACATATTTCCTCCCTACCTTTTTGTCCTCACAACAACCCTGTGAGGTAGGTGGGGCCGAGAGATAGTGACTGGCCCAAGGTCACCCAGGAAGCTTTGTGGCTGAGCGGGGATTTGAACCTGGATCTTCCAGGTCTAAGTCCGACTCCCAAACCACTACACCATCCTGGCTGAGTTGAGACAGAAACGGGAGAGGGCGTCTCCCCCAGATATACACCCGCTCGTCATCACCCTGGAAACATAGTTTCCCGCCCTACTTCACATATAGACATGGCAGAGGCTGGAGGAAAGGAGTTGCCACATAGTAAGAGTGGGATTACTCACATGCCACAATGAGGTTACTGGGGTTGCTCATGGCACTGCTGATCGGATTCCTGTCCTCGCATCTATAGACTCCAGTGTCGTCTTTCGTGACAGACACTAGACGGAGGGTTCGAGTCTCTAAACCAGGCCCTGGCTGAGCTGCGAGGGGTTTGTCATCCTTGAACCAGAAGACAGAGCCGATAGCGGTGGAGCAGTTTAAGGTGATTGTTGTGCTTTTCATCACCACGGAATCTGTTGGCCACAGGACCGGTCCTGTGGACAGTTTTTCTGTAAAGAGAAAGATGTCATATTTTTTTTTGGGGGGGGGGGTATTCATGGCCTCCAAATTTGGGCAAGGACACCCGCTGCCTCCCATCGAGTAGCACCACCAAAAACACTAGCTTTTCTCACTCATCCCCAAAGGCAGGAAGAGGAGGGCCTTGAAGATGTCCATTCTAAAACTCACCTGAGTGATTTGGGGAGAGAGAGAGAGAGAGAGAGAGAGAGAGAGAGAGAGAGAGAGAGAGAGAGAGAGAGAGAGAGAGAGCACGTAGTGCCTTATGGAAATGCCTCCCAAGTGTGTTTTTCAGTGTATTAGGAATTGAAAACTGGGATTTCACAAAGGACAGATTCATGGAGGAAAAGACCATCACAGGTTACAAGCCATAAGCAACCTCCTGGTTTTAGAAGTGGGTTTTCTCTGTGCCAGGTGCAAGGGAGTGACAACGGGAAACAGGTTATCTTGTTGTCTTGTGCTCCCTGAGGCATCTGGTAGGGCCACTGTATGATACAGGGAGCTGGACTAGATGGGCTTTTGGCCTGATCCAGCAGGGCTCTTCTTAGGTTCTTATGTTTCGAGGCGACCAGCTGAGACAGACAGGCTGGGAACCGGCTCCTGCCTTGAAGAGCTGGAATTGATGCTCCCCTGGTTCCTGAAGAGACACTTACCCCAGACAGCGATGTCCTTGCTTACGTTTGTGGCTCCGGTCGCAGAGTTGACAGCCCTGCAGGTATAAGTCCCAGAATTGTTTAGGGCCAGATTATACAGCAAGAGCTGGGCAGTTTGCGCGACCACAGTTTCGTTAAAGAGCCAGGTGTACTGCGCAGGAGGGTTGGAGTCCGCCTTGCAGGAGAGACTGAGGTTGGCGCCTACAGGATAATCTTGGTCCGTGGGGCTGATTATGGGGACTTCAGGCCCATCTGGAGCAAACACAGGAGAGTCACAAGTTGGGAAAAGTCAGGAAGTTAACCGAGAGGCTTCCGCAAAATGAACTGCGAACTGGCTTGGCACATGCCTGTGTGTTGGGTACTTGAACTGCAATTTTGTCCTCAAAAGAAGCCGGGTTGCATGTAGATTCTTCTGTCTGCTCTATTCAGACCAAGGCTGCAATCCTATGCACACTTTCCTGAAAGTCAGCTCCACTGAAGCTTACTTAGGCCCGAGTAGGTAAGCATTGACTTGCTCACAGGTGCCTTCTTTTATTTATCTAGCAACGAATTTCTATCCCATCCTTGAATAAGGCTGCAATCCTGAGAGTAAGTCTTATTGAACAGAATGGGGCTTACTTCTGAGCAAACACGCATAGGGTTGTGCTGCGAGAGTGAGTGCAAGGGAGGGGGATAAAAGAGTTCAAAATGAGGGAGTTTGTCAGATTCACAAAGAACAGTTGGGCAGGAAGGTGATGATGCAAAAGGTATACAGTTGCTAACAAATGAACTCAGACTTCTTTCTCCCCTTGGGTATGTCAGTCATTGCCAGGATGGTGTAGTGGTTTGGGAGTCGGACTTAGACCTGGAAGATTCAGGTTCAAATCCCCGCTCAGCCACGAAGCTTCCTGGGTGACCTTGGGCCAGTCACTATCTCTCAGCCCCACCTACCTCACAGGGTTGTTGTGAGGACAAAAAGGAGGGGAGGAAATATGTACACCACTCTGAGCTCCTTGGAGGAAGGATGGTATAAAAAATGTGAAAAATAAAAAATAAAATAAATAAAATTGCTCTAGCAAAGCATTACTGTATACGTGCCACTTCATTGCCCCCATGAATTGCCCCATCAAAGCATCACCGTATTTGTGCCACTTCATTGCTCCCATGAATTGCCCCTATCAAAGCATCACCGTATATGTGCCACTTCATTGCCCCATGAATTGCCTCTTATCAAAGCATCACCATATACATGCCACTTCATTGCCCCCATGAATTGCCCCCTATCAAAGCATCACCGTATACACTCCACTTTTCCCACACACCCTCTGCTGCCAGATTTCTTCTCAAGCCTCCTGCAATAAAGCCAGACTTACAAATGACATCTAGGTGATGGACAGCGCTGACCGTGTAGGAGCTGTTGTATCCGTAGCAGGCATAGTCTCCCGAGTCCCCACGGAGGACTTGGCGGAAGGTGAGAGTCTGGTTGTTGTTGCTGAGAGAGATACGGCCTGCCACCTCTGGACTCTGGGCCCCCTTTAGCCAATAGTAGGAAATACTGGTGTCTTCAGAGTTGCAGTTCAAGGTGATGTCTGTATTCTCGGAAGCCTGGCTGGGGCCATTGATGGTGATATTAAACACCGCTTCTATGGAGAGAGAAGGAGGGGGAGAGATAGGTGTTGTCTGGGGTAATAAAAATGAAGACATAGGCCTTGTCATGGTAGCTGACCCATCCACGAGGTCTCAGGCACGCACAGGGCCACTGCTGGATTAAGAAAGAAAGAAAGAAAGAAAGAAAGAAAGAAAGAAAGAAAGAAAGAAAGAAAGAAAGAAAGAAAGAAAGAAAGAAAGAAAGAAAGAAAGAAAGAAAGAAAGGGATAGAGTGGAAGAGAAAGTGTGGAGGAGTAGAGAGCTGTGGGCTAGAGTGTCTCCGATGCTCTAGTCCAGCACCCTTCTGTCCTCCACAATTCCTCTTCCAATACGTCTTCCTTTTCCAATCCAGAAAGCAGGAGGCACATCATCACCAGCTTAAGGGGGAGGGGGAGCATTTGGCACGTTGCCTAAAACACCATAGGGTCTTGGGTCACCCCATCTGCGAGCAATTTGTCAGGAAGAGCTGAAACATCATTTGTTCCTTTACAGACCCTTAACTAAATTCTACAGGAATAAGGACCAGGCTGAGGGATGCAAAGCATAGGACAGCATAAGCAGAGCGCTTTTTCCAGATTACCCATTACCAATACCTGCGCATTTCCAGAGTGCCAGAGGAAATGCGGAGGATGCCTCACCTCCACACTTCCTCTTCTAGTCCATTCCCCTTTTCCTATCCGAATCCAGGGAGTGGGAGGAAAAAGAGCAGGGGAGAGCAATTGGTGCCCCACCTCTCTAGATCCAGGAAATCTTGGGCTAGTTTCCTCCTAAGTTCAACGTTCTCTTGAATTTTCCACATACAGTAGACACATCTACAGAGTACCTTATTCTCAACATCCCCCCCCCTCCTTTCAACTCCTTCTTAGTCATCAATCAGCTTCAGCACTGATTGGCTGATGCATTTATTACTTCTCGGCACAATTACCTCTCGGCAGAGATTAGTGTGCCAATAAATGCAGCCTTATTGCCATCAGTTTCCCTTGGAACAGAAAGCTGGAGGGGGGGCCCATCAGCAATACAAAGTCCGATCTCTCAACTGCACTTGAGAACGTTGATAAAATCGTTGCCGCTTTTGCACTTCTGATTGCACTAAAGTCTTTCCGCACAATAACAGGCTGCCTGTAGAACTATGCATCGGGGTCTACTATAAGCCGGTTGGCTCCATCTGGGGCAAACATACAAAGCTACAGTGTTAGTATCCAAGTATAAATAGGATTCACCTTTCCCTTCACAGTCGAAAAGTTCATGGCCTTCCAAACAGCTCTTTTCCCTATTCGTCTTACCAGCAATCTGAAATTAAGCCCCTTTCCCTGTTGAAATCAAGCACCCCCCTCATTACTGAACTCAGATCAAGCTAGATCTAATACAATCTGCTTTTGAAAATACCGCAAATCAAGTGGACTTCCCTGCAACGCAACCCTCCAACCCCCCATGCGTGGAGCCACAAACACCCCCCCTTCCACCTCCGCAATCCTCCATGTGGGGTAGAATTTCCATTTCACCCAGTAGCATGAATAGGGGGCAAAATAGTGAGCCAGCCAAACCTGAGACTACGATAGCCACACGCCCCTCTTCCGGAGGTATCGCACGTCCGGATTTGGACACTGTATAGGTTCCCGAATCGGTGGCTCTCAGGCTCCCGATGCGCAGGGAACAGCCCGGCTCGCCAGTCTCCCGCCCAGTGTACCCGGCGCCATTCTGTTGCTGGGGATCCGGGGGTGGGTAATAAGTAAAGATCCGCCTTGTGTTGTCCGTGGTGGTTCCGCGGTACCAGCTGCAGCTGTCAAAGTTTGGTGCCCCTCCTGGAGTCAGAATGAGGCCCTGTCCGACGGTTGGCTTCGATGGGACCACTGTGACTCCAATGTTAACGTTGGCACTGCCCTGGGCACCAGTGAGCCGGAAGCAAGGACTCAGGATGGAAGCTGCAGAAGACAGTGGGGGGGGGGGGGAGAGAGAAAGAGAGGCACCTTTATAGCCCGCAGAAGGCCTGTTTGGGCAACCACAGATCTGCCAACGCCCCCCCCCCCCTCGCTAATGCTCTCGGATGCGGGCTTCAGGAAAGCCAGACATACTGCCAAAGGGGTTTCTACAGCTTTTTTTGATTCTGCCGCCAAAGAAAGTTTTGAGGAGGAGCATGGATAGAGGAAGAAGAGCATCAATATGCACCATGGTGATTGGGGAAAAGACCTCCTTTCTGCACCGCATGTGGTGCAGAAAGGCGGGGGGCACAAGCTCCAGCACAGATGGGCGGGGCTACGGAGACGCGAGGGGGCTCCAGTCCCGCCGCGCACAGAAGCCAACCCCCCCCCCGCCCCTTAGCGCTTGGTGCCTCCTTTGAGCACTTTCGGGTCTCTCTCCCCTTCTTGGCCCCGATCCTGCTTACCGGCCAGGAGCGCTGCTCGCCAGGAGCGCTGCTCCCATGAGCCTGGCGTCCCCCAAGCGTTGCTCAAGCGCTCCCCGTGCCTCGCCATTGTACCGGGGCTCCAGCCAGCCAGACGCCTGGAGCCTTTAGCAGAGTGCGCCCCCGGAGAGCCGCAGCTCAGAGGACCGACGGGATGCGAGCTGGAGGCCGGGCTTCCCTCCCTCTGGCCAGGCAGCTAGCTGCGGACCGCGTTATTATCACCTGTGCCCGCGCAAGGACCCGCGGAGCTGCCGCCTCCGGAGCAAAGGCGTGGCTGCCGCGGGGAGGGTCGGGTCGGGTCCTGCCTGACCGAATGGGCCCGCGAAAGGAGGGTGGAGATTCCCCCCCCCCAACAGCCAGGTCAATACCGGGATCGGGAAGGCCTCGTGAGTTCGGTGGGACTTTGCTCCCAGGATCACCAACCAACCCCAGGAGGAAGTTCTCCTGCTGAAGCCGCGTTGTTGAGGATCCTTGCCATTGCCAAGATCTTCTGCTGCCTGAGATGATGTGCCAGCCAAGCCAAGGGCCCTTTCCTTCTCTTGCCACCAGCCATCACCGCTCCTCCCCCCCCGCCTGGATTCCAAAAGGAAGGGGGGGACCCAGCAAAAGGGGACACGGACGTCGTTAGCTCCCTGTCCAATACAATTCTAGATATTGTGGCGCAAGGGAGATAACGGGAAGGGAAGGGGGTGAAGATCGGGGTAACCGGGGTTAGAATAATGCCTTTAAAGGGGGACTATCATCATAACTATTCCCTAAGGGCCTGAGCTCAACGTTGATGTCTTTTTTTCCCCTTGAAGTTTAAGATGAATGGATTTGCTTGACTCAAGAACCGGCTCGTGGTTAGATATATGTGGCGTTCTGTTGCCCTCTAATGGCTGGTTCTGGAATTACAACCTCCTTTACAAACCCGAATGGACAGCTGGTGGCGCAGTGGGTTAAACCGCTGAACCATCAGCTGTCGAAAGGTCGGCAGTTCGAATCCGCGACAGGGTGAGCTCTTGTTGCTTGGCCAGCTCCTGCCAACCTAGCAGTTCCAAAGCATGTTAATGTGAGTAGATAAATAGGTACCGCTTGTGGGAAGGTAAACAGCGCTCCGTGTTCCAGCCACATGCTACGCGCTACGGCAAGGAGAGTCATGCTGGCCACATGACCACGGAGGCGTCTTCGGACAACGCTGGCTTTTCGGCTTTGAAATGGGGATGAGCACCACACACTAGAGTCGGACACGACTGGACTTAATTATCAGGGGTCACCTTTACCTTACAAACTCGAGCAGTCCCGTCTCTCGTTGGAGACTGCAATTTTTGTGAGTTGCATCCGAACAGAAGTGCCTCTCTCTCTCTCTCTCTCTCTCTCTCTCTCTCTCTCTCTCTCTCTCTCTCTCTCTCTCTCTGCGCCTCCCTCCCTAAGCCTTCCACCAGCTTACCCAGAATAGACATAAACTGGCCAGGAAGGAGTTACTCCAGTCTGGAGTGAAAGCAGAGGTGTCATGAGTCATTTTTGCGCCCGGTGCAAGTCGTTGGCCTAGCGCGACTTGGGGGGGCTTTTTTTGCAGTTTTGTACCCCCTGCACGCCAAATTGGGGGGGTGAAGCCGCCCGCGGTAAAAGGGCGAAAGGTTAGGGCCCCAGCTTACTGTAGCTCCGGCGGCGACAGATAACTCTGAAAAGGTCGTGACTGATTGCTTATCTGCTCACTGCTGGGAAGAGAAATAATCTTCATCATCAATAATTGCAGGGTATAAACTCCAAAAGAATTGGATGAGACAGAGAAAGACTGGGAGTGTCCAGTCGTCCACTGCAGGATACGCAGTCTCTGGTTGTCCCCCCTCCAGTTCCCTAGCTAGCTCCTCCTTCTATCCTCTTTGGGTCTCCCCCCCACTTTCCAGGATCCTGAGCCCCCTCACCTGCTAGGAGTGCTGCCTGCCAGATGCTCTTCCACTCAGTGGGTTGCGAGGGGGGCTCAAACGCCCTTCCTGCCTTCCCCTCGCGAGGTTTCGCTCAAAGGGACAGTCCTGACCATCAATTCCAGCTCAATTAGACATTCCTAATCGAATCCCCCCCCCCCTTTCAGGGCCAAAGAGATTATTCAGCCTGCTACTTCCTCCACCATCCAGTAGGGGGCATCAGTGTATCACTGACTCCCAAGCTGGTTTTATCCATCTCCCCCTTGCCACCAGCTGGGTGAGTTTGGAGGCATTTGATGTGGTCTTGCCTGCTGCCTATGCATTCCACACCTCCCCCCTTCACAGTTCACACACCTGTCTCAGAGGGCCCCTCCCTCCACTGTCCCCCCCTCCATATCACCATGGTTCAGATTCTGCTTTATTCTCTTCTCCTGTTACCATGGCGCCCGCGCATCTTGGAGCTCGCATCCGGGGGGAGGGCTAGCTGACAGGTGTCCAGGTGGCTGGGGGAGGAGGAGAACCTGGGGTGTGTGGTGGGCAGATGCAGTTGGGGCTCCCCAGGTACTGGTGGTGAAGAACCCAGGCCTCCCGCTGGGCACGAAGACCCCCTGCCGTTGCTCTGCAAGCCTGGGAAGCAAATCGGGAGGAGCAGAATGACCCGCAGTTGGGGCCTCCTTGGGTGTGGTGGGTCCTGGCAGGTGATTCTCCTGTCAGGTGAGAGATTGAGAGCGGGGGGGGGGGTTCGCACAGTAATGAAGGGCCCATCACACACAGAGAGCAGGATCTACAATTGTGGGTTGGATGATGCTCTTTTTCAAGAGCCAGAGTGAGCCCCAAAGCTTCCTGGGTATGATCCACATCAGTGCCCCTGTACTTTGGCTCCAGGGAAAATGGAATATCTGGACCGCTTAGCAGAAGCACATCCTTTGGGGAAGAGGCAAGGAGGCCTCTGCAGAATCAAGCAGTAGACCAGTGGGATAACTGGGCCGCTTGGGGCCACACAAAGCCCCCTGCAGCTTCACTGGGCTCTCGCAGATCATCACAGCAGGCCTGGATTTTGGATATTAAAATTTACCTGACTTCAGATTTCAAAAAAGGGGACAAAAGATTTAATTGATGGGGGAGCAGCCGGTCTGCTGCATATTTAATTGATATGCAGCAGACCGGCAGCCGATTCAAGAGAGGCAACAGCCAGTCCTTTTTCACACAAATTTTAATCCCAACATGTATGGAATTTGCTGCCGCAAAGATGTGGTGTTGGGCATTGCTTTAGATGGCTTTCAAAGGCAGAGCCGGCCTGTCCATGAGGGCTACTGAGACAGTCGCCTCAGGCATGCCTGCCTACCCACCTCTACCGCTCCTCCTCCTCCTTCTGCTCCCTGAACTCAAAAGGTTCAGTGGGTCAGAAGAGGAAGTGTGGAGGAGAAGAGAGTGGTGGCAGTTTCAAAGACCTGCTTGGTTGTGAAATGATGGGCGGCAATATCTCTGTTGTTCTTAGGTGGGAGGGGAGATTGGGCCTTTTCCTCGGCTTGAAGGTCTGCCTCCTCTTGCAGCCCACATCTTCAGTTCTTGCTTCCAGTCGACTCCGGCAGCAGACCCGAAAATTAACATCACGCTGAAACCGCCGGCCCCAATTGAAGGAGCGGACGTCACCCTTATTCCAGGAGGCTACGTAGAGGACATTGGCATCTGCTTGTGGTTACGAGGAGGGACAGATGAGAAGCATCGAATCTTCACATATTTCCCCGCTCCGCATTTTAACCAAGAGCCGGGACCTGCCTACACGGGCCGGGAGACTGCAGGCAAAGACTGCTCCATGAGCATCCACAATCTAACGGTGGAGGACACCGGAAACTATACAGTATTCAAGAATAAACTGAGGGGCTCCGATGAGCACCAAGAGGGGAATATATACTTATCGGTCCTAAGCACAGGTAAAGGTGAACAGACCTTTTCTCAACGTTCTAGAAACGTTGACTAATGCTTTTGTTGAGGCCCGAAGGAGGCGGTGGAAAAGAGCCTGGCCAGACCTCAGGTGTTCAGCCAGAGACTTCTGGGGACATCAGCAGGTCCTGCCTCTTGAATCGCAGGTTTGGAGATGCCTCACAGAGGTGTCCTTTGCACCCTGTGGTTGTTGCTGCCCTTCTCGGTTCTCATAGGCAGATTTTCTGTCTTTCAGACGACCGAAGCGCTCGAGACAACGTGGCCGTTCTGAAGTCCACGCGATTCTCCTCCAGTTTCATTGTCGGGATCGTCATTGGCTGCATTTTTGGAGTGGCCCTCTTCGGAGGCTTGCTCTATTACCAGCTCTTCCGCCTTTCTCAGGAGTAAGTGCTCTGTCTACTTTTCTGCTTTACCTTACATAAGAACATAAGAAGAGCCCTGCTGGATCAGGCCAAAAGCCCATCTAGTCCAGCTTCCTGTGTCACACAGTGGCCCCACCAGATGCCTCAGGGAGCACACAAGACAACAAGATACCTGTGTCCAGTCGCCACTCCCTTGCACCTGGCACAGAGAAAACCCACTTCTAAAAAAAAAAAAAAAAAACCAGGAGGTTGCTTATGGCTTGTAACCTGTGATGGTCTTTTCCTCCATGAATTTGTCCAAACCCCTTTTAAAGGCATCTAGGCCAGGTGCCATCACCACATCCTGTGGCAAGGAGTTCCACAGATGAATCACACGCTGGGTAAAGAAATATTTTCTTTTGTCTGTTCTAACTCTCCCTCCACTCAATTTTAGTGCGTGTCCTTCCAAGGTTCTCATCGCCATCTCCTCACACAGCCCATCCCCGGGGATGAATAAGCGGCCAAGCGGCAGGGGGGGGGGTGTCTGCTGCCCCCCCTGCTCTTCACCCTCCCAATACTTGGATTCAAAATGGGTGACAGCAGAGGAAGTGTGGAGGAGAAAACAATGATGGGCTGGTGTCTCTGTGCCACCTGAGGCAACTATCTGAGTTGACCGCATGGATGAGCCAGCCCTGGTATCTGGCCCCAGTAGCCTATCTGGAGCAACTAGACCTACACCTAAGTTGGCTGACCTACTGGCCAACTTGGGGTGCCAGTGTGTGGAGAGAGACTCAAGGACTCTTCAGAGGGCCCCAAAGTCACCTTACCTCAGATCCTTCTTCCTTTTTCTTTAGGGCGACACGAGAGAACAGACGGAGAAGTATCCGCAACCTCCGGCCAAGGTAAGTACCAGACCTGTGGGTTGGAGCTTGAACGCTCCCATCACCCCACACTCCTTGGGCCTCAGAGTATGCGCCATATGGAGCTTCCTGGCTCAGTGTTTTAGTGCTAGCTTAGAACTGAACCTTGATGCTTTTAAATGGTGACCAGAGAGGATTTTCTTGTGTGTTGTTGTTCAGTCGTTAAGTCGTGTCCGACCCTTCATGATCCCATGAACCATATCCCGCCAGGCCTTCCTGTCCTCCACTATCTTCCTGAGTTCGCTCATTTTCATGTTCGTTGCATCGGTGATGCTGTCTAACCATCTCATCCTTTGCCTTCCCCTTCTCCTTTTGCCTTCAATCTTTCCCAGCATCAGAGTCTTCTCCAGAGAGTCCTCTCTTCGCATTAGGTGGCCAAAATATTTGAGCTTCAGCCTCAGTACCTGTCCTTCCAGGGAACAGTCAGGGTTGATTTCATTTAGGATTGACTGATTTCTTGTGTAAAGCCCCCCTAAATGTGTAGACGTTTTAAGCCAGTCACCTGCAAGGCCTTAATTGCTACTGTTTTATATAGTATCATTTCAGTTGCATATTCATTAGCTGAGTTTAATATCACCTCCTTGAATGAGTCTTGATCGTTGAGTACACAGGGGGGGGGGGGTGTCACAGACTTCTCTGTAACAGCTCCCCCCCAGCTGTGGAACTCCTTGCCTTGGGGAATGAAGGAGCCCCCCCCCTCTTTGCTTTTAAAAAGGTGCACACGACATCTGTTTTGCGAGGCTTTGGCGTTGCAAAACCAAGTTATGGGTTACTGTGGCTGCTAGAATCGTGTACTTTTTATCTGTCTATGATTGATTCAAGTTACCGAATCTGTTTTCTTGGAAACCATTTTTTATGTTCTTTGTTAGCTGCCTTGGGACTACTTGGCAAAAAGGTAGGATACGAATGAATGATGATTTAGGAGGACTGGAAAGAAATATCCCTCTCAAACAAATAAAAGCATGTCAATCAGATCTGCACGCTTGTGACCCACCCACCCCCAGCCAAACACAGGATGGCCTACTCAGAGGCTCAGTAATACACTTCCTTGTTTTGCTACCTGCCTGGGAAAAGAGCTCCTAACCAGCTGCTGCCAGCCATGGTTGGTGGTCTGCATTGGGCTTGGGAGAAAGAAAGCCATGTTGTGAAGAGGAAGCACGCCCTGTTTCCATGTCTTTTAACAGTAAACAGCTGGATTGGGACCACAGGAGGAGGGGTTTTAACCCTACATGCCTACCTCTGTCCCAATCCAGAGTGCCCCCCTTCCCCCCACCTGCGCACAGCCTTCCAGGTTCTGCCAGAAAGGATGCCGGGATTCAAGGCTGTTTCTAGGTCCCGCTTTCTGTGCTCCGATTCTCGACTGCTCTCTTGCAGGTGGAGAGAAAGAGACCAGGGAAGTCGTTCCTAGAGCATCACAGCGCTGTCAATATCCAACTGTCGCCAACCCTGTGTCCTGCCTGTCCCCACCGAAAGGGTCGAGGCGTCTACTTGGAGATCACAAGGATATCAAGGACATTCCAATGGCTCCTTCTTAAGCACCCACCTCTTACACCTGTCTGCCCAGAACCCCAGGTACAGGGGATACTGTCATACTCAAAGATGCAATAAAGACCTCCAGTCCCCATTGCTGACTGTACTCCATATTCACAGGGTTAATTCGCAGCCTCTGTGTATTCCATGGCTTGGCCCACGGCTATATGATCTTCTAGTATCATTGGAAATACATCTACTATAAATCAGGGTGGTATAGCTTGTGGAAACGGAGAAGGATTTAGATTGGGGGAAAGGGCATGGAGGAAAAGGATTAGACCCATGGTGCCAACTTTTCCCTCCGCAGTGCAGCCAGCTATGTATGGGGCTGTTAAGGATCCTCCCTGGGACTCCCCCCCCCTTATTATGGATCCCTAATCACAGATTTCCTACATTACACCTACATTCAGCCATTACTGGGACACGGCAGCACGATGCTGTACATGTTTCCTGAGAAATAAACCCTGTTGTGCTACTCTCAAGTTAGGAAGAAACAGACGGAGAAAGGATTTTCCAGGTCCGATTTTGAACTGAAGAGGTTTATTGGGTTGGAACTTGTCCTCTGAAATGAGCCTGACTCGGCAGATTGAAGCCCGACTCCAGTCCAATATGTATATTGGAGAGACAGTCTGTGCGGCCATTTAGAGCAAGGTGTGGCTGAGCTTTCGCCAAAGGGCAGACATGAAGGAAGAAGCACCCCAGCTGGACTCCAGAAGAGGAGGGTGCGAGTCCATATTGCTACGCTGGAGGAATTGCTACGCATTACACTCAGAAATCACCTAAAAAGAGAGAGTCAAGGGTATGAGGATGGCGGATAAAGGGGGGGGGTGGTTCCATCTGAGCCAGGAATCAGACCCATAATCTATTTCCAATGCCAGAGCACAGTCCTGGACTTGGAAAGGTCCTCTGTGCATATGCAGAGTGCATATATTTCATTCCTGGGTAACCACCACCCTCTCTCGCATAACTGGGACCGAAGGACAAGATATTCAGTATCAGAAGGTGTGCCTTTCAGGCGCAATGGAAACCCAGCACACCTATTATCAGAAACCGAGCCCTGGGTCAGGGAGAAATCCTTACCGTGAGGAGAAGACTGTGGGTTGTACTCTTACTTTTGCAGTTCTTCATAGACAGCCTCATCTCCATGCTGTAGGGTCCGAGGGGAAAAATTGAGACAGTTCTGTGAGAAGCTGGAGTCCATACAAAATCCTGTGCATGGTCTGCTTTACTAAAACTAACACTGAAAGGGTCTCGTTCTTTAGGCTTCATCAGAGCGAGCTTAAGACCTCCTGGAGTTTTGGGGGGGTTCACCAAGTACCCCCCCCCAATGCTCACCTGTGCCTGTCTCCACATCTCCATCAATTTGAAAAGGAGGAGGGAAATGGAGACAAGAAGAGTGGTGGGCCAGAGTGTCTCCTGCTTCCCAGAGCTAGTCCTCACGCTGGAGGACTAAACATTTACCTGATATGGGTTTCTGTGTGGGTCATCTGAAGTCTCGGGCTTGGTCTGGGACAAAGAGAAACAGAATAGTCGTATGGGTCGCAGAGGCAACTGTAAGCCAGTCTGCATATGCCTTGTAGTTTTTCCAAGGTGAAAGATGCAACATTTTGTTCCCAAGACCCCAATCCTATGTTCTGTATAGATTATGCAAATCAAGTAGATTTACTTGTAACTTATTCTCCTTCTACTAGCCTGGGGTTGAGAGAAGGAGCTCTGCAAGGCACGGAGGCCTTGTTACCTGAACACTGGAAAGCCAGAGAAGAAACCACAGTTTTGGGGCTGCACATGCATGCTGTGTGCTTCCGGGGAACCGATGCCACTTTAAAGAGCAGCATGCCTTGCTTCAGAGGCTGGCCAGAATGTGTCTTGGGTGGGGCTGCACATGCATGCTGTGTGCTTCCGGGGAACCGATGCCACTTTAAAGAGCAGCATGTCTTGGTTCCCAGGCTGGCCAGAATGTGTCTTGGGTGGGGCTGCACATGCATGCTGTGTGCTTCCGGGGAACCGATGCCACTTTAAAGAGCAGCATGTCTTGGTTCCCAGGCTGGCCAGAATGTGTCTTGGGTGGGGCTGCACATGCATGCTGTGTGCTTCCGGGGAACCGATGCCACTTTAAAGAGCAGCATGCCTTTGCTTCCCATCTGCTCAACCCTGTATACAGGTATTTGTAAGTTGACAGATGTTACAAAGTTCACCGTAAATCTCTAATAGTTATTGCTCACAAGCCAACTGACCCTACTTTTCCCCCAGTTCCAAGTGAGAAAGTGCCTAGATTCTGATCTGCCTGGGCATGGACCTTGTGGCAATACGCTAATCTATACAGCCCTCAACACGCTGCTGTTGGCACTAGATAAATCTGGAAACACAAGAGCTGTAACCAAAGAAACCAGCAAAGATATCCCATTACTCACCCCACGTGTAGCCGGGGAGACAGCATCATCATATATCGATGAGGTGGTTGACCTTGTCAGTGACGAGTTCTCACTCCGAAGCTTGGGACCTGGGAAAGGGGAAACACCTGGGAATCACAACTTTTGAAAAAAAGACTAGAGCTGCAAGGAATTTCGATTGGATTAATATGTAAAATATGTTGGAGTAGGACTTACAGAAACGGTATAGCAGGATTCCAAGTGTCACAACCAGGACCAAGCCAATAAAAATACCAGAAACCACCTTCAGAATTTGCCCCGAATGAGCAGAAGATGATTCTGGAACAGAAAAAGGCATATTGATTGGCACACCGGTGCCCGTTTCGACTAAGGATAGGATCCTCGGACTGCAATCCTATACACATGTACAGGGGAGTACCATTACACTCCGTGGGACTTACTTCTGAGTAGGCATACATAGGCTTGCACTGCCATTTTCTTCATGGATCACATTTGTATCCTTCCAAGCCAGCGTGCATGAAATAGTCTCATTTATCCTTAACGACACCCCTTGGAGGTAGGCGTGTCACAAGGGTCCAGCTTAGAAAACATAAGCAGCCTCGGGAGGCAGAGCTTTGGAACCACAGGGAGGACTTCCCCATGGGGAGGACCTCCCCATTCGTAGTGCTACCCAGGCCCCTTGTCCCCAGTGCCCTGTGGGGATCTAAGTGCACATTTTACCCATGCAAATACCGTATTGGTCTGAGTATAAGACTCACTTTTTTCTCCTAATTTAAGTTTTTAAACTAGGGGTGCGTCTTATAATCAGGCTGTTGCAATTTAATGCCAGTTATTTAATTAATTTTTTTAAAAGCACCAAACTTTAAGGGTGCGTCTTATAATCAGGTGTGTCTTATACTCGGGACAATACGGTAGCTACTTGGAAGTCTACAGGAAAAATGCCACTGGGGTGGTGGTGATTATGAATGGAAAAAGAGCTGGCGGGGAACGGTGTAGATCACCTAAATCACACACCCACTCGGCAACAGGCAACATAGTCACCTTGGTCGGTTATCCTCACAAAGACAGATGCACAAACAGGGGTGTCATTTTTGTTGTTGTACGCGCAGCATGCATACATCCCCTGATCTTCCAGGGATGTTGAATTAATGAAGAGCCGATCCCCCGTCACATTCCTGCTGCTGTTATTGAAAAACCAGCAGTACTGGGGAAGAGGGGAAGAGTCGGCGCTACAAGAGAGAGTCAGGGAGGAACCCAACGGCCAAGTTGTGTTTCCCGAGGGGCTTATTTCGACAGAGTTGGGTCCGTCTACGAAGGAAACAAAACAGAAAAGGAAGATCAATAAAAGGCTACTGTCTAAAGAAAGGCAGCAAACCTGAGACAAGGGCTTGTTTCAGCACTGGAAAAGTTGGTTTTTCCATATATGCACTCTGCATATGCACAGAGGACCTTTCCAATTTCCAGGACTGTGCTCTGGCATTGGAAATAGATTATGGGTCTGATTCCTGACTCAGATGAAGCATGACCCCTTTCATCCGCCACCTCCACACCCTTGCCTCTCTCTCTTTATCAGGTGACAAAACAGGAAACACCATATTTACCTTTATTTTCATGCTTCCATCACAGAATTCAAAACCTACTTCCCTGTATTATACTCTCCCCAAATTCCTGCAGGAGATCCACAATCAGATCTCTCAATATTTTTAATTTTCAAGCACTCCACATTTAATCAGAGCAGTGCGGTGCCCTCTCTCTGGGCTATTTCTCTCCAACATAAATCCCCCCTCCCCTGAGGCAGGCGGAAAGGAAATAGGTCTTGCAATTGCTACATTTGTGATGTCTTTGGTACCACTCACAAGGCAGGTTCTCCAGAGTGGTGGTTCTTTCTACAGAGAAGGTCATATGTGGGTTCTTTGTGGAAGTTGTGTTCGATCCTACAACCAGAGCAGTCTGGAAGAATGAGCTCAGAATGCTAGAGGCTGCAAGAATAAAATTAAATTGAATCACAAGTCTGATCACCGTCTTCTCTGAACAGCACCTTTAAGTTTAACCTTCCTTCCCCATCTCCCTGCTCCCCCCCATCCACCCTCTTTTGTTCTTAAGTACAGTTCTCATAACATCCAAATAGCGTTCTTTTCTGACAAGTATCCATCTACCTTCAACAGCTTGCCTGTGACAAGCAGAAATTAAACAGGTGCAGCTTTTCTCAACTGGAGATACAACGGTGGTAAAAGCTTTACCTGCTGAACTTTTGCCTGCTACTTTCCCCAGCAATGTGAATATTGACACTGAAACAGAATATCGAGATCCCAAATCCAAACCACAAGTATTAGTCCAACACTTGGTGAATATTCAGCAATTATTTAATATCCTGCAACTGTCTGGGGAATATTCGACAACAACTTTTGTTCTGACCCAGAGGTCTACTCTTCTGCCTAGGGCTGACCTACATCCTTGGTGAGGGGCATATTTAGTGCCCTCCCCGACTCCATAATCTGAATTGCTGATTTTGAAATGCATTCGTAGCCGCTTTTACAACTGATGCTTAGATTGATCCATCTTATAGGAGAAGACATTTGCAAGCATGGGTTAGAAAATCTGTATTCATGTAAGGAAATATTGTAGAAGAAGAACCGAGATGCCCAGGCCTCAGAGATAGCAGAGACCCAGAGATACCTGGGTCACATGCCCCTAAATCCGTCCTACCGCTTCCGTGTTTGGATCATCCTTCTTACCTGTGAGAAGAGTAATCTTCCAAGCCTTCATCTTTAGGAGTGAGGATTGAGCGTCCATTAGCATCACACTGCACGAGCAGCAAGTCTGACAAGGAGATATTTTTTGATCCCACCAGATCAGGTTCCAGTGCCTGCCAATCTCTTTGCAGAAGACTTTCTCCCCAAAGTCACCCCCTTTTGGCTTCCCCTTCTCGGAAGACCGAGAAAGACCCTGCTGTGTGTCTATCGGATCCCTGGGCTGCGTTAGCATGGACTATGGTTTCATATCTCCGTTTTGGCTTGTCCCACCCTGGATAGTCTGCTTTGGAGAGAGAGAGAGAGAGAGAGAGAGAGAGAGAGAGAGAGAGAGAGAGAGAGAGAGAGGAGGACTGGGGCTGGACAGAGATAGTGGGGTGGAAGGATTAATGTTTGGTTTCCTCCCTTCTGTGCCATCAAAAGTCACAAACTAATCCTGACTAATACCCGTTATGCAAAGCAAGAGGCTGGAAGACAATAAGGACTTCTGTGAAGCAAGGAACGGTCATCAGGCAACACTCAACAAGTCTTGTTGAACAAGAAACAGATGGATGAAAAGGGTGGGAGCGCCCCGGAAAGGTCATTGGGGGTCTTGCTCATCCCTCAACCAAGCCCAGTTCCCCTCCCCACAAGTTCAAGTATTTGCTTACAACGACCGATTTGCATGCATGCTACACCCATCCAAAACATAACTATGAAAGCTTTCATTGGAGATACGGTTCACCAGCTGGTGGGCCTTGGAATCCGTTTGGAACACCAGGAACAAACAGAAGAATAGCAGTCAATTGGCAAGCGCCTCTGAGCCTGTAAAGAGTGCATTTCCCAGACTACTAAAGAACAAGTAGTAGGCACCTTCACACACTAGGAATAGGAGCTATACTTCAAGGCTAGATTTTTACCCCGGCATCCCTTATTACTAGAAAGTAAGCTTGCAGGAAGGTAAACAGCGCTCCGTGTTCCAGCCGTATGCTACGCGCTGTGGCAAGGAGAGTCACGCCGGCCACATGACCACGGAGGCGTCTTCGGACAACGCTGGCTCTTCGGCTTTGAAATGGGGATGAGCACCACACCCTAGAGTCAGACACGACTGGACTTAATTGTCAGGGGTCACCTTTACCTTAAGCATAGAGAAAGTGTGGGTAATGAGATTGTTCTTTTGTAGTTTAGCAAACCATACCTATGCATTGTGTCTGCAAGGGTGAAGCCTCTGACACCAATTGGCTGAGCTGGCGTGATGTCACAGAATGCTCACTGTACTGTTTCTTCATCCAGACCAGTCTCTTTGCATCCCTGACTGAAGGATAGCAAAAATTGGACAGAACATACAGTATGTTACTAATACTTTCTATAGAACCAGATCACTGGTCCATCTAGCTTGGTTGTTTGTCTACACACACTGATTGGCAGAGGATCTCCAAAGATTCAGACCAGGATCGTTCCCACCCCAGCTAGAAATGTCAGGTACTGAATGGAGGACTTTGCGATAGTGAAGCATGGCTTGCAGGTACAATGGACCCACCCATTGTAGAAGAAATCTACCATTTTTGTATATAAATATATGAAGTCATGTGACAAATATGATACTTTAGAGATATGTGAAAAATGGAATCAGGAACTTAGTCGACCTGTTTTACATAATCAGTGGATGACAACATTAAAAATGTCTCTTTAACATCAATGGACCTTGGGTTGTGATTAATTCAACAAAAAATGATGTTTCGTGTATATTGGACACCTCAACGTTTGTATAGTAAAACAGGATAATAGCTGAATCCAGGTGTTGGAGATGCAATATATTACATGCAACCTTGACTCATATGTTATGGTCATGTCCTGTGATAACTGGGTTTTGGGAAGAAGTGATTCATATTATTAAGATTGTAACTAAACCAAGACTGATATGTACTGATGTAAATGTAATTTTGAATTATATACCCGTGACCTGGAGATTGACTTTTTATCAAAGGAAGTGGATTCTCTGCACCCTTACGACAGCCAAGAGAATGATTTTGAAAAATTGGAAGGACAAAAGCACACCATCGATTGTTCAGTGTTTGGATAACCTTTTGATGCTTTCTAACTTTGAACGATTGGCCTATAGGTGTCAATTACGGATGGATATATTTGGAAACATTTGAAACCGTTCCTTGATTTAAAATATTGTTAGGAATATTGTAAACACTTTTTTTTTCTTAGTATGCTGAATTGATGTTAGTTACTAAATGTATAATTCATGTTATGATTTATACCCTCTTTTCATATATTATTTCCTTTATTTATGGGTTTGTCACTCCACTTTTTTTCCTTTTTTTTTGGTTACAATTGCTGGTTTTTTTTCCTATTCTGTAGATAATGGTTGATTTTGTATACGGGTTATATGTTACGCACCAAACGAAAATGAAAAAAAGTTAATTAAAAAAAAAAAACAATGGGCCCACCCCATTGCTTACAGGTAGGGTTGCCAACTCAGACTGAAGCTGTTCCTGAAGATCCTTCCCCCCAAAAAAAAACCTGTTGGAATTTTTTGGAGACCCTATTGAAATCTCCAAGATATCAGCAGACATCTGGAGATGAGTGCTGGTTTTTGGAGATCCCAGTCCAATCTTGGAAGGTTGGCAACCCCAAGTAACATGATTGGACAGGCTGCTAAGTCTGCCTGAAAATGCTGTCCAGTGTCTACTATTTTCTAGTTCCCAGGGCAACAGGAAGTCCTCCTGGCACACCCATTCATTCTTCTCAGGCAGCTAGTGTATCCAGAAACCTAAGCGGATTATGTTTGTTTGCTACTCTTGTGTTTGTTTTAGTTAAATGCATGGCTGTACCTTTAAGGACATCATTCTGTAGGTTTCTGGAATCCAGCCTCAAAGTTTAAGGGGTCCAGCCTTCAAGAGGTTCTTTCTATAGCAGAGAAAGCAGCTGCTTACAAGCCCTTGATAAGTACCATTGCAGTTAAGAGCCTGATTCCCGTTTCCTAGCGAGATCATAAACCAGGGGGTGGCCAAACTGTGGCTCCTGAGCCACATGCAGCTCTTTGACATACAATGTGCGACTCTTGGGAATATGTTGGCTGAGCTCCTTTTTGCAATACAGTTTATATTAAGGTAAATAAGAAATTTTCAAGCGTTATAATTTACCAGTTAGAGTTCACTGGATTAAAACATACGTTTAATATTCATGGTGAGTAAATATATTCAAGAATTTAAATGCTTCTTAAGTATTGCGGCTCTCAAACATCTCTCTTGTGGCTCTCAAACATCTGAAGTTTATCACATGTGACTCTTACGTTAAGCAAGTTGGTCCACCTTCTTCCAAGTCCTAAGCATAATCTGAAGTTGCTGTTAAATGCCCAGGAGCAAGCCAGTTTTCTGAGCAGTTGGCAGCTTGACAAGGTAGCTAAATTACAAGGCATCATGAAACAGGAACTGGAGAGTCGCGCAGAGGTGACAATAGCATGACAAAGCGGCAGAAACAGGGAACTAAGGCCATTTTACCCGTGGGCTTGGACAAAACCAGACAATGGTTGGCCAATAGGCTTCTCCTTTGCTCTAATTTGCAATGCAAGCTGTGTGGGGTCATGTACGATGATACAATCGGCTGTGGTGGTGTGGTTTTATCGTCCCTGGGTATAACGTAGACAAGACTAGGCGACAAACAACGCAGAAGTAACTGGAACCCGTGGGTGGGAGTCTGCTGTCAGAGACTGTGGTGGGGACACAAACATACTCCCTGTGGTTACACTTGTCATTCATGCGCGTGTTCCACAAAAGGAGAGACTAGGGCATGCCACAGCTATCTGCCCTGCCTGTTGGTGCTCTGCCCCAGGTTAGGGGGTAGAAGCATTGCCACTAGAAAGAGAATTGGCCACCCCAGTCCACGCCTTCCCTCCGCCTGGGGTCAGCCAGTTTATTATTAATATTATTATATTAATATTAATAATAAACCAGTATTTATATACCACCTTTTCTTTGGTCAACGGATTTCTCCTTTGACTTTAATTCAAAGGCGGTTTAGGGTTTCTACAATACAATATGTTCCAGTCTTTCATAGAACCCTTCCTTCTAGATGGTTTCTTTCACAGTCCAGCTTCTCTCTGGCGTCCGTCTCACCACGCTTCGACTGACAGGCAACCTTGACTCCCACTCAAGGTGCAGCTGTAGCTTCTCTGCCTCACAGAGGCTCTGCAGCTTATCAGTGGTGTGCCGGCAGCTCTCCGACAGACTTCCGGCTGTCCCGAACTGCCGTCCTTGAGATCTTCAGGCATATGAGACGGCTGCTCTACCAACTGAGCCAGACCTCCTGCCCCAAAGTTTAACATAAGCAACCCTCAGTGCGGGGGCTCATTGCTGAAGGAGAGAAAAGAGGGTGGCTCTCTACCCACACACACAACCACAGACCCTCACACAGCACTTGTATCACTGGCTCAAGCCGTTTAATGAAGAACAAGTCAGCAGAGAAAATACGTCTTGTGACCAAAGGCAAGAAAAAAAAATCGAAAGCAGTTTCTAATGCCACATTCCCTGCACCAAGAAATGTAGTTGACGCAGGATGACAAGGCGGAATCTTCTCCATCAACATCATCTCCTCCCAAGGAGGAGGTCTGAAAGCCAGGTTACACTCTGAATACCGACATAGATTAAGGCTGGAGACAGTTGAAGGATTCCTGCTTGCCATGTTTTCCTGCTTGCCACTCATCACACGTTTTGCCTCTGATTAAGCAGGTTTGGTAGGGTTTTGTGTTTCAAAAACCTACCGAACCTATATGACCAGAGGTGGCAGGAAGACCAAAGAAATGCTTATGTACACCATGGGGAGCAAAGTCTCTCCCAAACCACTTTCAGCTCTCTTAAAAACCCATCTTCAGATTTACAGGGTCATTAGGAAGGTGAACATAATAGCAATATAAAAACTACTGCAATGTTTATTGAAAGGGTTGTATAAATGGTACGACTGCCGTGGTTGTCTCCAGCTGCCAGCAACAGAAGGAAGCCAAGCTGCATGAACCCAACACATACACAGATATCCTTGTCCGTCTATATCTGGTCATTTTCCTGGCTGTAGTCGGATGTGGTTGCTAAAATGGACAGCTGACACCAGGTGACGGTAACATGGGGAGGGGGAATGGATTTCATAACCGCATCTTTCCCAATTCCTTGCAAGAGGCGCATTGCTGCACATTGCCACATTGCAAACCTTCGGTGTTGCAACTGGCAAAGAAAACAATACGAGAAAGAATTGTGGGGCGTATTGCTTTGGGTGGGCTACTGGTAGAGCGTTTTTTTTAATGCACTTTCAGAAAACTGGACAATGGGACTACAAAGCAAGGATGCCATCTATCCAGGGTTGTGACCCCACCTGTTCTCCACCCCACCGTGCTCCTAAGAAGGTGGCCAGTTTGCAACCTTGATAATTGCTGCTAAATTCTGAGACGAGGCTCTCGCAGCTTCTCCTGTCCGTTCCCCTCCCTCCCATCCACCCAACTCTAGGTGTGTCACCCAACAGATGGGTGTAGGAGGCAGACAAAAGACCTGAGAAAGAGCAGGCAGGATACGGTAATAAGGTGTCACTGCCTTGGCGCTCTATTCAACAGCAGGCCGAAACGCAAAGGGAGAAGCTCCAGGTTGCAACCTGGCAACACGAGTTTCAGACCCTGCATGTGTGTGCCCCCCCCCAAAGACCCTCCCCTCTCTCTGGCCAGCGCAGTAGCACTGCATTCTACAGGACTCCTGCAGCCGCCAGTTAAATGGATCCAGCTATGAGGTGCGCAAGTTGGACCAAAGACTGGGGATAATTTTTTTCAGATGTTTGAAGAACATAAGTAGAGTCTTGGCGAACTGGGAATAAAGTTCCATCTAGGTCTAGCATCCTGTTTCCAACAGGGGACAGCTGGATGCCCACCAACAGGGCATGGAGGCAGGAGGCCTCCCCTTCTGTTGACCCCCCCCCCCCCAAGCAACTGGTATTCAGCCCTCTGCCCTGGCTGCTAATTGTCCCAGAGGAAAAACTGCTTTCCTTGGTGCCAATGGAGAAGAGGGAGGGGTAAGAGAGAGGGTGGAATAGAGGACATCAATCACAACAAGCCCTGCCTGTGAATCAGGATGGAGCCTTCCCCTGGTTTAATCATCATTTCCAGTTGTAGTAACCAAGCTTAAGTCTGTGCAATGGCTTTGGCCGGTACCACCTCTCCTCCCTCTCCTTGTTTTCTTCGTTGCCTATTTTGGGGTTAGAACCTGCCTAGTTTTGCCTCTGAAAGGTGCCGGGTACAATCGGTGGTGCCATCAACATGAAGAACCTTTTGCTGTGGAAAGGGGGCACTGCAGAACTCTGGCCCCGAGATCCCCCCAAAACACCTGGGATCTGGTTGTCTGCTTCCAGATGTGTGGCCCAAAGCTGTGTGGGTTCAGACTGAGTCACCTTCATGTGGCGCAACTCAAACACAACAACAGACCCAAACAAGGCAACAACAGAAGAGCAGGGTGGTGCTCACCACTCCTTGCATAACATCCTTTGCGTCCTTCCGAAGTGGGACAAAAGGGGAAGCAGAGGGGAGACTTCACTGGGTCCAGACAGGAGGGCACAGCCAGAGGGACCCAAGCCATCTTCAGGAGGACCTGTCCGTCCAGTCTGCTATTCTGCAGGTTGTGTTCGTTCTGCAGGCCGTCTGCGGGATTAAGAGAGGATGGCTCTACTCAGCAGCTGTCGAGGACCACTGAAGACCATCATGCTGGCAGGTGAGCTAGACGAATAGCCTCGCTTTTTTCGACCCAGAATCCCAACCGACAACATGCAGGTCTTGGTTCGACAAGCTGAAGGCAGAAGAGTTAAAAATCTGGTGGCCAACTGACCAGAAAAAAATAACCTGCCTTGCTTCTGTGCTTTTCTTGACAGCAGCTTGATGGGTAGACATCCGCAAGTGACGCTTTTCGCAGTGTGGAGATAAGGATTTACCCCACGCTATTCCGTGAATAGCCAGGTGCTCTTAAAAGGCCAGCGGGTGGTGCAGTGGGTTAAACCGCTGAACCATGAGCTGTCGATCGAAAGGTCGGCAGTTCGAATCCGCGACGGGGTGAGCTCTCATTGCTTGGCCAGCTCCTGCCAACCTAGCAGTTCCAAAGCATGTTAATGCGTGTAGATAAATAGGTACCGCTAGCGGGAAGGTAAACAGTGCTCCGTGTTCCAGCCTCATGCTACGCGCTGCGGCAAGGAGAGTCATGCCGGCCACATGACCACGGAGGTGTCTTCGGACAGCGCTGGCTCTTCGGCTTTGAAATGGGGATGAGCACCACACCCTAGAGTCGGACACGACTGGACATAATTGTCAGGGGTCACCTTTACCTTTTTATTCCCTGAAGAGCCAGGTGCTCTTAAAAGGCAGAGCTAGAGCAACTGATTAAGAAATTGGCAACCCTTGTTAGAACAGAAGTGCTGGGCAGGAAGGGCAGAATTGAGGGGTAAGAAGAGATAAGGAGAGAGTCTGGGGTGGGCATTGAAAGCTGAATGGGGAGATCTCATCATAGCAGCAGTTAATGAGGTGTGGTCCTCCAAGAGACTTGGTGTGAGGCTTGTGGAAGCAGAGATTCAACTCCAGATGGTGTGGATGATTCCAGGGGCAGGTTGCAGGTGGGTTTGAAGGTCAAACGGACAGAGACCTGTACACTCCTCATGGTTTGACGCTGCTGGCATAAATGTCTGCGGAGAACTGGGCATCGAGCAATCGACGGTGTGACTGGAACACAAGGGAAATCGAGTTCCATTATCAAGGTGCAGCGCTCAGATTTGTAGAACAGATCGTGATTGCAGAATTGAATCCCATTTTCTCCCTCCTCCCTTTTCAGGTTTCATCTTAAGCTGTGTTGCGCAACTGGTTCAAGCACAGACCAGATTTTTTCTGACCCAAGACCCACCAAACCCTAAAGTGGGTCAGGACGTTACCTTGATCCCTCAGGGAGCTCCCAGCCAAATTACCCTGTGCCAGTGGTTCCGAGACAGCACAACAGGGCCCTCAGGCGAGATCCTTAGTTATACCCAATTTGGGGAAAATCGCCAGAATTCAAACGGCAGCGCCTACACTGGGCGGGAAACATTGGAACAGAATTGCGCCTTGCGTATCCGGAAGCTGACACAGCTGGACACAGGAAATTATACCGTTGTGATCGAAACAATTGCCCAGCAAGGGGACCAAGATGAAGTGAACATCTTGGAAAGCTACATTTATCTCCAGATCAACGGTAAGTGTTAAAAAAACAACCCCACAAACAACCCAGAAACTTGTCACTTTTTAACGTCAAGATTCCTATGCATTTAACAGCTGTGTAACAGGTAGAAATGCAACTGGTTTGGCTTTTTCCACATTTGCATCGCTAGCTGTATGCAAAACTCTGACCATGTTGTCTTGCTCTCATCATACCTGTTGTGTCTCTGCTGCTAAAGACACAGGAGCCTTGCCAGAAGAAAAGGAGGTGAACTTTCCCAGCAAGGACAGTGACAATCTTTTGGTGGAGCTATAATTCTACCGGCCCCTCCCATTAATTTAAACTTGGGTGTGGTGATCTAATCTCTCCCAACCCTGTGTCACCTGTGTATGGTGAACACATGATACAATAGCCCCTGTATTGACCCAGCTCCTGTACTTTTTAAAGCAGAAAATTATTTAAGCGTGTGTTTTTTTTCTGCCACTTAATCCCATGGACAGAAAAAGTGTTGCTATATTTAAGGAGGCTGCTATTCTAGAGGCAAAGGAGCAAGCCTAATAAAAAAGGTGGCAATCTAATCTGATGGGGGAGGTAGATATCTTTGGGGTGGGGAGTTTGGCCTTTAGCCTCTTCCAAATAGGGTTGCCAACTGACCAGGAAAACCTCCAGCCTGGACTTAAAGGCTGCGGTGCCTTTTATAGGAGCTTGGTTTGCAGGAACCAGCTGGTGAAATGTTTCAAGGCATGACAATATTAGCCTCCTTCTAATATCTGTAGATCAAGCAACTTCTTAAAAGCAGAAGAGCAAGGCCTGGTTGAAAAATTGGCCACCCTATTCCCAGGATTTTTGGTGGATTATTAAGCCTTATGTGAAATACTGGTCTAATTCCGATGCCATACAAAGTCTTTATCAACTCTCTCTATTCACAGCCATACAACAACAAATCTCCATCGGTATTGAGCCAAGGTTTCCCAAGTCGGGTCAGAACGTCATTCTGACCCCAGGAGAAACCTTCAGGGAGTTTACATTTTGTCAGTGGTCCGTACAGAGCCGCTCTGGACATACAAACCCTATCATCCGTCAGATCCCTGGGGAAAAAGTACAACAGGTTGATTCAGCCTATAGTGGTCGAGCAACAGTGGGCGAGGCTTGCTCCTTGCGGATCGCAAACCTAAAGAACTCAGATACCAACAACTACACAGTGACAATAAGAACTCCCCAGAAACCGTCACAACAACAGCCAGGGCACAGGAACCACAGTCAAGGAGAAATTGATCAGGAGTATACAGGATACGTGTATTTAAACATTGCAGAGCAACACACTGGTAAGGAATCATCCCCTTTGGGCTCCAAGGAATTCTGGCAGGTCAGAGGGCTGCAAGCTGTCACCCAATGAATTGGATTGTCACCCAATGAAAGTCAATTTCATTTAACTCAGTCAATTAATCCTATGAATAACTGAATGTTAAAAGTTGGGAGGGTCCTTAGAGGTCATCCAGTCCAACCCCCCCTGCTTGGTGCAAGTGACTACATCCCCCCCCCCCCGACAGGTGGGCATTCAGCCTCTGCTTGTATGAGTTTTAGTCAAGTCACGAATCAGTGTATTTATTGCAAGTCAATGTTTGTACATTCGCAGAGGGGTAAAAAGCAAAACTCTGAAGCGCAAAGCAGGCCGTTTCTTTGCTTTCAGACAATGGGCAGAGATGCTGTAGGAAGCATCACCTAAAAGATGCGAAAGTGTAGAAAGCAAGGCTCCTTTTAAGAGGTTGCAGGCCATCTGCAGTTTCTATAAGAACCCGTGTCTAAAATAATTTTAAAAATCCTTATTCATTGGGAGCATCTTTTTGGTGGATTAATTTTTTTCTGTTGATTAATCTAACCGATGCATCAGCTGAACCTAATGCTCTTACAACCACCAGAGGGCACCACATTCCAATTTCCTATCCCTGGACTAAATGTATCATGTTGCTCCGGAGCCACTCCTTGCAGGGATGGTGGTACACGCTTGTCCCTCTTTCATTTTCTGACATCTCTGTTGCCCTCTTCCAAGAGTAGGAGAAGCTGGCTAGGGATTTGGTGGCCTCCTGCCCTGTAGAGGAACAGCACAAACACAAACTTGGAACGGGCTGCTTTGGAAGAATTAAGCGGATGCAAGATAGATAGTAACAAAACAACTAAGAGGAATATCTTATTCTTATGAGCAAAAGAGAGCCTGGTTTCTCTGTGGGGGCAGGAGTGAGAGAGAGGGTCAACAATGGATGGAGAAGCGAGTGCTTGCACCATACACTTAAATGGATTTCATAGTCAGCCTCCTTCTCCCTCCCCAGCGACCCCTAGGAACTGTAATTCTGCTGGTTGGCTAAGAATCTGTCCACAGAGTTTTCAGCATCCTTACTAAACTAGAATTCCCTTTTATTTGGGAGGGAGAAGGAAGCTATTTGTGAAGGATAGGTCTGTCCATCAATACAGATTAGCCATCATAGCAAAATGAAACCTCCATGTACAGAGATAGTGTACCTCTGAATACAAAGTGCCTGGAGTGGCACTTCCCCCCCCCCCCCGGCCAATCTGCCACCTTAGGCGAGTGCCTCAATCGGCCCCATGGACAGGTTGGCCCTGCGCGGAGTCGCAAACTGTCATGAGAGCCAAGCCAGGCTATGATGCTGTCCTCTTCTTCTTCTTCTTCCAGGAAGTCCCAAAGGCAATTCTGCTACTTCTTTGAGCTACTCTGCCGGAGCCATTGCTGGAGGTCTGCTGGGATCGCTTGCCTGGGTGGACGCACTAAAAAGCCTGTTCTCAGTGCTTCTTGGTGAGGAATCTGTCCCACGCGGACAAACCTGGATATGCAGGTTAAAGGAGGGGAGACAGGAGGCCTAGTGGTTATAATGGGAATGGAGTCTAGCAACCTGGAGCCACAAGTCCCGGAATCTTTTCCAGCACTGGGGAATGTTTTTTAATTGCTGTGTTTTTCTCATGTTTATCTCATCCTTCCTTCAAGGACCTCCAGGTGGCAGGCGCGGTTTGCTCATACATTGGAGCAACTATGGTTTCGCAAGCGTTTAAGTCTTACGTGGCCACTTTTGATTTTTCTTTTCAAAGTGGAGGATTCGAGAGGGAAGAGGCGAATGGAGCGGATTAGGAAGTGTGGAGGAGAAGAGAGTGCTGGGCTAGAATGTCCATCACTGCCTTCTCCTCCGCACTTCCTCTTTCACGCTGTTCCTCTCTTCCTTTTCAAATCTTAGCAGTGGAAGCTGGAGGCGTGGGGCTGGAGCGCTACCCGAGAAGGGGGCAGTATTTGGCCTGCTGCCTCCGGTGGCAGAAGGTGGCCCTGCCTGTCCTACCTCACAGGGTTGTTAAGAAGATAAAATCCAACAGAGGCGGCCACAAATTCATCAGAAAAAGGGCAGAACATAATTGTGGTAAACCAACCTGTTTCCTTCTCCTTACCAGGCTCTATCACTTCATGGAGACCCAAGCTCTTTCCGTGAGACTTGACGCTGGAGTTTATTCCCTCTCTTTTTGAAAGGTAGGTGTGTGTGTGTGTGGGGGGGCATTAGGATAATGTTGATTGACAGGTAGAGGATGTGTGGCTGAGCAGAGTTGCTTGAGGCTACAAACTGTACCCCAAAGTTTCCTCCCAGTGCAGTGAACGGCAGCTTTGTGAAGAGACCATTCAAGCTGGGGAATCTACACGAGGGCAAATAATTAGAACGGCCCCCTTTTTTTGTGCTGCTGCCCAGAATCCAGTTCACCACTTGGTTTTGTAGGGCTCAGTTTAAGCCAGAGCTGAACCCCAGAAGCTGTTTCTGAGACAGAAGCTCCACCCCCTGGATCCACAAAGTAATAGTATAGATTTCCTGAGCATGCACAGAGTACCCTGCTCTTGCCACTACATAGAATGGCCGCAGAGTGCCTTACACGCCCAGGATTACAGGGCAGAAGCTTCTGGGTGTCCTCTGCCAGGAAGGCTTGAAGCCTATGCCTCCCTTTTTAGAAATAAACCACTTTGAAGACTTGGCAGAGGATCAGTTTCCTAAAGCAAGCGGCAGGGCCTGAAATAGCCGCCAGATGAAAGTCGTATCTATAATTAAATTGAGAGTGGTATAGGCAGAATATTACAAAACTGGGACATTTGGGTGATTCACAGCACAAGCCTATGCATGTTTACTCAGAAGTAAGTCCCATTGAGTTCAGTGGGGCTTACTCCCAGGAAAGTGTTATAGGACAGCATCTCCTACCATTTCATTAATAACTAATTCTGGATCCCATTATTAGTTCTCATTCAACAGGTGGCTACTCAAATAAAAATGGTTTCATGTTATTTTTGGTTCTCCCCCCCCCATTAAGCCTGTTCTCTCCCCCCTATTAAGATTGTATGCTCTTTGGGGCAGAGATAATCTCGTTTTGTTGCTGCTGCTAATGTTGTAAAGCACTATGTGGCTTGAAAATGATAATAATATGCTTAATAATAACAACAACAGTGTTTCATTCTCATCTCCAAATCTTTCCACAGCCATCTCCCCAAAGCAAGAGGCTCTCAACAACCATTAAAAAAATGGCTCCATCTTTGCTGACAATATCAACAGGCATGTCAAGTAAGAACCTAGATTTGATGCAATCCTGATACTTGCCAGAGTAACGTGCTTTTTGCCAGACTGAACCCCTTGCCTACACAATCTTTTGTCGTGCATCGCCTAACCATTGACAGCTCCAATATAGAACGAGACTGCTGTGCTTTGAGAGTGGATGTGTTGAAAGGAGAATTTTGGCTGGTGCACCTTCTCCCACCATGGTTGGTCAACTATAGAAGCAAGCTCTCAATCAAGACTGCATGAAGTTTTACTCCGTCCCTTTTAAAGGGACGCTACAGCTACCATTTAACAAGGCACTTTAATCAGAATGTACCCTTCGATATCCTGGCGCCTTGAGTAGGTTCTTGTGATGTTTCGTGTTCGGTTGATTAATATCTTGCATCACTGGTGAAGCATTTGAATTTGAGTATGAATTCTTCATCTGGACCAGCACAAGAGAGGAATGGAGGAGACAAAAATGGTGGGCTAGAGCGTCTCCAGCACTGGAGGCGCTCTAGCCCACCGCTCTCTTCTCCTCTGCACTTCCTTTTCTGTTCTGTTCCTTCTCCCCTTCCTTTTTGAATTCAGAGAGAGGGAGGAGGAAGAGAAATGATGAGTGAGCAGAGACTGCTGCCACCTGAGGAAACCATCTCAGTTGAATGGACCACCTCTGTTCTCTATTGAAGGAAAACTGTACATATATTAAGTCAGAACTATGACTCTCTATGGCAGGGGTGGCCAACCTTTCACCATGAATGCTCCTGGCCCGTCCATAGTTGTATAGGTGAGGGCATTTCAGCAGGTGCAGCTGCTTTAGCAGCACCATCAGCAATTGCAGCTGCCAAGATTCTGTCTTCTGCACAACTCCCTAAGAACACAGAGGCCCACATGGTGGAAGGTTGGCCACCCCTGACCTATGGCTTGCTTTCTGGCTTCACACAATATTTTTGTGCTGTGATGCTATGTGACTAGATATTTGTTAACATTTGATTCCACAGCCCATTTCGTTTGGTATCAAATGACCTTATTGTTAATATCAGCTGTATGTTTACCAATGAATTGTATGACTTTGTCTATCCTTACTAGCCTTAGTCTCGGCTGTCTGCTTATTACGGCATATGAAATATATTCCTAATAAAGATACTGTATTTAAAAATCAAGAAGAATGACTGAGGCCAGAGGCTTCTTCCTTTGCAAATGCCTTTCTTTGGCGCAAAGACTCTTTGCAATTTTTTTTTGCTAATGCCAATGAAGTCACCTTGTATTTTGGCGGGGGGGGGGGAGAGGGGAGGGGGCAGGTAGGAAGTGCAATCTGAGAGCCAAGGTCTTGCTGGGTTCCTGTCTCAATGTCTGGGCCCAGCCCGGAAATACATGAAATCATAACCAAGAAAAAAAAGCCCTGTGGAGTTAAGGTAAGCAACATGAAACTTAAGAGGGTTCCCTCCTGTAATATTGTTTCAATGACTCCTGACGGGGGTTGCCATGTTTTTTAATGGCCCTGCTCCTATGCCTTTAAAAGCAGCCTACTACAGGAATGCAGTCGCTGATAGCTGAAGCTTTCCCATATCTCTCTGGCTAAGAAAAAGCTTTGCTGCCATGATTTAGCCTGCCAGGCTCTTTGTAAAGACATAGGAGCAGGAGCGCAAAACAGAAAAAAGGTGGCAACTCTGCCTTCCAAATTGAAAACTTGGAGCACGAAGGCTGAAGGCGGAAGCCATCTCTTCCGCCTTCCACTTTGAGTGGCAGAGAAAAGTCTGTGCCTTTGTGGGAACCTCTTACTCAAGACGCCCAGAGGTTTCCTAATGGCAGCGCGGAATTGATCATTAGCTAAGTAGTGAACCAATACAGGAAGAAAGTGCTCTAGTCTCTGGAGCATGCAAGAGGCCCATTTACGCAACCTGAATGTGGGGAAGGGTTCGTCAAGGATTCAGATGAATCTATGAACGACCCGCCTGGTGCCGACCTTTAATTCCACAAGCTGGGCAACTTGGTTGCCATGTTGTCGCCAACTTTTTGCTGGGCTGGTCTACTTTGCCATTAAGCTGCGTGACAGACAGACATTCAACAGAGCAAGGTGACAAAGCAATGGTGGGTGGGGCGGATCCCGCTTGTTCCATTTGGGGTTTGGGGCAGCTGCTTGGAAAGGTGACAGCCCTTAAACCAGAGACGGTGCTGCAAGTTTCGATTACTGTTTATCTGTTACAATTACATCAGTGTACATGGCGCATTGTGGAAAAGGAGATAAAACTAGCAACATGAAGCCAAAGAACTGGGTGATGAGTTCAAATGTAGACATGGAGGTAGTGAGAGGGGACAGAGCCCCTTGTGCCCCCCCAGCCCACCCCGTCCTCTTGCTTATACTCTTCTTCGACTAGCTGCAAGGCTTAGTTCCCTCCCTTGTTGATATTTTTTTTAAAGCAGTAAATATTTTACCAGTGGCGTCGTTTGCTGCACCTTGTGATCCTGTTAAACATTTCTTATCTTTCAACTAGCTGTAGGAAATTTCCCAGCAAATACCACCGTACAAACAATAAGAAACCTCCGTGACCAGCTCCATGCATGTATGCAAATATATAATATACTGTATGACAGGGATTTTTTTAAAAAAGTCACACATACAGATTTGTGCACTGAAGTCACCAAACACGCAATAGAAAATTGAACAAATGGAGAGACACCCCAAAGAAACACCAGTTTAAGTCTCAAGTGTGTGAAGACACTCCCTGTACTGAGAGTTAGTGGCCGGAGAGCCCTGGACTTATTAATTCACCTATAGGGCCAAGCCAACTACGAGGCCAACTGATGTGGTCGCCCACCATCACCCATCCCTGCTGCGGTCCTCCTCTTCCCACTCTCTGGATGTAGAAAGAGGAAGAGGAAGTGCAGAGGAGGAGAGGAGAGTGGTGGGCTAGAGTGTCTTCCTTTTCAAATCCAGGAAGCAGCAGCAGGATGAGTGACAGAAGCTGGCACATCGCTGGTGGGGGAGTGGGATTTGACCCAGCATCTCTGGTGCCCGGCATTTTTGCTACCCCAAGAGATGCTGAGGTCCCACAGTTGTGAAATTAGGGGCAAAAGCTCCGTGGGGAAAAGTTGTGCTTGCGACAACACAACCTGCAATTAGGGCAATTTAAGGGGGCAGGAGTCTCACTTCTCTGAGTGGCCATCCAGGCCAGGTAGTTGCACGACCGGCACCAGACACTGGTGAGAGCCCACCTACATTAGAACTACAAGGAGCAGGTGGTGTTGGGGTGAACGATCCGGGAAGCCCAGAGCAGTCGTGTCCATGGGATCATTCTGCGATGGTCCCTGCGTGAGGGGGTCTCTCCCTTTGCCATGCACGTGGCAGTCCACTGCTGGGGAGGGGGCTGCTGAGAGCTGGCTGCCCAGCCCACAAGAAGTCCCTTTCGGCTCTTCTGTTCCATCAGGAGACAGGATCAGGTCCACGGATCTTGAAACATAACTGTTCTCATTGAGCCAAGCGGGTTAACATTCTTCATTGGAATCGCAGTCCGAAGGAGGAAGCTGGGCTCACCAGCAGGGGAGAAGACAAGATAGGCGACTGACAACTCGCACCCCAAAATTCAGTGGAACAGGTCGTTTTCTGGAGGGGGGGAAGATGAGCCAGAGTGGTAGGGGGAAGCATCTCTCAAGCATCTTTAATCACCTCTTGATCTCGGAGTAAATCGATTCTGTTCTGTGCAGCAGCTCCTAGAAAAATATATATATATGAGTAAGGAATCCCATGAAGAGCAGTCTGATGGTGGGTGCCGACGGAAGCATTTGAAGGTTATGATGTTCTATTTAGATCCCACCCTTTCTCCAAGGAGCAGAAGACAGCCTCCATTGTCCCCCACCCACCCTATTGTATCACAACAACCTTGTGAGGTAGCTTAGCCTGAAAGACAGCAACTGGCCCGAGGAGGTCACTGAGCATGAGCATCGAGGATGAAGGGGGCTTTGAACTCAGGTCTCCCTGGGCTCCATCTGACCACTATACCACACTGTCTCTTATGTATGCCCCAGCCTGCAAGCTTTTCGGAAGCAGGGCAGGAAAGTCTTTCGAGAGAGGCTTTGATCAACTCTGCTTATGCAACAGAGTGGTGTTAAGATAAAGGAGTGAGGGAGTTCCCTGCTTGGATCTTGCTCAACGACGAACTCAGTGAGCCCGGTGTAAGAAGAGGAACAAGAGAAGGACGACTCCCTGGTGCGATTAGTCCTCCAGTCCCTCCAGTCCAGCTGTCTGTGTCTGGCAGGAGCCTTGGCAGGCTTGAGGCAGCAGTCAGCCCCTGTGGTTTGCTACCCATGCTCCTCCGGGCATCTCACCCCCCCCCCGAACGACAGAACCTAAATCAGAGCTCTGAGCGCCTGAGATTTATTTACTTAAAGGTAAAGGTGACCCCTGACAATTAAGTCCAGTCGTGTCCGACTCTAGGGTGTGGTGCTCATCCCCATTTCAAAGCCGAAGAGCCAGCGTTGTCCGCAGACGCCTCCGTGGTCATGTGGCCGGCATGACTCTCCTTGCCGCAGCACGTAGCATGCAGCTGGAACACGGAGCACTGTTTACCTTCCCGCAAGCGGTACCTATTTATCTACTCGCATTGACATGCTTTGGAACTGCTAGGTTGGCAGGAGCTGGCCAAGCAACGAGAGCTCACCGTCGTGGGAATCGAACTGCCAACCTTTTGATCGACAGCTTACGGTTCAGCGGTTTAACCCGCTGCGCCGCCCGCTGGCCATTTTATTTACTTACTTGCTGTATTTATTATACTCCTCTTTTGCTCCCCAACGGGGACTCAAAGTGGCTTACAGGAATAAAATCACATGAAAACAGGATAGCATACACATGAACATCTCGTAAAACATTGAAGGCACATCAATGACATTGTCCCTTCCGGCACAATACTTTGCCACACCAAATCCCACCCACCCCTTATCCACCGACACGCCAACCATCAGCTCCAATCTTCCTTCTCCTCCCATTCCCTGGAAGAGGAAGTGTGGAGGAGGAATGTGATGAGCCTATTACAACTACGTCATCTCTCTGGTTTGAATGATGCTTAGTCAACGGAGGCGTAACTAGCGCTTTCTGCGCTTGGCTCAGGGTTCGATTTTTTGCGCCTTTACTATCTTTCTGATAGTGATTTTGGGAGAGGTGACTCTGGGGGACGCTGCCCCGGGCGCCCCCCCTCCAGGTGCCCCCCTCCGGTTCCAATAGTGCCGGGCCCGGCTTACCTCCTGCTCCTGGGGAAGGCTCGGGGTCTACGAGGAGGAGAACCTCCCCCCGGCCCCACCCAGCCACGACGTCGACGACGATCGTGAAAAGGAGGAGGAGCCGAGCAGGAGCGGAGGACAGAGAGGCAAGAGGCTGGGCGGGCGGGCCGGGCTGCGCTCGCACCGCCCGGTCCCGGCGTGGAGTGAGCGCCTGGAGGTGGTGGTTGCCCGCGTTTGGACCGGGTGAGCCACGCGCTCCACCCTTCCCGACACCACTGTTAGTCAAACTCAACACACAGAAGACACCTCTTTTTGTGCTCTCTTTTACCACAAAGTCAGCTTCGTAGGAAAGCAGTGTATAAATGAGCTCAGCCATTCGTAGGACACACAGCAGGTCCTAGCCTTACCACTCATCTGACCGGTTTCAGAGATTTTGTGGTGGCTTGGTCAGGCGTTCGGGTCGGGATTCTGCTACAACAAACTTCCTAGGACGCTCCGAAGGAAAGCAAGGTCTGGTTGTGTTACAGAGATAATGCTAAAGCTAGTAATAATCCCACCGAGCAACAACTTACCATGTAGTTTGAGTCCAGCTTGGGGCACGAAACCGGCAGGGGCTGCAAAGAGAGAAGAAGAAGGACAAATAAACATGACATGCATTGTCTTTTGAGAAGAGGTTTAAACTGCTGGTGACTCACAGTTATGTCTACAGTCTTTTGAACATAAAGAGCGAATCCTTTCCATGTTGACTTGGTTCCCAAGGAGCCCCATAGCATCTTCCATGGAAGTCCCAACGTACTGCAGGGGATCCCAAGTTATGTTCTAGCACAGGGGTTCTCAACCTTTGGAGGCCAGGGTACCCCCTATCACTGTCCAATTTTCTGAAGTACCCCCTGTTAATTAACTGCTAATTAATTGGATTAATCAATTAATTAATTAGGTAATTAATCATTAAATAAAAAAGTACTAACAAATTTAAATGTGAAAAAATGTCTTATTTAACTTTGTCTGTCTGTGAGAGAGATGCAAGGATCTCTTTTCTTCTCCAAGTCACACTTCCCAAAATCAGCTCCTCCCTCCCCCACCCCACCAAAGTACATTTTCCAAAGTACAAAAATAAGCCCAAAACCAAAATCAGAGAGAAAATAATTAAAATTTAAAATCCATGTTAATTAACACTTAATTAGCTGCTGATGGGACAGATAAAGGGCAGGGCTTGGCGTACCCCCAGCAAGAGGTCCGCGTACCCCTAGGGGTACCCGTACCACAGGTTGAGAACCTCTGTTCTAGCAAGTTTGGAAGCCTTTAGGCTACGGAAGTTGCACAAGGAAGGTCACCCACTCAGCTGGTGCACGAATTCTCCTCCCAAGTCATCATCCATTATTTCCCATCATGCCCCATTCTCGGAGCCGAATGAAGGAGGGCTTAGAGAAGAGGCAGCCGTGCAAAGACTCACAGGGAGCGGTCCGGATCCAGGGGGTACTTGCTTCCCTTCCACGCTGGGCGATTCCACCGGCGATTCCATCACCTCATAAATGGGTTCTTTATCATCTGGAAAATGCCGGAGACAACAACACGATAACTTTGAACTGGAATCGCTTATTGGTTATGCTTATATGTCAGCATTTGGGCACATGCACATTCATTTCAAAACAAATAGAAATGGATACAATGAACAGGCCAACCTTGCTTCATGTAAGAGCCACATACGATAAACTTCAGATGTTTGAGAGCCGTAAGAGAGATGTTTGAGAGCCGCGATATTTAAGAAGCACTTAAATTCCTAAATATATTTACTCACCATGAACATTAAACTTATGCTTTAATCCAGTGGACTTTCAAGTTTATAGGTAAAGGTAAAGGTGACCCCTGACAATTCAGTCGTGTCCGACTCTAGGGTGTGGTGCTCATCCCCATTTCAAAGCTGAAGAGCCAGCGTTGTCCGAAGATGCCTCCGTGGTCATGTGGCCGGCATGACTCTCCTTGCCGCAGCGCATAGCATGCGGCTGGAACACGGAGCGCTGTTTACCTTCCCGCAAGTGGTACCTATTTATCTACTCGCATTAACATGCTTTGGAACTGCTAGGTTGGCCGGAGCTGGCCAAGCAAGAAGAGATCACCCCGTCGCGGATTCGAATTGCCGGCCTTTCGATCGACAGCTCATGGTTCAGCGGTTTAACCCACTGCGCCACCTGGTAAATAATTATAAAGCTTGAACATTTCTTATTTGCTTTTATATTCCTTACAATGCAAAAAGGAGCTCAGCCAACATATTTCCGAGAGCTGCACATTATACGTCAAAGAGCTACACGTGGCTCACGAGCTGCAGTTTGGCCACCCCTGTTCGCAACAAACAGCTCTATTGCTCAGTCTGTTCCTGGATGGCCATTTATATTGTCAATTTTCCCCATGGTGCAGCATCACCATCGGGGAAGGGTGGGTGGGAAAATAAAGTCTGCTAGCATGAAAGGACAGCAACAATGAAGGAAAAAAGAACTGATGAAAACAAGCATGACAAAACATCGTTCTGAAGCCACCGCCCCCCCCCCTCCTGCTGCACTCGGAACGTTCAAGGAAACGAGGTAGGAGGAAGATCAAGCTCTCTAGACCAGGGTACATCCATCCACTTACTATGTTTGGATGGTAGTGGCTTTTTTCCTCTTGGGTCCAGTCTCCCTGCCACCCTAGGAGAGATTGGAACAGGTTTAAGGGTTGCCCTTGGAGCCTAAGAAACTCCCTAGTCTAAGGCACTCACCACTCCAGTGAAAGAAAAGCAACACATCTTTCCTAGGAAGGGCCTTGAAACAGAATTCCAGCTAGCTAGAAAATCACCCAAAACTTCACTTGTTGAGATTCTGAAATTGCTGGAACAGTCACAAAAGGATGAGACTGAGCCCCCCCCCCCACTCTCTCTCACACACAGCTGGTCACAACTGCAGACAAAATGTCAAGACATGAGAGTTTGAATGTCTCCTCGACGCACTCCGATCTACATACATTTTTGGTTCTTTTTTCAATCACAGCCAACTTAGGTAGCAAATGCCTATTCATTTAGCAGTGAAACACTCATAAAAGAGGGTCGTGCTTTTGGGGGGGCTCCCTTGGTATGCAGAAGTATGTACGCTTGTAAATTAAAAGGGGAAAAAAAAAACTACTGTACATTCCCCAACAGGCCGTATGAGCTTCCAAGATTTTGCAGAAGTTGTGGAGGTAGAGATAAGAAAATACTAGAGGTCAATTTCTTGCCTGGAAAGGGGAAGAGCTGCCTTTGCTGGTGTTGGAGTGAATAAGCCAGGATGGTGTAGTGGTTTGGGAGTCGGACTTGGACCTGGAAGATCCAGGTTCAAATCCCCGCTCAGCCACGAAGCTTCCTGGGTGACCTTGGGCCAGTCACTATCTCTCAGCCCCACCTACCTCACAGGGTTGTTGTGAGGTCAAAAAAAAAAAAAAAAGGAGGGGAGGAAATATGTACACCACTCTGAGCTCCTTGGAGGAAGGGTGGTATAAAAATGTGAAAAATAAATAAAAAAATAAATAAATAAGGCGCTGCTAGCACCAGTCCCAAATCTGACCTCCCAGCACTATATAGTACAACAAGGAGAGGTCTTAAGGGAGAGGGAAAGGGAAAATGGTGCCCTTTCCCCCTTCCTGCCTCCTCGAGCTCACAACCACCGACACCTACAAGTCAAGGATGCCTTCCCTATTCCAAAGATGATGATATGAGCTCCTAAGGGCAGACCCACTGCACAAATGTCTTGGTTGTTTGATACCAGAGGGGGGGGGGTTTGCCATGGAGAATTCTGGGCTTTGCGGTTTGGTGAAGGTGTTGAGAATTTTGTTAGAGTCGAGATCCTGGGATTCCTTTTCCCCAGAATAACTTTCAAACCAGCTGGAAGCTGCAATCCTATGTACACACACATTCCTGGGAGTAAGCTCCATTAAGCTCAGTGAGGCTTACTTCTGAGTAGACATGAAGAGGATCGCACTGTAAATCTGCAGCACAGGTATGCACTGAGCATGTTGGTTCGTGCTAGTTTTCCCTTCGGCCACCCCAGTCGCTCTTCATCATCACACCCCCTTACCCTGTGCATGGTTCCGCTTTCTTTAAGACGAACCGGTAGACCATTATGGTACCCACTACGCCGGCTAGCAAGATGCCAACCATGACTCCAGCCACGATCCAGCCCAGCATCCCAGAGACTTTGGTTGGCTCTTTTCCAGGTAGCGCGGGTGGAGTGGTTATTTTCGGAGGCGGGCTGGTCCCTGAGCCTGTATAGGAAAAGGAGGTGAGTGTTAGCATCTAGAACCAGGGGTGCCACCATTAGGCCCAAGACCCCCCCCCAGTGTGCCACCCCCAGTGTGCCACCCCCTTTCCTGGTAGAGCAGTTCCTTCTCCTTTTGCTTCCTGGATTCAAAAGGAAGCAGGTGGTCGGAGCAGAAGAGGAAGTGTGGTAGAGGGGAAAGGAGAGGAGAGTGGTGGGCTAGAGTGTCTTACCCCACCACTCTCCTCTTCTCCACACCTCCTCTTCTGCTCCATTCCCCTCTTTCTTTCTGAATCCAAAGACTGGAAGGAGGAGGGGTGGTAGGGCAAGACGGGCGGACGTGAGCACCCTGCCCCAGTCATCCTCATCATAAGAACATCAGAAGAGCCCTGCTGGATCAGGCCAAAGGCCCCTCTCGTCCAGCATCCTGTATCACACAGTGGCCCCACCAGATGCCTCAGGGAGCACACAAGACAACAAGATAACCTTGACACTCCCTTGCACCTGGCACAGAGAAAACCTACTTCTAAAACCAGGAGGTTGCTTATGGCTTCTCACCTGTGAAGGTCTTTTCCTCCATGAATCTGTCCAACCCCCTTTTAAAGGCATTTAGGCCAGGTCGATGGCCCAGCCCTGTACACCATGACCAAGGGAACAGACAAATTCGTCCAGACAGGACATTTTGAGCAACAGTTAAGTGATAAAATGGACAACCTTCTTCTTATCCTACCTTTCCGTTTTAAAGAACTCCCAAAGGCATTTTACGTTACAAATACCACTACAATAAAAATATGGAAGTGCAAAGAACACAACACTTTTCTTCCCCTGTTTCTTTCTTCCGGGTTCCCTTCCCTTCATCTGTTCTTTTGCATCTCTAGACTGTAAACTCCTCCAGGCAGGGACCTGCCTTCCCAATGTTCGTAAAGCACCATGCACACATAGATGGCAAATAAAGAACAAAACAATCATACTACCATAAATAACATACACAAAAATAAAACAGTCCAACCGGCAGGGTAATTGCATCAGCAGATAAAATGATAGCATAGCAATGATCAAAAGCAATGGTTGCACATTTAAAAAGCCCCGGGATCTTCCCTTGGCACCTAAAATTAGTGCCTCCATGGGGAGAGGTGTCATTTCATAGAACCCAAAAACTAAAAAGATCATATTCCTCATTGCGCTGTTGACAGGGCATCTGGGAGAGTGCTTCTGATGAGGACTGCAATAATCAAGGAGGTTCTTGTGCGGGGAAAGCAGCCCTTCAGATCTTTGGTCATTTGATAGTAAGAAGGTGACACTCTGCATATGCTCAGAGGCACAACATTATGGGATGGAGCACTAAACCAGAATAACTAGAAAAGCAGGGAAGGAATTCAAAACAGGAACAGAAAGCGGGGGGGGGGGACACTCACCTCCCACTTGGAGCTCAGTTGTCCCCTTGAAGGTTGTTTGGGGCCGGACCAAGACGAGCACAGTGTAAGGATGGGCATCAGACACCTGCACCCCACTAATGAGGAGGGACCCGTTGGGGAAGCCAAACTCTCTCTGCGTGAACTGAACCCCATTACGCTGCGGGCGGTCGTTTCCAGGGAAGTAGGTGAAAATCCGCGTCCCCCCATTCGTCACCTCCCCTCGGTACCAGTCAATTTGGCGGATGCTGCCCGTCACGTTTCCCACGGATAAGGTGACATTCTGACCCTCCGCCGGGGTCTGAGGAATGACCACAATGGAGGCTTGCTTCTCAGCTTGGACCAGGGAGAACCGGAAACACAGGAGACAGGCTGGAGGAGCGAAGAGAGGGTCAGGGGTGGTCCGTTGCAAGGCGTGGGTCTCTTATATCAACCTTACACTTCACTCTATCTTACTGGCTGGACAACTGGCCCTGTCCATTAAAACCTATTTCTTCCCAGCCCACAGGTGTACGCATTTAACTCCAGATGCATATATACACCCTTGGCTAAAAATGGTTTATATCTACACTACTAAATTTAAACTGGTTCCAAACCGGTTTGACTGTTACGGCACCTCCCAGCCAGGGAACTTTGGGAACTGTGGTTCTGCACAGGGTTTGGGGTTCTCGAATGAGGAATCCACTGCAAAGTCCGAAAGTTGTCGTTCTCCCAGAGTTGCTTGGTGGGAGTTGTGACCATCAGAAGCTGTGTCAAACCAGTTTAAATTCATAGAGTCTCTGGTCTTCCAAAGAACTTCCAACACAGTCTCTTTTCCGCACTTTCTGACAAAAAGACTGCTGCACAGGAGATTCACGAGCAAGCAAATGTAGATAGTTAGACGACTGCCTGTTAAATCTACCCAGTATTTTGCTGATAAAGGCACAGGAACCCTGCCAGATAAAAAGGTAGACACTCTCTATCCGCCGTACCCCTGCCTTCTTCGAGTATCGCCTACTTTTCAACCAGCTCCTTGCTGTTGTGCCTTTAACAGCCGCTTGACTGGTGGCCACTAGCAAGTGATCGCGGTTCTCTCCATACCCTGAAAAGCTTCATCCGCTGTTTTCGGTGTATCAAGCCTCTGTTAAAGGCATAGGAGCAGGTCAGTTGGCAACCCTGCTCGATACAAACAAATTGGCAATTGGAGGGATGGGCTGCACCTCACCTGTCAGAAGAAGCCCCTTACCAAAGAGGCCTGGGGACGCCAAATCCTGCATAGTCCTTCCTGAAAGTAGACCCACCACGTACAACTTTGGTCGCAAGACCCTCGTGAGACCGTCGGGCTACAACAACGGGCACCAGGCACCTGGGTCCCTTCCTTGTTCCATTCCACGGAGGAGTTCTTCTGCGCGCTTCAGATTCTGTTCACATGGATGTTGAAGCGCCTGGTTCTTGGCCCATTTCCTGCCGGCTGGCCTCCTGGGGTTACAGGCCTGTGTGTGGGAGGCGAGAAAGAGCCGCCGTCAAAATCACTCAGCCCTGACTCATTGGCTGCCAGGAATGGGCTGGGAGTTGGGACGGGACACGGGCGATTGCTCCACAACCAAGAGGGCAGGTGTACTGGCTTGAAGCCCTGGCATTATAGGAATGTTGTGGGATCTGCAGGCTGCGTGCTTCTGAGGAGGGTTAAGTTTTCAACCAAGCTAAACATTCGCTTTAATAAACGACTTCCTGCATTCTCCTGAGTCCACCAAGAATTTGAGAGGAAGGGGAACCCAAAAATGTAATATGGTACATTTTGAAGCACAAGAATTTGCCAAGATGACACACACACACACACAGATCCACTCACTAGGGGACCTGCCTTGTGGACAGCTTGATCATTTAGAAGGTGGAGGAAGGACAAGGGTAAGGGTGTGTGTGTGTGTGTGTGTGTGTGTGTGTGTGTGTGTGTGTGTGTGTGTGTGTGTGTGAGAGAGAGAGAGAGAGAGAGAGAGAGAGAGAGAGAGAGAGAGAGAGAGAGAGAGGCAGAGCTTTGGGTGAAAGTGGTCACATCACCTTGGCATTCTTGATCACGAGGGACAGGGGAGCGAAGGGTGGTCAGAAAAAATGTGCTTTGGATGTCAGGAAAGCTGATTTGAATGGGTCCAGAGGACAATTCAGTTGTATCCCATGACTAGGATGGTTAAAGGAGAAAACTGTCCATAAGGAACGGGGCATTTTTTTGAAAAGTGATACTGAAGACACAATCGCAGACGCTTCCCATACGAAGAACAGTTGAGAGACGTCTAAGGACACCAGTGGGGGCTGCACAAAGAGCTTTCCGAAACACCGAGCAGCAAGAGGAACATGCGCAAGAGGTGGGTCAGTTAATGAAGGAACAGCACCCAAGCCTGGCCCACACTGCAGGGGTGGTGCCAGGAAGGCTAAAGCACAGCTGAGGCTGTTGAGGAATGTCAAAGACAAGAAAAGGGGTTTTGGGGCTCTCTCTGAAAGAAGAAGGAAGTCAAGGAAGCGGTAAGCCCGTTGCGTGAAGAAGATGGGGAAGTGGTAACCTACGATGGAAAGAAGGCAGAACTGCCCCATTCATATTCTGCATCTGTCCTCTCGCAGAAGGTTGGACTAGATGACCTCTAAGTTCCCTTCCAACATTCTATGATTCTTATGCATAGGCTTACCAGATCTCCAACCGGGACAGAGTGCTAGACCTTTAGGAGAAGGAATGTGGGCAGGTGTAGCTTGTTAAGTCCTAGAGCACAATCCTAGGCATGTCTACTCAGAAGCAAGCCCCATTGAACACAAATGGAACTTGCTTCTGAGTAGACATGCCTAGGATTGTGCTCTAAGGTTTAACAAGCTACACCTGCCCACATTCCTTCTCCTAGGATTGTGCTCTAAGGTTTAACAAGCTACACCTGCCCACATTCCTTCTCCTAGGATTGTGCTCTAAGGTTTAACAAGCTACACCTGCCCACATTCCTTCTCCTAGGATTGTGCTCTAAGGTTTAACAAGCTACACCTGCCCACATTCCTTCTCCTAGGATTGTGCTCTAAGGTTTAACAAGCTACACCTGCCCACATTCCTTCTCCTAAAGGTCTAGCACTCTGTCCCGGTTGGAGATCTGGTAAGCCTACTTATGCAACAACAACAAAGTTGCACTAATGAAGAAGTGGGGGCATCACGACTCAGGGTAGGTAAGAGAGAGGCGGCAAAAGAACATGTGGTTACTTTAAATGAATTTAAGTTCCCAGGACTAAGATCTCGGAGGAGCCACTGCCTGTAATCTCTGAGAACTCTTGGAGAAGAGGGGAGGTGCTCCAGGACTGAGCAAAATGTCGTTCCTATCTTTAAAAAAGGGGAACACAAAAGATCCAGGAAACCATAGACTGGTCAGCCTGCCTGACGTCAATCCTTGGAAAGATAAAGAGATTATCAAATGGAATGTCTGTGGGCACTTAGAAAACTACGGAGGGATTTTTATACGCCAGCAGGGGGTGTGTCGAGAGCACAGCATGCAGCAATGAATCTCATCTCCTTCTTTGGTTGAGTGACAAGTTTGGTACAGCGTGGGATTGGGAACAAGGTGCTATTAGATAGCAAGGCATGCCCTTAGGCAAATTTCTCAGCTTGCTTCCTACTGAGCCTAGTGATGCTTCTTCTCTAAGGCAGTTTGAAAAAGTTTCCAAAGCAGCAACTGTACACTCCCTGCTGATATCACGGCTCCTGTTGTAGGACAATTCCAAAAGCTCCCCTCTCCTTTGACTACACCCCACACCGGCTGAGCTGCCCTGACTAGATTCCCTCCCCGTCATCTCCCAGATAGGGGACAGGGGCTGCTGAGAGAGTTCAGCTGTGCCCCTCCCTCCTCACAGCAGTCATAGACCTACCAACAACCCTGTGTGGGAGGAGAAAGCAGCACATCACACATGTGCCTGTGGTGTTGAAACGCTTTCCCCTAATTGTCTGGTTTTACGTAAGCTGCTCTGAGTCTCATCAGCTGACGAGCGAGATTCAAACACTTTAAATAAATGGTGATTTAATTAATAATAATAATAATAATAATAATAATAATAATAATAATAATAATAAACCTGCCAGCTGCCCATCCCGCTCCATGCAGAGCTAGAAAAACACAAACCAGTCTCCTTACCACCACCCACATCCGTACTGACTTGGAGCTCAGGTCGAAACCCAGGAGTCTAAACACCTGGCTATATAATGCTCCAGTCCAGGCTTTTACTTAAAAACAAAAACAAAAACAGGGGGTCTGATTCCATGGGGGGGGGAGATGGGGTGCTTGAGACCTTTCAGGGAGAGCACAAGAGGATGGGGGAAGCTGTACGTAACTAAGGTGGGATAGAGTAGGAGGAGATGTACAAACAACCACTGATGTTTTGGGAAGAGAAGGAGAAGGAGGCATTGGGGAGCTTTGCTCTACCCATAAGTCCACACTTCCCCCCCCCCCAAAAAAAACAAGACCCCAAATCTACACACCCAAATAGAAGCAAGATCCATAAATTTTCACTCCTTCCAGCCCACAGGTGTATTTAACTCCTGTTGCGTATTTGCTCCCTTGGGTAAAAAATGTCTTGAGTTAGGCTTACCATATCCAAAGGGGGACAGGGTGCTTACACCTTTAACCATTGTAAAAAGAGGGAATTTGCGCAGGTGCAGCTCATAATGGAAGGGTGCAACAAGCTGCATCTGCCAAAATTCCCTCTTTTTACAACGGTTAAAAGGTGTAAGCACCCTGTCCCCCTTTGGATATGGTAAGCCTATCTTGAGTAGACTTACTTCCAAGCAATGCCCAGGATCAGGCTGTAGAGATACCCTCAGCGCCTGGTTTCTGACCCTCTTTGTTCTAACTGCTGTACCCCACTCCCTTCTCAAGGGCTGGAAAGAGAGCCCTCATTTCTCTCACCTTCAGCAGGGGAGACGAGGTCTGGAAGGGATCGTCCCGAGCGAGCGCCAGGCAGAGGCTGTCTGTTCTTGCTTCATCCCCGTCTTCGCCCTTGAGCTTCACCCACACATTCCCAAATCTCACCGGACGAGTCAGGCTGCAAGCTGACAGGTGAGGTGGGGCTGCCACATCCATTTGGGTGTAGGAGTGAGTGACTGAGTGGGGTGCTTCAAAGCTCCCAGAAACGTACGTACCAGTTCTGCGGGCGGCAGGCAGGCGGCACCTCACAGCCATCCAACGAGGCACCAGTTGGATTTCTACCTGCCGAGCAGAAAGGCACCGGAGTTCAGGGTGGCTTAAAAAACAGGAAGGCTTGAAAAGGGGAGTGTTAGTGGTCTCAAGGGGGGCAGCAGAATAGGGGAGAATGGAGCTGCCCCATGGATAAATGTGACTTTGCTGTGTGTCTTTGTCGACGGTGCAGAGGGTGTGTTTTATGGAAGGTGTTCTGTTCGAGTGCAGGAGCTGAGTGCCTGACAAAACCCCCCCCCCCAGCCCTTCTAGTTTTCATCTCCACTGTGGGGAGTGACAAACTAGAGTTCTTTTCCCAGCACTTGGGAGGGCAGTGGGGCATAGTAGTTATAGCAGAGGGGGACAAAAACTACACCCTTAGCCTCTGCCACAACCATGACCACATCTCCTCCTGCTGCTCCCTAGATTTGAAAAAAAAAAAATGGACCAGAGCAGTAGAGTGGTGGGCTAGTTTCCGACACTCTAGCCCACCACTCTCCTTTCCTCTCCTCCCTGCTTCCTTTTCCAAGCCAGGGAGGCGGAGACAAGCAGCTCAGTCAGCCTCCGAGATGGGCCCGCCCAGAAAGCACCCAACAACCAAGAAGTGATTGCCTCCCACATTGTGAGGTCATGTTTTTCAGTGTGTGATTGGGGTATTTTTCCCGGCGTTTGAGCCAGACTTCCTCCTGGCAATAGACAGCAAAGTTGCCAAAGTTTCCATGGCCTCTGCTCCTGTGCCTTTGACAGGTTCATCTGCAGATCTTAGCAGAAAATAGTCTGCTATCCCCATGCCCTAAAAAGGCACAGCAGCAGACCAGGCTGTTTTTCCTGCTGTGTTGGCCACCCAGCAGCAGCAACAGCCCATTTTACATGGCTTGTGGGGAGGAAGCCTCTCCTCCCTGGTGTGTTACTTCATATGTGTTACTTAATGTTGTGCTTTCGGTACACTGCCAATGGAGTTGTACTGAGACGTTTCATGTCATTGAAGGGGTGTGTGTGCAATTAGGACGAAGCTGCTGGATGGTGATCTCACACTCTCTTGCTGGGCCTCAAAGAAGCCACCCTCAGCCACACAAACAGCGATGGCTGAAATGCACTCTGTGTGTGCTCAAGGGGTACTCTTGTTCGTTCTCACTTCAGATGTTCCAGGTCTGGTAACAGCTGAAATGTTGAGTGTTGCCACTCAAACTGGGTGTCAGGATGTGGAATGGAGACACAGCTGTTTCACACGCACCACGTCACACTTCACAAACCCTTCATTATTTTGGTCCCAAGGTCAGATTTTCCCAGAATTCCCAAATGTCAGTGTGTTCAACATGTTTAAGGGACCCCCAAAGAGATATAACCACCTGCAAAAAAATTCCCAGGTGTTCCATATACCTGTAGCAGAGGCATTGCATTCACCACTCATTGGGTTTTATGGTATAGCAAATTTGTCCATTCATTCCTATGTAAAGCATAGACCTGACAACACAAGATCTCAAACACATAGTTGTGTTGTGCACATAGCTTCTGTGCTTTAGGAATATAGAATATTTTTTTAGGAATATAGAATTTTTTTATTTTAAAATTACTCACTACCAATTACTTTACACACCCATGCGCAAAAAAAAATCCATACATAATATCTCATTTCAAAACTTGCAACACTGTCCAATACAATATGGATACTTCCTACTTTGTTGTTGTTGTTGTTCAGTCGTTAAGTCGTGTCCCACCCTTCGTGATCCCATGAACTACAATACAATACTCCCAACTACACTGTCTCCAATACAAAGCCAAGCTTCTGTGCTTTAGGGGTCTGTAGGGGTATGTCTCAGACAAGTGTACCACAAGTTTCAAGTCCCTTCCTCCAAGGTTTTTTTTAATGACCCTTCAAATCCTTGAAATGCTGCAGCTTTAGTTGTGAGTTCAGCACAAAAATGCTCAAAAAAAATAGTTTTGTTGAACACACAGCTCCTGTGCTTTAGGGGTCTTTAGGGGCATGTTTCAACAGAGCAGTTCCAAAGCATGTTAATGCGAGTAGATAAATAGGTACTGCTTGCGGGAAGGTAAACAGCGCTCCGTGTTCCAGCTGCATGCTACGTGCTGCGGCAAGGAGAGTCATGCCGGCCACATGACCATGGAGGTGTCTTTGGACAATGCTGGCTCTTCGGCTTTGAAATGGGGATGAGCCCCACACCCCCTAGAGTCGGACACGACTGGACTTAACCTTTACCTTTAGATTTGAGAGAGATCTACTTTGCAGTGTTGTAAGCCGAAGTTTTCAATAAAAGAGGAAAGTATCTACAAGGTGCTGTTGTTGAAATATGCTTACTCCCTTTCCCAATATCACTCTGTGTCCCTGTATCAATGAGAGGGGGTGATTGTGAGTCATTTCATCAGTCCTGGTATTGGATTTTTGCCTGTCACCTTCCATCCATCAGGGGTAAGTGCTACTGTGGAGCACCCAGGGATTCTAGCCAGTGTGTGAAAGCATATCTTTGCTGCAGGTGCACAGAAGCCTCATTTTGGTTGTTTGAGGTTTCTGCTGGTAAAAGGTTTCAATGTACATGGGAGTTCAGATTTTAGTCCCCTAGCCCCAACATATGGTAAGGGATCATTATGTGTGTGTGTGGGGGGGGGAAGAGATGGATGTGCATACCCACAGTGCTGCTGTTACCATGATACTGTAAACTTTGCCCTTCTGGTTGGTGAATGGGGTGACCCTCACAATATGATACAGTTCATACAACAAGTTCCATCTTTAGGAAGTCCAAAGTGAAACATTTTGGCTTTGGGTGATTAGGGTGACAGGTACCAGAGTACATTCAGAAGGTTGGAAGAAACAGGTGAGACATTGGTATACTCATCGTGGGGTGATGATACCTCTGCCCTCAGAAGATCTGGAAGTCCCAGTTTGAAGTCCTAGAGGCATAGTTATCACCCACGGTGAATTGACCAATTTCTCGCCTGCTTCTTCTAAATCTGGATAAGGGTGTCGTGTTTGCACACCTGTCTGGCATACAGAGGCTTTACACAACCAGGCTCAAAAGAAAACCATTATTTATTTAGAAAAAAAAGAAAACATGACACATGAAACAGTCTAAATATAGCATTGCAGAAATGTACATAGGTTTTTTTTTTTTTAGAAAACAACATGAAACATCATGGAACAGTCTAAATGCCCTCCCAAACAAGCCCTTGAAAAGCACTCCCCCACAAACACACCACCAGAACCTGCACAATGAGGCTAAACTCCTTCATGGAGGAATCGAACTCAGGGCCTAAGTGTGCTTAGTCTTCCTTTGTGTGTGGAATGCCTCAAAGCACTTCTGGTGCAACGGTACCAGACATTTTCCGCACCTGTAGATGGTTTGGGACTGGCACTGTTTGCAGCGTCTTCTCACCATCCTGCCATCTCTGGACAGGAGGTGCCCCAACCTGTCATACCTCACATCCATGCTAGGTGAAAGATAACCCCTCAGAGTGCTTGTGCCTTCCCTCTCCGGCTGGGATTGTGACCCCCCAGCTTCCTCTTCCCCAAAACCTTTTGTCAGGAGGCACATGGTTATTTGTTGCTTGAAACGAAGCTGGCTTATGTCACTCTTATGGATCAACCTGTACAGCTTCCAGCAATTCACCAACGCACTGTCCAGTGTGTTGACGAACAGTGGCCACCACCACTTTTTCCCACGGATGGATATGCGGAGATTTGCAACCGCATTATCATGGGAGTCGACTCCCCCCATGCCCCGATTGTATTCATTGATTACGTAGGGCTGTTGAAGGAGGTCAAGGGTGCGGGTTCGGCGGTTATAACGTTTGGCTGTACTCAGGGGATGTGCTCCCTGGAAATTTGACATGACAGTCACAACTGCATTGTCGTGCCAACGAACCATGGCAATGTTTTTCTTTTTGTCGAATGCCTTGTCAAAAGTACCTTTGGGCGACTTCTTCAGGCTTTTGGAGGTTTGCAAAATAGTGGGTGCCGTCACTCTATTCTCCCGAATTGTCCCCGTCGCATGGAACCCTCGGTCTGTGAGAATGCACATGAGGTTGTATGTGGTAAAAAAATTGTCAAAATAAATTTTATGCTCCCCTGCTTTGGCCCCTGTCACCTCCAGCAGCTCGGTGACCACCTTCTCTCCAAGCCCCAGGCCTTCAGTGCTGGATGTAGAGGCTCCACCATATGGGATGAACTGGTACAGGTAGCCCTCTGCTCCAGCAAGGCACCAGAGTTTGTACCCAAACCTTATGGGTTTCCCCCTTATGTACATCTTGCAGCTATGACTTCCAAAATAAGGCACCATTTCCTCATCTACAGATAGTACATGGGAGAATATTCCAAACTGCAAAAAGTTCCTGTTCATCAGGTTGAACAGGGGGCGTATTTTTGCAAATTTGTCCTTCGAGTCCAGCCTGATATTATCTGCAAAATGCAAGAACTTTTTTATTTCATTGAACCTATTCCGAGACATGGCCTCCCTGACAAGTGGGAGACCCAAGTCTCGATCCAGGCTCCAGTAAAGTTTTTTCTGGGTCAGTTGGTGGTACCCGCTGAGGTACAGGATCCCCAAAAATCTTCTGAGTTCTGTTTTTGATACGTGGAAATTATGTACATTTTGTTGTTGAGCGTATATCATTGATTGCTCCACAATCAAGGTCAGGATGTCATTATCCACAAACAATGAAAAAAGTTCAAAGGCGAAATGAGACCCATAAGTGGCCTCCAGATTTTCAAGGGCCGCATCTTCTCTGCTCTCAGGGAAAGATTCAAAAGTTGGCTCCCTTCTGGACCACTGAGGCATGGGACTGGCTCTGTGTTGCTGTCTGGGACGTGGGGGTGCTGCCTCATCCATCTCAGGGCCAGAGAACACAGTTCCTGGGTCCAATCTCCTTGACGACCGTCGGGATGATGGTGGTGATGGTGTTGGGGCTGCTGCAGGTGGTGGTGGTGGTGCCTCAGTTGCAGTGCCTGCACCCCTCGATCTTTTGAGGAGCCTGGCTGATGGCTCATGTCTCCTGCTTGATGGCTGCTTATCCAGAGTTTCCTCTGACATTACTCCATCTGCAGTGTGTATTTCAACGGTGCCCACTATATCATTGGGTTGGACATCATGATGGCGCAATAGAATTACATTGTCATCCAGGTTCTCCTCATCGCTCTGCTCATCCATGTTAGGAGGAATCACCACAGCATCAATGCCTGAATCTTCCTCCGAAGACGGCACACATGCTGCCAAGATGTCCTCCATAGTTTTACATTTTCTCTTGCGGCTCATCTTGGCTAATGAGAAAGTGGAAAGCATCAGAACATGTGTGAAGGCCGTGACAGACCGCACAAATTTTGGCGTGTCCCGGACGCCCGAGGAGCTTTGTCGAGCTGTGCTGAGGTGTCTGGTTACCACAGCGGAAGCAAGCGGTCTCCCGATTTCCGGCACGATCGAAAATCTTCCTGGGCCATGTTTGAGGGGGCTGCACAGCGGAGCTACTGCAGCCACCAATCAGATGAGAGGGGGAGGAGAGTGGCTATCTGCCAATCGGGTGTAAACTTTAGTGTTAGCCAATCACCGTGGAGGTTTCTTCCAAGAAGGCGGGACAAAAGGCGGGACTATTTGTGGGAAGACACTCCTACAGACAAGCTCAGAGCATGGAGGACGGTGGTCAGCCTCTCGCGCTCGCTCGCCTCGGCGCTCGCTCGTTCGCCTCAGCATGCGGTCTGTCACGGCCTTAATGGTCTTCAATCATGATCACAAATTCCTACATTTCTACAAATTATACATGCCATTGAGTTACCAACAAAATGACTGCAGTACATGAATCCATTTGGGGAGAAAAAGACAGGTGTGCTTACCTTTCAAGCAGGCAGGCAGGCAGGCAAAATGAGTGCAGTTGCTGAACAGAGTGGGTGGAACAGCAAACCTGTGGGGATCCAAGAGGGAGAGGGGCGGGTGAGTGGCTTGTGGGGTGCTGGGTGACATCATGGATTGGCAACAGGTAAGTGCGTTGAGGCCCCAGACAGCACTAGCCCCTGCAGTCTCAAGCCAGAGCTACATTACACGCGTCGCGGAGCTTCTGACCTGATTTTTGAAGCAGGTGGAGCTGCCGCGACCTCCGCACGGCCAGCGCGTACCTCAAGCTGGAGTTCTATTTTTCAGGGGGTGGGGACGCAGAGCTAGGGGGCGGTTCGCGGAGCTACGGCAGCCTACCAATCGTAGGAGAGTGGCTGCATGCCAATCAGTACTATCTCCAATCACCTTCTTAAGAAGGCGGGACAACAGGAGGGACAACAGGCAAGAAGACACTCCCCCGCTTCCAGCGCGGAAGCGGAGGCACAGGCGGCGGCAGAGCCTCTGCCTGTAGTGTAGCTACGGCTTCACTCAGCGGGGAGTTCCGCAGGCTTCCCCGGGGATCACTGCCAGAGAGGTTTGTGCAGGGCTGTGCCCTGTGGCAGATGTGTTAGAGGCTGACTCCGGGAGAGCAGACAGGCTTTGCAGCAGCACAAGGAATCAGCGGGGGGGGGGGCACTTACCTTTCAAGCAGGCAGGCAGGCAGGCAAAATGAGTGCAGTTGCTGAGCAGAGTGGCTGGAACAGCAAACCTGTGGGGATCCAAGAGGGAGAGGGGTAGGTGAGTGGCTTGTGGGGTGCTGGGTGCAGCCTTGAGTGTTGAATCCTCACTCACAGGAAGCCTCAGCAGTCTCCCAGAGGTGTTTCAACACCCACACAGCATAAGAACATCGGAAGCGCCCTGCTGGATCAGGTCAAAGGCCCATCTAGTCCAGCTTCCTGTATCATACAGTGGCCCCACCAGATGCCTCAGGGAGCACAAGACAACAAGATAACCTGTTTCCTGTTGTCGCCTCTCCTGCACCTGGCACAGAGAAAACCCACTTCCAAAACCAGGAGGTTGCATAGAATTGTATAGAAGATATTTGGATAGCGGTAGCTTTTTCAGTCTTGCATGAGAAGGTGCACCTGCAAAAAAAAATCCCTCTTTTTGTAACTCTTGAAAATATAGGGGCCTTACCCTCCTTTGCATCAGGTCACACTTAACAAGGGGGGAAAAACACAGGCATATATGGTATAGTGGGTTCCATGCTGTAGTGCCAGATGAAACACTAGTCCTGGATTTAAAAAGGTGGGACTACTGTTTGATTTGATGTTAGCCTTTCCTGATTATGAGGCAGAGTGTGAGGGCAGTAGGGCTGCCCTGGGGCTGGCAGCAGCGAGTACCAGCGGGGGTTGGGATGGGGCAGGGGTGTTGCTGCCTTCATCCATCGCTTCTCCAGCGATGATGTCCAGGTAGAATCTACAAGTGGGGGAGGGGGAATGGAGGGATGATCGCAGACGGTATCCCTTGGACTGGCAGCGATTCCTTCCAAAACTGGATGGGGAAGGGAGGCAGACTCATGATGGGGTAATTAGATGCTCTCAGGCATATATTGGGAGGTGCGTTCCCACTTATTAGCAGAGTTCCCTCCTCCACCCAGGCAGACTGCTTTGTTTAGCTAAATGAATACACACGAGGCATTGCTTTGTAGTTGCAAAAGAAGAAGAGTTTACTTACAGTTTAGTTTGCATATATACTACAGCGACTGACCATCAATCAGAGGTACGTCCTAGACTTAAGATAGACCCCCACTCATAGCTGGGGGTCCCTGCATGAGGTGTGCTGCAAGATGGCCGCTGGGCTGCAGGAGCAGCGATGGTATCGTCTTACTCGGTGGGCATCAAGAGAAGAAGAGACTGAGTGAGGGGCAAGAAGGAGGAAATAAGGGTCAGGGGCCACACCCCTTCCTGGAACGCAGAGGGATTAGAGTAGGAGGTCTTTACATGTGACCAGGCAGTACACCACACCCCCCAGCGTCCAGCAACTAAACGCTGCCCATCCTCCAACAACTCACACCTAAGCTCTTGGTTCCCCATAGCTCCGAAATAAGAAGGTGACAGGATTCTAGCTATGTGGAGCGCTCCCTCCCCCACTTCATCGCTGTACAGGTGGGATACAGAGTTTCCCCCTCTCACATAACCATCAGCCAATGGGACATTTGCTCTTCTCCCCCTTCACATTTGCCCCCGCCCCCGCCCCCACCCCCACATCATAAGTACACGTGTGCTATACTCACCTCTCAGGTGTGCACAGGAACAAAAAAATGTCTTCCAGGGAGGTGCAAGGCTACTGATGTACTCCTCACTGCTCTGTATTCCCCACTCCTATGAAGAGCCCCCACCCCAACTATGATAATGAGCTAGAGGCTCTCAATTTGGGTGCTTCACTGGAAGCCTGAGCTGTGCTAATGATTCACAGATTGTCAGGTCATTTAGGACTATTAGCATAGAGATTTCCATGACTTGTTGTAATTAGAGAAGAAGAAGAAGAAGAAAAACCCTTACGCTGTAAAAAGGTAAAGGTATCCCCTGACAATTAAGTCCAGTCCTGTCGACTCTAGGGTGTGGTGCTCATCCCCATTTCAAAGCCGAAGAGCCAGCGTTGTCCGAAGACGCCTCCGTGGTCATGTGGCCGGCATGATTCTCCTTGCCGCAGCGCGTAGCATACGGCTGGAACACGGAGCGCTGTTTACCTTCCCGCAAGCGTGGCAGGAGCTGGCCAAGCAACGAGCGCTCACCCCGTCGCGGGAATCGAACTGCTGACCTTTCGATCGACTGTACTTCTCTAATTTATGACTATTTTCGGTTCATTCAACTGAGAATTTCAGCTGATAAGACAGGATGGAAGTTCATGGAATACATTGTTCTCTACAAAAGTCCTTAACTAGAGTTCCGATGCATTTCGATTTCGCCATCATTCACAGAAGAGCTGATAGATTTGCACCCTCAGATTCCAGATACTGTTCAACAACCCAGCTTGTCCAAAGCAATTTGTGCGGCAGAAGGTAGGGGGGGGGGTTCGCCCAAATTTCTATAGACTTTGCAGAGGAGTTGTCCCAACCTTGCATAGTGTATCAGAAAGTAAGTCCAGAGAACAATTCTATACACAGTAACCTGATATTGCCCTATTGATAGTGTCCTATTGATACAGATATATAGGCGCCACAATTGTGGAACTCTTTGCCCCCCCCCCCCGTGGTTTTATTGCAATATTTTCTTCTTTGTTGTAAGCTGCCTTGTGTATTTGCCTTTGCATGGGATAAGGCGGGGTATATATAAATAAATACTGGATATTGCTGTGAGTGGGTATTTGACACATAAACGGAGTAAAAGAGACAGCTTTTATTTTTATACACAGCAAGATAATCACATTATGTAAAATGATATACAGAACAGTGCTCAGGAAATATAATGACCCTCCCACCCCCACCCTCCAGTCATAGCAGATCTTTCAAAATATGCTGAATCTCTGCAATGCTGAAGGAATTTGATGCGAATCGTCATGTGACTCACCCATCCAACCTGGGGGGGGGGGAGAGAAAGACGTTTAAGAACAGTGAAGAAGAAACAAGTCCGCAGCTGATAGGAGTCAAAACCTGCCAGATTCAGGGGGAAAACCTATACACACTTTCCTGGGAGTAAGCCCCATTGAATACAATGGGACTTACTTCTGAGTAGATATTCACAGGATTGTAGTCACACAGTCCAATCCTACACATGTCTACTCAGACATAAGCCCCATTGAGTTCAATGAGAATTATTTCCTGGTAAGTGTGTATAGGATTTCAGCCTCTGTCAGTTTCCTCACATAGGTAAAGGTAAAGGTGACCCCTGACAATTAAGTCCAGTCATGTCCGACTCTAGAGTGTGGTGCTCATCCCCATTTCAAAGCTGAAGAGCCAGCATTGTCCGAAGACGCCTCCGTGGTCATGTGGCCGGCGTGACTCTCCTTGCCGCAGCACGTAGCATGCGGCTGGAACATGGAGCACTGTTTACCTTCCCGCAAGCGGTACCTATTTATCTACTCACATTAACATGCTTTGGAACTGCTAGGTTGGCAGGAGCTGGCCAAGCAACGAGAGCTCACCCTGTCGCGGATTCGAACAGAAAAGATTTCAAAAGATTGCAATCTTAATCTGCATCTATCTCCTGTGTTGTTTCTCCATGAAGAGAAGTGTCTAACCCTTGACAGGCATTGCCCCCCTTTCCCCCTCTCACAGGGAAACTGTACCTTTAAAAGTAGTGCCACAGGCAGATATTCAACAGGTGCATCGGTACCAGCATGAAGACTCAGTGGTGGAGGGGAGAAACTTGATCCTTGGCTGCATTTTGAGCCACATAAGGAATACACACATCTGCCTCCAAGTCATGGAAGCTGAAACCGTTTTGGCCTGGTCTGAGAGTATGTAGGAAATGCTGGCAAAGACTCTATTTGTGGGTACGTAAGAACCTCAGAAGAGCCCTGCTGGATCAGGCCAAAGGCCCCTCTAGTCCAGCTTCCTATATCTCACAGTGCCCCCACCAGATGCCTCCGAGAGCACACAGCCAACAAGATAACCTGATTCCTGTTGTCACTCCTTTGCACCTGGCACAGAGAAAGCCTACTTCTAAAACTTCTAAAACCAGGAGGTTGCTTATGGTATGGCTTGTAACCTGTGATGGACTTTTCCTCCATGAATCTATCCAATCCCCTTTTGAAGGTATCTAGGCCAGGTGCCATCACCACGTCCTGTGGCAAGGAGTTCCACGGATAAATTACACGCTGGGTGAAGAAATATTTTCTTTGGTCTGTTCTAACTCTCCTTCCACTCAGTATTAGTGGATGTCCCCTGGTTCTGGTGTTGTGTGAGAGGGAGAAGAACTTCCCTCTATCCACTCTCTCCATCCCATGCATAATTAGCCCATGCATATAATCTGGTTGGACGGCTACAGAGACAAACAGCTTGGCAATTCTTGGCTGCGGCCAATGCAGGAGAAGCAATCTGGTCAGTTTGTGCATTTAGCAGATGTGACGGTATTGGAAAGGGTTGCAGGGAACCGGCAATGCTATGCCACTTTTCTGGAGGAGCCGGTTGTGCCTCACAGACTCGCACTGTGGTTTTCCGGAATGCACACTTCCTCAGTGTGTCTGTTGGTAAATAAAGCTGATATTGCGGATAGTCTCTGGTAACCCTTCCTTCCAAAGACAGCCGTGTCATCTGTGGTGTCCCTGGAACATCCCACCACTTGGGGGCAGTAGGGAGTATAAAGCCCCTATCCTGCTACCCTCCCTAGTCAATCCACTTATTTTGGACACTTTTCTACCCCATTTTCCACCTCCAAAATGGGATGCACTCCAGGCAGTTTAAAGGTAAAGGTGACCCCTGACAATTAAGTCCAGTCGTGTCCGACTCTAGGATGTGGTGCTCATCTCCATTTCAAAGCCGAAGAGCCAGTGTTGTCCGAAGACGCCTCCGTGGTCATGTGGCCGGCGTGACTCTCCTTGCCGCAGCGCATAGCATGCGGCTGGAACACGGAGCGCTGTTTACCTTCCCGCAAGCAGTACCTATTTATCTACTTGCATTGACATGCTTTGGAACTGCTAGGTTGGCAGGAGCTGGCCAAGCAACGAGCGCTCACCCCGTCGCGGGAATCGAACTGCCGACCTTTCGATATAAAAACCATCAACATAAAAAACAACAAAGCATTCATCACAATCACATTTACAACAAAACATCCATGTCAATAAAACAGGGGCAGCAATTAAAAGTAAAAATAAGCACTGAGAAGAACCAGGAGGGCAAAATATAATACAGTATATATAATCCTACACTGCAGGTAAGCCAAAGCTCGCCAAAAAAGTGCAAGATAAGAGCAAACCCGTAAAGTGTGTGTGTGTGTGGGGGGGGGAAATCATGATCAAATTTCCCAGGGCAGGGAGTTCCACGTGCCCAGATTCATCACACACAAAAGACTGCTCTTTAGCTAGCTAACACCTTCTCCAGTTTATTGTCCCACTGGGATCTGAGAGGTCTCAGTTTCAGCCACCCTCCGCCCCCACATCTCCCGCAGAAAGATCTCTAGCAGGCACTGAGAAAAGAGAAGAAAATACTCTGAAAAGCCACCCCTGATGATACTGGGCTGGATGGATTGATGGTCTATAAGATTAAGGCAGCTCACATGTTCATTTTAGACCAGGAGGCTCATGCCAGGATATGTTTGCCTGGAGACAAATATTTTCCCAGAGGGCAGAAGCTGCTCTGAAATAGGAATTGCTGCTCCGGGTGTGAACACCTTGCTTCTGCTTAAACAGGCTCGGCAGGTTTTTGTACGACATGGTGTTTGCCTTGAACCAACCTGCACAACCTATTTAACTAGAGGTTATGACGACTGCTGAGTCATCCAGATGTCGGTTCAAGCTGTTGTCCTTGCCGTTTATTGTTTGAGCAACTTCTTTCCCAACTGATGGGTAAAAACAAAGAACTTGACTTTGAGCCAGTCCAGTGGACCGTGAGGCTTACCGGATGGTCAAGAGCTCAGGGGTGTCCCGTCCCCCCAGGACCCACAACCGCACGCACCCCTTTGTGACATCAGAAGGCAGCGGATGCTTCTCAAGGGCTCGCCGCTCACCTGGCTCCAGGTGTAGGTGGATTGCCTGTGTAAAGAGGGCAGGGGAAGTACCTAGAGGAGCTGCATCCGGGTTTGTGTTTATTTCCCACTTGCATTACATCCTTATCGCCGGTTGCCTCCTCCTTCCTTATTTTGTGAGTTGATTGATGCCCTGTTTTGATCCCTTGCATTTTTCCCCTCCACTGGTTTGATTTTTGCACCGATGACGATGACGGCACTGTTAAAGGCAGAGGGCACTGTTAATCATCATGGAGGGCTGGGGGTTGAGAAAAGCCATGCTCTTTCCTGAAATTAAATACAGGTTGGCCCCCATATCCGCTGGGGATATGTTCCAGGCCCCTCCGTGGATACTTGAAACCGTGGATAAGAGCGAACACCCCCTCCATGGTTTCCTGAGGGCCCCCCCCACCCTGCCTCCCCTGCAGGCAGGCATGCTTGCCCCTCCCCAGCTCTTATTTTTCTTTCAGCAAGCTTTGTTTCTTCCTTAAAACAAACAGAGAAACAGCCTCCATTGCAGGCAAGTAGAACGAGACTAAGTCCTAGAGAGGCTCTGCAAGGTTTCTGTTAACCTTGCAGAACCTCTCTAGGACTTAGTCTCGTTCTACTTGCCTGCAATAAGCAGCCAGAGGCTGCTTCTCCTGTTTGTTTAAGGAAGAAACAAAGCTTACTGGGAAAAAAGTAAAAGCCTGGGGGGGGGGGTCCCCACCATCCGTGGATAACTGAAACCGTGGATAGCGAATCAGTGGATATGGGGGCCCACCTGTACATGGTTTTTAAAAAGGGACAGGCCTCTTTTTCCTGGCCACCTTGCCCAGCGCTCACTCACCTTGGTCACATTTTGCCTGCTAGGAGCAGCACCAGACTTCCACTGTGCATGGGATGGAGGGTACTCCTCAAGAGCAGAGCCATGGAGTGTGTAGCTGCGGTTAATAGGCAAATGTTCTCCTGCTGTCTGGGTGCAAAGAAGGGGAATTTCCCCAGGAAAGGGATTGCCCAAGAAGCCAGTAACAAAGGCGGGCAGGAGAGCTGGAGAGTTAGGTAAGGCCCCTCTCCAAGAGAAAGAGGAACAGGCTGTTCCCCAAGCAAGGAAGCCGTTTCCCCATAGAGAGTGGAATGGAGAAGTACACATGCTTAAGTTATAAGCAGGGAGTCAGGCCATTGAAAATCAAACCGGTTTTGCGATGCTGCTACTGCATATGGAATAATATCAACCAGTCTGCTTGCAAGGTGCAAAACGATTACAAAATAACTAAGAGTTAAAATAACAACAAACAGATATTTGCTACAGCTTCTGAGCGGTTTATTTTTGGATCATTTTTAAAAACGGAGGTTACAAACAAAACATCTCACAAAATTAAAAAAAAACCAACAACATTAACTAGGATACTTTCAATTAATCAACCGATGGAAAGAGGAGTGGCTATTGGACCACTTATTTTGACCCATTGGCCCTGTTACGTGTTTAGGAGGTGGGTTCCGTTCAAGGCAAGTGAGAGGTTTTCGGTTCTGATTCTGTTCCGGTTCTCTAAAGACCAAACTCACTCTCTGAATTAGGGTGCTGGTTTGGTTCCATGCCCTGCTTAGGAGCTGGTGTAGCGAGTGGCTAAGAGATTGATCTGCAAATCAGGCCTTCCCAGTTCAAATCTCACCTCTGCCAAGAACACACTAACTGGACGCCTTTGGCAAGCCACTCCCTCTTCGCCTCAGTCTTCCCTATCTGCAATATGGGTATAATAACATCAATGTACCTTTGCATGGTTATTGTAATACGTTAAAAAAAATGCACAGAGCACTTTGAATGCTGGCGCAAGTGCTATGCAAGTGCAAATTATTCATTTGATTGTCTTGTGAGAGAGGCAAACACCAGGCACGTGCAGCTGTACTACACCAAAGCAGTGAAATGTACGGCCGATACTGACTGGGGAACGCTGGTTGGGATCTATCTGTGCTCGTTACCTTTGGGCAGGCTCCAGTGGACGTTTCCAAACACTGTTCAAAGGCAACCTGTACAGAGAACATTATAACAATAGTCTAATAATGAAGTTATGTATTATCAGGGCTGGCCCATTCAAAGGTCAACTGAGGATACTTGATCCATGAAGTCAAATATCCTCAGGCAGTATATTGACAGGGGACACCCACCCACCTCCACCCACCCACTCATTTCCACTGCTGCTGCTGGTTCTCCTCGTCCCACTTCCTGGATTGGAGACGCTCTAGCCCACCACTCTCCTCTCCTCCTCCACACTTCCTCTTCTGCGCTGCCCCTCTTCCTGTTCCAGGAGAGCTTGGCGCATCACTAGGTAAGGGGGCAGCAGCATTTGGCGCACAGCCTCAGGTGCCAGGAGGTCTTGGGCTGACCCTAGCCAGATCCTTTGCTAGAAGCTGCCTACTAGGCAAAAGTTCAACAGGGGCAGCTGTTCTGGGCATGAACCCTCTGGGGGAAAGACCCTTTCCTGGAATGAGGATTGCCAGTCTGGCTCACACACACCCCTGTGCCTTTGGCAGCTCAAGGACAAGCAGGAAATAATCTGGCGAACCACCTTCCCTCACAGAATATGCATAACAGGGCCAATTTTACCTGTTGAATGTCTGCCTGTTGGGCAAAGAAGGCTTGAGAAAGGTGGAGACTCCTCCTCAGGCTTGCACAGTCCGCTTCCTTTCTTCCTGAGATTCTGCAGGTGTTTGTTCGCCACCTACTGGCTGGGACTGGAACATGCACTGGGGGCTGGCTGCTCGCTGGAGGAGATGGGCTAGCAGAGTCCAGAGAGGACGGCTTAGAGATCCGTTAATAACCTCCTCTTCTTCCTGCTTCCTGGATTCAAAAAGGGAAGAGGGGAAGGAGTGGAAGAGGAAGTGTGGAGGAGAGGAAAATGGAGACACTCTCTGGCCCACGATGCTTTTCTCCTCCACACAACCTTCTTCTTTATTCCCCCCTTCCTTCTTTGCGTACCGGGAGTAGGGGGAAGTTGAGCAGAGTGTCACCACTCTCCTCTTCTCCACACTTCCTCTTCCACTCCATTCCCCCCTTCCTTTTCTAATCAAGGGAGGAAGTGGAGGCAGGCACACTGCCAGGTAAGGGGGGCAGCGTTTGGGGTGCCACTTCAGACGCTGGGCGCTCTTGGGCCATCCCTCTAACTATAACTAGCAAACCTAATACCTGCCATTAAAAGTTGGCATATTTAGATGGGGTGATTGCCTAAGAATGCCCCGTCTATCGCAGACAATTATATTAAAAAGATCATTCCAAAGAGGATAAAACTAAAGCACGTTGGGGAAAGTAAAAATTTTCCCATTTAACAGATGAACAAAAGAATAGGTGAAGCAACCTTCTCTGGTTACAGGAAGCGAAGAAGGCAATTAAAAAACCACACACCTCTGATCCCTAGTTCAGCTTCTAACCGAGGCCCTGTTTTACAGGTAAGCCTTCTCAAACATTGGAGTTCGCTGCTGTGCTGGTAGATGCCTTGACCGATGTCTTTTCGAGCAAAATTGCCCACCATAGTCGCTGAGCAGAACTGCAGCGATCGTGTCCCAAGAGAAATAAGGACGGACGGCCCCAGAGAGGGAAGAAGACCCTGGTGGACCATGTTGAACGTCGACAAACATACTTTATGACTCTTTTGGCAGAGCAAACTGGGTTCCTAGATGGACGATCCTCTTCCCGTTCCTTTTAATATATCAAAGCTCTGAGAACTTTCTTGGTTGAAATGAAAGGCAGTACATAACAATAATCATGTTCTGAAAAGCAGTACATAACCCACAAAAACGGGTCTGGTTTTCTTCCCGTTTGAGCATGTTTTTCCTTCATTCTCCATAATAACCATCTTGTGTATCACGAGGGCCTGCATTCTTCTTAACAGTATTTATACATCGCTTTTTAACAAAAAAAAGTTCACAAAGCGGTTTGCAGACAAATTCAAATGATTCAATGGCTCCCTGTCCCAAAAGGGCTTATAATCTAAAAAGAATGCAGAACACCACCAGCAAACAGCCACCAGAAAAGACACTGTGCTGGGGTGAACTGGGGGGGGGCAGTTACTCTCCCCCCCCCCCCGCTAAATATAAGAGGAGCACCAATTGAAACAGTGCCTCTTGCCCAGTTAGCAGGGGTTGCTTCCAGGAAATATTTGGTTGCTTCCAGGAAATATTTACAGACTGTTCCAGTTGGAAGCAAACATTTGCAAGTCGGTCTACTTTGACTAGTAGAATCTATCCACTTTGACAGTTGGGCCAACCGTAGGAGCCCAACCCATTTCCATCACAGGTTGACAGACCCACCAGTCCTCCCTGAATTTGCCTAACGGCTTCTGAAAACCACCAAAGGATCCCGACTTGTGAGGATCCCGACTTGGGCAACGACATGGGTGGAAGAGGCATCACCTTTGGGATGAGGTTCTTCCCTCTCTGGGACCGTCCGTCCTTATTTCTCTTGGGACACGATCGCTGCAGTTCTGCTCAGCGACTATGGTGGGCAATTTTGCTCGAAAGGACATCGGTCAAGGCATCTACCAGCACAGCAGCGAACTTCAATGTTTGAGAAGGCTCACCTGTAAAACGGGGCCTCGGTTAGAAGCTGAACTAGGGATCAGAGGTGTGTGTTTTTTAATTGCCTTCTTCGCTTCCTGTAACCAGAGAAGGTTGCTTCACCTATTCTTTTGTTCATCTGTTAAATGGGAAAATTTTTACTTTCCCCAACGTGCTTTAGTATTATCCTCTTTGGAATGATCTTTTTAATATAATTGTCTGCGATAGACGGAGCATTCTTAGGCAATCACCCCATCTAAATACGCCAACTTTTAATGTCAACAGTGCCAACCCCTCACCCCCAACTGCAGCAAAATCACTTGAGAATACTCCTTGGGTTTTGCACACAGTCACTAGCATTGCCAACTTGTTTCACCAGCCCCTGCTCCTGTGTATTTAACAGCTGCTGGATCTACAGTATTGGTAACGCTTATCCACCATGCGCAAAACACTGGCACTATCGATTCCTGCATCTCAGTCTGCTGCTAAAGGCACAAGAGCAGATGTTATGTTAAAAGTTGGCAACCTTTAGTGCCCCTGCTAGGGTAAGGGAGGGGATCAGTGTAATTTTCTTCAGTAATATTTTGTATTTCCTGGTTCTGTGTGAATAGTTTGGAACTGAATCAAAAGGGCAGAGGTGTTCCATGGTCCTTTACAGTATATTGTGTAACTTTTTCTCCTCAGTGCTTGGCTAATATTTACATTCCTTTTGCTCTCCCCACAATTCCCGCCTTCAGCATGGAAATTCACAGGCACAAAATTCAGAGGCCAAGTGAGATCTGCGTCTTTTACAGTTCCCTGCCAGGCAGAAATTCAACAAATACAGTATGCACTGATGTGCGTAGATTAATTCTGCATTGGACTGAGAATTGCAAGCCAGGGATGCTGGTTGTTTTCCCCCCTTGGGAGGGCTCCTGTGCCCTTTAACAGCTGTATATATGACAGGCAGAAATCCAGCAGTTTCTATCACAGAATACAACGTGAAAACATCACCACTTGAATTTCTGTCTGGCAGGTTGCTGTTTCACACTCAACCACAGCTGTCCTGCTAACAACAGAAAAAATGGTGCTGGGCTTGGAGGGCACCAGCTTCTGTTATCCCTGAGATCTGGTGAGATCTCTTCGCCATCTACTGGCTGGCACAGCACATCCTCTGGGGCCAAGCCCACTAGATCTGGGGGCTGAGCGGTTTCAAGGAATGGCACATTTCCTGGGGGAAGTCCACGGAGAAAACTTTAGAGACAACCCGATGGCTTGCAGGTTTGGTGTTTAAATGGTGGCTGAACCATGAGCTGTCGATTGAAAGATCGGCAGTTCGAATCCACGATGGGGTGAGCTCTCGTTGCTTGGCCAGCTCCTGCCAACCTAGCAGTTCCAAAGCGAGTAGATAAATAGGTACCGCTTGCGGGAAGGTAAACAGCGCTCCGTGTTCCAGGCGCATGCTACGCGCTGCAGCAAGGAGAGTCATGCCGGCCACATGACCACGGAGGCGTCTTCAGACAACGCTGGCTCTTCGGCTTTGAAATGGGGATGAGCACCACACCCTAGAGTCGGACACGACTGAACTTAATTGTCAGGGGTCACCTTTACCTTTTTAAAGGTTATTCTGACGGTGGAGTTTTACCCGCTTAATTGTCCTTCTACAAAATCCAATCTGGAGGTTGGTTCCCTGTGTCCCCAAGAAATTCCAGCTAGCATAGCGCTCAGGGGGTGGGGGTTCATTTGGATGAGAGTCTCATCGAAATGAACCCCCACCCCCTGAGAGGACGCTTTTGGGCCAGGACTGGCCCAACATGCTTAAACCTTCCTCCTTCTGCCACCCCACCGTCACACCTGTTTACTTCCAAAATGGCAACACATCCACAGAAGCGTGAAATCCACGGTGCTCCAGCACTTCCAAATTTCAGGTTTGCAAACTGCAGGACGTCCACTTGCTTCTCAGTTTGTTCTGCATCCCGGCAGGGGGAGACACATGCCTGCCAGATTCCTCAATTGCTCACATCAGCCACCAGAGGTCATCCAGGTTCGTTCCAGCTTAAGGCACATTCGCAGAATCGCAGGTAGTGTTGCCACCTTTTGGTACTGGTCCCTGCCGCATTGCTCCTGTGCTTTTAATTGCAGCTTGACAGGCACCCAGTGCCAGGTAAAGTGTAGACATAAAGTGAAGAGAAAGGCCCCATGTGCTGAATGTCTGCATTTCAGGCTGCTCTTGAGGAACAGGAGCCGGTGGCAAGGCTATCCAAGAACGGAATTACAGAGGACTTCAACAGCAGCTGGATTTTCAGATACTGTAGGGGATAATGTTGATCTCCATGGTTTGCAGATCTCTGCAGCTCACACTGATGTTGAAGGCACAGGAGCAGTCCAGGCGTGCTTTTTTCTGGTCAGTTGGCAACCTTACCCTAGCTCATAGGCTAGAACAGTGGCTCTCAAACTTTTTATCACCGGGACCCACTTTTTAAAATGACACTCTATCGGGACCCACCTAGCTTTACGAGACTTTTAAAAAGTGAGATATTTACAAGTAAAGAGCTCAGCTGCTTGCAGGGTAATTAGCAGCTATCTTGCAAACTGCAGGAGCTCAGCTCTTTGCAGGGCAATTAGTAGCCATTTGATTTTTGAATAGCCTCAGGGCTTGTGGCAATTACTTATCAGATAAGTCTTATCTGATCTTTCCATCACCTGGGACCCACCAGAAATCAGGTCGCGACCCACCAAGTGGGTCCTGACCCACAGTTTGAGCAACACTGGGCTAGAAGAATAGAAGACCATATCCTAGTGATATTTTTAAGCAAAGACCAGGCAAGCTCTTCCCCTCCCTATCGCTTCCTGGCAGGGGCTCTGGAATTATGGAACGGGACTTTCCAAACTTTTCACTTCTGGGAAACCTCCTCTTTTGGTTTGGGGGTGGAAACAATTGCAGGAACCGCCCCCCCCTCCCCAGTTCCCCTATTGCCCTGCTACCTTCAAGCTTGTTACGGGGGGGGGGAGTGTTTTGCCTTACCAGTTCATCGAAATGCAAATAAAATAATCCAAGTCCTTTGTTGTCATTTCCCCCTCTCCAATCGTAATAAAAAAATGCAATGGCTATCATTTATTCCAGTCATATCAGATGCAAATGCAATACTCCACTGATTCACATTTCCCTCCCCTGCATGCCACTCTTAAAGGTCTCAAAGAGTGGTAGGCAGGGGGGAGAATCTCCAGCTGCCCCAGTAAGCGCTGGGGTCAAAAGCCCCTTTCTGAGACCCTGCAGTAAGCGTAGATAATACTCAATTTCAATAACCTTTACTGGCATAGTTAACAAACAACAGACAACCAACAAACAAAACAACTATAGTGGGCGATAGTTACTCCACAGCAGAATAATATTGGAGAACTTAATTAAACAGAACGTATCTAAACATACCCACAATTAAACTTTAAGCCTAGGCTTCCTTGATAACTAATGCCAGAATGGAAAACTTTAGAGTTTAGGAGAAAGAATAGATATTGTTTGGCGCTGTTGAATTACCATCAGATGATAGATAGCAGTCTGCCTAACCAGATCCTGTTGTTGTGAGGCTAATAATAGCTGAATTCTATCATCCTCCTGGCTCGGCAAATGCACTGGTAAATATGAGTAGAGATTGGTCTGCGTAGACAATACTGAGCGAGGTGGATCAACAATGCAAGGGCGTTGTTGATCCACCTCGCTCAGTATTGTCTACGCAGATCAATATAATTTATACCAGCTTCTGTGTTCCTAACCCCAAACAAGCTGCTTCTGTGGGCATCTACCATCAGGCTCCTCGATGCACCTTCCCTTTGGAGAGAAGCACCTGGCCTGGAACAAGTTGCTAGGAGCCAGAAGACTCCAACATTTCCCTACTGCCATTGCACTTTACACTGTAAGCACCTGGGGGCAGAGACTGAAAAATGCAGCACAAAGGTAATCCAAACAGCATTACTAGAAATGCTAGAAATTACTAGAAATGCTAGAGCCAGGATGGTGTAGTGGTTTAGGAGTCGGACTTAGACCTGGAAGATCCAGGTTCAAATCCCCGCTCAGCCACGAAGCTTCCTGGGTGACCTTGGGCCAGTCACTATCTCTCAGCCCCACCTACCTCACAGGGTTGTTGTGAGGACAAAAGCAGGGGAGGAAATATGTACACCACTCTGAGCTCCTTGGAGGAAGGGCGGTATAAAAATGTGACAAATAAATAAAATAAAAATAAAAAGCGCTTCATGACGAGCCCTTTGCAGATTTGAAACCCACTACATAAATATATCGCTGCAGCACTGATTACGATTTCTATTTGGTTATGTTTTATCTTAGCCTTTCCCCAAGGGCAGCGTATACTGACCTTCCCCTCCATTTAATCCTCACAACAGCCCTGTGAGGTAGGCTAGGTTGAGAGTAGGTGACTAGCCCACGGCCAGCTAGGGTGCTTTAAGGCTGAGTGGGGATGTGAAGCTTAGTTTCCTTGGGCCAAGTTTGACACTCTAACCACTACACCATACTGCTCCAGCTGGCCCAAAAAGACACATGCAAAGCTTTTCCCTGTCCTGTACATCTATGCCAGACAATGTTTCATCTACTGAATGTCTTCATGTCATGCTGCTGTTGAGGAGCCAGGCCAGTAAGGAGATGGCAGCTGCAAGTCAGAATGTTGCTGGCATGCCTCGAATCAGTTCCTGGTTCCACTACGATTTTCGACATGAGCTGTAGAAGTGACTCATGCCCTCAGTTTCCCCTGCTCTACAAGAGAAATCGGAGTCCCTGACTCATCCACAGTGCCAGCTTTCAAGTCTCCCAGTACAATGCAGAATGTCTCAGTCTAATAGGAACTGCGGGGGTGAAACCAAACAGACCTGGAGTCTGGGCATTGGGCAATGGACTCACTTGGGGAGGAAAGGGAAAATGCCATTGCAGACAGGCGCTCTCTCTTTCTCCGGCGGACAAAACGCTCTTCTCTGACATCTCCACTCTTTTCCTAAAAAGGACCTGGGGGCGACACCCTTGAAAAGGCAAGTCTAGGAACGAAAATTCAGAACAGCGTGGAATTTAGGGAAATGGCTGCGTGAATAACCACAATGCACCCTGGGAACGGAGACAAAGTCACAGGATTTGATTGCTGGATTGCTTAGTCATGGCAGGGTTCATAAGCAGGCAGTGGGGGGGGGCGGAAGATGTTTCAAGGCAACTAATCCACTTGCACCACGGGCCCAATCTCAATTGGGCGCTCCATAATTGCAGTGCAAGCCACAGGGCATATAATGTAGGGAGTGCTGCACATAATTTATACCAAATTAATACATGCACTTGAAGCTATAGCAGTAATGTCCAGCCTGTGAGCATTGCCTGAAAGAACTGCCAATCAGGAAGCTGAACCCGAACCCAGAACCAGTTCAGACAAAGTCCCCCCCCCCGCAAACTGCAACCAAACTTGAACTTCTAAAAATCTCTTAATTAGTTGCCTTGAAACTTGAAACTGGAACTAAACCCCCTTCACAGCAAAAAGTGGTTCAGTCATGAAGCAGTCCCCGTTCAACTGTAGAATGAATGTTTACTTCAATTCAAAACACAAACTTTTAAAAGGATGTTTAGTGTGGAGGTTCTCCCCCCCCCCCCCATGTTCAAAGAGTTATCCCTGGATGTGTTCTATAGCAGGGGTTCCCAACATTTGTCGCCAGGTGTATCCCTGTTGTCAGCCCTTCCTATTACGATAGTTTGTTTGTACAGTACTGTATTTTTCAGTCCCGAAAATGTTCTTTGACTGACAGCCAGGCTGCTGTACCCCGCCTTTGGCCAGCAGGGGGCGCCCTCTCCCAGCGTCCTCGCCTGCCCTTTGGTCCAGTTCTAGGGGATTCCCGTTCTATTCTCCCAGTACGAATGACACGTCGTCCGCCCTACAGCCTATTCCGCGCAGCCTGGAGCATCACGTTGCTCCTCAAGGGGGAAGAACCGGATGGTCCCGTTTCCTCCCTACCTGGCGCTCTTCCTGCCAAGCGAGTCGTCGTCGGTTCATCTCACGCAGCCAGCAGCGGTCGCTGGCTTCTGGGCTGCAGATCGGAGTTTTGCAGGCGGTTGCCAACTTCTTGGATTGGCCTTGTTCCCATGCCTTTAGCCTGGCTTGCCGAGATCTGAAAGATGAAACTTGTCTTAGGACGGAAATAAAGTGCCCAAAAAGATTTGCTCGTTCATCATTTCCTTCTCCCAGGCTGCTGTTAAGGGCATAGGAGCAGGGCTAATAAAAAATGTGGCAATTTCTCTCCCTACCATGATTGCAGTCGAACATGAAGTGAAGGTTGCTGCAGTCCCACTCTGCACGGGAAACAGAGTGAGGCTTACTTCCAAGTAAACACGTACAGGCTCGGGCCTCAGGGCAGGGGGAAGGGTCCAATTTCACTTTACCTGGTTGGGTTCCAGGGCCTTTTAACACCTTCGTGGCCGGCCGAATGTCAACCGCGGCTGCAGCTCGTCCCATCATCGTCGCTACATGTGCTGGGGCGGGAAAAGGGCAGCCCTCCCCAAGGGAGCCCTGAAGTGGCTGTCCTCTGCACGGAAGCAACATGCTCAGCTGAGCTCCATCCCTGGCCGGACGTTTCTCGGCGCACGCAGCCAGCAGCAGCCAGTTGGGGGAAGGCCCGGCCGAAGGAGAAGGAGGAGGAAGGAAGGCAAGAGTTAACCGTCCCTGGCATGCACCCTGTGGCCTCGCCCTCGCCCTGGGAGGGGCTCCTCCGTCTCAGCCCGGCGGGGCGTTTCCGGCGGGGAGGGGAGAGTCCGGGAAAGAGGGCAGCGAAGGCGAAGCGCCGCCCCTGGCCGTGCTGGCACCGCGCCCAGGGCGCACGGAGCGGGGCTCCCCTCCTGGCTGCCCGCGAAAGGAGGGGGAGCAGGAGGCGGAGCTGGAGGCGGAACTCCCCCGGGGAGGGGAGGCCGGTAAGAGGCGTCTGTGAAAGTCCCGAGTCTTCAGCTGAGCCGACGGGGAAGTCCCGGCTTCCTTCCTCTACTCCTGCGGAGGGTGGGCGAAGCGGGTGGTGACTCCGCCGCCACTCGGGATTCACTCGCTCGCTCGCCGGCGCCCACGGGGCGCTGCCACTGCCAGCCCCCCCCCCACCGATCTACCTGCCCGCCCGCCGCCGGCGGCGGCAGCAGCACCAGCAGCAGCAGCAGGGGACCCTTCCCTGGAGAGAGGATGACCTGGCGGAGGAAGAAGGAGCGCGGAGAGCGAGCGGGGTTGGCCCGGTGACTCCCTTCCCAGGGCTCCAGCAGGGAAGGCCGGCGTCGGGCGCTTGTTTGCAGGGTGGGGGGACGTGGTGGTGCACGCACCCCCCGCACTGCTGATCTGGGCAAGGACGGACTGCCGGGGGACCCTAGAAGAGGATGACCCCTCGCCCACGCGCCACCCCCTGCCAAGAAAGATCTCAGGTGTGATCGCACACGGCAGGTTTTCTGTTGGCAACCGGGGAGATCTCGAGGTTGGGCAGAAGGGGTGCTTGGAGAGTGCCCCCCCCCGCTTCTTGTGCCCCAAAGCTGACAGCCTTGCACACCCACGTTCGGGGGGCTTTTGGGGGTGCCCTCCTTCAGAAGCAAACGGGGGAATTGCTGCTCCTGGTATGGTGAACTGATGGTGACGGCCCCTGCTCCTGCAGCAGCACCCCGGAAAGTGGTCCAGCGGGCCCCCCCCCCTGGCTGTGGCGCTGAAGAACCTTGGAGAAGTTCTGCCCTTGTTGGTGGCGGTCAGAATCCGTCCACATGGCCGGGGAATTACCTGTGGACCTGAGGACCTCGCGGAAGGGAGAGGGCCAAGGCCGCGGGGTCCCTCCTGCTGGAATAGTCTCCCCTCGAGGCAGCAGAAGACCCTCCCTTGAGCTGGAGGCCTCCTTGGGGGCGGGGGCACCCCTGACGCCTAAACACACGCCTCCTGGGGAGCTGGAGGGCCTGCCCAGTGCCCTGGGTCCGCCCGGTTCTGGAGCCCTCCTGGCTGGGACGCAAATGTCGGCTTCGCCCCAAGCAGGGCTGGAGGGGGACAAGAAGGCCGAGACGTACCTGCCTCTGCGGAAGCGCCGCTATGCCATGCAGGGGGCAGAAGAGGACACGCAGGGGCCACTGGCGGGCAAGGTCCCCAAGACCGAGAGCAGTGAGGGGGAGATGGGTCTGTGGGGGCCCCACTTCAAGGGCTTCTGTTCTCCTTATATCTCCGTCGCCTATCCCAGGCTGCCTGCGGGGGCCTGTTACCCAGGTAAGAACCCCAGCACCCTTCCCCCACCCCTCCTCCTTGACTCGCACTCACCTTTGCCCACAGAGATTGCCACCCGTTTCCTTCCTGGCGCACCCTCTGCCGTCAGGGCTTCCTTTCCAGGGTGCCAGGGGTGGCTTCCTAATTCCCAGAGGTTTGGAGGGGACCTGTGGCCCTGAGATGGCTGCAGGAGCCAGCGAGGGGGGAAGTTTGACAAATATTACAGTAGGGCTGAAGCATCCCTGTGAAATAGGCAGGTGGTGGTGGTGATCTTGGTCCCGGGGAGAGAGAGAGGGGTTGTGTAGCTCAAAAAACTGCCCTGTGAGCCAGGACGTCCCCAATACAAATGTCACCTTGACCCTTGAACCTCTTTAGGTGGTCATTGGCAGGCTGCTGGCTGTTTAGAGCCCAAGCTGGCTCTCTGCGCTGTAGGGATAACAAGGCAGGCCTACCTCACAGGGTTGTTGTAAGTGCTCGCAAAGCTGTGTGCGCAGAGCACCTTCAGCACTCAAAATGTGCTAAAGAAATGCCAAGTTTTTGCTCGTGGACCAACCAGTGGCAAAAAGACGGTGCAAGGTTCCGCATTCACAGAACTCCTCCTCAGACTTGAGGCCAGCCGCCTCACAAGGTCGCCGGACCTTGCCTCAAGTGGAGAATTTGGAGTGCAAGTTAGGAGCAGCAAATACCTATGTTCAGGGCCGGCTCATCCATGAGGCCAGCTGAGGCGGTTGCTTCAGGTGAGAGACTGGTGGGGGTGCCGCCTTCTCCTGGTCCTCTGTTTTGAAGGAAGAGGGGAATGGCTCTGAAGAGGAAGTGTGAAAGGGAGGAAGAGCGCTGGAGAGTCTTCCTCTCCTCAAATCAGGGGAGTGGGAGGAGAAGGGTGAGGTGGTCAAGGCAGCTGCCAGGAATCCAGAGGCCAACATCGTCAAAATGACTGCTGTCTGTCAGAAAGGCTCATGCTCTCCATGTCTTGTGGCCTCAAGACAAGAAGAGCACCTGTAAGGCAGGGCTAGGACCTGAAGGTGACCAACAGTATCTGCTCCAATATGACGGTGCTCCAGACCAATCCGTTTGGGAAGTGCCGATGGACATGGGAGCCCCCCTTGAATCCACTTACCCACGACCCTAGGAGGAGAGCAAGCATGTGTTGGTGTGTGGGTGACCGACGTAACCTTTTCAAGTCAGATGGGGAAGAGGTGAGCCTTCAGACCAGGCCTGGGGCAGGCAGTTTTGACCCTAGTTGCTATCCAAATGTGGTTTAGTGAAGACCTCTGAGCAAAACTGAGCTCTTGGGAAGGCTGGGTGAAGAGTCGCCACACCAAAGCCGCAATAGCACCCATATTTCGGGTGGGTCGGACGGACGGACACACACACACTACAGCAGATGGTCTTAAAATGCACCATTTGGGGGGGGGGAGCATGTTCACCTTGAATATATCCAAGAGACGTGAGTCCTACTCTCTGTCACATCTGCGAAAGGGACACGTCTTGCTTAGGAGAGTAGAGGCTTGTAGAGAGCACAAAGGCCTCCCTCCACCTGGGCATGTGCCCTCTGTGCGCTGCCCTTCATGCCCTGAATCTCCTTGGCCCCCCTCGGAAGAAGTGGAGAGGCTGGGGTTGTGTCTCACCCCTTTTTCTGTTTGTTTTTCTCTCCCAGCCCCAGGTTTGTCCAGCTCCTTCCTGACCCCTGAGGTGTCTCCTATCTTGCACCCCATGCCCCCCCACCCCTTGCTGGGCGTCCCCACTCCTTACTCTCTCATCTGCCCGATACAAGCCCAGCTAGCGTGGGACATTGCCACAGCGACGAAACAAGATGAAGATGGAGACACGTAAGAGGGGGCGCTTCTGCCAGGGGGTGGAAGGGAAGAGAGAGTCGAAATGATGCGTCTGTTGTAAGGTCTTGAAAGAATTGGGTTTTGGCAGGCAATAAGGCAGGCCTTGGATTTATTGGGAGAAATACATTCTGGTTTTAAAGTAGCAGTGGTCAAAAACTGTCTGCACATGTCCAGAGGCATCACTTAATTTCTCCTGTTGCAGGGCTGAGTGCTCCTGGCACTGGAAATAAGCCCAGGGTTTAAGTCCTGTATGGAAACCAAATTTCACCCCATGTATTTCTGGGCTAGATATTAACCCAGGCCAGTGGTGTCCGTGGATAAAGAATGCACTATATAGGAGCACCCTGGGGGGGGGGGGGCAGGGTAGAAAAGTTCAGCACCCTTAGCCCACTACTGCTCCCCTGCAAATGCCCCCCCCTGCAATTCGCATTATTCAGCAAACACAAGTGTTGAGACTTGTGCTAGCTGGTACAAGGCTTGGGTTCGGCCTCAGTGAGTATTGCTATAATCAACAAAATGGACCCGTGCACAGAGGTGCATATCAATGGCATTCCATTCCTGAAAAAAAAAGAGAATGGGGTACTGCCTTGTGCCGATAATATTGCCAATTGCCCCCAAACACTCTTGGGGTCTGCTGCTTTTTTTGGGGGGGGGGGTTGCATGTGTTATTTTTGCAACTTCGAATGTATCCTCAGCTGGATTTTTGGTCTGTGTGAAATCTCCCTCCCTTGGATTTGAAAGTGGGGACTCGACTCTTCCACACTGAGATGTCTTGTACTGCGTATCCCCCCTGCATGGCCTGGCCTTGCTCCCTCTCTCATAAAAATAGAACTCGGTGTCACTCGCTGAAGCTGACTGTCCGCGAAAGGAAAATCCTCCCAGAACAGTCATGAACGCCTGGAATCCCTTTCCACAAGGGGTGGTGATGATGGCTGTTTGCTTAGGCTGCATCTTAAGGACGCCTTGGCGCACGCAGTAGGGAGAGGCTGGTGTGGATACTAGCCATTGCTAGACCTATGTGGAGCTTCCTGATTCAGGAGCAGTATACCCAGTGCTAGGGACAAAGGGGATGGCCGTCGCTCTCCTGTCCTGCTTTTTGAGCTTCCAGAGGCCCCTGGCTGGCCGTTTTCGGAAAGAACACCAGGAGCTTTTAACCTAATCCAGCAACACAAAGCTTCTGTACTGAAAACGTTTTCTTTCCTTGCTCTCGACTGGGGGGGCATTTTGACGCGGTTAAGTGCTTTGGCTTCTCTTTGCAGTCACCCTGACAGCAGTTCCGGTCGCTCTGTAAAACAGAGCCAATTTGAGCTGCGAGGGGAATCCCCTCGCCACGGTACAACGGCGCAATCCCCCCCCTGCAAACCCCACCCTCGCCACTCCCTCCTCCCTGTTTGCTGACGTTTCTCCCTCGACGTAATGGTTGGCAGCTCTGTCCCCTTTACTGGAATGGGGCAATGGGAAGAGGTGGACTGTGGCCAGGCGTGGGGAGGGGAACCACAGTCTTCCTGCCCCTCTTTTCCCTCCCTGAGCCCCCAACTGGGGACCTTGCAGGGCGCCCCCTAAAAGGGAGCTTGCAAGTCACAGGAAAAGCTCCTCCTGGTGAAGAGAGGGTGGTTTGTTAGCCAAGCTTATCTTCTGGGAGCCTGTTGTCAACACTGCAGTAAGAACGTTTCCCAGCATCGGGAGCTCCTGTGGTGAGACAACAGCCCAGTTCGAGAGACAGGAAGCGGAGGTCATGGTGGAGCCGGTTGTTCTTACTGGAAGCCGGCTGTGCCCCTAGCGCCCTTCCCTGGGCTGTGGGTTTGGCCCCAAGACGATAAGGCGGTTTCGTTTTATTGTAAACGAGCAGAGAGAGGGTTTCTGTGAAGTCATCTGGGGAGGTGTATAGCACGGTTTGACCTTGGAAAGGGGGGATACAGGCAGGTGTGGGGGGGGGGACAGAAACGGGTGTGTCTGGAAATACAACCAGGGTGTGTGTCCAGGACTCTTCGGTGAGAGTTGTTTGACCCTTAACACACCGTGTTCCCCTCAGCAATTTGCATCCAGTGATGGTTGTTACTGTGTATGCTTTCATATGACGCCGCTTCCAACTGAGCCAGGGCCCCAGTCTGTCTAGCTTAGTATTGTCGGGCTCTGACTGGCAGCCGTTCTCCAGGCTTTCGGAGAGGGGTCTCTCCCAGCCCTACCGGGAGATGCCAAAGATTGAGTCTGGGACTTTCGCTGGGCCTTCCGCGATCAAACCCTCGGCAGCGTGTATGTGGGGTTGTCGGATGCTCTCCCTTCCAGGCCCCAGCTGCCCCAGGTGGCTACATCGCAGTGGCTTCAGACCACACCCTGGGACTCTGATTATTCATGTATACGCTGTCGTCAATGTATTTACAACCTGAAATTCAAGCGGGGGGGGGGGAGGGTAACAAAAAGAAAGAGGAAGAAAAGGGTGCCAGCAGTGCCCACTCCCTCCTGTCTCTGGCAGTTGTCCTTGCCACAATCGCCCCACACAAAAATCCCCTTCTCCGAGTTCTCCATGAATGGCAGAGAACTGTGGGGGGGGGGGGAGAAGGCAGGCAGGAAGTTTTCTCAGCGTTTGCAGGATGCAGCAAGGCTCGACTTGAAGGCAGTCAAAAAACACCCCTCCCTTCCCCCATTCCACAGAACGGGGGGGGGCACGTCAGCCAAGCCCAAATGTGGGGACCCCTGGGGAGAGGCAAAGAGTGCCCAGGGACGCATGTAAGAAAACACAGCCCAGCCCTGAGCGCATGTTTCCTTGGAAGTAAATTCAGCTGTGTTCAACAGGGCTTCACTCAAGCCAGTGTGCTTGGGTTTGTCAGGGCCTTGAGTTTTGGGGGGCTTGGGGGAGGACTAAGGGACTTTGTTTCCAGGAAATCTGTCTTTGGTAATAATTTCCACTTTTCTGGGTGGTTGTCTTTTTTTTTTTAAACTGCGCCAAGTCTCCAACAGCAATTGACAAAGAAAAATATACAATAGTGAAGCAGCAGAAATAAGCACCTAAGTGCAAGAATCCGTGCAAGAATCAAGCACCTAAGTGAAAATCAAGCCACAAGTTGAGGCTTCAGAACTGCAGGTTTAAAAACTTGCTGAGATTGTCGCGTCCTTCCAAGACGCCGGAAAATGCAAAGCGATGGGGCGGCTTTCCCTGGGGAGGGAATTCCAGAATCTGATCCGCCACATGCAAGACCTGTCTGGCAAGGAGCTGGAATGCAGAGCAGGGTTCAGGTTGTACGAGCAGGGCTGGGGGGCTTGCCTGCGTCGCTTACGGCCTGCTTCTCTATCCCAATCTAGCCCCCTCCATATTGCTGTGGTCCAGGGGAACCTGTCGGCAGCCCGGCATTTGGTCACTCTCTTCCATCAGGGTCAGCGAGATCTGGACACCTTCAACAACCTGCGACAGGTCAGTTCGGGCGATGGGGAGGGCCATTCCTGGGGTGCTGTCAGTGGACGACTCACCTGTTCAAGTGGATCATGGGATGGGACAGAATTCAGTGTGCTAAGAATCTCTGCTTCTAAAAAAAAAACCCAAGTACCTGGTCCTCAAGGCTGTGCAGATGAACTTGAAAATGCTGCCAAGGTCTTGGATCGCAGCAGGAGCAGCTGCCATATCGCATTTCCAGTGAGGCTTCTGCGCTCTGTGTGCAATGTCTCGTCCCTGTCCCCAGAGCCAGAAGAAGTAGACTTAAATTCTGCAAACAGAGCTGATTTGGGCAAATACTTGGCATTCCGAGGTTGCAGGGTTTTGAGCTTTCCTAGGTGCCGAATGTTCACTTTGAAAAATGCTGCGAGTCGTGCAGGAGCCGAGCCTTCTGCTTCCTGGGACAGAATCGGTTGCTGCGGATATGGCGGTCCTGGGGAGGGGCAGCGAATCCTCCCTCAGCCGCAAGGGGAGAGGGAATGGCGGCTTGGGGCAGAACCGAGGGAGCCTGATGCTGGGGGGGGGGGGAGGCCCAGCCTAGCAAAAGCCACAAGGCAGGCAGGCAGCTCTAAGAGGACGTTGTGATTCCCAACAGCCACCTGTACCTTTCCCTCTCCCACCTAGGGACTTTCCCTAGGCCAGCTGGCAGCCAGCCCCAGGCAACCCAACTTCCTCAAGATGTTGACAGAGAGAGGCAGTTTCCCTTGGTCAGCAGGACTGAGCCGCAGGAAGACCAGGTGATGAGGCTGCAGGAAATGGCGCGTGGGTGGCGAGATCCGCACCTTGGTCGCGAGCAAGAATAGCAGGGCTTTGGGGCACTGCGCAAGTGTGCGCATGTGTCACCTGGCTGGCTCTGCACGACCAGCTCTAGGGCTTGAGGCAGGATCCCACACTTTACAACAATTGGGGGGGGGGCGGCGGCGCAGAAGGAATATCGTCTTTAAACGCACCTTGCCAAATCTCCCAAACACTGCCAGCATCGGCCTCGCCCTGCTGGCCAGCATGTCTTCAGTATTCCCGGAAGAAGCTTTGGCTCTGACTGTGGAGGACCTCCAAGCGCAGACACTTCCCTAGTTCTGTAATGAATCTGTCTCTCCCCCCAAAGCTTTTTCTCCCCTGTCAGCCTCTCACAGGCATCCCGCAGCCTTCTCAAGTCACATGCGTGTTGATTTATCGGTGAACATTTTGCGCTTCTGCCGAAGTGTGTGTGTGTTGCGTTGTGCGCACGCCAGTTGGAGGAGAAAGGGAGCCTTCCCCCCCCCTTGCCCGTTTGAGCCCGGCTCCCCACGTATCGGCTCTCGATCACAACCTGCCCCTGACCCGCTGCCGTTCCCCTGCCTGTTTCTCATAAACGCTGCTCTCGAACCGACTGCGTCCCTTTCTGAGAAGCGTCTGATTGCGTCAGCGCAGGCAGGTGCTGGGGGCTGCGGTTGCTTCTGTGGGAACCAAGTGGATTTCCTCTGGTTAGCTGGGTGCGTAAGACGTCGCGCTTCGACACCCGTCTTGGTGAGCGGCTCTGCAGCAGAGGAAGGGCAAAGGGTGCATAGCTCTCCCTTCACTTGTTCGCCTGCCAGGACCCAGAAGTGGCCCCTGGCACGGAAGGATCTTTCTCTCGCCACAAACAAACCCCACAGGAAACGGCCACTGTTACAAACGCCTCCCCCCCCTCTGCCCCAGTGATCTCTTAGCTCTTGTGTACTCCAGGGATCCGGTAGCGGTAAGATAACGGGACGCTGGTTAATAACAGGGGCATTAATTGGTTTTCAGAATGATTGGCAGCTAATTGGGGGGAGATATCTGTTTTCAGAACCCCCCGTTTGCCTTTCAGGCTTGGAGGGTTTTTTAGGGGGAAAACCCGGGGAAACTGTTTTGTGCTCCCCTAAGAGTTCCTTGCGAGCCAGCGGGTGGCGCAGTGGGTTAAACCACTGAACCATGAGCTGTCGATCGAAAGGTCGGCAGTTCGAATCCGTGCGACGGCTCCTGCCAACCTAGCAGTTCGAAAGCAAGAAATTGCAAATAGATTAATAGGTACCGCGTCAGCGGGACGGTAACAGCGTTCCATGCGCCTCGGTGTTGAGTCACGCCGGCCACATGACCATGGAAACGTCTTCGGACAGCACTGGCTCTTTGGCTTTGAAACGGAGATGAGCACCGCTCCCTAGAGTCGGACACGACTGGACTTAATTGTCAAGGGATACCTTTACCTTTACCTAAGAGTTCCTTGGGCGTTTCAGAGGCACTGTTGAGGTGGCGCCCCCTTCAGGTGCCCAGCTCCTATGGCGGTCAGAGCTTTAATGGTAAGATCTAGCAGCTGGAACTGTGCCTGGAACCAGACCAGTAACCAGTGGTCTATCTTTGCTGACGTGGCACCAGTTTGCTGCTGTTCATTTCTGTGTGCCGTGCAGATGGAGGCTGGGAAAGCATTACGGAGCGCCCTGGATTCTGAGAGAGCGCCAGCTGTTTTTCCACACACACACACACACGTCTAAGCCTGCCTTTGTAACCTTGAGAACTAGGGATTTAGTTTTGCTTTGGTCTTTTGAGACGGAAAGCTAAGATTCTCACTGATGCCACATTTGGCACTTGTGTGATGCGAATGTGAAACTGAAGATGCAATGCAGGGTTGTGGGAAGAATAACAAAGAAGAGGAACAGAGGAATGGGTTTTGGGTAATAACTGGTGGGTGGATATAAGCAAAAAGAAACTGGCCGAGTGGCCTTCCAGAATGAGGTCCTTGTGCCCCTTCATCTCTGGGAGCCCTTAATTCACTTCTCCTCTAACCTTAAGCTCTGCCATTCTTGAGATCTAGAAACTTAAAAAAATGCAATAATCCCATAACAATATTATTGCTATTGTTATAACAATATTACAATAATCCCGGCATAATGTAACAGTGGATGACAAACAAGGAAACAGAATCTGATCAAGGATATCTAATATTAATGGTGCTTTTATCATTACAACTACTGAATATTAAATATAAAGGACACCTTAAAATTGAAATCAAATGCCATTGCTTAAAGAAATCCTCTTTAAAAAAAAAAAAGGTTTACCGGTAATTCTGTTTTTAACATTTCTATCTTGCTCTCCCCCCAAAGAGGTCAATGTGGCATACATGGTCCTTCTCCCCCCCCCTTATTTTACCCTCCCCGGGTACTTATGGGATAGGCTAGGCAGGGAGATACCAGGTGACCTTGAATGACCTTGGATCGGTCTGAGCTTCATGGCTGACTGGATTTGAACCCAGGTCTCTGTGCTTGTAGCCCAACTCCAACCACTAAGTTGCACAGTCTCGCTGATATGTAATGCTTTGAGGAATCAAACTGCTCTGCCATGCGGGCACCCTTGTACTGCAAACCTAAATATGTTTGCTCAGAAAAAACAACAACGCTAGACGGCATTCAGTGGGACCTACTCTCAAGGAAATGTGTGTATGTTTTCAGCCTTAGAACATGCTGCTTCTGTGCGTGTTTTCTAGGAAGTCAGCCTTGTTGAATTCAGTAGGGCTTTTACTTCTGAGTAGACATGCCTAGGAGCATGCTAAACCAGAAGCCCGGCCTTTACTTTAGTAAGGTCAGCTTGCAAACCCACACTTGTCCCAGCAGGGGTTGGTATTCATAGCTAGCCTTTTGTTCTCTCCCCCCCCCCCCTTTCCAGACTCCCTTACATTTGGCAGTCATCACAGCCCAGCCAGCCCTGGTGAAGCTGCTACTATCCCACGGAGCCTCGCCGATGGTGCTGGACCGGAACGGGCAGACTGCCCTGCATCTCGCCTGTGAACACGGCAGCCTCCATTGCCTGCGGGAGCTGCTGGAAGGAAGTCCCGCCCTGCTGGATCTAGAGGCCCGGAACTTTGAGGGTGAGCGCGAATGGGTCCTGGGAAAACGGGACGGTGTTTTCCCGGGACGCGCAGTCTATAAATCGGTTCGGTCTTGTGCAAAGAAGGGCAATTTTTGTCTGCTCCAACTCTCCTGCCGACCAGTTTAATAAGCCAACCCTGAATTCTAGAATTACTGAAGGGAGAAAAATGTCTCTGTATTTTTCTCCACCCCAGGCATTGTTTTTGTAAACTTCTTCATGTCCTCCCACTTACCTTTTTCTCCCAAATGTAAAATCACCAAAACACTGCAGCGTCCCTGAGGCATCTGGTGGGGCCACTGTGTGATACAGGAAGCTGGACTAGATGGGCCTTTGGCCTGATCCAGCAGGGCTCTTCTGATGTTCTTATGTTTCCTTTTAAGGAAGTTGGTCCAGCTACTTGTTTGTTTGATAATTTGATTGATCTAGCCATTCCAAATACAGGTTGATTGATTATCCCTTATCCAGACATCTGAAATCCAGATATTTTTGGGGTTATGACTTAAAAAACAACAACATTTTCCAGCACCTGGCTGGCTGGGGCACAAAATTATTAAAAATATTGCTCAACATTACTTTCAGGCTATATAAGTGTGTGTGTGTGTGTGTGTGAGAATAAGTGTGTGTGTGTGTGTGTGTGTGTGTGTGTGTGTGTGTGTGTGTGTGTGTGTGTGTGTGTGTGTGTGTAAGAGACATAAATGAATTTCGTGTTTAGACTTGGGTCCCATCCCCAAGATATCTCATTATACAGTGTATTTATGCAAATATTCTGAAATCCAGACATCTTCTCGTCCCAAGCAGTCTGGATAAGGGATACTCAACCTGTATAATCAAATGATAACCATCGTGGTCCTGGTTGCTTTATTTTCTGTCCCTTACCAAGTAGTTTTATTGGAGCGGGCTTGGACAGACAAGATGCTCCCAGGCCTCTTTCCATCCTTAAAATGTCCCAACTCTCCCTCCCTCCCTCCACAGGCTTCACTCCCCTTCACGTGGCCGTCGCCAGCTCAAATCATGCCATCATCCTCACTCTACTCGAGCGTGGGGCTGATGTGGATGCTGTGGTACGTACAGGATTCAAGGGGGCGATGGAACTGAATCTGGGCAATTCTGGGGGTCTTCTGTGCTGTGATGTGGGGGTGAAGGTGGAGAAGAACCACCCAAATTTCTTTGCTAAATTACACTGGATTTTCTTGTCCAGGAATTTGAAAGTTCCATATTTCTTTTTCCCCTAAGAACTAAAATGTGCCTTTTGTAAAGGGAACCTAATTTCGAGTTGCTGCCCTTCAGGTTAGGCTTGGTTCTTGTCCTCACCTGTGTACAACCTGACCAGCTCCCTCTCTTTCAGGATATCAAGAGTGGGCGGTCTCCGTTACTGCACGCTGTGGAGAACAACAGTCTGGAAATGGTGGAGTTGCTACTACAGGTAAGGCTGCTGTTCCACCTCACTCCTACACATGAGCACTGGAGGTCCCTCTAGCCTCCAACATCTTGAGGACTAGAAGCATTCCTTTTTGCAAATAAAATGGAAAGCATGGATCTTCAGGAATCTGAATTCAGCAGCAGAGGACCAAACTTTACACATGCAGAATTGCACGCACGCACACACACAGAGCCTTAAAATAATTACCTAATACGAAAGGAATAAAACAAGCAGGTCTGTCTTAAAGCGAATTTCTCCCCCAGAAGTGACCCATCCCCACCCTTCCTTACCCATGTATACATTAGGTGGCCCTTGCAATTGAGAGGGTCGGGTGTCGTATCTGCCCATGCCCACCCTGTCTTTATTTATTTATTTACAGTATTTTTACCCCGCCTTTCTCCCCAAAGGGACCCAAGGCGGCTTACAACAAAAAGAAAATATAGTGCAAAAAGTATAATACAAAAAGTAGTTACATTTTAAAACAGTAAAAACAATTAACGAAAATTAATAAAAACAGTGTCTAAAAATCAGTTAAAGATTACAATGAAAACAAGAACATAAAAACAGCAGCAAATAAAAAGAATATTTGATAAACATTTGCGTTCCCCCCCCCCCCCTTCACAGCATGGAGCCAACGTCAACGCTCAATCGTACGGAGGAAACACGGCCCTCCATGCGGCCAGTGGGCGGGGCCTTCTGGACGCGTTGCGGCTTCTGGTGCGTAATGGGGCCGACGGCAGCCTCAAGAACTACCACAACGACACGCCGCTGATGGTGGCCAGGAACAAGAGGGTGAGAGGGAGCAGAGTAAAAGTTTCGTTCAGGCTTGTGTTCGAGCTTTGCGTTGAGTTCAGGGCCCTGTATTCGAAGAGCGCGGCTGCCTGCGCTTGTGTGTCTGTTTAGCCTAGGCAAAGGTTTATTCTATAATGTATTCAGGATGTTGGGAAAAGATGAGGTAAAACTAACCGGAGACGCTTTGCATCGGGGAAGGAATGGAATTAAAGCTTTACAATTATAGGGACGTCATTTCTGGTTAAACTGGTTGAGCCATTTCCTTGACACGAGCGGGAGTTTGGTGGCCTGGCTCCGCTTCCATGGATTTTCAATGAGGCTTGTGCAAGAGAACTTTCTGAGTGGATTGTGCCCCGTATTAAGGAGTGTATTTCTGTTGTATTGGGTGGCTGGCATGTGGATTTGGGCTGCCTTGCACCGACATGTCTTGATATGGCTCCGTGGACAGCACGAGGCAACTTGAGGCAGGCGATTAGCCTACTACGCAATCGATGGGGTTCCTTTTCTCGGCTTCAGTGGGGAGGACGATGGTGCTGTGGCTGACTTGTAGGGCGCAGAGCATTCAGGATGAAATCGTCAGAGCCAACTGGGCTGTTAGGGAGTGGGAATTGCCAGGGGACACCACTCAAAAGGCCTCTCCTGTCCCTTCACCAGGTGATCGACATCCTAAGAGGAAAGGCCTCCCGTTCTGGCCCTCCACCCGACAGCGTCCTTGAGGGGTCATCGCCAGCAACCAGCACTGCCAGCTCTCCTGGTGCCCGGCCTACCCATGCCAGTGAGTTCTCCCTCCTGTCGAGATATAGGCACACACCTTTCCATTCCTTGCTCCAGAAGCCAGTCCAATCCGAATTAAAAGGATGCGTGTGCACTCTTGCATCCCATGTCAAATTGGGGGGAGGCAGGTGGGGACAGATATTGTGGTGGGAGAAGAGATGGGTTTGGGTCCCATCAGGAGATGAACCGGCCAAAACCATAGTCGATTAACCGGGGGGCGTTTTTTGAGTGGTAGGGCTGCAAATCGAGGACACGCAATTCGCGTCTGGTTTGCTTCAGCTGTGTGATTGCAAAAGGGACACAGTTTTGAATGTTTTCTACCAATGAGTGGCAGCTGCTATCAACTGATGACGTAGACATGTGCTTTGGTAGAGAATGTTAAACAGGGCGTCAGGATTGCAGTCGCGCATCACGACAAACTACCACAAAGAACAAGGGGTGCCCTCAACACATTGCCCTTCTAACGAAACATAAGAAGAGCCCCGCTGGATCAGGCCAAAGGCCCATCTAGTCCAGCTTCCTGTATCACACAGTGGCCCCACCAGATGCCTCAGGGAGCACACAGCCAACAAGATAATCTGTATCCTGTCATTGCCACTCCCTTGTACCTGGCACAAAGAAAACCTACTCCTACAACCAGGAGGTTGCTTATCCACATCATGGCTTGTAAGCTATGATGGACTTTTCCTCCATAAATCTGCCCAATCCCCTTTTAAAGGCATCCAGGCCAGGTGCCATCACCACCTCCTGTGGCAAGGAGTTCCACAAACCAATTACACGCTGGGTAAATAAATATTTTCTTTTGTCTGTTTTAAAAATGGCCTCCACCCGTTAATCAACTGAAGTTGTGGTTAGGTTTATCTGTTGAGTTTATTTCTCAGAAAGGCGTCTCCTATTGAGTTTTAATATGCCAATTAACTGCCAGTTACTGATTAATGGCTTATCTTTGGCCCAACTAATCAACTGTGCCCTTTCATTAGTGACAGCTCTGCTCATCAGGGTTCTGTTGTTGTCGTCATCTCAGGTTTGCTGCGGGCCTCTCCCGATTCCTGCCCCACCACTCCCAGTCCTGCCCGGACCCCGAAGCCCCAGAAGATGGCCCACTCCCCGAATTCAACCATCCAGAAATCGGACACCTTGACAAACGGGCCCTCGGCACCGGGCCCCCTGCGTGGAGTGAAACTGGAAAGAAGCCCGTCTCCTCTTGCGTCAGAGCAGCCAATGGGCTTCTTGGGCCAACCCAAGTTCTTCTTGCCATTGGGCGAGAGCAGGGCGGATCCTGCATTTCATGCCCTCTACCCTTTTGCTGCTCCTGGCCACAACCCGTCAATCCATCACCTCCAGCTGCTTCCTATTGGCCTGAATCATTCCGTCGTCCCTCTGCCGCCAGCCTCCCTGGCCAATCGGGTTCCCCTGAGAGTTGCTGGCATGGACCCATCACAGACGCTACTGGACTCTGAGAATCCACCAATCGCTGACCACGAAGGGCAGTGGCTTCACAGCAGGGAGAATGGGCCTGGAGGCAGCTGACAGAAGGAGAAGGAGAGGCGCCCATCTGCGCCCCGTAACAGGGAGACTTCCCAAGGCAATCTGAGCTTCGCCAAGCAGTAGAAGCGGCCAAGAATTTCCAGCCCTGCTGCTACCAAGTCCTGGCACAAAATTAGCACTCGTTGGCTGCTTTGGGGGTCCAGACGCCCGTACTTCCTGTGGACTCTTTTTGCATTTTGTGTGTAGTGACACAAGCTTGAGAAGTCGTTTCAGGCCTTGCAAACTGGTGGCACTGTGGCCTGTCTGAGCGGCCCATCCACACCACCTGTGCTCTCTCGTTCTCTCTCTTTTGGGACTACCACCGTGGCCGGTGTCTTCGGAGCCTAGAGAGTCCGTTTTTTGAGAGAGAGAATAGCACGCCACACACAAGAGCATATGCAAGGGGTCGTATGAGAGCAAAAAGTGGTTGTAGCACTCCCTCTGGAGGAAGGGTCGTGTATTGCACCCCTAGGGTCGGTAACGACTGGCTTTCGAGCAAGGGGAACTTTTACCTTTTATGTGGGTCTGAGATAAACCAGCACTTTGAATACAAAATAGATGTTCCAGGGCAGGAGCCAGAAGATCTCTCACCAGTAGCATTCCCAGGGATTACAAAATAACAATACATTTCAGGAAGTGCAATCAAATTTGAGAAAGATTAGTAAGTGGGAGGGGGGAGGAAGGTGAAAATATGAGCTGTGTGTCGGGAAGGGGGGGAAACGTGGGGATTTTTCTGAATGCTCACAAAGGCAAGGAGGGATTCACTTCAGTGTCGGGAATTGCCAGAAAGATTTTGGCTGTTAGAGGAAGTTGTAAAGGTGGAGAATATTAGTCAGTGGAGCCAGATTGGCGGGGGGGGGGGGGGAGAGGGAGGAGGATAGGTTGTGGCCTGCTTCTGCAGTGGTCACAAACAGATCTAGGCTCTGCCCTGTTGCTGCCTCCCGCCTGCCCAGCCTAGGTCTGGGACCAGCTTATAAGAAAGGGAGGGTCTTACAACCTGCTGAGCCCCACCTCCATTGGACAAGATTCTTGACTGGTTGTCCACTTGATTTCTTAGCCTTTCAAAGAGAGGAGCCATATCTCTGGGGTCCCCCAGCACCGCACACCCCCTTCTGGTTTCCTTTCCAAACATCCCTTCTCTGCTTTTATGGGGGCCCAAATACTTGAAGAGTAGCACCTTCCGCTCTCACCCCTTGCTGGAGAAGAGGGGATGGGAGTCTTTTTTTCTAGTTTATCAATAAAATATTTTTCTACTTTTCATAGCCTACAAGTGTCTCTTCCAGGTATGGAGTTAGAGGACACCACTGCTAAGGGAAGTTACAAGCAAAGTTCGGACATTGTCCTCAGCGAGAGAGACAACAAAATGTGCTTGCTCTTATCTGGGAGTTGCACCCACATCGGTCTGGAGGGTGGCGATCTGTGCTTGTGCAAGTATGGCCCCACACATTCAGTGGGTCCAACTCCTTTTGAAGTGATGCAAAAGTGCTCAATACATGCAAAAGTACCAGCCAACTGGGGTTTGAAGGCAATAGACTTCTACAGCTGTTCCCCCCCCCCAAAGTTTATGGTATAAAGAGGTAGACTTCACAGGAACCTGGAAGTTCTATTTAGCCATCATGACTTAATAACCAGCAAGACAGAGGAATTTGTCAAATCCGGTTTTAAAGCGTCTAATAAGCTAATAGAACCATGTGATGTGGGCATCCCTGAAGAAAAGAATCCCAGAGAGCTGAGACTACTCTTGAGAAGACCCAGTTGTAGTGGAACTGGCGGCTGGGGTGAAGTGTAATCCGGTATGCTGAGCTCGGACCACGAGTGTCATTAATCTGAAGGGATTAATTACACCTCTTGTCTATGAGTCATGGTTAAGGAGGCAGTGAACATAAGCCTACATTATTCTGTGTAGAAATCCCCAAATTTCCAGGAGCGGAAAATCATACGGGGAGGACACCCCACTCTTACATCAAAAAAAAAAACACACAAGAAGCTGTTTGACTCAGGCCATTGGTCAATCTAGATGTGGCAGGTGTGCTGCAGGTTTCAAGCAGGGCGTGACTTGAATCCGGGGCCTTCTGCCCCCAAAGCAGACACTCTTTTACCGAGCGACAGCAATTTCAGATTCATTGTTGGAGCACGCTCCGTACAAACAAGAGCATGCTTGCCTTCAGAGAAACCCACCCCCATGCTTCTGTCTGAGTCACTGTTCTGGCCTCCTGATCGGACAGAGGCAAGCCTAGAGCCGCGACTCAGGCAGAGACATGTTGGGCAGCCTCCTCAAGGGTTGGTCGTTCTGCAACACCTCTGTGACAGGAGTGAGGGACTGATCCTATGGGACTCAACTTAGAGAGGTGCAGAATCACTCCCTGTGGAAGCTCTTCGGAAGGAGGCGTGGCCAGAGCAGCAAATCTTACAGAGTTGCAGCAGGTAGCCTCCTCTGTGAGAGGATACTGGAGGCTCCTAGGAGCCAGAAATAGGGTTCTCATGGCCCGCACACTAAGGACGATTGCTGCAGGCCTCTTGATGTGACCCAAGAAGAGGTGTCATTGTGGCCTTTGCAACCCAGAGTCCTCTATGCAAATTTGAAGCGGAGCCAGCAACTATTTCCTCCTGCTGGTTCACATGCAAACGAGGAGCGCAAGGGTGGGGTGTGTGCGTTCTATATTAATTTTGTTCCAGCTAATCTCCACTTTTCTCGCTTCTCTGCTCATGCCACACGTGTGGTTAATGCAGAGCCAGCCCTAGCATGTGGTTGCCTCAGGGGGTGGATTGGTGGGGTGTGCTTGCCTCTCTCCTTCCCACTCCCTGGATGCAAAAAAAAAAAAAAAAGGAAGAGGAATGAATAGGGCTGGCCCAAAACCTTCAGGGTGTGATCTAGCCAAGTAGTTGCAGGGGAGCAGGAGGGGCGGGAACAGAACTCTGGGAGTGGTGATGTCATCACTACTCAGGTGCTGCCCTTGAAATGGTTTCCAGAGGACCTTAGCGGAGAAAAGGCATCCGGCTCAACAAGTGACAAACTGAGAAATTTGCCTAGGGGCATATGTTCATGCCTAAGGCACCATCTTTCCCAAGGGCTGCCTGACAGTATGTAGGTCACGGTGCACTACAATCCTATGCACGCTGACCTAGGAGTGAGTACTTACTAAACACAGTGGGACATAGTTCTCAGTAAATATGCACAAAAATACATGTTTATATTTATCTGGGATTTTTTTTTAATTCCATTATTTATTTATTTTTGTTTTTAGACATTTGTTTTTGAATTACTGGAACCCCCCACTCCAAGAGTTTGGGATGAGCTAGGTCTTTAAATGCAGTAGTAAAGTATAAGACGTTTCAAAGTCAGAGTAAGTGGCCTGGCTATGTGGGGGTGCTCCTGCACCTCAACATGTGGGTGCCACTGGAGACAGCCTGCCAAATGTGAAAACATGCACAGCCCTTATGCATTGGAGCACCAGCTGCAACTTCCTCTCCCCCTCCCTGGATTCAGAAAGAAAGAGGAGGACAGAACAGAAGGTGAAGTGTGGGCAAGGCTTCGTTTCTTTTTGAACCCAGAGAATGAAAGATGGAGGAACTGTGAAGCCTCCTCTTGCCTAGCTTCAGTGAAGGTAGACAAGAGGAGGGTGCCCTCTGCCAGTCTTCCGCCTGAAGCAGACTTCTCAGTTGGCCTCATGTGGGCCGGCCCTGGGAATAAAGCAGAAGAAGATGCATATAGGAAAGGAAAGCATGTCATTGGAGTCAGGGCCCATGAGAGAGGGGTAAAGGGGGTAAATTGTACCCAGGCCCAGGAGTCAAAGGAGCCAGAAATTTCCTGGGAGCTCAGCTGGCCTCGTGGAGAGTGAAAGATGGAGGCCGGGCCAACCGGGATGCCAAATCTACCAGACAGGTAGACCTGGGTGCCATATTGGGAAGCCTGGTAGACCTGGGCTCCGGAGACTTTTCCAGCCATCACTGCCTTCCCCCTCCCCCTTTAAGAAGGGGCCCAAAAGAAACTTTGTACCCCCTGATAAAATTCCTCTCAGAGGCCCTGCTTGGAGCGTCTCTCACCCCAATATTATGATGGGCCTGCCTCACAGGCTTGTTGTAATGCGCATAAAATGCTTTGATGTGCTGTGCAGATGCTGAGCCCTGTTATGCCCCTTCCAACATTTCACACATGAAAATAGGGGGGCACACTTGAACCAAGGGCTGCTGTCCTCTCGGGGGGGGAAGCAGCAACTGTGGGGAGGGAGGCTGATCAGATCCATGCTACAGGAAAAGGTCGAAGACTCCATTAATACCCCCCCCAACCACAGTCCTGAGCCCAATTACCCCCCCCAACACACACCTGCTATTCAAGTTAGAAAATATTTGCACACAGCAAACCCAACTACGTGGTTCCGTAAAGTGGACTTTGGTGTTAAGACTGTTCTTCTGAATGCTCTTCGTGGCTGAAACTAGAGTGAAAGGGAAAATATTTTGCCCTGGGTTGACTCAGCTTCTGGGATGTCTGTTTGAAATTACCTTGTGAAATCAGTTCTTTTTTTTATTATTAAAGGGCAGGGTAAACCAGAGATTGTGCTGTCAGCTTTCAATGGAAGCAGCTGGCTGTGCTCCAACGGCAAACCGCCACTGCAAGGTGACCACACATATCACACACATACACAACTTCACTCTGGCTCCCCCATTTCTCCAGAAAAACCAAGAACATTTGGCGGGGGAAGCGACGTCCCACGTCTTCAGGAGAAACCAGAGCATATTTCACATGAAGGCCAGTTGTACAGATTTTGGCGGAGTTAAATGTTCTCTTCGCCAGCCAGGTTCTTTCTGCTACCAATAGGCAGAAAGGAGTCTGTAGGGAACCGCTCTCCATGTTGATTGATGACAATCAAGAAAACAAAAGCCCTCTAGGCATGTGCAAAGTGCCTTGGTGTACATCTTTGCAGGAATCTGCAGGACCTCGTGAGGTAGGGCAGCAAATGTCACACACACCCATTTTGCAGATGGGGTGGTAGGGCTGCAGCAGTTGAGAGTGAGCATGGCTTGCCTAAGGTGGCACATGGTGAGCGGGTTTATGTCGAAGGTGAGAGAAGTGAACCAGGAAGTTCCTGGTTCACAACTCCCTCTCTAAACCTCTGCGCTCCATTTATTTACATGCATGTGTGAATCAGCCCAGTGGTGACTCCATTGTGGATTGTCCTCTAATAAGTAGACATGATGTGACAATTACTGCACAAACGGGATAACCCTGCCTGGGATCGAAGGTCGCTCGGGTCATCCTCCCCACCCATCCCGAAAAATCATATTTTGCTTAATGCCTCCGCTGCTTGCTGAGTTCTAGTACTGCAGCACCTCAAGGCTTGGCTTTCCATGCTGCGGGGCCGGTTGAGAGCAGTTCCAGCACATGCTCTGAGCAGAGCATATGTGGAACGAACACACACACACACACACACACACACACACACACACACACACACACACACACACACACACACACACACACACACCATTAAACTGCACGAGGAAGAACAACCAGAGAGCAATAGCGGCCCCTTGTGGCCAGTGGAGAGGTGGCTGTGGGAGATTCTGTTGTGGGCCTGTTTTTCCTTGTACAGTACTGTAAATAAATGGTTCTTGGGAAGGCTCCAAGGTGAGTCGAGAAGGGTGGGGTTCCCAGGTGAGCTGGATCTGCAGGTACAGCCAGTCACACCCTCCATTTCCCAGCTGCTTTTGCCTGCTGCCACCTGCCCCCCCTCCAATCTCAGCCAAAAATGTCAGTTAAGATTGACGAAGACCCGAAGAAGCCCTGAGACTAGAGTGCTGCATACCACTCTCCAGCTATGCTCATCTTCTCCATGCTGAAGGTTTTTTTTTTGGGAGGGGGGATCTGCACTGGCCCAATTCCTCTTTGACTTGGCTTTTTGCTCCTCCGTGGGTAATTCTGGGCTGACTCTCTGCCTCCACCTCTCACAGAGTAGCGGAACTGATCCAAGACTTCCCAGAGCATAAAGTACATTATCTGGCAAGCGTGCAACTTGCTACCTTCCAGTCTGCCCTCTTGCTCCCTAGATTCAAAATGGAGGACAAGAATGGAACAGGAAAGGAAGTGTGGAGGAGAGAGTGCCTGCCCCCCACTCCCTTCTCCTCCACACTTCCTCTTCAGCTCCATTGTTTTCCTTCCATTTAAAATCTAGAAAAGGCAGAGGAGAAGCAGGGAAGGTGTGGTGGTCAACACCAATCCCTGACCTGAGGCAAGAGCCTCAGGTGGCCTCATGGACAGACCGGCCTCGCATAGTAGAGCTTGTTTTAAGATTTACTCCCTCGCTCTTGGCAGCTCCCTTTGTCCTCACTCATCTCCCTTTATGTCATTCTCCTTACTGCTTTTGCTTCATGAAATTACACTTGGCTATCAGCCCTCTCTTGTTCCCTCCCTGGCAGGGTTGCCACCTTTTTTCCCAGCTAGAGCTCCTGTGCCTTTAACAGCTGCACAACAGGGAGAAATAACCAGCGTGCAGTTCTCTCCTTTTCCATTATGCCTCACCATGGAACATGATGTGGTGGGTAAGAGACGGAAAATAATCAGGAAGAAACTCTCTCTCTCTCTCTCTCTCTCTCTCTCTCTCTCATATATCCCTGCCCTCCCAGGATCAAGAGCTGCGAGGGGGAAAGGCAGGATTGCCAAGTAGACTCCAGCCCAAAGCTCATTTTGCAACATGAGAGGTGAGTGAGTTCAGGAACGCCTTATGGTATTACCACATTGGCTCCAGGATCTTTATCTAAATCTAGATTTTTGACTGGGCTGGTTGCGGTGGTTGTTCTGTGCTGAAGGAAAGACTCTGCACATGATCAGAGGCACTCTTTTCTTGACCATCGCTGCACATCCCACCTTGAAACCCAAGCTCTGAGGCAAAAGCTCTGGAGAAGAACCCTAATTTAAAAATCAGGCCAGACTTGTTATTTTAGAAGTTAATCACTTCCTGACCTGTTTCCTGTCTGTCTCCTACCTTGTCATGGCAGGCTACTTTGACGTGGTGACTCTTCTTACCCTCAGGGTGGCTGCAGAAGACTTCCTGGGCTTGCCCGAAGCATGGGGAGTTTCCAACCTCAACAAAAGCCCCCCACCCCCAAATCTTCTAATAAATAAAACTGTTCTCCTCAATAATGCCACCTCTTTCATGACAACTTTTACTGGGTGTGTGAGAATGGCAGTGCTACACATCTATTTGTTGCTAACAACTACTAGAAAAGCCAAGTGCATAGAACACTAAACTGGAGAAAGAGGACACACAACACCATTGATCTGAGAACCATCTCCATTTTCGAGCTCATCTGGGCCTGCAGGCCTCTAAGGATTCACACAGGCACGAACCCTGGTGCAGGCTTTTGCTGCAAAGAGAAACCGGGTACCCTCACATGGCCTTTCTCGCCCTGAAGCCTCCAGGGCTTGCCTTTTAAAGAGGCAGTACGCAACACCTCTGGCCCAAGGCCACTCAGTCCTCATGTCATCATGCAGCACAACAACCAAATCAAATCAAACCACATTACGATATTTGCCTGCAGTTCATCCCTCGCCCCTCCCTCTCTAACAACTTGCACACAATGATGCGAGCAGTCAAATTATGCCCATCTTCTCCTGCTTGCAGCCACACAGGAAAGGACAGCTTCATTCATTTCCTCTTATGTCACCTCCCTCTCTTCCTTTTAAGTCTCTCCTCAAAAAGACCTGCATGACATAATGGCCTTTACGTTGTAAGCTCTTTGGGGCAGAGAATTGTCTTCTGCTACCATGTAAAAAGCTACATTTATTTATTTTTAAAAATTATATCCCGCCTTTTCATATGCCGAAAGGCAAATGCCCAAGGCGGCTTACAACAAGATTAAAATACATAATTTAAAATAATACATAAAGTAACATAAAAAGGTAAAGGTGACCCCTGACAATTAAGTCCAGTCATGTCCGACTCTAGGGTGTGGTGCTCATCCCCATTTCAAAGCCGAAGAGCCAGCGTTGTCCGAAGACGCCTCCATGGTCATGTGGCCGGCGTGACTCTCCTTGCCGCAGCGCGTAGCATGCGGCTGGAACACGGAGTGCTGTTTACCTTCCCGCAAGCGGTACCTATTTATCTACTCGCATTAACATGCTTTGGAACTGCTAGGTTGGCAGGAGCTGGCCAAGCAACGAGAGCTCACCCCGTCGCAGATTCGAACTGCCGACCTTTCGATCAACAGCTCATGGTTCAGCAGTTTAACCCACTGCGCCACCCGCTGGCACAAAAAAAAAGCTACATACATAGATTTATTTATTTATTTATAAAAATTTCTTTCATTAAAAATGTGATAAAAATAAAAATGGCCCTGTTGCTTACCCTACACTTCTAATAAGTTCCCAATAATTTGTTAATAATAATTTGAATCTATTAAAAAGCTACATACATAGATTCAAATTATTATTAACAAATTATTGGGAACTTATTAGAAGTATAGGGTAAGCAACAGGGCCATTTTTATTTTCGGGGCAGCCCGACTGACTGAACTGACAGATCGCAGTCAGTAGGTCAGGTTGTTTCCGTTATCAATCAAGGGCAGGTTTCCCGCGCTTTTTCGCTATTTGAACTCAATGTGGGCTAACCTTGAGCAATTCCACCACAATCTATGTGACTGATCCTATGATTAGGTTCCGGGTTTCTACGGAACGAAACGTTAGGTACTACAACCTTGGATTTTAATGAATTTCGGTCCGTCCGTGGCTGCCTGCAAGGGAAACCCGCGGTGCGGTATTTGAAGGACATTGACTTCAAGAGAAACTTGTTACATGGCGTCTGTTCCCGTAAGTGTGAGACATTGCAAACATTTTTATTTTCATCACATTTTTAATGAAAGAAAAAAATTATAAATAAATAAATAAATACATAAATACATAAATAAATAAATAAATTACAAACAGAAAAAACACACTAATCACACAATCCTCTGTGTGTTTACCTGGAGGTCAGTTTCACTGTGTTCCAGGGGGCTTCTTAAACATTGTCACTTTTCCTCTGTGATTTTTGTCCTTTCTGAAAATCAAACTTTTAAAATGGGGCTTAAACTCCCCCCCCCCATCCCTAGGGCTACCACCTCAAACATAACAAGGAAAATAAATTGTTGTAAAAACAGAGAAATCAATTTATAATGCACCTTCTGGAATAAATAAAAAAAGAAAGATTTCAACTTCCTTCTAAACACAGGAAGAGTGGGAACCTCCGGAAAAGAATTCCCTGGCTTTGGTGCCACCCCCAAGAAGGCTGTGCCTTGGCCTTAGGACTAAATAAAACTAGTAAGCTTTGAGTTCTCCAAAACTCTTCTTTGGGCATGATGTAAGTGAAACAAAAAAGGAGAGGGATGATGGCCCTGACCTTTTTAGAACCCTGAGAAAAGAGAAGAATAATTCGTATATTCCCGAATATACAGGAAAGCCCAGGAAGATCCCAGGACTTCCACGGTAAAATGGAGCAGAGGAGGGTGTTTTGCAGACTCCACTAACTCAGACAGCGTTCGGTTTGTCTGCATAGCACCTCCCCTCCCCCATCCCACAAAGTTCAGATGTGGGGCTTTCCAGCACCCTTGGGTCTCCACCAGGACTCTCGCTTCTCCCCCGCTGCTCCCATTTTGTGCTCAACATCCCACCTCAAGAAGCGTTCTGTTGAACTCAAAAGCTTGCTTGCGATTTGGTGATGTTTTAGTGGATGCCAAGTCGCATCCTCCGGTTATTGTTAGCTGGGAAATAAGGCGTCACCTGGCCCCAATTTTCCATCAGTCATAAATCTTCCAAACATCCAAATCTTATGCCTAAAGCAGCCAACTTTTTTTTCTGGCCGGGCCCCTTAACCGTTGTTTGACAGTCAGACACTTCAGCCGCTGAAGCTTTTCCTGCCTCTGAAATGGCAGGAGAAGCATCTCCGGCTGAGTGCCCACATGCTTGCCAGCCGTTAGAGAGGAGGAACGTTCGACACTTTCCAGAGGCCTGCCCAGCACCTAGCACAGGAGACAGCAAACAAATATGAAATGGCAGCGGGGCGGTGAAGACTCAGTCATCAGGATGCTGGGAGGTGTGACGCCCTTAGGCAAGCCAGGCTTGTGCACGCAACAGGCAGCAAGCAGCACCCTGTCCACAGCCTCCGTGCAGTTTCCAAGGCGTTTGTGGCCAGAGAGCAGTGGCTGTGGTGTGTTGCTGGGGCCTTTGCTTTGCGAGGCTTTTTGTTATTTCCTTTTCAGGTGGTGGTGTTTTTTTGTTTGGCTGTTTTGCCTCTGCTCCTCTCTCTCGGGCTCCTCTTCTTCTACCTTTTTTCCTTCTTCCGTCCCCTCCCTCGCTCTCGAGCCGTCCTGACGCAGCACACGCCGTGCCCACTTGAACCTGCTGCCCTGGCTCTGCTGCAACTGGCACTGGAGACGAGCTCTGGCTGGGCGAGACCTCACCTGGGCCTCGCCCTCTCTGCCATGGCGACACCGCCAGGGCCTGCCAGGCTCCCTCGGTGGATTTCGGCCCACCGCTCGCTGGAGAAGGCCCTGCAGGGGCTGGGGAAGCTGCAGCAGCTGGTCAACCAGCCTCGCCTGGGGCTCCGGAACAGCCCTCCCCACCTGCCTCACCTTCTCCCCCAGACACACCAGCATCTGAGGCTCATCCGGGAGCGGTGCGGGGCTTCCATGGCCCAGCTCTGGGAGGGAGAATACTTTCGGGTCTACCTCACCAACCTCCTGGAGAAGCTTAAGCAAGCCAGCCGGCTCTTCAAGAGGGAGAAAGAGGAGATCTTCCAAGACAACTCCCCTGCCAGGTAAAAGAAACTGGGAAAAAAAAAAGGGAAACGGATAGGAGTTTTGCTCCATGTGAGGGGAAGGGGAGAGGACACTGCACGGCTCCTGCATCTAGCTTCTTTGCAGCAGGAGTGTAGAAAGCTACACCTCTTGGATTTCTGCCTGTCACCTGCCTATTAACAGCACAGGAAGCCTGGCAGAAAAATATATCAAACTGGCAGCCCAGTGACAACCCCCCCCTTCTAGAAGTTGAGCTCTCGTGTGTGTTTTGTTTTGTTTTTGCCGTGGCGGTAAATGTTTTTGTTCCTAGTTGTTTGCTTTTATATAGTATTGCTTGTTTGATGGGTGATTCATTCTACTGTGTTATATACAGTACGATGGTGAACTTCCTCCTTTGGGGGTCATTGTTACAGCCGAAAGGCAGGACAGACAAATTTGTGGAACACAGCGGTACAGGTTAAAAGAAGGAACATTGAGGCCATGTGCTCTTTCCCCTGTCTCTCTCGTTCAGACAAAAGCTCCATCTCTTTTACAACAACCTGATGGGCAGCAATTCCGCCACGCCAGTTGTATTTTTCCAAAACAAAGCTGCACCCTTTGAATTTCTGTCTTTCACACTGCTTTTTAAAGGCACAGTGTTCCTGCCACGGTAAAAGGCAGTAATGAGATAATACTAGGTTTTGTACCCTACTGTTACCAAGCCTAAATAGGGGGAACTGGGTAAATGTTTAACACTACCCCCATTTCCTTCCCCTTGTTCTGTCGTCTCCCCTGTGTTGAATATTAGATTGTAAGCCCCTCAAGGCAGAGACCTGCTCAGTTGCCACACGCATTGATGGCGCTAGATAATAATAAAAATGGATCATTGTTAGGATGGAGGAGGCATCCCTCAAAATCAGATCGGCTAGGACAGATAAGAACAAGAAGCTGGAACTGCGGCTGGTTTTCAAACAATCTGACTTTTTTGCCCCCAGATCAGGTTACTGGCTATTTTCAGAATGTGGTTGCATGAAGACAGCTACGGTATGCAAAAAGAGTAATGGTCAGTCTGTTACTCTTGGCAAGCTGGAAAATGGGGGGGGGGGGAGCTGCAGAGCCCCGGGATGAACCATTGAACAGCAGGAGACTGTTAGGAATGAAAAGCACGAGGAAGTAAGACAACGAGAAATCCCGAAACAGTAGCAAGGGAGTGTGGAGTTGACTGCCACAGCAGAACTCTTCCACCTTGCTTGGATAGCCAACTGATCAGAAAACGCAGAGCCTGCGCCTATATGCTGAACACCACCAACTTCAGCAGCGTCGCCAAAATCAGCAAGTGAAGCTTTTCCTGAGAAGCGTTATCACCTGCTAACATCTGCAGATGAAGCTGCTGTTAACAGGCCTAGGAGCACTGGCTGTCAGAGCAATTGGCAACCTTGCTCCCACCCACCCACCCCTGCAAATCCAGTTTTCTTTCTTTGTACATTTTCCTCCTCCTGTTTATCAGTGGGGATAGGCTGGTTGCTCAGTAACCACAGCCTCTCCCTCCTGTTTATAAGACCCAGTAAGTACCAGGCCCCAGTAAGGCCAGATAAAAACACGCTGGAGTTCCTTCACGCCGGCAAGGGAGGCTCAATTTTGAACAAGGGTTGCCAACTCACTCCGAGGCTATTATGTCACAGTTCAGTCCTGCCTTGTCCTCACAAGAACCCTGCGAGGTAGGACAGTCTGCAAGATAGAGACGGCCTCAGGGCCTTTACAGCCGAGGAGGGACTTCTACTCAGGCCTGCCTCACCCAAGGCCTACACTCAAACCACGACACCACATGAGCAAATGGGAGTTGCCAACTTCTTTTCAGGTTGGGCTCCAGCGCCTTTGAGAGCTGCCCACGCAGGGACGGGTGAAACTTTGCAATGGCAAGATTTCCTGGAAAGCGTGTTACAAGCCAAGGTTGATGATCGTCCCGCAAGGGCAACTGAACGGCAGCATTTTATGATCTCTAGGCAGAGTCTGTAAATAAGTACAGGCGGGTATGATTGTTATGGCCTCCAGCTAAGACAATGATGGATTGATGAGCCCCCCCCCCCCCGTTTTTGCTTCTCTCCCCACAGGAGGAATTTAACGAAACTTTCCTTGATCTTCAGTCACATGTTGGCCGAACTACAGGCTCTGTTCCCTGACGGGCAAGACAAGGGCAGCACATACCAACTCAGCAAACCAGAAGCACAGGCCTTCTGGAGAGACACGTGGGGTGGACGGTAAGGAATAGCAATCCTTGCAAGACCCACTGACCCTTCTCCCCCCCCCATGCAATAGGGACCCCCCTCTCCAGATCCTCCTTTCCTCAACCCATTGCTGCAATAAAACTCTGCTCTCATCCAGAGTGTTTAATGATATGGAAGGGATCGAGAAAAAGGCTGCTTGTATTAATTGTGCAAATCCCTTGGGCAAAAATCGGTGGTGTGGCTAGATTTGAATACGATGCCAGGTTCTGCTCCCCACATCTCAAGAAGGATATTATCGTGGAGCTGGGAAAGAGGCAAGAGCAGGCAATGGACAGGATCAGAGGGCTGCCTCTGTTAGACACCCACCTCACTTGGGGGGCTGACTGGTATGAAACCACTCTAAGTCGCGGGGGGTAGTGTGTAGACCTGTCTCGCATCCCAGCCGATCCCCTACCTCCGTTCTGATTTTGACCGACGGATCAGTCACCCTGTCTCTGTTCTGTCCTTCGCAGGAGCCTGGTATCCTGGGCAGAGTTCCGAGAAGGGCTCCATCTAGTCCACCCCATAGACCCCGGCCCCATGGCTATTGCGCTCAGATCCACTATTGACCTGACCTGCAACGGACACATCTCCATTTTTGAGTTTGACATTTTCACCCGCCTCTTCCAGGTACACACCCTTCTCGAAAGCTTTCCAGTCTTGCCATTTCAGAATTTCAAACTTAATAGGGGTGGGGTGGGGTGGGGTGGGGAAGACAGCCTTTCGATCGTTTTTTAACACGAGGCTTGCAAAAGGAACAGATCACGGGTGCATCTAGCAACTATCTCCACAACACACCCACCCAGTCCCCCCATGGCGCTCTTTGCCGTGTTGTAGGTTTGCTCTCTAGCCTATCACAGGTTGCGCCGTTGAAACCATGGCAGGATGTGGTCGCTTCAAGTCCATCGCTCAGTGCGTGGGCAGAGCGAAGGGGTCAGCCACCTCTGGGTGGTGGGGAAGGAACAGCAATGCTTCCGTTTCTGAAAGGTGAGGGGGCGGCAAGTCACCCTCTGCTCAGTTTTAATTCAGTGTTTTCATTGTTGTTCCTTTTAAACAGGAAAGAAACCACTGATGAATGACAATAACAGATAATTTATACAGAAGTGTGTGTGTGTCTGTAGGTATATTTCACGCACACACCTATGCATGGAAATATTGAAACGCATTTCAGAAGCGAGTCATGGTAGCCAACCATCTCTCTTCTAACAGTTTACAAACAAATTCCATTTTGGACAAAAGAGATTCTCGGACTCTGCCCTTTTCTTACAAGTTGATAGGACCAGACCCGATATTCCAGGTTTCCATTTTATTTCTCCCCCCCCCCACCTCCCATTGTTTGCATTTCTGGCATTGCTCCAGAAGATTTGTCATCACACAGCACACACACACACACTGCTATTAAGATATTCCAGTTACTCTGGTGTAACCATATCATGTCAATAAATGCCTAGCTCCACCTTTAAGAAGAAGATCCACTTATCCACACAGCGATCGCAGTACAGTAGTTTTAATTAGGGATGCATCGAATGTTCGTCTGCATAGTTTGTTGTAGCCGAAAACAGAGCTTGTAGGAAGGGAGAGGGGTTTGTGTACATGCATGCACATTAATGTGCGCTAGAGACGAGATGTATCCATGTCACTCCTAAATTCTACCAGAGAGGAAGGATTGTCAAAGTTCTGAACTCACAACAACAATTTACACACACACACACACACACACCTCAAAGGACAAAATGGGCACTGATTTTCAGGTGCCTTTCCTGAATAAATCAGGACAAATTGCGTATGCGCCATCAGGGAGCTTGGAATGTAGCGTCGCCCCCTCAAGGCAGCTTCACATTACATGCGTCGCAGAGCTTTCTGAGCTGATTTTCGAAGCAAGCGTAGTCGAGGCGACCTCCCCACGGCAGGCGCGTACCTCAAGCAGGAATCCTACTTTTCAGGGGGCGGGACGCAGAGCTAGGGGGCGGTTCGCGGAGCTACTGCAGCCTGCCAATCGCAGGAGAGAGGGGAGAGTGGCCTCCAATCACCTTCTTAAGAAGGCGGGACAACATGAGGGACAACAGGCTGGAAGACACTCCCCCGCTTCCAGCGCGGAGGCGGAGGCACAGGCGGCAGCAGAGCCTCTGCCTGTAGTGTGAATCTGCCTTCACTCTGGAGTTTGCAGCTCCCATTGGCTTGTCTTTATGCTGCTATCGGAGTTTCCACCTTATTTCCTGGCAGAACTCCCATGCCTTTAACAGGCAGAAATTCAGCAGATGAAGCTCCCCCCCCCCCATCATGCCTGCATGTTGTGGAAGAGTGCTGTTGTTGGATTGCCGCTTGTCACACCACCCAAGACTCATGATTTGAAAAGACAACCGCCTGTTTCCAACCTACTCGCAGGAGCTGCATACCCAAGACAAGGCTCAAGGCTGCTGTCTTCCTTGCAGCAGAAATCTGGGATCCTCTTTTATTTACCCCCGTATTGTCCCGAGTATAAGACGCACCTGATTATAAGACGCACCCTTAAAGTTTGGTGCTATTAAAAAAATTTAATTAAATCACTGGCATTAAATTGCAACAGCCTGATTATAAGACACACCCCTAGTTTAAAAACTTAAATTAGGAGAAAAAAGTGAGTCTTATACTCAAACCAATACGGTATTTATCACATTTTTATACCGCCCTTCCTCCAAGGAGCTCAGAGTGGTGTACATATTTCCTCCCCTCCTGTTTGTCCTCACAACAACCCTGTGAGGTAGGTGGGGCTGAGAGATAGTGACTGGCCCAAGGTCACCCAGGAAGCTTTGTGGCTGAGCGGGGATTTGAACCTGGATCTTCCAGGTCTAAGTCTGACTCCCAAACCACTACACCATCCTTATCACATAAGACTGGGAAACTCTTTTGCGCAGCCTCTGATCCGAACACAGCCTGGCCGGTTTTCAAAACCACTCTCTAAACCACTGTTGCTCACTCGTGGTGATCGCCGCCTCATCACCACGTCTAAATCTAGCTCCCAGCCGCCTCCTGATGGGGTCTCCCTCTCTCCCCCTTTAGCCGTGGTCGACGCTCCTGAAGAACTGGACGTACCTTGCGGTAACGCACCCGGGGTACATGGCCTTTCTCACCTATGACGAGGTGAAGGCGCGGCTGCAGGCGTACATCGGCAAATCCGGCAGGTAAGACAGCGCCCTCTGCTGGCTCTATCTGAGCAGGTGTATTCTGCCAAGGGAGGAACTGGGCTCTTTGGACCTGGGGCCAAACCGGATGCGACGCGGGAGATCCGGGATCAGAATCCCTTGCAGCTCTTTCTAACTTTGGAATCCGAGAAGTTTGCACACGAGGTTGCAACGGACAGGTGCTGTTACTGCCCCCTCCTGGCTTTTTTCAGTGCTGCATGCTGCCCCCCCCTACTAATCTTATCTCAGTTCTTGCAGTCTGCTGCCCTGTTTGTGGCGCCCTAGAAAAGGGTGGACTTTGTCCCCATAGAGAGCCTAGCAAGACTATTTTTTTTAAGGCAGGCTTGCAAATAATTCTGCAGAAGTTACGAGGCCTTAGGTTTGTTTTACAAGCCTGACCAGACATACAGGCGACAGAGGGCATTCAGAAGCGGTTTTGGAGGCCAGTCAGGCTAACTGGGAAGAAAATGCCTCTGGTTTATTCTGCTGCAAGAGCGTCTCCCTCTCTGGAGCTTCTGTTCTGCCCCCTGACTCCCCAGTTTGAGGACCACTGCTTTATAATAGGGCAGCCTGGGACACCCCCCCCCCTGCATCCCCCAGGTATTGATCATCATCAGCTTCCCACAGCCCCCCTCTTTTCTTTTTCAGCTATATTTTCCGACTGAGCTGCACCCGGCTGGGCCAGTGGGCCATCGGCTATGTGACAGAGGACGGAAGCATCTTACAAACCATCCCACAGAACAAACCCCTTTTCCAGGCACTGATTGATGGACACAAGGAAGGCTTGTGAGTGAGGGGAGCTTGGGGGCACAGCTCCCCATGGCAATGGGGCTGGGTGTGTGTGTGTGTGTCGGTCGTTTAGGCAAATGGCAACAAGAGGCTCCCCATGGCAATGGGGCTGGGTGGGTGTGTGTGTGTGTGTGTGTGTGTGTGTGTGTGTGTGTGTGTGTGTGTGTGTGTGTGTGTGTGTGTGTGTGTGTGTGTGTGTGTGTGTGTGTGTGTGTGTGTGTGTGTGTGTGTGTGTGTGTGTGTGTGTGTGTGTGTCGGTCGTTTAGGCAAATGGCAACAAGAGGATAGGCAACACCACACCATCCAGTATTTTGCACAAATCTGAAAGATCAGCACTTTCAGAAGTCACATTTGGAATTTCAAAGCTTTCCCCAGAAACATTGCTTTTAAAATTCAGATTTGCAGGGCAGGTTTTGAAAACTGCACCCACCAAATCTTTTCAGTCTTGCTCATGATGTTTAAGGCAGTAATTGTTATACTGTTCAAAAAACGAGGAGGAGGAGGAAAACTACCCTTGCATGAACAAGAGGCGACAAAGCCTTGAAGAAGCGCTGCAAAATATGCAGTTCCAAAGCACCTTCCAAGGTTTTCTTTTCTTGTGCTTCACTGCCAGCTCCCAGTTTTAGACTCTGCAAACAGACCGTTTGTTTTCTTTAATTAATTTATAGCCTGCATTTCTGCCGTCGTTTGCTATTCAAAGCAGCTTGCAACCACAAATGAAACGGCATTCCCCAATGAAAACACGACAAGAAGCCCAATTAAGAATCCTGCCTGAAAACGACGAGTAGATTAAAATGCCTTGGAGAAGCCATTAAATGTTAAATGCCTTGTTGGGTTTTCAAATCCTTTCCAACAAGGAAAACACACAGCGACATTTAGAGTGACACAAGAGTCTGTCTGTCCCGTTGCACATCACCTCACTCTCATAAGAACATCAGAAGAGCCCTGCTGGATCAGGCCAAAGGCCCATCTAGTCCAGCTTCCTGCATCTCACAGTGGCCCCATCAGATGCTTCAGGGAGCACACAAGACCACAAGATAACCTGTTTCCTGTTGTCACTCCCTTGCACATGGCACCTCTCCAAAATGATTAGCGCACAGCGATGGGAGCAAAGAGCGCATTGATCTTGTACCAACTGCATTGGCTACCTATTCATTTCTGAGCTCAGTTTAAAATGTTGTCATGAGGCCCTCGATGGTTTGGCACAACGTTTCCTGGCTGGAGGACCTCCTTTATCTGTATGAACCTCCCCAAGTTCTCTGATCTGTTTCAGAGGCCTGGCTCTCCCGCCCATCTTTCCTGGAAATGTGATTGGTGGATACCAGGCGCAGAGCCTTCTCGGTTGCTGCACTATAGTGATGAATTCTCTCCCTGCAAAAAAAAAAAAAACCTGACTGATGCCCTTGGCTTTCAGACAGGCTCCAACCCCCCCAATTTATTTTGGCTGACATTTGGTGTGTATGCGCTTTTCATTGTTTCAACGCTTTAGTGCTGCTGGTTGATCAAAATTCCATCCTAAAAAGTACGGTAATAATATTCTCATTTGTGCTTTTGACACTGGCATGCCATTGTTGGCTGCGTTTGCAGAAAAGCAGGATAAAAATAAATGGAAAGAGAGTGAGAGAGCTGTTCCGACACGCTCGCCTCATCTCTTCCTTGTAGCTACAGGTACCCAGATGGGAAGAACACAAATCCAGACCTGACTGAATTGACGGAGGTGTCCTCACGAAACCGAATCCAAGTCACACAAGTAAGTCTGTCCCCCCCCAACTCACACACTCCTTACTCCTAACTGCTCCCCCTTCTGCTCATCCCCAAAATGAGCAAGCTGTTGAGAGCCCAGACTAAAGGGTGAAAGCCCTTTGACGTTGCCTTCCTCCCAGGCTCCCTCCTCCTTCCCTTCCCTCCTCTTCCTCTGTCGTCTCGCTGGGGTCAGTTTCAGATTGTGAGCCCCTTGGGGCAGAGATGTGCAATGCTTTGTACAACAGCCCTGTGTGCAAATAATAATAATTAAAAGGTGCTGGTCATGTAGCAGGGTTCTTTAAGAGGGTTCTTTACAGCTTCCTGGCAGGCCTCTAAACACAAGCCTGCAACAGGCTCTTCTGCCTAGGCCAGTGTTTCCCAAACTTTTCGACCTGCGGCTCCCTTGACCATTGGCCGCAGCTCCCCATTGCATTATGTTGACGCCTGCCAATTGGCATTGCACTGTTTTCCGAGAGGATTCCGTGGCACTCCGCGGCTCCCCTGGCTGGTATCCGCGGCTCCCCTGGCTGGTATCCGCGGTGGTGCAGACGCAATTCCCTCTTCCTGAATGCTGCACATTCCCTTTCCTCCTGCCGGTGGATTCCACCCTCCAAATGCCCCGCTGCCCCCCTGCATGAAGGTTGGGAGCGCCACGCCGCCCTCACAAGACTTCGTTCCGGGCTTTCCAGCCAGCCTGACTGCACACAGAGCCTTATTCTGGGGCTGCTTGTTCTTCCTTTCCGCTTCGGGCTGAGAGGCGTGACTCCGCTCCTCACTCCTTGTTGCGGTTTCTCCCCCAGGAACAGTTTGAACTCTACTGTCAGGTGGGCTCCACCTTTCAGCTCTGCAAGATCTGTGCCGAGAACGACAAGGACGTCCGAATTCAGCCGTGTGGGCACCTACTGTGCCGGGGCTGCCTGGAAACCTGGCAGGTAAGCCCCGGGACCTACCTTCTCCCTGGCGACTGACCCCCGTGGCCCTGCACGGCTGGGCCTGCCTGTGGTTTTAGATCTCTGCATGCGCATTAACTGAACTCCGACACCCCTTATGGCTTCCTTTGTGGCTCGCCTTCATTCCAGGCCTGCTCCCATGCGCTGAGGTGGTTTCCTTCATACTCGCCAACTTGGCCCTGCTGTGTCTAAATCGCTTCCTCCTTGCTAGAACTGACCCGAACTGAAGTTGCTCCCCGAACGCCCTTTGCCAACGTGTGGCTCCTCTTTCCCTTTACCGCAGAAACCGAGCCCTGTTGACATGCCATGTTCAATGCGCGTCCAAACACTGAATGGTATACACATGGTTGCTGATGCGCACAGCTATTCACACATTACAGTCGACACACACACACACACACACACACACACACACACACAATCCGTACTCCACATTTCGGAGGGGACCAGCACCCATGCTCATTTCTAAAACGAACATGTACACGCAAAAATGCATGCGCGCCTATACAGGCATATCGTGCGACATGTGATCAGCTCTCTACTCTCGTCGCTCACACATTTGGATGCATTGGCTATAGTTCTCCCGAGACCAGATATATGTCTCTGCCCGTCTTTTCCCCAGGCCCAGCTTATTCCTTCTGCCCCTTTGCCTCCAACTGGGTTGGAGCTTGCTCTAACAGAGTCCTCTCTGCGCCCCCTCTTGCTAGCTCTCGGAAGCCCACACATGCCCCTTCTGCCGCCGGCAGATCTGGGGCCACGAAGACATCCTCATCGACCCCTTCAGCTACAAGGACGACCACCTGGCTCTGGAAGAAGAGGACGAGGACGGAGACCTGGAGGACATGGAGTCAGTACTACAGCAGCTGGAAGTCATGCGCAAGGTGTGGCCGCGGGGGGGGGGGGGGGGGCCCTGTTGCACCTCATTCTGATTTTTCTAGTTTGCCATCTTCCGTTGCTATATTTCCTTTTAATAGTTAGCCACCTTGTAGGGCCTTTGGTGCAAAAAGCACAATCAAAACCTTTTCATAAAATAAGTTTAAAAAAAAAAAAAAACTCTGTTCCCTTCCCACTCCCAGACAAAGAAGGCCATTTCCTCTCCAAGCCTGGACTCCAAGTTGCAAATGCCCCCAATCCCCCCTCGGGCGGACCTTCTCCAGCGGCCCAGGAGGACCCCCCTGCCCACTCCCGATTACCAGGTGAGCAACACCCGCAGTTGACATGGAGCCAGCCGGTTTCTAGATTTCTGTTGGTATGGGGGTTTTTTTTGGGGGGGAGGGCCGGCAAAGAGCCCCCCCTGGCCAGTATGCAGAGCATAGCATCTCTCTGCACACATTCTGCAAGATTAAGTAAACCCTTCCCTCTTCTCTCTACCACTCTGCAGTAAGGAAGAGGCTATGGCGGCATCTGTGTGTAGTAGGTTGTATCCTGATCTTTGGATAAATGAGATCCTAGGTGGGGTCAAGGGAATGAGGCCACTTCCCCTGGCCACCAACTCATTCAGTTTGATGCATGTCAAGAGCCATTGTTTGTCTGAAAGGGTGCACCAAGCACCTAACCCCCCCCCCCAGCTGAGACCTGTTCTCCTCCTCCCTCTTCAGGCTCCCTCTTCTGCCCATTGGATCCAGCACCGCCCCTTGCCAAACCTCCCCCCAAACAGCCCCCCTTCATCAGTCCCGTGGGAGGCCTCAGCGACGTCCCCACGGCAAGAGCCTCAGCAGCTGAGATGACGACAGAGCTTAAGACAGGTGGGTAGAAGACAGAGTTGTCACTCCGTGGCAAGGAATTAGTGGAGTCATCAGGCAGAGATGGTAAGGGCATGTGTTAACCGCTTATCCAGCTGTCAACGAAACCCAGACCACAGAAGAACTTGAGAATTGCTTAACTAGCCCAGAGAGGGTTCACCTAGCCGTGGAAAGTCAGACTAGAGAGGGCAGGGGGAGGAGAGGAATTGTTCCATACAAAGCCTCTTGGTTGATTTATTTCATGGGGCAATTCCGTGACATCATTCATTTCATGGGGCAATTCCGTGACAACATTCATTTCATGGGGCAATTCCGTGACAACATTCATTTCATGGGGCAATTCCGTGACATCATTGTCAAACCAGCAGCATTCCAGTGTTTTCTGGGGTGTTCTGCTATGGTTCCTCAAAAAACCTGATCTGTGGCAAATGTTTTGCTATAAAACACAGATACAGCAATCGCTTCTCCAGTGTGGACAGGAAAAGAGCTGTTAGAGTTTTTAAATGGAACAGTTCCTTTAGATGAAAAAATTCCCTTTTTGCAGATTCGTTCAGCTCATTTTATTGCTTTCCTCATGCTGATAGGGGATTAGTCCTGAATTGCCCCCTAATTGCCCCTTAGCCAGTCAGCTTTTGTTCCCCCTGGCTCACCCATCTCCTTCTTTCTAGCTCACAGCCTTGAACCACATAGAACCTCCTTTCAGCAAGAATGAAGGACGCTGGCAAAATGGAGTTGTATTTTTTCAACCAAGAATCTCAGCTGACAGTGTGGCGTTTCCGGGAGGACCACATGGCCGTCGTTAACCTGCCTGAGCCCTATCACTTAAACGAGTGCTCTAGCTGTCGAGAGAACCACTCGCCACTCAAGCCATCAGTGCTGGGGAATGGTGACTTTGCCCACCGTCAGTGGCTCCTATTGGACAGCGTCTATGCCATCAAAGCTAACAGGTCCCTTCCCTTGCTTATCCACATCATTTTCAACATCACACCAGCTGCTAATTGCGTTTCTGCCTCCCTTTTCTTCTGAGGTTTGGACACTCACGCTCTCCAGCAAGAGGGATGCCAATTTTTTATTTCAAACGTTCTGTGGGCAGGATCTGTCCTTTCAGAAGCAGAAAAGGCTAATTAATTTGCCTTTGAGGTCATACACAGGACACAAAGACTATTGTCCACACGGTGGCACCAGCGCTCTAGAGACAGAGACCGAACTCAGGAGTTTGCAAAGATCTGCATTTTTATACTCCTATCAGATTTTTTTTTAATCGTTCTCATTATGGATGCTAATGAATGTAGGGATTTTCGAGAGAGAAAAACTCAGTGTGTGAAATATTAAATGTGGCAAGCTAATACTTGCCTTAAAAATGCATCACCATTGCCTCTTGAGTCTGAAGTCATGAGGACGGCTTCAGCTTTTAACTACTGTACCCCCAAATTCCAAAAAACAAGAGTGAAACTGTTAAGGTTGCCACCTCTTGGGATTGGCCCTGCTCCTATGCTTTAGCCCGAGAAGGAGAAATTAAATCAGGGATCCCCCCACCACCACCCCACCCATCACAGTTCAGGAAAAGTTTCACTGGCTTAAATTCCTGCATGCAAGGAAGGTAGACACGGGAGCAAGTTCTGCAAAACACCATGGCAATGCCACAGATTGCGCCGGACACGCCTCTGAATCTCTCTGGCCTATATTCTCCATTCCCCTTCGTCTGTGTGGAGGACAGGCCCCCCCTCCCCTCCCCCCCAGCCAGTATTGATCCATCTCCCCTGGGCGGAGGTGGCTCCTGGCTCCGGATAGTTTGCTGAGCTCAGCTGAGCTCACTCCTATTCCGGGAACCGTCGAGAGCTCAGATCGATGTTCTGTGGCAAAATGGGGCACACGGGCTGCAGAGGATCAGAAGGGTGCTGTAGAAGGGAACCGAGAGCCCTGCAGGGTAAGGCAGAAATGGGGGATAGTGAAGAGTTTGCGAGGCCAGCTGAGGAGGAACCAGAGGTCACACAGGCCCCCTCTGCTTCCCCCCCCCCGAGGCAGCCCTGCTAGTCATTATGTACAGCCCACCATCAATGTCCATGACACCTTGCAACAGAAACAAAGGCGAGTCCCTGCCCCAAGAGGTTTGCAATCTCAAGAGACACAAGGGCGAGGACAGAGGAAGGAGAGGGGAGTGAAAAACGCCTGCAGCCCGTGAGCAGGCCACAGTGCTGGTCCTCTGCCTGACCTGCTGCCCTCACTAAGCCTCCCAGGGAGCTGGCTCTTCATCTCTCCTGTTGAAAACAGTGCATAATGATGGCAAGGCATCCCTGTCCAGACTGTGTTCAAGGTGCGTGCTGCCATCACCACCCCCGGTACACACTTCTTGGTGCATTCGCACATCCTCCCAAATGGAAAGCCAGCTTCTTTCCCCTGTAATTCATCTCAGCATCCCATCTGTAGCTGAACTAAACCAGTGGGGGGAAAGGGGGGGGCTCACACAGCTCCTGCCCCTCCTCCCCATTCTGGCTCTCTTTTTTTTTTATCTCCAAGGCATTCTGCCTCCCCCCAGCCCCCCCCCACATCACGCCAGCTGTAACTATGCTCCATTTCCTACCCAATTTTCCCTTAGTGAGTACTAGGAACAAAGCATGATAAGGGGTGGGGGAAGTGTAAGGAGGCGATGGGGTGGAGGGAAGCAATAGATAAAAGTGCGGGCACTCCGAAATTGCTCCCCTAATGATAATTGTGGGGGGATGGGGAGCTGGATCTTTAAATACAGCCCTTGGCAACTGGACTCGATTACCAGGGCCCCCCCTTGGGGTACAGGGGTGCCATGGTGCAGGAGAGAGTGAGCACTGCCTCCAAAAGAGAAAGAGATGGGTGTTTAAATTTTAGGGGGGGCACCTACTTCCCGTGAAAGCAAGGGTGCTCCTGAGCATCTTATGATGGCAGGCACTCTGTTCTTGTCCATCAGTCACTGCATCCGCAAGATTTGGTCCACTTAGCAGAGAGAGAGAGAGAGAGAGAGAGAGAGAGGAGGATGCGGTTTCCACAGCGACAGATGAAGTGTCTAGTTGCTTGGGCCCGATGATTTCAAGTGGGGGGGGGGCGAGTGGGAGGGAGAGGGGTGCCATTGCCAGGGGGAAAGTGGCACAGAGGAGACTCAGTGAGGGGAAGAGATGGGAATGACAGCATTGGGGGAGGGGTGGCCATCAGGGCACAGCCCAGGGCAAGATGTTGCCACTTGCAGCCTGTTTGTTTTCAGACAACTCTGGATCCTGTGTGTGTCTGTCTGTCCTACGTCCCCTCCAGCTCGCCGAACCACTGGGACACCTCTTAGAAGAGGAGTTTCCTTTGTTTTAATCTCCTCTTATGATCCTAGCCAAAGCTGAACCCCCAGATGTCCTTCTATGGTCATGCTGCGAGGCGCCTCATTCATTCATTCACACACACACAAGAGGTGAAGATTGGTGCCTGTGTTTTAAGCAGCCCTTACACTCGGCCACCCACCCACCCACCCACCCACCCACCCACCCACCCACCCACCCACCCACACACACACACACACACACACACACACACACACACACACACACACACACACACACACCCCAAATTTACAGCTAGACCTGGTTCATAGACACTTTTACATCAGGAACTGCACAATCCTGTGCATGTCTACTCTCAGAAGTAAGTCCCACTGTGCTCAACAGGATTTACTTCCAGGAGAGTGTGTATAGGAGATTGCAGCCTTCATTTCTCAGGGCAGGATTTGTACATGAACCACCAGCTCCACAGAAAAGCACCATGTCCGACGTACACATGTCTGGCGTCCTATCCCCATTTTACAGATGGGCGACTGAGGTTGTGCAACGTGCACACACACACACACACACACACACACACACACACCACCTATGGCCACATACACTGTCCTGCATGCATGCACTTGCACATGTGAACATACAGGAACATGTTGGACATAAGCCCCCCCCCCCGCTCTGTGGGCACCACTTGATGCCACTCAAAAATCAAAACCCAGACCCAGCTTTTACATGTTTATGTGCCATCTCATCACCTGGAAGATTTCCAGAGGGGGGGTGGATTTAAGAGGGTGGGTTTATGGCTCAGCCTCCTCAGCTCCAGAACCCCTCCTCCAAAGATGCCCCCGCAGCCCCCTTGGCTCGGTGTTCTCACACACAGGCAGCCCATGTGATACCGAGGGGGCCGGATGCTCACTGGGGCAGAGGAGGCCTTAATAAGGTTCTGGCTCTGTTTGGCGGATGCTCATTTTCTTTCAGACTCCATTAAACAGAGCCGGCTCATTAGCCACTCGCTCGCTCCTACTTCCCAGCCTGCTGTGCCAACGTTCAAGAGTGCGTCCACCCACCCCTCCCTGCTCCTTTGGGGGGTGCTCAGTCCCCTATTCTCTTCCTACCCATTTTTCTCCCCTAGGAAGCTTGCTGGGGAACAGGACAGGGAACTTTTCTTTCCCCTGCAGTATATAGCTTGGCTCACCTCCTTGAGCTAACTAGACCTCCTTGGCTCACCTCCTTGAGCTAACTAACCAGTCCGGTTTGCAGGTCAGGCTAAAAAAACCATGTGTTTGGGAGAGAAGCATGTCAGCTGTTGAATCTTGCTTACACATTCAGGCTCCAGCTAAGCGCCATTCATCCAACAGGAAAGGAAGAGGGGGAAAGCTGGACTGTGCATAGTTAATCCACTATACTAGAATATAGCACAAGAAGAGATTCTTGACATGTGGAAGTGTGCATGATCCCTCTGCATTTTAGCTCTGCAACAACCCTGTGAGGTAGGATAGGCTGAGAGATTACACTTGCCCCAAGATCCGCCAACGAATTTCATGGCTGAATCCGAGGTTGACCCTCAGTCTCCCCAGTCCTAAGGGGACGCTCCATTCACTTTGCACCACACTGACACATGCATGCGTTATCATTGGATGGCTGCCACCTTTTCAAACAATGACTTGTGTGTATGTGTGACTGAACTGTCACTGGCCACTCAACCCAGACAGAACTTCCACAACCCCCAAACAAGGCAGTCCAAATGGGAAGGCCTTTTCGAAAAGAGTCAATTTCTCACCTTCAGCTCAGCCCTCAACTGATAAAAGCTCAAATGACACACCTCATTCTGGGTAAGGAACTTCACCTATTGAGCTTCTGCCTGCAGTTACACTTTATTACCTTGGAGACAACTACTAAGAGCCTGAGAGTGGCAAACTCACTTTTTAACAGCTTCATCTTGGAGTACGTTGCCTGCAACTCTCCTATGCGCTCTGCCACAACGTCCTAAAACCTGCCAAATAATCGTGCAACAGCAATAGCTGCCAAGTTAGAGACAGCATTTTAAAAGGACAGGAGACGTTAGCAGCAGATAGTAATTAGAGCTAATAGCCATTGATGGATCTGAGAGTTGAACTTCCATGTTCAGGGGCATTACACCACTGAATGCCGGCTCGGCTGCTGAAGGCAGACAACAGGGGGATGTGCCTGTCTCCAGCTCCCCGTTTGCAAAGCATCGGGACTCGGGAGAGGCGATGGTTAGCCGAGAAACGGATCTTTGCTCCAACCCCCATGCGTGCTCTCTTCACAGGGCGAGGGTCATAGCATATATCAGTGGAGGCCCCTTCCATATGCTCTTCTGAGGGTCAGATGCATTTGCCCAGAGGAAAGTAGCATTTGCCAGATGTCCATTTTAAAGGCATCACTCATTTCAAGGCAAAAACGTCCTTCCTTCCTCCCCCCCCCCCATTATGAATGTCACCAATTTAGACACCTGCTCTGGAGCAGCCCCTCGTTTTAACCTGGCCTCTGCAGAAGGAGGGTTGCTATGTTTTTACTTAATCTGAGTTTGGTCAGATTCGGGGGGGGGGGGACACACACCGAAACGCGTGTTTAATTTTGCAAAATTTGAGGGGCTGCTGCTGAATTCTAATCACAAAGCAAGACTGCATGCAGGATATAGCAAACACAATTCCACCAGCTCATTCTTGCAAAGGGCGGCTCCCTCGGATGTGTGGGTGCTCTAGCCCCCCCCAGTGAGGTACCCCCAGCCAATCCGCTCACCCCTCAGGCTAGAGAACCCCTGAGACAGGCCTGTGTTAGCAGCCCAGCTAGGGAGCTGTAAGTAATCGTGTAACTAAACCGGTTAACTTGCCAACATCACTGAGGAGGCTCAAGTTTCAACAACACAGGTGCCTCTCCCACCTCTGTGGCCACCAGGTGCCCACGGAAGGGTGTAACGTTTTAATCGGGCATGCATTAAAAAAATCCAACATGCATGGGCCTGAATCATGCGATCAATACCGGCAGATATAATCTAGGAATGGACTGCATGCATGATTATCTATGCCTACACCCTATGCATTGAAACATTACGCCCCTGGAAGAACACCAAGTGAGTAGGGAGCGAATAGGGGGATTGAGTAGGGAGGGAAGGTGCCCCCTGCCTCCTCACAACATGGGGCGGGGGTGAAAAGGTAAGATTATCATGTGAACTAGGCCAAAGAAAGAGCTAAAAGGAGGACTCTTAAAAGGGGAAGGGGAGAGAGAGAATGGGGTATGAGAAGAGGTGTCTCTTGGGTTGGGCTTGGGCTACACACATCCAGCAATCCTCGGAGTGGAAATCCGGAGTCCCAAAAGGGGACACTCCCTCTCTGCCACCTCTGCATAACCTTACACACACACACACACACCTCTGTGCCCCCAGCCAACCTGCTATGAACACTTTTCCCTATCCAATGCAATCTCCCAGTTGCTAGGGAATTAAAAGCCCAACCCAGTACTTGCTAGGGGGAAGGAAGCCAGCGGCCCCACCCAGCCCCTTCCGCCCCGAGGGAAACCCACCCCAGCTCCAACGCAACGAGGAAAAATCCCTCTTCAGTCCAGGCTCCTGTCTGAGCGCCGCGCACACACTTCGAATAATAGCTTAATGCACCACCAATTATTTTATCCTCCAAAACAAACATTTGTCTCTTTGGGTACTTACTGTTGGGAGACTTTCAAAGGGTAACAGGGAAATGAATGTTTCTTTTTCTACGAAGCCACCTGCTGCACATGTAGTTGGAGGGAGCGTGAATGGACTGCTGGTTGGGGTGAAACTTTTTGGGTTTGTTTTACCAATTCAGCTCCTGAGCCGCCTTTCAGAGCAGCCCGACAAACAGAAATGAGCTTTTCTCCCCACAATTTATTACCACCTCCTGACCACCTGCAGGTCGCGCTGCTGTTAAAGGCACAGGAAGGAAGCCTGTTTAAAAAAATGGCAAGCTTCTCTATTGTATGGAGTGGGGTAGGAAAGAAGGAGGACACCCCCCCCCCCCGCAGGGCTCTTGTATCTTTAACATAAGGTGGCAACTATCCCAGAAGTACAGGTGGGCCCCCATATCGGCTGGGGATATGTTTCAGGCCCCTCCGTGGATACTTGAAACCGTGGATAAGAGCGAACACCCCCTCCATGGTTTCCTGAGGCCCCCCCCCGCCTCCCCTCCAGGCAGGCATGCTTGCCCCCCTAACTCTTATTTTTCTTTCAGCAAGCTTTGTTTCTTCCTTAAAACAAACAGAGAAGCAGCCTCCATTGCAGGTAAATAGAACAAGACTAAGTCCTAGAGAGGCTCTGCAAGGTTTCTGTTAACCTTGCAGAGCCTCTCTAGTACTTAGTCTCGTTCTACTTGCCTGTAATAAGCAGCCTTTCTCCTGTTTCTTTAAGGAAGAAATGAAGTTTACTGGGAAAAAAGTAAAAGCCTGGGGGGTGCCCACGATCCATGGATAACTGAAACCATGGATAGCGAATCAGTGGATATGGGGGCCCACCTGTACTGCCTCCCTCCCATGTTTCCTCTCTTCCAGCTCTCAGAATCCCTCCAAAATAGAACTCCAAGAACGGAACCCCAAATTCTGAGTGATGCTAAAAACTGCACTTAAGCATGTGCAGAGTGCCACTCTCCCAAATGGCACTCACAACATCTCAATTGCTTCCTTTTACAGGCTGGTTGTTCAGGAGCTTTCTTCCCCAGGAGGAGTCTATCCCGCTCCTGGATCCAGGCTGCAGTCCTATCATGCACACTTACCTGGGAGTAAGCTCCATTGAACTCATTGGGACTTACTTCTGAGTAGACATGCCTAGACTTGCACTGTTAGTGTTCTCTCCTCTTTGTACCGTCACCATTTATGGGAGCTGGCGGCGTCTCAGCAGAAGAGGAACATTTTTAGAGCAAGGAGAAGTCCCCGGGGGAAGAACCGGCATCTGTTCGTGCCAACTGTGCAGGGTGTGTCACTGCAGTGCAGCACAGTGAAGGATGAGCTCCATTTACGAAGCGCAGGGATGGCTGACGGGCAAAGACAAGCCCCGTGTGCACACGCATGTTCCTAACATGACAACTGCAGCAGCACCCAGGCCCAAGTGAAGGAGATGCTTCGCAGCGTTCCCTTTGCACATTCCGCCGTAAGCCATCAACTGATGAGAATTTAAGGGATGTAAGCGCACGTGAGAATTGGCCCAAAGTCTCCAACCAAGGATCTGTAGTGACACTACTCTGGCACAGCTTAGCTTTTTTTGGGGGGGGGGGGACTGGCCAGGTTTTCGTGAGGTTGTGAATCTGGTGCTACCTGTGAACGGTCAGAAGCGTCGCTCCGGTAGGGGCGGGGCTGTAAGTATCGCTGCGGTTACAGTCGCTTTACCGAGCGAGGAGGAGGCAGCCCCGCCCCCTCACTGTCCGAGCCATTCGCCTACGGAGAAAGCAGCAGGCAGGGTCTCTTCCCTGCCGGTTTCTCCGTAGGGGACTGGCTCGGACAGTGAGGGGGCGGGGCTGCCTCCTCCTCGCTCGGTAAAGCGACTGTAACCGCAGCGATACTTACAGCCCCGCCCCTACCGGAGCGACGCCTCTGTGAACGGTTAAGCCAACCTGCCTAGTTTGCCTATCGCAGTGTTTCTCAAGCTGTGGGTCGGGACCCACTTGGTGGGTCGCCGATTTCTGTTGGGTCCCAGGTGATGGAAAGATCAGATAAGTAATTGCCACAAGACCTGAGGCTATTCAAAAATCAGACACAGTAGCTGCTAATTGCCCTTCAAAGAGCTAAGCTCCTGAAGATAGCTGCTAATTACCCAGCAAACAGCTGAGCTCCTGCAGTTTGCAAGCTTGTATAAATATAGGGAGATAAATGTTGGAGCGTCTCATAAGGCTAGGTGGATCCCGATAGAGTGTCATTTAAAAAAGTGGGTCCTGGTGCTAAAAAGTTTGAGAACCACTGGTCTATCGAGTACGAACTTGCAAGGGAAACTGACGCTGGGGAGCCAATCCACGATTGGGCAATGAAAGAGGCCAGGAAATTAAAGCTTGGAAGCAAACTGGTCCATTGCAAATAACTTTTTGCAGCCACATGGCTCCATTATAGAATAAAAAGAACATCAGAACATTGACAAGGTGATACCATTATTAGGACAAACCAAAAAGTTATTAAAAAGCCAGCAAGTTATGCAGAAGGTTTCTTCAGGGGTGGATGTGACGTTGAACAAAAATAGCAAAGGGGGGGCAGCTGGGGCGGGGTGGGAATCCCCAGTGGGGGTCATGGTGTGATTTCAGAAATGTAGAAAATGTAATTTCAGAATTAAAATAGAACCTTTTCTTTCCTGACTCATGAGATGGTATCTATGGGGCCACAGCATCTTGGCCCTCAGGAGTCCTGGCTAAAGTCAATAGCCATCTGCAAGAAGATCTCCCCAGGGACCCCAAAACTGAGGGAGGTGGGAACCAAAGAACAAGTTGTAATATCCGGTCAGGAAAGTACTCAGTGTCCAGACCAGGAACTGATAGAATCACTTATGAAAAAACACACGTTTTTTTTCCCCCCAGGCAGGCCTTCTCTGTCTTTAACAACTGTGTTCCAGGCAGAAATTCAACAGGGGATGCTTTCCCTTATACTTCTGCATTCTGTTGAATCTTTGCCTATATCAGAGAACTAAGAAAGGCAGGTTTCTTCCTACCAGTATTGCTGACCTGCCGGGGGGAGGGCAACGACACATTTCACGTCGTCGCCCCCGCCCCCTGCTTCATTTCAAGCCTTCCACAACCTGGGGCGGGTGGGAGGGCCAGAAACTACCGTTTCTGGCGCGAGAATGCTCCGCGGCTGCAAAAAAAAAAAAAAAAAAAAAGCAGCTGTAGAGCACAAAACTCCCGCTGTGGCTCTTCTTCATGAGGAGACCGTGGTTGTCACCCGGGGGCATTGCATACCCCCCCTCCCCGCCCTGCTGCACCTCTGGCCTTAAACTAACAGATTAGCACAGTCCATTTGTGTTAATTGCTTCATCACCTTGTTCTCGCTTGGCTTCTGCCTGCCAAAGAACTCTGTGTGACACAGAAGTTTGCAAATTCTTTTACTGGCAGGTTGGCTAGGTACAAAATCACACAGCCTGATAAGAGTATCTCCCAATCATACACACTGCATTATTGAACACTGCAAAAACAAAAGATCATAAACACTCCTACATTATTTACTGGATGCTGGCTCCCCTGATGACTGCGAGATAAATGTTAGACACAAACAAGGCTCGAGCGTGGCTCTCTTAGACCAGGGATTTTGTGGAGATGGGGCTGCCCAAGCTAGGCTGCTGTTGCTTGCAGTCTGCAGAGGCACTGAAATGGAGCCAGGGATTCCTAAGGCTTAGCCTGATTGCTAGGTTTGGCCTAGGACCTCTCCACACCAGAGGTGACATGTCAAACAGCCCCCCCCCCACCCTCACCAAGAGGACGAGCTGAACAGAGGGGAGGAAGCGTTGAGGAGAGGAAAGTGATGGGAATTCTCCTCTCCTCCACACTTCCTCTTCTTCCGCCGTTCCCTTCTTCCTTTTCAAATCCAGGGAGGAGGTGGAGCGGAGTTAGGTGGCTGTGGTCCCCCTGCCAATTTTGCCACCTGAGGCAACCACCTCAGTTGGCCTCATGGATGGGCCGGTCCCTGCCTAGGGCACCAGAACACCCTAGGGCCCTTCCAATGACTCCAAGACATGCACGGAAACCACTTTTGTTTCTGACCAACCAAGGACACTCTGCATCTGCTCAGGGACACTATTTGTACGTCACATACTGTATTCCAGGGTAAAACCGCAGCACTGAGTTGGGGCTGGGCCCCACTTCACATGACGTTGTCTGCTTTCCATCAACACCTCTTCGCTCCCACTGACCCCCATAGTCCTTATTCTCCACTATATCGACTCTTTTCCAACACTTCTCACCCACATCCCCCCTTTCTAGTTCCAGGAAAGGACAGTTGTCCTTCTGGCAAGGTAGGTGTGTGTGTGTGTGTGTGTGTGTGTGTGTGTGTGTGTGTGTGTGTGTGTGTGTGTGTGTGTGTGTGTGTGTGTGTGTGTGTGTTCGTTCTGCCCAAGGCAGGCAGTGACATCCGAGGAACAGGTGTGGGGCACGACAGAGCATCCATGCTGCAGCCTCCTGACCACATGTGGGCCCAGCGCTGCCCCCAAGGTCTGTAGGGAACCGAGGATGGGCAGTCAGGAATCACCAGCTGCTGGAGGCATCTGGTGTCTGATCTCTGGTTACTTCACCTCAATGTCCTTTCCAGCTCCTTCTTCCTCCCCTCTCCCCTCAGAAAATGTCGCGGGTTTCGGCCCTTGAGAACAGCCCTCCCTCCAGTCGCCCCCCCCCTCAGCCATCCTTGCCTACAGTAACAGTCTTCAATCCCAGCAGAAACTCCAGAAGTAAATACCGCCTGTGCCCTCCCTTCCCTTTCCTTCTCCACCTGCTGCAACTGTGTAAATCTGAAACGGATTATTTTCCCCAAATGCACTAGGGCTGAAACAACATGTTGAACAAAATCTGGCAAAAATGTAGGTTTGTACTGTGTGTGTGTGTGTGTGTGTGTGTGTGTGTGTGTGTGTTTTGTATTGTATTTCAAACATGATCAAGTTTTGCTTTGGACAAACAGAAAAGGCAGTGGGACATCTCACGTAGCCCAATAATGAACAGAATGAGCTGTGAACCAGGACGTCCCGAGTGCAAATCTCTCCTTTTTCGTGAACTCACTAACAGACCAATCCTATATACTGTACGTGTCTATTTGGAAGTAATCCCTATTAGAATTCAGTGGGACTGACTTCCAGGTAAGCATACATAGGACTGCAGCCTAAGGCTACAATCCTATTAGCTGCAATCCCACACACTTACATGGGAGTAAGTCCCATTTAACCCTCTAGATTCCAAAAGAAGGGAATGGAGTGGAAGAGGAAATGTGGAAGAGAGAATGCCTGTCCTCCACACTTCCTTTTCTGCTATTCCCTCTCCTCCACACTTCCTTTTCACCTGTTCCCTTCTTTCTTTTCAAATCCAGGAAGCAGGAGGAGATTGAGTGAGTGAGACAGATTTGACAGGCCTTGTCAAGAGGTCTTGGGTGACCTCTCCATTCCAAAGTACAGGTGGGCCCCCATATCCACTGATTCGCTATCCACAGTTTCAGTTATCCACGGATCGTGGGGACCCCCCAGGCTTTTACTTTTTTCCCAGTAAGCTTCATTTCTTCCTTAAAGAAACAGGAGAAGCAGCCTCTGGGTTCTAATTACAGGCAAGTAGAATGAGACTAAGTCCTAGAGAGGTTCTGCAAGGTTAACAGAAACCTGGCAGAGCCTCTCTAGGACTTAGTCTTGTTCTACTTGCCTGCAATGGAGGCTGCTTCTCTGTTTATTTGAAGGAAGAAACAAAGCTTGCTGAAAGAAAAATAAGAGCTGGGGGCACATGCACGCCTGCCCACAGGGGAGGCAGGGTGGGGGGGCCCTCAGGAAACCATGGAGGGGGTGTTCACTCTTATCCACGGTTTCAAGTATCCACGGAGGGGCCTGGAACATATCCCCAGCGGATATGGTGGCCCACCTGTAATTCCAAAAGAATGAGGCTCGAATGAGTTAACAGCAAGGGAGTTATCTGAAGGAAACCAGGGAAGGATGCGGAGACTTGATGAGCGAGAGAGAGGAAGGAACTGCTCTAATTAGCAGCTGATGAGTCTTCCAGCCCTTGGAGAGTCCCCTGGAGGGTGTGTGGAAGCTGGAAACTCAAATACCCTTGACAGAAAACAGTATGTTTGCGAGGGGTTGATCTGAACTCCGGATCTGGAGCCCAGCCCTTGGTTGATGCCTCGTCAAAACCTTGCAAGGAGGTGCCGTTTTACAGAGAAACCCTAAAAGCTTCAGCACATTTTACAGAGAAACACGGAAAGCGATGAAGGAAAACATTGCATTTCAAAAAACAGCAGGGGTAATGGAACCCCAAACAATATATACGCAGTTGGTCAAACTCTCTGCAGGCCAAACCACCGGAGCCAGTCAAGTCTTGTCTTGGCGACTCGCCCAAAAGCCCAAAGCATGGCTGTGGCGACGGGGCATCAGGGGAGCCTCCAGAGGGTGGAAGGTTGCAGTATCAAACGCTACCCCTGCAAACCCCAGGGCAAGAGGGGACCCCCAGAACAGATTCACACAGGCCGGCCCTTCTGCTCGCATCCTGACCCCTCACCAGCCACCTCAAAAAGCACCACCTCGGAGGCAGGAGGAAAGAGCTCCCTCCGCCTTTTCCTAGCTGCAATGACGACAGTATTTTGCACCTGGAAGTCCTCCTCGGATACCGCGGACGTCTGAGTGACAGAATTATCCGTAAGAACTGACCGTACAGAAAAAAACATCTCATGCGCACACATTCTGCCTCTTAAGGGGAAAAACTACAGTGATCAAACTTCCTGGTAATTAATGCGTGCTTTGGCTGGTACATTGCATTATTGTCTTCTGAATAGCACCGGGGGTGGGGGTGGGGAAGAGGATCCAGATTGGGACTGTGGCATTATGGGATGGGAACTTGACCCTTTTCCTCTGCTCCAGTCAGATCAGGCCACTTCGCTCCGGATATGGGGCCAGTCTGATCCTGATCACGCAGTAGTGGGGGCCAAGGCTTAACACCACCACCCCCGTACCGCCGTGCAGATTGGAGCCTCCCCCAGCTTCTGATTTAATGTAAAAAGAAAAGCTGGCCACTAGAAGATCGCGCCTTTAACCTAATGTCTCATTTGGCCCGCAGAGAAGCTTGCAAAGAGCTTCATCATCGCAGGCCTTGCAGAAAGTCCCAAAGACTTTCTAGACTCTAGAAAGACTCTAGCTAAAAGACTAGAGCATCCTATTGTGCTTTGAAAAGTGTGTTCGCAGGGCAAAGTCCGGCCCCTGTGTCCCCCATGGCACCCCCCCCCCCGGACACATTGGGTGCTACCACTGCTGAATGAAGACTTGGAGATCAGTTGGTCAGGCCCTCAGCCTTGCTGCCCCTTGCCCACCCCGGAAGAGGATGCCCTGCACTGTCTCTCACCAAGCCCCCTGCTCTAGCCGAGCCGAGGATATCCTGGCTGCATCTCCGCATCATCGAGATCTTTCAATCTCCCCCAATGCAGAAATAGACCAGTGTTATTCACTCCCGTCCCTGCAGATGGGTCCCGCTTGCGCCTTTTCACGACTCGCTGCTTTGCGCTTTCTGAACTCGGCATCCCGCGGGAGACCCACGTGAACGGGATGCTGCCTGCTTTGTTTTGGGAAAGTGAAAAGCAGGCATGGGAGGCGGCGGCCACACAGAGCAGAGAAATGGGGAGGGGAGAGGGGGGAAAAAGAGGCCAGCGAACCCTTCCTCTTTCGCAAGCACTAGGCTTCCTCCCCCAGCCGCTTTTCCACGCACAGGGGAAAAGGTACGGAAAAGCAACTGGGAAGGTGGAATTTGGAGGAGAGAAAAAGGCCGGAAAGGGAAAAGGTTCAGCAGCTCCCCTTCCCAGCGTCACCCTGCACCTCAAAGCCGCCAACTCCTTGCTCTCAGCCACCAGGACACTGGGCTGCTCTGGGGTGCAGAGGTGCTGCTCTTTACAAGCCCCCCCCCCGAGAGGCAGCCAGGCTGGTTGGGTGTTGTCAAGACTGCATCCCAAGTCCCCCCCCCCCCCCGGCCAGTCCTTGCCTTTGTTTAGGTGTCTGCGCAGACAAATTCCAGCTTGTAGCAGTCACAGTCCCGGGACAGCTTCCGGAAAGGGAACCTTGGCAGGCGCTCAAGGTAGCGGCAGCCACAGAAGCTGCCAAAGGCCTCTGGAAGTAAGCACAAGACACGTCTTTTTTCCCCTCTTCCTGTGTTTGGGGGTTATATTAGCCCTAAGCCTGCAACCCACCCACCCCCAGCAGCATTCTCACGCCTGCGTGGATGCAGCTCCGATCGCTCACGGGCTTTGCACTGCGTGACATCGCGGCAGAGGGGTTGGGCACACACTCGCGGCGTCAGGCTTACAGGTCTGCAGTCAAAAGAGTTGGCGGGTCGTTTCAGACCAAGGGGCGCCCTTCAGCCTTCCTCACCTCTGCAGCTTGGGCGAGACTCTGCCATTTATCTCGGGGCCGGCTCATTCATCAGGCAGGCTGAGGCAGTTGCTTCAGGTTGCAGCGTCCCCCTTCATGTGTTTTTTCTCAGCCAAGCTGAACTTCCACTTCCACAAGTTGAGCTGCCTCAAACTTGCCACGGCCACAGCCAGCTAATTCCCACAGCAGGTGGAACAGCTTGTGAACATTCCATGACATCACATCAACTCAACCAATCAGATGCCAGAGGCTTCACTCCCATCCCCAAAGCATCTGGGCACATTACAACATGTAGATCCAAGACGAACCCAAAAGTCTAATTTAATCAACGCTTAACCTACAGAACCAATGGTCGTTGTTACATCAGGGGTAAAGAGAATGCTCTGTCTCTAGGCAGAATGAACAAGAAGTCTACAAGCAACCATATGCTGGTAGACCACTCAGTGCTTTCTGGGATTCTTGCAAAGAAAGCCAAAGTGAATCCTGGTCTGATCCAGCTTGGATTTTATATTCCGAGTGCACACTCGAGATCCCTTGAACCAGGTTAGTTATCCCTTAGCTGTTTGGAGATCAACATAAGAACATCAGAAGAGCCTTGCTGGATCAGGCCAAAGGCCCATCTAGTCCAGCTTCCTGTATCACACAGTGGCCCCACCAGATGCCTCAGGGAGCACACAGCCAGAGTCCACATGCTTGCTCTGTTAATTTAAAACACATCAGGGGACCCTGGGGAGTGCAGCTTGAAAATAACTAGACCAGTGGTTCCCAAACTGGGAGCCGCGGATACCATTGGAAGCCGCGGATACCAGCCAGGGGAGCCGCGGAGTGCCACGGAATCCTCTCGGAAAACAGTGCAATGCCAATTGGCAGGCAACAACATAATGCAATGGGGAGCCACGGCCAATGGTCGCCAATGGTCAAGGGAGCTGCAGGTCAAAAACATTTGGGAAACACCGAACTAGACCATGCAAGGGGGAAGCCAATCTTCCCATGACCATGCTGGTCACCTTGAGAGGAGGAAACAAACAACACTTCTCTCCTCCTCAACATGCAGCTGAAGTTTCCTTCCCAGGAAAACGGAAGGCCAGACATTCCCAAACTTGTCCCCGAAGGATTTTTTTTCTTCGTGGCTACCTCTGAGACTTCAAAGGCTCTGGATGGCAAATCTGAAGAGTAGTTATATTTTTGAAATTCAGTGAAAAGGCGGTGGACAGAAGACAGCCATCTGCCAGGAAACAGATGAAGGAACAAGACACACGCCAGAGCCAAACGGAGGTTACAGTATTTTTAATGCTATTGTACAGTGTAACCTGGGGAAAAGGGCTGCAGACAACAGACACATCGGAAAGGAGGGGGACCCTGGAGTTATGGCATGGGGTGGGGGGGCCTTGAGGGATGCAAAATGGCTAAGGTTGCCAACTGCTCTATGAGCCAGCCTGCTCCGGTGCCTGCAAACAGGAGCACGCTTTGCAGAAATCAGCAGGTGAAACTGCGTGGGGCGAGAAGGGCTCCCCCCTCCTCCTGGACTGCAGATCAAACTGCTGTGGAAGGTACAAGATCAGTAGGGACCAGCTTAACCCCCCCCCAATAAAAGCCACAGTGCAACCCTATGCATGTCTAAAAGGTAAAGGTGACCCCTGACAATTAAGTCCAGTCGTGTCCGACTCTCGGGTGTGGTGCTCATCCCCATTTCCAAGCCGAAGAGCCAGCGTTGTCCCAAGACGCCTCCGTGGTCATGTGGCCGGCGTGACTCTCCTTGCCGCAGCACGTAGCATGCGGCTGGAACACGGAGCGCTGTTTACCTTCCCGCAAGCGGTACCTATTTATCTACTCGCATTTAACATGCTTTGGAACTGCTAGGTTGGCAGGAGCTGGCCAAGCAATGAGAGCTCACCCCGTCGCGGATTCAAACTGCCGGCCTTTCGATCGACAGCTCATGGTTCAGCGGTTTAACCCACTGCGCCACCCGCTGGCTATGCATGTCTACTCAGAAGCAATTTCCACTGTGTTCAGTGGGGCTTGCTCCCAAGAAAGTGAGTATAGGATTGCAGCCAGCGTTGACCACCTTAACAATTAGCAGCAGGGTTTAAAAAAGGGTTGGAGGAGTGGGAAAAGGGGTGGGTGGGTGTTGAGAGGGACCATTTTGACCACGGAGGTGTGGCATACAGACACAACCCCCCTTTTTTGTTAGGAAAGGTGCGAAGGGGAGGAACAAGAAGAGTGGGGAAGAGAACAGGTTATATTTTTGCCAGCTGCCTTGCAAGGAGGAAGGGTGCGGCTATTAAACTCTCCACTTCCCCTCCCCATGAGAATACTTACACCAGTGGTTGCTCTCCCCACCCACCCACCCACCCCCGTCTTCCTTGCTGCTCCCATCATGCTTTGCCATAGCTCCACAGCCTTGCCCCCTTCTCTGGGGTGCAACACTATTAAATACACTACATTTTGTAACAAAAAAACACAAAACCCTAGTTCCCCCCCCCAAAAAAAAACCACCCAGTGTCTTGACCAGACAGTGCAAGAGGGAAAAAGCAAGGAAGTGTGGAGGATGGGGTGGGTGGGGGAAAAACAGGAAGTTTACAAACCCCTCCCCTCCCCCATAAGCTTATCCCATACACAGAAAACGCCATATAAAAACAATACATTTTGAAGAAGAGAATCCAAAAGGTGGGATGGGAGATAGGATCAGCCCCTCTCCCTTTGAGCAGAGGCAGAGGACCATCACCCTGGTCACAGGGGTGCCAAGGACAGTCCAAAGGCGCAGTCGCCCCGTGGTAAGGCTTGGTGTTTGGGTTGGGTCTCCTCTTCTCCAGCTGGCGAAGGCAGGTGGCGCAGGGATGCAACGTTGTCCCGTGCGCAGGAAATGCAAAAAAATGTGCGCATGGAAGAAACAAGGCTTTGTTGGCGACACAGAAGATGCCAGAGTTCAGATCTGCCTGGGAACGACACCCCCCCCCCCCCAAGAACAAATAATGGTCCTGGCTAGGGTTCCAGGATGTGACATGAGGAACCTGGGTTCAGACTAAGCATGGGTGGTGCGGCCGCACATATATGGCGCCTGCGTGCCTCAGGAAAATATGTATTTTGTTGTAGGGGTTGCCAACTGACCAGAAAAAAAGAGCCAACCTTTGGCAATGCCCTTAAGAGAGATCCGAGCTGCAGGAGCCCCGCCACGAAGAGCATGGAGGGAACTGCTGCCATGGCTCAAACAGGTCGCTGCATGACAGGGGGAGGCAAATGTGCTAAGAACAGGTAGACGTGCTAACAGGAAATGTACATGGATGGCAGACGTTCAAAGGATGGTACGTGTCGTACATTACACACATACGTAAGGCAAACCAGTGGCATGTGTGAACACATTAGTGTTTGGACAGGATGAGTGTATGCGCACGTTGATGTGCAGAGTTATGTCTGTATATGTGCACGTTGATTGCATTCTTTATGATGGGGATACAGGTGTGGATATGCATGTGAGTGAATGTATATGCAGAATCACAGGTGTTCTTGCGTCTTTGCACGAGCCTGAAAGCAGCAGCTCGCCCGATCGCTGCTGGCGAGCAAGAATCGCCTCCAAGCGACCAGGTGAGAATACGTGACAAAAGCTGGCTCCTTCTAGAGCACAAAGGGCTGATGGACCTGTGCGGCGGAAAGGCTGGTCAAACAAAAACGTGGGTCAGTAACGGTTGTGAGTTTACTTGCCAGGCTGTGCTTGTGAGTTACTGACGTAAGTGCATGTGTGGGGCCTGGGCTCATTCATGTCCACAGGGAAGCAACAGGCATGCTGGGTCGGCACGCGTGGGGATACAGGTGTCCCCGCTCACATCGGAAGGGTCTGGGCATCGGTCAGTCCTTTAAAAAAAAAAAAAAACCGAACACAAAAATCAGGCCTCAGAAGGAGGAGGAAGAAGTAGTGGCAGCACAAACCCTGAATGCCCCCCCACCCGCCCTGCAACAAAAGTCCAGATGCGTGGACGCCCCCGGCCCCCACCGGAAAGAAGGGCCGGGGGGGGGCCTTTCCCTTGCACAGTCCAGTTCTAGCATCCTCTTCATCCATGGTGTGGAGCAGAGCAGGGCCGGGGCTCCTCTGGAACAGTCAACTCCAGGCTCCGTCTCAGCACTGAAGGGAAGAAGAATAAGGGCAGAATAAGTCAACCAACCAGAATCTTTCCTGCTCCCTCCCCAGTCTCCTGTCTTCAAGAGACAGCCCCCGTTGCAGCAAAAAATGCTTCTTGCCAAAGCAGCCCCCCGAAATCCTTTGGCACCGCCTCGTATCAGTAAAAGGGATCGAAGTCCACCAACTGTGGCTTCGGGCGGCATGCCCTTCTCCTGCTGCTCAGCCCCCTACTCACCTCGTTCGTCCCACCGCCACCGCCACCCCCGGGGCTCAGCAGGCCCGTCTGCTCATTCCGCTTGTCCGTCTTCATCTCCACCAGGGTGTCATCGGGATTCCCTTCCTTGGGGGTCCTAGCAGGGGACGCAAACAAGATGTCCAAACACATTCCCGGGACAGGTGGCGGAGCGAGCTGCCGGGGATAAGATTACGTGCTGCGTGCTTTTCTCGCCTCCCCCCTGCCCCAGCGGCCTTCATCTCTGTAGGATTCCACAGTCGGGAAAGACTGCGCAAAAGGGGCGGGCAAAATGACCCAAAGAATCCGAGAGCGCCGTTAGAATTTTCATACATTTGCACAGGTTCCGAGCAGAAACGAGAAGGCCGCCTGAGCTGAGCAAGAGTCAGAGGGTCGCCAATTAGCCCCGCCCACTGGCGACAGGGAAAGGGCTCTCCCCCCCCCTTTCCCCAGAGTGTGCGGAAGCAGAGGCTTTGCTAGGGCCCCGTGAGGACACATCTCAGCCACTCACATTCTCACAACAGCCAAGACACAAATTGGGTGGGTGGGGGGGCTGGCATGGCTTTGGTGCAGAAGGGAGAACTGTGCTAAAGCCTCTGTCACCATTTATATTGGGGGGGGGGAAATGACGTGAAAAGTCCGTTTGCCTGTGTATAAACAGGCCTAGGAGGAAGCAGCTGGTTTGTATATTAAAGTGGCAGAAAACTTAGGATCGGGGCCAGTGATCCCTTGAGCTATCAAGTGGCCTATCACATGGCTCTGGCAGAGGTTTATGCCAATGACCCAAGCTTAATTTATTTATAAAATGTAAATAGAAAATACACAGTTTGAATATTTATGGGATTTCCAGCCATTTTTTTGATTTTTTTGAGGGAAGAAATAAAGTTGTATCTTACAATTGACTGAAGACACTTCCTTTCCTGTTTCAATTGCGTTGACGAGATTGGATGCACAGGAGCGGACTATCCAGGGCAGTCAGGGATGAAAGCTTTAAATCTTCAATTTGCTTTTACGTTTCTTCCCACTCCAGGGATTTCTTCAGAAAGCAGATAGAGATTTCAGCAAAGGCATGCTGAACATTTGGACATCTGTTCAGCATGCCTTTGCTGAAATCTCTATCTGCTTTCTGAAGAAATCCCTGGAGTGGGAAGAAACGTAAAAGCAAATTGAAGATTTAAAGCTTTCATCCCTGACTGCCCTGGATAGTCCGCTCCTGTGCATCCAATCTCGTCAACGCAATTGAAACAGGAAAGGAAGTGTCTTCAGTCAATTGTAAGATACAACTTTATTTCTTCTCTCAAAAAAATCAAAAAAATGGCTGGAAATCCCATAAATATTCAAACTGTGTATTTAATTACAAGCCATGAAAATCTGCATGCTTTCTTAAATAGAAAATATTTAAAATATAAAAAAAATTAAAAAAATTCCACCCCACTTTTTGGGGACTCGAATTATTATATTTCAAGGCAAGGATCTCTCTCGCTCTCTCTCTCTCTCCCCCCCCCCGCCTACAACCCATTTTATCCTCATAGCAGTCCTGTGGGGAAGGCAGAGAAATGCCGGCTGGCGGAGTGGGGATTCGAACACCACTCTTCCTGCTCCGGCTTTGGCACACGCCCACGAGCCTCTCCTTCCTGACAAAATTCCCCGGGAACGTTGCGAGAGGGAGACTTATGGAAAGACTGGGGAGGCGAGAGGCAGGGTGGGGAGCGAAGCCTTAGGAAGTGGGGGAGTCAGTCGGGTGGAAGGCAGGATTCGCACTCACAACGATCTCTTCTCTCCGCCGCCGCAGGGCAGGCAGCCTCGGCGCTGCATGAAGTAGAAGAACCCCACGATCAGCAGCAGGAGCAGCACGCAGACGCAGACCGCGATGACCGCCACTGTGCTGCCGCCTTGGCCTTCCTGCCCATCCACTGTCCGGAAGAGAGAGAGAGGTGAGGCGAGGGCACCGCGGGGGCACCCGTCCCTCCCCATGCAGCCCTGGGAGCCGGGGTCAAGGGCTTCCTTTCCTCAGGGCACAGTCCAATCTAACCCAAGCAAAATCCCCGCGCAGCGATGCAATGGCGTCAGCGATGCCTGCTATGCTGCATCCCGCGGAGGAGTTGTGGCTGCTGGAGGTCTTCTCGGGGTAAGCCTTTGCCCCAGTGGGTCAACTCAGATATCACTGGTGCAAGTCCACGTTGAGCCGTTCAGGTGGATCAGGCCCGGGGAAGGGGTGTGTGTCGGGATTTGTCTTGCACCGCTGCCGCCAAACCCATCCCACTCCCGGGCCGGATCCGCCCTCCCCCCGCCCCGTTCCACCCCTGCATTGGGCTTACCTGCGCCAGCAGGTCTTGGTCGCTCTGCCAGTGCACACAGGAAGGCTCTGGCCTTCCCGCTCATGCGCTGGCTCCCTGCGCTGTTGCAAGGCGCTTTATGGCGCCTTTTGTGGCCGCCAGCGCTGGCGGAACACCCGTTCCACTGGCGCTGCCTTTCAACAGCAGTGGGCTGGCAGTCGCTTAGAGGTCAGCGTGCCGTTTCGGCGCAATGGCGCGGCTCTCGCTTGAACTCCAGTTACACCCTCTGGGTTCCCAAACTACGCAAACTGAACCTTCCCTGACCTTTACTGCACCCGTGGAAAAGGCCCCTGGAGCAAAACAGCTGCAGCCAGGAAATTCATGTATTCCAACTTCTGCGGCAAAAGCAGATTCCATCGAATGGGCCCTTCTGCAATTCCCCTCCCAAGAAGACCCAGCGTGTGGGAAAACGTGGAAAGACCCAAACGTTCTCTCTTCCCCTTCCCACCCACAGGGACGTCCATACCCACCCCCTCCATATGTTCTCTGTGTGTGTGTGGGGGGGGGGAACCCCTGTGGCCCTTCTCTTTCCCACCCCCGGCACCCACCTGTCTGGAGCACAGGGTTCCCTGAAGCAGCATGTCGGAGAGGGAGAAAGGGGTTAGTGGGCGGCGTCCCCTGACCTGGCTTGCCAGCAAAGCCCCCCTCAGGCTGGTCCCCCCCCCCCAGATTAGCAGCACTGCGGTCGGGGTGAGGCAGGAAGGAAGGACTCACCTGTCGGCACCGGGGAAGCAGATGTTGTTGGGGAAACTACAGGGAGAGACAGGTCTGTTAGCAAAGGTTCGCGCTGAACTCCTTGCTGCGGTCGAGGTCCCCACCCTCCCCACAAGGCCTTACCCAGCATCGTGGGGCTGGCAAACCTCCAGAGCTGGGCATGTTGCACTATTTGGGCAGCCAACTGCACAGGTGTGCAAAAAACCCACACACCTGGTTGCAGAGTTTGCTATGCTTACGAGAGACGCAGCCCAGCCACAGCTTTCCTGTGCTTTTCTTGGAGCATCTCGTTTATTTAAACGCAACGAGGACACTCTGATGTCACCACGCTGTGTGCTGCCCCTCCTCCACCAGCCAATGACGCGAGGCGGACGAGGCAAGGCAACACATCGCATGATGATGTCATGCTTTTTGGAGTGGAGGCATTACAACGTGCGCGAGTGTGTGTGGGGGATAGAGCATGGCACCGTCCCTCTAGTAATGGTCTCGTTCCACCTTTACAGGGCATGCCAAATGCTGCCTCCCCTTACCTGGTGATGTGCCAACCTGGAAAAGGGGGGGGGGAAGAGGGCGGAGCAGAAGAGAAAGTGTGGAGGAGAGAAGTCTCTGACTTTCTAGCCCACCACTCTCTTCTCCTCCACTCAGTAGCGTTGCTCGAAGTGGGGCAGAACGGTAAGTTCCACACTGAGCTAACCTCCGTGTACTCTCCGGCATGAAGCGCCCTCGCCGTCGGAGCCATTCAGTGTGGCGAAGGCAACGTGCCTGCATTGCCTTCGCCGCACTGAATGGCTCCGATGGCAAGGGGCCGCCTCGTGCCAGAGAGTACACGGAGGTATTTTCAGCCCACTTTGGAACCTGCTCTCTTTGCAGGGCTGGCTTTAAACCAATTGCTCCCAATTGGGTCCCACGCCTACTAGGGTCATCTAGTCTTGTCAAATACACACGACAACACACTGCAACATACATGCAATACCACATTGCAAGTTTTTATATTGTAGGCCTAGATTCAGACTAAAGTCTTTAAGTTTCACATACATAACTCTAAATAACTAGGACCTGCAAATACAGACATATTAGACGTATCCCCTGCACTCACAAGAATGATATGACAAAAGTAAAGTTTGCTACTTTTGACAATAATAATGTGACATCTGCTGAATGTTTAATGACAGATACTGTATGAGGTAGGCATTAAGTACAGTCACTAAAACATGTGGTTTTGTAACTACAGGTATTTACTTTTCCAAGGTTTTGTTTACTTGTAGGCTTACAGGTCTGCAATCTTATATTAAAATGTGCTTCGATCCATTTGGTCTATTTACTCGTAGGCACTTTTTAAGTGCACATTTCGATTGCTTTCCATTCTACCCTAGAGAGATCAAGTCTATCGTACATTTTATTTATATCTCGAAGATTCAACAGACCTTGGCTGTGAACCAGGGGCCCCGCAAAAATGTTCCCAATTGGGTCCCGAGGCTCCTAAGCCCGGCTCTGGCTTTTTGGGGTTGGCTGGAGGGGCAACGTGATAAAAATCAGTAAATGAATCCTGTTTGTTTGCCCTGAAGAGCCGGGGGGGGGGGGACAACGATGTATCCTTTACACCCCTCATTTGATTTTTATCCCAGAAGGCATTTTAAAATTATTTCTGCTGTTTAACAGATAAATGGCTTCCCTCTGGTCTGTGTTCTAGACTGGTTAAGTTCCAGTTCTCTTTTGTCGCTAGCTGGATTTTCTCTTTCCACATGTGAGCTACTTAGGCAACTCGCATGAAAAATGGGATATAAACAACTGGAAATGAATGAATGAAAATAAAGTCTCTCCCGGATGACTCACCGATCTCCAACTGAAACGTCTGGTCAACAACGCCGTGTTCATTCTGCGCCCGGCACGTGACTCCTTGCTGGGCGAGCTCAGCGGTTACCTCCACCGACAACTCACTGGTGACTCTGTTGCCAGAGGTATTCACCAAAACCTGACAGAGAAGCCACAGATGTAAGGTCACATCTGGAGTATTGCATCCAGTTCTGGTCACCACACATCAAAAAGGATACAGTTGAATTGGAAAAGGTGCAGAGAAGAGAAACCAAAATGATGAGTGGGCTGGAGCACCTCCCTTATGAGGAAAGGCGACAGCGTTTGGGGCTCGAGGGGTGTGTGTGACGGAACATGATTGAGTTGTATAAAATTATGTTTGGGATGGAGAGAGGGGAGAGAGGGAAGTTCTTTTCCCTCTCGCACAACACCAAAACTAGGGGACATCCACTAAAATTGAGTGGCGGGAGAATTACAACGGACAAAAGAAAATATTTCTTTACCCAGCATGTAATTAATCTGTGGAACTCCTTGCCACAGGATGTGGTGATAGCACCTGGCCTAGATGCCTTTAAAAGGGGATTGGCTAGATTAATGGAGGAAAAGTCCATCACAGGTTACAAGCCATGATGGGGATAAGCAACCTCCTGGTTTTAGAAGTAGGCTCTCTCTGAATGCCAGATACCTGTATCCTGTCGCCACTCCCTTGCATCTTGTTGTCTTGTGTGCTCCCTGAGGCATCTGGTGGGGCCACTGTGAGATACAGGAAGCTGGACTAGAGGGGCCTTTGGTCTGATCCGGCAGGGCGCTTCTTAAGATTCTTAGCAACGACGGTTCAGAACACAGCCGCCATCCAGACCTCCCTTCCTAACGGCTTGAGGCCTCTTCTTGTCCTTTATCAGTTCTATCTCTACCTGTCCCTTTCTATCTCTACCTGTCCCTGCATGGGGGGCACACAGGCCAGTTCAGCACTTGGCATCATAACTCCTCTCCATGCTGGAGTTTTAACTACTGCTACCGTAGTAGTTACTCAAGAGAGGCAGTGTAGTACAGTGACAAATAATAGACTGAACTATAAACCAGGAATTGGCTGGTTCAACTCTCATCTCTGCCAAAGTGTTATCTGTTGTCCTCCCATATTTGCAAAACAGGGAATGTCGGGGGCAATGGGCATGGATTAAGCTCTCCCCTTCTTCCTCCTCGGAAGCAAATTGCCCCCTACCAAAAGCCCATGGTGCAATGTTGGGCTATTGGAGCTTCATTACATGCAGCTGTAGTGCAATGGGTATAAAAAGGTAAAGGTGACCCCTGACAATTACGTCCAGTCGTGTCCGACTCTAGGGTGTGGTGCTCATCCCCATTTCAAAGCCGAAGAGCCAGCGTTGTCCGAAGACGCCTCCGTGGTCATGTGGCCGGCATGACTCTCCTTGCCGTAGCGCATAGCATGCGGCTGGAACACGGAGCGCTGTTTACCTTCCCACAAGCGGTACCATTTATCTACTCGCATTAACCTGCTTTGGAACTGCTAGGTTGGCAGGAGCTGGCCAAGCAACGAGAGCTCACCCTGTCGCGGATTCGAACTGCCGACCTTTCGATCAACAGCTCATGATTCAGTGGTTTAACCCACTGCGCCACCCGCTGACATTCACTCCATGCTCCCCCAGGGCTGCATGTTTAAGGGATTGTCAGTACGGTTGGCTGTTTTTCAGATAAGCTCTTCTGATCTTCTCAGTAAAGGAACCCCTGATCAACTCTCAAGGAACCTCGCAGTGCTTCGAGTGTATTTTGAAAATCCCTGCCTTTGAGCGGCAGCAGAGGCATGGCTACAGTGGGGGCGGTACTGTAAGTTCCACACAGTTCTACTCTGCGTTACGAAGTGGCCCCGCCCCCTCACTGTCTGAGCCATTCAGAGCTGTGAAGGCAACGCGCAGGAGACTCGCGCAGGAGACAACGAAGGAGCGTTGCCTTCACAGCTCTGAATGGCTCCGACGGTGAGGAGGCGGGGCCACTTCTTAACGCAGAGTAGAACTGTGTGGAACGTACAGTACCGCCCCCATCGTGGTCATGCCTCTGAGCAGCAGGGGAAGGTGGAAAGGTCAGAAGTCTTGGGTCGACCACTTCCCCCTTGTCTGGACCAACTGAGCACCTGCATCTCCGGGACAAGCACCATCCTGATGTCCTACTCACGGTTCCAGGTGTGTTCCACCTGATCTCTGGTTCCGGATGGCCCAAGGCTGAGCACGTCAGCTTCACCACCTGGCCCAGACTGTGGTAGTGGCTCCGAGACTGATGTTGCTCCAACTTCGGCGTGCCTGTTTCGGGGAAAGGAACAACCGGGACGTTACAGGACGTTACAACCGGGCCTCAAAAGCTCAAAGTTCAGCACTGAGAAAACGGTGAATTCTGCGATGAATTCTGCAATGTGCACCCATCGTGCCCTTTCGTGCAGAATGTATTCTGCTTCTCAGGGGGAAGGGAAACGAGTTCAGCGTCCAGCGCGTCATACCTTCCACAATGACCCGAACCGTCTGGTCCCGATGCAGCCCAGGGATGCTGGGCACAGAAGCCTCACAGGTATAAGCACCGGCCATGTGGTATGTCAGCGAATTCAGGGCCAAAGTCTCTCCATCCCCTACCTGTTCCTTTCCCTGCAAGATGAAGAACAGTAAGTCAGCCCCACTGTTGCTCTCACCTTCGTGCGCGTTCTGGAAAGGGAGGAGGAGGAAAAATATTGAGGTTATGGGGTAGGGGAGGGGCAGCTCTTTCACTTCTCGGCTCAAGATCAGGTGCAATGCCTCAGCCTGTCACTAGGAGGTGCTGAGCCGCAGGGAGCAAAATATCCAGAGGGTACATCTCTCACCTGCTTTAATGGTCTGACTCAGCATTAGGTTGTGTTGTATATTTTATTCACTAATCTGGAAAACGCCCTACCTTCAACCCCCTGCAAAGAAAGAAACCTGAAACTTCTGGGTGTAATCCAGCCAAAAGGAAAGTCAAGTCAATTTCAGGGAGAAGGTGAGAGAGTTAAGCCCCTGAAGCTTCGAAGTGCTAAAATGTGGCTGGATCGCGCCCGCAAGTCTGCTCTTTTGCGACAAAAGGTTCAGGCGCTGGCCAGCTGTGCATGTTGAACTGCCCATGTTCAGCGTTACAATTGTATCCTTGCAGACACATCTGGTGCGTGTTAGATAAGGCCAGAATCAGACTAGTTGGCATTACGGATGACAGGCAGCGAGAACAGGATCATAGATTTCCAAGGACATTTTGGCTCTGTAACAGTACATGTGGGAGACCTCTTAACACAATGTTTCGAAAAAAAGGAAAAATGACATTCTGGAAGCTGAGGCAGATGTTTTTCCTGGACAACGGAAGGCACATTTCTATTTCAGCTTTACAGTCCAAATCCTGTGTTTCTAGGAGTGTGTCAGGGGTAAGAGAGTTAGCCTCTTCAGAGGAGGACACCCCCAGGGTTTCTGCATGAGTCTCTGATCTGAGTGTGCCCCGGGACTCATCCAGAGAGGCAACAGACAGAGTGGGCTACTCTGCCATATCTCTGCATTGAGAGGGACGGTTCAACTAGGCAAGACAGCAAGAGATCTACATCTACAAGACCTCCACTGGCTTTAAAAAAATGCTAATGCAGCAGTACAAAGGTGTGTGTTTGTGCGTGTTAAAAAATACACAATTCTTGGAACTGGGGTAGGGATGAGGTGAGCCCCTCCCAGTGTGCCATCTTCCCACCTGAAATTCCACACTCTGTGCTGAAGCCGGCATTTACTCTACGCTACAGGGCGCACATATACAGGTACCTGTAGGGCTATTTTGTGTGTCTGTGTTCTGGTGCCTCTGGCACGGAAATTATTCGCTGACAAAGGTAGTGGCCACTCACTCACCTTCCTCCACGACAATTTGGGTGACTGGGAACCGCTAGCAGAACAGCCCAGCTGGATGCTTTCGCCCAACTTTACCAAGACGGACTTGTCCGGGGTCAGAATGGGCGGGTCAAGATCTGGAGGAGGACACAGAGGGTTTCGTTTAAGGGAGAAAAGGCAAGGATGCCCCGGCTGGACTCCCAGCCCTCTCCCCCAGAGGCGCCTTGTTGACCTCTCTCCCAGAATTCCATGGGACACTCACAATTGGCCCTCTCCCCCAGAGGCGCCTTGTTGACCTCTCTCCCAGAATTCCATGGGACACTCACAATTGGCCCTCTCCCCCAGAGGCGCCTTGTTGACCTCTCTCCCAGAATTCCATGGGACACTCACAGTTGGCCCTCTCCCCCAGAGGCGCCTTGTTGACCTCTCTCCCAGAATTCCATGGGACACTCACAGTTGGCCCTCTCCCCCAGAGGCGCCTTGTTGACCTCTCTCCCAGAATTCCATGGGACACTCACAGTTGGCCCTCTCCCCCAGAGGCGCCTTGTTGACCTCTCTCCCAGAATTCCATGGGACACTCACAGTTGGCCCTCTCCCCCAGAGGCGCCTTGTTGACCTCTCTCCCAGAATTCCATGGGACACTCACAGTTGACATTGATGGTCACTTCCTGCTCCAGATTCACCTCAGCGGGGCTGTCAAAATCGAGGACCTGGCACCGGTATGTCCCACTGTCGGCCTTGGTCACTTGATTCAGTAACAGGATCCCGTCGCTGTTGGTTCCCAGGTCCTCCCCGACATTTCCTGCCTGAGTGTGCGACGACAAGGGAGGCATCAAAGATCAGACGCCAGACTCCTGCTCTTGGCAAATGCCCGCTCTCAGAAGAGTGTTGGACGTACAGTTAAAACAGCTTTCGACAGTCGGAGGGAGAGGGTCAACAACTGGTGGCCTTGGAGCCAGCTGGGGCCCAGAGAAAGCAATTTTTTTTCCCCCAGAAGGCAACAGAATGTGGCCCTCTTTGGGCCCAGCAGCTGCCACACCAGAGACTAAAGAGGCATGGGGGGAATACAGGGGCTGAGCAGGGGGACACACACACACACACACACACACACACACACACCCGTCTTAGCCCCGTCTTTTGAATCAGTTGCTCCTGTTGCTGATAAGCCGTGAGCCCGCGCCAAATTTGGACCCCAGCAGATGGTTGACTGCGCCAACCAGCGAGGTTGGGCCAGTGGCTGAATGTGACGAGCTACCCAGAGATATCTAACTAGTCGCCACTGGAAACAGGATGCTAGGAGATGGAACTTTAGTTCGATCCAAAGCACAGCCAATTCCAGATCTAGACAAGCGGTCGGTCACCAACCTCTCCTCTCTTTCTACGGATCACGTTGGGACACGCTTAACCCCGCAATGCCCCACCCCAAGAAGGGACAGGCATTACCCCCACTTTGAAGAAGACGGTCTCAGACGGGGGGTGCCCATCGCCCTTGCAATGGAGCTGCACATCGTCTCCTTCCTTGATGATCTTCGGGGATGTCAAGACAAACTGCACATTTTCCGTGTAGTCTGGGGCAGGGGGGGAGAGGCAAAAAAAAAAAAAAAGGGAGAAGATCACTTTCTGGCACACAACCTGGACCAGCTGGTCAAGGAGAACTTCTCTGGGGGGCCCCTCTGGCAGGAGGATGCCCCCCCTCCACTGCTCCCCCTCCTTGGAGTCAAAAAGAAGGGAGACGTAATGGAAGAGGGAGCAGGGAAGAGAGGAGAGCGGCAATGCGCTAGCCGACTCCCCTCCTCTCCACTTCCTCTTCCATCTGTTGCCTGTCCATTTTTAATCCAGACAACAGGAAGAGGAGGAGCCTGTGTGCCACACGGCACACGGTAAGGGGTGATGGCATTTGGCGTGTTGCCCCAGTTGCCAGGAGGTCTTTGGCAGGCCCTGCGTGCCACAAAAGTCTCTTTTTTGGGGGGGGGGGGTTGTTCTAGCAAAAACGGCTCCCGCGGCAGGTACGCACAATGCAGCGTGAGCTGGAAGGGCTCCGAAAAGTTGCTGACGACTTCCCCGCGGGGCATCGAATAGTTGACCTGGCAGCGGAAGTGCGAGTCCTTATCGGCCTTGGTCGGGCGCAGGAACAGCTTGCTGGAGATGGAGTGAAGTCCCGACGCCTCCGTCACGGTGCGGGACACCACGTACAGCTCTGGGGAGGAGCACAGAAAGATGGGAAATGGGGAGGGTGGAAGGGGCAGGCCGGAGAGGCTATGGAGCGGGGCGGAGGCAAGGGAGCGTTCAGGAAACGAGCCGGCAGGGGGACTGCTTGAGACATGGTTTTTCACACACCTTGGAAAGGGAACTCTGCTTTTTTTTTTGGGGGGGGGGAATATTTCTTGTTTACTGAGAACACCTGAACAAGCCTTCAGCCAGGAACATATCTAACATATCTTTCTGGTGGCAGCCAGGAATACCGTATTGGTCTGAGTATAAGACTCACTTTTTTCTCCTAATTTAAGTTTTTAAACTTAGGGGTGCGTCTTATAATCAGGCTGTTGCAATTTAATGCCAGTGATTTAATTAAAATTTTTTAATAGCACCAAACTTTAAGGGTGTGTCTTATAATCAGGTGCGTCTTAAACTCGGGACAATACGGTATATCATAAATGACTGCTAAATGAAGGTTGGGTCGAGGTGCCGGACTCGGACGAGCGGGGCAGGTGGCTTCCATACCTTTATTGCGTTCACTGGGGGCATTCAGAGGGTGGCCATCTTTGTACCAGCTGATCGTGGGCAGCGGGTTGGCATTCCGGCTCTCACATTTTGCAACCTGGGGAGGAAGGAAACACACTGGGAATGGCTGCCAAGACACGCCCCGATACAGCTCCCCCCACGCCCAGGATGCTGTCGACCCCGACGCCCCCCCTCCCTTCCCAGGCAGGACTGCTCGTCCTCGGAGCGGTTTCAGAATAAATACACCTCAGTTCTGCCTCTGGAAACATCTGGATTCTACAGCCTCTTTCACTCCTGCACATAGATGTGCTCGCTCTTATTTTGCACAGAAGTTATTCTGCTTCTGCCTCACATGAAAAAACAATGGAACGTGGAGCGAGGCTGCTCTGGACCCAATCCCTCTTATGAAGAACTTTCTTTCCAACCCTAGTAAAGCCTTTCAACAAACAAACATCTCTTGGAACCATTTTTCTTCAATGCCTGGAGAAGTACAAATTCCTCTAGGCCAGTGGTTCTCAAACATTTTAGCACCGGGACCCACTTTTTAAAATGACACTCTATGGGGACCCACCTAGCTTTACGAGACGCTCAAATATTTATCTCCCTATATCAACACAAGCTTGCAAACTGCAGGAGCTCAGCTGTTTGCAGGGTAATTAGCAGCTATCTGGTTTTTGAATAGCTTCAGGGCTTGTGGCAATTACTTATCTGATCTTTCCATCATCTGGGACCCACCAGAAATCAGGTCGTGACCCACCAAGTGGGTCCCGACCCACAGTTTAAAAAACGCTGCTCTAGGCATACACAGAGTGCTCTTCCCTTACTGCTGAGGCACCACAGTCAACCCCGCCACCCCACGCCCTGGCCCTTCATGTGATATATTTGCCCTCTTTAAAACACCAAAGCCGGAATCTCACCTCAGAAGCCGCCTCTTCCGTCACTGACAGTGTCCGATGGTTAACTGTGACCTCTGGCGGCTCAGGTGGGCCTGAGAGGAGAAGAGCAGAGTAATCAGGCAGGTGTGGAAGCAAGACAGGGACACAGGAGGCTTTCTAGGTCATAAGAACATCAGAAGAGCCCTGCTGGATCAGGCCAAAAGCCCATCTAGTCCAGCTTCCTGTGTCACACAGTGGCCCCACCAGATGCCTCAGGGAGCACACAAGACAACAAGATACCTGCATCCTGTCACCACTCCTTTGCATCTGGCATTCAAAGATAGCCTACTTCTAAAACTAGGAGGTTGCTTGTGGCTTGTAACCTGTGATGGTCTTTTCCTCCATGAATCTGTCCAAACCCCTTTTAAAGGCATCTAGGCCAGGTGCCATCACCACATCCTGTGGCAAGGAGTTCCACAGATGAATTACACGCTGGGTAAAGAAATATTTTCTTTTGTCTGTTCTAACTCTCCCTCCACTCAATTTTAGTGCATGTCCCCTGGTTCTGGTGTTGTGCGAGAGGGAGAAGAATTTCCTTCTATCCACTCTCTCCATCCCATGCATAATTTTATAAGTCTCAATCATGTCCCCCCTCAGGCGCCTTTTTTCTAGGCTGAAAAGCCCCAGACGCTGTAGTCTTTCCTCATAAGGGAGGTGCTCCAGCCCACGAATCATTCTGGTCGCTCTTTTCTGCACCTTTTCCAATTCAACAGAAAGCAACCAGATCTGCTCACTTAAGGACCACCTTTGCCCAGATAAACCAACCCGCCCGCGAAGCTCTTCTTCCGAGGCTCCACTCCACCATCAGTTGTGTGGCGGGTGCCCAAGCAGGCAGGGCCTTTTCAGCAGCGGCCCCAAACAAAGCCAACAAATAATTCCAACCGGCAGGGAAACAAAAGCTTTAGAACACTGGGCTTCAAACACCATTCCAGGTAACTCATTGAGAAGCAAACCGAAGAAGAGCAACCTTCCTACCCCCACTACGCAGCCCACTGAGAAAACAGGCTGGGCGACCTTAAGTCAGTCGCTTGACTCTCAGTCTAAAATCGACCTCACAAAGTTGTTGTGAGATGAAAATTGGGGGGGGGGGGGGGAGAAAGGAAGAAAAACCACATATGCTGCCCTGAGCTGACTGGAGAAAGGGTGGGAGAAAAATGAAATAAATCAATAAATCAAGAGATCAATTGAGGAATACAAAAAAAAAAAAACTTTTCAGTTGATTAAATTGGTGGGAGCCATTTGGGGGGGGGGGGGAGTTATTTTGGTTTCAATGGTGTTAATGAACGAGGAACAGGAGAAGGAAGTGTGCCGAGAAGATGAGCTTCCCTCCGAGCCACAAGGGCAGCTTTCCCCTCCTGAACGCTCAGTTCTTCTTACACGTCCTCCTGTATCTCCAGATGCCACCTACACGGAGATCTTGGGCATCTGTAGTTTTATGTCAATGCCACCAGTCAAAAGGCAGATCAATCAACTGACACTTCCTCAAATCGACGGCAGTCCTAACAAAAACGCCAACATTTATTTTCAGTTGGGAGGGGAAATCTTTTTTCCCCACCAGCATTTTCAGCTTCAAGGGGAAAGGAGAAAGGGGAGAACTGTGAAAATTAAGGGGGAGCCTGTCCACAATCAAAATTCAAGACAACCCCCCCCCCCCCAACACAAGCCCTCCTGTAAGCGAGGTTCAAAAGGAATCCACAGCGCTGGATGGTTCGAGCCGGATTCCAGGGGCATAACACATCCCGCTGTTTTCCCTTTCGCAGAAAGGGGAAATGATCGCGAGCCTCCATTTGTTAGCCAGGAAGGTGCAAAAATAAATAAATACCCCTGCCATGTTCCTGTCACTTTGGAGTTTGTGTGTTTGCAGCTGCTCAGAGGAGCTGGGGGTTATTCCGAGCAACTGTTTGCTCCGTGCAACCGGTCCAGCGCGCATCGATGGGCGTAGCCTGCGCAGAGCAAGGCGCGAGAGGGCTTCTGGGGTGAGGTGCCAACACAACGTTTGTCAGCCCAGCAGGAAGGGATGACTGCAGGCGCCGTTGGAAGAAGGTCGGAGCTATTTAAGAGAACGGGAGGCTTTCGGGAGGCCTGAAGGGGGCAGAATTGGAGATGTGATGGTCGTGGGAGGGAAATCAGGGCGGAACAGGCCTGGTTTGGACATGGAAGAGGACAGGAAGCCCACGAAGTGGGTCATGCGGTAGTCATGGCGGGAGTCTCACCGTACACCTTGAGGCGGGCTGCTCCCCCGCTGCTCCCCGAGGTGCTTGTCATCACCTGACAGGTGAAGTTTCGCTCATCGCTCACGGCCACGGCTCTGATGACCAGGCTGTTGTCGGCGTCCATGGAAACGCGGTCGGTGTACTCCGTGCCCTCGTCCACCCCACGCTGACCGTCATCGCTGTAGGCCACCCGCCGGTGCTCCCCATTCTTGTCCATCTGGTTGAATTTTGGCCCGGGGGGGGGGAGGAAGAGGAAGCGTTGGTGACTAAAAGTGGTCAAACTCTTTTTCCCAACCACCACCATCGCCAGCGTCTCCCCGCTCCCCTTCCCGAGCCCCACATACTCACGATGAACCACTCCACCAGGAGGTAGCGATCGCCCCCTGTCACAGTGTGTGTGCACAAAATGGACACGTCCTGACCCAGCAGCGCCTCCACGACAGGCGGGACGGAGACTTGCACTTCGGCCCGGCATACTGGCGGGAGGAAAACATGGCAACAACAGAAAACGGTTAGGTGGGCACGGACCACACCGTGGCATGCGACCACGTTATCCCGCTGGAGGCGTGGACCACCTGGATATTTGTGGCTTCATCTCCCTCTCTGTGCGTCAAGAAAGTCCCTCTCATGCGCTCATGCGCTCCAGAGTACAAAACGTTCCGGGAAGGCTGAACCTATCTGCTTGCCAGGCCTACTACTGCCCCCCCCCCACTGAGCTCCAACGCTGGGCAGCTGGCAGTCACCATTTTAATTTCCCACAATGCCCCTGCTGTAGTGTCAACTCTGGGGCATAGTTTTTTTTGGGGGGGGAAATGGTGTCCCCCAGGAGTGCTGCTTGCCACCAGATAAACCTGCCAGGGCCCACTGACGTCGGTGTGTGTGTGTGTGTGTGTGTGTGTGTGTGTGTGTGTGTGTGTGTGTGTGTGCGCCGAGGGGCGCTTTGTCTCAAACCCGCACCACAGAGCTATCCAAAGAGAAGCCTCCGCCCTCTCCATTGCTCCACTGCGCAACACCACACCGCTCCGGCCCCGTCTCCTCTTCCTTGACCTCTAAAAATATCCCCCCGCCGGTTCTGTCACTAAATGGAAAACATTTTATTTTGCACTCACCGGCCACTGCACAAACCACCTAATGCCTCTAGCCAGGAAGCCACATCCTTTGCAACATCCTCCAGAGACATCTACAAGTCGAAGTTTAAATTCCCAGCTTAGACAGAACTCCCTCCCCCCCAAGCTTGGCGATATGAATACATATCTGGTACTTGGGTCCTGCACCTTCGCCCAGTTCTTTCCACCCCCTGTGTGGCACGGTGGCGGGTGCATACCGAGTAATACCCCTCCAAGCCAACCACTGTTCCTCCCAACAGCGGCAACAGAGAGCAAGGGGTCCTTGGGAAAGGGGTCTCCGCAAATGGAGCTGCCCAAACGTCTCGCACTCTCTCCAAATTCTTCCCCTGTTCCCCCCTACGGCCCGGCATGCCTGACAACCCTCCCTCAGGATGCCTACAGGATGTCTCTTCTCATCCTTCAGACCTGAGTTCAAATTCCCCCTCCTTGCTGTGGAGGAGAACTGAAGCCGCAATCATATATACATGAACCCAACAGTAAGCCCAGTGAACAAAACCACTCTTTACACTGAGTAAAACATGTATAAAAAGGTAAAGGTGACCCCTGACAATTAAGTCCAGTCGTGTCCGACTCTAGGGTGTGGTGCTCATCCCCATTTCAAAGCCGAAGAGCCAGCGCTGTCCGAAGACGCCTCCGTGGTCATGTGGCCGGCATGACTCTCCTTGCCGCAGCGCGTAGCATGCGGCTGGAACACGGAGCGCTGTTTACCTTCCCGCAAGCGGTACCTATTTATCTACTCGCATTAACATGCTTTGGAACTGCTAGGTTGGCAGGAGCTGGCCAAGCAACCAGAGCTCACCCCGTCGCGGATTCGAACTGCTGACCTTTCGATCGACAGCTCATGGTTCAGCGGTTTAACCCACTGCGCCACCCGCTGGCCTTAAAAAAAACATGTATAAGAGTCCATTAAAAGCATGTGAAACTGAACCTAACCCGTCCATCCCTACTTCCCCTGCCATCCTCTCCTTCCATCCTTCACCTGTCTGCATTGGGACTGTAAGCTCCTCGGGGCAGAAAGCTGTTTTGCTCTCTCTCCTGTACACTGACGATGCTATAGGAAGGAAGTGCTTGCTGGAGCTTTAAACTCTCTAAAATGCATTCGTTGAGGTGAGATGGACTCAGTTCATACACCAAGAGGCTTCCCTTGTTGCCCTCTCTGCGGTTAGTGCAAACACACACACACTCACACACACACACACACACACACACACACACACACACAAGAGAAGGGGCAGGTAAGATAGGAGCGTGCTTGCCCATGGCTCATTTCCTATCACACTTTGATTTGGAAGATTGTCTGAGTCATTGTGTGGCAATAAAACATACACATTTTCAGAAATCTGTTAAAAACACAGGGCTTTTGAGAAATCTGCAACTTTGAAATTAATATTTTTAGTTATTTGAAGGGGGGACATGACATATCTCTCTCTCTCTCTCACACACACACACACACACACACACACACACACACACACACACACACACACACACACACACACACACACACACACACACACACACACACACACACACACACACACAGTTTTCTCCTTTGCTCTGTAGGTTTCAAATTTCTCATTTGCTCCACTTAGAAACAAACACACCTCTTTCCCCCCTGTCAAACATGGCGTGGTTATTATGTGCCCCTGGCTGTACTTAAGGCAATCTTGAATAAAAAAAAATGTGGGGGGGGGAGGTGGCAGAGGGAGGGGGAGAGAAATAAAGCAGCTATTTGACATCGTGTGGGTGGGGGTGTGAAAGGAGGGGGAGATCGGTGATATGAAAGGCCCACAGCGAAGCCGTCAGCAGCTGCTTGGGATTCCAGGCTGGCACTCAGGGCTTTGTTCCAGGATAAGCCCCTCCAAATGAGGGGAGGGCGAGCGAGCTTTCATCTCCCTGTCGGTCGGGCAGGGAGGGGGGGGAAGACTCTGGCAAGGCTAAGTGCCCAGAATCTGCTAACTAACGCCAGGGAACCAGCTGGGAAACCCGAGAGGAGAAAGAGAGGCTGATTCACAAACACCGACCCATAGACAGAAGGTTCCTCTCCCCAGAACATCTCAAACCAAGACAGATGACAGAGCAAGGCAGGTTGTCCCTCTTGCCCCCCCCCAGAAGGCTGGAGCCCCCAGGGTGCCCTGAGTTCTACGCAAAAAGGGCCAGGTCTGCCAGAGGGAAGAAACTGATTCAGATGCAGAACAGGCAGCCACAAGGCCCAGGGCCAGGAGGGCGGCGAGGTGGAAAGGGAAGATCGAGGTGGAAAGGGAAGATCGTTTCAGGGGGCAGGAGAGGCACTGGCAGACTGTGGGGTTCCCCCCATCTTTGCTCTGCACCTTGCTTTTGTTCCATCTCTGGTCAACTAGGTTTACCAAAAACCGACAAGGGCCTGTTTACCGGAGTCAAGAGCGGAACGAACATCCACCCCACAGGCAGCGATGCTGCTCACGTCCCGCTTTCAAAACCGGGGGGGGGGGGAAGAGCCCCCTCTCTCCAGCCTCACAGTAGCCGCAGCCCTTTCAGAAAGCGGCTTCAGCAGAGCCACTCCAGAGTCCAAAGCAGGGCACAGCCTTCTCGGCTCCCCTACGCACCTTTCCAAGGGATGTGCAACACGGGAGTTTGCGGGAAACAACCAGCGGTCTTTGCCCCACTTGCCAGGGTCATCCTGGCCTGCCAGGAGATGGGGGGGGCTAGTGGGAGTCCCAGGACACCTTCCAGCATCCCCCTTCCGCAACTATTCGCGGTATGAGAGTCCTGGACTCTTTTGCTCCTTGTCATGGTGCAACTGGAGGGAAAAAGGGGGGACCAAGATGAAAGGAGGACATGAAATATAAATTAAGAGCCCGGCGGGAAACAGCTGCAAGGCCAAATTAAAAGCTTCCCACTTTGGGCATTATTTGGAGGCAGGCACCAGGGCGCGGAGGCCCAAAATCGCGGTTGAAAGATTCCTGTGACAAAGAGACGTGTCAGCCGGCGAGCTGGGCGTTACGATGATGTTCGCCTCCAGGCAACGCAGTCCCAAATCTCCTTCCACACCCCTCTGGCCCACGGCTCCTCTTTCCCCCTTTCTTCAGAAATAATTCTACCCCACGCTCCCTTTAGGAAATTCAGGGCAGAGTGGCAACTTCAAAAGAAGAAGGCATGCGATGGCTGCTGGACAATGGCAGCCCCGTGGCGGGTTGGCCAACTGGTCTCCTGACATTATTCCCGACAACATCAGGACACTGTCAGGATGCCATCTGGGCTCGGGAAACCAATGTCGGAGGGCTGCCTAGGAGCGTGTCTGCTTAGCCCCACCCCTGTGATGACACGGGCATGCTAGCCCCACCCCTTGCCCGCCCGGTGATCAGGGATCATCTGCAGCAGGCAAACCTGTGGGAGGGGAGGATGGGGCGGAGCTAAAGCACATGCATCTTCGGGGGCGGGGCTAAGAAGAGAGTGAGGAGGGGTCTGCCTGGTCGCCGCCAGCCAGAATAAATGACACTGGACTGCTCTGTTTCATCACAGAGAGTGGTGGGGAAGGCACAGCATCAAGATACATATAAAAAAAGGGCAAATGGTTCCCAAAAAGGAAATGACTGTCGAAAGGCACTCTAGACTCTGTGAACTTGGACTCTGCCCAGCCTTCTTGGGAGGAGTGGAAATTTGGGTGCTGCAAGAGGACCTGGGTGGCAAAAAAACAAGCCCTTGCAGCCGCTCGCCTCCCACAGATTCAAACATGTCCTCTCAAACAATCGCCCCGAGCAACCCACATCCCGGCGCATAAACAGTGCGTGCGCATTCCTGCTTCGCATGCATAGAACTGAAGGCCGGCAAATGCTTTCCTCCCTCCACCGGGACGTGGGAGGGAACCCAGAGGGACTTCTCACTTGATGCCCATGCTCCCTGCACAGAAACTACCTCCTCCACTGCATACGGATGGAAGATTTTACGGAAGAGTTATAAGACTCGCACAAGACCCGTTTCTTGAAACTGACCATCTGCCCGCTCTGGGCAACACTGGGAGGAGAGACTGCAACCCTGAACCTTCCCAAGCCCACTAAGAAACCACCGTCTCCCAAACCCCGCAAACAGACGCCGCTTCTAGCCCGAGACCTGGGAATTTGCACAAAAGACTGTCACGGCAACATTGCAATATGTCCACCAGCTGTAGCCGGGCACCCGCTGAGCGCCCGCTAAATTGTATGCAAATCAGGTTAATTATGCATAAATACGGTGGGCAGGTTAGTTGCAGCCCGCCGGCGCGAGCGCCGAAGCTGAACGCGCTCTCTAGCCCCGTGTTGGCAGGGCTGGGTCACAGCGATCAAGACGGTCTCTGCATCTCTTTGAAACTCGGGTCATGAGAACGGACAGCTCCCGAAACCGAGGCGACTAAAATCCTGAAATGATGGATTTGACCATCTCTCAGGACAGTCTCTCTGTCACCTTTTGAATTGACCGTTCCAGCCAATATTTGAAAGCTGTTTGACATACAGAAACTACAAACACGGCCCTGCCGACTTTGTGAATGGATCTGAAAACCAGATCTTCTTCCTTCTCTTTTGTTCCATTGCTCAGTGACATATCAGGATGTCACACTCATGTGAAAAATCGCAGTGCCCTGTCGCGATATATTTAGTGCAATACTAGGAAACAGCTGGTTTTAAATTAGAAAATTGGCGGCATTCGGTTCGAGCCGGGCTGGCCTACATCCGTGGTTTTCAAAGGCAGGACAGGCCTCTCGTGGGAGGGAGAGAGACAGATGCCAGGGAGGTGCCAACACTGGCTGCCAGAGCCTGCTGGGTGGCACCCTGCCAAATCGCTGCCACCCTGCCCAAAGTGACACAATAAAAAGAGCCCATGCAACTCTATTCCTTGCAACAAGGGTCAGTGCTGAGAATCCACGGGGCAGCCTCCTATTCCCCCCCCCCCCCGATCGCTTCCCCTGGGGTCGTCTCCCCTGAAACCATACGGAACCCCCATCGCCAGAGCTGTGACCAGGGACACTGTTGCCTGCAGATTATTGCGTTTATTTTGGACGCTATCAACATGACGTTTGGGGAAGCACGAGCCGCCGGTGAGAAAACGTTTGAGGAACTCTGGGCCACATCAAGAGTGTTTTCGGTTAGACTGGGCTTGTGAAATGATCCCTCTTGCAGCGACCTGGGGAACTCAGGAGTAGCGAGAATGGGCTGGTCAACCACACGCCATTCCCTTGAGGAGGAAGCGTCTTGTACTTCCTCTTCTCTGGGGTAGATGCTTGGCCAGAGGGGATCTGTCCAGCCTCTGCCCCTTTCTCCTGCTGACAGGACACCCTCTCCCGAGGCCAGCTTTGCATTGCTATGCCTGTGGGGCAAACTTTTCTTGTTAGTTGCCCCCCCATCAGGCATGGAAAAGCAGGACAGAAATATTTTAAACACAGCATGTCTGCTAAAGAACAGCAGGCCACCTGGGCTCTTTTTTGCAGCCGTGGAAAAGTATTTGGAGAGAGCCTGCTTTCATTTTGCACACACTGCTACAGAGCGGTATCTGCGGGTGCTGTCATTGTACATTGGGGAGAAGCACATCATGGCTGGTTTTTTAAAGTTATTATTTGCTGTTTAGGGAATCTTTTCCTTGGTCTTGCTTTAGGCAACAGCAGATGCGGGCCAGGGATTAGGCAAACAAACGGCAGTTCTTACCAAGGGTCCTGGGGTGTGAAAGCAGTCCCCGCGTTCTGCAGGGAAGCAATTCACCCAGGACGTAAAGATTGGACAGTAAGCCAGAGGCGGGGGGGGGGGGGGAGAGAACGTTTAAGATTTTAAAGAGTCCCGGGGAACAGGCCTGCCAGCCTTAGAAGCTTGCCAGTCATGTTTACTCCCTCTCCTTTGTCCTGGCAGCGCTAACAAGGAGGCAGGGCGAGAATCGCACAACAGTCCGTTTCGGAAGGGGCCTCCACTTGAACGCGCCGGTCGCGTCTCTTGGCAGTGGATGGATCGGCAGGATTCCTAGCGCAGCCCCTCTCTCCTCCCCACCTCACCGTTGCCTGGCATTCAGCAGAGAAGTTCAAACAGGACTAAGGATGCCCAAGCAATGGGCACAAATCGACTTTGCGCCCCCAAAACGGTTTCTCTTAAATGCAGAGTGGGAGGGAGCACCACGACAAGGGATTTGAAATGGGATTCGAACCGAAGCAGGTCAGTCCTCTTCCAAGGACCGATGAGATGGAGGCAGGTCACCAGAACGGAGGCAAAGAACTCTACCACATTTGCTGCCTGGTCCCCCCCACCTCGGGAGACCCAGGTCACAAAGGAAAAGGAGGAATGCCCCCCCCAAAAAAACCCTGCAGATCGGGTTGGGTGCTGCTTTGGGGTATAAACATTTCCACTCTGCTTTTAATGGACTGGCTTAAAGTTTTGCTACTGCTGTTTTGTGGTTTGGTGTCTGTTAGGATGTTTATTATCTGCCATTTGCTTTCGTTTGTTGATCTTTCTCTTTTCAAACTACTGTATTTCTCGTCGGATGCTTTGGATTACGGTATGTTCACCGCTTTGTTACAACTCCATTTAAAAAACAGTTTAGGTAAAGGTATCCCCTGACAATTAAGTCCAGTCATGTCCGACTCTAGGGTGTGGTGCTTATCCCCATTTCAAAGCGTTGTCCGAAGATGCCTCCGTGGTCATGTGGCCGGCATGACTCTCCTTGCCGCAGCGCATAGCATGTGGCTGGAACACGGAGCGCTGTTTACCTTCCCGCAAGTGGTACCTATTTATCTACTCGCATTAACATGCTTTGGAACTGCTAGGTTGGCAGGAGCTGGCCAAGCAACGAGCGCTTTTACAGGCCTATTAAACACAAACACATTCTTACAGCGATCGGTGCTGCCAATATTACAGGCCTGCAACGAGTGCGCCAAAGGAAAGGAGCACCTGTCCTAGAACATGGCCCAGAATCCTTTGCAACACACAATGGTTGCGGGGCAGACAGAGCACAGGGGATCTTCGGCTGCAAAGGTGACCTGGAAAGGGCTGGAAACCACTGGGATAGATGAACCAACGGTCGGCTTTACTTTTCAAACCTGGGTCCAGGAAGCCGCCGAGTTCAAACCGCAAAATCTGGACACAGCAACTCCCACTGCAAATGACGCAGGGGTGTTTAAATTTTCAGATCGTCCAACTAAAACATGACTGTGCTTCGCTGCTAAAATGCAAGCAGTCTTCCTGCCCAGGTTTAGAAGTTAAGCTGAGCAGTAAGCCATATAGAGCATCCCTCTCATACTTCCAAGGTTTTTCCGTGAGTTTTTGCAGGAAGCGGCCCTCTGACAGAAGAGGCTAAATGCTTGTCGAACTGAATATGCAAGTCTGACGGACCGAAAATTGTACTTCCCCCCCCCGCTGCATGTTTGCATGCAAACAAATGAAGGAAAGCGCGTCTTTGTTTGCCAATAGCGTACAGTTAATCCTCCCCCCCCCCCCCGCCATGTGTGTGGGCAAGAAAAGTCCATGAAATGCATTTTCTTGCGGCAACCACTTTGTAAAACAAGGAGCACCAAAACGGCTTCTGTTAGAATCCCAGTCCTGATTGGTTTCAGATGGGAGGAAACAGGCCGTGGCGACCCTGTAGTGAGCAAACTGAACTTTGCACATGCTTGGAGAGCAGTCTCCAACAGGTGCAGAGGAGTGGAAAATGCCATGAACCCCAATATTGGAAATCAGGCTAAGCATTTGTGAGTGCAAAATACCGTATTGTCCTGAGTATAAGACTCACTTCCCCCCCCAATTTAAGTTTTTAAACTAGGGGTGCGTCTTATAATCAGGCTGTTGCAAAAATGGTGATGCTGGGCTTAGCCAGCATCGGGTTTGCAGCTGCCCCTCCCCCAGACTCAGCAGGCAATGAATGGTTTAGGCTGCAATCCTGTGCACACTTTCCTAAGAGTAAGCTCCATTGAGAACAGTGGGGCTTGCTTCTGAGTAGACATGTACAGGATTGCACTGTTCGTGAAATCATTGGCATAAATTTAATGCCAGTGATTTAGTTAAATTTGTTTAATAGCACCAAACTTTAAGGGTGCGTCTTATAATCAGGTGCGTCTTATACTTGGGACAATACGGTAAACTCTTAGGCTGGTATGCCTTTCCTCTGCCCCTCCTGGCCAAGTGAGGCCCCACAGGTGACGGGGGACCTCAAGTTAGACATTATGGACTAGTCACACCACCAATTTAAACTGGGCTATGTGCCATTCCCTCTCCCTAGAGAACCTGGGGGACTCTGTGGGAGAGGTTTAGAGATCTCTGAAAAAAGAACTCTCCGCATCTTCCCCAAACAACAGGATTCTTCGGAAGCTGGAACCAAACTGATATACATATCTTTGCAGTGTACAGGGTGCCTCCCTCACAGGGTTGTTGTGAGGGTACTATAAAAAAGGGAAGGGCAGATTCCTAGGGGCCAAGTAACCCACAGATACCTTCCTTAAAAAAGTAGTTTTAAACACTGTTTTATTACCAGGAAGAGACATCACATAACCCCTTTTTGTTTTAATTTTCAAAGGAAACGTGCATCCCAATTCATGAGCATGCCACATTAAAGCTCAGCATTCACACCGCCTGAAGGTACATTAGCCCACAAACCAGATGTTTGAGTGATTTTTATTTTAATTGCTCAACCTGTTCTCCCAGTATTTGCCAATGCATGGCCAATTCTTTTCTTTTCCTAATCGGGATTTCGCTCTCTCTCTCTCTCTCTCTCTCTCTCTCTCTCTCTCTCTTTGTGGTTGATTTTTTCCTTCACCTGCAAAACGGAAGGAATGGCTTCCTTTGGCTATTCTGAGAATCTCCCAGATTTTATCCATGGGTTGTTTATCGTGTTTTCAAAGCAAACGTCGGCCGGACCTGCCTGGTTCTGCTCCGTCGCAACAGGCCACGGGCCGTGGCCCACCTCAGACACAGAAGCTGCGCTGCCGGCGCATCTGAGCCCGGCCGTTCCCGCCCCGCCCCAAGCTCTGTCTGGGCTCAGGCAGCCCTGTCCTCCCTCAGGCCCCCCCCCCCGCCGGGGAAGGGAAGCCAGAGTGACAGATTAGCCTCGTTAGGGGACACCCCGCCGAGGGGACGCAGACCGGTGACAGCTGGCGCTGGGGATGCTCCCAGGACACAACGCAAGCCCCCCCCCCCCCCGGCCTGGCTGAAAAAGGCTGGATTAAAACCTCCAGCCCACACCTGGGCCTGCTTCCATCGTATTTGGGGAAGGGAGTCTTGAGAATATAACCAACGTCACTTTCAGGTGAGAAACAGGGACGGGTTCTTGGCTCAACACGCAGAAAGCTCTAAGGCGGCCTGTGCAGAGATCCCGGTCAACACAACGAGACCTTGGTAGCTCTCATCTTCCCTTGCCCAGGCTTGGCTCCTCGCAGAAGAAATAGGATGCACACAATGCAGTATCCGAGAAGAATTTTGCTTGAATTGATGCCGGACGCAGAATCGTCCCTGTGGAGAACACAGGACCTGCTTTCACGTCCCAGGGCCATTGGTCAAAACGGCCGATTTGTCTGGAGAATCCCTGGCCATCCTTCTACTCTTGCCTAAAGCACAGTGGGAAGGTGTCCAATATGCTACTGAGGAAGAGCGGAGGACTATTCCAAATAGACCTAGAAAGGATGAAGCGGTTGGGCCAAGGCCAATAGGACACTCAGCTGTGGATGTGTCTGAGGTTGAAAGGAAAATCCAATGCTGCAATGAGCAATACTGCTTAGGAACATGGAAGGTGAGGTCTACAAGAAGGCCTGGCGGGATATGGTTCATGGGATCACGAAGAGTCGGACACGACTTAACGACTGAACAACAACAACAAAAGCACAGTGGGTGAAAGAATGGATTCCACAAACAGCAAATAATAATTCAGAAAATTCAAATTAAAAAACCAGCCACGATGAGATAACGCTGCTTTTCTCCCTCAATGAACAACAGCACCTTCGGATACCTCTCCACTGCAGAGTGTGCAAAACTAAAACAGACCCACTCCAAATGGCCTGGCTGGTGGTCAGCAGGCATACTTCATTTAAAATACTTCTCTCCTGATTTTCCATTCCTGGTGGGGCTCTCAAGGCAGCTAGCAGCAATAAATTGCTCCATAGGCGAGGCAAAGTGGACCTCAGGGGAGGGTGCCCTGTTAGCAGGAGAAAGGGGCAGAGGCTGGACAGATCCCCACTGGCTGAGCCTCCACCCCAGAGAAAAGGAAGTACAAGACACTTCCCCAAACCTTGGGGAAGCACAACAAACAAGTTGCATCACACACTTACACAAAGCAGTGACGAAACGCTACACAGCACCGGGAGAAGGGGTGAAAAACACCCCAAGATTTTACCAACACAAGATGTTACTGTACATACAGCCCCCGCCTACTCCGCGTTAGTTAAGCAGGAACTATCACCCCTTTCCTTGTACAGCCATGCACCAACAGTGAGGAGAAGCCCCAAAAACATTTGGCTTGCAACCTTTCGTCAAGTTCCCCTGTAGATTGTAGGCAATTGGAGGGACGTTTTAATGGTTTGGGCTGAGGCTGCAGGAGATACTAGCTGGCTGACTGGCTTGCTTCTGGAGCTTTTAAGTCTTCTCAGTTCTGGTGTGCGACTGCACCAGGAGGAGGAAGGACGATGAAAGATGCTCTTTCCTTCACGCAAGGAGCTGTCACTTTCTTCCTGGCCCACAGGTGTAACTCCTGTTGCGTATACGCACCCTTGGGCAATAGCGTCACTAGACGCGCGTCACCCTAGGGCAGGGGGGTGCGCGTCACCCCCCCGCCCTAGGGTGACCCCCGCGCCATCCCCCCACCCGCACTAGAGGCCGGGGAGCCGGCCGGGGAGCCGGCCTCGGAGCGTCCGGCTCTGCCGGCGCTCCAGGGCCTTCTAAAGGTCTGCTGGTTCAAAACGGAAAGTTTTCCGTTTTTTGCGCATGCGCAGTATATTTTCTGAGGGCAAAGGGCTGCCCATTAGCCCTCAGAAAAGTACTGCGCATGCGCGAAAACGTAAAACTTTATGTTTTGAACCAGCGGGCCTTCAGAAGGCCCTGGAGCGCCGGCGGGGCCGGACGCTCCAAGGCTAGCTCCCCGGCCTCGGAGCGTCCGGACTCCGGAGGTTCCGAGGCCGGGGAGCCGGCCTCGGAGTGTCCGGAGTTGGGACGGGGACGCACGCGGGTCACTCCTTTGCGCGCGTCACGCACGCGTCACCCCCTGGCGGTCCACCACCCCCCGCCAGGCTCTGATGACGCCAGTGCCCTTGGGTAGAAATGCCTTAAATTGCGAGAAACACACTTCCTTCAAATATTCTCTGCTAGGCTCTTGCATGAAGGTTTGGAGAATGTGCCAGCTTGTTAAACAGGCAACAAGAGGGGTGGGAAACTGCCCTCTGCACTCCAGCATGGCTCAAAGTTTTTAAGGTCACTGATCTGGTTAAGGCCCGCTTCCCGAAAAGGCACCCAAGGCTTCCGAGAGGCGATTATTTTTATCAGTGGCCGCTTTGAAAAAGAAAAATGGGAGATGAATGAATGAGTGAGGCCAAAACCCTAGACACGCTTACCTGGAATTAAAGAGACTTACTCCCAGGTAGACACGCATAGGGTCATGCTGTCAATGAATCAGGATTTCTGGGTTCTGCTTTCCAGCTTGACAACAAAAGGTGAGATCCTGATGAGGTGAAAGGGGTAACCATCTAGATCCGCATCCGGGGCCATCCCCGCTTCGTAGACCCACCCGGGGAATCCCTCCCTGGCTGTGTGGGGGCCAGACTGTCCCCCGAGGACAGTGGGCAGCAAGGAGTTACAAGGCCAGCGAGCGGAGAGCCTGATTAAACAGTAACAGGTGCTTCTGGCTGACCCAGAGAACAGCTGTGCTTGCCATGAAAAAGGAGCCAGGGACATTCAAGGGATCAAAACAGAGAGGAGACGGGAGGGAGAGAGAGCAGGGGGGGGGGGAGAGAAGCAGAGACACCACGAAGAACAAAAGCCACCAAGAACTAATGGAAGAAGGAGTTGGGTGGGACATGGGAGTGTTCCCGATCCTGTGAAGTTGCGATTCTGGTTTGCAAGCGTGGCAGCATTGGGTATATCTGGTACAGAATTTGGCAACCTGGGATTTTCAACCCCCTCTCTTTGAGTTAAAGAAAAAGGCAAGTTTCTAGCCCTCATGGCTGGAAAGGAAGAAAAACCAAAAAAAACCCAGAACATTTCTCGCAACACCTGGAGAAATATCAGACGCCGGAGGCAGTCGGAAACATCAGCCCTTTCCACGCTCTCATTTCCACTTCATGGGGTCCACCATTTCTAAACAGCTCCCCCCCCCCAAAAAAAAAAACACATGTCTCTATCCATTTCCCAGGCTTGACTGCACAGTTCCAAAATCCCCGGAAATCTGGCATTTGCAAGCAGAAGAAGGAGACCCGGCAAACGTCGCACGATTCATCCTGGCGAAGTCACACGACGTACGCCAAAGAATTAATGCCCACAATTTATTTCTCGCAGTACAGAAGTCAGGTTTTCTTGCTATAGAATTAGGGTGTTATGAGGGGAGGCGTCACGGGGAAAGGAGGTTCGACAGGAGCTGGAAACCAGGGGCGCCAGGCAGAGGCGGGGCTCGGCACAGACCAGCACGATGTCAGCTTTGCAGCTCAGTGCCGGTTGCACCATCAGCTGTCCACAGCCATCCTCCTCGCCTTTCCTAAGAACTCTGTCACTCCTAGTCCACGTTGGACCCATGCGCCCACCCTCTGAGCATGTCCATAGGGCTGCACCAAACATCAAAGAGGCGTCACCGTGTAAAAAGAGCACATGACCTCAGTCCATCATCCCTAACTATGCCAGCAGGCCGGACTGTGAAGCTTGCAGAAGGAGGCATCGCTGGGATTCTCTTACTAACAGAGGGGCGGAAAACACTTCTGGAAAAGTTCTCTTACGGGATGTGCACCAGGAAATGCCAGACGTGGTCTCCTCACCAACTCCTCAAGGAGCTGCCTTTTATGGAATCGGATCGATAGCACCCTCTGGGCCAAAAGGGCTGCTTCTCTCGAACCCAGCTCTCCTGCTCTCGAACCCAGCTCTCCAAGGAGTCTCAGGGTCTCCAGAAGAGACAATTCCTAATCCAGCTACCCAAATGCCTTATAAACCAAAACGCCAGACATGAACTTCACCCGGTGGTTAAGGTGCTCAATGGCCTGGAGCCCAGATACAGATCGAGGAGGTGGTCCTTAAGGTATCCCACTCCCTGACGGCTTTGAACCCCCTCCCCAGCCATGACACTCACTGGATGACTTAGGACCAATCCCTATCTCTCAGCTTAACCGACCTCACAGGGTTGTTGTGAGGATAAAACAGGGAGAACCATATATGCTGCCCTCAGCTCCTTGGAGGAGGAAAGGTGGGAGAAATGTATAATTTTTTTTTACCGCGTCTGCAATATTCAGCTTCCCCTGTGGCATCATTTGGACGCCACTGGCCAAACATTTGCACTTGTTTTTAGCTTGTGCACACAGACCGCGGTAACCTCCTCTCCTTCCCTTGGTGGCAGACACACAGGAAGGTTTCCAGGCACACCCGAGCGCACAAGTGCCTGTACCAAGACCCTCTTGACAGCTTGTGTGTGCAACCGAGTCCTGGGGCTGGAGCGTTGCTCCGGCGCTCGTGCAAGAGGGTCACACTTGAACCGCGTGCACAAAAGCAGGCTCGCGACGTGCCCCGCGCATGCATCCCAGGGGGGGCGGAGCCAGGGACAGGAATCCCACGATGCTCCTTTGCTCATGTGTCACGTTCAGAGCCCACAGCGAGAGGCTGGCTCTCCTCCGCCCCTGACTGCCGTGAGAAAATTCAGCAGCAAATGCCCAGCTATGAATAGCTCTAGCCCTTGGCTGCCTGGGCAGACCGGGCCCCAAGTCCCCAGGGCAGCTAAAAAAAGCCCCCGGCTCTAGAAATAACCGGGAGCAAGGACTTTCCAAGCTCTCTTCCCCGTCTCGGGATGAAAGAGAGGGTGGTGCCTGCTGGACACGGTGTTTAGCTGCCTGGCTCCCAGGGCAAGGAACCATCTCAGTCTCACAGCTGTGCCCGGGCGCTTGCAGCTAATTAACATGGGGGGGGGAGCCTGGGTGGAAGCTGCCAAGAGAGCAAGGAAGGGTGGGGCTTGGAGACACTCCGGCACAGAAGCAGCCCTGGTTGGAAGTGGGGGGGGGGAGAAGAAGGCGAGTTCCAAGAGAGAACGAGAGCCCGGATTCCTGGGTTCTCTCCTCAGCCCTGGAAAGAGAACGGCATCGACTTGGGTTCTAGCAGCAAAGGCACTTGGAATCACTTCTCATCTCGCACATCCAGTAACGGCTTTTTCCAAGTAGGAAGGGAGGCGTCGGACTCCAACCTGCCTAGAAATTATCAGGGCGGGGGTGTCCCAGGTTCAGATCCTGCTTAGCTGCAAGGCTTCCTGGGTGACCAATGGGCCTGTCACCATCTCTCACCTAGCCTAACCGGCAGGGTTGTTGTGAAGATCAAATGTTGGAGGAGGAAACCACGTATGCCCCTCTGTCTCGGACATAAATGTACAAACGGCTGGCTATGGTGACTCAGTGGAAAGAGAAAGGCCCTCTGCACGTGCCCAGAGACACTGAAGGCTTCATAGGGTATTGAAATCAACTATTCCAGGCCCTGTTCCCAAGGTCTTGACGTTCAGATGGATGTGATTTCAAGCAGGGATGGGACCCAGCGGCATGGCAACCTTAAGCCCTGGAAGTCAAGCCCTCGGGATCACATTCCTGACTCTTGTTGTGCGACAAGAAGCAACTCTTTTGAGCCGTTCGATTAAGGGGGGGTGGGCGGGATCCGTATCCGAGCCCCCGCCATGGACACGTGTGGTAGCGGAAGAGAAAGAAAAATCATTAATTTCTAGTCTGCGATTGGAAGAGGTTACATGCTTGGCTGGCTAAACATAATGCAGCAAGGGGGGGGGGGACAAGCAAAGGAGTCACACTGTGAGAGAAATGGAAGTGGGGGGGGAGAAGAAAGAGGGGAAAAAAAAGGCAACCGAGAAAGAGAGGGAGAGAAAAGAGCGCAAAACAGGGGAGGAGGGGCGCCAGCCAGGGACAGGTGCCAAGCCATGAAAGGCGTTCTTGTGGGACAGGAACAGGCCTCAACACACCTGAAACCGCAGCCCTCCCACTCGAAGGGGCTTGGAGAGGGGGAAACAAAGCAGAGGGGGAAGACGGGCGAGGGGGCCGTGCCCCAGGCAGGCCCCAGAGAGGGAATAATCACATCCCTTTCTCCAACAAAGGCCGCCCCAGCAGCTCTCCACTCCTAGGGCCCCTTGAAGCGGCCAGACCGGTTGTCTCCTTGTGCCCGCCCGCTCAGGGATACCTAAGCGATGTTATCAGGGGGGCAGGCAGCCAGAGGCCGGGGGGGGGGGGGGAGAGGCGCACCAGGCCCAAGATGGCATCCGGACCGCCACGGCGGCAGCCAAGGTGGCACAACATGGGAACACTTTGCCGGAAAAACATCAAAACGCGGACACCGCTGCAAACCACATCAGCCCATTTTGGGAAGCCAAGTGTTTGCGCAGCTCTGACACAGGCGGACAGAAACCCGGGGGGGGGGGGCAGGGAGAGACACGCACACAACCAGACTCAATAAGAGGATAGCAGGTAGGCCAGGAAGAGTCTGCCTGCCTCACACAGACAGGGCTGCTTGAAGTTGCACTGGCCGGGCGCGTGATTCACATGGAGGCGGCAATGTTGTCTTATCCCTGCACAGCCAGGCACGGACACACATGCACGTTCGTCTGCTGGTGGCTTACTGCAGACTGCATGGGAAAATGTCGCGGGCGCATGCACAGCAAACCACAACTAGGCACCAACACCTCCCGGTTAGGAACGGCTGCCACCTAGACGCAACTTCTGGCGGCCTTCGAACCACTCGCTCCTGGGAGGCTGGCGTGGCCCCAGCCCCGTTTCTTTACTGGCTCCACGCAAGCCAAGGCAAACACCATACCTCAAAGTCACACATGCACTAGACAAGGCCAGAAGGCCACAATCCCTCCCCAGGCCAAGCCACGAGGAGGCAGTCCACAGTCACCCAACCTTTCCCACAGACCAAAGCAGCACCGACCTCAAATCTCTTCCCCTTAGGCAGAGATCTGCTGGCTGGGCGTCTTCCTCTCTCTAACCTTCCATCCTCTAAGGGCCAAATTAGACCTTAACACTGCAATCCTTGGCATGCTTACTCAGAAGTAGGCCCCAGCAGGTAAGTGTGCACAAAGCTGCAGCTTTAATTTCCCTCCCCCCCCTTTTTTTTACAGTGTGCACATGGGAGAAACCCTGAACAGAAGACAGGCAGAGGTGTTGGGCTGGGGGGGGGGGGCACAACTGCGACCCCTAAACAATGGCGAGAAGCTGTAAAAAGGGACAGTAGCAGAGCAATAGGAAGGGCTGATAGGAATACGGGAACTGCGGGAACTGCTAGCCCCTCCTGGTTTTAAACTTTTCTCTGTGTCCATGAGGACTAGAAACTTCAATTTGTAAAGCAAACGTTCTCACAACAATAAATACTTGGCTGTTTGTTTTTATGTGCTGCCTTTCCATCAAAATGCGATTCAAAACATAGCTTGCAGGTTTAAAAAAAAAATCCTGGAAAAACAGGACACCAAAGTGACAAAAAGGGCTAAGAAGAACTCCTAAACAACAAATTGGAGCATTAGCAAATAAGCAGCAGGGAGCAAGGCCCATTGCCTGCCCCTCCAGAAGGCTCCGTCAGGTTGCCTGCATTCATTCACCCCTAGCTGAGTATACAACACACCGGTTTACAGGCCCAACCTAAGCGAATCGCATTGAGTTCACTGGGACTTGCTCCCAAGTAAACCTGCTTCGGATTGTGGCCTCAAGTGCCAAGACTTCTGCATCAACGTTTTAAGCTCTGTAATACGTCCCATCATTCTCCTTCCCTTGTTTCTTCGTAATTCACATATGCGCCCCTGTCCTAGAGGCCTAATCATTAATGTGGCTTACAATCCCCACTTCCCCCCCACACACGTGCCTTGGAAGAATGGGGGGGGGGAAATCTGTATCAGTTGGGGGAGCACAAGCAACTGATCGGAGCCACCATGCAACTATATGAAGAACTGGCCATCTGGAGTCACTCCCCACACGGCTGAGAGACTATGACCACGTCTACACCACATCAGAAATGTGGGGAAGCAGGGGAAATGCTCCCCTTATGGGTACCCACTTTGGGCACATGGTACAGATGACCAGCTCCCTTTGCAGTCCAATGGCCACCCCCGTGCTCAGATCCCCTGCTAGAAGGACACAGGGAAAAGAAATTAAAAAGCGTGAAGAGTAACAGAACTACCGTACTGTAAGCAATCTGGAGCCGGTGCCCTTGCAGTGTGAACCCTCCAGAGAAAGAGATCTCTCCCACCCGCTCTTTGTTTTGAAATTGGCACCCTGCTTCTTGGCAGCCTCCGAAAGCCGTTTAAACCTTCCTAAAACACAAACACTTCAAAAACCATTTTCAAAGTTCACACCGAAGCCAGGAGGCACTTGCCGAAATCGATTTTAAAAATCGATTTGAGCTACCTGCCACACGCTTTTGGGATACACTGGGGCTGTAAATACAGCTAAGATGGCAGCACTCGTGCCAATCTCATGGCACCTGACATGAGGGGCAGTGAAAGCAGGGAGGGCGCTGGGGGGCACCCACCCTCTGCACAGGGCTAGTCAACAACTCTTTCCTAGTATCCAGGTGAGGGGGAGAAAAGCAGGTGCTGTTCTTCCTCTCATCCTTCCAAGGAACATGGCGCAAAAGTGTAAATCCTTAGAAGGAAGACACGCATGGGAGTGGTAATGGCATGATTCACAATCACGGCATGAGCCAGGATTCAGGAAGTGTGCCTCTGAGGACCTGCAGAGAGCAGCTCCCTGGCCACTCGGAAACCACAGCCAGCCTGTCCTGACACACCTGGGACGTCCATGCAAGGAGATGACATGATGCCCAGTCCGAGCCTCACCAAGATCAAAAGGAGCTGCTAGGCACTTAATTAAACACAGCCAAAGGGGCCCAGCCTGCAGCCGTCTCACCATCTAGGTGGGCTCCACACAGGCTGAAATCTTAGGAATTAAGCCCTGGAGGAGAGGACTTGGGGAGGGGGCTAGAGGACCCTGCAAACCCTCTTAATGAGAACCAGGATGGTGTAGCGGTTTGGGAGCTGGACTTAGACCTGGAAGATCCAGGTTCAAATCCCCGCTCAGCCACGAAGCTTCCTGGGTGACCTTGGGCCGGTTACTACTGTAGCTCTCAGCCTCACCTACCTCACAGGGTTGTTGTGAGGACCAAAGGAGAGGAGCAACTATGTACACTACCCTGAGCTCCTTGGAGGATGGTATAAAAATGTGAAAAAATAAAAAAATAAAAATCTTCCCTAGCCCGCACCCCCTACAAATGCCTCTCCAGCCATCTTCGGTTACCTCCACCCAGCGCCAAGCAGGGTCTGCTCTGGAGCAGTGAGCTCCCACATCGCCTGGAGTGGCATAGGGAGCGGTTCCAGTGTAGACAGAGCCCAGGACGCTGGGAAAAGCTAACGCAGGGGACCTGGAATGCAAGAGGCTGGGGCTGAGCAAACAACCAGCTGGGGCATGTTTGAGGATGAGAGCATCCCTCCCAGGACTCCAAGCTGGGGGAGGGGACCGGTGATTTACGACTGATTTACCAACATGGGTCCTCTCCTCCTCCTTCTCCCTCTGGCATCCCGGCCCAAATCAGTTCCCTCCCTAATGGCCGAATATGTAAACATTCTCCCCTCAGTACCAGCCTCGGGGAGCTGCAAAGTCTTGTGCCAGGGGACACGATCCACCACGGCATTCTGGAGTTCAGAAAAGGGGGGGGCAGACCCCCTGGGTTCCCTCCTCACCTAGGAAGGAGAGTGCACTCCAGTGGTTAAAACAGAGAGGCAGAGCTCTGTGCAGTCAGAGCAACCTCCTCCTAGCACATGGGTCCACTGCTCCGGCCAGCTGGGTATGAGTGACGTTTTTCAGGTGGCGGTCTTCCCCCCCCCCCTTCTAGCTGGGGATGTCAGGGAATGAACCAGGGAGTCTGTGCAAAGCTACAGGCCCTCCCTGTTAGGTGCTCGAGTTCTTTGGAGAGCACTGAAACCGAGACTGTTGCAGACCATCAAGAGGGCTGAAGTGACGGGGAAGGAAAACAAAAATTCAGCCCTTGTATCCCTGGAATTCAATGCTTGCTAGATTAAATAAGAGGTACAGAACATGGGCTGCTGTTTGCTGCTGTTGCAATAGCCTCAGGGCAGATTTGGGGGCTGCTTGGAGAAACAGTCAAGTATTAGGAACAAACGCTTTGTATCAAAGACACAACAAATAGGAAACCACCAGGACAGGAGACCCAATCCTACCGCACGTCAAAAGTCTTCCATATGTGTCTAGGAAGAATCACGATGCAGCCGGCAGCATTTGAATAGCTGCAAAGACTGTCAAAAGTCACTTCACGTAATGAAAATATAATTTACTAAACGAGCTGAAGTAATAAAGTGTTATGGAAAAGGAGGATATGATGAGACTGTTCTGTTTGCTGGGATCCTGTCATCTGTTAATTAATTTTGAAGCCTGTTGATACTAATCGTTAAATTACTAGTCCCGATGCCTCGATTTCCTTTTTCAAATGGTTTTTAGATTTCATTTTGTTATTGCTTAAAAATAAATAAAACTAAAAAAAAAATTCAAGTTGCACACACAACCTATCTATTATTTTTAAGAGGCTGAAGCCTACAGGAAAGTCACTTGATATCCTGAACTTGATATCCTATTCCTGATATGTCGACGTGGGCTGCAGTTACTTAGAGAGGAGGGTGATAAAGCTCTGTACATGCTCCATGGCACTCTTCTTTAGCACCGACTAGCATGTTCCAGACAGACCTTGGCACTCAAAATAAGTTTGGCAGCTAAGTCCCCTGTTCAAGTTAAGCCTCAGGGTAAGAATGTTCGTTGCAGAGTAGAGAGCGAGACCCCTTAAAAATCTGGTTCAAGTATCACAAAAACAAGGGAGTTATAATGCAAGGTTTGGGGCAGAGGGACAGTCTGGAGTGTATTGGGGCATTTTGGGGACTAGTAAACGTCAATGTGGATCCTGAGTTTGATATTTGCTGCCGGCTGGTTAACTTGAAATAAAACAGCATGATCTTGGGCTATGGGGTGGAAACAGGTTCCCCACCCCACCCCACTGTTTCTATTCCCTATCTAAGGGAATGTTTAGCACATGGTTTTTTTGGGGGGGGGCTCTTTTGGCTGTCCATTACCCCATTCAATTTTTCAAACAGCTCCTTCCTATCATCACATCACCCTTCCCGTGAGTCACTTGAGCACGGCCAAGTCACTGCAGTGCAAGGAAGAGCCAAGAAAGGGGGGGGGGGTTGATGCCAAGGGATGGAAAGAGGGGGGGGGAGGATGTGCTGTGGATGGGGAGTTAATAAGGGATGATGGGGAGGTGGAAGAGCAGAGGGGAAGGATGGAGAGGGGGAAAGAATGGGATTGCTTCCCCAGGGTCCTATTATCTGGCCAAGGATTTTGGAAAATATTAATTGGGGAGGTGGGGCAGGAGGGCAGGCTGGAAGAGGCAGATAAGGAGGCACAGGCACCTTGCCCAATTTCCCTGTCCGGTGGCTTTCAGGGGGATACTCTGCAAAGCTCCTAAAAGAGGAGCCGTCTCTTCTTGCGCCCGCTCTCTCCAGTTACACACACCTCTCTCTCGGGCACCTAACTGCGCGCACACGCTTCCCCCCTCCCCCGAAAAGAAACCCTGCTGCCCCCCCCCGGTGCCCCACCCAGACCCCATTCATTTCTGCCTCTCTCTCTCTCTCCGACGGGGGGGGACTGAGGCAGCAGCCCCTCCTCGGACTACCGACGGCAAGGGCGGGGGCAGCCGGCCACCTCGTACCAGCCTGATGACGGCCCCGCACGGAGGGGCCAGGGCAGCAGCCGGGCCGGCCGGGGGGCTGCTCGAGAAGAAGGGGAGGAGCCGGAGCCCCAGTGCGGCGCGGGCCGAGAGAGCAGCCAGCAGGTGGATCCCAGCCTGGGACGCCGGAGGGGGCAGAGCCAGCCGCGGCGGCAAGCAAGTTCTCGCTCGCTCCCTCCGGCGCTCGGCGCACAGAGTGTGCCCGGCCCCCTGGGCAGGCTCCGGAGAGGGCGGGCAGCGGGCTGCCCTGCCCGGGGGCGCCTGGAACTCCGCCGATCGCCGCCCCGCGCTCCTTACCTGCGACGGCGAGCAGCAGCAGCAGCAGCAGCAGGAGACCCCGCAGGAGGAGGCCCGGTCGCGGGAGCGCCTTCGGGGAGCGAGCAGCGGAGCCCATGATGCGCACTGGAGCCCACGAAGCGCCTCTGACCAGAGAAGCGCCGCGAACTCCCCGGCCCCCCCCCCTTTTGCCCGGCTCGCGGCCCGCCCCCCGGCCCGCCCCCAGCGGCTCAGCCCAATCCCCGGCCGCGCACGCCACTCAGCCTCCAAGTCCTCCGGCGAGGTGCGAGACCCTCCCCAGGCGTCTCCCCTCGAAAGCCGGCCCCTGCTCCTGCCTCCCCGAGCCCCTCCCGCTCCTTCAAGCCTCGGCTTCTAACAGAGACAGAGAGAGAGAGTGCCTCTGAACACGTGCAGAGCGTTTCCCCCAAATCTATCCCGCACGCAAGCGTGTGTTTTGTTGCTTTTGGTGTGAGCGCCTCGTTGGATTGGAGGCTGTTGGAGTCAATGAAACACGCTTGACGCTTTCCAGTCCCTAGGATCGTTTTTGGGATATCAACTTACATCGCTTCTGCAAGTTGCTTCTTCTTTCAATCTCCAGTACAATTATTAATAATAGGGAACAAACGCAGCTGGCAGACATCTGGGGTCAAAATTAAAACCTGCCACGTTACGGGATGTGGCGTCGTCGTTCAGAACGTTTCCTCCTTAGCAATTGTATGCACATCTTCTAGGCACCAAGCCTTGTGCATTATGTTGTTATCATTGATACTTTATACACCGCTTTTCAACAGAAACGTTTACAAAGCGGCATACAGGGAAAATCGAACAACTCAATGTCTCCCTGCCCCCCAAAGGGCTCACCCTCTAAAAAGATGCAGAGGAGACACCAGCAACAGCCAGCCACTACAAAAGACACTGAGTGCACTCACTGGAGTGAAGAGGGGCAGTTACTCTCCCCCTGCTAAATATTGTATAAAAGGAACACCCTTGAAAAAAATGCCTCTTTGCCCAGTTAGCAAGAGGTAATGCTCTGCTCCAACCAACCACTGCTTCCCACTTTCTGTGTTGAGACCCTGTGACACTCCTGTGCGCATGCATGTGATGTGCAGTCACAGTGTGTCCACACAAAACCGTGCTGCCCCCTTTTATCTTGGTATCCCAGCACGCTCTTGGCTCCATTGCAAGGTCGGGAGGCAGCCCTCGGCTTCCCTATCAGGCTGGCCAGGATCATTAGCGACTTAATTTCTGCCCTGGTGAATCCTCTGACAAACTCGGACAGCCCAGCTGTCCTGGGCAGATAGGACCAGCTCAAGGTCAGCCAGTCAAAATAGACAGAAAAAAGAAAGACGGGTAAACAAAGCAAGTTGAGTATCTGGGGATTGGATTCCCGGTGTGCTTTTGTATGGGGCCTGCCTGTTTCCCCCCACAGGGCTAATGGTGCTGGGGTGGGTCACGGGGGGGCAGTTTGCATTGGGGGGAAAATGGTACAGGAGGCACAGGCTTAAACACAACCCCGCCCCCCTCCAATCCAAACTGAAGCTTGCTGCTGTGTTGTTTAAGATGGGTTGTGTTTATACAGGAAGCTGGACTAGAGAGGGGCCTTTGGCCTGATCCAGCAAGGCTGGTCTGATGTTCTTAGGGTAGACCACTAATAGATTTATAGTGTCTCATGTCTTTTTGGGCCCGAAGTCAGCACGGTTCTTGCATCACACACAGCGCAATCCTAACCAACTTTCCAGTGCCGGCGTAGCCATGCCAACAGGGCGCACACTGCATTTTGCAGTGCAGGGGCAGTCATGGAGGCCTCTGCAAGGTGAAGGAACATTTCTCTGACCTCGGGGCTGCATTGCGGCTGCACCGGCGCTGGAGAGTTGGTTAGGATTGTGCTAACTGCTGGGGACACACACACACAGACCTTGAGCTGGGGTCTAAAAGCCCAACTTCCTTGCAAAGTGGACGACGTCAGCCCAGCTCTGCAAGCAGGCATCCGAGGCCCACCCACGACCTGAGGAGGCACACCAAACGCCACCGTCACCCACCTGGTGGTGCCCTTTTTCCTCCTTTTCCCACTCCTTGCTTTCAAAAAGGAACTAGGAAACAGAAGAGGAAGTGTGGAGGAGAAGAGAGGAGAGAGCTAGCGAGTCCCTTTCCAAAGCCACGCATCGCATAGAGTAGCAGTGGAGGCTCTGTGCTTGGTGCAGGGGCTGCTGCTCAGTAGAAGAAGTACACCCGCTTTTGGTGCCCAGGATCCCCACTTCAAACCCTGGCATTTGTTTCCTAGTAGGGGAGCAAAAAGAGTCAAGTCTCTGGCTCTGCATAAAGCAGGCTCCTTTGTTTGTTTTTCCATGGGAAAGCATGCACACAAACTAAGTATCCCCCCCCCCTACAATCTGCAGGGGGATACAATTCATGAGCAGTTTACTGCACAACGACCTGTTTATCCAGATAGTCTCTTGGAATCTGGGAATCCCAACTACCTTGCCCAGAACAGTAGCAAATGTGGGACTCAAGCAAAGGGCTTCGCTCAGCCTCTTAGAACCGGTTCTGAATGATGGTTTGGTGGTGCTAAACTGTCTTAAATTAGGAGAGTTTCTGCCCATGTGCAGATGACCTTGCTACACTTTTCAATTTGGGAGAGGTTCCGGCTTCTAAACAGGCTGGGTCTTGCTCGCATTTATTCAGTCTAAAATGGAAGCTTATTATTGCCCTCTGAAGGAGAAAAGTATAACCCGAGGATAGGCAGAGGGGGCGGCCCGGGCGGGACGCGGCGGGAGAGAGGACATTTTTGGTTGCGACACCCTGTCTTTGAGACGCTCCATCTTCCCCCGGGGGCAACTGAGCCCCAACCATATTGTGGGCCTCGGAACACAACCCCGAATCCTCTGCAAAAATGCATCATGGTTCTGTGCCCGGTGCCCAGACCCTCCTCTTTGGCAGCTGTCTCAGTGTGGAAAAACCCTCCCAGGATGGAGGAAGAAAGGTTGCAAGCCAGCCACGTCTTGAGGGGCAGGAGCTGAAGCCAGGAGGCCGTGTGGGCTCCAGAGGGGCTGTGACCTTTCCTTGCTACGAGCAGGTCAGTGCTTGCTTGCCCCTTACCTTCCCGGCCAGCCAGAAACCAGAGTCCTGCATACTCCACATTCCAGCGATGAAGCAGCCCCGCCCCAATGTTGGGGTAAAGGTCACTCTTGCCCTGGGGAGGGGGTCAGCCAAAGGACTGGGCTGGTTCGTCCTCTGTCTCAGGACTTGGGGTCGCCAAAAGGCAGGATGTCTTGGGCATCAGATTGAACCAGATTACTGCTCTGTATTTCGGATTGGGTAGATTTGGGAATTGCTTGGGAGTCAAGGGAGTTTGGGAGCTGGGCCGCACTGGATCATTGCAATGTTGATCCAGCGTCTGTTTTCTGGTGTGTGTGTTTTTCTCCAAATCCCTCAATGACGGGTAGTGGGGGCAGGTGAAGGCTGGGTCACATCACTAAGCCCCTCGAGCCTTGCGGCTATTCATTCGGGCTGCCTCATTACGAGAAATGGATTGAATATTTTGCAAATACTTTCTTTCTAGATCACCTTTTTTAAGTCTCGTAAAGCTAGGTGGGTCCTGACAGACTAGACTCGGGTGTCGTTTTAAAAAGTGGGTCCGGCTGCTAAAACGTTTGAGACTCACTGGCCTAATCTATCTCACAAGGTTCTTGTGAGGGTCGAATGGAAGGAGGGTGGGCCCAAGCCTTCTACGCCGATACGGCCTCCCAAATATATTTATTTATTTTATTTTTATACCGCCCTTCTCCAAGGAGCTCAGAGTGGTGTACATATTTCCTCCCCTCCTTTTTGTCCTCACAACAACCCTGTGAGGTAGGTGGGGCTGAGAGATAGTGACTGGCCCACGGTCACCCAGGAAGCTTCATGGCTGAGCGGGGATTTGAACCTGGATCTTTCAGGTCTAAGTCCGACTCCCAAACCACTATACCATCATGGCTCAATACTGCCCCGTTTACCTGTTGATGTGGCAGCCTCTGCCCCTCCCACTCTTTGGATTGGAAAAAGAAGAGGGGATGGAGCAGAAGAGGAAGTGTGGAGGACAGTCTCTGGCCTGTGTCCCACCACTATCTCCTCCTCCACACTTCCTCTACATCTTTTCCAATCTGGGGAGTGGGTGAGCAGCAGCAGCAGCGGAGGCAAGTGGACACCCCCTGGCAATCTGCTACCTGAGGCGACCACCTCAGTCGGCCTCAGGGATGGGCCAGCCCTGCATATCGGAGGGAACCGTATATGTTATCCTGAGGTCCACCTTGGAGGAAGGGTTTTCTTTGGGCCTGATTCGTACCTGGATGGGAGCCCCTCCGTATGCTGTGTGGAGTTCATCATGGAAGAAATGCAAGATATACATGGAAATAATAATACTGTATTAATATTAATATTACTAATAATAATACTGTATTAATATTAATATTACTAATAATAATACTGTATTAATATTAATATTAATATTAATATCAATATTAATAATAATAATAATAATAATAATAATAATAATAATAATAATAATAATACGATGTCTCACCCCAGACTTACCAGAAACTGATTCCCAAGGCGAGTTGGCCCACTGTGACCTCTGCAAGCCATTGCGAAGCTGCACCACTGCCAAGAGCCCGGACTGATGCCGCCAATCTCCCTGGACGGAGCGGGGGAGACAGCGGGAAGCCGTGTGCCGCCTTCCAGCAGAGCCCCAGGATCGCCAGAGAGCCCCAACGCCACTTAGACCCAGATCTGGCACCTGCGCGGCTTCACTGCCCTTTGCTCCTGGCAGAGACCCGACAAGGTGCCTCCTGGGCACAGGCAAGGAGATGGGGCTACAGGCATGACAAAGACGGCCCTGAAGGGGAGGTGGGTGGGGCAGCTGTGGGGCCCTAAGAGGCCAGCCAGGCAGGTAATAAAAGCCCAGACCTGAAAGTCGTGCAATGATGATGAGCAGGGGGCTGGTTCCAGACTGGGGGGGCAGCTTGTCCTGAGGCCCAGGACCCTTGGGGGGGGGTTAGGAGGAGGAGGACCAGGACCAGGGAGAGAGTAACCCCTCCCCATTATGGTTCTGTGTGGGGGCATCTGCCTGAGCCAGCTTCAGGGGTTGGCCCCTGGTCAGTCCCCCCCCCAGGGCTGCATGGGGGAGAGGCAAAGCGCTTGACCCTCTGCCCTCCCACCCCCACTATAATGTGTACGTTTTTTCATCCTTAGGGTCATTGCGAGAGGGGGGCGCCCCCCCCCTTGGGAGTCTTCCTTGGCTTCAGTGGCAGAGGTAGAAACAAAGGCAGGGTTGGTGGCCCAACACCCAGGACCCCCCAGCCAGGCCTCAAAGTCAGCAGCAGGGAGAGAGGGTTGCTCCACCCTTCTTCCTCTTCCTGGCTCCTTCCCCGGGCTGCTCCTGCCAGGATTGTGGAGGGCCAGCCGGAGTCCCCAAGATGGTGGGGCAAGTCCGGAAGTGGACATTGGTGGACAATATGATTTGGAAGTGTACTCAGCAGGTAGGGAGACCAATCTGAGACAGGATAGGGGTGATGGAGCAAGGCCTCTCTCAGCCCAGCTGACCCCCTCATCTCATCGCTTCCCCTACCCCACCTTTTGCTTCTGCGTTGGCCACTGGGAGGTCAGATTTTGTCCAGGGAACGCTGGTTGCTGACCTCCAGCACACAGGCGGAAAGATGTTTGGGGCTCAGGTTCTCGTTCTCCGATCAACTGGCTGAGCCCTGCGCCTAAATCCAACCAAGGGCCTTTCCCTACCACAGGCAGCCCCTGAACAGCTGGGATTAGGGGACAAGGCCTCTAGGTACAATTCCAGGAACACCCCCCCTCTGCAGAAGCACGCCACTTTGCAATAAAACAAGGTTTATCTCCGCTAGAAGATTACCACAGCAGGTCAGCCCCAAACAGAAGTGGGTTTCTGGTGTGAGACTGTTTCTCCTGTTTGGGAACTGGATCTCAAAACGCTGTGAGTGTCTTTTACGCAATATGCTGATACTCCGTTTCGGTGGCTGGGAGCATTGTTTCGGAGGTGCTGCTGCTGTGGGCAAGCGGTGAGCACGGAGCCAGGAAAACCTTGGATTCAAATCCTACCTCACCTCAGCCACACGTTTGCTGTGTGGTCTTGGGCAAAGTGCTGTTCTCTGAGCCTCAGCACCCCCATCTGCAAAATGGGGTCAATAATGGTACTGACCTACCTCTCTCGGGGCTTTTACGAGGGTCACCTGCCTCGGTGCGTGGATCACCCTCGTCTGCCCTCTGAAATCCCTTTTCTCGTGTAAGGTAAAATGGGCATCGCTATATTTCCTGGCGGGTACGAAACAAATACCCCCTCCACTTTGGCCCCCGCTGGCTATGCAGAACATGCATAGTATATTCGTAGTATGTACAAGCTGCTGTCTGGCCTCGCTACACACCCTCATCCTGGACTCGGCTTGGGCCTCTGCCATCCGGGCTGGGCATGCTCTCGGATTAGTAGCAGCGTAGTTGGCACACGGCCAGTCACATGGGCTAGTTCTGGACAGGAATCTCACCCTGCTGGGCACTCTTCCCTGCTATGTCCCCCCCCCACACACACACACTAGTTGCCAATGTCTAAGGCAAAGTTTTACGCGATTCTGCCTCGTACGCTGCCCCCCCCCGCCCCAACGGTCTGGCTGGCATGGCATCAGCTCCTTTCGGCTTAGAATTCAAGGCAGGGAAGGTGTAAGATGAGCCATTGGAACGTTTAGGTCATGGAGGAGGGATGTACGTGTGTGAAAAGGGCACCCTTTGCGTGCGTGTGTGTGTGAGTATCATGTGGGAGCTTGCTTGCACAGTGTGTCCATTTGTCCCTCTGTGGATTTTACAATGCTCTGTGTGTGTGTGTGTGTGTGTGTGTGCGCGCGCACACACACACACACACACACACACACACACACACACACACACACAGAGCAGAAGCAAACCTCTCCATGCCAGTTTGCAGAGGAGGAATCTTGATTCATGCTTTCCGCAAGGCATCTGGTTGGCCACTGTCGGAAACAGAAGGCTGGTCTTCACTTTAGGGTCCTGAGCCCTGATCCAGCAGCCCTCAGGTTTCTGTCAGGAATGTGGCTCTGCATGGTCTACCCAGGAATGTGAGTGGAGTGTCAGCTGTCTCTCCACAGTGCCTTGAAGCTGCAAGGAAAGGCTGAGTTTGGGGCGAGACGTGGTGTGTCGTGGGCCTGTGATTTGTGGGGTGTTGCACGAGAGAGCATTTAATAACCAGCACCTCGGGGTTCAAACAGGCTGCGGAAAGCTCTGCAGTGTGTGTGTGTGTGTGTGTGTGTGTGTGTGTGTGTGTGTGTGTGTGTGTGTGTGTGTGTGTGTGTGTGTTACCTGTGTGTCCGTGCCAGTAGACAACACAGGCCTGGCTCAGAGGCGTGAGTTCCATGTGTGTGGGTTTTGCTCCGCGTGCAGACAGGGCCCGCACCCCACCCGGAGGCCTTGTGACAGGAGGCAGCCTCTCTGCCTGGTATCTCCACCTCCCCTGAGCCAAACTTGTCAGCAGCTGCCAGCGCGGGGTGAGTCAACCCAGGCGGGTGCTGCCTGATGGATGGCGCTGGGTGGCGTCCATCCCACCTCTCCCAAATAACGCCAGTTCCCGGCCTCTCCCTGACCGTCCCTGCATTCCTCACCCTGAGGGCTCCTGGTGTCGTTAGCGGGAACCACTCCACAGCTAGAGTTCAGGATTTCCTTCCCATATAGCAAAGCAGAGCTGCTCCTTTATGGGGTTGGGGGGGGGAAGCTGGTGCTAAATTGTGTTGCAGTTTGCTAAACAAACCTTTATCAAAGGTGTTCAGACGAGGGCTTCTCTGTGCTTCTTCTTTCACTTGCAAACTTCTCTCTTTTCCTTTCCGTTCTCTCTATGGATCTCGCTATCCTTCTGGGCAATCATTGCTCCCATTAAATAATATTGTCAATGCTGTTTATTATTAATATAGCCGCTTCCGTGTGTAAGTGAAATACGACACAGGGCCCAATCCTATCCAACTTTCCAGCGCTGATGCAGCCTAGAGGTAAGGGACCAAACGTCCCCTGACCTTGAGGAGTCCTCTGTGACTTTAATCCCCACGACCACAGGATGCAGCGCATGCCCTGTGGCATGGCTGTATCAGCTCTGGAAAGTTGATTGGGCCCACTGTATGAGAAGCCCAAGGAACTCACACATCTAAAATCGACACAAGGGAGATAGCAGAGGATGGGGAGGAAATGCAGGCAGAGATTGATCTGCGAGGGAAGAAGAATATGGGATTATTTTATCCCCCAGCTGATGTGGCGATGGCCACTAGTGTAGATAGCTGTAAAGGGGAGGGGGTGAGCCAGATTCTGGGAGGAGGAAAGAGTTGCCACTGATATCATGGGCGCTCCATACTTCTGGATTCTAGTTGCAGGACAGAGCAACAGTCTTTGGCAACCACCTTTGCCTATGAGGCTTGGGGTGGTACCCTATTTGTGTGTCTGTCCCGATTTCCATTGGTGAAATGGTGAAGCATCTCATTGAATCAGCCCTTATGACAAGTGTTCCTTAATCAGATGTCGGAGTGTAAGAAGTTATTTTTCTACTCTATTCTCCTCCATCCTAGGACTGTTCCTCGATTCCTCCCAAGAACAACCCGTCTTTGGACACACCGTCCCAAAGCCAAGCCTGGCTATGTGCCAGAATATCCGGCCAGGCCTTGCGGATCGCTCTGCATCAACCCACAAGATAACTCTTAGAGCCTATAAATGTGTGGTTTGAAATACCAAAGAAAGGAAGAAACGGCTTCAGCATCTCGGAGAGCTTGTTTTTTGTTCTGATGTAAGTTGGCTTTTGCGAGTTCGTAATCCGTCCCCATCATCCACAGAGCGGTGATGCTCAAATGTCCTCTGGAACCCAACAAATGGCAGGGCTGATTTTCATGGGCTCCAAATGGGCAGATTCATTAAGGGGAGATCAACTTTCATTCGAGGCCAGCCCAAATTGCCCTGGAGTCACAGGCAGAGAGCAATCCGCTTAGCTTTGTTTACTGGAGTATTGCAAGGGCCCCCGGAGGAGTTAGGATCTCAACAAAGGGGGTTCTCAACAGACAGAGCCCCCTCCCGCAAACAATCCGGGAAGGTCACCTGTGCTCTTTTGAAATTCCACCCCCCCCCAAAAAAAATGGCAGAGTGCATTTCACATTTTATATACTTAATGGATGGAGATTGACACACGTTGCAGCGCAGTAAAAAGGGCATTAGCTGAAACTTGAGTCTGCAGAAGAGATTATCGTTGCTGGGTGTGTTCTGTGTGTCTGCCGCTGAAGTGCTGAGCCTAGAATTCTGAATCTGACGCATAATTTGCTTTCTGATAATGTATTCCCCCCCCCCACCCTCCGCTTCGCTTTTATTTATTACTAGGTCTTGTGGTTGCAAGAAAGTTGAAATTGACAGCGTGGGGGCTGAGAGACTGAGTGGCAAACCAGGTTCCCGTGCTTTGAAGCTCGCCTCTGCCTCGCGGGCAGCCTTGGGCAGGCTGCTCTCTCTCAGCCTCAGCTTGCAGGGATGGTCCAAGACCTCCCACTAACCTGGATAGGGTGCCAAATGCTGCCCTCCCTTGCCTGGTGATGTGCCAGCATCTGCTCCTCCTGCTTTTTGGATTGGGGAAGGAAGAGGGGGACGGAGAGGAAGGGGAAGTGTAGAGGAGAGTGGTGACGTTCTGGTCCACCACTCATCTCTCCTGCGCTGTTAGGGTGGGGGGGGGGAGAGAGAGGAGGACTCCTGGAATCCCATCATCCACAGCTTGAGAACCAAGGCCTTCCGTGCCAACTGGCCCACTGTATAGCTTAAGCTTTGGCCTTTAACTGACAGCCTGCTTTATCACACACACACACACACACACACACACACACACACACACACACACACACACACACACACACACACACACACACACAGAGGCCACAGTAGGTGTACACCCAGTTGCCCCGTGCGGATCTTTGTTTTTGAAAGTTAAGGGGAAATTCAGCTTCCCACTAACGTACTGTGGTCGGCAGAGGAAGGTTTCAGCAAAAAGCCTGAACTGGATAGAGTTGCCAAACTTCCTGCGCTCGATAGGGTGCCTTTTGTTTTCAGAACGGGCGGGCCCCATCAACATCCCACCTTCTCCTGGTTGCTTGGTACAAGAGCCACAGTTGTGGCAGGGAATGTCTGTGTCACAGTCAGGCATGGTGTGAAGAGGTAGCTTCCCTTTGTCTGTCTAGAACAGTGTTTCTCAAACTGTGGGTCGGGACCCACTTGGTGGGTCGCGACCTCATTTCTGGTGGGTCCCAGGTAATGGAAAGATCAGATAGGTAATTGCCACAAAAGCCCTGAGGCTATTCAAAAACCAGATAGCTGCTAATTGGTGTAGTGGTTTGGGAGTCGGACTTAGACCTGGAAGATCCAGGTTCAAATCCCCGCTCAGCCACGAAGCTTCCTGGGTGACCTTGGGCCAGTCACTATCTCTCAGCCCCACCTACCTCACAGGGTTATTGTGAGGACAAAAAGGAGGGGGAGGAAATATAGCTCCTTGGAGGAAGGGCGGTATAAAAATGTGTAAAAAAAAAAATGCCCATCAAAGAGCTGAGCTCTTGCAGTTTGCAAGCTTGAGTAAATATAGGGAGATAAATGCTTGAGCGTCTTGTAAAGCTAGGTGGGTCCCGATAGGTGGGTCATTTTAAAAAGTGGGTCCCGGTGCTAAAACGTTTGAGAACCACTGGTCTAGAATCACCTGCCCATCACTTTTATTGGACGACCCTGAGCTCGAGTATTACGAGAAAGGGACAAAAACATATCTCTCTTTCTCTCTCCACTTTCCCTGGTTGCACATCATTTTATAATCCTTTCTCGTGCCACCCTGAGTCATCTTCTTTCCCAACAATTGCCCAAGGAAGATGAGGTCGCTCACCTTAGTCTGGACTATGATATCAGACCGCATGAAAGTGCTGCTTGCGCTGTCTGATCTCTGACGGCTAACTTGCACCAGTAAGTCACTGCTCAGTGCTCATCAGACAATGAGCAGCATGTCTGGGAATTCGTCCTGAGTCCATTTTCACGAGGGAGTTTGGGGGGATTCGGATATTCTCCTACAGGACTCCAACCCTTGTCAATGGCCTGTTTAAATGAATGACCCACACTCCACCAAGCATTCAAGGCAGGGAGTTCTAGTCTGAGCAAAAGCGGTACAGTCCACACCAGAGAAGGAACACTGCTGAAGGAATGCAATTGCTGGCCTCTCCAGCTAAACCTCCGTCCGTATTATTTTATTTTATTATTTTTCACATTTTTATACCGCCCTTCCTCCAAGGAGCTCAGAGTGGTGTACATATTTCCTCCCCTCCTTTTTTGTCCTCACAACAACCCTGTGAGGTAGGTGGGGCTGAGAGATGGTGACTGGCCCAAGGTCACCGAGGAAGCTTTGTGGCTGAGCGGGGATTTGAACCTGGATCTTCCAGGTCTAAGTCTGACTCCCAAACCACTACACCATCCTGGTATGATGTGTGTAATGAAGCAGGCTGTCAGTTACGGACAAAAGATTAAGCTACAGTGGACCAGTTCATACATCTTTGCTGCCGATTCGCCTCCCCCACTTCCTATTTTGCCCTAAAGCGTCAACAAACCAGAAGCGTAGGGGAAACCTCACCATGCAAGGTTTTGCACAAGTCAGATGCGCGGTGATAAGCTTTCGTCGGGCCAGCAGCCGATGCTCAGAATTCCCAGAGCAAGCTGTCAAATGAATGATACAGGTGTGTGGAGCATTCAGTGCGGACGGAATCTCAGCCACATCATGGGGGAGATCTGGTTTATGTCCCTGCTCGGCTGCGAACCTCACCGCCTGCCCTCAGGCCTGTGACGGTCTCTCAGGCTGGCCCACTTCACTGGGTTGTTGTGAGGATTTAAAATATGGGATTCTCTCTTGCATGCACCAACCTGAGCTCCTCTTTGGAAGAAGGGTCAGGTGGCTTTAAGGTCCTTCCCTTTAAGGACCACCTTAAAGCCTGAATGGATTCTGGCCTCAGCTCAGATCTCACCTCCTCAGATGCATGAAGGCTGCCTGCAAACTGAGAATAACACTTCATGCACCTATTGAAGTCGGCTCTGGTCCAGGGAAAGCTGATGCTATAGTGAAGGTGTTGATGCTGGTCCAGGAAAGCTGATGCTGGTCCAGGAAAGCTCTGGTCCAGGAAAGCTGTTGCTATAGTGAAGGTGTTAGTGTCTTTAGGATGCCACAAGACTTTTCGCTGTTGTTACCAGAGAGAGTTACCAGATAATAGGGGCTGTTCCTGGTAAATAGTAGTACATGCCTCCAGACCACCAATTAATTGTTCAATGACTGTTGCTTGTTTAGGGTGCCCAGATTTGATAAGGGACAGGGTGCCTATGCCTATAACCATTGGAATTTGGGGAGGGGCAGCTCATCATGGAAGGGTGCAACTAGCTACACCTGCCTAAATTCCCTCTTCTTATTCCCTGTCCCTTATTGAATCTGGGCACCCTATGCTTGTTATACATAGAGGAAACTGTGTTAATGGCTAATACTGAGTAAGGCGGAAAATCTGTTGCATCTGTGCTCCTCTCCTGCCATCTGTGGAACGGTAGTGACACCATGTGGTAAGAAGACAGAATGCATTGTTGTTGTTGTTCAGTGGTTAAGTCATGTCCGACCCTTCGTGATCCCATGAACCATATCCCACCAGGCCTTCCTGTCCTCCACTATCTTCCTGAGTTGGCTCATTTTCATGTTCGTTGCATCGGTGATGCTGTCTAACCATCTCATCCTTTGCCTTCCCCTTCTCCTTTTGCCTTCAATCTTTCCCAGCATCAGAGTCCTCTCCAGAGAGTCCTCTCTTCGCATTAGGTGGCCAAAATATTTGAGCTTCAGCCTCAGTACCTGTCCTTCCAGGGAACAGTCAGGGTTGATTTCATTTAGGATTGACTGATTTGATCTCCTAGCAGTCCAAGGGACTCTCAGGAGTCTTCTCCAGCACCACAGTTCGAAAGCATCTATTCTTCGGCGCTCAGCCTTCCTTATGGTCTAACTCTCGCAACCATATCTCTGCTTTTTATTATGCTATCTAAATTTGCCATAGCTTTCCTTCCAAGGAGTAAGCGTCTTTTAATTTCATGGCTGCTGTCTCCGTCTTCAGTGATCTTGGAACCCAAAAAAGTAAAATCTGTTACTGCTTCCATTTCTGCCCCTTCTATTTGCCAGGAATTGATGGGACCAGATGCCATGATCTTAGTTTTATTAATGTTGAGTTTCAGAATGCATAGCGACACACAAATAGCCAAGAGTCTTGGGCACTTTAATTGCAGCAAAAGTTTTGAAGGATTGCAGTCCACTGACTCAGACGCAGGAAATGATGCAGTAGAAAGATGGTTGTGTGTAACCACATATAATGGGGTAGGGAATGCTTATCAGATTCAGAACCTTTATTGGCATAATTAGGATTACCATATTTTTCAAACTTCAAACCGGGACACCCCCCCCCCAGACACCCCCTGGTAAATAATTAATTAATGTCAAAGCAACGAAAAAGCAAGGCCAAAGAACCACAACCAATCGTAAAGCACCACGAAAAAGCACTCAGAAAGAGCCCAAACCAACCGCAAACTACCCTCCACAACGAAAAAGCAGAAAAAAGAAGCATAAATGTCACAATAAAGCATAAATCCCAATAAAAAATCCATTTAATGAATAAATTTTCGAAGAAAGGGGGTGAGAAGTGCCCCCTTTTTTGCCGCGCATAGCGCGGCTGGATTTTTTAAATAAATAATTAATAAAGTAAAGGGGGTGCAAAGCGCCCCCTCTTGCCGTGCGAAGCGCGTCCGAATTTTTTAAATAAATAATTAATATTTCTATTAAAAATAATAAAAAATACGCTTACCTGGTCGCTGGTCACTGGTCGGTGGTCGCTGCTGCTGTTGCTGCTGGGGCCGCGGCAAGCAGGCTGGGGCCGCGGCAAGCAGGCTCCATGCCGCTGGGAGACCGGAGAAGCACAGCAGGCTCGCACAACGCGGGCAAGCAGGCTGTGCTTCTCTCCGTGCCGCTGGTATCGCAGCGGCACCGGGAGAAGCACAGCCTGCTCGCCTGCGTTGCGCGAGCCCTGGAGCTCGCGCAACACGGGCAAGAAGCAGGCTGTGCTTCTCCCGGTGCCGCTGGTCTCACAGCGGCACCGGGAGAAGCACAGCCTGCTCGCCCGCGTTGCGCGAGCCCTGGAGCTCGCGCAACACAGGCAAGAAGCAGGCTGTGCTTCTCCCGGTGCCACTGCGAGACCAGCGGCACCGGGAGAAGCATAGCCTGCTTCTTGCCCGCATTGTGCGAGCCTGCTAGAGGCTCGCGCTGGCCGGGCAAGCAGGCTGTGCTTCTCCGGTCTCCCAGCGGCACCGCATGGAGCCGCTGGGAGACCGGAGAAGCACAGCCTGCTTGCCCGGCCAGCGCGAGCCTCCAGCAGGCTCGCGCAACACGGGCAAGCACTGTGCTTCTCCCGGTGCCGCTGACGACCGGGAGAAGCACCCGCTCACCGCGCCGCCATCTTCTTTTTTTTTTTTAATTTTAAACTTACCGGGCAGCATCTTGGGTCACGAAATCTCATGATGCCCTCACGAGATTTGGGCGCCGACATCTTGGATCACGCGAGATTTCGTGACCCAAGATGCTGCCCGGTAAGTTTAAAATTTTAAAAAAAAGATGGCGGCGCCCATTTGTCCCCCGGGACACGACCAGGAATCGGGTCCGATTTCCGGGACTGTCCCGGCGAAACCGGGACGAATGGTAAGCCTAGGCATAATTAACAACATACATAACATACAGCATAAACATATAACAGGCACATAACAACAATAACCATAAATAGGGGTGAAGAGTCTTAAACCTAGCATACATTACCCATATGACTCGCACTACGTCTCTTTACAATCTGCTTTAAGTAGGTTGCAACTTTCTCCGTTAATACAGCATCTACACCCTGTAAAATAAACCGGATTTTTTCCTGATCCCCGCAACCCCACCTATTGGACAAGATCGGATATAAATATTTCACTCGTAAATTGTTATACAGGGGGCAATAAAATAACATATGGCGTAGAGATTCCACACCTCCCACAGCACACGGGCAACATCTCTCCCTAGATGTAATCCCTCTTTATCTCCCATAGAGTAACTCTGATGGCATGACATTACACCTTGTCAATAAGAAGGCCCTACGATCATGTGGGCATTTTAGATGGTATAGATAATCTGCCTGTTGGCCATACTTAATAGGAATCTGATAATGGAGTGGTGAGCATGTCGTGTTGGCAGCATGCTGAAGTTCTTGCTGTTCAAGATCCAGAAGCCTGCCCCTAATTGTTCTAAATGCTTGGTCATGGGTCAGTGAACCTACTACAGGTGGGCCCCCATATCCGCTGGGGATATGTTCCAGGCCCCTCCGTGGATACTTGAAACCGTGGATAAGAGCGAACAACCCCTCCATGGTTTCCTGAGGCCCCCCCACCCTGCCTCCCCTGCAGGCAGGCATGCTTGCCCCCCCCCAGCTCTTATTTTTCTTTCAACAAGCTTTGTTTCTTCCTTAAAACAAACAGAGAAGCAGCCTCCGTTGCAGGCAAGTAGAATGAGACTAAGTCCTAGAGAGGCTCTGCAAGGTTTCTGTTAACCTCGCAGAGCCTCTCTAGTACTTAGTCTCGTTCTACTTGCCTGTAATAAGCAGCCAGAGGCTGCTTCTCCTGTTTGTTCTACTTGCCTGTAATAAGCAGCCAGAGGCTGCTTCTCCTGTTTGTTTAAGGAAGAAACAAAGCTTACTGGGAAAAAAGTAAAAGACTGGGGGGGGGGGTCCCCACGATCCGTGGATAACTGAAACAGTGGATAGCAAATCAGTGGATATGGGGGCCCACCTGTAGGCTTACCAGATCTCCAACCGGGACAGAGTGCTAGACCTTTAGGAGAAGGAATGTGGGCAGGTGTAGCTTGTTAAAGCTTAGAGCACAATCCTAGGCATGTCTACACAGAAGCAAACCCCTCTGAACACAATGGGGCTTACTTCTGAGTAGACATTCCTAGGATTGTGCTCTAGGACTTAACAAGCCACACCTGCCCACATTCCTTCTCCTAAAGGTCTAGCACTCTGTCCCGGTTGGAGATCTGGTAAGCCTACCCACCTGTATATCTAAGCAAGGCCTATAGATTGAATTTTCTTTTCAAAATAAGTAGCCCCAAAAGGGGGCTCAGAGTCCAAGAGAAGTCGTTTAAGTAAACTATCCTGCTCTAGATTATAGAAAACTCTTAACCCAAATTTAAAAAATCTCAGCCATGCCACAGTCTCCACTCGAGATTGACCAGCTTTTAAACAGAGTGGCATAAGCCACACAACCTGACAACCCAATGATTTTCCGAAGAAACGACGCTTGAATCCTCTCTAGAGAACGGTCCATAACACGCATCCATATAGGGACACCATATAGGACCTGAGGAATGATTTTAGCATTGAAGACCTCAAGAGCTGCTGGCACATAAGAATTCCCTCTGGTATAGTGGAAACTGATAATAGCTTGGGCAGTAACCCTGGCAGTACTTAAAACAGCTTTACGATGGGGGATCCACGAATGTTTATAGTGGAAATAGATTTTAATTTAATTTAATTTTAAAAAAATTATATCCCGCCTTTCCTATGCCAAGGCAAATGCCCAAGGCGGCTTACAACAGAAGTTGTAGATCCCTAGGTATTTAAACTGTTTTACCTGCTCTATTTTGTTGCCACTGAAGGTCCAATTAAATGGCTTCCATGATTTGCCGAAGACCACAATTTTAGATTTACACAGTAATTCAATTGCAGGTTATTCTTACTTAGGTACTCTGTACATCTATTTATTAAACGTTTCAGCCCCAGTCGTGTGCGCAATAAAATAACTGTGTCGTCTGCGTAAAGAAGAAGAGGTATGCGTAATAACCCAAGTTTGGGACTATGACCCTCTATTTCCTCTAAATAGGAGGCCAGATCATTAATGAAGAGATTAAACAGAGAGGGGGCTAAAATACATCCCTGTTTGACTCCTCTCTTAGTTGAAAACTGTTCAGAAAGTTCCCCACTCAAGGAGACTTTAACTTGGCAGGTGGTATCAGAAAATAAATTTCTAATAAGATAAAGGGGTCTTTTTTCAAGCCCAAGATGTAAACGTTTATCCCACAAAAGGGATCTGTCAACAGAATCAAAAGCTCCCTTAAGATCAAGAAAAGCCACAAAAAGTTTAGAATTGGCCCTCACTAGCTGTTTGTTGATGAGATGAGACAATATCAGGCAGTGATCTAAAATGGATTTACCCTGCCTGAATCCTGCTTGTTCTAGCCCCAAAATTCCATTCTCTCTAATCCAGGCAGTCAGTTTATTCAACAGATTCCTTGCATACGTCTTACCAATAACTGACAGAAGGCTTATAGGCCTATAGTTGTTAGGAGATCTATGGTTTCCCTTTTTATAAATTGGAATAACTATAGCCATAGTCCACATCTTAGACATTAAGCCAGTTCTATCTACCAAATCTGCAAAATTACAAAATGGGGGGGGGGGGATAGTAAACACCCTGGAAGACTGAATTGGGAATTGATCATTGGGCCCATACCAACAAGATGTTCAATTGAGAAAAATTGAAAGTCCTATGTGTAGGAACAAAAAAATCAGAGGCACAAGTACAGGATGGGGAAAACCTGGCTTGGCAGCAACATGTGTGAAAAGGATCTAGGTGTCGTAGCAGATTTCAAGCTGAATATGAGCCAGTAGTGTGATGCAGCTGCAAAAAATGTTAATACAATCCTGGGCTGGGCTAACAGAACATGGGAGTCCAGATAAGAAATAGCTGCAGTCTACTCTGCGCCAGTCAGACCTCACTTGGAATACTGTGTCCAGTTTGAGGCACTGCATTTTAAGAAGGACATTGATACACAGGAGCAAGTTCAGAGGCGGGCAACGAGGATGGTGAGGAGCCAGGATGGTGTAGTGGTTTGGGAGTCGGACTTAGACCTGGAAGAGCCAGGTTCAAATCCTCGCTCAGCCACGAAGCTTCCTGGGTGACCTTGGGCCAGTCACTATCTCTCAGCCCCACCTACCTCACAGGGTTGTTGTGAGGACAAAAAGGAGGGGAGGAAATATGTACACCACTCTGAGCTCCTTGAAGGAAGGGTGGTATAAAAATGTGAAAAATAAATAAAATAAATACCTAGTAACCAAGTCCTAGGAGGAATGGTTAAAAAGGCTTGGTATGTTTGGAGAAGAAAAAAAGCAGTCTCCCTCCTGCCATTGTGAGCTCTCCCCCAAAGGAGGTTTTCAAGCAGAGGCTAGATGGCCACCTGTCAGGGATATTGTAGCGGTGGCCTGCAGTGAGCAGGGGTTTGAACTAGATGACCTCCAAAGAACCCTTCCAATTCTTAACGTTCTATGATTCTATAGGTATAGAGAAAAACAGACACCTGAAAACAGGAACGTTAGATGACAGCTTAGATGAACGTTAGATGAACGTTAGCTTCAAAAGGGAATATAATTTTTTCAAAGTCAGGGTCTATAAATATGGTTGTCAGTGGCAACCAGAAATTTAATGCTTCAATTAGAAAAAGCCTCTGATATATTTGGCTGTTGTGGTGGTGGTGATTTTTTTTAAAAGTTGCTAGCAAGACAGGGAGTGCCTCTAACCTGTTTCTTGTGCTGGGATGTAGTATCAGGCTGCAATCCTATGCACACATTCCTGGGAGTAAGCCCCATCGACTAGAATGAGACTTACTTCTGAGTAGACATGCCTAGGATTGGGCTGTTAGTGTCACAGGTTAATCTACAGAGGCTGCAATCCTAGGCACATTTACTCCAGAATAACAGCGCAATCCTATCCAATTTACACCACCGGTGTAACTAGCGGTGCAGCAAGAACGGGAGGCCCCAGAACGGAAAGAAGATTCAAATCCCCGCCAAAGGGGGATTCAAAGGGGATTCAAATCTCCCCTCCCCTCCCAAGCCTCCCGCCCTGCCCTCCCCCACTGGTTACACCGGTGGTGTAAGTTGGATAGGATTGCGCTGTAAGTCTCATTGATATTTGCTTCCTAGTAAACATGTCAGCCATTTGCCCCTCACCCTTTGAATCCTGGTCCAGAATAACCTTTTTCTTCTCTCTGGGCTGGGCTTTTTCCGCCTTGTTTCCTGGTTCTTACCCACCCTTTCTCACTTGCCAGGTAGAGATAGTGATTGACAAACAGACAGCCTGATAGCAACACAATGACTCAACCGAGAGTTGCACTGGCCACGGAAGGGGTGGCCCGCCTGACCAGCTCCAAGAATTGTCGCTTGTAAACCATACGGTAGACTGCCCAGACCACCTCCAATGGAAAAACGTGACACATCTGTTTAAATGGACAAGGCTGGGAGGCCAAGGGTTCACCAAGTCGGCTCTTAAAATGTGTTAAAATGTTGTTTACACAGGGACGGTCCAGGTTGGAGGAGAATCAGAAGTCCACACCTGTCCGAGAGCTTGCCTTCCATGTTGCTTCCTAAACGGAGGAAAGCCGAGATACAACAATGGTGGTAAATGAAGAAAGGCTTACTAGTTTGGGGGCTGAGAAGACTAGTTTGGGGGCTGGTTGAAGACTGTATGATTAAGGCTGCAATCGATGCAAATTTACCTGGGAGGATGTCCCACATGGTGGAGCACATTTTCTCCAAGTTTCTCAGAACCATAGCCCTTTCTCCAGCTTTTGACAGTTTGAGAGCTGATGTGGTGTAATGATCCACTTCATTACACCACATGATGTAGAGAGAGAACGCTGGAAGGTCCTCATTCCATTTCACCTCCATTCCAACCTCACTAGGTAAACATGGACAAGTCATGATTTTTTCTTAGCTCGGTTTTCCCCATCTGTAATATGGGGACAACTGTTCTGGCCTACCTCACGGGACTGTAGCAAGGGCAACTGGTATAATGTACTGTATGGGGCGCTCTCTGAGTGCTTGAACAGCACAAACTCAGTGCTAAGCATTAAACTGCTCCAGATGGACAAAAGGAAACACGTATTCAAGCATCTAATAATTCATTTATATCCATCTCTACGTGATGTCTTGTTCAATAAAATATATTCTTGGGCTCTTCGTACCGAGCAATAATCTGCCCCAGTGTCTTTTGGAAGTCAAGCTAGAAGCAGTCCTACTTAGGAACTCCCAATTATATTTGTGCTGTTGTAAGACAGCCGCCGGTAGGGGGTGTGTGATGCTTACAAACTTAGTAAGAGGAGAGATCAGAGGGAGACCTAACTGCAAAAGAGGGCTGCATGCGGAAAACTCCTGAAGGTGGATCTAAACATTGAGCAGACCAAGGCAGCAGAGTCCTAGGTGATAGAATGAATTGTACCACTTCAAATTGCGGGAGGGGGGGTGGAATCCTGCAACCTTCCTGCAAGTAGAAAACTAGTCTATCAGGGAGAAAGGTCCAGACCTCTCCCTGCTGTGCTAGTTTTCTCCTTTCAGGCAGGAGGTGTGCGTGCATGTGCGCGCGCGCTCACACACACACACTTTAACTTTTGGGGCACTCTTACAATCTCCTGCCTCTACTACCTCATTTTGAGCTATTGGCATCAAAAAAAATGCTATTGACTGAAAAATACTGAAAAAAAGAGCTATTGGCTTGAAAAAAAATGCAGGCTGGACCAGGGAGCCTCCCGGTGTCCCTAGAAGGACTGGACTATGCTATGAGAACCTGGGATTTTTTTTTTTTAAGTAGCAGGGTATTTTGTGAAGGAAATCCCTAGCTAGGGATCTGAAAGTTCCTCTTGCCAAGGTTTCTTAGAAACCTCACCCATGGCCAGCACAACCTCTGGAACGGGAAGAGGGAGTCATTCATTTAGGACAGGTCAGACAAGGAAATCATGTGGTCTAGAGATTTGCTCTGCAGATCTCCAGTGCCCTACCCCAGCAGCCTCAATCCAAAGGTTGCACAACCACAGGGCCAAGGAGAGCCCAAAAATGAGATTTGTACTGGTATCTTCTCACAGTTAAGGTCGGAAGCACATAGTTCCTCAAAAGTAGTCATCATGCAACTGGAAAATAATTTCGGAGAGTGCTTCATCATTTCTAACAAAAAGAGCTGGGAAGGGGAGGGGCCTTTTGTTGTAATTTCCAGTGGACATGCACTAGATTCCAATTTGAGCTGTAGGTATTTTATGTTTTAGGGAGGGACACAGGAGGGCTATCAGCACCCTAGGCCAAAAAGGGAGGGTTGTAAAAAACTTTGCAGATCACCCTTCAGCCCATGTGGGGGAGAAGGAGTCCAGATTCTGTCTGTAATGCTGTACATTTCCCAATGAATTGGCTTGAGAGTAAAGATTTTGTTATCTGAACCTCTCTCTCTCTCTCTCTCTCTCTCACACACACACACACACACACACACACACACACAGAGCCACTAATGCAATATATAGCCAAAGAAGTCAGAGTGGGTCCCACCATCGCATAGTGACTCCCCCCCCCCCGGCGAGGATGCAATCCTATGCACGTATTTTACACACAAGTAAATAAATCCCATCGAACTCAGTGGGATTCACCAAGTACTACTACTGTACAGATTGGATCGGGCTTCTACTGTGTGCGTGAGAGCGAGGGAGGGAGTATATATCCTTTCCCCGCTGCCAGTCAGTCTTCAGGGGTGGGGAGACATTCCCCCCCACCCCACGCACACCAACATGGCGATCAGATAAACCGTACATGGGAAACGAGCCGCATCAAAGACGAGGCATCATCATCATCATCATCACAGAGATCAGATTCCCTCTCCCGGTCTGGGTGCGATTCCGCCTCCCCACCCCCCACAGAAAGAGGCGTGGAGTTGGGGGGGTCCGTGGGCGCGCTCTCCACGTGCCCCAAACTCAGCGCTGGGAAAAGCGCCTTTTTTAACCTGTCCTTTTGCTGGGGGCTGCGGGGGGGGGGAGAGAAGGAAAGTAAGCGAAGGGGGCGTGTCCGCAGAGCGCAGTGTGAGTGGAGGCGAGCGTGGGGGGGCGCCTAGGGGGCGTGGCCAGCCTTCCCTCCTCCTCCTCCCCCCCGAGGGGCGGCGTCCAATGCGCACCGGGCGGTTGCAGCAGTAGCAACGCGCAAGCCGGGAGAGGCGCAGCAGTAGCAGCAGCAGCAGCGCTGCAGGAGGAAGCCGGGCTTGGGAGTCGCTGCTGGCAGGTTGGCTGTGGGGCAGCTGGACGGAGACGCGCCGCCGGGACCCAGCAGCAGCAGCAGCAACAACACCACCACCACCACCCGGAGCCCGATCTGCTGCTCAGAGCCCCCCCCGCCCCATGGGCGCGCCTCGGAGTTTGTGCGCTTTCCTGAGCCTCTGTTGCCTGCTGTCCGGTAAGCCGCCGGGGTCAGATCCGCCGCTTGCTGGGGGAGGATCCAGATGACTGTGTCTCCCAGTCTCCTTTTTCTCCCCCCCCCAGCTTGCCGCCCCAGATCTTCGTTACGCGCTCCCTCCTGCCTGCCTGCCTTTCCCCGCGTCTTCTTGAGCCTCTTTCGCGGGATCTCCAGTGCTGCTGCCTCGCATCTCGCCTGTGCCTCCCTCAATCGACCTCTCGCCTCCGCCTCCCCAGCCTTTTCGCCTTGGTCCCCGATCGTCCCAGGGCCCCCTCTCGCTCTCGTCCAGCGTCTCCTCCTTGCTCCTCTATAGCTCTCACGCCTCCCCCCCCCTTCCTAATCGCTGGATAAAGTTTCTTTCTCCTCCCACCCAAGATGGCGAGGCCCAGGGAACCTGTTTCCCTGGCTGGCTGCCGGGGCGGGGGGCACGAGGAGGAGGAGGCGGCGGCAACTCACACATTACTTTCTTACCTGGGTGGGCGGGGCAGCAGGGGGCGGTAATGGTGGTGGGGGTCCCTCCCCTCGTGTCTCTTTACCCCCCCCCCAGGAATCTAGGGAATTCCAGGGGAGGTGGGGGGGAAGCTGGGCTCTCCCCGCCCCCCACTCCCCAGGCTCTCCCTTATTCCAGAGACTCCCAAGCAAGCAGCGGTGCTGGGGAGACGACCTCCTTCAGCCCCCCCCCCCCCATGGGACTATTTGCCTCTCCAGTTGTGCTGGCTGAAGGGCTGGCACTTGCTTCCTTGGAAGCAGGTGTGTGGGGTGTGTGCAGTTGGGCATGAGCTGGTGGGAGCCTTGCCTCTTTCTGACTCAAGCCGGCTGCTTCGCTCCCCAGAACAACCCGAAATGGCAACTCTGTGCCAAAACCCTGTTCCCTGTCGCTTTTCAGCTCCAGAGGGAAGAGCTAGTCGGATTTTCCTGGGGAACGGTTGTGTGGCCTTAGCAGGAGCTCCCCCTTTCTGGGGTACCATTTGCTTCCAACACACACACACACCCCTCCAGCTCTGCTCTCTTGCTTATTATTTTTGTACCCCGCTGCGATGCCTAGAAGGATTCGCTGTGCCGCGCTCTCGCTTGTGATGAGAGGCTGCTGTCCTTGGCGTGGCATCTCCCGCCAGCCAACACGCAGGCAGTTGCTAGGGGAGGGGCCCTGCCCACCTTCCTTGCTTGGCACTTCTCCGAAGCATCTTCACTGTGGCCTGGAAGGAAGGCGTCCAACGACCTGCCTTCTTAACTGGCAACAGGTGGGATGCTGCCTCCAAGTTCATCGGCAGGGCAAGGTGGTGGTTTCCATCCCCACTTAAAGTAGAGTTTCTATTCCCGGCTAGCACAGCCCCTCATTAGGCCAGCAGGGTTTTTTCCAAGCTTTCACCCTTTGGGGAACTTAGCCATGGAAAGTCCTGCGCGTTGGAGAGGCCTCTGAGCCTTGTTTGAGGGTATTTGGGGCACGGCCCTATTGGGGACTCGTTGTAACCCCAGGAATAAACCCCGAGTTCCGCTGTGGTGATGTCTTGCAGGGAATTATGGGTAGTGAAAGGAGCACTATTGTTTGGGAAAGTTTGCCTGCCATTACTCATCCTTCCACAGGCAACTATGATGAAAAGTCAGCCTCACTCTGTTGGAGTTGTTGTTGAAAGGCGCTGGCCTCACCAAGGGCTCAGCCCCACTCCTTTGGTTCAGTGGGCCTCGGTTGGGAGCGGCTGCTTAGCAACTGCCGGCAGAGGGAAACTTGTCTCAATCGGGAGCTGAGCAATTTCCCGCTGCTCAGTCCCACTCCCTGGCTTCCAGGGTCCTTGGAAGAAGCTACTACTTTCAAGGTCCAAGCAAAAAGTGATAACCGAGAAAGGCCAAGGGCTGGAAATTCTGGCCTAACAATCCTGGCAACCAGGTGGAAACTGTTGTCTCAAACATCGTATGTAGCCATCTTGATCTATTAGGGAAAAAAAGTGTTTGGACCCACTAAAGGCAATAAAGAAAATATGTCTTTACCCAGCGTGTAATTCATCTGTGGAACTCCTTGCCACAGGATGTGGTGATGGCACCTGGCCTGGATGCCTTTAAAAGGGGTTTGGACAGATTCATGGAGGAAAAGACCATCACAGGTTACAAGCCATAAGCAACCTCCTGGTTTTAGAGGTGGGTTTTCTCTGTGCCAGGTGCAAGGGAGCGACAGCAGGAAACAGGTATCTTGTTGTCGTGCTCCATAAGGCATCTGGTGGGGCCGCTGTGAGATACAGGAAGCTGGACTAGATGGGCTTTTGGCCTGATCCAGCAAGGCTCTTCTTATGTTCTTATGTTCACTGGGTTACTTTGGGTGTTATATTATATTTGTTCCTGGCTCTGGATGTGAATATGACTCTTATCATGGGGCTCTTTTGTGAGCTGCTTTTGAGACCCTCTTTGGCATACATTGTTGTTTTTTAAACAAATATTTCAAATTTCCCAGGTGCCTGGGCAACCTGTAGCCAAGGAGATGTCTACCCCAGTTCCGTGGCTGGCCTGTGGTGAGACGTCTGGTTACAGCTGCTCTTCTCCAGACACCTGTTTTCAGGATATCTGGGATGGGGTAGTGACTTTGAGATGTGCTTTTGCCAAGCAAAAGGGGTTTGTGTGTGAGTGGCTGCTTGTTACCTCTGATTTTTTTTCTTGCATTTTGGCACTTAAGAACATAAGAAGAGCCCTGCTGGATCAGGCCAAAGGCCCATCTAGTCCAGCTTCCTGTATCGCACAGTGGCCCCTCCAGATGCCTCGGGGAACTTTCAACTTGCTTGTGCTTAGGTGCTAGGTGGCATAGTATCTGTTTTTCCCCAAAAGCCTTGTGGTTTCTCTTGCACTCCTCATATGCTACTTGTATATGTTTGTGGTAGAGACAGCCTCAGGGTAGATCCATTTTAAATTGAGGCAATTTTGAATCGTCGAGGAAAAACCCGCACTGGTTTGTTTAAATCACTTTTCCAGCTTCGTACATGCACACTTGCATTCCTCCTAATTGGTTGCTCCCGCAATTAAAACCTATCTATTTGCAACTAAATTTTATACAGGAGCGTCATCCCAAATGTCTAGTCTGTTCATATGTGCCTTTTGAACTATAGAATAGTCTTTGATCTGTATCCAACAAGGACACTAAACCAAATCGTTTCCTTGAACAGGAAGTGCTTGGAACTTTTCTTTAAGCAAAAGCTGGTCATTAACTGAGCAGATTTCATGACGTGGAAAATAAATGTCTGGGCTGTTTTGGTTGGAAGCTTAAACGTCCATTATTTGCAGAGCAGAAGATGCAATACATGGCCTTAAAAATGACGTTTTTGTCCTTTAGCATGGAAAAATCAATTCATAACTGCCTTTTGTTTAAGTTAAATTTCAATCTTAAGAGACAAAGTGAAGATGTTTTTTTTTTTTCAGTGGCATTCCTATGTCTTTTTTTTTAAAAAGGGGATGTTCAATATATCTGAGAAAAGCAATGTATTCAATGCTGTTGTGCGTTTTTTCATCCCCGCCCAAAGTGACTTGAGGCCGGGAGAAAGCCTTGGAGCGGAGCCGGCAGCAATGGGGGGGGGGCAGAGTCAGGGTGCACCTGGGGCAGCATCCTATCGGGTTGGCCCCTCAAAAAAATTGCTACACGGCCTGGCGGCCGCACCAAAATTACACTTAGGGGCTGGGTATGTGGGGGGTCATTAGGGCGATGCATGTGCCTCCGCCTTGGGGCTGCGCACGCCCTAGTGACGCCTCTGCTCGGAAGTAAGTCCCATTACATTCAATAGGGCTTATTCCCAGGAAAGTGTGCATAGGATTGCAGCCTTGGTCTAAGCTCTTGGGTTGTAATGTTAGAGCAGGAAACCACTTTCTTCTGTCTGCACTGTGGTGAAGTGGTTGCCTTCTATGTAGGCCGCAAACCGGGGGTGTATCATGTGAACGCTGCTGTATGGGTTGGGGGGGCCTTGGTGGAGCAGAGACACACACGTTTCCAAGAGCAACAGGTTCTCTTTGCAAGAAAAAAAGCCTTGGCTATGGGCCGTGGGTTAAGACTTCCATTTTTGGCCTATGGCCACTGCATTCTGGGGACCTCTGTGTGTCAGTACACACCTTTTCCTTTGCCGGTGCAGTACAGGTGGGCCCCCCTATCCACTGATTCGCTATCCACGGTTTCAGTTATCCACGGATGGTGAGGACCCCCCAGGCTTTTACTTTTTTCCCAGTAAGCTTCGTTTCTTCCTTAAAGAAACAGGAGGCAAGTAGAACGAGACTAAGTACTAGAGAGGCTCTGCAAGGTTAACAGAAACCTTGCAGAACCTCTCTAGGACTTAGTCTTGTTCTACTTGCCTGCAATGGAGGCTGCTTCTCTGTTTGTTTTAAGGAAGAAACAAAGCTTGCTGAAAGAAAAATAAGAGCTGGGGGGTGGGCAAGCATGCCTGCCTGCAGGGGAGGTAGGGTGGGGGGGCCTCAGGAAACCATGGAGGGGGTGTTCGCTCTTATCCACGGTTTCAAGTATCCACGGAGGGGCCTGGAACATATCCCCAGCGGATATGGGGGCCCACCTGTAGTCGTGACCTAGCTGGGCCTCCCCTTCCGAAGGGAAAGGAGTCGCCCTGGCGATGCCGTGTTGCCACTTTGCTCTTGCAAGCCAAATCCCGTCAGTGTGCCAGAAGGATTGTGGGACACCCAGTTTTGGAGGGTGCCCTCTTGTTCCACATATCGAGGTGTGTAGAAAATCACATTTTTTGTTAGCAAAAGAAAAAAGGTTGGACTAGCAGCGACGCCGTCCCAGCTGAGGCCACCCATTTAAACCAACCTTTGCTTCACCTGCCCAGCCCTTGTGAAAACATTTACCTCTGGCCACGCCCTCCTGTGCCACAGTCTCCTAGAAATAGGAAGTGCTACGACTTGAGTCTCTGTGCCAAATGGTGACGGCGTCTGTCGAGACGGGCTCTTTCCTGTACTTCCTCGCCCTTGTCCCTGTTCTGTCTGTCTGTCTCTCAAAAGCATACATGTGCAGCATGTGCACACATTCCCCCCCCCCCCCCCCCGAGCGCGCATGTATTTGCTCGGTTGTCCTGGGGGTTTGGTCGCCTGAATCTCCTTTAGCTTCTTCTGATTTGCCGACCTGCTGCAGGGGAATCGGAAGCCGAGGCAAATCCAAGCTCTTTTCCTTTCACCCTTCTCTTTTTCTTCTCTTTGAAGCAATTTCTGGTCAGTGTAAGAAAATGCAAGCTTTTGAGTGAAGCAGAACTGTGTGTTGCTCTCCCTGTTGGAAAGTGCTTTGTGTAACTGGAAAACTGGCATACCCCTGTGTAAATGCACACGAGGAGGATCTCCATTATGCCAATGTAGTTAAAACAGTTTGTGTTTCAGTCAGGTTGTGACCGAACCTTTCATCTCACCTCCTTGACCCTTTCTTTAAAAAGGGGGAAAGACGAACGAAGGCTTGGCTGGTAGGCAAGGAACAAATTTCTGTAGCTGCTGAAATTTCCATTTCATCATAGTTTGTTCTAAGTGTGGATTTGGAAAGGATGAATAGGGCTCAGGGGCTTCACAGGCCGCGTAGGTCAGAAAAGGCAGGTCTGAGGTACAGGGTTAGCAGGTGATGTGGCTCGGAGTTCGCACATTACTTTCTCCCTGCATGGCAACTGGTGAAAATAGGAGCCGCTTCTCTTCAGGCTCTGTCATCGGTTTGTCTTTTTCCTACAAGAACGTTTGTATGTAAGAGACAATATTGCATGTGAAACTGGTGCTAAGGTGGCTGCTGTGGGTTAAGGCTGACCTACGCCACACGAATTCTGGCGCATCCCGGGTGTGTGCGGAGCGGTGTGGCTTCCTTTTTAACCGATTGTCACTGAACGTGGGAGAGCGCTGCTCTCCCACGTTCCGTTGCGATCGGTCGTGGACCATGCTGATGATTGGCCGTTTTTGGCCAATCAGAAGAAAGTGAGGGTGGGACGTGGAGCAAAGTGTTTCACCAATGGGATGTGAGGGGGGCTTTCAGCCAATCGGAGTGCACTTGTGGCGGCAGCAGGAGTCAGTGGAGCCAGGGCAGCGTCTCAGGGCGTCCTGTCCCCTACGCTCGCGACCCCACAAACGCAAACGGATTTGGTGTAGGTCAGCCTTTAAGTCATGGCCTGATATTGTCCCAGGTGGGGACTTGGCTAGCCCCGAGGGAGCCTGAGTGGGGTCACGTAGGGGGCTGCTGCTAGCAGAAGCCTCCTGGACTGCCCAGGCTCTGTCCTGACCCCCACTCTTGGGACTTCCTGGTTGTCTGAGCCCAGTGAAACCTGATGCTGGAAACTAGGAATTTGAACTAGGAATCCGAAATATTTCGAAGGTTGTGTTATGAGTGGCCCTCTGGTTTAACGACTGCAGCATGCTCCCAGCAAGCTGCCCGAAGAGAAGGATGTGTGAATCCAGGGGGAAGAACTGGTTCTTGTGTGGGAGAGAGCATGTGTGTCTTTTCCTACTTTTGTAAGATGTGGGGTGTGTGTTTTCCGGGGTGTGTGTTGTCTGTCGCAAGACAGAAACGATAATGATTTTGGTGGTGGGGAAAAACTGCCTGTGCTGACTTGCAATGGCATTCTGTTTACTAAAAAGTAAGTATCGTTCTGTTTAATGAGGCTCACTCCCAGGTAAACCTGCATAGGATTGCAGCCTTAATTTTTTCCCCTCCCCATGCTTATTGTAGGAAAAGGCGCTTGTCCTCAGAAGCCCTTTGCCATCAAGGCCTTTGCCAATGAGAATTTCTTTCCTTAAGAGGGGACATGAAATGCTTCAATATGTTCAGGGGCTGGAAGTTTTGACTATAAAAGGTGGGCGGCTCTGGGATGGGTGAGAAGGAAGGAGGTCTTGGACACTCCTTTAATTCCATCATTTAGCACTTTTGAGTCCTCCTCTTCCCCAAAGAATAATAAGAGAAGCGGCTAGAATTGTAAACATTAATGAAACAAGTTGGAAACAACACCAGAACCAGGGGACATGCACTAAAATTGAGTGGTGGGAGTGTTTGAATAGACAAGAGAAAATATTTCTTCACCCAGTTTGTAATTAATCTGTGGAACTCCTTGCCACAGGATGTGGGGAGGGCACCTGGCCTGGATGCCTTTTAAAAGGGGATTGGATAGATTCATGGAGGAAAAGACCATCACAGGTTACAAGCCATAAGCAACCTCCTGGTTTTAGAGGTGGGTTTTCTCTGTGCCAGGTGCAAGGGAGTGGTGACAGGATACAGGTCTCTTATTGTCTTGTGTTCCCTGAGGCATCTGGTGGGGCCACTGTGAGATACAGGAAGCTGGACTAGAGGGGCCTTTGGCCTGATCCAGCAGGGCTCTTCTGATGTTCTTATGAAAACGCTTATTCCAAGCACAGGCAACTGGCTGATTGTGTATGTTGTGACCCCTGCAATATTGTGGGTTCACAGCTTCACAAATATGCAAGGATTGCATGCTCGCTGCATCTAGAGAGGCCAGTCCTGCTTCAGATATTTTCTTTATAAAGTACTTGACCTTGTTCCTTATCTCTCTCTTGGAAACTGGTGTGTGTTGAGGGGTGCTGTGTTGAGGTTGGCATTCGAAGTTGATGTGTAGAATTGGGTTCCGGACATGCACACCATATGTCAGTTCCTATATTTCAGTGTTGGAAGGAGATGCCATATTGCAGAGTATTGTACGGGCAACTTGAACCAAAGTTCTCTTTGAGCAGCTTTTATCGTTCCCCTAGTTCTGCCCTGTGTAGTGGGGACAAAGCAGACCAGATTAATGCCTGACTTTTGGGGGCAATGTATCTGGGTTTCTTCCATGAATCGATAAAAGTGAAATTCCTTTCCTCTTGGCTTAAGAGGCAGGCAAGTCTATAAAGATTCTTCGCTTCTGTTTGTTATGATTCTTTTGCTTTTGTTGTTAAACCAACATCTATGTGGAGTGTAATCTGTTTGCACACGGAATTGACTAGCCCAAAATAAGGAGTGGTTTCTCCTGTAAGGGGACTCCCACAGTATGCAGAATTAAATACTTTTGTGAAAGAAATTAAAAAGGCCCAAGTAGGTAGGTATGTGCTCAGTGGCCCCCAGGAGCCCTGGAATGTTGTGGGGAGGGGAACCTCACAGAAGAACACAAGGGGGGGGGAAGAGAATTGGCCTACTTGAACCCTTGAATAGAAGGAGGTCGGCGTTAGCATTGGGAAGCTGCCAAATATCTTGGTCCAAAGTTTTAATTGCAGCAAGAGGGATCTGCAACGACATGAGTAATTATCCATCTTGCTGTGAAATTATATCCAGGTTTAGTAGCACAGAAGGACCAATAATATTGCACAGATAATCCATCTCAAGTTAAAGGCATAGATATATCCCATCTTGCCTCATGCACTGCAATTTATAAATACTCCCAACTACCGTTGATAGATTACCTTTAACAATTTGTGTTTTTTTTTAAAAAAAATCTGATGTTTCTGTGTGCAAAGTCTATTTTTAACTCCCTCCTGACAAAGATGCCATTTTTGGAGCTCACTGGGAGACCCTCCCGCGCCCCAAATCTGTCTGAATTATCATTTCTTTTCCTCTCTCTCTCTCTCTCTCTCTCTCTCTCTCTCTCTATATATATATATATATATATATATATATATATATATATATATATATATATATATATATATATATATATATATATATATATATATATATATATATATATTCCTCCCTCCCTCTTTCTCTCTGCCCAAGACTCATCATTAGCATGAGAAAAGCAGTCTGCTAGCCATGCCCAGAAGGAGGCTGTTGTAGCTAGGACAAGGTTAACTCTCTCCTGCCCCTGCTGGGTTGCGGTTTACCGCCCTGGGCAGATCCCTCTAGGCTGCCTTCAGAGTTTTCTTTAGAAGCTGAAAGCAAGGGGGTGGGCTGGTCTTTTCCCCCACCACAATATCTCCAATGCTTCACCCTCCTGGCTGTGTGTGTTGTTTTCTTTTAATTAAAGGAACTGTGTTGAGTTCTCCCCCTTACATCGCTATATCCAAGCAAGATTTCTTGGTGGTTCTTTCCCTTCTACAGTATATGTGCATCCAGTCCGGCTGTGTAGGGGTGAGAGAGAGAGAAATGTAATGTAATGAAGGAATGTTGTCTTTGGTCTCCCTGTTGCATCATACCTGTATCTACCTCTTTTAAAAAAAAAGAGAGAGAGAGAGAGAGGTACCTCGACTCCTCTGAGGCACAAAACTGATCTGTGGAGTTCAGACTTCCCTGGCCAGGAAGTCTTGAGATGAGTGGCTTTCAAACCGCGTTTGGGTGACCCCGGGGGGGGGGTGTCCCCCGGAGAGGAAATGAGTAACAGCAGATGAGCTTCTCTCTGAAAGCCAGGTCTGTTCCGCAGTTGTGATGTTCCCTGGATTGCGCAGCCTGGGGGTGTGTTGAGTTCTCTCGGCTATATTGTGATGCTCAGTGTGGTTCGATGCCAGGCAAAATGACACGAATAATTCAACTTGCTTGCTGCTGATCGTGGACGGACGGCGTTGCCTTCGCCACCTGGATTGACAGGTGACAAAGGTGGCATCGGTCTGCCTCCACACTTGCATATTCCCCAGGTGCTGGCAGGGAGGGTCTGTGACCCTGGGAAGTGACGTTACTTACACAAGAGAGCGCCATTTATGTTAACATAATTCAGATTAAATGACCATCCCCTCTGCTTCTGTCACAGCCTGTGCAGGTTGGAAACTCCCCTTTCTTTCTCCATAACTTCCCATTTAGAGGAGGCAGGTGCCTCCCACCGTATCTGTGTGTCGTTTCCCCCCCCCCCCCCCCGCTTCAGTATGAGCTCCTATCGCTTTGGGAAATTTCCCCACTTGCTGGGCTGAATTTCTGCAAAGAGGTTCTGGAGCTCAAGATATCTTGGAAGATGGTCCTCTGACCTGCCCCACCCTCGAGTCCATGTGCGTGTTGCAGAGTAGCAAGCCCAGGCGCTCGGCACACGTTCAAAGGTATGCCATTTTATTTGCGTAGCCTGGGAGTAGGACAGAACTCTCCAAATACCTTCTCTGGCTCGGATGAAACTGTACCGCCTTGTGCCATGCTCAGCCCTGGCTTTTCGGCAGGCTGGAGTGGGACTCTGACAAACAAGAGGAGTTGTCCATTTTTGTCCTGGGAGCCAGGCTGGCCTACTGCTGTGTCTGTCTCCCCATTGCTATGGCAACCAAGAATCTCTCGTAGGCCTCTTCTCTCTCTCTCTCTCTCTCTTCCCCCCCCCACTTCTCTCCAAGTAGGCAAGCTTTCCCCCCCCCCTAGCACTTGTGTAGGAGAACTGACCACCTCCTGAGATCTCTGGCCAAGGCTTTGTAGAGGGAAGTCGGGACCGGGTGCGAGTCACTTTGTTCTTTTTTGTGTGTGTATTGCGACTGTGTAAACATCATGGGGGGGGGGGACAGCTATGTGGAATTGGACAGAGCACTGAGTTCCACAGCTATTTGCTGTAGGATCAACCCCCCCCATGTTCTCACTACAGCCCGCTTTCCTGGGGTGTGCTCCCCCCCACTACCACAGCCTGCATGTGTTTGGTGGAATGTCCGAATTGGGGGAGACCTATGTGCATCAACCCCCTTGTTTGGGTCTCTGCCCAAACAACATAGCGTGGGACCACAAAGCCCCACTTTGCCACATGCTAAGTTAGAATATTAGGGGGTGTTGATCTAGATTGGAACGCTTCCCCGCCGTCACTCCCAGCATCCAATTTTCTCTGCGCCGTTAAACGTCAGGTATGTCTGAGTGTGCAGTTTTTCTCCCCACTTCCTGTTTGAAATGGTACAGTCCAGGCATGCTTCTACCACCTTTCTTGCTGTTCATGGGCAGGCTCCCTCGGTTGAAGAACGCTCATTGCCTCCCTCCTCGGACAAGTGTAACTCAGTGATCCCTTCCCAGCACCTTGCCCGGCCGTGCTCTGCTGGGCTCATTCAGCATTAGCTTGGGACTGAGTTAGAAGCTGCCAAAGCAAGAGGTGTTGGAACCGACTCTTTCTCCCCCCCCCCCCCAATCTAATCTTGAATGGCACACTCCTGCAAGTTCGGCATATTCCTGCAAGTTCTGTCCGTTTCACAGGTGTAAATCCAGCGCTGGGCCGACTGTGGTGGCGTGCTCCATCCGTCCTCTCCAGCTGAAACCAGTCCTGGGGCACCATCGTCTCCTGCTCTCTCTTCTGTTCAAACAGCCTTTAATTAAACATGTGCTATTCCTGCTTCAGGGTCTCTCCCCCCCTCCCCTTCACCCCCCTGCTTTCAGCACTGATTTGCTGTTCCATAAACCAGGCTTAATCCAGCTCAGGCCATCACTTTGCAGCAGATAACATTCCGCAGCCATGTCTGCCCGTCCCCTCCCCTCCCTCCCTCCCATTCTTCTCTGAGATGCAAACTTGGGACCCAGTGATTGGGACTGACAAGGACCAGGGGCCTAGGAGTTGGCAGCCAGGGAGGGGGGAGGAAGCGGGGGGGGGATCGTCTGGGCCTCTGCATTCCAAGGCCTGAGTGTGGTGCCTGGAAAACAGTCTGGAGCAAGTTGAGACCCGGAACCGAACATGGGTGACATTCACCATGTCGCCTGGCCCAAAGCGCTTCCGTTTTGGCTGATGCATAGCGGCTGGATCCAGGTTCCTTTGATTATTTGGATCGGGATGTGGGGGGTTTGTCCTCTTTCTCCCCCCCCCCACACACACTGCGGTCCTGAACTGGGAAGACGGCCTGATCCAGCTGCTGTTTATCACAGAACAAAACAGAAGTACATCAAACACATTATTTTAACAGCCAGATTTAGTTCGGCCTGCGGTAACAGCCAGAGAGTCCGAAGCAGAGGTGTGGGTTTGAAAAGAGCAGGAGACGGCATTTGCGGAGCTTCTATTTTTTAATTAGATTTTCCTCCAGAGAACTCAAGGTAGTAGTTTTTCTCCCCTTCTCTCTCTCTCTCTCTCTCTCTCTCTCTCTCTCTCTCTCTCTCTCATGCATGCTCACAACAACCCTCCGAGGTAGGTTAGGCTGTGAAATAGCCTGGGCTTGGTGTTGGCTCGTAAGCTTGTGAGTGAGTCTGGGGGAATCCAAACTCGGGTCTCCCTAATCCAGTGCTCTGAGCACTGCACCATGCGGGCCACGACTCCTGAGCCTTGTTCCAGTTACTCATGTACAAAGGACCCTCGGTGTGGCTACTGGTGTAGAGGAAAAATGTGTCGAATGAGGAAGGCTGGGGTGGCGGATTCTGCGGGGGGGGGGAGCGGTGAGATCCTGGATCGACTCCAGCCTATCCCTGTTCTGTAGGCTAGTTGTGTGTGTCTCTCGCCTGCTCCTCCTGAACGTGGGCTCCCTTTTTTCCAAAAGAGTGGAAGACAAAAGGATGGGGAAGTAGCTGGCTGCCTGATCGCCAGCTGAAAAGATGAGCTGTGAAACGCTGTCTCTGCTTGTCGAAATCTCCCCGTGGACTCTGCATTGCCTTGGGCCCAATAGGAGGGGAGGCATCTCTGTGGACCGGGATGTGTTCTGCTTCCCTCCCACTCTCCACTCTCTGTTCTGAGCCGATGATGATGGTTGGAGGCTTTGGTCGGGTCCCATATTGGTTGCTAAACAACCCTGTCATGAGCTAGCACAACTGGTGTCGCCAGCGATGAGGGAAAGTGAACAGAGGGGCCCCAGTAAGAACAAGGTTTAAGGCCGGTTAAGGCAGCTGGGGTACGCTGTGTGTGTGTGTGTGTGTGTGTGTGGGGAGATAGGATTATGCATTGGATGTATACAGTGGATAGAGGGAAGTTCTTTTCCCTCTCGCACAACACTAGAACCAGGGGACATGCACTAAAATGGAGTGGAGGGAGAGTGAGAACAGAAAAAGAAAATGTCTTCACCCAGCGTGTAATTCATCTGTGGAACTCCTTGCCACAGGATGTGGTGATGGCACCTGGCCTGGATGCCTTTAAAAGGGGGCTGGATAGCTTCATGGAGGAAAAGTCCATCATAAGCCATAAGCAGCTTCATGGTTTTAGAAGTAGATTTTCCTCTGTATGCCAGGTGCTAGGGAGTGGCAACAAGATACAGGTCTCTTGTCTGTGTGCTCCCTGAAGCATCTAGTGGGGCCACTGTGAGATACAGGAAGCTGGACTGGATGGGCTTTTGGTCTGATCCAGCAGGGCTCTTCTAAGGTTTGTATGTTCAGCAGCCCCGTGTAGGTTTTGTACAGTCCTTCAGCTGGTTGGGCCAGGCGATTTTTGCCCATCTGTGGCTAGGTGCCAGCTGATCAATTGTGTGCCAGCAATCGAATGAGCATTTCTGGAAGCATAGCAACCCAAGGATCTTGAGGAGCTGCAATGACCGTGTCCTATAGTTGCCAAAAGATCGACCCAGCCTTTTCAGAGGCCTGATCTTGTGAAACATCAGTTTCTGGCTTGCTTTTCAGTCTTCCAGGCTGAGGTGCTGGCTTTCCTGGGGCGGGCAGGTTGAGAGAGGGAGAAGCAGCAGCCTCTAAGGCAGTGTTGCCCAATCTTTTTTTTTTTTTGACCTGCGGCTCCCTTGACCATTGGCGACCATTGACTGCGGCTCCCCATGACATGATGTTGATGCCTGCCAATTGGCATTGCACTGTTTTCGAAGAGGATTCCATGGCACTCTGCGGCTCCCCTGGCTGGTATCCGCGGCTCCCCTGGCTGGTATCTGCGGCTCCCAGTTTGGGAACCACTGCCCTAAGGTATGCACACAAAATATATGAGGGAGCTCTGCAAGAAATTGATGGTGTTTCCCTGCCACCTCTGGCCTTGCTGTTCCCCTCCCCAACCCAGTGCTCTTATTTTACAGTACTTGGAGCGTTCACCTTGCCGGTTCTTCTGCTCAATTTGTTTGCCGTGTCCCTCCCTTCCCTATGTAGCCTCTCCATCACTGGGGGAGGGTGTTCCTTGCTCTCGGGCTCTGAAATGCCTCTTCCCCCAACAGTTTTGCTCCATTTCAACTGCTGCTGAGCATCAAACAACACTTTAGACTTTCCACTTGCCCCCCCCTCCCCGCGGCTCCGGGTTTCTCTGCTCCATCTCTCCCATGATGATGTTTTTGCACACACGTGTAATGCACACTTCCTCCTCTTCCCCCCCCCCCATTTTTTTGAGTCCGTAACTGTAGTGACGGTAGGGTGACCTAGTTAACTCTCCCAGATAATTTGCATGTATATTAAGATATGTAAAAATCCCTTCCCTCCGGGGGTGCTTGGTCTGTGGTTAAGCCTTATTGATTGTCTCTTGATGCCCATATTCTTCTTAGCCCGATTCCAGCCCCACAAACTGCATCCCGGTTGAACCATGTCATGTGCAAGACTCCAGGAGCCTCTGTTTGCTGTCAACCTAGGGTGCAAATGTGCTGTGTGTGTGTGTGTGTGTGTGTGTGTGTGTGATTGCGACCTGTTGAGGTTTGTGGTCTGCAGTGCCTGGGAAGGGGGCTTGTGGAAGAAGAAAGGTTTCTTAACCTACAGGCAAGAAACCCTGTGAAAATACCCCCAAGGCCGATTTCCCTGGTGTCGGAGAGGACCCAGAGGCAGTAACTGCTGGATAGGGAATATTTGGCATCCGAGTTGAGAGATACGCCAGGAATCCCTTGAGAGGGGTCAAATTGACGTTCACCTTAAGGGGCTTCTCTAGCTTTTGTCGCTAGGTTGGCTGCTGTGTTTTTGCACCAGCGCGTGACGCTCCTGTCCCCGGTTTGAGAAAGGCACATGGGCATCCTGCATCCTAGGCCGACACCTTGGCGCTACAAGTGGAAGCGAGGGGTTTGGGTTTTCAGCCCTGTGGCGTGTCAGCACTGCTCCCCTGTCGCTCTGGAGCTCTGTTCCCGTTCCTTGTTCTGTGTCTTAACTCTGCCCGCAGGCCTGGATAAAGCACCCTTTTCACCTTCCGACACCGGCCTTTGATGCTTCTTGGACTGGCATGCCAGGGTCGATTAAGGTTTAGCGGCCTCTCTCTTCCGCCCCCTCGGTGTCTCCTAGGATTAGAACGCTGTTCTCGGATGTCGCAGAATTATTATCCCCTTGACATGCTGCTTCGCACCCAGCTCCCTTCTCTGCCCCTGCAGCCAGGCAAAAGTGTGCGGCGGCGATGGGAGTTCTTGTCGCTTGGCTTTGCGTTCCAACCTGACACCCCCGTTTCCATAAAGTTCAGAAGCCACCAGGGTCTCTGGGAGAGCAGAGGTTGCAAGGGTCAGCTCTGCTGTCGATTGACGGGTCCAATTCTGGCAACGGAGCACAGCCGAATGAAGCCAGGGATGTAAATGTGACCGTGTCTGCGTCCCTTTTTAAAGGTTCGTTCTAGTGTTTTGTTAGTAAGAGTCAGAAGGAGGGCTGGTTACCTTGCAGACTGGGGCAAATGGAGTGGCTTTGCCAAGCTGCTGAGGGCACCTACCGGAAGCACCGGCCTTCCCAAGCAGAGCAGCACCAGAAGTGACACAGGTGACCCAAGACGGTGGGCACAATAAGGCCGGAGGGCCTCTGAAAGTATCCAGTCGAGCCAAGAGTTCCCTGTCCAGGGCGAACAATCTAACCCTTAGACCAGCTTCTCTCTGCGCTCATGCTGCCAACCCGTATGTAGCTGCCTTGATCCCTCTGTGTGTGTGGGGGGGGGGCACATGTATGCACAGCAGAAGGACATAGTAACACGCTGAACCAACCAGCCTTGCTGGGACGGAGCATAAGTAAGCCAGAAGAAAGTCGTGACCCGGACAATGGGACCAGAGAGTTTGTGTGTGGTGGTCGGGATGAGAGTGAGGCTAAGCGAAGTGAGACCCAAATATAGGAGCACCTCGACGGAGGAGACCAGGATGGGAGGGCTGAATGGGTTTGGGGTCAGCCTCGCATGGAGCCGAGGGATTGGCAGGGGCTGTGCTCTGCCAAGGAACAGGCCTAAGCAGCCAAGAGAACTGCAAAGCCAGTGACCTGATAGTAGCAGGATTTGAATCCGAATCGGGACTGTCGCCTGTACTGTCCTAAAACGATGCTCTGCTTCCCAGCATCGTTTTGCCCAGCGAGCGTGCCTAGCCGTGGCGTGTGTGTGTGTGCGCGTGCGCGCAATCTGCAGCGAGTGGCGTTTTGTGTCTTTGCGCTGGCTGGCTCACAGAAGAAGCACTTCGTCTCCATCTCGCCCAGGGGTGCCAAGCGCTCTGTCAGTTGTCTGCTTGCCCAGCCCTTGCGACTCCCATTGGTTTGCTGCCCTCGTTCGCCACCCTCCGCGGCTCTTCCATGGCAGCTGGCGCATGCCGGCTTTGGGCAGAGGGCCGGTGGGGGCAGCGCCGCTGCTGCTGCTGTCTTGCCGAGGCGTTGCGGAGCCCAGCTGGAAATGGCTTGTTCACTTTGCAGTCACAGCTCCTGTCTCCTTCAGTCGACTCGGGGAGGGCTGGCTCCTCTGGGGAGGGGCGAATGCCGGGAGATGTGAGCGGCTCACTGCTCTGTTCCTCGACAACCCGGCGGTCTGGAAGTGCCAACTCGTCCCCAACAAGTTATTAAGATGCCAAAAACTGTTTGCAGTTCTTCGACTTCCACACTGTGTGTCTTCAGCTGATGAAAAACATTCTAGTTGATTGGTCCTTTTGCCTCTTAATTGATCAAAAGCACTTAAATTTAAATTGCCTGCTATCAGGACATCAATATAAATGCTATCAGAACATCAATATAAATGCTTTTTTAAAACATGGAAGGAAGTTCAAGATCAAAACTGCCACATCTAGTTGGAAAGAGAGTCCATCTTTAATATTTTCCTTAATTCCTTTTGTCGTACTGTCATATCACTGTAATAAAATTGAGACTGCCTTCCCCCCCCCCAAAAAAAGATGACCAAGTGAGCAAGCCTTTAACTCTCGGCTTTAACTATTAAAATTGGGCCCCCAAAGCATTTGGTGAGTCATTTATTGCTTAAATCTTGCAGCCTTGGGTAACTGGGTCTCAAAATTTGTTGGGGGAGAGAATCTACATCAGCTTAGTCTGGGCCTGCAGAGGCTTAATTTTTCTTCTTCTACAGATGACACTTCCTCAGTGGTCTCTCCAGGCTTCTGTTGACCAAAGGCAGTGGTCACTTGATAGTACATGTGAACCAGGTCTCGCACACAGAGCCTGTACATCACCCTCTAAAATGAATCCTCATTTAGATGTTTAACGTTTGTCTTCTCGCGGCACACTGACCTCTATGGTCTTCTCTATGGTTTTTGCCTCTTGCGATGTCACTTCCGGGTGACTCTTCGGGGTTCTGTTGCTAGGGCAACTGTCAGTAGTAACGAATTGCCTGCCCGCTCTGCCAGCGGAGGAAGAGGGACAGACAATTTGTTACTACAGACAGTTGCCCTAAAAACAGAGCCGCAGAACCCGGAAGAGTTTTTTTCAACCGCTGTGCGCCAAACTCCCACGGCACCCCTGCAGACCTTTCGCAGCACACCAACGTGCTTCGGCACATCGGTGGAAGTGTCATGGAAGTGTCATGGTTTAGATTGTAACTGACCTGTGACGAACCTCAAACTACTTACTCTTTCCCCTAAGGGGGAAAATGGCAATTTTTCTCCCCCACAATGCCCTGGAATGACAATATGGTGGGCATTAGCAATGGGCCTTGCTGGGGCCTAGGCTTACCATCGTCCCGGAATCGAGGCAGGCTTCGGCCTAGTCCGGGCCCGAGCAGCTCCCAAGGATGCACCACCTTGGCTGGCCAACAGGGTACCATCTTCAGTCGCGTCGTCGACCGGAAGTTCCGGAAGCCCATTGGCCAGCCAAGGTGCATCCTTGGGAGCTGCTCGGGCCCGGACCAGGCCGAAGCCTGCCTCGATTCCGGGACGATGGTAAGCCTAGGCCCCAGCAGCTGCCCAGGTGTGCCGTGTGCTCACCTGGGCATCCCCGAACATGCACAGCCGAGGAAGTAAGCATGACTACTCTCTTATGATGATGCCACCGCCTCTGGGGTGGATCTATGAGGTGTCTCCCAGAGAGGGCCAGTTCCAAGGTTGGTGGAAGAGGTGGGGTCATAATTATATCCTAGCTCTTCCTTCCCTCCCTTGCTGTAAATATGCATTATGATGACATACAGTTAATCCTGATTCTGGAACTTCTGGGCTGGAGGGATAAAACCGTGAGGTGAGATGCCCTAGTAGTATCCTCTCTGGTTAATCCGCCCCGCGCTCTACCAAATTGTTCAGAGAAGTGCAGAGCAGCTGTCTTAAAAGCAGCAGAATGGTCAATTTTAGGAGGTGGGGGGGCAGGGAGGGATGAGATGTAGGAAACCCTGAGCAAAATTCCTTCAGTACAGTTTGATAGCTATGTAGCTATGTGGCTCTGTGTATCCGTGCAAAGAAAGCTTGAAATACAGTTTCCAAGAAAAGCCACGACTTGGTTCAACTTTGTCCTTAAGCTCTCGATTCTTTTCTTGCTTCGCTTATTTTGGGTTGGCCAGTCCTTCCCTCGGGCACCAAAATGCTATACTGGGTATCCACTCCTGGTCCTTGGCCACTGGCAATCCTATATGGCCACTTTTCGGTGTCCTGAGACTTGAGCAGCTGCTGCCTACTGATCTGTGGCCACAGCAATGAGGACTAGAAACTTGTGTGTTCCCTTTCTTTTAAATGCAGTTTTGCGTTCTGTAGCCAGTCAGTGCCACATTCTGTACATCCGCAGAACCAGGACATCTGTACATAGCCCTGGTTATCGCTGTTCCAAACATCTGTACATGACCTGGTTATAGCTATTCCAAAAGAGTGCATATGACTTAAAACGTAGGCTTTTGTGGACATTAACCCTGGGAGACAACAAAACCTATGCTAAATGTAGGCTCCCCTCTCTATTAGGACTGCAGCTTTTCATCAACTGAGCCTAAAAATCTTTTTAATGCCGAAGAAGTTATCCCTGATTAGTGGGAGACTCTCCCCCCCCCCTCCTTGCGTGAATGATTTTTAATGTGCTTAAACTACAGGTGGTAGGTGCCATTTTAAAAAGGGTATTCCTCTTCACTCTCGCACAGGAGGGAATGCCTCGGCGAAGATAAATGCGCCACCTAAAAAGTGTGCTTGGAAAACTGTTAGTCATATGCAAATCGACGCAGATGCTCTCAATTGATGATTTTAAAATTCATTTGCTAAATGAAGATGCCCTTGCCAAGCTTTGCTGTGTAGCATGAACAGTATATTTTCAGGAACAAGTCACCGAATCATGCAAGGCCACTTGTTTCCTGCTCTTATGCTTTTTTACCTTCTTATTTTCTTGCTATGTCCCTCCCGACATACACACATATATGTAAAAGCTGAATTTTTAATGCTCCCGCCTCACGCTCGATCTGTTTTCTTATTAAATTAAGGGGAGCTTCATTCACGCTCTCCGAATTGCCCTGACTGCGTTGCGGGGCTATGGAGGGGAATGTCGCTTCCCATTAGGGGCAGAGGCCTGTGCGCTTGGCTCCCTGGGATAATTGTCCTAGGGTGGGATGGGCTTTTTAAAACAAAACAAAACCAGCCCCCCCCCCTTCAGCAGGGAAGCTGCTAGCCGGGAGGGGAGTGAAAGGGTGGGGGGGGTCTTTGTTACTCTGGAACTATTTTTATAGAAAGTCAAACTGTGGCTTGTCTGTTTCCTTTGCAAAATCTTTCCTTCAGAGTTGAATTGTCTGGGCAAAAGCTGCCCCGAGCTTTCTTCTCTGGCTTTATTCTGGAATGTGGAGAACATAATTATGGTCTATTTTTAAAACTATCCTTGGAGTCAGGACACAAGAGCTGCCACATTGGGGCATGCAGTAGTCCATCTCGCCTCGCGTCCTGCCTCTGAAAAAACAACCAGGAGTCTTGTGGCACCTTTTCAAGACAAAAACGCTCTCATTGTGGCAGGTGCTTTCGTGGACGAGAACCTTTGGGAGTCCACGAAGGTTTATGCTCAAATAAATGTGTTAATTTCTAAACAACCCCCCCCCTTTTGTTTTGTTTTGGTCTGTCTTTATTTGCTTATTTTGCTAAAAGACTGTAGCATAGGGGTTTTCAACCCCTTCCCGGCTGAGTACCACCTCCGGTGCCACTCTCCTGCTGCGTATCACCGGAAGTGACTGGTGATGACATCATTGCCAGTTACTGCCGGGTTTTCAGGTTTTTGGAGGCCATAAAATGCAGGTTAGGAGGCTCTGAGCGAGTGGGAGGGCCCTTCTCAGCGTTCCTGAGAGGCTCAGCCAAAGGCAGGAGCCTCTCGGGAGCGAAAACGCAGTGCCAAAAGCACCATGTTGGAGCGGGGTTCTGGCACTCCAGCGGTCCAAGTACCACCAGCAGTCGGCCGAAGTACCACTGGTTGAGAGCCCCTGCAAAACCAACAGACCTGGCTTTCCCTTTGGCAGTCTCCAGTTATGACGTGGCTGCGGTCAGGTGCGCCGAGTGCTGCGTAGAAGGATCCCCAGGGGATCAAAACGAACCACTTTTGGTGGAGTGGAAATTGTGTGCCAACATTCACTTTCGCCAGGGCTCTTCCCTGAGTTGCTCAAAGGGGCAATCCGGCCCTTCCCAGGAGGATTGCCTAGCAAACAGATGCTGCTTCTGCGGTGACATCTCTGGGCTTGAAGTGGCATGGTTCAAAGCGACCCATCCGTGAGGATGGGCCCCCGAAAGCAACTTTGACAACCAGCAAGCAAGCACTGCAGTTTCCGCCATTGATGTCTCTTGGGTCTGGCGAAAGTATTTGTGGAAAGCAGGTGGGGGGCCACCTCGGAGCTCCGGGGTGGTAGGTTTGGAGTGAGGTGCTGTTTCCACAAGGAGACGCTTGTGACAACGGAGGCCACCAATCCCGCAAGAGGCCGTTCCCGTTCTTTGGGGAGATGTGGCAAATATCCCAGGTGCCCATTTGAGGTCCGGGCGGTGGTGTGTTTAGCTGGCAGTGGTGTGTTTGGGCGATTCTGGGAATTTGTGATGAGTGTGTGTGTATGCGCGCACATAATGCATGTGACCTCTTGGCTGCTTTTCTCTCTCCCATTTAAAAGCTTCCTTCCCTTCTGCTTAACTTGCTTGGCTGGGCAGGAGGGTGTGGATGGATGAGAGAGGCTGAGGCTGGGCTGGCAGACAGGGAGTTGGTGACTAAGCTAAAGTGTTCGGTTTTGTTCTTGTTTGTTTTTTACGAGTGTCTCTCTCTCTCTCTCACTCACACTCACAGAGAGAGAGAGAGAGAGAGAGAGAGAGAGAGAGAGAGACATGCATAAACGTTAATTAAGGGCTCCTCAAATGCCCTTTAATAAATTTAAGAGAGCACCCTACCCAAGCAAGCCCACACCCCCGTGTGTAGCTGGTGCTTAAGGTAAAGGTGACCCCTGACAATTAAGTCCAGTCGTGTCCGACTCTAGGGTGTGGTGCTCATCCACATTTCAAAGCCGAAGAGCCAGCGTTGTCCGAAGACGCCTCCGTGGTCATGTGGTCGGCATGACTCTCCTTGCCGCAGCGCGTAGCATGCGGCTGGAACACGGAGCGCCGTTTATCTTCCCGCAAGCGGTATCTACTCGCATTAACATGCTTTGGAACTGCTAGGTTGGCAGGAGCTGGCCAAGCAACGAGCGCTCACCCCGTCGCGGATTCGAACTGCCGACCTTTCGATCAACAGCTCATACCTATTTGATATTAAATAAATTGCACAGTGACGGGCAAGTTGGATGTCATTCCCTCCCCCCCGCTTGTGATTATTCTGCAATGGGAGTGGGAGACATGCACACGCTTCTTCCCATGTGATTTGGCAGGTCGGTCAGACGTACCATCCAAACCGGGCCACTGTCTCTAATACGGGGGGGGGGGGGAGAACGGGCCCCTAAAACGTTCTTTCCATGCTTATGGCTGGATGTGGGGAGGGGTGCTATTGTGGTGTAGTAGTGGCTTTCCTAAGTTGTGAGCCAGGAAGTATCTTCTCTCCCTCTCCTTGCCCCCCCCATTTAGATCACACCTGACCATGAATGTGTCTCATGGCCTTAGACATTGGCACTGGTCTCCCTTCAAGACCACGGTCTGTGCAAAGGCTGGCTGGGCTTGAGGTTTAACTTGGCAGCCACAACCACACATTTTTTCCCCTGCTTAGAACATTGAGCATTGCAAGCCAAGATGGGTGCTGTTAACCCTGAACATCTTCCAAGGGGGCCCCCAGGTTGAGGGGCCAGCCACCCATTCCTTGGCCTCTCTGTTTCCTGGCTTTCACGGTTTTGGGCATAAAAGGAGCCCCCGTCCCGGGTGAATATCGATGTTCACGTTGCCATCTTGACCAATATAATAGCTCCGAATAGATAGATCTCTCCTCCTCGACGAATTAGTTTGTTGGCCTTTTTCAAGTCAAGCTGGTAGCCTTCCCCGTGTCCTGTGGCAGCAGGTTCCACAGGCTAACCCTGTGTTGTGTGAGGAAGTCCTTTCCCTGCCCTGAGTGGCCTGCCAATTCCTGAAATGGGAGGGGAGTCGGCCATGACAGCTTCCCAACTTGGAGTGGTTTGGGTCAGACTGCTGGGTGCAGGATCCGCCTGCAAAACCGGGGTGTACTGGTTCTCGACCGCCTTCCTCCTCCTCCCCCTCCCTTTTGCACCCATCCGCTTCAGCAAGTGCCCGTCGCGCTCGAGTGTCCCGGAGGCAGGTTGGGGCTGGAGAGGAACCGGCACACAATTATACAACCATCTCATTAATCCAAAGAGCCTTGGGAGCATTTTGAAAATGCCGGGGAAACAGCCTTCTCAAAAACAAAACACAGGCATGCAATTGGCATGTGGGACATGGGTGGGGGAAACATGGGTTCATTAGAGGGGATTTTGCCTCTCTGTCATCGCATGTATGCACAGAGGAACGCCAGTTTGGGCAGCCCGTGAATGTGAAATTCTTAGTTTTTTTTTTTATATAATGGCATAATTTACGGGGTAAGTTGTATCTTTCTTTCTCCTTGGTGGAATTTCTTCCTCTTAATGATTTGACTTGGTAAAAAACAATGAGATTATTCATTCTTGCGACCAACTGCTAGGCAAGGGGGGGCAGCTTTGACCAGGCTGTTGAGTTGAAACCGGTCCCCATCCTTTGCGCTGTCTCTTGTACTCTTGCAACAGGCTCCTTGGGGTTACTTTTCTCATCCCAGTCTACTTGGGGCAGGAGAATACGCACCCTGCTTTCTCCCTCCGCTCTGGACCTGTCCAAGGGTTCGGTTGGGGTGGGACCAGAGCTGCCAGCTGCAGTCGCCCATCGGGAGCGTCGCCCATAAAAGGCGGGCAGGACCTGCAGCCAAGGTGTTGGCAGCGCAACCCAGACGGCCGCATCCTGCACCCTCGTGGGTTGGCCAGGGTGAATTGAATTTCACCGGGGTGGGTTCAAGTTTGCTGTGGAATGACTTATTGGTCCTCCAAAGTTGGCTCCGTGGCAGGTTCTGCAGCGTGTGCGTCGGACGGCAATCCTACTCGTGAGTCACCTCTGCTGCGCCCAAAGAGAGGTGCGCACAGCCTAAGCCTGGGGTTTTGTGACCGGCTGCGTCTTCCCAGAATTCCCACCTGGTGGGGCTTGTGTGAGCTCTCGGAAAGGATAGTCTCCAGAGGAGACCTGATTCTTTGTCCCTCTTCTCCCCCCCCCCCCCAGTCTAAAATGTGGGAGGCTGAGGCTGCCACACTGGTTGCCCCAGATGAGCCGTCCTGGATGTGTCTGATTTCTCTCTGTCCCCATTTCACTGCCTCCCCCCCCTTCCCTTTTTTTTTACATTGTTCTGTGTCTTTGGAAAGCATCTCCCAAGCCAAACAGGAAACCAGCTGCTGTATTGGGGGGGGGGAAGAGTGCAGGAGGAACAATAAAAGGCTTTTTTGTGGACTGGGTGGCTGAAGGGGGCACTCGTCTTTCCAGAGGGCTGTGGGAACTCGGCACGTTAACCTCTGAGCTCATCTGTTCCCTTGCACAGGTGTGTTGTGCTCCTGGCACCTGGTGTTGACTGACGGGTTCCTTGTGTCTCTTTGTGTGCAGGAAAAAGGCGCTTCCGAGCTGGGGTGTGGCCCTGTGGGGCTCCCAGATTCTGCTCTGCCGCAGCCTTCCCTGCTCGCGAAACGTTCCATGTACCTCCTGTGCTTCTGCAAAGCTGCTCTTTCTGGGTCTAAAAAATCAGAGTAATTTACAGCGCAATCCTAACCAGCTTTCCAGCGCCGGTGCAGCCGCAATGCAGCCCCGAGGTAAGGGAACAAATGTCCCCTCACTTTGAAGAGGCTTTTGTGACCGCCCCCCGCACTGCAAAATGCAGTGCGCCCCCCTGTTGGCATGGCTACATCGGCGCTGGAAAGTCGGTTAGGATTGCGCTGTTACTCTTAGGAGTAAAACTGCCTCACTTCTAACCTGTTCTCCAGCATCCTTTCCCTTCTACCCCCCCAATGTCCAATAGCTCTCCTAGTTCCATGTCTCCACTTGTATCCTATCCCAAAATGCTGCAGTACAATATATGCAACTTCTGTTTTTGTGGGAAGAGAAAGCTTGCAGCACACAAATATGGGAGCTTGGATAGGTGGAGAGAGGGTGACTTTTGTGTGTGTAAAGTTGCCAGAGGCCACAATACTAGTTGGTTGCCCCCCCCAAAAAAGCTTCATTCTCTCCGCCTCCACCGCCCCATTCCTACGGACCACTTCTCATTTCTTACGGCCTCTGCGACTTCCTTATGTGGGTCCTCCGTTTCCTCTTTCCCTGTTCCTTCTCTAGACCCGCAGACGGCCAGACAGCTCCACTGGCGCAGTTCCTTCGCCGCAAGTGGCACAGTGGTGCGTCATGCGGAAGAAACTTGTGCGCGTTCTGGCTGCCCACATGGGTGGGTAGCTGCCACAGGGACTCCAGCCTCTGTGGCGAACAGACTGTGTTGCACCCCAACCCACAGTCCCAACGTCAGGGAGAGGGAACAGACATAGTGGGAGTGAAGACAATCCACTGGGCAGAAGAAGCTGTGGAAAAAAATCCCCAGGGGGGAGGTTCCCGGCCTGAACCACGTCGTGGGCGAAGGATGTGGCTGCTTAGCCAACAGAAGTGCACCTCCAAAGGAGACTGGAGGCAGGGAGGAGAAAAGGTGGTATCCTCTGGAGCAGTGTCTTCCAAATGTTTTCGGCCTGCAGCTCCTTTGACCTTGCTGACCATTGGCCGCAGCTCCCCATTACAAGAGGTTGATGCCTGCCAATTGGCGTTGCACTGTTTTCCGAGAGGATTCCGTGGCACTCCGCGGCTCCCCTGGCTGGTATCCGCGGCTCCCCTGGCTGGTATCCGCGGCTCTAGAGACGCGTCCTTGCTCTGCCAGCCTCTCACGTTTGAGCTCTTGCTCCAGTTGGCCCCAGAATGCTCTGGGTCTTCTCTTTTTCTCCATGCCGCTTTGCCCCGCAAAGGGACGGCAGTTCTGTGTGCGGCTGTGCTGGGGCCTTTGAGTCTGCTCTCTGCACCATGTGGCGAGCTGCTCTCGACGCTGCACCTGACCTGGCGTTTCACCAAGTCACGGCCATCCGTCTGCCTACTGTGGCCAACAGGGGCTGCCTGCCAGCCCCAGTCTGCTGGGGGCCTTGGAGCACAGCCCTGCTCTGGCTTCCCCACGGTGTCTCCTGCTTGTCCCTTCGTGGCGCATTGGGTGGTTCCATTGGAGGGTTAGCCCACCCCTCTGTGATGGGGGCAAGACCTCGACCAGTGCCGAGTCTGGCCGCCCCCTGCATTTTGGGCTTTGGCGCATGGAACTCTCCCTGGTGCAGCTCAGACTTGCCCCTCTTTCCTCCCATCCGCACCATTTTCTCTTTCCTCCCTGCTGTTCTGGATTCTGTGGCTAGACATGTTCCCGTCACTCTTTCCCACCCCCCCACCCCCACACACTTCCTAGGCTGGGCTGCTTTGTAGCCAAGCTCCATAATGCAGGCCATTGTTCGTAGAACTCTTTTGGTGCGCCGATAACACACGGTCTCGACGGTCTACTGCGCAGGCAGCTACTATCAGCCGGAGCCCCCGCATTGCCCAGTGGAGCTGGAATCCCCCAATTTGTACAGAATTGGCAACATGGGGGGGGGGGGGAGATGCTGGCACCAGGACTCCTGGGTTCAGTTTCCGCCTGACATTTAGCAATGAAACAATGGGGGAATTTAGCAACAGGCAACCTGAGCGGTCAGGTTTTTTTCCCCTGCCTGCTGGTGTGCTGGGCTGTGAAGTGTGAAGAGTTTATTAGCTTGAAACATTCCTTTCCTTCCCTGCCCCTAAGGTGAACATCAGCTTGCCTTGTCGCTTTGGTCTCCCCCAGCAGCCAGATCGTAGAGGGGTGTGTGTGTGTTGTGCTTGTCTGGGCTAATGCCATTGCGTACCTGAACGGTGCGGCACGTTGTAGTACAAGACGTCCGCTGGGGCCCCCACGAGGCTGCCACTGCTGGGGTGAAGCCAGGCGGCGGACGGAGATCCGTAGTTCTGTGGAGGGCAGGAAAAATCGGGCTGAGCCTCAAACTCGTCTGTCTGTCTAAAAATGTAGTTTCTGGTACAGAATTATAGAGTTGGAAGGGTTGTTCAAGGCCATCTAGTCCACCCTCTTGCTTGAAGCAGGTACTCTTAGGTCATCCTGCCCGCCTGTGGCACAACTTACTACCAAAGACTCCCCAAGAGAGATCTCTCTTCCGTTGCCCACCGTGGCGCCCAAAACATAACCAATGGTAATAACTTGCAATTTGGTGGGCCTTATAGGACTCCAAATCCACGGTGACTTAGTGGTCAAGACACTGAACTGCAGACCGGAAGGTCGGCAGAACAGCAGTTCGAGACCCGAGTGCCGCGTGATGGAGTGAGCTCCCGTCTCCTGTCCCAGCTCCTGCCAACCTAGCAGTTTGAAAGCAAGACATTGCAAGTAGAGAAATAGATACCGCTGCGGTGGGAAGGGTCTTCGTTAGTCATGCCAACCACATGACCACGGAAGCGTCTTCGGACAGCGCTGGCTCTATGGCCTTAGACATGGAGATGAGCACTGCACCTTAGAGTCAGACACGACTGGCTTTCGAGCAGGGGAGACCTTTCCCTTTACCTATAGGACTCCCCAAAACTAGGGTTATGTGTACCGGCCTGTAGAGTCTTTGCCTTGGGCTGACCTGCGACGGGCTCTCCTTTCCTAGGCCTCCAGCCCCATAGTACAGTGTGCACCACGCTGCTATGGGGCAGGCTGCAGCCAGGCACCTTCCACCTGGCCCATGCCATGACGTACTTCTGCCCTTGTGTGTGGGGCAAGGGGAGAGCATGTGTGTGTCTCTCCCCCCCCCCCCCCATATTGGAGTGAGCCCTGCTGCGGCTGCAGGCAAAATGGGTCTCTTAAAAAAACGCGTTGAAGCCCTCTTGAATTGCACAGCCTTAATTCTTGCCAACATGATGCTGTTAGCAAGTCTGTGAGCGTTTCAGTTAGGTCTATTCATAAACATAATGCGGAACACACCTAGGCTAAGCTGTGGCGCATTAGTGCCGGTAATGGTGATAAGAGGAAAGCCCCCAGTTCATATCCCTGGCTTGGCTATGAACTAGGGAAGCCTCTGCCTCTCTTCCCTTCCCCCCCCCCCCCCCACAATATGGGGATGATAGGTCAGTATTATCTACAGGGTTATTGTGAGGATTACGGAGATAACAGCATATGCAAAGTGCTTTGAGCAACCTAAATGCCACGGAGTGTTTATTAATATGAAAATGCAGCTGGCCTCACCCCCTGCTAGAATAATCGCAGGAGCGGCTGTTTAAACTACTTCAGGGAGCTGCCTGTTCTGGGGCTGGCGTACAGGGAGCTGGGTGCCAGGGACGGAGTCTGTCTGGAACAGGCAAATATGTGGGGTTCCACACGTCCGTGACACTGCCGTGGGTGAATGTTGGTGGCTGGTGCAGAGTTTGGCCCCCAGAGAATTTCTGCTTTATGCGTCAAGTTTCCAGTCCTTATGGCTGTGCTAACTCAAAGGTGCATAGGCAATGCTGGGTGAAATCAGAAGAGGTGTGTGTGTGTGTGTGTGTGTGTGTGTGTGTGTGTGCGTGCTTATTATTTGCAGAAGCTGAATCGAATTATTAAATGAATTTGCAGATTGTTCAGTGTGCGTGGTGTGTTTGTGACACCCCCTCTTTACAACAGGCACCCTTGGTGGACATTTTTGTTTTCGTGACTTGGTGCAAGGCGTGTGGATGCAGGCCACCCCAGGGCAGAGGGTAGGCGCAGTGTAGCATACACCACTGCCTTAAGAGAGTGCAAGTTTGCTTCTCCCCCCCCCTCCCCGCCTGCATCAGGACTCCTGGGGGAAACATCCATTTTCGCCCGTTTAGCCAGCGAGCACCGCGAACAAAATGGGCGCAGGGGTGTGTGTGTTAAATGGAGCGGCCTGATTTGCTATTGTCACCCAGGGAGCCCTAGTGCCGGTGCAAAAGTCTCCCTGTGTCTGCTGCCTGCTTGGGTCTGCGCCGCGTGTCGCCTGAGTGTCCTCCCCCCTCCAGGGGCAGAGCGTGGCAGCACTTTGCGAACGGCGCACTCTCCTCCTTTTACTTATTCATGGCCTGCCCGTCGGAAGAGATCCTCGTCTGTCGAGCGGCGGCTGTCGGAGCTCTGCTTTCAGGCAGCCTGCGGTTCCTGCTCCCGCCAACCTGAGCCTGACAGTCGCTGGGGCAGCAGGACCTGCTTCAACTCTGAGAAGAAGAGCAGCAGGGCTTTTTTTTTTTTTTTTTAAAGCCACACTTCTCGAGTCAACCCTCCCCCTTCTTTGTCAGAAGTGATGTTCTTCATGCTTATCTTCTTTTCCTCCCTGCTTTGGATGGGACCCGTCGTCACGGAGCGTTCCTGCGTCTTGTCCAACCTGCCTAGGAGCAGTGGATTGTGGGAGAATCTTTGCTGTCCAATCAGGGATGAGAGATGGCTTGGTGTTGCCTGTCAGCCATGCGGGTTTGGAGCGGTGTCCATGCCGCGTTAGCCAAATTACTAATCTGGACTAAATTGGGGGTGGGGGGCAGCACAAATTGAGTTCTTGTTCCGGGGGTTGTGAGTTCTTGATGGAAGGTGGGGGGCAAAAGGGTGCCACTGAGCCAGGTCTGCGCAAGTGGTAACCAAAAGCAGCCCACCAGTCATCTATTGCTAGATGTGAGCAAGCCAGGGTGATTCAGTGGCATTCTGAGAACCACAGTGGTGTAGCGACTGGAGCGTTGGACTAGGAATGGGGAGACCCGAGTTCAAGTGTCGCACAACCATGAAGCTTATACTGGATGACCTCTTGGGCCAGTTGGCGTCACTCAGCTATAAGCTACCTCATGGGGCTGAGGATAAAAAAAAAAATGGGGGAAATAAACTGCCGTGCCACCTGAGCTCTGCAGAGAGAGGTTGGGATAGAAATGTGACCCAACCTGCAACATCTGGACGCTGCAACATCATAAGCACTTCTATTCTGGTCCTAGCACTCCTCTGGTTGTCACCCAAGTCCACTGGCCACCAGCAGCCAGCTGAATTTCGTGGCCACTCCCAATAGCCTCTCCATTGTGGAGGCAAACACAATTCTCGTTTATACCACTGTTGACAACAATAGCCGCATAAAGGTGGTAGAGTTGATATTGATAACATCTCTGTTTGTCGGATTTCTCTAACCACCTCGGTGGGCTGGGTTTCCCGGCAAGGTCTCAACGTTCCAATTGTGGGTAGTGTCAGGAGGGGCTTTCTTTTGGTTACCTGCTTGTGACCAGGAGCTGTAGCAGTGTTGTCAAAATAGCTTAGCAGCCAGCTTCTTCCTCCTCCTCCTCCTCCTAATTTTCTAGCCAAGGATTGTGCTTTTGACGTGCCCCTGAAACAATTATTTTTCTAACAAGAGCCCCATTCAGTGGGCAGAACCAGCGAGTTTGGCCAGAAGCGTCGGCGTTTCCGAGGAGTAACTGCCACCTGATCCAAAGTGTGGGTGGGGTGGGGGTTGCCCTCCCTGATCAGAGACCACGAGCAGAGGCTGGCCGGCTCTACCGGAGGCGGCTGCAGCTTTGCCTCGGACGGGCGGGGCAGGTCTGCCCGGCTAGGCTGGCTGGCTTTCCGTTGCAATCCCATTATTAAGAAAGTGCTCTCAAATATTAGTCACCGGTTCTTAACGTTGATTGCTCTGCTGCATTCAGAATGTTTCTAGGTGGTGTGTGTGTGTGTGTGTGTGTGTGTGTGTGTGTGTGTGTGTGTGTGTGTGTGTGTGTGTGTGTGTGTGTGTGGGGCGCGGCTGTTCTGCACACTGGGATCTCTTCAGTAGATCTGAGGGGCAGGGCTGGCCGAAGATGGCTGCTCTTGAGAGGTGTGCCCTGTTTGCTCACAATGGGAGTATCTCATTCAGCACTGAGCCCCGAAGAGAACCTCCTTGACCAGAGGCATTATACCTTGGAGTACCGGATGCAGGGGGTGGCCGCCTCCATTATTTCTTGCTCACGAGCTGGGTCGTTGTTTTGAAATGAAGTGCTTTGATCCAGCAACAAAGACTTTCCTGCGATGTATTTATCTTGGTGTGTGTGTGTGTGTGTGTGTGTGTGTGTGTGTGTGTGTGTGTGTGTGTGTTGCTTTTTCATTAAAATGGACGGACTGCTCTGCTCTAGCAACAGAAGCCTTGCGTTCTAGATGCAGCCGCCTCTCCCGGGTATTGCTGCCAAGGTATATGACGTACTGTTGAACACTTGAAATGCTAAGTGCTATAAATGGAGTTTGTACTCTGCCCTGCCTCTGACAAACAGGAACAATTTGTAGGTTTAAAAAACACAAACACACACACACACACACACCACCAACTCTGTGGCGGCTTGTGCTCCCCACCTCAAAGTGCAGCAATACTCCAAACGTTTCCTCCCGAACTGGCACAGCTCTGCTCATTTCAGATTTCCCCTGACTGGGGGTGGCTTTTTCATAGTCGCAGCCACACTTATGCTTGCTTAAGTGATCCTGCAAGAAAAAAGCACATTCCCTGCTAGCCATAACAGCAGAGAGTCGAGTGAGGCACTTGAAGGAAGAAAAAGGGACTTTCAGTGAGCATGAAAAATTACCTACCCTGACCCAATATTTTTCTTTAAGAGCACCTGCTGCAACTCGGTCGTAGTAGCTAAAAGAGGGTGTGTGTGTTTTTTCTGGAGCACTTAAGGATAAAACGGGATGTAACTTAAAGATGAAACGAAAGTCAGGATGGTGTAGTGGTTCGGGAGTCGGACGTTGACCTGGAAGATCCAGGTTTAAATCCCTGCTTAGCCACGAAGCTTCCTGGGTGACCCTGGGCCAGTCACACTACCTCACAGGGTTGTTGGGAGAACAGAAGGAGGGAGCCATGTATGCCACCTTGAACTCCTTAGAGTTTATAGAGGTGGTATAAAAATGTGGAAATCGATAAAAAGGCACAGATTTGGGGGCAGCCCCCACCCAACACACACTACCTTGTTGCACAAAAGTGTGGGCACCTCCTTTCCACACAAGCCTACATACTCCTACGGCCAGTTGGCCTGTCCTCCCGCAAGCGACCACGTTGCTGTGGGTTGATTCAAGCAGGCAGTGTTATGGGTTGTTGTTTTTTTTAATTCAGTTGTAAACTACCTTTAGGTAAAGGTAAAGGTGACCCCTGACAATTAAGTCCAGTCGTGTCCGACTCTAGGGTGTGGTGCTCATCCCCATTTCAAAGCCGAAGAGCCAGCGTTGTCCGCAGACGCCTCCGTGGTCATGTGGTCGGCATGACTCTCCTTGCCGCAGCGCTGGAACACGGAGCGCTGTTTACCTTCCCGCAAGCGGTACCTATTTATCTACTCGCATTAACATGCTTTGGAACTGCTAGGTTGGCAGGAGCTGGCCAAGCAACGAGTGCTCACCCCGTCGCAGGAATCGAACTGCTGACCTTTTGATTGACAGCTTATGGTTCAGCAGTTTAACCCGCTGCGCCAACTACCTTTTGGATTTGGTAGGAGAAAGAATGGATATAAATCTTTAAAATAACTGAGCTTAATACATTGAGAAAGATGCATGTCATCTTATATGACTTGCGATTGCCACAACTGACAGCTCACAAGCCTATTGAAAACCACCGAGGGTCCCAGTTTCTCATCTGGCTGCTTCTTTTTTTTCCCCAGCTGTGCTAGGTCAATATGTGAAAGTTCGGGATGAGGTCACAGGGTACCTGGGACAGGAAGTCACTCTGCCCTGCAACTTCGCGGCCACCAGACAGGATGTCAAAGTCAGCCAGGTCACCTGGGTGAAGGAGTCCGGGGGCAAGAAACAGAACGTGGCCGTTTACCACCCGGAACACGGGCCCAGCTACCCGATGGAGAGGGGCAGCGACCGGATCCACTTCCGCACCCAGTCTTTGCAGGACGCCACGCTGGTCATCAGCCGCTTGCTCATGAGCGACGAGGGCACCTACACTTGCGAGTTTGCCACGTATCCCTTGGGCAACGAGGACGGCATCACCAACTTGGTCATATTGGGTAAGGACCGGCACGTCCTGGGTCAGATAGATGCAGGAGCCCTGCTAGTGAGCCTCCTGGAGGGAGAGGGCAGGATAGCTTGCACGTCTCCCTAGGTTTAAATCCTCACCACATGGTAAGAAGAGGTTTTGCCAGATATCGGGTGCAGCTGTGCAGTAAAATAGCTGCCTGTGTGGGTTCATTTGTTTCTCAGTACTGGCAAGCAGGGACCGTACACCTGTCCACCTCTCCTTCACAACCTGGTCGCGAAACACCACCCAACCCTTCCGCCTGTCGTCATGTTTATGTATTACACTTTGTATCCCTCGCCATCCTCCCAATGAGTTCAGGGCCCCAAGTACGTTGGCTTACCCTGGTGCTGCTTCTCCTCCCCACAGCGACCCTGCGAGGTAGGCTCATCTTCCTAGGCCAAGCTCAAGCAGCAGGCTTCAGGACCAAATGGGGACCTGGACCCAGGTTTTCCTGTTCCGAAGCCAGCGCTCTAACCACTACAGCATATTGTCTTCTCTGACCTGGTGTCTACCCCTCCGATTCAGCCCCTGAGAGTCAGAGCTTGCCCCAGTGACCCTTAACGCATTCCCCACAATGCAGCTGCAGCTCCAGAACGTGGTTCTGCCCCAGCTCCTGTGTGTGTGTGTGTGTGTGTGTGTGTGTGTGTGTGTGTACACACACACACCAGGGCCTCTAAGAGGAATTTTCTCAGGGGGTACAAAGTATATTTTGGGCCCCTTCTCAAAGGGGGAGAGGGCAAAACAGTGTGGGGAGGGCAGCAATAGCTGGAAAAGTCTTTGGAGCCCAGGTCTACCACGCTTCCCGATGCGGCGGCCAGGTCTACCCACCCGGTAGACCTGGCCCGGCCACCGTCTTGCATTCTCTGTGAGGCCAGCTGAGATCCCAGGAAATTTCTGGGCCCCTTCCTTTGGCTCCTCAGCCCCCTTTTTGACCCTGGGCCCTGATACAATTTACCTCCTTTACCCCCCTCTCATGGGCCCTGGTGTGTAAGTGTACACACTTACACTCTGATCCGTTCTGCCCAGCCCAGAACAGCACTCTGGGTCTAGTGTGCTCTGTGGTTTATTTTTGGAGATGCAAATTGCCTGCATCTGGCTCCTGTTCGGAGGGAGGGGCTCCCTGCACATCTTAAAATCGCTTCCTCGAGGCCGTACTGCACCAAGCCGCTTAAACGCTTTCCTTTGCTCGTGCATTCCAGCGCTCCGAGGTAACGGCATGTCCCAATTCCTTGAATTAATTATGGGCAATTCATTGTCCTATCCAGCAACCAGGGAGCAGAATAAGAGCAGTTATAAGCCCTTACCATCCAGGCTGTTTGGAGCAAAAAAAAAAAAATGAGAGAGAGAGAGAAACCCACCCAAGATAAACCCCACAGGGCTGTTGGCTACTGATGCCCAGCCAGCCTCTGTGTTCCAATTACTGGCATTCTCTTGCATGACTCAGCAACGAGGTCCCTGGGCTGTGATTTTAGGACACTCTATCACTTCTGTTTTTAATTTGACCACAGAGAGGTCTCTGGGGGTGGGAGATTTCCTGTCCTCCTCTTCCTCTGCCTTGAGGTCTTATTAGATTGTCAGTTTCTCGGCTGACACTATCGAGACTGTTTCCGACCACGAATAGACGGTCGAGGTTTACAACGATGTCGCGGGTTGCGTTGTCACGGGTTTCAGCAGAAGCGCAGAATGGTTTTGGCTGTGGAATCTGGGTTCTCGTTGAACAAAGCCAAAAGGGTTTCTAGCCCTCATGATCCCAAAGAGAGGCTTGGAAGTGTATGGGCACGGCCTGCTGAAATCTGATAAGCCAGAAAGGTGGCTTCATCTTCTCTTCTCCCCTATGAATAGCAACAAAGGCTTTGGCAGGCCGTCCTATTACGATGCTCCAAGAGAACCGCGGATATGAAATGCAACTGAGGTTCTGTCAGTCCTGTTTTGTCGGAGGGGGGCTGCTTCATAGAATCGCTGGAACTGATGGGTTAAGCTTTTCCTGGGCTGTTCCACCTTGGGCAGAGGGGAAGGGGTGTGTGCCCTTGAATGCTCCCTGATTGGGGCAGAGCCTTCTATAGCAATGACCGAGAGAAGGGTTCGGCAACTTTCTCCCCAGCAAGGGAGTTTTCTGAAAGGAGAGAATCTTTCTCGGGGAGCATTCAAATGTGCATCTTTCTCTTGCAACCGGAAGTGGGGACACCCCAGGAAAAGTGCAGGCGGTTTGTTTCACCCCTGCTTCTCTCGTCTTCCTCTTCCAGCCAAACCCACAAATACCGCCAGGCCCCAGGAGGTGAAAATCGGGAACGTCGAGGCCCCCGTGGCCGTCTGCACCTCTGCCAACGGGAGACCACCTGCCCGGATCACGTGGCAGTCAGAGCTGAACGGCAACTCCAGCGTTTCGGAGGTGACCAATGCGGATGGTACAGTCACGGTCACTAGCCAATACAGACTGGTGCCGACCAGGGAGGCCAACGGGCGGACAATCACCTGTGTCGTAGAGCACAAGACGCTGCCGCAACCGGAACTCATCCCAGTCACGCTGTCCATCTTGTGTGAGTGATGTGGCCTGGCTTGCTGGGGTGGGCCTGGGATTGCTGGTTTATGGAGGGGGGGGCGGACTCGATGGGTGGCAAATATTGGGGCACTGAAGCTTGCTTCCACACACACAGCCCGTCTCTTTCAGTTAAGGCTGCAAACATTAATTACTGGATTTGCAAAGTAACCCGGCAAACTTGTGAAGTTGGGTGGGTGGCAAGTGCCCCGATTGTGAGACACTCACCCAGTTTATTTTGCTTGCTTTGTTTGTTGAACAGCTGTAGGCTGCCTTTTCAGCAGAGTCCTCAAAGTTGCATGTAATAACAAATTGACAATGCCCAAAAATAAGGTGCCAGGATGTCTCTTCCATGCCAGGAATTTTCTCTGTCCCCTTTAGCCCGCTCTCCTCCAGTTTGTTCTGCTCTTGTTGTTTTTTTAATTGGGTGGTTTGTCTTATTGGATTGTGTTTTGTTTCTTACTGTTAAATTGTATTTTGTTTGTAACTGCTGCTCTGGGAGCTGTGTTTTGTGCCTTCTGTTTAACTGGAAGGTGCAGGGTGTAGAGGAGTATAAATAAGCAAACAGCAAGACTTAGCTTGAGAAACGTACGAACTCAGCTTTTTAGTGGTCTGAGAGATGACTCTGGCATTATTGTGTTTTGGATACGAGAAAATTATTACCCTTAAACTGCCTGTTTTCCACCGAGCTTTGGGGGAGGGGGCAGTCGGGTTGGGTTATAAAGCGAAGCGTTGCTTTGCAAGATGTGAATAGCTGCCATACCTGGGTGTCCCGTTCCTGGCTTGAGGTGGGGTAGTAGGACGGGATGGTTGGAGCAGAAGCGTGGGGTAGTAGGACGGAATGGTTGGAGCAGAAGCTTAGGCAGGGTGGAGAATGGGCATGAAAATGAGTGGCTATGCTCGCTTCTCCCTCACTGCCCCATTCCGGACTGGAGTGAAGCGGAAAGAGGGGATTATGTTCCTGGCTGCAGAGTAATCTGAAAGAACAGCAGGTCCTGAAATGGGACAGGAGAGTTTGGGGGAGGCGAGGAGTGTGTATTCAGGTGTGGGTAGAGAAGGAAGCCATGCGTTCGGGCCCAGTGTGCTCAGAGCATTTTTCTCCCTGCTTTCCCCACAGTCCCCCCAGAGGTCGCCATCGAGGGTTACGATGACAACTGGTATCTAAGCCGCAACGAAGCTGTCCTCGTGTGCAGCGCCAAAGGGAACCCCCTCCCCACGGAGTTCACCTGGAGCACGTGAGTCTTCAGCTCCTTCTCTTCCTTTCCCTCCCTTGTGCTCACGCTGGTTCTACCAGTCTCCCCAACTGTCTTGCCCAGAGCAGGCCAGGATCAACTGGCATACCCTGTGCCCTCGCTTGCCCACATTCGCTTTCTGTACTGGGAGCTTGCGCCGATGACTGGAGATGGCTGGATCCTGCCCTTTTTGCCCAGATTGACTTTCAGTTCAAATCCGTGCCACAATCGCCCAGGAGTTGAACCTCTGGCGTGGATTCTAATCCTCTCGGGAGCCGGTTTTGGCTGAAAAGCATGAGGTCTAGCTACATACCCAGGCGAGGGCTTGCAGTCTCGGTTTTGGAGAAAGGGAAGGTGAATGGGATGAGTGTGCAATGATTTCAGTTGCATGAAATGGGCTCACCGTTTCCTCCCAGCCCGAACCCATGGAAACAGTCCTTCGGTTAATCCGCCGGGGCACTGTCAGCGTTTGGTTTCCACCCCATCATGGCTGTGGTGTTGGCATGAGGGTTCCCCCCATGCCAGTCAGTGTTCCTAGTCGAAGAGTTTGCCCTGCGATTGTTTTCCCCCCCCCCCTGCATTTGGAAGCACATGGGCAGCCGCAAAAGATGCTGACCACATGGGTTTTCAGGCTTCCCCTCTGTGTGCCCACGAAGGCTTGAAAATGCAAACTAATCCGAGTGTCTACACATCTATCTGCCTAAGGAGGGCCTGTGCAGATCGGTGACCCGGCAAGCCGAATAATAAAACCTTCCAGCTGGTAGCCTGTCCTGGGAGGGGAGGTAAATAAACAGTCTCTTGGCTCTGCTGCTGCTGCTGCTGCCTGCCTGGGACTGCGGAACCCCCCAGAATGCAGTGCTTGCCCAGCACAAAACCGACCACGGCGGCTATTTATTTACAATATTTTTATCCCGCCTTTCTCCCCGAAGGGACCCAAGGCGGCTTACAACAGGGAAAAAAAATACATACAAAAAATACAATATAAAAAATCACATTTTTAAAACAGTAAAAACAATTAATGAAAATTAATAAAAACAGTGTCTAAAAAACAATTAAAAAGATCATGGCTACAATCAAAGCAGGAGCATAAAAACAGCAGCACCCCCACCTGTACCAGCAAGATGTTTAAAAAAAGGCAGGGGCTCAGAAGGCTTCTTGGAACAAGAAGGTTTTTAGGCCTCGCCGGAAAGTGTCCAAGGAGGGAGCAGTTCGTAAGTCAAAGGGGAGGGAATTTCATAAGGTTGGTGCCACTACTAGTGGGCTGCATTCAAACTTGTTGGCTTGTAATGTGCTCGGTTATGTTGGTCTTTCTGATGGAGGTTTGTTTTCATTGCTGCCTCCTTCAGCCTGGGAAAAAACTGTTCCTTTCAGGGTGGAATGAGGCCAAACCGGTTCTGCGAGTTCTCTAGGGAAAAACATCCTTTCTTCTCAGTTGGAAGGGGGGGGGGGGAGAGCAGGGCTTCTGTGTTGTGTATGCCTTTGTCCGAGCAGGTGGAGGGAAGCATCGGGAATGGAGGGTCCTGATCCCGGTTTGTCTTCCAGAGAGGTGTCTGTCCGGTCAGGATTATGCATGTGGCACGTATCTAGTCCATAGCAGCGAAACGACAAGAGCGTCTTGTAGCACCTGAAAGTGGATTTCAACATAATACGCTTTCGCGAAGTACCTGCTGAACTAAACTGGCTCGGCTTTTGATGTTGCTACAAGACTCTTTTTGTTGTGCTTTGCTGCAACAGGCCGTCCCTCTGGAAGTTGCCACACCGAAAAGAAGAAACGTATTGTGGCCTGATGGGAAACGATAGACACCAAGTGCCAAAACCAGGAAGCTTGACTGGCAGAAGGGAGGAGATAGTTTCTGTGGCCTTCTGTTTAGAGCTTATGAGGACCATAATAAAAAGGAAGTGTGTTTTGATCAATTTTAATAGCTCCCCAATAGGACTTCATTTTTTTCCCTATGTTTGGGTCTTCCTCCTCTTTCTCCCCCCCCCCCCCCCCGCCCCATGCCATGAATCTAGGTTTTAGGCAGGTCACAATTGAATTTTATACTCTGAAAATCATAGGCTGTGTATTTTTTAACTACAATAATAATAAAAAGACACGCTTCTTGTAACCACAATTGTGGGGAAAGGCTTGGGCTCTTTGCCACGCTAATGGACTAAATTATGCAAAGGGGAGCACGGGCTCTTTAAAAATGCAGAATACGTACTAAGTTTAATGCATTTTGCGTTTTACAAGGGGAACTGGGAGTCGAAACGCCTGGATTTTATTTCCTGGCTCAATGTTTGTCTCTCTTGCTTGATTCGTCCTCTTCTCCAGGACCAGCGGGCCCCTCCCCAAGACCGTGGTGGCCCAGGGCAGCCGGCTGGTGGTGAGAAACGTAGATGCGTCTGTGAACACCACGTTCATCTGCCAGGCCACGAACCGCGTGGGGCAGGTCTCGACGGAGCAGGTCATCTTTGTCCGAGGTGAGACTGGTCGGAACGCGGCAGTGTCTGGGCTGAAAGAATTTCGTGCTGGGAGGAGAGTGTCTGGTCTGCTTGGGATGGGTGCTTTCGGGGGGGGGGGATGATGGCGACAAAAGGGGCACCTGTGCTTCTGTGCTGCATTGTGAATGTGCCTCCTCTCTGGGGGGTGTGTGTGTGTGGAGGGACAAACAAGAGAATGGAAGCAGAGAATCCAAAGTCCCAGATGGTTCATCTTTTGCTGGGCTATACCACTTCTAATTCCAGGTGGGGAGGAGTACATGAATGTTTTCCCCCTGCAGAAATGCTCCTTGCGCTTACAGAACCAGAGTGTTGGGGTGGAAGTTCTAGGCTAGTCTTTTCCGGGGCTCATGATTGGGTCGAAGAGTGTTGATGTCATGGATGTTTTTAGAATGCCCTGGAAGTCGAGTGCATTGTGGGATGGGAGGGCAAAGGGTGTCATGTGGGTTAACCGGCCAGGTGCCTTCTGGGCATGGGGGTGGGGAGCAGCAATGCTGGCAACCAGGTGTGCGCGGGGAGGGGGGCGTACTGGGGGAGGGGAGCTGGCCGGGTCACATTGTGCTTGGGCAGGCAGGCTTGGAAGACTCTTTCCGGGCCCTCTTGTGTCCTCGTTCTCCTCTGCCAAGGGGACCGGTTTGGCTGCCCCGGAAGGATCCCACCCGGCTGATGACGAGGGGGTCCCGGTGACCCCCGTGTGCCCTTTCACGGCTCCACCTGCAGCTCTGCCCCCTTCCCCAGTGCTGGCAACGCGACTGATCCCCCTTTTTTCCTCTGCGTGACTCCGCCATCTTCCTTTTTTTACTCAGACCAGCCGGCGAGGAGGCAGAGCAGCAGCGCGGGAGCCTTGGCCGGGTCCGTCGTAGGTGGGATCCTGGCCCTGGCTCTTCTGGGGGCCATAGTCTTCTTCGTCCTGCGCCGCCACCGCCTCCGTGCCTCCAAGGGCGCCTACGACACCAAGACCCGCGTCTTTGGCAACGGCACCGCTCCGCCTCCGAACCGCACCTTTGCCGAGCTGGACCGGCCCCTGAAGGCCTCTCCAGGAAAGGGGCAGGATGAGGACGACGAGTACGAGGAGGAAGAGGAGAGCGAGGAGCAGCACCCGCCCTACGGCTACTCGTCCCACCGCCTGGAGGACCAAGAGCGGTTTGACCAGCTGGGTCCCATGTTGCGGCTTGGCTCCGCCCCCCTCGGCTACGAGTACGACGACATGGAGTCCCAGCACGACGGCTCCATCATCTCCAAGACGGCCGTCTATGTGTGATCCTTGTTTCTCGGTGGCGCCTCCGAGGGGAGGGGAAGAGAACTTTGGGTCCTCCCCCAAGACCGCCTGAAAGACACTTTAATGTTCCTTTTTAATTTATGGGCCGTTTGCGGCAGGACTCTGTGTTGGGGAGATCCCTCCCTTCGCGAGGTGAGGCAGCTGCAAGAGACACCCCTGGAAAGCAGGCGGGAGCTCCGCAAGTTGAACAAATAGGGGGGGGAAACGTATTCAATAGGAGAGAGAGAAGCCGGGGGACTTGCCTTGTCCGGAAGATTCCCCCCCCCTTCTGCCGCAGAGAGACATTCTGTCGGCTTCTGTCGCTGCCTTAACAGGAAGTTTTTAAATGCGTTAAATGTTTTAGAGGAGATGCAGAGAGTCAAACGCGGGTTTGAGGCAGCTTGGAACAGGACCGGGATCCTCTTGACCCCTGTGAAAACGGGGGGGGGGGGTGAGCCTTGCCCTGGGACGTTGGGGTTCTGGGAAAAGGCTCCCCTCTGGCGTTGGTGCTCTTAACCCAGGGGTCTTGGCTAGTGCTGAATCCCCCTGTGCCTGGTGCTGGGGGGAGAGAGTCCGAGCTCCTGTCAAGTTGCTGTCCGCCTTTCTCTGTACACCCCGCCTGGCTGGCCGGCCGGCCTGCCCGTCACACCGGAACCTCCTCATTGGGGAGCGAGGCCAGGTTTGGGGACGGAGGGCAGGTTCCGTGTTGCTCACGCTGTCAGCCCTTGTGGGTTTGTGTGTTTGTTTTTTTTGTTTTTTGTTTCAAAAGAGAAATATCGATTTGCCCGGGGTTTGTCCGCCTTGTTTGTCCTCTGGTTTGGCGTGTCCCACTTTGTCCCTCCATTTCCCCTGCCTTTCTGTGGAATTATTGAAGAGGGAGAGACCTCATTTTCTCCCCCCTTCACTCATACACACGACCCTATGCTGTGCCTTAAAGGGACCAGCAGTTTTTTTTTCTCCCTGCTCCTGCCCCCAGTTGTCTGTAAATACCCAGCCTTTTAAAAAGGCACAGAGTTATTTTCGTACAGATTTTTTTTTTCCTGTCCCCGGTGGGCTTTGTCTCTGCTTTTTGTGTGTAATTAAAATCTGTTTTAAAACCTGATTCATGTGTGCCTCTCTCTCTCTCTCTCTCTCTCTGGAATTACCTGGCAATAGAAGGATTTTTGGTTTTAGCAGGGGTCTGGGCTGGTACTTGACACGGCTATATTACAGAAGAAGGACTTATTACCAGGGCGACGCAAAATCTCTCTTTATGACAACGTTGCTTCTCCAGCCTGGTCTCCGCATGAATATTTAAAACCTCCTTCCTCGCTGTAGAATTAATTGCAAATGTCGTAGAGGCTCAGGTTGAGAGATTGGGCTGTCCTTGTAAGAGGAGAAGACATTTTGGGGAAGGAAAGGAAGAACATCTACCCTCTCCAATTTGCAAGGGGCTGGAGGGCGAGCGATGGGATTTCAGTTTTGTAGGCTTTAACAACACACAGCAGGTATCTTGCAGGGGCACTGAAACAGGTGTTTTTTTCCAACATTTGGGGGTCATTAAAAACACACACACACACTTCTTAAATATAGAAAGGGATATGGCCAAGTTAAAACAAACAAGTTAAACCTTCTTTTCCCCCTTTTTTGGGGTGGTGGTGGTGGTTTCCGCATGTGTGTTCTGCTCTGCACTCTAGCATACGGTAAAAACAGCCGTATACTGTGTAGCCGTATACCGCCCTGTTGTGGCGGGGTGTGTGTGTGTGTGTGTGTGTGTGTGTGTGTGTGTGTGTGTGTGTGTGTTTGTCTCTGCCTTGGCAGCAGGTGCTTTGTGGTTCAGAACCGGTCTGAGCTGTCGACTTTTGCGCGTCTCCATGACCGCCTGTCTGCCCCAGGAGAGGAGCTCAGGTTTCCTTCAAAGCTGCAAATAACAGCAGGTGTGTCTGGGGGGTGGCTGCTGCTGCTGGAGGAGGAGGAAAAGAGCTGTTTTATCAGATCACCACTAGGCAGGCCTTCCTCTCAGCAGGTGCAGATAATGTACCTTCAGCATGGACTGTGGTGATGGCGGCATTCATTTCTGCTGCAGGATTTCTCTCTCTCTCTCTCTCTCTCTCTCTCTCTCTCTCTCACTCTCTCTCTTTCTCTTCTGGAGTCATAGTGAAGAGGGAGTTCCTATAATGTAGTGTTTCCCAAACCTTTTCAACCTGCAGCTCCCTTGACCATTGGCGACCGTTGGCTGTGGCTCCCCATTACATGATGTTGACACCTGCCAATTGGCATTGCACTGTGTTCTGCGAGGATTCCGTGGCATTCTGCGGCTCCCTTGGCTGGTTTCCGCGGCTCCCGACTGGTTTCCGCAGCTCCCAGTTTGGGAACCAGTGATAGCCCCAGCTCCACCCAGTCATTCTCCTGGCAAGCGAGAATTGGATGCTCGGACCGAAGCTCAGAAGCATTTAGGCTGGTTGGCCTAAATGCCCATTTCCAGCAATGACTGACCAATGGGGCACAGACAGCAGACAGCTCCCCTGTTCCTAGTGCCCCACATCTGGTCTTCAGAACCGCATCTTCGGAAGAACGGAGGTTCTGTTTCGCTGTCATGCCTGAGAGCCATTACGAGCCAGACCTCCCCAAATTTGTCTTTAGCTTTGAAACAAAATGATCTAAGCTAATGGCCATCACCACATCATCTCCTGGCAGCGGATGGTCTATAAATTAATGATGTGTGTTTATGAGGAAGTGCATGTTGTCTTTTGGCGAGCAACTGAAGTGTATCTCATGTGGCCAGAGCAGGGGGTAGTGATGACATTCGGGGAAACGAGCCCTTCCGGCTCGTGCCCAGATCCTTTTCCGATGCTTCCCTTCCTGCGATCTGGCATCTTTTCTTCGCCTTGAGCAGTCTGGGTGGAACGTGCAACTGTGATCTCTCTCTGGGTTACCCTGTTCAAAAGCAATTGGGCCGTACACCACTCCGCATCCCAAAAAGAAATCAAAGCGGCACGCTTAAAACTTATGCATACTAATATATGCTAATCTTGCCGTTTTGCATAAGTGCTCAAATAGCATGCTTTAGTCAGCCAGGGAGTGGAGAGTTGGTGTGTGTGTGTGTGGGGGGGGGGGCATATGCACACTTCTTTCCACTTATTGTGGAAACGGTGTGATGGCAGAAACGGATGTCGGACTGGACCAGGGTGGGAGGAGGCTAGGCAGACGGATATGCTCCCAGGAGGGGGAGAAGATGAGCACAGCCTCCGGAATGCTAAGTTTTTTTCAGATGCTTCTGGAATGCATCATGAGGGCTAGAAGCGCTTTTGTTCATATTAGATAATGAAGAAGGAAAGATGTGTGTCTAGTGCTAGAATGAATGCATACAAGATTTGCCACTATCATGCCTTGCACAACTGCAAAGGTATCTCCCAAGCAGCACCCAGCATCTCCAGGATTAAAGCCCTTCTGGAACATGAAGGCCTTTCCCCAGCCGTCTGCAGAAATGGGAAGGGAAATCTACCTAATCTCTTTGGAATTCCACAACTGCGGTGCCACCACCAAGAAGGACCTCTCTGTGGTACCCGTCGGCTAAATCTCCTCTAATCGTGGGCTAGATAGAGAGCAGGGGCCCCCGTTGCTGATCTCAAAGCCCAAGCAGATTCCTAAAGGAGTGGTCCTTAAGGTACCCTAGTCCAAAACTGTCAGGTTTTTAACTGTGGTTATGTAGTAGGTGGACGCATAGGGCCTCTGTCCATGCTCAGAGGTGCTCTTGAGTGGTTTGCTTGAGTGACAGCGCAATCCTATCCAACTTACACCACCGGTGTAACCAGTGGGGGAGGGCAGTGCAGGAGGCTTTGGAGGGGAGGGGAGATTTAAATCCCCTTTGAATCCCCCCTTTTGGAGGGGATTCGAATCCCCTTTCCATTCTGGGGCCTCCCGTTTTCACTGCACCGCTGGTGTAAGTTGAGTAGGATTGCGCAGCGGGTTAAACCGCTGAACCATAAGCTGTCGATCGAAAGGTCGGCAGTTCGATTCCCGCGACGGGGTGAGCACTCGTTGCTTGGCCAGCTCCTGCCAACCTAGCAGTTCCAAAGCATGTTAATGCGAGTAGATAAATAGGCACCGCTTGCGGGAAGGTAAACAGCGCTCTGTGTTCCAGCCGCATGCTACGCGCTGCGGCAAGGAGAGTCACGCCGGCCACATGACCACGGAGGCGTCTTCGGACAACGCTGGCTCTTTGGCTTTGAAATGGGGATGAGCACCACACCCTAGAGTCGGACACGACTGGACTTAATTGTCAGGGGATACCTTTACCTTTTTATAATACTTTGCAGTTGATATCCAAAGTGCTTGTGTGTTTATTTGTGTAAAATGACACCTGACTACGGTTTGAATGCTGATAAACAGAACGTGGTCATCCTAGCCAGTGACCCTTGGCTACCTGCTCAAAGGGTGGGTGCAGTGCCCCCCCCAGCTCTGTGCCTTGATCCTTTTCACCCCCTCATTGTCACAACCCTAATCTGCTATCAGATCACAATGGGCCACAATCCATTTTCAAGACTAGCAGAACTCTTGTGCTAAGGCTGTAACCCGTTCTCCTCGCCCTTCGCCATCCAGGCAGTGGTTGGGGAGGGAACAAAGGGGTTGCAGCTGTTTCTCCAGGCAACTGCCTGAGATGTCGAAGGCAGGTCAGTGGGAAAAGCCCCTCAACTTGGCTTCTTTGGGGTGGGTGAGCTGCCCCGGCTGCTGAAAGGCTCCCTTTGAGCCACAGCTGGGTCTCTGAACCAGGGTGGGAACTTTATTTATTTATTTTATTTTTCACATTTTTATACCGCCCTTCCTCCAAGGAGCTCAGAGTGGTGTACATATTTCCTCCCCTCCTTTTTTGTCCTCACAACAACCCTGTGAGGTAGGTGGGGCTGAGAGATAGTGACTGGCCCAAGGTCACCCAGGAAGCTTCGTGGCTGAGCGGGGATTTGAACCTGGATCTTCCAGGTCTAAGTCCGACTCCCAAACCACTACACCATCCTGGCTTTAGACGGTGGCGTTCAGGTTGCCGCATCTGCTGCAGAACCCCTAGGTGTTGAAAAAGATTCTGGCTCTGGACCTGTGGATGCAGAGCATGAACATACATATTTCTTTACCCAGCGTGTAATTGGTTTGTAGAACTCCTTGCCACAGGAGGTGGTGATGGCACCTGGCCTGGATGCCTTTAAAAAGGGATCGGACAGATTTATGGAGGAAAATTCCATCACAGCTTACAAGCCATGATGTGGAGAAGCAACGTCCTGGTTGTACGAGTAGGTTTTCTCTGTGCCAGGTGCAAAGAGAGTGGTGACAGGATACAGGCCTCTTGTTGTCTTGTGTGCTCCCTGAGGCATCTGGTGGGGCCACTGTGAGATACAGGAAGCTGGACTAGAGGGGCCTTTGGCCTGATCCAGCAGGGCTCTTCTTATGTTCATGCAGGATAATAGTCACCCCACATCAACTGAGTGTGCTGCTCCATGCTTTCCTGCAGCTGCGAGAAAGTTTGACAAGGTGGGAGAGTTTTGATCTGCAGGGAAGCTTCTGCAACAATCACTGAGAATTGGGGCCGGCCCATCTATGAGGCCAAGTGAGGTAGCTGCCTCAGGTGACAAATTGGTAGGGGTACCAGTTCCAAAGCATGTCAATGCGAGTAGATAAATATGTACCGCTTGCGGGAAGGTAAACAGCGCTCTGTGTTCCAGCTGCACGCTACGCGCTGTGGCAAGGAGAGTCACGCCGGCCACATGACCACGGAGGCGTCTTCGGACAACGCTGGCTCTTCGGCTTTGAAATGGAGATGAGCACCACACCCTAGAGTCGGACACGACTGGACTTAATTGTCAGGGGATACCTTTACCTTTTTACCTGGGCTCTCAGGCCTTGGATAAAAAACAAAAAACCACATGGAAGAGGAAGTGTGGAGGAGAGGAGAGTGGTGGGGTAGAGTGTTGCCACTGGATAAAGGGGAAGGGGGAGAGTGCAGGTGTGCACCTTTTGAGAACCAGGGCTCTTAGACCAGCCTATAACACACCAGTGTTACCTGCGGTTGTGTGTGTTTGTGTGGAGAGAGACCCACCCACCCGGGATGTGTACGAAGCTTCCTGGGTGACCTTGGGCCAGTCACTCTCTCAGCCCCACCTACCTCACAGGGTTGTTGTGAGGACAAAAAGGAGGGGAGGAAATATGTACACCACTCTGAGCTCCTTGGAGGAAGGGCGGTATAAAAATGTGAAAAATAAATAAATTCATTGCTTAGCCTCGGACAACTCCTAATTCTACGAGGGGTGGTGGTGGTAGAGATTTCTAATGAAGAATTCTCAGCATGCTTGTCTGCAAATTACCCTTCACAGGCATTTGGGGCAGGGGCTGTTTAACGTGGTACAAAACCAGTGCAGGGCCTTGTTTGGATGTTTCCACAGCCACAAGCTCCCCCGGCAGTCATGTCTTTCTCTCGGGCACGTTTGTAGCCCTTCCGCCTTTTGCAACGGGAAGTTTGCAAGCCTGTTGGGCAGAGCCTGGTGACACCTGGGCAACCAACTGGGATGCCAAGCAATAACGTGAAAGGTGGGAAAAAAGGGGGTGTGGCATTCTTTGGTCTATGATGTGCTGGATATAAACTCAGCCCTCTTACAGGAAATCAGGCAGCTTCCCTCCTATCAGGGGGTTACGTATCTTGGGGGCTATTAATAGGCAGCTCAGGGTCGCAGGGTATAATTAGCTGAGTGTAATCGCAGAACCTGGCAACTTATCAGGTAGTGGAGGAAATGTTCCAATTGGAAACAAATGGGGGGGGGGGGAACCTCAGGTAGGGTGGTCCCTAGTGGTGGTTGAACCCTTGCAAACAGCTAGAAGTTGCTTTCTTTTTAACTGGCCCAGCTGCAACTGGTAGCTACAGATTTTCCCCCGGTGTGGAGCGATGGTAGCTCGGAGGCCGAAAGTGCAGCTTATTGTCCTCGTTGGTCTAGTTTCATGTAAACACACAGTGCGCGCGGAGATTCCCACGGGAGGGGCTGATACTGGGGGAGCAATTCTCCTCTTAAGGAAATGCGGCGGAAAAAGACTTTTCTGTGTGTGTGTTTTGGAAAAGGACTGCGGAGTTCATGACAAAGGGTGGGGCAGCAGAGGGGCTAGGAGCAGATCAAGGCTGGCTAGTTGGCTCCTCTCCTTTTGGGCAGATTCTGGCCTCTGCCAGACAAGTCCGAAAGCTTTGAGGGCTTGATGGGGATGTCGGGGACGGAGGCAGTGGGGCAGGGCTTGGTGTGAATGAGAGGAGGGCGTAGGCTATGTGTGTAAGGCTTAATCTTACGCCCCCTGACTCTGTTATCAGGGTTTTTAAGGGTCTGATGGGAAGGAAAAATAACTCTGAACATGTACAGAGTTCCTTTTTCCCTTGCTAAAGAGGGCCGTCACCACAACCAGCCCCCCATGCAACTGGGATTAGGAAAAGGACTTTTCCTCCCTCTCCTCTTCTGTGTTTTTATTTAATAGCTGCATGATGGATGGATGGCCTTTATTACTGATCAATGGGTCAATGTTTACAGAAGCAGGGCCCGTTTTGATTTTCTAGGGCACCCAGACCCACCTCAGCATCCTCATCTTGTAACCGAACGGTACCGGAAATGTTTGATACTGTTTTAGCCTTTGTTTAGTGTTAGCCTCTTTACTAAAATGGACATTGAAAAGGACGGGGGGGGGGGGAGAGAATTTATCCTTTTGACACTTTTTAACTACAGTACATGGACAGCGCAGGGGGAAAATGTTTAAAGATTAACAACCTCGTCCTTGAGAGTGACTGTATGGGCCTCAGCTAGACGCATCCTTTCCTTCTTGCTCCTGAAGGTTTCCAGGCTACGCTGGGTCAGCACCGCCTGAGGTGGCGCAACAGCCAGAAATTCAACTGGTGATGTGTGCCAGCAATGATCTCTCCTGTTGAATTTCCCTTTGTCCTGCCAAAGGCGTGGGGGTGGGGGTGACAACTCTAGTCAAAGGGCAGGATTTATTTATTTATTTTTCACATTTTTATACCGCCCTTCCTCCAAGGAGCTCAGAGTGGTGTACATATTTCCTCCCCTCCTTTTTGTCCTCACAACAACCCTGTGAGGTAGGTGGGGCTGAGAGATAGTGACTGGCCCAAGGTCACCCAGGAAGCTTCGTGGCTGAGCGGGGATTTGAACCCGGATCTTCCAGGTCTAAGTCAGACTCCCAAACCACGACACCATTACCCAGCTCACCCGTTTAACTCTGGTTGAATTAGTCCACATTTAGTTGAGAGCGAATTACAGGCTTACGCCTGAACGTCACAGAGGCAACTAGATTGTGGTCACACTCACTAGGGGTGCTTGGCACAGGGCCGCCAACCTCCCCCCCCCCCACACGCCTTCTCCATGCCAGTGAGCGAGGAGGGATTGAAACTGAACTTTGCTTTGTTGGGGTTGGGGGGGGGAGTGGAGCAGAGATAAGATAAAGTTTTGTTCCCACCACTGTAGAGAATGAGAGCGCCTGGGAGGAAAGGGGGGGGGGTGTCTGTTCCAGCAGTAGCGTGTGGGTCTGTGCCAAGGCCGCCTGTGTGGGAGGGCATGAGCTGTAACCGTGTGTCTATGTGGCATCACCCTTCTGGAATTTGACACCCTTGCGCCTTGGGCAGAGAACTTTTCCTCCGAATTTGGTTCCTCTCGAGCTCCCCCTCCTTGAATGGGGAAATTTCACTCCCCTGCCCTCCCCCATGCAGTGACCACCTGGCTGCAACACCCAACCCTGACTCATCTTCTGCTCCACGTCATGCGCCGCCGCCAGCACCTCGCCTGTCAGAGCGTTCCTTGCAAACACTGCCGGGTATCTGTTTGCTCATATATTGTGGCTTCTGATAAGGAGGTGGATTAGCTCTTGCTGCACCTGTTTGGCCAGTCTGTCCAGGGCCTGTGTTCTCCCCCCCCCCCCCCCCGGCACGGGGATTGGGACTAGAAGGAACTGCTTTCGCAAGGCCTGACGCTTTGACTCACGGAGCAGTAGCAAGAAGAGAGTGGTTCTGAGAACGTGCAGAGTGCCGAGTCCCAGGGCTGGGGGGGGGGGAACGACACGTGTCACAGTTCCCTTGCAGCAGCCAAGCAGCTGAGCGTCTGATCAGTCCACATACCTAGGCTCACCAGATCTCCAACCGGGACAGAGTGCTAGACCTTTAGGAGAAGGAAATGTGAACACAGTGGGGCTTGCTTCTGAGTAGACATGCCTAGGATTGTGCTCTAAGGTTTAACAAGCTACACCTGCCCACATTCCTTCTCCTAGGATTGTGCTCTAAGGTTTAACAAGCTACACCTGCCCACATTCCTTCTCCTAGGATTGTGCTCTAAGGTTTAACAAGCTACACCTGCCCACATTCCTTCTCCTAGGATTGTGCTCTAAGGTTTAACAAGCTACACCTGCCCACATTCCTTCTCCTAAAGGTCTAGCACTCTTTCCCGGTTGGAGATCTGGTAAGCCTACACATACCCCACCTTCTCTCTGGGGGTGACGACGTGCGGGCGGACAGGCATTCCGGAGCGTGGAGAGTGTGGTTTGAACCCGCATTCGCTGGATTCCCTGGCACTTGGCTCTAGGTTGAAGCCACTTCTGCCGCGTTGGAGAGATCTGGATGAGGAGGAGACTTGGGTAGGGTAGCTTGATGGCTGGGCTACTCTTTCCAGAGCTTCCCTCATCCGCAGGCATTTAAAGGCACAGAAGTCCTGTCCGACTTTGCCTCTCTCTGGATAGCTTATGCAAACGACCTGCCACTCCCAGGCTGGGCTTTTCACAGGAAGGCCAACCGCATATCTGTCCTCTTGCATTCAAGGGTTATCGGCCTGGCTGCAAAGCACAGGGGATAGGGGGGCCAGTCATCAAACGTTGGCCCAGGTGACTCCTCCAATCCCCTTGAGTCACACCTGATGGGGCACTCCACGCCCCCCTGGACACACCCTGTGTCCCTGCAGCTGGCAGGTCGGTTTGAGGCCGCCCTGGTTTTCCTATCCAAACCCCACCCGGAATCCTCCTGCAGTTCCAGAAAATGGAGGCGAGAAGCCGCCGGCACTCGGGGCCGGTTTGGTGTCAGCGGTGCCCGTGGGACTCGCGCTTCGCCTGCTTTTGAAAGGCAGCTTTGGCCAGCGTGGGACTGGGTGGTGACGTCGTGATGCGCTGTCAGAGGTGGGGCGCATAGCGAGGAGGCCGAAGGGGGACGAGCGGGAGATTGGCTCCACAGCGCATGCCCAGGTCACCTTGCTCGGGGGGTCAACACAGATGCTTATTCTGCCTGTGGGAACTCGCTGGGGTGGGCAAGCAACCTCACAGGGGTCTGGGCTGCAGTAGAAGAACCAGCCCATAGTAGGCCCTGGCCTGGCACAGAGCCCAGCTCTAACCTGCCGGGGGGCTGTGTCAACCCCCCCCCCTGTGTCCGTCCCGTGCACCTTAGCACACGCTTCGTTCCGAGGGAGGCCTGGCTGGGCGCAGGCGCCTGCTCTGCCTCGGGGTCCCCCAGGTCCTGGCTATTCTGTAGTGATCCCCCACCCTCCCACCCACTCAGCACCTCTTCCCTTGCCACAGCATATCTGACTACGGGCCTGGGGTAGGTAGGGTGGACGAGTGCTGGGGCTCAGTCACCCTGCAGTCATCCCTGCCTGCTCCTGTGAGCCTCCCGTCCCCTGCTCCAGAGACGTGCCCTGTCATATTCCTCTGCAGTCATCTGCATTGCTAAGCTTGCAACATCTAATCCTTTAAGCCTCCTGTGCTAGGAAAAATGTTTCATTCTTTCTCAATCTTCCAGTTTTCTCTCCCCCCCCGCCCCTTTTTCTGTCCCCTTTTTCCAGCTTCCGTCCTCTTGTGCACACACAGAGAGAGAGAGAGAGAGAGAGAGAGAGAGAGAGAGGCCAGCCCCAGACTGCAGGCTTGCCTTGGTACCACACCAAGGTCACAAGGTTTCGATCCCTGGATCTCGGCAGCAGAGTCGAGGTTTCCTTTGGAAAGCCTCCTTGAAGCAAGAAAGCATCATTTTGAGCCGCCACCGCCACCGCCACCGCCACCGGTGCTGCGAAGGAGGCTACGGGCCCTGGCTCCACACGGCTGTGCTCCAGGCTTGCCCATCCATAATGTATGGGGCTGTCTGTAATTATGGGTCATCCCAGGAGAGCTGGGGAGAGGATCACTTGGTGGATGAACACGCCAAGCTGGCAGCGAAAAGATGGCACGGAGAGGCCTCTCTTTCACTTCTCCAATTTGCACCGCGCCTGCCCCTGCGTGCAAAGAGGTCTGCGAGCGGCCTTCCCTGGAAAAAAAGCCGTTCTGCAGCGGTCGCCGCCGTGTCTGTAGATAGAGGGAATGTTGTTGTTCTGGCAAGCATCATTTATATAGTGCTTCAGGTTGTCAGGTTGTTGTTGTCGTTTTTTAACTGGCCCTGATTTTTGTGCCAGGCATTAGCAAGCGCCACGGCCTCTCCCCATGCTCTGAAATGCTTCCCCTGCAGGTTTCGGCGCGTTAAAGGTACAGGAGCAGGCCAAGATTTTTTTTACCAGTCAGTTGGCAACCCTAACAGCGCTGTATGGAGGATTATAAATGTGCATTCATGGGGTTAACCACTAGACCCGATTCTTTTTCCTCAAGGCCTGGAACACAGGGTTCCTGCTGTGTGTCTTTCCGCCACCCTCCACAACTGTAACCACTAGGCCTGCTGGTCTTCAAAGTGCTGAAAGATGAAAGGCAGACATCCTTTCTCAGGGCTGTCTACGCTCTGTGCTTAGAACATGAATTCTGTGCCAAAGGAACGCTGCACATTACAGCTGGTATAAATTATGCACGCCAAGCTCATTCGCCTATATATATTTCTCTATTTTGCATAATTTATTTTGCTCCTGTTGATCGCGGTGGAAGGCAAAGAACCACGTCGTACGGCATTGAAACCCTGCTTTTTCTGCTGGTGGAAATCGTGGTCTCAGAAGCCTCCCATCAGCCCTTGCCTTTACACGTTCAGGTCTTAAGGACTGGAAACTTGTGTCTGTTTTTAGAAAGTAACCATCCAAGCTTAGATTCTCTAGATGCTAAATCCTATTCCCAACACACCAGTTTTTGTGCCTGCACTTTGAAATTGGGGCATGTCCTGCAGTCCTGTCTGCTGAGATTTTTTTTTTATGGGGCAATTTCAGGAGTTACAGGGATGGCAGATAACAAACTCAGCTGCCTGGGGTTTCATGGGGTCCCATGCCATCTGTGGGGTTTATCGTAAGCCAATCATTTCGCCCACCAGGGCTTCCTGGTACCTGCTGGAAACAGGAGCTTTCTTTCAGGGACTTGCAAATGTTCTGCAGAATTTAAGTGCCACCTAGTGGCTGAGAAGGAAAGAAGAAAAAACTTAGGCGCGTATGGAGGGGTACAATCCACATCCACACACCCAATTCTGTGGGAATTAGTATCTCCAACCCAGGATAACAGAAACTCTATCAAACAATGATCTACTTAAGTGCTAATACACATCAAACCATAAACTGAAGATTGATACACTTCCCATATACAATGTCTTTAGTCAAAACGACTAGATCTACACCAGAGGTTCTCAACCTGTGGTACAGGTACCCCTAGGGGTACGTGGACCTCTTGCTGGGGGGGGGGTACGCCAAGCCCTGCCCCTTATCTGCCCAATCAGCAGCTAATTAAGTGTTAATTAACATGGATTTTCAGTTGTAATTATTTTTGGAGCCCTTCTGTCTCTCTGATTTTGGTTTGGGGCTTATTTTTGTACTTTGGAAAATGTACTTTGGTGGGGTGGGGGAGGGAGGAGCTGATTTTGGGAAGTGTGACTTGGAGAAAAAAAGAGATCCTTGCATGTGTGTCTCTCCCCCCACCCCCCACCGTTAAATAAGATTTTTTTTCACATTTAAAATTGTTTTAGTACTTTTTATTTAACGATTAATTACCTAATTAATTAATTGATAAATCCAATTAATTAGCAGTTAATTAGCAGGGGGTACTTCAGAAAATTGGACCGTGATGGGGGGGTACCTGGGTCTCCAAAGGTTGAGAACCCCTGATCTACACACTCTCTTATGTATTATTATCTCTCTCTCTCTCTCTCTGCCCAGATAAGCCCAACCTGGACGGAGCGGGCACCACGGGGGGCATCATCGGAGGCCTCATCGCGGCCATCGTGGCGCTGGCTGTGGTTGCTACCGGCATCTTGATCTGTCGGCAGCAACAGAAGAACAGGATGGAGCGGGAGGAAGATGAGTGAGTGGTGTGGTTTGCTTGATCGGGGAGGAGGCCTGGGGGGTGCCCTGAGGCACACGGGTAAAACGGGAAGAACCTCTCCCCGCCCTCCAGACACTTTTCCCTCCAAGAGAGAGCTTTGCTGGGGGGAACTTCTTGGGAAAGGGGGCAGCAGATGACAGCCCCACAGGCAGGGGTGGGGGAGAGGGGTGCACTTTTTGCTGTTCAATCAGACCCACCTCAGTTGCTACGTGGTCAGCTGCTGCCATTTGTAGTTTGGCCCTACGTCACCAGAAGCGAATTGGGGGGGAACAGGACTCAGCAGGCAACTTCCTGTCCCCTCCCCTAATGATTCTACTTCCTGTCATCCCTGCAGTCTGGAAGGACCTCCTGCCTACAAGCCACCTCCGCCCTGCCAGCTGTCCGACGAAGGACAGCCGGTAAGTATTTTATGTCTTTATCTGGCCATTTATATCCCGCCTTTCCGCCTCCGAAGATGGCCCCCCCCCAGGCAGCTCACAACATTTCCAAAATGCAAGCGCAGTAACAAAAGCCATAGGGGAAAAAAAAAAACCAATTCCAACCTAAAAGCAATGGAGCTACAAAAACCGACTCAGGAGCCAGAAACACAGAGGTACAGAATGCCTGCTTGGGGGAGGAAAAAATAATCCTCAAGGCCCAGCTAGAAGACCGATGTGTATTTTAAATCTCCGGTCTGGGGTTTGGTAAAGTGAGAGCAATACAGAACGAGCCATTCAATCCATAGGCTCCAGATGGGTAACTGGGAGAGGGAGGAAGAAGAAGAGTTGTTTTTTTTTGCCTTTCCCACCTTTTGCCAGGGCTGCCTATGCTGAAAAAAGCACACCAACATTTGGAGGCAAGGAAACCCGAATCCTCCAACTGGAATGAAACCTGTCCAATTCAGTGGCAGAATCGATTCTGCTTCTGCTCATCATGGGGAAGGGCAAAGAGGCCACAGAGGCCCCCTGATCGCTGGAAATCAAACTCAGACCCTGCTCTGGCACCTTTCACCAGGTGTGGCCCACACTCTGCCAAGCCATAAGGCCTGCTGCAACCATAAGGACTAGACACTTGTTTCTTCAATACAAGAAGAGGGACAAGGAAAGAAAGGGGCCTGGGATTGGAACAGTCCATGCTGCCTCTAGCACTTAGTCCCTCCCTGGTCAATCCAAATCCCAGATTCGATTCCTGCTTTCAGGGAGGAAAAGGGTGTCCTTCGTTGTCCCGGTTTTCTATGGCTCAAGCGACCCCTTTCTCTGGCTCACCTCGTCTCTGGTTTATTCCAGGTCGATAAACCCCCGGAGGCTGAGAGCATCCCGCTCAAAAACCCCTTTTTTGAACCCAGCACCACAGACGGTCTCTTTGGAGGGGTCATGGCCACCACGATGGAGGTGAGGGGAAGTGGTGCCCAGGGGTGTGTTGAGCGCAGGGGGTGTGACGAGGTGACCGAACCCTCCTAGACAGGATTAACTCCCACAGCCAGAAACACGTCTTTCTGGATTGGGAGGAACCTAGAGTTGATATATCGAAAACACGTGTATGCTTCTCCCAGGGACGAGTGTGTCCTGCCCTTCTGGAATTGCACCTTGCAAAGTGAGGAATTTGGTACAGAATGCAGATTTTGGAACCCTAAGTAGCTGGGCTGTCATTAAAAAAAAAAAAAAAGCAACAACTACAACAAGGCATGTTTCTAGTCCTCAATGGCTGCGGAGAGAAGTGATCCATTTGAAAACCTGTGGGCAAGGCTTGGTTGAGCTTTCAGAAGCTACAAGGGGACTGAGCGGGATTTGTAGGAGTCCTGGGAATGCGGGGTTCTCTGTAACTCCTTGCAGATGCCAAAGCATTTTGTGCCTCTGTGCATAAGGCCAGCATTGCAGGGCCTTCTACTCTTGGTCTATATAGGTTCCGGCTCCCACTGATATCCCAGTCAGGGCTGCCGATCCAGCAAGTGACCTCAGGGCCCAGGGCTGCCCTAAGACCTCCCCACCACTTGAGGCAGTGTGCCAAATAATGCCTTCTTGACCAATGGCACACTAGCACCCACCACTCTTCCTGGGTTTGAAACGAGGGGAACAAAAGAGGAAGTGTAAAGGAGAAAAGGATGTCCAGTGCTCTCCTCCACTCCTCTCCCCCACACTTCCCCTTCTGTTCCCTTCCCCTCTTCTTTTACAAATCCAAGAAGCAGGAAGAGCCGTAGCAGAGCAGCTGGGCAGAAATGTGTAGTGTATGCCCCCCCTAGCTGCCTGCCTGAAGCAACTGCCTCAGTTGGCCTCATGGGTGGGCCGGACCCCATCAGGGCACCTGAACACCCCGTCCCAGCCTAGATCGAGCAAAAATCCGCCTGCAGCCCCAGCCTTGACCCAACCTAATGCCGACTTTGGGGAACCAGCAAAGGGAAGGAGAAGACAAGAGGGCCACAGTCTGCAAATACTTTTCTCACCCCTTTGTCCCCTCTGCAGGAGGCCCCACGGTACCACGAGCTCCCAACGTTGGAGGAGCGAGAGGCGCCGGGCGTCGCTGCCCCCGACCCGGAGGATGAATATTTGGACCAGATCAACCCCATTTATGATGCGCTGTCCTTTGCCGCCGCGGAGGAAGAGATGGCTCTGACGCCCATCCCGACTGACAAGGCGTTTGTGATGTCTAGGGCCATGTACGTCTGAGCCCAGGGCCCTGAGTGTTCAGCTGCGATGCAGAGGGGCAGACGCTGCTCGAGGGCACATCTGTGTTTTGTCCCCAGAGAGAGGTTGCTGCTTTGCCGCCACATCCCAGTTAGGTGCCCAACTTAGTGCTCTTGGAATCGCGGGTCACACGTGTGCCTTAGGCGACAGGCTGAGCTTTCCTGGCTGAAAACGGCCCCTCCACCTCCCTCCCGTTCTCAGCCAGGCCGGAGCAAGGACCGCCCGTCTTCCCACAGTCCGCCAAATGGGCTGCCAGTCACTCCGCTTGGACTGTTCACTCCAGACCCCTTGAAACGGGCACGGCGGCACCAGCGGCCTCCGTCTCCAGCCTCCCCCAAGGGTAGTCAGTTCTCCTGCTGAAACGTCCTTATTTGGAGCTCGCCAATACCTGGCCATTTGGGGAGCAAGGCTGGGCGCTTCTTAATCTTTGCACAGGGCGCAAGAATCTCTTGCAGCTTGTTCCTCACGGATCAAGCCATTGGCCCACCTCCCGATGCCAACCGGACTTCTCCTGAAGCCGCTTTTTTTTTTGGGGGGGGGAGGTGAATTTTGCCTCCGTATGAAGGGGGGCAAAGATGCCCCCACACCTCCTGCTCCCCTCCTGTGCCATGTTCATCCCTCCTGACTGGAGACTGACACACACACACACACACACACACAGTGTCAGTCATGTGGTGAATCTGTTCTTAGACTGCACTACGTCAGATTGCAGGTTAGGTTGAGTGGTTGAAGGCTCCCCAACACGAACAGATGGGAGTGTTTTTCATTGTACATTCGTTGTTCGTTTATACATTTTAATTCAAATTTTGAGTGCCCCCTTTGGGGGGAGAGGGGAGGGGGAAAGGCCAGATAAAAATGTGTTTAAATAAACAACAAATCCCACACATAGAAAATTAGCCTGTCAGGGAGAGGTCCAGGGGGAGAACCCTTCTCACTAATGCATAGTTTTCTGGGTGCAGGGAGTTTGTCGTGTGGGAGAACATTCAGTTCCACAAACCCTTGCCTTCAGTCTGCAGTAATACAGTCCAGGGATGACATTACCACCTGTTTGTCTAGACCAGACTCTGAGATTTGGTAATAGTTAGAATGTAATGAGGGCAGCTGGTGATGTCATGGCTCAGCAGCCAAAATGCTTCTAAGAGGTGGCGAATTCGCCACAGAGAGAAGTTCTCTTCTCTGTACAAGCCAAGTTCTCATTCCCAAAAGTGTGTGTACGTACGTACGTACGTATGTACGTGTACACACACACACACACCCCGAATCCTTGGGGCTATGTCTAGACAACAGCATCTTAAATTGCTGATGGTACAATTTAGCACAAACTGGTCGTGTGAAACACAAAGTCCCACTGGGGAAGGAGGGGGCAGTGAAACGGTACAGAATTGTGCAGTCCTTTGGTGCAAGGATCTCTCTCTTGGGCTGTGCCTCATAGGTGGGGCTCAGCAAGGTGGGGCTCGGGGTGGGTGGGGGTTCAGCCCTGAATGCCACTGCAAGAAGGACACGACCAAGCAAGCAGCCAGATTGGCAAGGAAGTGTCTGAACAAGAACTGACCAGAGCAGTTCACATGTGCGACCCTCTGGTCTCTATAAAAGCTGCTAGGAGTGGCCTTGCTTGCTGGTCTGATCCTGGGAACTCTGCTACTGTGATTCCTGCAACAGATTCTCTTTGGCTTGTACAGATGTGTCGCACCCGGGCTGACCACCTCCCTCCCTGGCACAGTAATCAGCATTGTTCCCAGATATGCACTGCGAGTCTCCAGTGCACATCTGGGAGAGAACCACAACTGCACCTCCACGATAACCCTCAGGCCATCTTGGGATCTGCTGGGTCCCGTCCATGTTTCAGTAAGAAGAGTTTTCACTGCAGGGGGGTGGGTGGGATGGGGATGGGGGGGAGCTTGGTCAGTGTAATCATTTCCTACTGGCTTGATCGTATTACACTACAAGCCCAATTTCTGGTCACTTACTTGAATTTCAAATCTCTTCCTCGGAGCTCAGGCATCATCCGGCTGGATCTGAGTCTGGGAGTTCTGAAAATGTGAAAGGTTTTTTTTTTCCGTTTGTTTTTCAAACTTTGTTACTTGGAGTTTGCTGATTTCCCATGATAAGTTTCATGCTGCTGCTGTTTTCCACGGAAGCGAGTGCAAATTGGCGCCGTGGGGTTTTATTTTCCTTGTGATTGTGATAACGATTTTTTGGGGTTTTTTTAACTAGCTTCTCCTCAGGCTTCCGCCAATCCTACTAACTCCCTGGATCTCAGGGCTTGGGGAATGATTCACATATGCAAACACAAGGTGCCCTTTCCTACACTGACCTTTCTCGGTGCCTTCATTTGACACTAGCGGGTGGATGAATGGGGACACACAGAAGATTGTGTTTCCATTTGTGTGTTTGTTTTGGAGATTTGCTATTTGTTGTTGTTTTTTTAAATTGATGCTATTTCTTAAAAATAAATGTTTCAAAACCATATGGTGTCAACTTTTATGTTTTGTGGGTAAAGACGGCGGATACATTTATTGTACTGTATTGGCTGTGTGTGTGTGTGTGTGTGTGTCAGTGGGATACATGCATTGCACCGAGACCTGATGAGATTTCCAGCTATGAGGCGACAACAGAGGTTTGACCATTCTCAGGGGAGTTTTGCAGTTGCACTAGATTCTCTTCTCCTCTGAGCACCAGGGCCAGAGTGGTTGATAAACTAAATTAATTGATGTGATAACAAATCAGTTAGTTTAAATCAACTAATTAACTGTATTAAGGCAGCCCAGTGTGTAGCTTGAGCGAGGGGCACCCTAGAAACTGTCTTTTATACACTGGGAGCCTGGAAACTGCCATTTTCTAGAGAAGAAGGGGCCTTGTTTCTAGAAGGGGAGCCTTTTTTAAACTCACGGTGTGGGTGGATTTTTTCTTTATAAACGACTATTTTATTTGTTTATGTTTGCGTCTTAATAAAGACGGGGCCTAAAAATCGTGGGTTTCGCCTGTTGATTTGGGGGGGGAACCACGGGGCGCGTAGAAACCTCCCATGTGTGTTTCTATGGAAACAGTAACTTAGAGCGCGCCGAAGGGGACGAGCCGAAACCAGCAGCATCCCTCAAGGATAGCCCCGCCCCCGATTTCGGGTTTTCCCCCATCTCAATGGTCTCTGAAGGTTACTCTGGCCCTCTCAAACTCTATGGTTTCTGCGGTGCACTTCGAGGCGGCACCTGACCTTGCGCCCGCTCTTAACAACTGACCTTGGTTACTTCGCGAGGGACGCTCCACCTCTTCATTGAGAGATTAGCCAATGAAGGCGAGGCAGGAAGTTCTATTCCCCGCCCTTTTTGAAACACAGCCAGTAACAATGCGGCGAAGGCAGATGCCAATTGAAAAAAACCCTCGACCAATAGCCGAATAGGGGCCCAGATTTCATAATATGTCCAATCGGGACAGCCGCCTCGGGGCGGGACCCCCAGGTAACAGACTGACCAATAGGAACCCCCCCTAGCAAAGGAAGTGGTGGGACATGGCTGGGCCTGTAAACCCATGAGGAGGAACACGGTTTCGAAGAAGGAGCGTGGCTTGACGGAATACCAGCCAGTAGCGTCGCGATACGCCAGGGAGGGGGTGGAGCTAGAAGCTATTCCGGCCAATGGTGACTTCGATGGGGCGGGGCCTCTGAGCAGGCGGGTTCGGGTGTCTCCCGGCTCCAGCCCTTGCTGCTGCTCCTGCTGCTGCCGCGTGAGTTTAGAGGGGAGAGCGGGGAGGGAAGCCCAGCACGGGCAGGCAGCCGATCAGTCAATCGATCAGCGGCGGGAGGGAGGGAAGGAAGGAAGCGTCCAGCGCAGACGGACGGGGGGGAAGAGGGGCGGGGGCGGGGGCGCGGGGGGGGGAAGCCAAAATGGACCCTGCAGTGGGAGGGAGCAGCCCTGGGCAGGCCAGGCCCTGGTGGCCATAGGGAGCTGCCCCAGCTCCGGCCACTGAGCAGCCCTTCCAGGCACGGTGCTGCCTGGGGGTTAGCAAGTGGCGGCCCTGGGTGGAGCCAGGCCAGTGGCATTCTCCTCCAGCCCAGCTCTGCAAAGGCTCAGCCTCTCCTAGCACAGGGCATGGAGGGGGTTAGCCCCTGACAGCCCTACATGGGGCCAAGCCGTTGGCCAGCCTCTTCGTTCAGTGCTGCACAGGTTGGCAATTGCCAGCCTTTTGGCCAGTATGCCCCCGCCCCCCAGCCCTCATGGTCATCATGCAGAAGCAGAAGAGGAGCATGGATGAAGCACTGGCTCTCGCATTGGGACCCCAGCCGCTGTTGGATCGAGGCCCTGGCCAGTTCCCAGCCATGCTATGCCCCTTTTTCAAAATGGTGCTTTTGCAAAACAAGTTGCTGACCAGAGACTCCTCTCTGACAAATGGCTGCTTCGCTAGGGTTTCAGGCCAAAAACTTCCCTTCCTGGGTTGGCCAAATGCAGCAGATGCGCCTGTTTCTTGTACGGTTGCACAGGGGAGGAAATTTTAGCAGGTGTCATTCATAGTGCACAGAAGTGCAAGCAACAACCCTTCTCCAAAAGGAACCTCGGTGTCTCTTGCAATTCTTTACCCGTTAGCTTGAGATCTTTTAACAGAGATTGTTGCAGATGGAGACCTTTGTGACCTGCCAAGCACACCGTTTAGCACGCGGTAAAGGTCCCTCCTTAGGGATGAGAGTTTCCCTGGGCAAACCTGCTATTTGACAACCATGTGGTTTCTTTCGTTTCTTTCTTTCTAGTTCCTCGTCATGGGTAACGTCCTGGCCGCCAGCTCCCCGGCACCCCCTCCTGCGGTGCCAGGGCCAGGTTCCAGTCTTGTCTCGGTGCCCCCTGGCTTCTCCATGCCCCCTGTCAGTGGGCTGGTTCCCCCGGCACAAGATCGCTCCACAGAAGAGAAATGTGATCAGCTACCCAACCCAGGCACCTTTGAGGAGTGTCATCGCAAATGCAAAGGTAGAGAGTCACCTCCTCTCATTTGATCCTCTTTCATAGTGAAGCTAAACAGCAGAAGCTCAGTCCAGTTCCTATTCCATCATGCAAAGTATACGTTTTGGTTAATGCCTGTGCTTTGTGGATGTGCGTTCTGGGCTGTGCAGAAAGCCTAGGATTCTTTTTTTGAGTTGTATTTCAGCTTCTATGAGATGTCATGCGGGGGGGGGGGGGATTCCTTGGTGATCTCCTACTCCACTGCTGGCCAGATTCAAACCTGCCTCACTTTGGCAAAGTGACTGCCTCATATGCTTTCAGACTGTCCTGAAAGGATATGCTCTCCTCAAAACTTTGGAAATTCCAGATTCTGTGATAAAACACAAAAGCTGAAACTGCTCCTGTGAATTATGGTGGAAGATGTGGCAGTGGTACGTGCTAGAAGCCCAAATCTTCATGGAGCACATGAAGCTGCCTTGAACTGAGTCTGGCCCTTGATCCATCTAGTTCAGTATTGCCAGCACAGGCTGGCAGCATCAGTTCTCCAGGATTTCAGACGGGGGTGTGTGTGTCTTTCCCCACCTTTTCTGGAGATGCTGCCAGGGGTTAAACATGGGCCTTTCCCCATGGAGCGCTGGGGCTTCTTCCACGGAGTCTACAGCCCATTGCTCTGCAACTAGTAGTATGGCTCTGTTACTTTTCTTTTTTATTTTACAGTTTCTGTATACCGTTTTTGGTTCTCATATAATGCCAGACCCGTAGGCAGGTGCTGTTGCCGTTGCAATGACGGCTCCTGTCGCAGCCATCCGGGCTTTGGATAATTTTTAATGCGTTTTTGTTATGGTGCTTTCTTCTCCTACGTGACCTCAGAAACTTTGAATGAGAAGTCAGGGGGTGAATGCTTAAAATAAACCAGTGTTGCGTATATAATGCTTGACCACTCAAGGGTACTATCTTGGTATTAAAATCAGCGTTCTTCCTTCCTCTCCCAGCAATATTTTGGGAAGCATATCATACAGCCAGCGAAACCTGTTGCCCAACTTGAGCTGCTACGTTTCTGAGAACGATGCATGAGGGAACTGCGTGTCTCAAACTTGCGAGAGACTCCTGATTGCTGCTCGACTCTGATCTGGAATAGCCAGAGGGAAAGGGAGAAGAGCCCCCCAAAAAGGCCTGTTGAGATACACAGGGCCAAAGTGTCCACAGGCCTGGCTCCACCTTGATTCCCTAGTTTTCAGTCTGCGGGGTAATTGGGCCTGCCAGGACTTACACCTTCTCGTCAGTCTCCCCTTGTGTCAGTACCTAATTTGTAAGCCTTTTGGGGCAGGGACCTACTCTCTGTGTGTGTGTGTGTGTGTGTGTGTGTGTGTACACACACACACACATGTGTACCCACACACACACACACACACACACGTGTACCCACACACTGGTATACAGTATATCTGTGACTGAGTGGAGACTTAAACCTGCGTTTGTCATGTCTGCTTTCCGCACTGTGGCTGTCTCTTTGCCCTGGTCCCTTCCCCTCTTGAGGAGGTATTGGCAGCGCTGTTCTTGTACAAGGGAGGTTCAGGCGGAGAGCGCTAACATGGATCCGGTCCCCCTTCTCATTCTTCCAGAAATATTCCCCATCCAGATGGAGGGTGTGAAATTGACTGTGAACAAAGGTCTCAGCAACCACTTCCAGGTAAGAGGAGCGACTCGCGAGCTCCCAGCCCTTTGGGAAGGTCCCTTGGAATGGCGGAGAGACGTTGGCTGAGTTCCGACATGCCGTCTCATTATGTATGCAAATTGCCAGAAACTTTGGACTCGTGTGTTTCCTCCTCCGCTTTGTCTGCACATGATTAGGAACTTTCTCTTCAAAAAAAAAACAAAAAACCTCAGCAGTGGCAAATCTTAATTTTACTCTGGCTCAGTCGTGGCTTGCACAAACCACAATTGGTCTGCAAACCAGAAATGAACCATGGTTTCCTCTGTGTCAGGTTTGGCCGCGACGGCAGCCTATGGCTTGCCTCCAGCCCTGAAGGGGAGGAGGGAATGCAAGGAGAAGGCAGCGTCTTCGGAACCCAGGGCTTCTGCCCGGCAGCACCAGACCATGTTGCCCTTTTGCAGAGTGCCGCGGTTTCATGCGCTTCTCTTCCGCAGGTCAATCACACGGTGGCGCTCAGCACAGTCGGCGACTCCAATTACCACTTCGGAGTGACCTATGTAGGGACGAAGCAGCTCAGCCCCACAGAGGTGAGTGTGGTGCAGGCTCGTGTGGCGACGCAACGCCTGCTTTGTCGGCACCTCTTGGACAGCTTCTCGCCAATGGCTGTCCGCCTGTGTTACAACCTCCTGCCAGCCTCAGTCCTCTGCCTTCAGCCACTCTAAAAACGTTTACTTGACACCCAATCTGGATTGTCCCTTGCCGTGTAGACGGAAAAGCGAGCCTTTGCTTTGCGTGAGCTGCTTCTGCCTCCTCCCTTATGCATCCCTTTGTGCCCCTCTCTTCCAGGCCTTCCCTGTGCTGGTGGGGGACATGGACAACAGCGGGAGCCTCAGTGCACAGATCATTCACCAGCTTACAAACCAAGTTCGCTCAAAGGTGGCCTTTCAGGTACGGAGATGTGGGCTGGCGTCCTCTCACCACCCATAAGCTTAGCTGCTGCCTCCTCGTCGGAGGATTTAGGCTCATGTTATGTGAATATGACAAGACATTTTTATTTAGATCAGCATTTGATGTCTGACATGGTGGGCTGGCTTTTTAACAAATTGCTTTTAACAAATGTAAATGCGGATGACCCACTGGGGCTGTTTGTTTTAATTGTTTGTTTTTAATTATTTTAATTCTTGATTTTAAATGTATTCATGTATTTTAATATTTTTGTTGTAAGCCGCCTTGGTTGCCCTGGTGGGAGAAAGGCGGGGTAAAAATTCTATAAATAAATAATAAATAAATAAATAAATATGTGGCGCTGATGCCTGCTGAGTCCAGCCACTTTGTCAAGCTCAGCGTTGTCAAGCACAGGCTGGCAGCATCTTTCCAGGTTTTTCCGGCAGGAATTTTTCCCTGCCTTACCTGGAGAAATGCTGCCAGGGATTGGATCTGGGGGCTTCCTCATGCAATGCAGTTGCTCTATGACGGAGCTGCAGCCCCTTCAGTCGTTTGGCGTTTTGAAACACTTGGCTGGTTGCTGGGCAGCGACTAGTTCAGGCTTGTAATAGTCGCCTCTCGCAAGTCAGAATCTCCTCAAGTGACCAGGGCAGGATGCTTTGCCAAACTGGGCTTTCTCATCTGTCTGTGGGTGTGCATGTTGTAAGAGACCATAAACGATTGCCAGAGATCTGTTTGGGCAGGTAACATCTGTGAATAGACACCTGTTTGTTTGCCAAGCTGACGTAGCCCCACTAAAAAGCTAGAAAACTGCCTTCTACCCATTTTCCCTTCGTCTCCCTGCTCCTCAGTCTTGCCTCCCTCTGCGCGATTCTGTATCTGCAGGGGGTGGGGGACAGATTTGACCCCAGGAACATATTGTATGCCTTGATTCGAGGCCAACCTCTTGGGTTCTTTCACCTCCATTTATGGATGAAGAGGACTTGTGTGCAACTCAAAGGTGCATGCCTCAGACTTCTTAATTCAGATTAGATGTGTCCTGCGGGTCAAGAAGCAACAGTTCGGACCGGCCATGGAACAACCGACTGGTTCAAAATTGGGAAGGGAGTACGGCAAGGCTGTATATTGTCACCCTGCCTATTTAACTTATATGCAGAGTACATTATGAGAAATGCAGGGCTGAATGAATCGCAAGCCGGAATCAAGATTGCCGGGAGAAATATCAACAACCTCAGATATGCAGACGATACCACCCTAATGGCAGAAAGTGAAGAAGAACTAAAGAGCCTCTTGATGAGGGTGAAAGAGGAGAGTGCAAAAGTTGGCTTGAAACTCAACATTAATAAAACTAAGATCATGGCATCTGGGCCCATCAATTCCTGGCAAATAGAAGGGGCAGAAATGGAAGCAGTAACAGATTTTACTTTTCTGGGCTCCAAGATCACTGCAGACGGAGACAGCAGCCATGAAATTAAAAGACGCTTACTCCTTGGAAGGAAAGCTATGGCAAACTTAGACAGCATAATAAAAAGCAGAGATATCACCATGCCAACAAAAGTTCGCATAGTCAGGGCGATGGTGTTCCCAGTAGCAATGTATGGTTGCGAGAGTTGGACCATAAGGAAGGCTAAGCGCCGAAGAATAGATGCTTTCGAACTGTGGTGCTGGAGAAGACTCCAGAGAGTCCCTTGGACTGCTAGGAGATCAAATCAGTCAATCCTAAATGAAATCAACCCTGACTGTTCCCTGGAAGGACAGATACTAAGGCTGAAACTCAAATATTTTGGCCACCTAATGCGAAGAGAGGACTCTCTGGAGAAGACTCTGATGCTGGGAAAAATTGAAGGCAAAAGGAGAAGGGGAAGGCCAAGGATGAGATGGTTAGACAGCATCACCGATGCAACAAACATGAAAATGAGCGAACTCAGGAAGATAGTGGAGGACAGGAAGGCCTGGCGGGATATGGTTCATGGGATCACGAAGGGTCGGACACGACTTAACGACTGAACAACAACAAGTGTGATACTGTGATACTTCCTGGTTTTCTGCTGGCTGCGCTGTGGAGTGGCTCACATTCGATCAGTGGTCGTTTTGGTGCTTAAATTTCTTCCCTCGAGCCACGTAGAAATATATAATGCTTTCCCTTCTCTTCCTTCTTCCCCCCCCCCCCACTTGCATCCCAGACACAGCAGTCAAAGTTTGTGAATTGGCAGGTCGATGGTGAATATCGGGGCACAGACTTCACCGCCGCTGTCACGCTAGGGAATCCTGATATTTTAGTGGGCTCAGGTGAGCAGAGTCCCTCCCTCCCCTCCCCCCTGAAATCCCCAGTGCCCGCATGATCCTGTCCTCCCGGCCTGACTGCATCCTTCGATCTGGATCGTTCCGTCTGCCCCGATGCTGCCATTTGCTGTCCATTTGGGCTCCAGGGGGCGTGTCTGTTTTCCACCTGGGAGGTGCCATCTGATCCCCACCCCTCTCTTCCACAGGGATCCTCGTGGGGCACTACCTGCAGAGCGTCACGCCGTGCCTGGCGCTGGGTGGCGAGCTGGTGTATCACTGTCGCCCGGGAGAGGAGGGAACCGTCATGTCGCTGGCTGGGAAATACACAGGTACTGAGAAGATCAGCACTTCACTTGACTCTTGTGTGCTCAAGGGTGGGGCGCCTGGCTGGATTCAAGCCAGCATCCATCGAGCCCTGCTTCCAAGCGAGCCAGCCAGGAACCCCACAGCCCGGGCCTGAAAGCAACCGCGTTCCCACAGTGCTGTTGTCCCCCAAACCAGAGCTATTTGGAGGTACACTGCCTCGGAAGCTGGAGGTTCCACTTGACTTATTGTACGCCTTGAACTCTTAGGCAGGTTCCAAGAAGAGAGAGCTACAGCAGTGGTTCCCAAACTGGGAGCCGCGGATACCAGCCAGGGGAGCCGCGGATACCAGCCAGGGGAGCCGCGGAATCCTCTTGGAAAACCGTGCAATGCCAATTGGCAGGCATCAACATAAGTGTAATGGGGAACCGCAGCCAATGGTCGCCAATAGTTAAGGGAGCCGCAGGTCGAAAAAGTTTGGGAAACACTGAGCTACAGTGTAATCTGATGCATGTTTACTCGGAAGCAAGTCCAACTGTAATCACTGGGGTCTTGCAGCTTCAATCCCTTTTTCATAAAGCCCAGACCTTCTTGGTTCTCTTTAGCACAAGAGAGACTCTGCTTTTTGTCCCCCACCCTTCCGCAGCCCCTAACTGGATCGGGACCCTGACAATAGGACAGGCGGGAGCACATGCGACGTATTACCATAAAGCCAGCGATCAGGTAAGTGGCCGTTGTGTCGGGAGGTTGCTTGTGGGATGGGGACAAAGTGAAGAGTGTGTGACACGCAGGCTGAAGTGTCTGTGTTCCCCCCCCCCCCCGGCACTTTTGTGGTCAATTTGGGGACACGTCTCACGTGGCCAGCGAAAATGAAGGGTGCGCTTCCCCCTCCGTATTAAGAGAATAAGCTGGTGGTTGAGTGAGCTGGGAAAAATACGTCTCCCAGATATTCTTCCTTAAACCGCCTTTTCAGTCTTCTGCTCGAAGGGCAAGCTATGTGTAATGGACAAGATCCGTGATCGGATTTTCTGCTTGCTTTCGAGTCCTAAAGAGGCGGGGTTGGGGAATTGGCTCCGTACAGCAGTGTTGAAGGTTGGGGTGCTTAATGGCCCCCCGAAATCATGGCAAGCTCATATTTGTTTTTTAAAAAACACACACACAGCCCAGGTACTGATATGTACAAAGACAAACAGCCTCTTGGCCAATTTCTAGGAAGAGCCAAGGAGAAGGTAAAACTTGTTTCATGGATTAGAACACTTGAGGGTTGTTGTTGTTGTTGTTTTCCCCTTTGTTGATCTGTCTGTAGCAGTTTCTGGGAGCGATGCCCGGGTGCGTCTCTGTTGCAGCCTCCATGTGTTGCGCTTGGGTAACTTCCTGTCCTTGGGTGGGTGAGGATGTGCCCAACCTGTCCCTGGCAGTCTGTTTTTCCTCCCGGCCCCCAGGTGTCCACATTTAACTCCTGTGGCACGTAAAAAATGCTTTCATCAAGTCGAGGTGAAGCTGCTGCTTCTCACTCATGGAACTCCCTTCCTTTGGGGGTTTGACAGAGCCCTAGCCTGAGTGTGTTCTCAGAAGCAGCACAGCCCCTTCCTGTTGGGAAAGCTTTGGCTGGTGCCTGAGAATTAGCGAGTGCAAGGCTTGCTTTAGGCACATGTACCATCTCTTGCCTGAAGGCACAGGAAGCGACCGCCTTGCCGAAGCTCAGCACGTCTCGGTCTGGCCACTGCCTGGATGAGAGACTACTCTGGGAAGCCCTGTTGGCGCCCCCTTGTGTTCCATGGAGGAAAAAAGTAACAGATTCACGTTGTTAGTCCTCCTCGTCTTGAATGGATGGGGTTGGGGCAGAAGAAGCTCCACTCGTTGCCTTACAGGTGTGATTGCCTCATGTTCCTCTCCCTTCTGTGCTCCCCTAGCTGCAGGTGGGGGTGGAATTCGAAGCCAGCACTCGCATGCAGGACACAAGCATCACGCTCGGGTACCAGCTCGACCTTCCCAAGGCCAACCTGCTCTTCAAAGGTGCGCAGTCTCTGCAGGGGATGTGGGTGGGTGGGCTGGAGCGAGGGCAGCTGCGTAGTGAGAGTTCATTCCTGTTTCCTCTTGGGGGGCGGGGTTTAGCTCGAACGGACAGTTTCTTGAGCCAGTCAAAAGTGTGATGTTGCTACCCTTTGCCCCTGTGGTCTCGCTCTTTGTGTAGGTGTTAGAATTCCAATACAGTAGGGACCCCGTATCCGCGGGGATACGTTCCAGGGGCCCCCGCAGATACGTCAAAACTGTGGAGGGGGCAAACGCCCCCGTCCGGATTTCTGAGGGCCACCCACCCCGTTGGCATCCGCGGATAAGTGAATCCGCGGGTGCTGAATTAGCGAATTACCCCACCCACCCCTGTATAATGAACCTGTTTTCTGACTGCATTTTCCCTCGGTTGCCACCCCTCCAGGCTCCGTCGACAGCAACTGGATCGTGGGAGCAGCCCTGGAAAAGAAACTGCTGCCGCTGCCCCTCACGCTGGCCATGGGCGCCTTCCTCAACCACCGCAAGAACAAATTCCAGTGCGGCTTCGGCCTCACCATTGGCTAAACGGCTCCCCTCCTCCGCCACCGCCTCTGCCTCCTCGCCCCCGCGGATTCTGTGGCCCCCTTCACCCCCCCGCCTGTGTCCTTGTTTGGCCAGCAGTAGCCTCTGTGGGGCATGGGGGGTGTGGGGTGCAGGGCCTGGAGAGTGTTGGCCCAGGGAGCTCCCTCCCTCCCACCAGGAGCAGCTAGCTGGTTCTCAGGGAACTCGGAGGCAGGTATCTGCCCGTGGGGTGCAGGGCCCGGCGTGTCTCCCCTACATCCTTCTCCATCCAGACTTCTGCCTGCGGTACTCAGTGGCCCGGTGACTCGAGCAGCTGGAATCTCAGCTCCTCCTTCCTGCTGCCACTAGGGGGCGGTGTTGCTTCAGGGATGGAGGGTGGGGGAACCCTGTCTCCTTTCGAAGGGAATTCCCGGCTGCTGGCTGACTGAAGGAGGGAGGGAGGGAGGGAGGCGGGGTGGTTGCAATGTCCGGTGTACGTGGAGCGGGGCACTGGGGGCTGGGCTGGGCTGTCGCCTGCCGAACTATGCTTGGTGCCCCTCCCACCACTTCTACAGGCAGCATTTTTCTTCTCCCATCCCTCCTCCAGCAGCAGGACAGCTGCAACTTCGACGGTTTTCTAAAACGACCCATGCAGCTAGCCCTGTCCTGCAGGGCCTCCCCCTCCTGCTTCTGGTGGTCCCTCTAGCCTTTCTGCAATTTGGGGGGGGGGGGGCTGGAGGAATCTACCCCCAGCACTGGCCCTCTCATTTATCTAGCCTCCTCTGCCCTTTTTTGGGGGGGGGACACATTCTGTACCTCCTCTTCCTCCTTCCTTGCCCCATCATGTGAGGCTGCGTAGTGGGGACCCCCCCCCGCAGAGATAAGTGGGGGAATCTCTGCATGCCCCCCTCCCCTCTTGCTGTCAGAGACTGAGTGTAAATCATGTTTGTGAGTTAGGGGAACGAGAGGATCGTTTTCCGAAGGAAAAGGCAAACCAAAAGCCAGCTCCCTCCCCTGCAAAGTTGGAAATGTCCAGTGTCAATAAACAACTATCCACCACCTTCCGTCTCAGTCTCCTGGCCTTTGTCCTGTTCTCCCTGAGGACTGGTTTGTTAGGCTTTCCTGGAGTCGCTTGATGTGGTCCCAGCGGTGCAGGAATGCCCTCGGTGCCAAAGGCGAGCTGTGAGCCAGCAAGTCCTCTGCGAATCCCACCCTTGCCATTTCGTTGACTAGGTGAGAGCCAGCAGGGTATCGTGAATAGAATCTGTCCATCTGCCAGGAAAGCTTGCTGGCTGCCCTGGGGCCAGCTCTGGTGAGGGTCAACATTTGGGGTGCAGGAGAATGGTGGGTGCTCAGTTCTTTGAAGGACGAGAAATTCAGGCAACTGGAAAGACCAAACCTGAACAAACAGCCCTCTCCCAACACAGGCTTCCTGCTTGCAATATTGAGGGTGACACTGGTAATTGGGTTGCTCATACACACAAAAAGGATTCATTTCGGGAATTGTTTTGTTGGGGGGGTGGATTTGTTTTGTTTGCTCGGTTGAGCAGTTTGTTTTGCTTCGTTTCAGTTTAGCTTTTTTATTTTTAAATTTCCCATCGATTCCAGGAGGCAACATTTCAGAATTGGGTCATGTTTACAGGGGTGGAGGTTCTCCATCAAGCCAGCTCAATTTCATCAAACGAAATCTCAGTGCTTCCCAAGCTGGGAGGCATGGCTCCCAGGGGAGCCGCGGAAACCAGCCAGGGGAGCCTTGGAGTGCCATGAAATCCTCTCGGAAAACTGTCATGCCAATTGGCAGGCGTCAACATCATGTAATGGGGAGCCGCAGCCAATGGTCAAGGGAGCTGCAGGTTGAAAAAGTTTGGGAAACACTGAACTAGGTGCTGGAGTTTTCACTCACAGGGGGGTTGAAGCTTTATCATTTTAAAAAGATTTCTGCTGGTCTTGCTAGCTGTCTTTGCCGCCAGTTTGTAGGAACCTAGATGAGATTCCCGCTAAATGTCAAAAAGAGAGGTGTTGGAGTTCTAGAGTCAAACAGAAGCAGTTTTGGAGCCTTGAGTCCATAATTATTTTGTGTCCACAACAAAGAGACCTGCAAGGGGAAGAGGGAGTAACGGGCTGGTCTGATTCCTGTGCCCCTCTGTATCGGTTGGCTCGACCCCAAAGGAACTGCGCAACACCCTCCTTCCTTTCCCCAGTCACTTAAAAATAGGAGGGCACCCTGTCTTACATTCCCATTTGCCCAGCGTAGGGGGCCAAGCGCTAATGATCTTCTCTCGGATGCAAGCAGGTATTCCAAATGATGGACAGGGTTCAATGTGGCCTACAGTTGGCGGTTGCAGCGGGTGAGGCGGAGAGGTTTGCTGCCATCCTAGATGTTTGTCCAAGTGGTTACAGCTCAAGTCCTTTGAATGGAGCCAGCTGAGGGTCAGGAGGGAGGAGGTGGAGGGGTGGGTGAGTGAGTGCCTGCCCCATCTGCAAGAACATGGCCTGCCAACTTAACCCATTTTTTTAAAGAACTAATTAAGTAGCGTAGCGGACTTTAACTGATGGGCATGAACAGAGCATGAGAAGTTAATGGTCTTGGTGTATTTAAGGCAACTTTGAGGACTCTTCGATTCATGTATATTGTGACGTGTTGAACAAGGGCTTGCTCTGAGAATACTGGAGGGAGTAACCTTCCCATAAAAATATTTCTGTACCGACTGCTACCAAAAATTCAAATGTAAAACAAATCTACTATTTATCAGGCAGATCTAAACCAGTCTTATAAAAAGTTCTTGCCCAAAGTCCATCAGCTTGGAAGCAATTATCTCTGCTGTCATTGGAGGGTGAACTCGGGCCGTTCCGGAGAGCTCCCAGTCTCGCGCAAATATGCGATGAGGCTGGGAGCAAATACGCGACGAGGATGGGAGCTCTCCAGAACGGCCCGAGTGAACTCGGGCTGTTCCGGAGAGCTCCCAGTCTCGCGCAAATACGCGACGAGGCTGGGAGCTCTCCGGCTTCGTCGCAAATACGCGATGAGGCCGGAGAGCACCTAACAAAGTCCCAGCTGGCTGGGACAATGAGGAGACCGGCCGGGAGCCCGGGATTGGGCTCCCGAACCGGGATTGTCCCGGTCATTACCGGGACTATGGTAAGGCTACTCGTGGCACAAACAAGTTTGTGGTCTGTCAGAATTACTCAAGTTTGGAAAGGCACATTGATGTCAACAGGGTGCTTGTGGCTTGTAATTTCTCCTGAAAGGTCACTCCTTTCTCAAATGGGGAAAAAAGAGGTTAATTTCGTCTCTCATCCCAAAACATAGCTGAGGAAGGATGCGGGGCATTGTCCCAGAGTCATTGATGACTATCAGCTCCACTGATTTTTGGGCAGGGGAAAGAGATCTTGTATCTCGGTTAAATTATTAGTGGGTCGGTTGCAATTGTTAACTGGTGCCCTCTTGGATCTAATGGAATTGAGGCCCATCAAGGGCCAGAAGTGAAAAATCCCACAGCCAGCACACTACTCTTGGAATTGTGTTTGATTGCTTTACTACGTCAAACCCATTTCCTCCAAGCCCACAGGTGTACACATTTAACTCCTGTTGTGTATATACACCCCTTGGGTAAAAATGGTTTATTAAGCAGAGGAGAAAAGGCATCTCCTTTCCAGTGAGGGTCAGCCATTGGCCTTTTCCCCCCGCCTGAGGCAGTAACAAAGATACTGAAGATGGAGGAATGGGTTGATGCAGAAAATTTGGTTTTTATTCATATCTGCCTTATTCTGTTCTCCAGAGGGAATCTCTTGTTTTGCAACTTCTCATTTTCCCCTCTCTGGAAATTCACCCACACACATTCAGCTGCCTCCAGAGGGTGAGGTGGGGGCTCCATTTGCCTAACTCAATTAAGGCTCCCTGCCCTGGCAGCAAGAACCATCAAGAGTGGTCTGATTTAATCATTCCACTATGGTTCCCTATTGTCTTTTAGAAATGTAAATCCGAAGAGAGCTTGTTTTTCCTGTATGCCACCATGAGGTGCTTGTTTTTCCTGTATGCCACCATGACCATGCATGTACACAGAAACCATGTGATGTACTGTTCCATTGTGTATAAAAACTGTGCTCACTGGTAGCAAAGGGTCAGTTCCCCTCCTGGGTGCTGTCCACTGCGCTGCGTAACAATAAACCCATCCTTTTTCCTTGTTCACCAGTCTTCCTGGTCCTCCATTATTAACTATCCTCTGCTTAAAAATTCCGCTACAGGGTGCAGTGGGCAAAGATCCACACCTGTTATTGGTACAGCCTGGCTGGCTGGCTGGGAATTGGCTTTTTTATGGCTTTTTCTGGACAGCCATCCTTGCAGCATCCTTCCCTGCAGCCAAATGCCCTCCACTTGCCACTGTTTTGCCAGTGGGCCTTTTCTCCTCCCCTAATCTCTTGCCTGCATCACCAGGCAACGGAGAATGATACGCTATCCCACCTGTGCAAATCCCCGAGGCCCAATGTTGTGAAAGGGGCGGCAAGAGAGAATTGGAGAACGTTGGCATTGGAAGGGGGCTTGGAGGTCACTTAGTCCAACCCCCTGCTTAGTGCAGGCAAACCACTACACCACCAATACAATGGCAACCCTAGATCTGGAAGAAAATTGGAATGTAGGGGTGTTTGTCAGGTACTCAGGTTGCCATTTGACCTGTAATGCTTTGTTATGTTGTCGTCGCAGTCTTGCAGGACAGCTTAGTATTGTTCTCATTTTACAGATGGGAAGGCTGAGGCAGTATCACACAGGACCATGATCTAAGTGGGTCACGTGGCTCTGGTTTCTGTTGTTGCAATATGTCTTAGGACTGGAAAAGTGTGGAGTGGTGTGTCTCAGAAGCTTCTGTTCTTAGGTTGGGGACATGGGATTAGAGGTTCTGGTAGTTAGAATGATGAGTGAGGAGAGTTGGGAATGGGAGGCAGGAGAGACTTGAGTTGGATTACTTTCGAGTACCTTAAAAGGAAAAAAAAAAGATCCGATCAAGTCTCAGAAGTGTACAGTATATCCGTACCTGTTAGACATGGTATCTAAACTGAATTGATGTTCTTTGTTGTGCTCCTTGGAGCTCTTAATTGTGTGTGTGTGTGGGGGGGGGGGTGCAGTTGCATCCTGTTGCAATGCTTGCAAAATAGGAATATTTGTCCGACTTCCTAGTAGAAGTGAATTCCCTGCTGCCTTTCTTGACAGGGTCTCCATTCGGCCTAGCTGGGGATGTCCAATGCCAATATCGGAACCACAGTGAAGAGTTGCTCCCTTAGCTATTCTCCCAACATTTGACCGGCTGCCAAGACGGTCAAGTAAAGTTTCAGCTGCAATGCACGGGTGCCCTTCTCCCTTTTTGGCCTGCCCCTGCTATCAATAGAGCAGCAATGTGAGTTCCCAGAACTGCCTGTGTTTCAAGGCAGGCAGGGCAGCTGCCCTTTCGCTTTCTATCCATTTCATATGACTTATTGCATAACCGTTTTATATCTGCTAACAGTTGCTCAAAAAGCCCTTTTCCCCGAAGAGGTGGGCTTATCGCCCGAGACCTTCTTTGTGAATTGCCCGTCTCGCCGATTCCGTTCACTTCTCTGCCTCTCAGCCCAGCTGTCGCAGCTTTCCATGGGATCCTGGTATTTTGCCACTTTTATTTGCACCAGATCTGCCCAATTTGTCCCCTCGTCCCATCTTTGTCTTGCATTTTTTTTCCTTTTGCAGAAAGCCATTAGTGACAAGGACAACAGGAAGGTCTGCGTGGTGACGGAGTTTCCAGTCACTGAGAACATCCATATTACAATTTGCTATCCTAGGAGGTAAGAAATGTTCATGTGTGATGTTGCTTATGGGTTGCATTGCATTCCTCGCCCCCCTCCTTTATGCAGGGGGCACCAGCCCTGTTATGTCAGGCTGAATCAACAGTGCCCTGTGCAGTTAGGATGGGAGGCAGGTACTGGAGCATAAACAGCCTTTCTGCAGACACCGGTGAGTTCCAGCAATTACACCGACGCTGATTTAAGAAGGTAGGTAAGATGGGGAAGCTTGAAATCTCCTGGGAAGGGACACACAACAGGACAAGACCCGAAAAGTGGTAAACAATCTTCAACTGGGCCTCTGTGACTGCTAATTCAGCAGTAGTTTTTGTTCCCAGACTAGGGCAGACTAAGGCTGCAATCACTTACACGCTTACCTGGGAGTAAGCCCCACTTTGCTTGTCTTTTCTCGCATGAGGTGTAGTGTGTTTCAGTCCCACTGCATTTAGCAAAGGGTTCCCTTCCGGCTCTCCAGTCCCTGATTTGGCTAATCTGTGAAATTAATATATCACTACAGACACTAATTGAGATGCAAATAGGAATGCAATGTTAGAGCCAGAACAGTGAGGGGGTGATTTTTCAGTCATGCAAGTGGGGCACACAGAAAGAGACAGATCATGTATGAGAATATAGACGAGTCAAGGCACCTGGAACAAGAGAACCAGCCAATTATTCACTCAAGTAGGACCTCCAAGTGGATACGTAATTAATGCCTTTTCTGGTTTGATTTTTGAACCTAAATGGAGAGCATTATGTCCCGTCCCTTTCTGAGAAAATTAAACTTCACTTTCCAGAGCGATCTTTTTCGCCCACATTTGGAGGCAGGAAGTGAAGGACTCAGTCAGTGTTTGGCTCTGGGAAGCTGCACAATGGGTGCATCGTCGGTGAGTGTGCATGTGTTGGGGACTCCGTGTTGAGTTCCAGGAGGCTCTATAATGTTTGTGTCAAAGGTGTTTGTGGAGTGGGGAGACCTTTGGGGGGCAATGCAGATGACAGACAGAGGGAAATCCGAGTGGCTTAGTTCTCAATCCATTTTGTAGCTTGCTTGGCACAGAGTTGGTGCTTCCTAAATAACAAAGTGGCTCCTAAAATGTGCATGCAAAGCGGAGATGTTCAGAAGTGAGTGCAGAGCTACAAACCCCTTCCCAGTCCCCCCTTGCAAACTGTTCGCAGGCAACCTGCTGTTTGCAGACATTATGCAGAAGTGAAACAAGAGAGGCACGGAGGGACGTGGGGGGCACGACTTCACTTGCCATTCAAGACACCACCTGTAGGAAGCTGCAGTGGGGACCCCCCCCCACTGCCTTCAACTTAACGCAGCCAAAGAAGAGCCCCTTCATCGCCCCAATCCCTCCTCTGCTCCCCTCCAAGGCTGAGATGGGTTTCTGCTCAGGGTACTAAGTCGAGTTTCTTCTGCCCAAAGAAGTCCTTCTCTTCAGTACAGGATCCTGGTTTTTAATTTGGGAGCTCGGTATGATGACCGCGTTCAAGGCAGGATCAGCCAATATTGACCGTCATTCTTTGCTTGTTCATTCCACAGAGCCTTGTTGTCTCCAAACCCATCAAAGGACCTATGAAGGAGGGGAATGTCATTTTGATCCAAGCCCGCCTTCCTTCAAGTGCAACAAGGTTTGCCTGGCCTCCTTTTTGCATTCCATCCACCAGTATTCTGATATCTGAGTTGAGGATCCGAGATGTTGGTCGTTGATTTGTAAACTGATTTCTACATAAGTCTCCAAACACCTTGGGCTAAAGAGACTCTTTCCCAGCACATCTCTAGGTCTCTCCTGCATTTTTGCCCTACCTCTACGGTCCACCATCTTCACCTCAAAATCACTTCTCATTTTCACGTTTCAGATTTTCAGTCAATCTGGTATATGCCGATAATACCGTTGCCTTTCACTTCAACCCACGATTTGATGGAGCCCCAAACGTGATCGTATGCAATACATATATATATGTGTGGGGGAAAGAGGAGCGGAACTTCCACATGCCTTTCAGTCAGGGCAAGTCTTTTAAGATGACCATCACCGTCAAGAGTCATTGTTATGAGGTGAGGGGTGCCCCTGGGTCCCGTGGTCACCAGGGTTTATCAGACAGGCTTTGGCTCCTCACGTCCTGAGGGGCCTGGACTGTGGCTGTATGAGATGCTTTCGTCGAAGAAGGTGGCCTAATCTTTAGGGCAGTCAACAAGGGAATAAACGAGTGGTCCTTGGGATTTGGGGCCTTCCCAAAGGCTACCGTGTGACGGGGCAGGGAGAGGGAGAGGAAAAGAGAACCTCCCTCTTCTTCCTCATGCAACGTCTCTGGCGCTGCTACTGCTTCCTCTGCCTCCAGGACTGGCAAGTAAAGGGTGGGGGGACCTGGGGGGGCAGAGGAGAACCCATACTCCTATTTGCCCAAATAACTGTCATCTGTGCAGACCTGCTCTGGGGGGTGTTGGGGAGTATCTGGAGTCCGATCAATGGCACAAATCTGCTGCTCCGCATTTTGCTTGCTAAGTGCCCAAACTGATCAGTAAGTTAATGCAATGTTCAGGTGCACTGGTGGTGTAGGATCCCAGTGCACTGGGAAATACCGTATTGTCCCGAGTATAGACCGCACTTTTCCCCCCTAAGGCAAGTCTTTAAAGTAGGGGTGCGGCCTACAATCAAAGCCTAGCGTTTTCTGCAAAGCGTTTTCAAGCCTCTCCGTTTTCAAGCCTCTCCGAGTCTCTTTCAAAGGTAAAACGGGGCTTTATTCTTCTTTTCTAAACTGCGAAGCGCTGTTTTCAAGCCTTTACAAAGTTGTTCCTTCTTGCTGTTGCTGCTGCAAGATCCGCCTTTCTGAATATTATAATTGCCAGTATTATAATAGGGGCTGCTGCGCACAGAAATGGCTCCCCCCCCCCCCCCCGTGGCAGCATGACTGAGCAGCCCCTGCCTTACTGTGAGTTGCCACAACCCTGCTCTGGTATCAGATCAGCTTTTGTCCTCTGTCCGACATAGAGAGATTTTTCTGCCTGTCTTTAGTACCTAAAATTATCTGGGCAAAGAAATGCACAACCACATGCTCCTCTCACTTATCAGGAATGGAGGAACAAAGTCTGAGAATTTAATGTTTGTATCACCCTCATAAGAACATAAGAAGAGCCTTGCTGGATCAGGCCAAAGGCCCATCTAGTCCAGCTTCCTGCATCTCACAGTGGCCTCACCAGATGCCTCTGAGAGCACACAGCCAACACGATAACCTGTTTCCTGTTGTCACTCCCCTGCACCTGGCACAGAGAGAACCTACTTCTAAAGCCAGGAGGTTGCTTATGGCTTGTAACCTGTGATGGACATTTCCTCCATGAATCTATCCAAACCCCTTTTAAAGGCATCTAGGCCAGGTGCCATCCACCACATCCTGTGGCAAGGAGTTCCAAAGATGAATTGCACGCTGGGTGAAGAAATATTTTCTTTTTCCCTCAATACTTCCAACTAGAAAAGCCAAAGTTTGGAATAAATATTCCACCTCATTCTTATTGTCGGTTCCCCTGTTGCATTCATTTACAGTTCCTGGAGGAAAAGCAACATCCAGGGACTTAGGTTTCTTTCTTTGTTTCGAGGAGGACTGTGGCATTTCAACATGGTTGGACTTTCCCATGGTGACTGTATAGGGTTGCTTTGGAATTCCTGGCCTGAGGAAGGCTATTAGTTCATAATAAATTCTGCTAGCCTTAAAAATGCCAGAAATCTTTGACAGCTGCCACTCACTGGTGGACTCAGTAGGGGGTCAAGCCCCCCAACGGAATGCCACCTCTGTTCCTTAAGCACCACCCTCCCCTCCTTCTCTAGGTTGCTGTCAATGGGACAACTCTGCTGACATACGATCACCGCGTTCCCTACCATAAGGTCACGAAACTGGAGTTTAGAGGGGATATCACTATTGAGAGAGTCGACTACCATTCAGAAGAGGTGAGCTTAATCTTTTGCCTTGCATTTGAACTTTCCAGCTTTCATTGCTGTTAACTTAGCATGCAGGAGGGAGCCAACTGCAGATCAAATGAGAATCCCTAGAAACTTGGCCATCTCATTTTGAAGCTAACTGGTGGTTTAGTACTGTTGCCAACAGTCTAGCCCACTGTGATCCTCTCCTCCACATTTCTGCTTCTTCTCTGTCCCCTCTTCCTTCTATAATCAAGAGTGGGAGGAGCAAGGGGGGGTGAGTGGACCAATGGAAGGGAGCGCCTCCCCAATCTACTGCCTAATACAACCACCTCAGTTGGCCTCATTAATGGGCCGGTCCTGAGCTTTAGAGTCGGTCAATAATGACCAGACAGGAAAAGGAGATGGTTCAGAGGGGCATAATACACCTCTTAACATCGGTTCTGATCTCCAGCTGTATATTTCTGTGTTCCAGGTTCCATGCACCTCTCCTGCTTTTACTGCCTGCTGCGGGTGTGGGGTGGGGAGATCAGGCCAGGTGCTTGTTCCACAGCCCTGGAAATGGCCACTCAAGTGGGCAGGGCTCAGTTGCCTGCCCTCAGCCCCCCCCCAGGGTATCTACAGCACCCCACCTGCCCCTTAGCCCCTCCTGCATTTGGGAAGAAGAGACGGGACAGGTCTTCTGGTGGTGTGGGTCTCATATGCAGCACTTTTGATTTGTGGTTTTAGTTCTCGCCTCTGAGCATATACTTCTGTGTTTCAGGATCCACCCCCGTACAGCCCACCTGTGCAAGGTGACACTGCAACCGCCCAGGTAACTGCAGCGCCTTTGTCTCTTTGTGTGTGTCTCCCAATAACATTTGGAACTGGGAGCAATCGTGAGCGCTGGCCCTACATGTAACACGTGTAATATAGCAGTGTTTTTCAAACTGTGGGTTGGCACCCACTTGGTGAGTCGCGAACTGATTTCTGGTGGGTCCCAGGTGATAGAAAGATCAGATACGTAATTGCCACAAGCCCTGAGGCTATTCAAAAATCAGATAGCTGCTAATTGCCCTTCAAAGAGCTGAGCTCCTGCAGTTTGCAGGCTTGTGTAAATATAGGGAAATAAATGTTTGAGCATCTCGTAAAGGTAGGTGGGTCCCGATAGGTGGGTCATTTTAAAAAGTGGGTCCTGGTGCTAAAACGTTTGAGAACCACCGTAATACAGCATGTGCATGTAATATAGCAACCCTTCCTGTGTTCACCTGCTTTGGATCACAACAACTGGGTGTGTTTCTATTTTCAAGGAGAGACTAGCCAGAACATTTCATATTATCACGCACGTGTGTGGATTTGATTTGATGCTCCGTGGAAATCAATATCTCCTGCTTTTTTTCTGATAGGTGGAGAACAAACCTGTGAAGAAGTGCAAACCTGTGAAGAAGAACAAACCTGTGAAGTAACCAAAAATAGCCACAGCTGTCGGCTCCCTGCAGCCCAGACTAACTGGAAGTTTGCTGGGAACGTCGCCCTCTCCTGGACGCGGAGCTGACGAGTCTCTTGTTCTTCACAACGACTTTTCTCAACTCTTCTTCCATGCTTTGCTTCACCTGCCCCTCACTGTTTCTGCTCAAATGTCTCCTGAAGAAGAGAAGAGCAAGGACTGCTCTTGGTCGTAGGTTTTTACTGTGGATTAAAGACACCACCCAGTCAAAGAATTCTCACAGTGCAATCCTAGGCATGTCTACTCAGAAGTAACTACCACTTACCGGTATTCAAAAGGGACTTGGTTCCAGGGCAGTTGTCATAGCGTGGCAGCCTGAGTCGTTGAAACCGTATGCTATGGATGGATCCTCCTGGTTATGTCTCAAATGATGTTTGTTTATCTTTATAGCAAGTTTAATACTTATTTTATTTGTCTGCTATCCCCCCCCCCCCCGTTGTTGTGTTGTCACGTGCTTCATAGTATTATCATGTGAACTCTACACCCTCCTTTACAGTAAATGCCAATCACCATAAATAAAGCAGGACTAGCAAGTGAATTCGTGACCTTGTGCAATTTCAGCCTGTAATAAATACACTAGCGTCAACGGGGGGAAGTGGGGGGGGCGGGCCGCCAGGGGGCGTCGCGCGTATAGGGGTGACGCGCGGTGCCCCTCACTTACATTTTTGCGGTGGAGGTGGGCCCGCCCGCCCTCCCCTGGGTCCGTTTGGCTCCAAAATGAGCCAAAAACGGAGCGGGGAGGGCGCTCCGCTCCTGCGCGTGACGTCACGCGCGGGGGCGGAGCCTCCCCCTTAAGGGTGACGCGCGCCCCCGCGATGCCCCTGAATAAATACATGCCCTGCTTTCTCTGTTTTTGTTTTTTGCCTCTATCCCCTAATTTTTGGACATTTCCAATCCTCCAGAGGCATCTGTGCTGGCTCAGCATCCCAAAGGCTGCTGGGACCTCTTCCTCCAGTAGCATTTGTCCTTCCCAAACAGCCATATTGCTGGGCGTGTTGGTCCTTCTCTATTTTTGGGTTTCCCCTGGGGACAATAGTTAAAGATGGTGTTTGGCTTATACACCAACCTGTTGAATAGACTCGGGCAGATGCATCGGTGTAGCAGGTTCAAAGCTTTATTGAGCATAGTTTTGGACTATGCTGAAATGGATAAACTTACAATTTTAATTAAGGAAAAGTCAGTTAACTTTTTCGTGAATAATTGGAAACCATTTATTGACTTTTTAAGAGAGAGAGAGAGAGAGAGAGAGAGAGAGAGGAATGATGTGATGATATGCGGATTTAATGAATAGAATGTGGGTGTTGTTTTGGCTTAGTTGGAAATTATATGTAGAAAATAGTGAACAGTATGCTAGTAGGATGTATTGCTTCGCGCTTGCTATAACTTTATGAAATCTGTATTGTTTTTATGTTTTAATATATCAATAAAATATAAATATATGTGCAAAAAAAAAAAGAATAGACTCGGGCAGATGCATCGGTGTAGCAGGTTCAAAGCTTTATTGAGCTCATTGCAATGAGGGTGCTGGTGGCAGTCACACCCAACAAACATCAAACACACTCTTATATATCATGCCTCATTAAGAAATTCCTCCCCCTTTGCTTTCATTGGCTGAGTAATCAGGAGTTTTTATCCTACCAAAGATGCCTAAGTAGGTCATGTGAGTACCCGCCTCTGTTTAACTTATTCAAATGAGGTTCACACCTTACAAACACAGCATCACCCTACCTTAAATGGTAAGCCCCCGCCTTAGAACGCCCCAACATTTTTTCTAATTTAACCACAGAGCCAGTTCTCAGAATTTCTTCTAAAAACTCACGCTATACCTGCCCCAGCAACCGGGATTCTGACACTTCTCATCCTGTTTTTAACTTAGTCTTTTTGACCACATCTTTTGCAAAGTTTTCAGGTGTCTTTTACTTACAAAGAGTTTTTAACTCCCTTATGCACTAGCTAAATTTTATAAAAATGAATTAAAAATAATTAAAACAACAAAATAAAGCCCTGCTCTTAAAGCCCTTGTTTTATAATGGCTAATAATGCTATAGGCCAGCGGGTGGCGCAGTGGGTTAAACCGCTGAACCATGAGCTGTCGATTGAAAGGTCGGCAGTTTGAATCCGCGAAGGGGTGAGCTCTCGTTGCTTGGCCAGCTCCTGCCAACCAAGCAGTTCCAAAGCATGTTAATGTGAGTAGATAAATAGGTACCGCTTGCGGGAAGGTAAACAGCGCTCCGTGTTCCAGCCGCATGCTACGTGCTGCGGCAAGGAGAGTCATGTCGACCACATGACCACGGAGGCGTCTTCGGACAACGCTGGCTCTTCCTCTCTTCACCACACCCTAGAGTCGGACACGACTGGACTTAATTGTCAGGGGTCACCTTTACCTAATAAAGCTATAAATCAAGATTGCATACTTTACTTTGAATGTGGGTGATGAGTGGGGTTATCATATTTCTTATAGAGCAAGTTTCATTCTCTGTCAAAATGCAGGCAAGAACTCTCACTGCAGTATCTAAATAATTTGCATCTTGCTTTTAAACAGATCTCTCTCTCTCTCTCTCTCTCTCTCTCTCTCTCTCTCTCTCCCTCCCTCCCTTTATAAAAATCCTAAAGTCTGAATTATTAGAGGGAAAAGCATTAGTTTCCTCAAACACCCAAAGATACCAAATTAAATGCTAAATTGCCTTTGTTTTCTTAAAGGCTCCTCTAAATAGTTTATATTGTTAAAAGGTAAGCATTTAAACATAAACCTTAATGTTAAGTTTCTAGCATAAGTTTTAAACGCTTGCTTTCCTTGTATGGTGCAGCTCTTTTTCAAATTGTGTGGTGAGCTCTTTTCCTGTTCAGGCATCCTGTTTCTAAGGTGGGTCATTCCATGTGAAATCAACCAATGCATGAAACCTTGATGTCATGGATTCTGTTCATTTTTTGGTACATTTGTACCTTACCATGAGATGTTTAAAAATTATTTTTTCAGATTTTTTTGTCCATCCGTTTTTGAGATATTGAATTTTCAAAATTGCCTAAAAATGCCAAAATTCACTTGTCACCATACCTTCAAACGCCATTTACAAGAAAACTATGAAAGCTACAGACAAGCTTATGAATAGGGCTTTTGTTTGATATACAACATGACACAATTGTAAAATTTCAAGAAATTCAAAAATATTCAAATAATATTTATTTTGAATTTTTGGAAAATTTTCAAAAAATCACACTTAAAGGTATATGTCTTGTAGTCAATCATTCAAAATTTCAAGATGGTATCTCAATGGTATCATACAAAATTAAAATTTCTTGTTGGCAGTGACAAGGAATTTCAGTTTACCACATAATTTTATCATGTGGTAAACTGAAATTCCTTGTCACTGCCAACAAGAAATTTTAATTTTGTATGATACCATTGAGATACCATCTTGAAATTTTGAATGATTGACTACAAGACATATACCTTTAAGTGTGATTTTTTTATTTTTTTAAAACCAATTTTCCAAAAATTCAAAATAAATATTATTTGAATATTTTTGAATTTCTTGAAATTTTACAATTATGTCATGTTGTATATCAAACGAAAGTCCTATTAATAAGCTTTAAAATGACATATGTCCCATGTCTGTAAATGTAAATGACAAGTGAATTTTGGCATTTTTAGGCAATTTTGAAAATTCAATATCTCAAAAACGGATGGACAAAAAAAATCTGAAAAAATAATTTTTAAACATTTCATGGTAAGGTACAAATGTACCAAAAATGAACAAAATCCATGACATCAAGTTCCAAAATGGATTTTTCATTGGTTGATTTGACATGGAATGATCCAGGTGCCTTTTTACCATGGCGCAGTGGGTTAAACCGCTGAACCATGAGCTGTCGATCGAAAGGTTGACAGTTCGAATCCGCGACGGGGTGAGCTCTCGTTGCTTGGCCAGCTCCTGCCAACCTAGCAGTTCTAAAGCATGTTAACGCGAGTAGATAAATAGGTACCACTTGCGGGAAGGTAAACAGCGCTCCGTGTTCCATCCGCATGCTAAGTGCTGCGGCAAGGAGAGTCACGCCGGCCACATGACCACGGAGGCGTCTTCGGACAACGCTGGCTCTTCGGCTTTGAAATGGGGATGAGCACCACACCCTAGAGTCGGATACGACTGGACTTAATTGTCAGGGGTCACCTTTACCTTTATTGAAAATTAGCTTTTTAGCATAGCATTGTAACAAGCACCTCTGAAACTCACATGCAGGTTGTTTTTTCTAAATTCTGTGGTTTAGCTCTTACTACATCCTGCAGAAGCCTGTCAGCTTCTCTTCAGCTCTCATTATACCTAGTAAAATTCTTTTTGCTTAAAATCCTTTTGCTTTAATAAAATTTATGCTTTTAACACTGCAAAAACGCAACACTCTAAGAGCGAATCTTTTAGCTCTTTTTCACAATTGCTCTTAGCCAAGCCTCTTACTGGCAACGCAATCCTATCCAACTTACACCACCGATGTAACCAGCGGTGCAGCGAGAACGGGAGGCCCCAGAACGGAAAAGGGATTCAAATCCCCTCCAAAGGGGGATTCAAAGGGAATTTAAATCTCCCCTCCCCTCCAAAGCCTCCCGCCCTGCCCTGCCCTCCCCCGCTGGTTACAGCGGTGGTGTAAGTTGTCCAAGCTGGGGTGTACCTGTAACCTACCCCAGTGCAACCATTTCCCCACCAGCTTGCTGTTTGCTTTTTCTACCCCCTTTCCCCAGTTTATCTAACTTTATTTTGCATCTTAATAAACTGGTTATGTTTTGACTTCCTGCCTGCCTAGTCCAGATTCATGGAGAATCCAGTGGGGCTCACAGGCACCGCTACTGCAGTTTGATTCTATAAAGAACCACCAAGGGGGTTCGTTCTGGACTCTTTTGGGAGGGGTGGGTTGTCCCAGACAGCCCCCCCCGCCTGGTCTCCTTACTTTGGGATGGTTGCAGTGGATGGAACTACCATTCCCCCCGCCCCGCCCCCAATTCAGCTGCTCGCCCAGTAAAAATGGAAAGCAAGGAGCAGGGAGCGCACTAACCACTAGGTGCTGCTCTCCTTGGTCAGATGCCCGCTTCCCTGTCTGCACCTGAACAGATGCTGTAATCAGAAGGAATAGTAAGAAGAAATGTGTAAAGAAAGAAAAGATCAGGAGCCATGATTGCTCCTGACAAGGCACCCCATGGCGTTCTCACCAGAAACCGCCAGCTCTCTGCTTTTGGAAGCCTGCGAGCGAACTCGGGAAGATCGTGGAGGACAGGAAGGACAGGCGAAATATGGTTCATGGGACCACGAAGGGTCGGACACGACTTAACGACTGAACATTCGGAGAAAAACACTGCTCATTTGAACCAGTGCCACAGACTTAACGTAGACTTTTATCAGCCGTTGCTTGTGTGTTGCTGGCTTCACCTATGGCGAATAAGAGATCCCTGCAGGCAACCAGATGTGGAAGTTTGGGGGAAATGACAAAAGACAGTTCTTTTTATGTTTTTCTTTTTTTTTCTTTTATGTTTTCTTGAGCCATCTGTGTCCCATCCCACCCTGTGTGTTACTTGGAGCGGGGTGGAAGCTCTGCTTTTGAAACTAGTTTTTGCCTTTTGGTTAAACTCTCTAGGTTGGTCTTTTGTTTTGTTTTGCTTTGGTCTGCGATGCTCTGTTGTTGTTGCTTTGATTTGATCTGACGTTGAGTGTTTGAGGATTGTTTTGCTGTTCTTTTATGTTGCCTCTTTTATTGCAAACTGCCTTGAGTGAGGAGTGAGTCCTGTGGGAGAAAAAGGTAGCGTTTGAAACTTTTTGCAATGAAATCAATCATAAGCAGAGCCTGGAGCCTAGAACCGTCCAACAACTCATTTGCAACACGAATGTAGCCCTGGCATTGCAGGCAGACTGTCCCTGCATTTGCAGATCAGCGATTTGCCATGGCAGGAGCTGGGTGCGAAGTCTCCCTATCCTCTGTTGTGGTTTTGTAGCGTAGGGCAGCGTGCGTTCCTGATTCATTTTGCTGCCCGAGCAGGTGGGTCCTGCCTTTCTAAAATACTGCAGCTGCAAAATCAGCTCTTCTTGTCTTGACCCACATGAAAATAAAGAGAGAGAGAATGTAGAGCTTGTACTACTTAAGTCTTAGCCCATGTGGTATAGTCACATCAGACTGTCAACCCTATGTCAGGGCTGACGCATCGGGCACCTTGTCTGTTAAAGAAATCAGGATCCAAGATGGGAAACATTTGATTTTGTAAAGGTTTGTGGTTTTCATGGTAGAATTTGTCCGTTCAATGCATAGTGCCGCTTTGCCAATTCATACTGAACATACTGAAAGCCTTTTTCATTCCTTCCCCCGTCAGAAAAATGGGCACAAACTGGGTCTGCCTAAACATGCCTGAGCAAACCCTGGAGTAATGATTTAGCAAAAGCTGCTTTACAGAACCCCCAGCATTGCTGGAACTACTGATTTATTTTCTGTTTTTAATGCCCTTCCTTCCGCTCTTGTTTATCAGCAGAACATTTTACATCAAAGTACAATGAGGAAATGGGGGGAGGAGAGAGAGCGAGCGAGCAAGCAAGGTACCTGGAGGAGGGGCAAGGGTGTTGGTGTGTGTGTGAATCTTGGGGAGGAGAGTTTAATTCCCCCCCCTTCCTCGAGCTACAGTGTAGGTCTTTCAACAAATCAATATTTGAATGCTCTTTTTTGCTGTGCTCCTCAGAGCTCCTAATTTGCAGGGACAACCACACTTGCACCTTGCTGCAAACTGAGCCAGCAGCAGTTTGCAGAATAGGGATATTTTCCAAATTTCTCTGAGCTGGAAAATTGTCCTCTCCTGGCAGGGTGAAGTTTTGGTCAGGGAGACGACCCTGGACAGCTTCTGAATAGAATCTGTGCACCTGCCAAGGTGTCAGCCCAGGCTGGCTGGTTTCCATCCTATTGTTCCAGGTCCAAGGCAAGACTTTTCTGTTTTGGCTGGCTGCTGACTCTCCAACTGCAGCCATGTGAATTCCCGTAACTGTGAGTGCTTCAAGGAAAAGGCAGTCGGCTCCCCCCCCTTTGTTTTATCATCACTTCCTGTGTTTTCTTGCAAAATAGTTTCACATCTCCTAAAACGCTGCACTCCCAGTGCCCACCCCGAGACCTCCGGAGAAAGCAGTTCATCTCGCACATCTGCTTTGCACACAGTCGTCCCTGCCTGCCCGTCTGTCAGTCCCCCTTGACACCTCTTTCCACGGAAACCTGCTGTTTGGCCTTTTTCATTTGCTCAAAACCATCGACAATTTCCCTCTCTCCCATCGAAGTTTTGCAAGAGCCATTGGAGACGAGGTGGCAAAGGGCCACGGGAAACTCCACACGGTGACCATTTCCCTGGTCCCCGAGAAGAGCATCTGTAGCGCATTTGGCTTTCCCTAGAAGGTAAGAACCTCTCATTTGGGATGTCACTGACTGGCGTTGGTGCATGTGGTTCCTCTCCCTCCTCCACACAAGCACAACAAGGCAAACCCCCTCAGAACCTGAGAAAGGTTTGCCTGCTTGGGCTGAGGTTTGTCTTCTGGTGGGGTCTTGGGAAACTCCAGGGTCTTCCTGGAAAATGATCATAATTCATTTTTGAATGTCCAGAAGTTAACGGGTAAAAGGCCATGACAGATGCAAAAAAAAACCTGATGTAAAATAATAAAATAGGCTAAAATGGCCAACACGTAAAATAGTTCAGACTCTCTCACCATACAAGCTGGGGGTATTGAACCTTGGAGTTCAGCTATCAGTTAAATGAACATTTAATAATATAATAATATACAGTATTTGTATACCGCCTTTCTGGTCATTGGATTTCTTCTCTGACTTTATTCAAGGCGGTGTACATGGGCAGGCTGTTCTAAACCCCAAAGGGTTTTTACAATATAATAACGTTCTAATCTTTAATTGAACCCTTCATTTGAGATGTTCCTTTCACAGTCCAGCTCTCTCTCTCTCTCTCTCTCTCTCTGGCGTTCGCCTCTGCACGCTTTAGCTTCAGCTGCTTCAGCTGCAGCTCCACTCCCCCACAGGGCTCTGCAGCTTATCAGCGCGGCGTGCCAGCAGCTCTCCGACAGACTTCCGGTTGTCTTGAACTGCTGTCCTGCAGATCTTCAGGCATTTGTGAGAGACGAACGCTCTACCAACTGAGCCAGACGTTCAATAGTGGCTATTTAACCATAGCCACTATTGAACTGCATATCGAGGTGCTCAGGGTCTGGGCATAGCCAAAGCAGTGATGGTGCGATTGCTCTGTGGCGCAAGTAGGTGGCACAGAAAAAGTCAGATCATGCATGAGAATATAGAAGCTGGGACAAGAGAACTGGCCGGCTATTCACTCAAGCAGGACCTCAAGCTGATATGTAATCAATGCCTTTTCTGGTTTGACTTTTGGACCTAACTGTATAGCATTATGGCCCATCCCTTTCTGAGATCATTAAACTTAATTCCCCAGAGCGATCTTTTTCACTCACATTGGGAAGGCGCAGGAAGTGAAGGACTCGGTGTTCGACTCTGGGAAGCTGCACAATGGGTGCATCGCCGGTGAGTGTGCATGTGTTGGGGAGCCTTTCTTGGGGCAATGTAGAGGCTGGAGGGAGGGGAGATTCTAGTGGCTTAATTCTTGGCTCATCTTGTAGATCACTTGGCGCAACGTTGGGCTTTATAAATAACAACAGGGCTCCCAGAAGGCGAGGAGTAGCCTCCAACTGTGGCTATATAGTCAAGGAGCTGCTGTTTTCAGCTCTCTGTACTTTTAACAAAAGCGGGTTTTAACATCCCGCTTTTTACCTTTTTGGGAAGATGTTGATGATGATGCTTTGACGTTTTGCTGAGTGTCCATCAGAATTCTTCAGATTACAGCAGCCTGATTTCCTGGGGCACATTTATTATCTGAGCATGGAACAGATGCATCTTGGCTTTTGGTCACTTGCCTGTGAACATGGGCAAAACAAACGTCCCAAAATACACACACAAAAAAGAGGATCTGGATTTTTAATTTGGGGGCTGGGAATGACGACGGACACTGGGGGAAGACTACCAATTATTCACCGCAATTCTTTGCTTGTTCATTCCACAGAGTTCACCCCTTGTTTTTGTCTGCAATGTTTCCAAGGAGATGGAAGTGGGAAAAAGCATTACGGTCACAGCCCGGGTCAGTCCTAATGCAGCAAGGTTAGTCCTGTCTTCCATTTTTGCTTTTCATTCTCTCCGTCCTTCAGTATCTGCGATGCCCTATTCATCCCTTTCTCTCATTCCTACTCCTTCTTTTGTGATGAGAGCCACGGTTGATTTAGTTAGTTTCAATGTCCACAGGATCTAAAAAAAAACTAGTTCTGCACGCACGCACGCACGCACGCACGCTCGCACACACACGTTTTTAAAAAGTGTGCTTTTTATTAGTATTTTCTTGCCTTTCCACCTCTACAAGTCTTCCAGGTGGTGGCCCCCAGCAAATACCATATTGGTCTGAGTATAAGACTCACTTTTTTCTCCTAATTTAAGTTTTTAAACTAGGGGTGCGTCTTATAATCAGGCTGTTGCAATTTAATGCCAGTGATTTAATTAATTTTTTTTAATAGCACCAAACTTTAAGGGTGCGTCTTATAATCAGGTGCGTCTTATACTCGGGACAATACGGTAATTAAAACAGTAACATGAGTTTGTCCTCCCTCTCATGAAAGGGTCAGATGGCCTACCCATGAGGTTGGCTGAGGCAGTTGCCTCAGGCAGCAGATTCCTCTTCCCTTTCCCACTTCCTGGTTTAGAAAAAAAAGAAAAGGGGGACAGAGGGGAAGAGGAAATGTGGAGGAGAGGGAGGTGGTGGGCTGTGGAGGACCCTCCAGGCTTGATCATCAGCTTTCATCTGGTCCTCTCCTCACTCCCAATAGTTTCACCCCTGAAATGGTCCCCGGGGGGGGGGGGACACATGGCAGCAGATGATAAGCATTTAGGGTAGCATTTAGCGTAGGCCGTGTTGCTCTCTGCACGCATTTTGGGGTTCCCTTTTATGATATCTGCTTTTAAGATAAGAATTGTTTATCATTGATTTGTAAAAAGAATTGTACGTAACATTACTCCCTGAAAAAGAGTTGTAGGTCTAGAGGTCATTGCTGCATTTGTGCATCTCTGTGTGGTCAACCAGCTTCTCTGGCAGACCTCAAAACATGAGCATGACCTCAAAACCGCTTCACGTTTCAGATTTTCAGTTGATCTGAAGTGCGCTAATGGCGACATTGCTCTCCACTTCAACCCGCGATTTGATGAAGAATTGCCGGTGGTTGTGTGCAACACATGTACGAACAACGTGTGGGGAACAGAGGAACGAACTCTCCAGATGCCCTTCCGTAAGGGTGAATATTTTGAGATGACCATCGCCGTCAAAGATAGCTATTATGAGGTGAGGGACGACCCTGGGTCTGATGGTCACTGGTGTGCATCCGATCCTGAGGAACCTTGTCTGTTGCTCTCCAAGATGGCTTCGCTTTTGTTCTTCCAGTGTCGTAAGATGGCCGTTATCCTTAGGGCAGTCGACGAAGGAATAGATGAGGGACTCTCTCCTTCCCTACCCAAGAGATGTGGTTTGGCGGACAAGAATGGTTGCAGGGCCTATAGCAGTGTTTCCCAAATACTGTTTGGGAAAACAACAACATTGTTCGGCCTGTGGCTCCCTTGACCATTGGCGACCATTGGCCGTAGCTCCCCATTGCATTATGTGGATGCCTGCCAATTGGTATTGCATTGTTTTTCCGAGAGGATTCCGTAGCACGGTTTGGGAACCACTGGCCTACAGGAATGCCAGAGAAGAGGCTTTGTGTGTAGGCTGAGATGGGGCAGCATGATAATGAGAGAGACTGAAAGGATTGGTTCCTCAAAACATCCTGGAGACATGCTGCCTGTGCCCCTCCGAGACAAGCTAAGTGGCCCAAAAGCACACACACAGCCAAATACCCCTTAAATACCCCCGGAAAATCCCGGAAAAAGGATTGGTTCCTCAAAACGTAACGAAACAACCTAACCACTCTGCAGTTCTTTGCTCAGGTTCCTTTTTCTGTTTCAAGCACTCTCTTTGCAAGATCTGACACTTGGACAAATTATGCAAGGACTGACAAGGAAAAGGCTCAGATTGTATTTGTTGTGCAAACTTAAATGAGGCTTATCGGTTCTTAATTGGTTTGGTTATTCTACTGCTTCTCAGTTGTAACTTGTAGACAGGGATGGAGTTGGGGTGGGGTGGGGGCCGAGCTCCAGGACTTCTCCGACCTCGGGAGCAGCGACGTCATCAGTAGGAGCACTCAGGGTTGTGTTTGGAACTTTATCCGAAGGATCTTGGCAGAGAAGAAGCACCAGGCGGAAAACTGATAAACTTGCCTACGGGCATATCCGCAGTGTTTCCCAAACTTTTTTGACCCGCGACTCCCTTGACCCTTAGCGACCCTTGGCCATGACTCCCCATTACATTATGCTGATGCCTGCCGAATGGCATTGCACTGTTTTCCGAGAGGATTCTGTGGCACTCCGCGGCTCCCCTGGCTGGTATCCGCGGCTCCCCTGGGAGCCACGCCTCCCAGTTTGGGAACCACTAGCCTAGACCATTGTCTTTTCAATGGGCTATCTGAGAAACAGTATGTCGCTCATGCCACATTAATGCTACAATCCTGCGCAAATGTACCTGGGAGTAAGTCCTATTGAACACAATGGACTTACTTTTGAGTAGGGAGCAGAGGTGAACACGTGTCTTTCTATACCACAGCCTTGGTCTACTGTCAGATCAACTCTTTCTAATCCAGCGTAACATACAGATATTTTTCTGCCTGTCTTTAGTACCTAAAATTATCTGGGCAAAGAAATGCACAACCACACGCTCCTCCCTCATTTCAGGAATGGAGGAACGAAGTGTGAGAATTAATGTTTGCGTCACCCCACAGACAGAACGCCACCTCTGTTCCTTAAGAGCCCCCCCTCCCCTCTTTTCCCAGGTCTCTGTCAATGGCGAATACTTCCTGAGGTACCCTCACCGCCTTCCCTTCCACACTGTTACGGAACTGGAATATAAAGGGGACATCAAATTTGAGGAGAAGAGCCATCCTTCCACAGAGGTGAGCCAAATGTTGGTCTCTCTTCCCTCCAGCTTGAACTTTCCAACTGTGGTAGTGGTTGAAAATATTTCAACCACAAAGAAATATTTCAACCATAAAGAAAATATTTCTTTACCCAGCGTGTAATTCATCTGTGGAACTCCTTGCCACAGGATGTGGTGATGGCACCTGGCCTAGATGCCTTTAAAAGGGGTTTGGACAGATTCATGGAGGAAAAGACCATCACAGGTTACAAGCCATAAGCAACCTCCTGGTTTTAGAAGTGGGTTTTCTCTGTGCCAGGTGCAAGGGAGTGTCAACGGGAAACAGGTTATCTTGTTGTCCTGTGCTCCCTGAGGCATCTGGTGGGGCCACTGTGTGATACAGGAAGCTGGACTAGATGGGCTTTTGGCCTGATCCAGCAGGGATCTTCTTATGTTCTTATGTTGCTCATCGAGCAGGAAGGTACCAACCACAAACCAAATGAGAGCCGATAGGAACCTGGCCAGCTAATTTTGAAGTGAGCGGCTGGTGGAGAAAGAGGACAATGTGTGTGTGTGTGGGGGGGGGTTAGCGGCACTGCCAACACTCTTGCCCACAACTCTCTCCACCAATCTACTGCCTGAGGCAACCACCTCAGTTGGCCTCATTGATGGACCGGTCCTGGGCTTTAGAGTCAATAACGGCCAGACTGGAAGAGGAGATGGTCCAGAGGGGCACAGACATAGTACACCTCTTAACGTCGGTTCTGATCTCCAGGTGCGTATTTCTGTGTTCCAGATTCCATGCATTTCTCCTGCCAGCAATTTTATTTTTATTTTTAATTTGAGGATGTTTATCCCATCTTTCTGCACTGAAGGTGCCCAAGCTGGCTTACAATGGGAGTAAAAATAGAGTTCAGCCAGAAAATCCATGTTAAAACAGCAGTTCCACTGGCTCCTTAGTCCACGTTTGTGGTCTCCCCTGCCTCACCGTGGCAGCCTGAAAAGGGTAGGGGGGGGCAGATGCCAAAACGTCTCTCTCTGGCTTCTCAGCTGTCTCAGTCGGCCGCCACAGGCTGCTTCTACTGCCTGCTGGGGGTGTGGGGCGGGGAGATCAGGCCAGGGGATTGTTCCACAGCCCTGGCAATGGCTAAGGCTCAGTTGCCTGCACCGCAGCCCCCCCCCAGGATATCTGCCCCACCCCACCCGTCCCTTAGCCCCTCCTGCATTTGGAAAGACAAGGCGGGGCAGGGCTGCTGGTGGTGTGGGTCCTTATCTTATGTAGCACTTTTGATTTGGGCTCTCACCTCTGAGCATACATTTCTCCGTTTCTCAGGATCCACCCCCAGCCCCATACAGACCACCTGTGCAAGTTGTCATTCCCTATAGGGTAAGTGTAGTTCCTCTGTTTATTTATTTTATTTTTTTATTTTTCACATTTTTATACCGCCCTTCCTCCAAGGAGCTCAGAGTGGTGTACATATTTCCTCCCCCTCCTTTTTGTCCTCACAACAACCCTGTGAGGTAGGTGGGGCTGAGAGATAGTGACTGGCCCAAGGTCACCCAGGAAGCTTCATGGCTGAGCGGGGATTTGAACCTGGATCTTCCAGGTCTAAGTCCGAGCTCCTCGTTTGGAGCTGGGAGCGATTTGTCAGGGCTGGTCCTTCGTGGCTATGGGTTGAATTAATGGGAGGCACATGGGGGGGGGGGGGAGCGGGCTGAGCGGGCTTCTTGGGGACCAGGCAAATTTGCAGAGCAGCTCAGGAAATATGTTTGAATTCTTCCCAGCAGGAGGTTTTCATCCCTGAATCTGATACTCCAGATGAGCCAAAGCGTTTTGTTCATACAGACCAAGATGTGCCTGTTGCAGGTGAGGATGTGGGGGGATTGGGACGCCTGCTCGGGGCTGTGAAAGGACGTGGGGCACACACCTCTTGCCTTGTTGCCGAGGGTTCAAGTGTGTGTGATTCTCACCCCTGGAACTGCAAGCGGGGCTCAACTCTGTTCGAAGGAGCCGATCCCGTCAGTGACGCGAAATCCAGGCCCTTGATTCACAGGAGAGAGACAAGCCGTCCTGCCAGACGTTTTCAGCAAGCTGGGCTTTCACTCATTCTCTCTCTCTCACACACACCCTCCATATTTACCAGGCCAGCAATACATTTGAGGTGATGCAGTTAGTAGTGTCCCGGGACAGGAGAGAGCCTGCTGTTTTTTGAGATCTCTGCCAGATTTCTTTAGCACCTTGTCATCTCAGCTCTTTAGAGAGGTGCTCTTTACAAACACAGACTCTCTGCCTCTCTGGCCTCAGCACTCTGGTCTCACTGGGGAGGGGGTCCTCTGAGGGTTAGAACGAGACCTTCCTGGGGTCTTGGCTTTCTCAGCCATAATAACCCACCTCCTCCCACCTCCAGAACTTGTGCTGTTCTCACCTTCTCAGGATCTCTTGCGACATGTTTGGATGCTTAAGCCCACATTTTCTAGTTCCTGCTTTATTTTCTGTCTTCAGCGTTCTCAGTGATCTGTGTTGCGGCTCTCCAGCATAGCCCACACTCATGTGTTTTCCACAGTTGCGACAGACTTCTGCAAAAGGCAGAGACTTGGAATTTCCAAGCACCCAGAGTTCATATTGCAGCGAGATGAGGATGCTTCTGTTCGGACGCTTTCTCCTTTGTAACTGGAGATTTTCTTATACAGAGCACCTGGCCTCCAAAACACGGTGTATCCTAGCAGGGCCGTCTTAACCATTGGGGATACTGGGCAGTTGCCTGGAGGCCCCACGAGCATAGGGGGCCCCCATAATTTTCGGCGCGTCCAAGATCGTGCCTCCGCTGGGGGAAAAAGTGCTTTTTTAATCATAATGGGTTAACCTAGGGGTTAGTAACCCCCTAAGCTGAGGGGTGTGCTGGTCCTCTGGGGGGTGCGGGAATTCCGGATGTCAGCTACAGCGCATGGGCCAATGGATAGGGTTGGAAGCCCCTAGTCTGGAAGTTCAATCCTAAATGAAATCAACCCTGACTGTTCACTGGAAGGACAGGTACTGAGGCTGAAACTCAAATATTTTGGCCACCTAATGCGAAGAGAGGACTCTCTGGAGAAGACTGATGCTGGGAAAGATTGAAGGCAAAAGGAGAAGGGGAAGGCAAAGGATGAGATGGTTAGACAGCATCACCAATGCAACAAACCTGAAAATGAGCGAACTCAGGAAGATAGTGGAGGACAGGAAGGCCTGGCGGGATGTGGTTCATGGGATCACGAAGGGTCAGACACGACTTAACGACTGAACAACAACAACAGTCTGGAAGTACCTATGCTCTATGCACATGTGTGAATCTGTTTTGATGCTCTCTGTGGAAATCAGCATATCCCATTTTCTTCCAGATTCAGAACCTGCTGGATGTTGCTACTGCAGGATTTTCTTCCGTTCCCTCCGCCTCAAGTGGATCAAGTTGAAAGTAAATGGAGATGTCGCCATTCACGTAAATAAGGCTGTTTAGTGTCGCCGTATCAGGGAACTCTCGCAGGTTTCAAGTCACCAGCCCGACTGGAACGTCCAGGCCTCTAGCGGTTGTTCTGCCTTCTTACCCCCACATATTCAGAGCAGCGTCTGGTGTTGCTTATCTGTTCTTGCCTAATTTCAATAATGGCACAGCTTGTCCCAGATGGGAAAGCTGTCTGCGTAAGGAAAAGTAGCTTCTTCAATGAACAGCAGGGAGAGGAACAGGGTTTTGTATGAGAAGCAAACTCTCAGGTCTCTAGAATCGGCTGTGCACAGTGGTATTTAACCCCCCACCCCACCCCCAAGGCCAGAGCCAATTAGATTTCACTGGTGGACAAGGAACTGGTCAGATCTACCCCGGAACCTGCCCCATTGAAGTCTGTCTGCTGCAATCCGGCCAACACACTGCAGGGTTGTTGTTTGTAAGCTTTGTCTTGTTACCAGTGTATCACCTGTATATGCAAGCATTCGTTTATCTTATGTATACACATTGACACATGTTCTTTCATTTTTCTTCTGTTTTGTTCTTTCTTCTTTTGTATATCAATAAATCTTACTGGTGTCATGGAAGGTGGTGTCATATAGTCAGAAAAGCTGGAAAAGGCGAAACACTGTGTTGGTGTTCCTCCTAAAAATCTCCTTGCAGTCTACTTTTCCCCCCTGCCTGGGTACACTCATCTTTTCCCCATCAGGAGAAAAGCAGCTGGTGGTGAATTTTTCACGGGAAACGGCTAAGCGGGATTCTGCGGTTGAGGCAGCCAGAGATTCTCTCGACATTCCCCCGCCCTGCCCCCCAGCATGCACGATCCTTTGTGCAAATGCTCCTTCCGTCGTCTGTGGAATCTGGTGATCATCTTATTGCCGAATATTTTCAATGTTCCCTCTTGCCACAAAATTCTCAACCCAGCCCCAACCACACTACCTGTAGCTAATCCACAGCTTAGATTAGACTCTCCTCACTGTTCCAGCATGGCTAGGAGTGGGAACAGTCAGCAGCTTTTCAGGGCAACCGATGCTGATCAAGGAGCTGAGCGCGAGCCAAAGTTCGGCATTTTCAATGCCTTCGGAAAGAGAACAGAGCCCAACACACATTTGGGTGTCGCTGGAGAGAGAGGTCTGTTGTGGTGTCTGTGCCACGTTGAGAGGCCACATGTGGGACTGCAGGGCGCAAATGTGGCAGATGAGACGCACATGGAGGAGCCGGGGGGGGGGGAAACCCTGGAAAGGACACACAGAAAACGATGGAGGAAAGGCCCACATGGAGTGGGGGACAGATACAGGCCCTGAAAGCAGAGACTTCTGCTGGGTTATTGTGGTGATGAGGCAGCAGCTAGAACCACCATCACTGTCTCTGTCGCGGGTTGGACTGTGAGGGAGGGAGGGATAGTGGATCTCTTGCCCACGGCCACACTGGGCTCCCTGCAGCACCACAGGGAACAGGCACAGCCTGGAGCTCCGAGCTGTTCAGGTTATCAACTGGCAATGCTCCAGGAAGCAATGCTCCTTTTCTAGCGATCTTCCTCTTTGGAAAAGCTACTGGAAAGCTGCCAGTTATGGAAAGGGAGGCGGTGTTTGGAGAGTTGTTGATCGTTCTTCGCGGGAGCCAGAAATCGACAGCCTCAGCACCTGCTGCAGCGCCAGAATCCAACCTTGTAAAAAGGGCTGCCCTGATCTAAAATGTCAGCAGCTTTTCAGGGCAACCGACGTGGATCAAGGAGCTGAGCGCGAGCCAAAGTTCAGCGTTTTCAATGCCTTCGGAAAGAGAACAGAGCCCAACACACATTTGGGTGCCTTAAAAGTTAGACCTATTCCTTGGTGCATTTGGGGCGCTGATTCCAAAAACGGCATCCGTTTTGCCCTATCAGCTCTAGTTTTGGAGATACAGCATAGCTACCTTTTATATGCCGATTCATGTGGAAGCCACGATGGCTTCAAGCAGCTTCCACAATGGCTTCCACACAGGGAAGCGGCTTGAATCGCATTATAAGGTGGTTATGCCGTATCTCTAAAACTAGAGCTGATAGGGCAAAACGGATGCCATTTTTGGAATCAGCGCCCCGAATATACCCAAGAATAGGTCTAACATCCGAAGCACCAGAACAATTTTGTTGTTGTTGGGCTGTGTAATCCAAAGATGGTGCTCTGGTTTGGCAGTTGGACTTAAACCTGGAAGATCCATGTTCAGGTCCTTTGCTCAGTCATGAAACTTCCTGCACAGGAACCAGTAAAAAAAAAGTTGGCATCCCTTAGGAATTTGATATTTTCCCTTTTCAGTGCAAACTTTGGGAGCCTTTTGGGCTGCAAAGCAGAATAAAAATGCTTTGAAATCGTAGAGAAATAAATGAATACTGGAATCCTAAATGTGGGGCCCCTGCTCCTGCCTGCAGGGCACTGGTTTTTATTCTGGAGTCAAATCCTTTAATGTTAATTTTGGCACCGGGAGAGCAAGAATCCTCCTCCTGCCAATCGCTTCAGAGCCTGGGGGGTGAACAAATAATAGAGTCAGGCTGTTTGCCCCATCCCTCCATCCCCTATAAAGTGCCCTCCCTCTTCCTAGAGTGGCATAGCCAATTGTTCTGTCTTTCAGAGTCTTGAATCTCTTTCATCATGAAGCTTCCTGCTGTTTTCCTGGCCTTGGTCATCTTCACAGGTGAGTGAATATGGGTCAGTTCCCATATTTTCCTGACCCCTGCCTGCTCTCCTTATCCCCCCCCCCCATAGGCACCTCCTCACCTGTCCTGGAAAGAACTAAATCCTATAATATAATAAATTATATTATATGACGGAGTCGGCAGAATGCTTGTTTTTAATTCTAAAATTTGGACACGTCGTGAGAATCTAAGAACGTACCTAAATCCTGGTAGTTTAAATAGGTATTTGAAACAAAAGTTCCACACAACCCCCCCCCCTCAAGCACACCCCATAGATCAAACTTTAAATCCCCCCATGTGCCTTTTTAACAGCTGAAACTCTACCCTGCTATATTTCCAACTGAGCTTTTGAAACACCTGAGAGGTGTTGTCCTTCCAGCAAGTAAGAAACAGCTTGTCTGTATAGCCTCAAGAGGTCTTTGCGGCTCTAACCAGTGCTATCAAAGCCTTCCATGGCTCAAAAAACCATGTTTTTGAAGGTCAGAAAGCCAGAGTCTTGAAAAGAGTGAAAACAAATCCCTAGCATTCCCTATAGCCGGCTTGCTCTGCACGTCGTATGCAGTCAATGCCTGGTCAGTTTCAAAGCAGAGAAGGCTTTTAGTATGAAAAGGGGAGACTAGTTTTTAAAAAATAGTTGTTGTCAGGAAACATATTTTATCTCATTTGTGGATGTATGTAGAAGCCTAATTTGTTCAAGAAACAGGTGGAATTTTATTCTACACTCATTTTCCAAGTGAAGGTCTCTTCAGGTCTTAACCAAACTAACCAATTTGGGTTTGGAGGGGGATACAAATCTACCCCAGTTTCTATGGGAAACCCATATTGCAGAAAACCAAAATAGCCCAAGAGGAAAGTGTTTTGTGTGTGATGGGTGATTTGTTTTGTTGTTGTTGGTTGTTTTTTTGACAGGTTGAGAGTTAAGTTACAGTATCTGTCTGCATTTGATAGATGACAGTCCTTTTAGTCTTCGTTGTTTTATTACATCCCGTATCCTTCCCTTCAGTTCAACTAGAGCGCACACAGCAGCGTACAATCCTAAAATGAATGATTAAAACACAACAAATATACAATAGCTTTAAAACAACAACTCAGCAAACAGATTAAAAAAAAAAGTGCAGGAGGGAAAAGGCAACTGCATTCACAAATCTATGAGCCGCTTAAGAGAATGAAGAGGGTTCTTCTGCTTGGCACAAAAAGGCAGAGCCTCTGTGGCAGAGAGTTTCACAGGCAAAGCGGGAGCCACCACTGAGAAGGTTCTGACAAACATCTCGATGATTGGGCAGGTTTGTGTGGCAGTCAGTGGTCTTTAGGAGACTTTGTATTTGAGAGCAGCCCAACATCAAAACAGTCCAGAAGCCCACGGCACCTCCAAAGTCAAATAGCAGCTCTTGGGGGGGGATATCCCCATTTTGAATTTCACAAGAGTGTTGCACTAAGGTCAGAGGACCAGGAAAATTCTGCTGCAAATAGTTTTCCTTGTGGTTTCTCTTCCTCCCACAGGGTCCCGGGTCTCTTCTCTGAGCAATGAGCCCAACTCACACCAACAGGAGCTGTCCTGCAACAGCATCTTGGGCTACTTGAGCACCATTTCCAAAAGGACTGCAGAGAACATCGAGTCGATTCGCAACTCAGAACTGGGCCAAGAGATCAAGTACGTGAATGGGCTGTTTGTGTGGAAGCTAGCCAAAGGGGCAAACCCACCGCCCTGCCCCCCATCTTCCCCCTTCATCACAGGCACAGGTTGTACTGTCCCAGAGTGAGGTTGACCTCATTGCCCTGCCAAAAAAACCACATTGCCTTTGATAAGAGAATCACTGCAGAACACTGGGGCGGGAGGCAATTTTTTTTCCTGCTTTTAATATTTCAGTCCTATCTCCAAAGACAGACGGCCCCCTTGTGTAAAAGGGAGCTCAGCACCTTGCCAAAGGTCCACTCTGACCTGGATCCGGCTGCCCGAGGGCTCGCTGTATGGTCCAGCCCAAGCAGACCCAAAGAGCGATTCCCAGGGGAACTTCCTTATGTTCCATAGGCCAGTGTTTCCCAAACTTGTTCGATCTGCGGCCCCCTTGACCACTGGCGACCGTTGGCTGCGGCTCCCCATTACATTATGTTGATGCCTGCCAATTGGCATTGCACTATTTTCCGAGAGGATTCTGTGGCACTCCGCGGCTCCCCTGGCTGGTATCCGCAGCTCCCCTGGCTGGTTTCCGCCCAGTTTGGGAACCACCGCCATAGGCCCCTTCCTCCCGCACTGACCTGTCGCTCTTTCTCCGCAGCACCCACCTCACCGGGGTCAAAAACTACTCGCTGGAAATGCAGAAGCGGCTCAGGCTGACTGTCCAGCAGCTGATGGAGAAGGTGGCGGGGGACGTGCAAGAGATGAATCAGAAGGTGCAACCTCTTTTGGATAACCTGATGCAGAAGGCAGGAGGCCTGGCCAAAGAGGTGCTGGAGCACATGGATCAGAGGGTGAAGCCCCAGCTGCTGTCATATGCAGAGAATCTGGGAGTCAGGATTCAAAAGGTGCAGGAGGGCATGTCACCTTCTGCCAAGCACCTGAAGGAAACGTTCCACAATTTCTTTGAGGGCTTGCTGAAGACCTGACCAAGCAAGAGTGGAAGGTGAAGGGAGGGGTGGGATGAGAGAGAGAGAGAGGGAGGCAGGGTTGCGCCCTGGGAACCCACTGGCGGGAGCCTGGCGCAGACGAAGATCCGCGGGAACCACGTGTCCTCCCTCTCCGCCCCTGCCTTGTGCCTGCACCAATCCCCTTCGCCGCGGGGCAATAAATGTCTCCTGATGGCTGCTCCCTGTGTTGTCATTGTGGCCTTCGCTGGGATGGGAGGCTGGCGGTGCGAGGAAAGACCAAGAGTGTCCGAAGAAGGGGTGTGAGGTTGGGTGGGATGGTCTGGATTTCTCCACTACAAAACTCCCAAGGGGCCAACTGGGGTGAGTGGGTTTTATTTGCTTGAACGGTTTGTTTCCGGCTGCCTTTCAAACGAGGCTTCCAAGGCAACCGGCTGGATCAATGTAGAGCTCCGTTTTAAAATGCACGAAAATCAACATATCCATCACAGAGCCAGTTTTGAACAAAGCAAAAAAGAGACAAGGGACTCCCTAGGAAAGGCGCGTCAGTATTTCCCCTTTCCCACCTCTCCTGTGTACTCTCCAGGATTCCCTGTCTAGAACACAGAGCAGCTGCAGATCAGAATTTGGGAATATCTGTTGAACAGAATCCTCTGCAGCGAGGAGAGGGTTTGGTACTCCTGTGTGCTGTGAGAACAGGGCGGTGCAGACCAACCTTGCAAACCCCGGGTCTAATGCTCTTCACTGTGCCTTGTGGGAAAAGGACGGTGAGCCGTCCGGTTGCAGCTGCTCCAGGGCAACAAAAACTCACAACACACAGACAGAGCAGTGAGCGGGCATCGTTCGGGAATATTCCCTTTATTGCACAAGCTAGAGGAGGGGGAAGTGACGGATATTCCCTGCTGACTGGCTGAGGATACATATTGTAAGAACTCGTTTTTTTAGAGGCTGGCCAAGGGACCAGTCCTCATTGTGTGCAAGAGAAATCAGTGATCTTCAGGAAACAGGGGAGCCGTGGACCCACTGATTGAAGCCCTCCCTCTGTTTTTTAATGATCTCCAGAATGCTGGCAGCAGACTGCTTTATGAAATCATAGGCCTTTCGCACCTTTAGTAGGAGGTTCTTCTGCACCTGACCAGCGATGGGCTCCAGGGTATCCTGGCCTTCTTGTAACCGGAGGCTCCGGCGCTGAATCTTCTCGGAATGGGGCTGCAGCTTCTCCAGCTGCCCCTTTAGCAGCTCATTCGGTTTCTCATTCAGCTCTGTTACTGTTTTGATGAGGGTCTGGCGTAAGGTCTGCATGTAGTAATCTAGCTTCTCAAGGGCAGGATTCAGATCGGACTCCAGCGCTTGATAGAAAGCCTCTCTTTCATGTAACACCTTTCCATGCAGTGTAAACCAATCGTCGATAACCTTCCGCCACACATCCCACAATGCCGAGGAGGCCTGGTGGCTGACATTTTTTACTTCTGGGGGGAATGCATCCCCCAATGCGTCTAAGCGCTTCTCAAGCTTGGTTGCTCTGTCTTCAATCCAGGAGCTGCGGGAAAAAAAAGAATGAAGGACTGGGTGAGAGTAGACAGATTTCTCCCTCCCCCCCCCCCTCTCTCCCTTGGAAAGTGTCAAATTTAAGAGCCAGTCTCCATGTTGCACGTTCCCCATGAAAAGCATCCTCACGTTCCCTCTTCACCTCCCTCCCAAAAGACACAGAAAAGCTGGTGGGATCTAAAGTCAGACTGACACCAGTGGGGGAGGGAGCCACTGGGCAACTGATTCCTATTGTCCTTTCTCTCTCTCCCTCCATCCAGCTAACCATTCTGATCAGTTTGGAGGGTGCGTATTTATCCACTGGAAGTTTGGAGGAGGAAAATTGAGCCACTGGAAGTACTGTGGAGATAAACAAGCAATGGCTCTCCTCCTCCCCTTTTTGGTTTTATGCCTGACCAGATGTCAGACTATGTCCCCATTGCAGGACATTGACATGTTCCCTGATGTGCCAGAAGAGGGCGCTACTGTCAGGCTACTACTGGCAGATCTAGTAAGTTGCTGCTGAAGGCAGGTGGCGTCTGGACCTGTGTGCCAGATCAATGTAGGCGAATCGGGGCCTCTGTGAGAGCCTGGGGTTCTTGCATGTCTGCTGCCCAGATGCAACTGCTTGCTGGGGCTGTAATTGGGGGACCAAGAAGGGTGTTTGGGGGAACCGAATGAGGGGATGCTGCACAGCTGGAGAAGTTGCCAATACTGATCAAGGGAGGGAATTTCCTTTTTTCCCTTGTCTCAGCCAAATGGCTTTTGTACGTTTCAGCATCGCGACTACCTTCCAAGACGTTTTCCTGCTTGAACGTCTTTTTCCCCTGGGTGTAGCGGAGGGGGCCAGCTTTGTGTTCCCCCCTCCCGGCAGTCGTAGCATTTCTCCAATGGCAGCACAGTGCAGGAGATGGGGCTTCCTTCCCCCTCTGTTTCTCTGGGTCGGGGTTGGTTTGTTTCAAGCAGAGCGCCTCAACATGCCTGGCTCTGGTTGGGGGTGAGTCCCCCAACAGCAACTCTGCCCCCCCAAATGTCCCTCAAATCTACGAAGGGGACCTCGAGGCTCTGGTTCGAAGATTCCAAACGGATAATCTGGCAACACCAGCTCCAACCACTAGGTACTGCTGCCTAGGGAAATGTGGCTGATTTGCTTACCCCAGGGCCTGGCCAATGTCCGATTCTCCAACCAAATCCTGTTTCTTGGACAATGCCATGACGAGATTGTTAACGTATTCCCCAAACTCCTGACCTAATTCGTCCACCTTGGAAATCGACTCATCTCTGAGGACGGACGCCTGGGACCCTGGAGGACGAAGAGAATTTGTGCATCATCGTATCTTCTCCTGCAAGGCAGGCGCAACGTCATCATAGGTCTAAATCAAACCTATTTTTTATCACAGAAGATCTTCTGTCGCTCAGCTGAGATGGAGAATTTCTTCTTCATTTTATTTCATGTCGTATTTTCAAAGAATAAAATACGTACGGCTTGGGATGACGTAAAATACATCATCCCAAGCTAGGATGACAGAACGTTTAGGGAGACCGATCGTGACAATACTGACCAAAACGTCCCTGGAAGTGAGGTCGGAGACTTACTCTTTGCAGCTTTCAGAAACTGTGTTACAGCCAGCTCTGGTTAACCCTAACCCTAACCCTCTGGTGCAGTGGCCCATTTGGGGTGCGTGAATGTTTTTTGGCCCTTACAAATATCCTCAGGGAGGCTGGAAAGAGGAAGGATTAGCAGATTGGAGTGCCCAAGGCCTTCTAGCCGCCCTGAGTGTGCCCTCGCTGGGAGAAAGGCGGGATATAAATTCTTTAAATAAATAAATAAATACAGGTGGGCCCCCATATCCACTGATTCGCTATCCACGGTTTCAGTTATCCACGGATCGTGGGGACCCCCCCCCCCCAGGCTTTTACTTTTTTCCCAGTAAGCTTTGTTTCTTCCTTAAAGAAACAGGAGAAGCAGCCTCTGGCTGCTTATTACAGGCAAGTAGAACGAGACTAAGTACTAGAGAGGCTCTGCAAGGTTAAGAGAAACCTTGCAGAGCCTCTCTAGGACTTAGTCTTGTTCTACTTGCCTGCAATGGAGGCTGCTTATCTGTTTGTTTTAAGGAAGAAACAAAGCTTGCTGAAAGAAAAATAAGAGCTGGGGGGGGCAAGCATGCCTGCCTGCAGGGGAGACAGGGTGGGGGGGCCCTCAGGAAACCATGGAGGGGGTGCTCGCTCTTATCCATGGTTTCAAGTATCCACGGAGGGGCCTGGAACATATCCCCAGCGGATATGGGGGCCCACCTGTAGTTGACTTTGGATCCTCATGAAGCAAAGGATGATATTTCATGATTTTCCTCCCCCTGGGCCCTGATGGAGTCCCTCCCATCACTCACCTGTGAAGATGCTCAAGGCCAGGCTGACAACAAGGAGCTTCATGGCGAAGAGTCCCCAAAACCCGCTGCGACGAAGGGAGCAGCTGTCTCTGAGCAGTGCTATGGGCGATCAATGCAAAGCAAGAAATGATTGCGACCCTGTTCTCTCGTTACTCATTAACGCAGGGCTGGGATCTCTAGGGGAATGGGCGCTCTCCCCTCCCTCTCCCAGGACATTGCCACCGTGCGGAAAGCTGTTGGAGCAAGAAGGAAGAGGCCACGACGAGGAGAAACCAGTTCAGTTATACGGAATGGTAGAAAGGGGGCTGGGGACAAAGAAGGCGCACAATCAGGGCAGGTCTATCCATGAAGCCAACTGAAACTGCTGCCTCAGGGCCAGGGGTGACCCCCCCCCCCGGGGCGAGATCTCATGGTGTCCCTCTCATAGACCTTCTCCCAGACCAGATCACATGATGTGGAGGCCTCCTGGGAAATGTGATCCCTGTGCAACTGATGGTGGGGATTGTGAAGAACCCATTTTCTCCCAGTGGTGCATTTTTGCACCACCAGTAACAAATAGAATAGAAAGTCAATTTGCTTTCACCCCCCCCCCTGCGGTGTCACCAGGTGCGATCCACACCCTCTGCACCCCCTTAGTGATGCCCCTGACGTCAGGGAGCAGATTGGGTGGGGGGTGTGCCTGGTTCTTGCCCACCCACCTCCGCCACTTCCCGTTCAGTCTGACATTTTAATACTGATGAATTTTTGGTGAATTGCCACACTGTTAGCCATTTGAGGAAATATACCGTATTGTCCCGAGTATAAGACACACCTGATTATAAGACGCACCCTTAAAGTTTGGTGCTATTAAAAAAAATTAATGAAATCACTGGCATTAAATTGCAACAGCCTGATTATAAGACGCACCCCTAGTTTAAAAACTTAAATTAGGAGAAAAAAGTGAGTCTTATACTCAGACCAATACGGGTAATTACAAGTCCTCTTCCATTTTTTCTCTCCTTTATCTTTAATAGTGAAATTTCCCTATCTGACGTTTATGATGGAAATGTATTTTCCATAATATACATAATTCTATTAATCTCTATTATGTCTCTGGCCCTTATAGTATTCTTCCCGAATCCCTTTCGCCTTCCTTCATAGAAAAGGTGCTCCAATATTTTCCCTTTCCCACCTCTCCGAGTCCTGTATTCTCTTCAAGAGACCTTGTCTAGAAAGCAGAGCAGCAGAGCAGATCTCGGGAATATCTGTTGGACAGAAAGAATCCTCTGAAGCAAGGAGAGGGTTTGATACTCCTGTAACAACAAGAACGCACAACACAGAGACAGACAGACCACTTCTTTGGGGAGTCTCCCTTTTATTGCACAAGCTATAGGATTGGGAAGCGACAAATATTCCCTGCTGACAGGCTGAGGATACATATTGCAAGAACTCATTTTTTAGAGGCTGGCCAAGGGACCAGTCCTCATTGTGTGCGAGAGAAATCAGTGATCTTCAGGAAACAGGGGAGCATTGACCCACTGATCGAAGCCCTCCCTGTGTTTTTCGAAGACCTCCAGAATACGGGTAGCAGACCTCTGCAAGACAGCATAGGCTTTCTCCACCTCTTGGATGAGGTACTTCTGCAGCCGACCAGCGATGGGCTCCAGGGAATCCTTCACTTCTTGTAACCAGATCCGAATCTCTTTGGCGTGGGGCTGCAGCTGCTCCAGCTGCCACTTTAGCAGCTCATTCAGTTTCTGGTCCATCTCTGCGCATGCTTTGACAAGGGTCTGGCGTAAAAGCTCTGTGTACGGATCCAGCTTCTCTAGAATTGGATTCAGATCGGACTCCAGCGCTTGATAGAAGGCCTCTCTTTCAGGAGCCACCTTGTTTTTTATTGCACGCTGGTAGTTGAAAACCTTCCGCTCCAAACTCTGGTATGCAGACGACGCCTGGTTGCTTGCATTTTTTACTTCTGGGGGGAGTGCACCCTCCAGGGCATTCGCGATCTGCTTGATCATAGTCATTCCATCACTACTCCAGGAGCTGCAGAAAAAGAATGAAGGGTTGGGTCAGAGAGCAGACAGTTTTCTCTCCCTCTCTCTTTCTCTTGGAATGTCTCGAATTTAAGAGCCAGCCTCCATGTCTGTCTGTTTATTATTACAGAATTTATATCCCCCTTTCTCATAGACTCTCAAGAGGCAGTTCACATCGGCAGGCTGAACATAACCCCCATTTGTCAATGAGGTTTTTACAAGTATTGTTCCATGAGAAAATCTCATAGAAAACCCTCCATTCCTCCAGAAGTTTCCCTTCTTAATGTAGGTTTTTAGGTTTTCCCGGCCCGTACATATCAACGAGTTAAAAATCATCAAATCCGGGTTTTCAGGCCGTTTTATTTAAAAGATTAATTTAGAAAATTAAGGGGGGGGGAAAGAAAATTTAGTAGAGGATTTGACTGATATTAAAATCAGTCAAATCCTCTACTAAATTTAATTTTCCAAATTAATCTTTTAAATAAATGGCCTGAAAACTCGGATTTGATGATTTTTTACTCGTTTCCCTTCTTAGTTTCTCCGTCTCTCCAGACGTTTCCTATCATCATCCTGCCTGCCAACCACTGCACCCTCCAACCATGTTCCACTTTCCCCAGGAAAACAATCCTCTCTTTCCCTGTTCTTCTCACTCCCAAAAGGCTGGAGGGATCTGAAGTCCGACTGACAACAACGGGGGGAACCACTGACTGATGCATTTTTGCCTGTCTGCCCAGATGCAACATTATTCAGGCACAGCTTGGACCAAGTGCTATTGGGGAAAGAGGATGCTGGGGTGGGGGGAGTGTCAAGCAAAGTTGCAAATGGCTGGGGGGGGGCTGGACAGCTGGAGAAGGGGCCCAGTAGTACTGATCAAGGGCGGGACTTTCCTTTCCCCTTCTCTCAGCCCAATGGCTTCTGTCAGTTTCGGCATCTTGACTGTCGTTCAAGAAGTTTACCCTGCACAAATGCCTTTTTTTCCTTGGCTGTAGTGGAGGGGGCCATTTTGTCGTCCCCCCCCCCTTCCTGCAGCCGTAGCATTTCATCAATGGCAGCACGCCACAGGGGACGGGGCATCCTTTCCTCTCTGTTTCTCTGGGTCGATTCAAGCACAGTGTGTTTTAACATGGCTCTAGTTGTGTGTGTGTGTGTGTGTGTGTGTGTGTGTGTGTGTGTGTGTCCTGCAACAGCAACTCTGCCCCTCAAATGTATTGTAACCTTGCAAGGTTGTAACCCGCAAGGTTACAGGTTCAAGGTTTCCAAACGGATCATCTGGCAACACCAGACCCAGCTCCAAACCCTGAGCTTCCTTTCCCAGTACCCCCTTCAACTGTACTGTAGTGCAGGGAAATGTGACTGATTTGTTTACCTCAGTGCATCTCCAATATCGGACAATCCAACCGTGTTCGCTTTTTGGAGAACTGCTTCAAGGACTTTGCGTTTGTGTCCCCTCAGCTCCTTAGCCAATTGGTCCAACTTGGAAACCGATTCATCTCGGAGGACAAAAGCTGGGACCCCTGGAAGACAAAAGGCTAAGAGCACGTGTGAATCATGGTATCTTCTACTGCAATCTTTGTATTCTATGTGTCTTCTACTGTGAACTTTCTATTCTCTTTTTAGGGAATCATGAGCTACGTTGGGGGCCTGTTTTATGGAAGAAAGGTGAGTTAAACACACACAACTAAATCGGGAGAGATCTGGCATGGATCTCTCCATTGTACAGCTCTTATTTTCTACTTTTCGGAAGACAGATCATGACAACACCGTCCCAAATGTCCCTGGAAATGAGGTGGGAGACTAAGTCCTTGCAGGTTCCAAGAACTGAGTTAAGGCCAGCTAGTCTGGGGCAAAATTTGTAGGGGCCCTTTTGGGGTGCCAGATGCCCTTCCAGGTATCCTCAGGGAGGCTGGAAAGAAGAAGTAGTAGCAGATCGGGCTGCCCAAGGCCTTGTAGTTGACTGAGCATCCTCAGGCAGCAACAGTGAGAACTTCATGGTTCCCCCCCCCCCCCGATGGAGTCCCGTCACTCACCTGTGAAGATGCTCAAGGCCAGGCTGACAACAAGGAGCTTCATGGCGAAGAGACCCAAGAACCTGCTGTGATGAAGGGAGCAGCGACCTGTGGGTGGTGGGCTCCCCGGCAATCTCTGCTCCTTTCCACCGACCCAGTTCTCTCATTATTCATTAACTGGACACGGGTATCTCTCTGCGAAGGGGAGCTTCCCCCCCCTGCTCTCCCAGGTCATTGCCACTGTGTCCCAAGCCAAAAAAGGGTTGTCACCCTTTCAAGGGTATGTCTGGTTGCCTCCCTCTTTTCCTGTTCCTTGGAAATAAATGGACACTTTTGCACCATTCTCTTGTGTGGGGTGATGGAGAAGGAGCTGTAGGAGATGATGTGGGTGACGCAAAATTGCCATCATGCCTCAACCCCCAGGATTTGCCACAGCGCAAGGGCAGAGGTGGGCGAAACCGTATCTTCTTGGTCCAGACTGCGCACCTTCCATCCCCCTGTGAATAGGGCCCCACCACATCCCCTGTAACAAGGACGACATTTCTGATAACCTGTTGGGACGCCGGGAGCAGTTTTCTCCGACTGGTGGGAGATCTGTAGGGGATAAAGGATCCCTCCCCCCCGCCCACACACACACCTCTTGTCAATCATTAACGCAGGGCCCAAATCTCTGAAAACATGGGGAAGCTTCCTTTTCGACCTCCCGGGTCATTCATCGCCACACTGTCCAAACCGGGGACAAAGCCAAGTTAGGGAAAGTGTTGCAAAAAAGTGTTCCTGTGTTTTGCTTTTTAAAAAAATATCCTACCTTGGACCTCAAAAAGGACAACACTCTGTTTGTCTCCATTTTGGGAGAGTGCCTCTTTGCGGCTTCTACAGGTCATCAGACCTCTTTGGAGATATAAGCAAAAGAGATGAAGGGTTTCATATTGTATCCATTAGCATAACTGGGGGGGGGGACAACCCTTGCTCTTCAAATATCTTGGTTTTTGATTCTCGCACCTCCCCTTCCTTCTTTGGCTCTGGTACTGTTAGAAAAAACTGGCAATTTTAGCCATCTCAGGCTCTTTTGCTGCACTAAGGAAGAAACAATGAATGCTCCCCCCCCCCTCACCTCACTGTGTATTCTGATATTATGAGGTGGGGCGATTTTGAGTCGTCCCCCCGCCCCTTGCAAGAGTTTTTTTGGGCTGCCGTTCCTTTTTTCTATTCCGGCGTTTCATATAAAGGGATGGATAATTTTGCTGTATTCATTTGTGCAGAGCAAGGCGAAAAGGGGCACGTGACCCTCCACAGTGGGGGGTGCAGCCCCCTCCCCCCGAGATACAGAAGCCTTAATCAACGGCCATCTCTGCAGCAATACGAATCAGGCCTGAGGGTGTGCCGACACATGCCCTTGCTTTGAGAGACTCTGAATTACAGTCCGACCTTTTTATCCACGGTCTTTCCATCCACAGATTTGACTTAACACGGGTAGCACCGTGGCAAATCTGTGGAAAAAGGAGTCCGACCGCATCACATTGCTTCTTTTTTCAGCGCTGTCGGGGGCCTGCCAGCCGCTTCCCGCCTCCTGCACGCATCCAAACCACTGAAAAAAGAAAAAAAATGCAACCGGGAGTTTCTGGCACCATCTACAGGTTGCTTCCGGTAGCACTTTTCTTTTTTTTCAGTCAGTTTAAACAAACTTATGAGGCGGGAAATGCTGAAGATGCTGGAAAAAAGGTAATATGGCACCGCTCCCCACCCCGGTTTTCATATAACACTGATTTTTTAAAAAATCCACTGGGGTTTCCAGAACCCCAGTGGATAAAGAGGTCCAACTGTACATCTGGTTTGGTTAGTCAAAGTAGTTGCATGGGTGGAGTCAGTGTGAATGATCTCGAAGCGGAGGAGACACTTGCAAAGTCACATGGCTGATTCGGACCTCCTGCAGAATTCTGTCCTGGGTCTGCCATTGCATGTACTCGTGTTGGCCACGGTCTTCCCAGGATCTCCTCATTCGGGACAAGAACCAGGCTGGGGTGGGACTCGCGCCCGGGACCAAAAGCCTGGGGCCGAGACCCCATATCAGCGCCACACCTGTTTCTTCCTTGCTTGAGAGCTGTGCAATGGGCTCAGGCGGGTCAAAGGGTGAGTGTAGTGTAGAGCCAGGATGGTGTAGTGGTTTGGGAGTCGGACTTAGACCTGGAAGATCCAGGTTCAAATCCCCGCTCAGCCACGAAGCTTCCTGGGTGACCTTGGGCCAGTCACTATCTCTCAGCCCCACCTACCTCACAGGGTTGTTGTGAGGACAAAAAAGAGGGGAGGAAATATGTACACCACTCTGAGCTCCTTAGAGGAAGGGTGGTATAAAAATGTGAAAAAATAAAATAAAAAAAAATAAAACACCGTTTCCAGGCAGATTCCTACCAGCACCCATCAGAAATGAGGGTTTCTAGTCTACGCCTTGGGGTAGCAAATCTCAGGACTTAATGACGTGTTATGTCGTGTCTGAAGAAATTTCACTGGGGGACTCTAAGGTCTGGTATTACGAGACAGGGAGGAGAATTTCTCTCTTCATATTCTCCAGATCACGTGTAATCATATTTGCCTCTTTGACACCCCCCTCCTCCTCACCTTGTCTTTTTCCTAAGATGATTCAGCCCCTTCATTATGTCTACCGTTCTGGCTCCATGATATTCCCTCCAAGATTTCCTCCCTAGAAAACAGGATTCTGGGATATCTATTGATATCTATTGAAGCAAATTGCATCATTGGCAGAATGCAAGGGGTGTGAAGGTGTGGGGTGTTTGGGGTTAGTTCCAGAACATAATTGCAGGCCCTCTCTCATTCCCCCCTCTCCTTTATCTTTTGTAGTGACATATCTCTGTCTGTATTTTCCATATACATCATTTACACCATATACACCATATACATCATTATGCATCATTTTATAAACCTCTGTATTTTCTCTTTCCCACCTCTCCTGTGTACTCTCCAGGATTCCCTGTCTAGAACGCAGAGCAGCTGCAGATCAGAATTTGGGAATATCTGTTGAACAGAATCCTCTGCAGCGAGGAGAGGGTTTGGTACTCCTGTGTGCTGTGAGAACAGGGCGGTGCAGACCAACCTTGCAAACCCCGGGTCTAATGCTCTTCACTGTGCCTTGTGGGAAAAGAACGGTGAGCCGTCCGGTTGCAGCTGCTCCAGGGCAACAAGAACTCACAACACACAGACAGAGCAGTGAGCAGGCATCGTTCGGGAATATTCCCTTTATTGCACAAGCTAGAGGAGGGGGAAGTGACAGATATTCCCTGCTGACAGGCTGAGGATACATATTGCAAGAACTCATTTTTTAGAGGCTGGCCAAGGGACCAGTCCTCATTGTGTGCGAGAGAAATCAGTGATCTTCGGGAAACAGGGGAGCATTGACCCACTGATCGAAGCCCTCCCTGTGTTTTTCGAAGATGCCCAGAATGCGGGCAGCAGACTGCTGAGAGACATTATAGGCCTTCTCTATCTCTTCTACGAGGTACTTCTGCACCCGACCAGCGATGGGCTCCAGTGGATCTCGGCCTTCTTGCACCTGGAGCCGAATCTCCTTGGCGTGGGGCTGCAGCTGCTCCAGCTGCCACTTCAGCAGCTCATTCAGTTTCTCTTTCATCTCTGCGTATGTTTTAGCGAGGGTCTGGCGTAAGGGCTCTGTGTACGGATCCAGCTTCTCTAGGATTGGGTTCACGTCTGACTTCAGCGCTTCATAGAAGGCCTCTCTTTCAGGAGCCGCCTTGTTTCTTATTGCACGCAGGTCGTTGGTAACCTTCCACTCCAAACTATTATATGCAGAGGAGGCCTGGTTGCCTACCTCTTTGACCTCTGGGGGGATTGCATCTTCCAGGGCTTTCCAGTGCTTCTCAAGCTTGGTTGCTCTGTCTTCAATCCAGGAGCTGCGGAAAAAAAGAATGAAGGACTGGGTCATATAGTAGACAGATTTCTCCCTCCCTCTCACTTTCCCTTGGAATGTGTCAAATTTAAGAGCCAGACTTTCGTCTTTGTCTCTTCTTGGGGCTCTCTCTCTCTCTCTCTCTCTCTCTCTCTCTCTCTCTCTCTCTCTCTCTCTCTCTCTCTCTCTCTCTCCCCAGCTAACCCTTCTGATCAGTTTGAACCTAATGGGGGAAATATAGCCACTGGAAGAAGATGAACGAGGAGATAAACAAGCAATAGCTCTTTCTCCTGTCCTTCCATTTTTGGTTTTATGCCTGGCCTGGGCTGATGTCAGACTATGTCCCCGTCACAGGACATTGAGGTGTTCCCTAATGTGCCAGAAGAGGGCGCTACTGTCAGGCTACTACTGGCAGATCTAGTAAGTTGCTGCTGAAGGCAGGTGGCGTCTGGACCTGTGTGCCAGATCAATGTAGGCGAATCGGGGCCTCTGTGAGAGCCTGGGGTTCTTGCATGTCTGCTACCCAGATGGAGCTGCTTGCTGGGGCTGTAATTGGGGGACCAAGAAGGGCGTTTGGGGGAACAGAATGAGGGGGTGCTGCACAGCTGGAGAAGGCGCCAATACTGATCAAGGGAGGGAATTTCCTTTTTTCCCTTGTCTCAGCCAAATGGCTTTTGTACGTTTCAGCATTGCGACTACCTTCCAAGAGATTTTCCTGCTTGAATGTCTTTTCCCCTGGGTGTAGCGGAGGGGGCCAACTTTGTGTTCCCCCCTCCTGCAATCGTAGCATTTCTCCAATGGCAGCACAGTGCAGGAGATGGGGCTTCCTTCCCCCTCTGTTTCTTTGGGTCGGAGTTGGTTTGTTTCAAGCAGAGCGCCTCAACATGCCTGGCTCTGGTTGGGGGTGAGTCCCCCGACAGCAACTCTGCCCCCCCAAATGTCCCTCAAATATATGAAGGAGACCTTGAGCCTCTGGTTCAAATATTCCAAACGGATAATCTGGCAACACCAGACCCAGCTCCAACCACTAGGTACTGCTGCCTAGGGAAATGTGGCTGATTTGCTTACCTCAGTGCCTGACCAATATCAGATCTTGCAGTCATCTCCAATGTCCTGAAAAGAAGCCTACTGACGAGATCGGATACGTCTGACATCTGTTCCTGTAACTGGTCCACCTTGGTACTCACCTCATCTCTGAGGACAAAGGCCTGCGACCCTGGAGGACAAAGAGAATTGAGCATCATCATCATATCTTCTCCTGCAAGGCGCATGGTCACAAGACAGGGTCTCTGTCGCATCTGGATCTGAAGCAAACCTCTTTTGATCCCAGTGGATCCTTTGACTCTTGGCGGAGATTGAGGATTTCTTCTTCATTTTATTTCATGTCTTATTTTCAAAGAACAAAACACATCATCCCAAGTTAATCGCAAACCCAGATCATCTTCGTCAAACTGAAGGGCACCCAAAGTTCTATCAATCTTAGCCGAGGAGCAAAGCACAACTTCTCAAAAGCACTTCTTGTTGTTATAACCGTATAACATGTATAATTAAAAACATGTTAACATCATAATAATGCCGTATTATCAGAGAATTAGAATGTCAATATATGATATGCTTCGTATTTCTGGAGCACTCGCAATCTCATCACACTGAACTACTTCCATGGCTGTATCAGGGTAAATAATTGCTCAGCATTTTTGGGACATTAATCTCTCCTTGTTTGCAAGAGACTCTCTTTAGTTCTGGTTTATATTGTTGTTGCATAAATTCTACAAACGGTCCCAATACTGATAAAAGGAGGGAATTTCCTTTTCCCCCCTCTCTCAGTCCAATGGCTTCTGTAGGTTTTGACACCTTGGCTATCTTCCAAGATTTGCGCAAGCGGTTCTTTCAAAACTGGGTCTGTACCATCTCCCCACCTTTGATGAGGAGTTACAAAATTTACAAGGTTTTGGCAGCTGTGAGCAAGTTCCATATCAACCTTCCTTTCCCAGTTTTTTTTAACTTCTTTTTTAACTGTTCCTTTCCCAGTTTCAGCTTATCTCAATATCCCAGTAATGTCACCCAGTGGGCTTGTCAATCTGCATTCTAGAGGTGGCACGGATTAGATTTGTCCAGGTGTTTGACTGAGCAACGTCTCCACTGCATATGGGTAAAATTTGCTTGTAATTGCTTGCAACCCCAACAACTCTCATTAAAGTGTGACTACAGGATACATCTTATTCTGTCTGAACCAGCTTTGCTTGCAGAAAGGCCCAGATCCTTGTAAGAGTGAGGAAGAGACCCCCGTTTCTGAAACCCTGAGAGCCCAAGGCGCAATCCTATCCAACAGATGCCACTGGCTGAGCTCTGCTTAATCCTATCCAACTTACGCCACCGGTGTAACCAGCGGTGCAGCGAGAACGGGAGGCCCCAGAATGGAAAGGGAATTCAAATCCCCTTTCAATTCCCCTTTTAGAGGGGATTTGATTCCCCTTTCCATTCTGGGGCCTCCTGTTCTCGCTGCACCGCTGGTTACACCGGTGGCATAAGTTGGATTGGATTGAGCAGAGCTCAGTCGGTGGCATAAGTTGAATAGGATGATTGCGCTGCCAGTCTAGACGGTATTGAGCTAAACAGACCAGGGATTTGGCTCCATAGAAGCCAGTGCCCTGTGATCTCTGTATTCTCTTTTAGGGAATCCTGAGGTACCTTTCTGGCTGGGCCTCTGTTATGGCAGAGAGTTGAGCTAACTTCACACAACTAAATCGGGAGAGATCTGCAATGCTTTCTTTCCCTGTGACTTTCCGTCGTACAGCTCTTAGTTTATCTTCTTCTTATGGGAAGACAGATCGTGGCAACACCATCCCAAATGTCCCTGGAAATGAGGTGGGAGCCTAAGTCTTTGCAGCTTCCAAGAACTGAGTTAAGGCCAGCTAGTCTGGGGCAAAATTTGTAATGGCCCTTTTGGGGTGCCAGACGCCCTTCCAGGTATCCTCAGGGAGGCTAGAAACAAGAAGGAGTAGCAGATCGGGCTGCCCAAGGCCTTGCAGTTGGCTGGGGGTCTTCACGCAGTACGGAGAAGATACTTCATGGTTTTCGTCCTCCCTGATGGAGTCCCGTCACTCACCTGTGAAGATGCTCAAGGCCAGGCTGACAACAAGGAGCTTCATGGTGAAGAGTCCCCAGAACCTGCCGCGACGAAGGGAGCAGCTGTCTCTGAGCAGTGCTATGGGCGATCAATGCAATGCAAGAAATGATTGCGACCCAGTTCTCTCGTTACTCATTAACGCTGGGCTCCTGCCCCACGGATCTCTAGGCCAGGGAGCTTCCCCCTCTCTCTCTGCCAGGTCATTGCCACCGTGCCAAAAGCCGTTGGAGCAAGAAGGAAGAGGCCACGACGAGGAGAAACCATTTTGCAGCTTGCAAAGCGAGCCAGAGGACGGCCACGAAGTGAGGACATTGCAAGAATCAGGCCAGATCCGAGCCGACAAATCCACCAGCCGACAAATCCACCAGCAAGCAAGGCACCCTTTGGCCTGCTGGAAACCAGCTTTCCTAGACCCCCGTTTTCCTCCATGACCCAAGACATTAACCTACATCTGGACTATGGCTCTATCTCCCTTTACGGGTTCCTCTGGAGAAGGGAACCAAGAAGGTGGACAGGGTCCGTTTGGACTCATTGGGAAGGCTTCGCCTCTAATGGGAGTTTGTTTCGTCCTTAAGTTTAGTGATGGGGATTCTCACTGTTATACTGTACAGTGACTGTTATTCTACAGTAATACCCGTCCGATGTTCTTTTCCTGAATGCCATTCCTGGGCTTTCAGCTAGTCCAGCGGTTCATGGCCAGACTTGGCTCTCCTTCACAAAATCTTCTTGTATTGTCCAGTAGAGGAGTTGTGGGTTGAGGGTATGGCGGAATTTTGTAGCAATGGAGGATTAATAACAGAGGATGCAGAAGACTGGTGTGCCAAGAAAATAGTATGGGTTTAATAGAATAACAGAGAGATGGAAAACATTCTAAAAGGTTAGAATGAAGATCCTCGTGCTGCTCACCTTCAGTACATCACATGGTAACTGGAATGTGAATAGTCACAGAGTCATACAGTTTCTACAAGAGACTTTGGATTTACATTTTACAGAAGAACAATGAGAACAATATTGGGCTGAGCTAGGCAGAGGACTTCTTGATGGTCCTTGATGGTCCGATCCTTGAATCCAGGGGGACTTAATTGAGTTAGCTCTGGGAGTCTCCCAGCTGCTTAATGTGTGTGCTCTCCTGAAAGGAGAGAGGGTGAAGTTGCAAAATAAGAACATAAGAACATAAGAAGAGCCCTGCTGGATCAGGCCAGAAACCCATCTAGTCCAGCTTCCTGTATCACACAGTGTCCCCACCAGATGCCTTAGGGAGCACAAGACAACAAGATAACCTGTTTCCCATTGTCACTCCCTTGCACCTGGCACAGAGAAAACCCACTTCTAAAACCAGGAGGTTGCTTATGGCTTGTAACCTGTGATGGTATTTTCCTCCATGAATCTGCCATCACCACATCCTGTGGCAAGGAGTTCCACAGATGAATTACACGCCGGGTAAAGAAATATTTTCTTTTGTCTGTTCTAACTCTCCCTCCACTCAATTTTAGTGCATGTCCTCTGGTTCTGGTGTTGTGCGAGAGGGAGAAGAATTTCCCTCTATCCACTCTCTCCATCCCATGCATAATTTTATATGTCTCAATCTTGTCCCCCCTCAGGCGCCTTTTTTCTAGACTGAAAAGCCCCAGACGCTGTAGCCTTTCCTCATAAGGGAGGTGCTCCAGCCCATGAATCAATCTGGTTGCTCTTTTCTGCACCTTTTCCAATTCAACTATATCCTTTTTGAGGTGTGGTGACCAGAACAGGACACAATACTCCAGATGTGGCCTTACCATCGATTTGTACAGAGGCATAATGATATTGGCCGTTTTATTCTCAATCCCTTTTTTAATGATCCTGAGCATGGAATTGGCCTTCTTCACAGCCGCCGCACACTGGGTCGACACTTTCATCGACCTGTCCACCAGCACCCCAAGATCTCTCTCTTGATCCGTCACAGACAACTCAGAACCCATTAGTGTATATGTGAAATTTTGGTTTCTTGCCCCAATGTGCATCACTTTGCACTTACTTACGAGTAATGCGAGATTCTCCCTTGTGACCTGGGGAGGCAGATATGAATCAGAACCAAGAAAATATTTTTCTGCATCAAGGGTATTTCTGGTTACTTCCCTTTGTTCCTCTGCCATACAAATGAATGGACACTTTTGCTTCATTCACCGGTGTGGAGCGATGGAGCAACCTTATTAGCCTCTGTGATGTGTGTGTGTGTGTGTGTGTGTGTGTGTGTGTGTGTGTGTGTGTGTGTGTGTGTGCCTTTAGCCCTCCCACATAGGGAAGATGGTCCAGATGCTCTATTGTGTTTTCCATTCTGGCACCATGATATTCTCTCTATTATTTCATCCCTAGGACATAGAGCAGAGAACATTGGGATATCCACTGATATCCTTCTGCATGGAGAAGTGGGTAGTGTGCTATGTCTTATGTATCATCTGCAGAACTCCCTGCCACAGGACGCGGTGACGGCGCCTGGCCTGGATGCCTTTTAAAGGGGATTGGACAGATTTATGCAGGGAACACGTCCATCTCAGGTTACAAGCCATGATGACTATATGCAACCTTCTGGTTTTTGTAGTAGGCTATTTGTGAATGCCAGGTGCAAGGGAGTGGTAACAGGATATTTATTTATTTATTTATTTATTTATTTATTTATTTATTTTTCACATTTTTATACCGCCCTTCCTCCAAGGAGCTCAGAGTGGTGTACATATTTCCTCCCCTCCTTTTTGTCCTCACAACAACCCTGTGAGGTAGGTGGGGCTGAGAGATAGTGACTGGCCCAAGGTCACCCAGGAAGCTTTGTGGCTGAGCAAGGATTTGAATCTGGATCTTCCAGGTCTAAGTCCGACTCCCAAACCACTACACCATCCTGGTATCTTGTTGCCTTGTGTGCTCCCTGAGGCACCTGGTGGGGCCACTGTGAGATACAGGAAGCTCGACTAGAGGGGCCTTTGGCCAGATCTTCTGATTATGAACAGAACTATGCAAAAACCCCATTTAAAACCCATTGTGTGTAATCAGAACCTTGAATCAGCTCATAAAGGCTCTTGAAGGCAATGAGGACCCAACAATATATGAACATACCACAGACCAGGCATTGCTAGGGTGGGGGCATCTCCTTTATTGCATCATCTGCAGAGGGGCTAGGCGGCAGGCCAAGCGGTAGGGGGCACATATTCCAATATCCCTTTTCTCTCTGATTTCTCTTTTGTGGTTGGCATAGGATCTAATTTTCATTGCTTGTGGGGGAAAAAAATCACGACTCGGGAGGAAACACAGGAGCAGAAACCCACTCCTTGAACTCTGCGGTGTGCTCTCGAAATGGCTTCAGAAGGGGAGCAACGTAGGGCTTGGCGACTCCGTAGAGCTTCTCCACTGCCTGTCTGAAGACCTCGGCCGCTTGGTTGGCGAAAGGTCGTACCAACTCCTGGAATTCGTTCACCTGAGTCTGGACTCCCTGGGCATAAGGACTCAGCTTGTCCAGGTCTTGCTTCAGCTTCTCGTTCAACTTCTCGTTTCTCTCCCGACTTCTGGCGATGAGGTCACGCAGGAAGTGCTCTACGTACGGACTGTAGCTCTCTCGGGTTTGGTCGGCAGCATACAAGTCTGACAGTGCCGATTTCAGTTGCTCCTCAAAGTCTTCCTTTCTCCAGGCTTCATATAGGACTTTAAGACCTTTCTCCGCCACACCTGTTGATACGCCGACTACCGTGTCGAAGCCTTCTGTGACCTCAGTGGGCAACTCGGCCTCTAGTTTACGTGCGCCCCGGGAGATTTGGACATATCCACCGTGCAGCAGGCCCCTGGCGAGGGAAGGAGAAGGACGAGTGGTTAAGCGCAGCAGGAAGGCCTCCTGCACTGAGCAGGAAGTGAGCTTTCTGTATTTAATAGCTGGCCTCTGTGTTACATGTGGCCCCACCATAAGACCAGCTGAGGCAGCCACTACAGGCAATGGAGCTGAGACAGCCACTACAGTCACTATGGGTGCCCGTCTCCACTGCTCCTCCTCCTCTGAACTGGAAAAGGGAGTGAGCATCGATATATCATCACAAGCCTACGCACATTTTGCTTCCTTAAAGGTGAGACCTGTTCTTGGGTATATTTGGGGCATTGATTCCAAAAATGGCATCAGTTTTGCCCGATCACATCTAGTTTTGGGGGTACGGCATCATCGCCACCTCATAATGCGAGTCAGGCCACTTCCTTGTGAGGAATCCGGCGCCATGGCTTCCTCGCGAGGAAGCTGCTTGACTCTCATTATGAGGTGGCAATGCTGTAAAACCCATGATAGGGCAAAACCGATGCCATTTTTGGAATCAGCGCCCCAAATTCATCTAAAACCACCATAAATTTTGAAAAGAGGTTTTTTGATTCTCAGATTTGCAGGCCTGTGTATTCCCCGACCCCATCCACTGTGCTTTAGGGTTGGGGGCAGCGAGGAAGGGTGGGTTTGGGGTCAAGAACCCAGCCCCAGATAACTGAACCATGCCCCCCCCCCAAACCAAGCAATATGGCAAGCCTTTGCCTGGTTCCTGCCCTAACTCTTCTATGCTTGGAGAGCACTGTAGGAAAATAAGATCGCTTCGCCTACAACAGCCCAGCGCCAAACTCTGATCTTCGGACAATGTCCCCTTTTTCGTTCAGGTCCATAGTGAGATTTCTGAAGTATTCCTCCAACATCTGCTTCAGCTGGGCTTGCTTGGAATCCGGTTCATCGCTGAGGACAAATACCTGGGACCCTGGAAGACAAAGAGGAACAGAATAATACCTTCTGTGGGGGGGGCAAGGCAGGGGGGGGAATATGCTTGTGGCGCACAGCTGTTGCTTTCCTCCATGGGAATGAGTGCATTTTGCTAGGAGAAGCAGTTTCACCCTTAGAAAAAGACACACATAAAGGGGGATTCTTTTCTCTAGTATAAGATTGTACTTCTCTGCCGAAGCAGTCCTTTAAGTTGATTTGAAAATACAATGGCTGCACAGGTGGATTTTGGCGTTACAACAGAAAGGTAGCTTCCCCTTTCCCCTTCTGTCTCAGTCTCCCATCCCATTCAGAGTGGACCTGGTTTGGCTGAGCCTGCCTAATGAACGATTATCTTGGGAGTTCATTACTTGATCTCCCCCCCCCCCCCTTAGGTTAACCGGAAGCAAGAAGAATGGCCAGTGTGTAATTCATCTGTGGAACTCCTTGCCACAGGATGTGGTGATGGCACCTGGCCTAGATGCCTTTAAAAGGGGTTTGGATAGATTCATGGAGGAAAAGACCATCACAGGTGACAAGCCATAAGCAACCTCCTGGCTTTAGAAGTGGGTTTTTTCTGTGCCAGGTGCAAGGGAGTGACAGCAGGAAACAGGTTATCTTGTTGGCTGTGTGCTCCCTGAGGCATCTGGTGGGGCCACTGTGTGATACAGGAAGCTGGACTAGATGGGTTTCTGGCCTGATCCAGCAGGGCTCTTCTTATGTTCTTATGTTTAATACTGAGAAAAGGTAACGTCAGTGCAATTCTTTTTTATCCTCTTTCAATCAAAACACACTGTGTCGATTTAACCTCGGGATTAGTTAGCATCTCAGAGAATTGAGCTAAGAACTGTCTGAACAGTTAGCGGCATCCCTGCAAAGGCTTCTCTCTTCTTTAGGAAGATTACATAAGAGAAGTCAAGCTTTCATTATGAACAACAGTTTTCACGCAATTTTGCACAGGAATTCTCTCACCCACTTTCTGGACCCCTTCGCCCCCACTGGTTCTCAGGGTCTCCCTCCTTGTTGAGTTAGAATTCCATCCCTGCTTGTAAGGTAAAGGTAAAGGTGACCCCTGACAATTAAGTCCAGTCGTGTCCGACTCTAGGGTGTGGTGCTCATCCCCATTTCCAAGCCGAAGAGCCAGCGTTGTCCGAAGACGCCTCCGTGGTCATGTGGCCGGCATGACTCTCCTTGCCGCAGCGCATAGCATGCAGCTGGAACACGGAGCGCTGTTTACCTTCCCGCAAGCGGTACCTATTTATCTACTCGCATTGACATGCTTTGGAACTGCTAGGTTGGCAGGAGCTGGCCAAGCAACGAGAGCTCACCCTGTCACGGGAATCGAACTGCCGACCTTTTGATCGACAGCTTATGGTTCAGCAGGTTAACCCTGCTTGTACCCGCCCCCTATTCCGGGAGTTCCCTGACCCTTAGGAGCAGCTTTTGGGGGGACACAAGGGGCTGCAGTGCAGAAGGTTTATAGAAGTTCCATTGAACTATGTTTTATTCATGCTCTTTTGGATCCAAACTGTGGATCTGGTTACAGAACCCAGCTGGGAGCTCAGCCAACTGCTAAGCTCAGGCTGAAGATGCATTTGGGATTGCCAACATACATTGTAGCTACTCAAAGACCACACGGTCCTTTTTCCTCCATCAATCATTTGCCCGTGCTGGGCTGCCAGCGCCAAAGTGTCGAGATCGATCAAATGTACCGTATATAGTTCATGGCTCCTGACCTAACAAATACTGTGATTTGTAGCACGGACTCTGCTCTGGCAAACCAAACGTGGCGTCTTTCGAACGCAGGACACGAAGTGGGTGGACCAGGCTGGCTTGCTCACAAGGCAGACGGAAGCTCCTGCTTCAGTCTGTGAACTGGTGCGTTTTGTGTGTGTGTGTGTGTGTGTGTGTGTGTGTGTGTGTGTGTGTGTGTGTGCGCGTGTGCGTGGCAGCTGCTTTGGAATAAATCTCATCCAGTTGGCAAGTGAGCGTGGTGCCCTGAGCGGGTTCTCGAAGGTGGGAGAAGGGTAACAGAAAGAGGAGAAACCGATAAGAATGCAAGATGTGTCTTGCCTTGATTTGGGAAGGAAGAAGGAAGCCCAGTACAGAGGAAGTGTAGAGAAATGATGAAATGTAGTGATGCTCAGAGACGCTCTAGTCATCTCCTCCACACTTCCTTTCCTGCTTCCTTTCTTCCTTTTCACATCAAGGGAATGGGGGAGGTAGGATGAGTGGGGGGGACAGTGGCTGGCGCAGCCCCATTGGGTAAAATAATGGGCAAGTCTCAGAGAGCGGACTGCTGTGAGCCAGAAAGAAGTGCCGGAAAGTTCAGTGGTGAAGAAGCTGTTTTGCATGCAGAAGGGCCTGGAGCCCTGGCAGGCTATGTCTAGGAGTGAGGAAGACCCCTGTTTCTGAAACCCTGTGAACCAGGAAGAAGAGTCGGAAAGTTCTCACCGCATCGACGTCACCCACTTAAGCTGCCAAGAGAGTTCAGGATTCCCTCCAACCCGAGGCAGGTCCTCCACTCACCTGAGATGATGCCCACGGCCAGCATGATGACGAGGACCTTCATAGTCACTTGGTGGGTTGACTCCTGAGAACCTGTTGGGATCGAAGGAGCGGCTGTTTTGGAGTGGTGGGAGCTCCGAAGGGGAGAAACAACCCTTTCCACCTGTCATTCATTAACCCGGGGCATTGACCCCAGGTGTCTGTGGGGGGGGCAGCTTCCCAGTCCCCTCCCACCACACTTGGTCATTGCCACAGAGTGAGGGCAATTCGTGGCCACCGCGCTCCTCTCTGCTGTTTCCTCCCCGCAAATCCTCGCACTTTCTCCAGGAGACATAAGTGGCTGGCGAAGGGCTCGCAAACGGCGGGCAGAGGAAGAGTTAAGAACGCACATCACCCGTCCCATCTCCCTTGCCAGCAAAAGTGACGTTTGGAGATCCTCCAAGATCTCCTGTATCATTCTGCTGCCCCCTGGCTCTGTCGTGCGACGGTGAGTGGTGGGCAGGGTTGCGTCCCCCCCCAAATATGGAAGAAATATAAAATATATATTTGCATAAATACCAACCACAGAAGGGAGTGAAAGACGGATCCGTAGCTCTTTCTGGGTGTACTGTGAGGCTGCTTGGCTAGGCAGAACGTTAGGGTGGTTTTATGATCAGGCCGGCTCGGCCATGAGGCTGACTGAGGCCGGCGCCTCAGGTAGAGACTGGTGCAGGCGCCCACCTCCACCCACCCATCTACCTTCACCGTTCCTCTTCCTCTCACTCTCTGGATTTGAAAAAGAGGAGAGGAATAAAGCAGGAGAGGAGAGGAGAGTGCTGGGCTTGCAGATGGGGAAGACCGAGGCCAAGAGGGAGAGACTCACCTCTCATTCACACTCAGTCTCTCATCTGCTACACCACAGTATTCACAATATGAAATTTATATTAGGGGAAAAAACTCTTTGGGGAAACTGAAAACAAAGCTGAGTGTGAGAGTGAGTGTGATACAGAAACTGACCTGCAGAAATTGACGAACGTTTTAACAGCCTAGTCCTGTTGACTTTTGATTGCCTGACCACAACCCTGAACCAGACAGTGGCTGCAGCCACAGAGAGTCATCATAAGAAACCGACATCGCAGAGCCAGAACACTGACGAGGCCGCGTCAGGGACGCCTCCTTTATTACAAGATAGCAAGGAGAAGGAAGTTCTGGGGAGCCCCCCAATCCCCCCCCATCGTGGAGTGCAGTGTGGACCTCTTTCAACATTCATTTTGAGGCTCCCCTCCCCGGCTGCTGGTGAGGAAAAGCATCCCCGGTCTTAGGAAATAGACAGCATGTCCACCCACTTCTTCAAGTCCTTGGCGTATTCTCGGAGGGCCTTCAGAACGGGGGCGACGTACGGCTGCAGCCTCTGGCTGACGTTCTCCGCGCCTTGTTTGAACGTCTCCTGGGCCTGGTCGGCGATGGGTTCGAGCTTTACCTGGAGCTCCTGCACCTGCTCTTGAAGCTTCTGCACATACGGAGACAGTTGGTTCCTCAGCTCTTCCAGCTGCCGCCTCAGCTTCTCGTTCAGCTGGGGGTTCAGCCCCTCCGTTCTGGCGGCCAGGGCCCGGCGCAGGGCCTCTGTGTACGGACCCACTCTCCCGAGGACTGAATTGGCGTACGGGGCCAGAATGGAATAGAGCTTCTCAGACAGCTCCTGCGACGCAGGCCTCAGCCTTCTCTTCAGGGCCGCTAGAGTGTGGAGGGCTTTCTCCCCCAGGCCCAACGAGACCCCCACCACCAGATCGAACGCCTGCGTGACCTCGGGGGGTAACTTTGCCTCCAAGGTACGCAAACGCTTCCCGACTTTTGAGATGCCGCCATGAACCCGGTCTCTGCAGAGGAAGAACAGAGGTTGGGGGAGTTAGGCAAAGTGGGCGAAACTGAGCATGAAACTTCTGGACTTAGGAGCTGTCCTCCATCTTGCGCTTCCGCCATGAAAAGCGATCTGGCTTTGCCTGTTCAGCTCCTTGCGGAGAGACAAAGAAAAGCCTCTTAGTCCTGGTTTCAGCACGAAGGCTGTTTAATGCGCCCTCAAACCGTACCCTTGCTCTTTTTGCACTGACACCCAAGCCCTATATTCCTGCTGGAGCATAGCCCTTAACATAACGCTCTCTATATTTATTTGTTTATTTTCATTTATTGTTTGCATTTGCATCCCACTGTTCATCTCCCTTTCTCCCAAGGCAACTCAATTACGGACAACTTAATAGCATAATGGAATAATGCAATGGACTAATTCTAACATTACTAGAGAAGAATAACAATAGAATGGAATTACGATAACTTGGATGGTCAAGGGTGGTCCTTCAAGGATGGTCCTTCAAGGAAAAGGTGCTGTTTAGAAGCAGCCTCTGTATTCTGAGCCAGGACCCATGGAATAGTGTGGGGAAAGAATGTGTGACTTTGCTTACAGCAGCTGCTGGCCGAGCGCCGACCTTGCGAGCCAGTCCACCTTTTCGTTCACTCCCCTGGTGATGTTGCTCAGGTAGCCCTTCAACTCTTGGTTTAACTGAGCCAGCTGGGAATCCGGCTCACCCCTGAGGACGAATGCCAGGGAGCCTAGGGGACAGAGCAAATCTACTCGTCACTGTTGCTTCTAAAGGAGATGAGGTGGGTAAAAAGTGTTTGCTACACTGAACCAAACCTTTGGCTGGTGTCGTAAAAAGATGAAAAACATGTTTTTCTAGGAGCAGCGGTTTCACCATTAAAGAAAACTCTTTAGAGATTTAAGAGGGAACCATTGTCATCCGTTGATACTAACTTTTCTGCAGGAGTTTATTATTATTATTATTATTATTATTATATTATTATTATTATTGATGCTGATGCTGATGATGATGATGATGAAAATAATGAAAATAATAATAATGATGAAAATAATAATAATGAAAATAATGAAAATAATAATGATGAAAATAATAATGATGAAAATGATGAAAATAAAAAATAATAATAAAAGTATTTATATACCGCCTTTTCTTTGGTCATCGGATTTCTCCTCTGACTTTAATTCAAAGGCGGTTTACACAGGCAGGCTTTCTAAACCCCGAGGGGTTTTTACAATACAATAATATTATGTTCTAATCTTTCATAGAACCCCTTCCTTCTGGTTCTTTCACGGTCCAGCCTCTCTCTGGCGTCCACCAGTTTAGAAGTAAATACTTCACATGGACAAATATTCTTTACCCTGTTCTCAAGGCTGCCCCATAATTCCATCTCATTGGTTCGCCAACACAGTTCAAGTGGAGACTTGGACAGAATTTTTTTTTCACATTTTTTTTTATACCGCCCTTCCTCTAAGGAGCTCAGAGTGGTGTACATATTTCCTCCCCTCCTTTTTTGTCCTCACAACAACCCTGTGAGGTAGGTGGGGCTGAGAGATAGTGACTGGCCCAAGGTCACCCAGGAAGCTTCGTGGCTGAGCGGGGATTTGAACCTGGATCTTCCAGGTCTAAGTCCGACTCCCAAACCACTACACCATCCTGGCTCCTGGCAAAAAATCTTTGCGGAGTTTTGTGTGACCTGAAATCTTCCTACTTTTTACCAATACAACCCCAAATAAGATGTCTTCAAAAGCATTTTTTACTCCTGCTAACTGGGCAAAGAGGCACCTTTCAAAGTGGTGTATCAATCCTTATATTTAACAGGGGAAGAAGAGCAACTCTCTCTCTCCACCCCAGCATGGCGTCTTTTCCAGTGGCTGTTGCTGGTGTCTCTTCTGCATCTTTTTTAGATTGTGAGCCCTTTGGGGACAGGGAACCATTTATTGGTTTGTTTAGCTACGGTATGTAAATTGCTTTGGGAACTACTTTTGGTGGAATAGCAGTATATAAATAGCAATAGCAACAATTAATATCATACCTGAATCTTTTGATGGAGCCACACACACACACACACACACACACACACACACAGAGAGAGAGAGAGAGAGAGAGAGAGAGAGAGAGGCAATGTTACATTCAGAGGAATGTAAGACCTGTAGATCTTGAACCACCAGGGGCTGATAACGTCTTTTCAGAATATATTTCCTCTTTAAAACCATCAGGCCTCATCCACCCTAAGGATAGGTGCAAACAGGGAGGTCATTCAGCTGATGGAGGGACCAGAATTTCTCTCCTGCTGCAACCTGACAGAGTAGACCCTCTACTCACCTGGGAAAATGGCAAAGACCAGTGTGACCAGAAGCAACTTCATGTTGGAGATTTCCGAGATCTTGGTGGGACAAAGGCGTTGGCTGTCTCTGAGCAGTGGGAGCCGCAAGGGGGGAGGATAAAAGATCCCACCCCACCCTTTTGTCATCCATTAACGCAGGGCCCCAGGTTTCAACATAGAGGGCTGCAACAAAACAGAAAAAAAAATACAAAATCCTTGGACCTCAAGGAAACCAGCATTCCTAGAATCCCCCACCCCTCTCTTTATCTCCTTGAACAGATTGGCTTAAAAACGCTGGTCACTTCTCTGATTTGCAAAATGTTGATAGTGACACCTATGGGTTAGATCCCTTTGAAGGAGAGCTCTGCTTCTTTTCTTCAAGGTAGGAGTCTGTCTGACCCCATCATCTCTGAACGACAATTGCCAAGGCTGGCACCAAAGGGGACAAGTTTGGGCCTCACCTTGGGTGGAGACAGAGACAGAAGAGCCTCACATGTTCATCCTGATTTTCTGTGTAGTTCCATGAGCCGCTTTTTGCTTTAGAGAGGAGGCCTGGTGGGGTGAGTAGAATGTAGGAGGAAATCTGGGCTCAAATAATCCTGATTCAGACATGGAGCTCCCTAGGTGATCTGCCTAACCTTTCTCTAAGGGTTGTTGAGAGGGGGAAAAAAAGCAGGGGAAAGACCACGTATCCCATCTGTGGAACTCCTTGCCACAGGATGTGGTGATGGCACCTGGCCTAGATGCCTTTAAAAGGGGTTTGGATAGATTCATGGAGGAAATGTCCATCACAGGTTACAAGCCATAAGCAACCAACCTCCTTGTTCTAGAAGTAGGTTTTCTCTGTATGCCAGGTGCAAGGGAGTGACAACGGGATACAGGTCTCTTGTTGTCTTGTGTGCTCCCTGGGGCATCTGGTGGGGCCACTGTGAGATACAGGAAGCTGGACTAGGTGGGTCTTTGGCCTGATCCAGCAGGGCTCTTCTGATGTTCTTATGTTTTGTTATCTGTGCTCCTCCGAGCACCTTAGGGAGGGTGGGATGGAATATACTGTATATGATGACTAGCATGAGAGGACCTTCTTAACTTTCCACCACTAGGGGGCACTGAAGACTATGTAGCGTTGTTTCCCTGGGTTTTGTTAGCAGTTGTTATATAGCTGCATTGAATCCCGTGAATCCTTGACTCATAAATGGTGCAAAGGGCAATTTTAGGGTAAAGGGCAAAACCACATAACACATTTGGGCAGTTTTTCAGGGAGCATGAAATTTGGGGGCAAAACTCACTGATGGCCTTCCTCAGTGGCTTGCTAGTCCTCACCTTCCTAGTGCTTCGCCTCTTTTGATTCAAAAAGGAAAAGGGGAAGTGTTGAGGACAAGAGAGTGGCGACGCTCTAGTCCACTACTCTCTTCTCCTCCATATTTCCTGTTCCCCTCTTCCTTTTCCAGTCTAGGAAATGGGAGGGGGAGAGAGATGACAGAGGTCGGGCAGGTGGAGATAGGTGCCCCTGCTAGTTCGCTTGCCCGAGGTGACCACCTCAGTTGGCCTCAGGGTCAGGAGGCCAGCCCCACACTGGTGACTGTGTGCCAGCCATAGCACTCCTCCCTCCCGGAAGCCGCCATTTTCCCTCATAATGTCCCTCAGAGTGACGCTTCATCATTTTGTGGTGATGTTACCAGGAGGGTTCTGAGAGGGGGAAAATGGCAAACAGCTTTTTTTTTCCCCAGAATGGCTCTTGGAATGTCACTGTGTGATCACATGGTCGTTGCAGAGGCATTTTGGAAGAAAAATATGAAAATATGGTGAAAAATATGGTGGTGATCAGGTGGTAACTGCTCTGAGAACTGCCACAGCGACGGAACAGTGAAGAAGATGGGGGCAAAACAGTAAGCCCTGTTTCACACACACCCCAAATTTGAGCCAAAATGTTATCCTACGAGGAATCTCTGTTCAGCCCTATTGCAAAGCTCCCAACCCAGGCGGCGAGTTCCTTGCGCACACTGAGAAAGGCACAGCCACCTTTGTTGCTATACATCAGATTCCCTCCATGACACCTCCTGACCAGCCTGGTCAAAAGTGACAGAGTCATTTTTCGTTGCCAGACTGGAGCCAGGGACCGAGCGGTAAGGGAACAAACAGTAACTGGACACCCCGTCCCAAGGCAATGCCCTGTGTTTGTTGAGTGAGCATTGTCTTTGGGTGGTTGATAAGATTATATAAACCCCCCCCCCCACAACAGACGAATCCCCAAACATAAACTCCTGCAGGACTGCCACACCAGCGCACACACAACGAGCGAGTGGGGGATTGCGCTGGAGCATTGGGCTTTCTCCAACAGCCACGAATGCGCATCTAGTCACTCACAAGCACTCTCTGTTCCCGCGGATGCCCATGCCCACTCTCTGTTCCCGCGGATGCCCACCACAGTGCTTCACCCTCCCCATTTCTTGTCTCTGCAAGCAAAGGCAATCAGGCCATCCTTCCGTGCTCATGGAGACAAGGATATGTCGTCTGTCCATCCCGTCCCCCCCCCCCCCCGCTTGCCTACAGCGGCAGCAACAACCAGCGGGAAACCATATACACAACCTTTTGCGGGTACCGTCGCCCAGGGAAGTGCAAGGGGCGGCGGCCAGAAATAGGGCCTTCTCAGTAGTGGCACCAACCCTATGGAATTCCCTCCCTCTTGACTTACGTACTGCTCCCTCCCTGGAGAACTTCCGGCAAGGCCTGAAAACTTTCCTGTTTAAGGAAGCCTTCTGAGTCCTTGCCTTTTTTAACATCCTGCTGGCACAGGTGGAGTGCTGCTGCTTTTTTATGCTCTTGTTTCAATTGTAATTTGATCTGTTTTTATTAATTTTTAGATGATGTTTTTTACTAGTTTCTGTGGATTGTTTTTATTGTTTTAAATGTGATTATTTTTTGTATGATTGTATCCCTTTCCTATGTTGTAAGCCGCCTTGGGTCCCTTCGGGGAAAAAGGCAGGGTAAAAATATTGTAAATAAATAAATAAAAAAATAAGAAGTATGCCGAATGCGTTCCCAACATGCTCAGGAGCATCACAGGCATGATCTCAGTGCTCTTTCCGACAGAATGGCCCCTTTTTTTTCTTTTCCGGTGGTGGTTGTGAATATTTTGGACAATTTCTATTAACTGCAAACAATACAAATTATGAGTCAAGCGACTCAAAATATTAGCTTAAAATGTTTATTCTAAGACTTGGTGACGAGGAGATTTACAGAACCCAGAACGAACAGCCCAGATGGATGCAGGTCTGTTCAGAAGTACCGTAAGGCTCACTGAGTTCAATCGGACCTACACTCCCAGGTAATAAGCTCCGTGGGCCCATTCCAATGAAATGATCCGACAATCACCTTTTAAGTGATTTTGTCTGCCCCAATAACGAAACCCTCTCTCAGTTATGCTCATGTTCTCAAATGCTTCATGCTGTAGACAGGGCGTTTGCTCTGGTTTTTACTTTGCTGAGGGTGGGTGGGGAGCATAGGCTCATCTGCAAGCTGGTGTCTCCATCCACAGCTATTTCCCCCCCAGCGTGGTTCTTCTTCTGCGTGCGTTCGGTCCAGAAAACCATTCCATCCCTGAAACAGAAACAATAACATATAAGCTTTCTCTTTGCTTTGCTTTTGAAGGACGCCGCAGTTTCCTCTGTCTCTCGAGCTCTTGGGAGCAAGCCGGTCCAAAGGGCACGTGCTTTTGTGGAAGTATCTTTGAGTGATCTTTGGCCTTCATGTGAGCATTGTTTTCAAAGCGTTCCAGTTCTTCTTTGAAATGTTCTTCCCCATCGCAATGCCTTCTCCCGCCCCCTCAAACGTCCCAATTTAGCTGAGCCTCACTAGGAGGCAATTGGACTTATTATTCACCCCCCTGTCAGTTCCTTGGTCAACACAACTGGATTGTATCCGCTTTCAGAGTGCCAAATCTGGCGAGTTTTTTTTTTTTTTTTTACCCTTTGTCCCTGTTGGAAAGCCAAGATTCTTCTTGAGATGGGGTGGGGTCCTACATACAGAACAATGATTGTGATAAACACTTAAACAGGCCCAATTCCTGTGCTTCAGACAAAAGTATCTGTTTGTCCTGTACTGATAACCTTGCTCTGGTTACTCTGAGACTCAGCGTAACCAGAGCTCTGAGATGCGAAATTTAAACACAGCCGAGGTTCCTAAAATATGTTACTTTTTCTTCTTCGTTTGCAATTGAATCTTGAATGTATCCAAGTGTGTGTGTGTGTGTGTGTGTGTGTGTGTGTGTGTGTGTGTGTGTGTGTGTGTGTGTGTGTGTGTGTGTGTCTTTAAAATAGCAGCTGTAGAGGAACAATCAAGATTTGAACTGCGGGTGGAAGGGGCTATGCCCCTTTATACCCACACCATTTTCCTGCCAAAAATCCCCCACCCCCAAAGAGGCTATTTGTCTCTGAAGTTGCCACTGCAGCAAATTTCAGTGGGAAGATGGCAGGGTGGAAAGGGTAAAGCTCCCCTTTCACCTACACGGTGGTCTGATCTGGGTTGTTCCCCCTGTCCTCTGAGCTGCTATTTTAAAGGGGAAAACACACACCAAGAGATGATGACATGTTTCATGTTGTGTCAAGTTTGGTCCTCCACCAGGTTGAGAATCATGCTCTTTGTACTGAAATTTCTTTCCCTCCCTCCAGGGCTGACTGACTGAGGGGCTACGAGGCCGACTGAGGGGACCGCCTCCAGTGGCAGATTGATTGGCACCACCCCCCTCTGCCCCCCCTCTCTTCCCTGGATTTGAAAAGGAACAGGGATGGAGCAGAAGAGAAAGTGTGGAGGGAAGGAGAGTCTCCAACCCTCTAGCCCACCACTCTCCTCTTCTGCTCCATTCCCGTTCCTTTTCAAATCAGGCAGTAGCTGGTGTGCTGCTGGGTCAGGGGGCCAGAATTTGGCATGGTGTTTCAGGGGCTGGGCGGCTGGGGGCTGGCTCTACCTCCATCCCACAATGGTGTCCTGCTCCCGACTGAAAGAGTGTGTGGTTTGCTGTGTGAACGGGCACTCTGTGTCACAGATATTTTCTTGCTACGATCTGCATGACCGCCACAGTTTTGCTCCAAATCCTTGTATTTCAGCCTCTGACTGGCTGGATTGTTAGATAGAGTTGACCGGCTTTTCTGTCTCTTTTCTCCCCCCCCCCCGAGTCACATGGACGATTTGCTGCCTCAGCTGCCGTGCCCCCCTCGAGAGGCCAAAGACCCCAGAGACACAGTTACCCTAGTGTCTGAAGCAGGGCCGGCTGACTCCCGTGGTTAGAGCAAATGACTGTGAGTCACAGAGCGTGGTTTCCAAACACACTCTGTGTGGTGTGTGAGAGAGTGTTGTGCTATGTAGGACACCGAGTTCGGATGCCTACACAAACCACAACTTCTGGATTCTGCAGCCAAGTCTGGGCGAAAAAGGGGAACCAACTGCATATAGCTTGCTTCTCGCCAGGTCTTTGCAGTGAAAGGCAAGGGGAAAAAAACCCCCGAAGCTTATGACTGTTCACCAGTGCAAACACGTTAGGAAAGATGCTGACAGCGGCATGCATATAAGCCTGTCTCAAGATGTGGAAAATTCAGGTGATGGTGTGCCCACCTTTTGCGTACAAACATGGGGGTCTCGGTCTATCGGGACGTTCTCCTGGGACATGAATTGAGCAAGCAAGGACTGCTGTGCAAGGACTGCTGTGCAATGAACTGACCAAGCCAGGACCGCTGTGCAATGCAAGCAAGGACTGCTGTGCAAGGACTGCTGTGCAATGAACTGAGCAAGCCAGGACCGCTGTGCAATGCAAGCAAGGACTGCTGTGCAAGGACTGCTGTGCAATGAACTGAGCAAGCCAGGACCGCTGCTTTTGCCTCCAGCCTCTGCTCTGTCTCCTGCTTGACCACCCTTAGCTGCTGCGATCATTTAGGGCCAAACCCCACATTTTGACCGTCGAGGTATTTTCAGATCTTTGATGAAGTCTTCTCAAAGATTCAAAAGGCAGGCCGCGGGGAACCCCAGACTTGACAGAGCAGGGGCCCTGCAATATTGTTCACCCTTCCGCCCCTCGCAGTTTTCCTGGTCGAATCCCAAAGCTATGGTGGGGAAGGCCCAAGCTCATCTTGTTCCTGTTAATAGCAGATTTGGGGAGGGGGGGGAACTCAACTGGTAAAATAGCACTGGGGGGGTTAATCCCTCCAGTCCAGCATTGCTGCCCCAGTGAAATCCAGCCCCCCCCCCCTCGACTGCGGCTGCTTTGCTTTTCAAAGAAAAGAAAGATTTTGGCTTCTAGAGAGACTCCTTTACATATCAAATCCCCCCCCCCCCCAACACTTCGAACTCAGTTTATTGAAAGCCAGGCTGCCTCTTGATTTACTTAACCGTAAAAGAGCCGGGAGTGGAGTCTTGAGTGCAGGAGAGATGGGGCTTTGGGTCAGGAATTCTTGGCTCTTCTTCCTGATTTCAACCCCCCCCCCCAAGTTATGTTTTCACCAGGCCCACCCTTCTGATTTCCCAGCAGTAAAACTCTGAAGACAATGTTGTCTCCTTGTTCCAGTAACTCTCCCAGATCTGTGAGATGATGGGGAGGCCGGACTCGGAGATCAAAGGGTTTTTCGTTCAGAGGAGAGGGGGAGAGAGACTTCTTGTTTTTGATTATCTTGAGCAAAAATGTTCTGTTGACCGAGGGATTTGCGCCACTCTTGGGAACAGGGGGGGGAGGCTAGAAGAGGGGGGGAGGTCCCAGCGGGATGACGCCGCTGGAGACAGTTTTGCAAAAGGTGGTCAAGGAGAGGGACCCAAGTCTAAACACAAAATTCATTTATGTCTCATATACACCTTGAAGGTAATTTTATACAATGTTTTTAATAATGTTGTGCCCCAGCATGCCTTGCGTTATGCCAGCCAGGTGCTGGAAAAAGTTTCTTTACAAAAAGTCATTGTCCCAAAAATGTCCGGATTTTGGAATAGTCTGGATTTCGGATGTCCGGATAAGGGGTAATCAACCTGTACTGTACTTAGTCTGCGTATTTACTTGGGAGAAAAATTCTACTTCTGAGAATTTAAGCATGGATAATCTCGGACTACCCATCGTCAAGCAGTGCTGAGGGTGACATCTGCCTTCTGCGAGTACCTTGGCTGGGAGACCACAGTGGGTGCAGAAGCCCCCCAATCTCTGCTCGGCAGGCAAACGTGAGATAAGACCCCAGGCCTTAAGTGGCCGAATGCAAAATGTTGGGACTGATTGGAAGCTTCTGTCCTGCCCAAGGGATGTAAAAAGAGCCATGCGTTTTTCAAGGGAGCTCCTTCCACACCCCTGGAACATCTACGTTGCAGGGAGAGTTTCTCTTGTTGAGACAGCAGGGCCAAGGGAGATGTGGGGGGGATGTGGGGTGGAAGGTGCTGACCTCGGCCTTGCCAACTTGAGGATCAAACCTTGCCTCTTGCCACCTGCGTCGACAGCGCTGATGATGCCAACACCTCCCCCACCGTTCGCAATATTAGTACTCTTGAACTCTTGTTTTTCTCTCCCTGTGATTGCAAGAAAATTGCCACGTTGGGTGGCAGGGAGATAACACTTGATTTCTGACCTTCTCGATCACCAGGCAAAAACGGTCAGCCAGACTGGCGTTCCCAACAGGCAAGCTACAAATTCAGAAATTGGATCCTCTTCGCAGAAATAAAGCAAAACGTTCGCTGAGAACAAAAACGCACGTTGCTTTTCTGCGTTTTCCGTCTGCGGCCCTTGTGATTGAAGCTCATTTCTTCACAGCAAATGAGGCTGAGATGTTTCGAATTTGCCTCTTCCTGTCCTGGAAAATCCTATGATTCTTGTATTTTTTTAAATTGTTTATTAAAGCATTTTATCCTGCTGTTTGTGCCAAAAGCCTTCCAAGGCAGCTGACAGGGTGCAAGAATTGAAAATCAGAAAATCAGAACAATTTCATAACAGCAGTGAGTAAGGGTTGTGTGCGCTGGCAGACTGTACACAGAACAGCAGGGCCGGGGGGGGGGGGGACGACCTGCAAGCTTTGTTTGGGTGAAGTCACAGAATGTTCATGAATATTCCTGAGCTCTCCGAAGGGGGAAGGTTCAGTCACTGAATGTTGAAAATCAGGACATCTTCTGGAAGGGAAATGGAAAGTTGAATTTGTTATAGAAAAAACGAAGCTAGAAGGAGAGATAGAAAGTGCTAAACAAACGCCTAAATGTTGCACGACATTTCAGAGAAAGGCAACTGGTTGTTCTCCACATCATAGCATCTCCAGGGTAGGGGGCAAAAAAACCCACCTGATACATTTCTGCTTTTTATGCAGCTGTTAGGGCAGAAGTTGATGCCGTCAAGCAACCCTGGAACATGAGAGTTGAACAAGCAGCATTGAACAGCCCCTGCCCTGTGCAAAGCTATGCCTGTGAAATTTCTGCCTGTAAGTAATGCAACTGTTAAAGACAAGCAGAGATTGGGGGCGAGGAAGAAAACCCTAGCTTCAGGCTCTCCTCGCCACACCGCAGCTCTCGGCTTATCTCCTCGAAAAAACAAACCCTGGAGCTGTTTTCCACATGTCACTGAGAACCTGGATTGTATCATCCCGACCTCTGCTCTCAATAGTCAGTAGGGTTACTTTGGGTCAGAGTTTGAGATGGGAGGCACGTAGCAGGCAGCAGGAAACCAGGCGGGTGCTGAAATGCCGCTTCTTCTTGGAGGGACATTTCCCAGCATCCCAATCTTTTATTCTGAATTCATCATCACGGAATGAGCTATTTGGCCTTAGGGCTGCCAGCTTTTCAAATCCACCCTGTTCCCATGCCTGGTTTTTTTTAAAGGCTAATACTGTACAGAGAAATTGAACAGGTCAAGTTTTTCCTGGCATGAAGCTGCAATGGATGGGCGGAAAACATCACCTGCTTCATTTTTGCATGCTAGGTCCAGGAACAGGACCAATTAGAAAAAAAAAAAAAGTATGGCAAATGTAGCTACGGTTGCCAACTTTTCAACCAACCGGTGTAGCGGTGCCATTAGCAATGGCTTAAAGTGCAGACATTAGCAGGCATCTCTCTGCTGTGAAAAACATCACCTGTTGACTTCTGCAAACCCAATGGCTGCTAAAAGCACAAGAGCAGTTACCTTTCTGGTCAGTTGGCAACCCTAGTTATAGACTAGCTAATTTGTGTTAAGTGGTCTTGAGAATGTGCAAAGAAGCGATGTTTATGGGATTTCCAGCCATGTACAATTTTATTTCTTCAATTTTAAAATTGTACATGGCTGGAAATCCCATAAACATCGCTTCTTTGGACATTGTAACAAGCCATGAAAACTTGCAGGTCTTGAGAATGCCCGTTTTCAGTCCCAGGCAGGCAGCGGATACAAGCGGCCCACATGGGCTGCATCTGGGGTGGCAGGTCCCCAAAATTGTGCTGTCGTAGCAGCAGACCTGTTGGGGTCTTGCCCAGGAATCAACCAATTCCACCAAAACAACAACAACAACAACAAACAGTTCCTGGCCAACACAGGGCTCTTGAACCAGAGCTCATCTTCTGGCCTGGCCATCTTTGCTGGTCTTATGAGTCCTCGATCTGCTGCTCTGACGGATGAGAATTGGTTTAATCTCCCCATTGTGTGATATCTGAATCAGCAGGTCTGGTTCTCAAACTCTCCCCCCCCCCTTTTGAAGCAGACTTAGAAAGCCCCTCCTGTGAGATTTTTATCAGAATCACACAAGTGAAGTCTCATCCTTCCCCCTCACCAAAGTGTTGCAAAAGAACACACAACATATCCTGTCCGCTGTGCGTCCAACAACACAGTGACATTTTGCCTAGATCCCTCCTCACCTCACTGGGACGTTCTGCCAAGTCTGCTAGAAATATGACATTTCACTGTTTCGTATTCGACAATCCAGATTAAGATCCACCTCGGGGTTCTGTAATGGAACACAGATTCTGATTCTGATCTGTTCTTTCCAAGCATGCAAAAAGTCGTAAAAGGTTCACTTTTAACAATCTGTGCATTAAACAATCTGAAGGGGTAACAAATATGGATTTTGTGTCTTGTTACATTCAAGAAAGCAACATAACGTATAAGCAGTGTTTGGAGGAGCGCTCTCTCTCTCTCTCTCTCTTATCTCAGTGAATGTCTGAGATTTGTTGATAGCATTCATTCCTCTGGGACGGTCAACATTCACCAAATTTGGAACATTCAGGGCCAAGTTACATATTTGGCAACCTCCACCAAACTCCCCTCAGGACTGAGCCTCCTCTTCACAACGTTTCAGCAGACGACAGTAAACTATATCTGCCGGTGGGCATCAAAGATGTTTTGCTGGTGCCTGCCTGCATTTTTAAGTTCATCTCCCTTTTTCATTCCCCTCACAGCTGCAGCAAATGCAAGCAATTTCATCAGTGCTTTGGGAAACAGCTAAACATCACAGGTATGCGTCCACATCACAACTCGAAAGCCTGGGATTCACTCATGGGAAAAGCAGAATTTAACTACTTCCACTCTCCCTGCTGAGGAGTCCTGTGTAGCTCAAAAGTTCACATACTCTTTCAACCAACAAAGTAGTTTTTCCCCATGAAATGTATTGTGTTAACTCTCTCTCTCTCTCTCTCTCTCTCTCTCTCTCTCTCTCTCTCTCTCTCTCTCTCTGGTGAGTTCAGGGTTAAGAAGACTTTCTCTAGAAGAGTTTGAGTGTGTGTGTGATGGAATTGAACTTTGTCCCTGAAGCCACTTTGGCAAACTTGTGGCTACTACAGCTGCTGCTGACTCTCCGAGCCCCGCCTCCCTTCCTCTCCAGCCCCCCTTTCTACCAGCTGAGCTGGGTATTTAAGTCCAGAGAGAGGGGTTGGCGGGAACACATTTTCCGGAGTGCAGCAGGACAGAGAGAAGGTAAAATAACTTGGGAGCTTGGAACAGGGGGTCAGCTGGCGACCCCTAGCTGGGTTCTTGTATGATTCCATAGGGGGAACTTAGGCACGTCTATATTTGCACTGTGGAACTAAAGAGGTACTAGTTATTATGCCGGATTAAGAAAGTCCGAATAAACAGCTGGGATGGGGTCGACTGGGGTTGCAAACAGACTCCAGACAATGACACTGAATTGGCTGGACTGCTGCAGCTGATTTTGTGTGACTTTCTTTGGGGTGGGTGACTTTGCTGTTGGAGGAGGGGAGGCATTCTGTCCCCAATTCACCCCTTCTTCCCTATTCATTTATTTATTGTTTTCTCTGTCTTTTTTTTCCCTCCAGAGGGGCTACACCACCACCATGAAGTCCTTTGCCTTGTTTTTCACAGCACTCCTGTTGGGAGGTGAGTAGCCAAGCCCAAAGATGTTCCGACAACAATAACTGTGTTAGTCTAAACTTAACGGGAAGACGTAAATTCCTTTGAACCGTAAGCTGTCGATCGAAAGGTCGGCAGTTCGATTCCCCTGACGGGGTGAGCGCTCGTTGCTTGGCCAGCTCCTGCCAACCTAGCAGTTCCAAAGCATGTTAATGCGAGTAGATAAATAGGTACCGCTTGCGGGAAGGTAAACAGCGCTCCGTGTTCAGCCGCATGCTACGCGCTGCGGCAAGGAGAGTCATGCCGGCCACATGACCACGGAGGCGTCTTGGGACAACGCTGGCTCTTCGGCTTTGAAATGGGGATGAGCACCACACCCTAGAGTCAGACACGACTGGACTTAATTGTCAGGGGATACCTTTACCTTTTTTTAAAGGGAAGACGTAAGACAAACACGCCGTGCTCCCCGCTCCCTTAAAGGCTGGTTTAAAATGTGGCATTATATTCCTGTCCTTTATGAAGGGTTGATCTGTCAATGGCTATTGGCCCTGATCGCTGAGTGGAGCTTCCATATACAGTGGCAGTATACCTCCGAGTAGTGGATACTAGGGGGCAAGCAACAAAGAATCGCCATCACCTCCATAGCCTTCCCAGTGAGCTTTCCAGAGGCTTCTGGCTGGAAGCAGTTGGAAACTGAATACTGGGCTGATCCATCAGGGCCCTTTCTTACAGTCTTGTGGCTTGAATGTTTGCAAGAGAGCTTAGCTACCTCATCCAACAAATGTGGGATGGGTGTGTGCAAACAGATGGAAAGACAGATTAGAGAGCATCCAGATGTTCTGGCCGGGCTCAGCCCAAAATCTTATCTTGCCCAAGATGAAGGCAAAGGGGTCTTTAACCCCCTCCTGCCCAGCGTGCAACTGAAACAGCTCTTCCCTTATGTGTGTCTGTTGGTCTGTAAGGAAAGGTCTCTGTTGCTGTTTGTAGAAAGGGCCCTTTGCTTGTTGTCGCAGCTTGCAAGGGTGTCATGGTTCGAGTGTCATACTAGAACCTCAGAGATCTGGGTTCAAATCTCCACTCATCCAGGAAACTTACTGCATGCCCTTGGACCAGTGCCACTCTCTCAGCCTAAACCTACCTCTCGGGGTTTTTAGTGATGATACAATGCAGGGGGAGGGAGCCAGGAAAAAGGATGAGATAAATGTCATAACCTGGAAGGTGGATGTTTTGAGGGGGGGGGGGTGTATTGTGGCCAGATAGAAAGCCCCCGAGTGTCCCACTTTCTAGTTCTAGTATGTAAGCTTTGTCATCATTAGTCTGGGATTTGGGTGGAATGGTCACAAGCTGTGGTCTAGGGCCGGCCCCTCCATGAGGCCAACTGAAGCAGTTGCCTCAGGCAGCAGATTGGTGAGAGGGCAGCCATCTCTGCCCGCCACTGGTCTGGCACTCTAGTTCCAAGCATTCACTCACAATCTCCCACCACAAACCACATGTTCACATGGGTGATTTGCTTTGTAATTGCTGACAAACAGAACCCCCATTGCTCATGCCGCAGAAATTATGGCAGCTCTAAAACCGCCCCCAACAGGAAGTACCTCATTAAACAGGTGTTTGCTTCCTGTTTGCCCACCATAGCTACCCACAGCTGACAGTGCATTTGGGCCACAAGTCGTCTTGTGGGGTTTATCTTATTTATTTATTTTTATTTTCCACATTTTCCTACCGCCCTTCCTCCAAGGAGATCAGGGTGGTGTACAACGTCCAGCATTTGGGTGATGGGTCGTGGTCTGCCTCCTGTGTCTCACGATTATTATTATTATTATTATTATTATTATTATTTATATACCGCTTTTCAACAAAAAGTTCACAAAGCGGTTTACAGACAAAATCAAATGATTAAATGGCTCCTTGTCCCAAAAGGGCTCACAATCTCTGCCAAGCTGCTTCTCTGCTCCATACTGTCACCCCCCCCTTACTGGATTTTATTGTTTTTAAAGTTGTTTATGTATTGTTTAAATTTATTTTATGTATTATTTTAAATTATGTATTTTAATCTTGTTGTAAGCCGCCTTGGGCATTTGCCTTCTGGCATAGGAAAAGGCGGGATATAATTTTTTTAAAAAAATAAATACATGGTTCCTCCCCTCCTTTTGTCCTCACAACAACCCTGTGAGGTAGGTGAGGCTGAGAGATAGTGACTGGCCCAAGGTCACCCAGGAAACTTTGTGGCTAAGCGGGGATTTGAACCTGGATCTTCCAGGTCCACGCCCAACTCCTGAACCACTACGCCACCCTGGCTCTCGGAGATTAGAGAGAGGTTAGAGTCTCAGAGATTCCTTAAAATGTTCCTTCCGTTTCTTATCCTTGCAGGCTCCTGGGCCAACCCTTTAGTGCCAGAGGAGCCGAAATCCAAATGGGAAGAGGGAGTCGAGCTCTTCTGGGATTACGTGACCAGAGTTGGAAACGCAGCAGATGATGTCACCGCGCAGATCAAGAGCTCGCAGCTCAGCAGGGAACTCGAGTGAGTGACTTTGCATCTTCCTTGGTGGTGGCAAGGAGTTGCACAGGACAAAGAACCTTGCTCCGAGAATCCTGTCTCTCTCAAATGGCGTAGATTTTAAGGTTAAGATTAGAACGGAAACACATGTTTACAAGGCAACACTGGGTCGACATCCCAAACAGAACTGTTGATATTTGGGAATATACACATTGAAAAGGTGCTAGATTTTGAGCAAAGTCTTGCTTTGACTCTAGTACACCCATTTGAATCGGGTACCGACATAGTGTTACCTTGTGCAGGTCAGCATACCTGGGCACCTGCTACGCCCATGCCTCTGAAGGGGGCACACACATTTGCCCCCCCTATTGCTACATGATGGCATTTCCTTCCTACCCTTCCTCCTCCCTCTCCTCTTTCTCTTCTCAGCCTGTTCAGATGGCCACTGCCGTTATTTCTAACTTTCCCTGCTTGCTCCTTCCCTCTGAAGGACCCAAGCAGATCTCTTGTCCGGGGCCTACAGACAACCCTTAACCTCCTTGCTTATTTTGGCATTCTGCCTAGGCTGCGAAAACAACAGAGAGACGTGTTTATAACTGCAAAATAACATGAGCGGCAAACAAACAGAAACTACAGCTGCTCTCTACTCCAGTCTTACAAGTCCCTACCATGGGATTGTTTCTGGAGAATCTCAGCTTTAATTTAAACACACACACAACAAAATCAAGTTTCTAGCCCTTATGAACTGCCTACTTCCAAGCAATCCCCCCCCCGCCCCCCCACCCCAGGCCTGGTAAAGTGGTGGTAATACTCTCCTGGCAGATTTTGAAAGGACTCCTTGGTCAGTTTACCGGTAGTTTGGTGACTATTTTTAGCCCACAAATGGTCTTTGAAAAATGTGAAGCACCCTCCAAGAGTATTACCGTTTTACAGCTACAGGTTACAAAACGGATTTCTGGGGTGCTGACAGGGGATAAGGAGAGGCATTAAGCCCATGAGAGTAATGTCCAGGAGTAACAGCAGCGAGGACTCTCCCTTTAGGCAGAGTAAAGTGGTCACCCCAGCCAGGCAAACTTTGACCAGTGAAAGCCAAGGAACAGTCAGTGATTTTAATGTGTGTGTTCTGTTGTTTACTGGAAGTGCCCTGCTGGATCAGGCCAAAGGCCCCTCTAGTCCAGCTTCCTGTATCTCACAGTGGCCCCACCAGATGCCTCATAACGCGTTGAAGAATGCAACAACCAGTGTGAAAGAGCTAGAGATTTATTGATAAGACACGTGTCTGACAGCTCCCTGGGGACTAAAGTCCAAAGCACGAGGAGCCGCACTCAAAATGGTGCTGACACCGTCTCTTATAGTCCAAGAAAAAAAACTAAAGAAAGGAAGATCCGGTTAGCAAAACAAATCCTATTCTTATTGGTTACAAATTACAGAAAGGCGGGTTCAAGATGAGCTTCATTTCGCATTGGCTACTTTCTATGCTATGGGGGGTCGACTTCCGAAATTCCCAGTATTTCACTACACATTCTTAGTATTTCTACACATATAGTCCATTGTTTTCTACTGTCCAGCTAGCTGTCTTATCATAAGCTGAGGCCGCTATTCCCATTTTCAGGGTTACTCCCTCTCTATGTCCCTGTTATCTCTTGGTAGGTGCATAGTTTAGCCTGACTAACAGGGGCCTCTTTGTGCATCACTATGTTTCAATTAGAGAAGAGCAGGAGTGTAACTTAATATGCTTGCTTAGGATTTTTGGCTCGGAGCATGAACTATAACATGAGCATTAATGAAACATAAAACAGGTGTGCATACTAGACAGGTAGAATTAGGTTCAGAGCCTCTACAAGACCTGTATCCTGTTGCCACTCCCTTGCATAGAGAGCCTACTACTAAAACCAGGAGGTTGCTTATCCCCATCATGGCTTGGAACCTGTGATGGACTTTTCCTCCATCAATCTGTCCAACCCCCTTTAAGTGCCATCATTACGGAAGTGAAAAAGAAATGGAAGGCAGAACAATCCTAATTTGCTTTTAGATAGGCTTACCAGATCTCCAACCGGGACAGAGTGCTAGACCTTTAGGAGAAGGAATGCAGGCAGGTGTAGCTTGTTAAACCTTAGAGCACAATCCTAGGCATCCATGGGGCTTGCTTCTGAATAGACATGCCTAGGATTGTGCTCTAAGGTTTAACAAGCTACACCTGTCCGCATTCCTTCTCCTAAAGGTCTAGCACTCTGTCCTGGTTGGAGATCTGGTATGTCTAGCTTTTAGAAGAATTGTCCCAGTGGAAAAACTGCCATATTTTCATGCTCAGACTGAGTGCAATTGTTGTAAAGTCTCATTTTGAATCAAAGTTAATTTTCCTGCTCTCCAAAACTTGACTCTCAAGTGGAACACCTGAGATCTAGCACCCTTTGTGTGCTCACAGTCATGGGAGGCTTGAGGTCTACAATTGGGGGGGGCACACAACAATGGGGGGGCTAGATGATGATGAAGGTGACATAATTCTGACATCTCCTCCTCCCACCGCCTCTCTCCACAGCGGTCTCATCACAGACACCATGGCGGAGGTGGATCAGTACACCAACGACCTGCGCACCAAGATCGGCCCTTATGCACAGGACGTGCAGCAACGCTTGACCACTGAAGTGTCCACCCTGTCGGATAAGCTGAGGGCCGACATGGAGGAGGTGAAGGGCAAACTGGTGCAGTACACCAACGACGCGCGGTTGATGGTCAACCACAACCTGGATGTGATCCGCTCCCAGAGCAACCTGTTCCTGCGCAAGCTGAAGAAGCGCCTGACCAAAGACGCGGAGGAGCTGCGCAACAAGCTGGGGACCTACGCCCGGGAAGTGCAGACCAGCACGGGCGACAAAGTGAGCTCCGTGCGCCAGAGCCTGGAGCCCTACGTCTCCAGTATCCACGAGAAAGGGCAGGAGCGACTGCAGGCCCTGCAGCAGGCCATGGGGGACCAAGGCAAGATGGTGCACGACCAGCTCCAGGCACGTGCCCAGGAGCTCCACAACCACTTCCGCGAGAGAGCAGAGGAAGTCCAAGACTCCTTCGACCAGGCCGCTGAAAGGGTCCGCGAGTGGTTTGCCCCCTTAATGAAGGAGATCACCTCCCATTTCCAAGCCCTGGCGGAGAGGTTCGAGAACACACAGCCCTAAGGTGGCCTGACGTGCGCCCTGAAGAGGACAACACCGTCGCAGCCTCTCTGGTCCCCTTCTCAACCAAGATGTGGTCAAGATCTGAGGCTCTTTGGTGGAACAGGCACTGACAATCACCGCCATCTACTAACTTCACGCTGTACTGCAAGGCTCCGATCCCCTTCCAAGGCAACTGGGCCAGAGCGCGCTCATTCCGACCTCGTAACCTCCTGCACCCTTTCTGCTGGTGCCTACCCTCTCAAGGCCCTGCGTGGCTAGCCACTGTCTCTGAGAACCACTGACAAGAGAGGCTTCATAAAGGTTTGCTGCACACCCCATTTTAACACTTCACGCCCAAGACACTTGTGTGTCGTTCCTTTTTGCCTTGAGTTCTCGGTTTTATGGATGCCTTCCATTCCAATCTGTAACCAAATAAAGTGTACTTCAGAGATGAAGGGCTCTCTCTTTCATGGTACATAAGTTTCATGCTTGGCACATGTTGCATCGTAATAACAGGTTGAGCAGGGAGGAGGCAGCCGAAGATGCTCAGGCAGATGATGCTAACTGTTAAAACTAGACTTACCAAAAGCATCAGTCCCCCAAAAGCAACAGCATGCACTTACAACTCCCCAGTACTGCTTCTTGCTACCCAGATTCAAGAACATGTTTCAGTTTTTCTGGTTATATGTCAAACAGCTTCTTTTTGGCTCTTCTGCTATATACATGTACGCACAGAGCGTGCACTGGGAACTGTTGGCATTAATGGCCATGCGGCTTTTTAGATGCACTCATAATATAAAATCTATTCTATAATCATGCATCTGACGTCTTGGTCAACACTGGTTCCCAAAGCAACTCAGAGCAATTAAAATCCAGTACAAAATGCTGCAGGGTAGGGTGGATCTCAACTGGGGTGGATGTAGACAGGCTGGAAACAGTGCCTGCCGCTAGATTCTCCTCCCTGTGAAGTTCTGGATTTTCGGCTAGCTCAGCAATGAATCCAGAGAGCTGTAGCCTCTGATTGAATGAAACAGGAGGTTTTAAGAAAAGGTGGCGTTGCTCTCTGGCTGGGATATTTGAGCCTCAGCCCTCAACTCACTGGGCTATAGCTCAGTTCTTGGGACGTTGCCAGTTTGGGTAGCTGGGTGGGGCCAGGGGGTGGAGCCCGGGGCAGCCCAGTGGGGCCACATGTAGAAGCAGAGGTGAGAACATAGAGATCTGGCTTCTATGGAGCTGAACGGAGCCTATACTGTGTGTCTGCCTGAAGCGCTAACGTGTGGCTTTTAAAGGCATGTGGGGGACTCTGTGGTACAGCCTCCAATGTCAGACAGGACTGTGGCCTTAGGAGGTAGTGTTTGCTCTGGGGTGGCCACAGCAACACCTGGTCTAATATTGAATGTGTTTGCTAAGCATCACAGGGTGGTTGTGTGTGTGTGTGTGTGTGTGTGTGTGTGTGTGTGTGTGTGTGTGTGTGTGTGTGTGTGTGTGTGTGTGTGTGTGTGTGTGTGTGTGTGTATTTAATGCACATTTCATTCCCTCGCTGGATGGGACCAGAAAAACGAGTCCTTTTGAGTTAGCCTTCCCAGGCAGCTCGGCCCAAACAAGCTGCAACAAGAAGATGCAGCCCAAACTGCTCACACAGGTTGTGGGGAGTGTGTGAAATCATAGAGCACCAAGCGACAAAGGATGAGGCGGGTGCATAATAAGCAAGCCGCAAGGACATAATTGTATCTTCCCTCTCAGCTGCACAACTTGGGACCCCACCAAGCTAAACACGGCCCCCCAGCCGGATCCTTATCGGGTTTCGGTCGGGCTACCACACACAGCTGGGGTGGGCGGGCTGCATTTGGGGGGTTTTTTTGGGGGGGGTGTCACAAACTGTACAGACCCAGCCTGCACGCATAGTTGACTCTGAGGAACAGTCTTCCTTGCTGCATATATTTTATATGTGCATATATTACGATCCGATGAGCGCATGGCCTCCTTCAGCAAATTGGCAGCGTTGCCCACCTCCGCCTGCCCACTCCAAAGCTCCCACTCCCTGGATTCAAAAAAAGAAGTGGAGAACAGAGCTCAGGAGGAAGTGTGGAGGAGAGAAGGCCACCATTCTCCTCCCCACTTCCTTTTCTGAAGCGGGTTGCGGGAGGTGGGTGGGCTGGCGACCACTGGATACCCCCCACCAATCCACGATTTGAGGTGGCTGTGTCAGCTGGCCTCGTTCGTGGGGCTCCCAGGCTCAACGCTTGCCTGTGACGCCACTCCAGCGAAGCAACATCTTTCCCCAGCACCACGCACCACCCCATGCCGCCAATTCTTTCGTTGATTGTCTCTACGGGTAGCAACCACCTGATACAGCTATTTAGCAGCTGCAACCTTTCCTGGCGTGGAGACGAAGGTCTGGAGAAAACGTCCTTCATCTGCTAAATATCTAGAATACGTTCAAGGCGCGAGAGCAGGAGCAGCAAAACAAGGAGGCAGGACAGCCTGTTGCGCACAAAAGCAGCCTGTTCCTGGGCGCCGTGACGTCCGGTGCTTGCACCCCCGTAACATCAGTGTGTGCCCGTGTGCATTTGGCACCTCACACTTTGCTCCGTGTGCAAAGCAGACCTTCCAGGGTGCTGTGGCCTGTCTGCTTACATGTTTGCTGCAGCCACCAGTCTTTGGGCTGTTTCCGTAGAAAGTGATGAGGCTGCATTTTCCAAAGGAAGCTTTGTCTTGCTTGGGTTTGTCTGATCTGGGATTCAGCTAGTGTGTGTGTGTTGCCTGGGGGGTGGGCAGAGGAGGCTTTCACAACACAACACAACACAACACAACACAACACACACACACACACACACACACACACACACACACACACTGCATATACAAAAAGAGGAAACCGGCAAAACAAACCACTCTTGATCCACTCCACTCTGAATGGCCATTTTTCAACAGATCCCCTTTATTCAGGTCCCAATCCCACTACATGCACACTGACGTGGCTGCAAAGAAGCCCCCTTGACCATAGTGGAACTTACCGCCAAGCAAACATGTATAGGCTTGTGCTGCGCAGCAAGGCGACAGAGATGTTTCTAAGCCCGTTTCCGCCATGCTTGCATCGAAGTCGGCTTGCAGCCGGACCCGCGGACTGAAGGCCCGGGTCGCCCATGCGTGCAGGCGCTTCATGACTGGCACCCGGCCATGGGAACAGATTTTATCGGAAAACATGACGTTCCAGGCGCTGTGAGTTCAGAAGATGAGCTTTCCTGGATGGTAGGAAAGATTTCCAGCACTGGTTTCCCAAGCAGAGCAGCAGGACAGTGTTTTCTTCTGCTCTTTACCCTCCAGCAACTTGGAGTCCGAGGTATACTGTCTCTGAACTTGGAGGTTCTGCTAAGTGACCATAATCATCACTGATAGACTGCACCTCCTGCTGGTGCTTCTCTTCCTCCTCTTCCTCTTCTTCCTCCCTGACGTTGTCTAATCATCTTTTCAAACCATCGAAACTAGTAGCCACCCGTCACTTCTGGAGGCCACAGGTTCTATAAATTGTTTGTGCATGGGGTGAAAGACAAGAATATTGTGTTGTGAACCCAAGACCTGACATTACTCTCTGCAGGATTAGATCTGTGATGGTCCATTCACATGTGCAGGCCATCGCTCGATTTTGCAGAGATCACAGAGTGAACATGCATGTATGAACCAGACCCAAGTCTTGTTGAAAGTCGTGAGACTTGGGACTGATTCCCACATTGCGTTTTGGTTCGGTGTGTGTCTAAGGTTTTAAGCGTGCCGCTGAACATTGAATGTGTGAATGAGACAAATGGGTGTGTTTGGAAACATGCGTAGCAGATACAGTCACTGGGGAACCAGGACAGAACCCTATCAAGAGTACACTGGACGAGAAATGTTGATTGACTGCCTTGCGACATATGGGGAGGCCCCTATGCCCCACACTGGACCTTCTGCGCTTCGATTTCATCCATGGATTTCAAAAGGAGGGGAGAACAAAATGGAAAGGAAGCGCATGGAGGAGAGTAGTGCTCTCCCTCTCCTCTCCTCCACACTTCCTCTTCTACCCCCTCTTCCTTCCCAAGTGAAAGGAGCAGAGGAGGCTGGGGAGGCAAGTGGGCAGATAACAGGAATCCTCTGGCAACTTAGCACCTGAGGCTTCCAGCTCAGTTGGCCTCATGGATGAACCGGCTCTGCCTTGTATACACAAACTAGTGTAGTACAAGATTCCAGCATCTGTGTGTGTGTGTGTGTGTGTGTGTGTGTGTGTGTGTGTGAGAGAGAGAGAGAGAGAGAGAGAGAGAGAGAGAGAGAGAGAGAGAGCAAAGTTCCACAGTGAAGGTGGGGGGGGGGGCTCGCAAGTCGCTTTTTAAGATGCAAACAAAGGATTTCTCAAGTGAGGTTGTTTATCTCTCTGAAGATAAAACACATTCTAAAAAGTTCCAGGAGGGGGTTACTGTAGTTCAGTATTTTGGTGACGGGAAGGGAGAAGGGAAGGCGGCTCAGCTCTCTGAACAAACGCTTCTCAGTGAACGCAAATAACCTCCAGCCTCCTCTTTCCCCATCACCAGGCCGGATGGTTGGGGTTGCCAGGTCAAACTCTGGAAAAGAAGGCGCTTTTTCTGAAGCGGGACTGTTTGTTCCAAGGAACTGCATGGCCGGGAGACAAAGGGGCTTCCATTCTGTCCCAAGGAGCTGTGCGCAAGAAGAAAGATAAATCAAGTTTGTAGTTCGACATCATAAAACAAAGGTTATTCGCTTTTCCCAGTACCAGGCAACAATCCTGCCTTTTATCTTCTGCCTCCAATTCTATGCCTCCTTATCACAAGTAAATCTATCATCTAATCTCTGTCCGTCATTGCAACCTGAAAGCAAGAGACGTATTATGTTGCATCCTCATTTAAACAGAACCTGATCATTTTTAGATTAGTAAGAGAATAACTTAGGGGGAGGAACTTGATTAAGAGTTTGCAAAATATGGAAAAAGCAGTCGAGAGAGAGAGAGAGAGAGAGAGAGAGAGAGAGAGAGAGAGATTCTTGTCTCATAATGGTAGCAACTGGAGTCACTGAAGGAAATGAATGGCAGGTGTTTTGGAATGGATAAAAATGGGAGTGATTTCACATAATACGTAGGTAACTTGTGGAACTCACAGCCACAGGATGTGGTGCTAGGTCACTAGCTTAGTCCCAGACTTGATATGTCATGTGGGACTTCCATGCCTGGAACTCCTGATGTCATTTTCTTTCTCAAAAAGAAAACAGTTCTGTGGGAGGAGAGGCATTGGATCGGGGTCTTGGTGTGAGGGGAAGGGAGGGTTCCAACCCTTTGGCCCTGCACTGATCCCCCAACTTATATTGCTAACGTTTTTAGAAGGCCAAGAGTGGTGTGTGTGTGGGGGGGTTGATTTGACTGAAACTGGGGAGATGGGGGGCTTGTGGAATTTATTAAGGTTCCTCTTCCTTTCCCCCCTGAACTCAAACATTGTAATCAAAGCTGGTTCAGCCATGAGACCACTCAGTTTGTCTCTAGCCCACTGCTGTCTTCTCCTCCGCACTTCCTCTTCTGCCCTGTTCCTGGCAGAGGTTGGCGTGCAGCCGGAGAAAAGGGGGCAGCGGGGTGTCTTGGGCAGCCCCGACGACTGCAAGAAGGGGCCACCCCAGTTGAGGCCACGTCGGGAGGCGTGTGACTTGGTCCTTTTCTCTCCCTGGCTTGGCTCACCTGCTCCGGCAGCCAAAAAGTGCAGAGTCTGGAAAGCTTCTTTCTCTCTCTCTCTCTCTCTCCCCCCCCCCCCCCCCACACACACACTTTCTTAAAGTGCAAGGAAACTGGATTGCACAAAAAAGGCTTTCTTTCTTTTCTTGCTGCAACGTCCCTGGCTGCAGCATCACTTCCCAGAGGGGAACCGGAGCAAACTGCTAATTAAAGGGAGGAGGAGAAGAAGGGAACACAGCAGTAGGGTCAGGTTGCACCCTTTTGGGGAGGGCCAGGGGGGTGGATGACGGAGGCAGATAGCAGGTTTATAGAGAGCCGCAGCAGCAGCCCGAGAGGAACTGCAGTTGTCTCTTGGACTATATTGACTCAACTCCAGCTGCAAGTAAGTGAAGGAGGCAGATGGGAGAGACTGGGCTTAGGCTGCCTACCTGGGACGCTGCTTGAAACCCAGGCAGTACAAGGTGCCTGCACTGGCCGGCAGCAGCTCTCCGACGAGGCTTCAGGCAGGGGTCTTGGCCAGCCCGACTTCGAGATGCCCTCAGTGCAGAGCCGCAGCTGTGCCACCCTGCTCCTGCTCTGTCTTCCTGGCCAGACAGCCTGTGGGCAAAGGGGAGATCAGTTTGGCACAGACCAGCCTCCGCAGTGCACTCTTATTGGCATGGCAAGGGCTCCTGGCAAGGGTTCCAGAGTTCCTGGGAGGGGGTCTCAAAGAAAAAGCATGGGTAAGGCGGCCACCTTTTTTGCTGGCCTTGCTCCTGTGCCCTTCAACAGCAGCAACCTGATGGGCCGAGAGGTAGCAGAGGGCAACGGACTCCATGCCGGGAAGAGCATCACCGGTTAAATGTCTGCCTGTTATGCTGTAGTTAAAGGCACCGAAGCAGGACCTGGTTTTTGTTTGTTTTGTTGTTGCTTTGGAAAGACAGTACCATTAAGATTGTAAGGCAGAGGAGAAGGGAATCAGTGGGGTGATAAATGGGGCAGACAAGCGGGGCTGGGGTTGTAGCAGAGAGTAAAAGTAAGTAACAGAAAGAGACAAGTGGCTGGAAAGAAGTTAGCCCCCCCCCCAACGTTTTGAGTGTCTCTGTTTTATTTTATTTATTTGTCCTTTGCTACCAAAATAGAATCACCACCTTTTTTTCCTAGCCGGGCTCCTGTGCCTCTAACAGCGGCATGAAAGGTTGAAAGCCAACAAGCGTCACTTTCCATACCCTAATGTTATTACTGCTAATGGCACGGGAACGCCGGCGACCTTAGAAATGGCTCAGAAATCCAGCCCACCAAGCAGGTCCCCCCCAAAAAACTCTTATTGTTGTAGGTCAGCAGCCCCATTTCTCTCTTTGATTTCTCCCCCAGGAGCTCCAAGACTCCCAAAGGCAATGCAGATCGCCGTGTCCGTGGCTGTGCTCCTCGTGGCTTTGTCTGTCACTGTGGCAGGTGAGTGTCCTGGAGGGAGCTCGTCTCTGCTCCCTTCTTTCATCCTGTCCCCTTTCATCCTGGCAGCAAATCAAAGGCAGGAACGCTGGTTTTCATGCCACGACAAGCTCCATTCTTCCATCTTTGTGCAGTCAATCAAATCTCCATGGCAGAGAAAGGAGGGGCAAGCTAAGCTGGTTCTTTTTCAGCGAGTCAGCAGGCCTCCCGGCGCAGGCTGGCACTGGATCGTTGTCACTCCAGCTTTCCATTCCTGGACCCGAGCAAAGCCCTTGGGCAGAGTCTCTCGCGTTGACCCGCCTGGCCCCATCCCGGACTTTACTGCCGTGGGAAGCATTCCGTGGCCCTCGAGGCGCCACCTGGCCTGGACCGCAGGCAGTGGCAGCTTGGTTTGGAAGCAGCAGGAAGAGCATTATGGGAGAAAAATGGCAGCCGCCAGCAAGAACCACCATTCCCCCCCACACACACACACACACAAACACAATGCCTTGGAAGGATGTAGTGGCAAGGGAACTGTGAGGGGAAATAGCCGCCAGGCCTAACCGTCCCTGGGGGGCCCAAGGGCAGGCGGTAGAGGCTGCTTCTGTGGCTTCAGCGCCCCCCCCCCAGTTCTGGGCCCCTGTCAGCTGCCCAGTGGCCTCAGCCTTGTTTTTGACGGGAAGGGGAGACCCCACCCCAACATGTTTATTTCATGCATAAGAACACTCAGTGCAAGAAAAACCCCATTACTTAGCAGAATGTGCCCCACACATCCCCGTGTGTGTGGGGGAGGCATTTTTAAATCAGGCCTGCAGACCTTGAGAGCCACCAAGCTCATCTCCCCAACCATGTATTGCAGATGGATTCCCAAGTGCTTGAAATCCACTCCTGCCCTACATTTTTTAACGTTCCTTTCCCCCTCCCCCCAAAAAGAAGAGAGGAAAAAAAGAATTCAACCTGCATTTCTCAGACCCTTCGTGTTTCTCATTGCAAAGACACATTTAGAAATGGCCATTAAAACCCTTCATCGCACCAACTTTGCTTTGCTTTCAAGCCAGGTGGGGTGAGCATGATATAGAGGGGAGAAAACCGGGCTTGTGCAAGGAGCTTGGACCTCTCGCTGTGCGAATATCTACAAGTGTGAGTGGTGGGTGTGCTGCTCTAGAATGTGAATGCAGACGAGACAGGCTGCAAGTATACTCCCACCTGTCAGGTACGGCGGACTTCTGGAGCTCACGAGCCCCAGGACCCAGTTCTCAAAATGCATCTCTCTGTGTTTTGTCTGCCCCCTTCAAGGCTCGGCTGAGGAGGCAGAGACGGAGCCCACCCTCTCTCAAAAGTTCGAGCAGTTCCAGCAAGATATGCAGACTTTTGCCGACCACGTCGGAGAGAAGACCAAAGCGGTCATCCAGAACTTTCAGCATAGCGACTTCAGCAATAAGACCAGGTCAGAGCTGAACTGCTTTCTTGCACGGCTGTTACCGGGTAGGGGGCGAAGGAGCCTGGCCCTCTCAGGGGTTTCCTATTTAAAGGTGGCCAACTTTCCGCCATTAGGGCCTCTGTGCTAAGAGTTGTGTAGAAGACAGAATCTGGGCAGCTGCAATTGCTGAAATGCCCACACCCACCCATACAACCCTTAAAGGGCCAGGAGCATTCATGTTGAGAGGGTGACCACCCCTGCTTTAGTTAATGAATTGCATGATTTATACCCTGAGTTGTAGCCTGTAATTGATTCTCATTCAGCCCCGAAACGGAAGTCTGTCCCTGGTTTTGCATCCCACCCCTGCAGTGTGGGATCTCGAAAGACTTATTCTCCTGGCCTCAGAGTGGGTAGAAGTTATGAGATGTGCTAGACATGGTCAAGCCCTCCATTATGAGGGTGAGGCAGGGGAGGAAGCGATCTGATAAGTAGCAGCTGTTTCGGGAAAACTCACTCTCTGTAGATAGCAAAGGCAAATTTGCCCCAGATTTAGATCTCTGTTCAAGGGAAATATCGCTAGTTCCTTCAGCCACCAGGAGGTGGCGCAGCAGAGCAGGACAAGGATTGAAAAATGTGATTGTACAGAAGCGCTGCATGTGTGCACCAGGAATCCGCCACTGGAAACATTCGGGACGAATTTGGCTTCTTGAGGAATAATGCCTGGTTCTCCTCCACCAATTGCCAACCCTCCACCAAGAGGGTCCTGAGAAGGGTGGCATCTCTGTCCACAACAGGACCTGTTGAATGGGGGAGAGTCTTTCATCCTAAAGGTCGTCAGGGGAGAGCTAGGGGTACGTGCCCCACTATGTGGTCATGAGTCTACAGAGGACCAAGTTACCATGAGGTGGGGGGGATTCGCCCTCCTGGGCTTCTTTTGGCATACGTATAGGATCACAGTGCTGAGAGAGGAATGGGATAGGTGAGGCTAACAAGGGATAGATGCGAGCAGATTGCAGCCCGAGGGTGGTAGCCTTCTCTCATTGTGAAGTCTTGACATTTACAGGAACTGGTTCTCGGACAACTTCCAGAAGCTGAAGGCAAAATGGAAGGAAGCCTTTACCAACCCGGGATCCGATTGAATTTGCCCCTCTCTGTGGAAGGCACAGGACCCCAGATTCCTCAAGCACACCCCTCATCGGAAAGAAGTCCCCTGCGGAGCACTGGGTGCCAAGACTTCTGGCTTTCCAGGGGCAGATCCTGCAGCTGCTCTTCCCTTTTCTACCTTTTTTTGTATTATTTTCATCGCCGTCACATATTGCACCCCAATAAATAGAAATGCTTCTCTGGTGAGATGAAACTTTTATTGCATTTATTTGCTCCTCGTCCCCCAATACTGGCTTCCGGTATGAATGTCTGCCCCCTTTCCCCACCTATGTTTTGCAGCTGGACTTCCACACTGATACGTGTGGGTCCCCGTTATACCGTCCGGGAGTGTTATCAATCCTGGGGTTCGTGCTTCCTGCCAGTCTGCGAAGACATTTTTTAAGCTGCCCCAGAATCGAGTTAGTTGATCAATGACCCGGAGCAAACATTGCACCAACAGAGCAAACTGTCCCTTGTCTTCCCCAACCCTGTCTGCTCATCATTTTGGCTCCTTAAGTAAATATCCCTTTGGACCGAAAGTCGCCTGTCTTATAGCCAGAAGAGCTTTCAAACCAAACCATGCTTGAGAGAGCTCTCCAAAAGGAGGGAGGAGGTTTCCTTGCTCAAATGGAATGTAACCCTTTCCATGCAACAGCCGCTGCTCACGGGATCGGGTTGAAAGTGATTCTGTGCGAGTACATACTACGTACACATGACGACAAATGTTGCCAGAACAGAATGGATTCTCCATGCCACTGTTCCAGGGACAGTCTTGTCCACAAGTCAACCCAGCACAGTGAACTGACAGTACTTACTTAAGTCCCCTAGTAGTACAACGTTTCTCAAACTGTGGGTTGGGACCCACTTGTGGTGGGTCGCAACCCAACGTCTGATGGGACCCGAGCAGAGCCTCCAATGAAAACACAGGTGATGGAAAGATCAGATAACTAATTGCCTCAAGCCCTGAGGCTATTCAACAATCAGATCGCTGCCAATTGCCCGACAAAGAGCTGAGCTCCTGCTGTTTGCAAGATAGCTGCTAATTGCTCTGCAAAGAGCTGAGTTCCAAGCCTGTGTAAATATAGGGAGATACTCTAAGTCTGTTGGGACCTACCAAGCTTTACGAAGCTTTAAAAAAGGTGATCTAGACAGAAATAATATTTGTATTTATAAGTAATATTTTATTTATTTATTTATTTATTTATTTGCAAAAAAAAAAAAACCCTCAATCCATTTCTCGTAATGAGGTAGCCCTAATGAATAGCCTCAAGGCTTGAGGGGCTTAGTGATGTGACCCAGCCTTCAACTGACCCCACTACCTGTCATTGATGGACTTGGGAAAAAAAGACCAGAAGACGCTCAAACATTTATCTCCCTATATGTACACAAGCTTGCAAACTGCAGGAGCTCAGCTCTTTGCAAGGCAATTAGCAGCTATCTCGCAAACTGCAGGAGCTCAGCTCTTTGCCGGGCAATTAGCAGCTATCTCGCAAACTGCAGGAGCTCAGCTCTTTGCAGGGCAATTAGCAGCTATCTCGCAAACTGCAGGAGCTCAGCTCTTTGCAGGGCAATTAGCAGCTATCTCGCAAACTGCAGGAGCTCAGCTCTTTGCAGGGCAATTAGCAGCTATCTCGCAAACTGCAGGACCTCAGCTCTTTGCAGGGCAATTAGCAGCTATCTCGCAAACTGCAGGAGCTCAGCTCTTTGCCGGGCAGTTAGCAGCTATCTGCTTTTGAATAGCCTCAGGGCTGGAGGCAATTAGTTATCTGAGCTTTCCAACACCTGTGTTTTCATTGGAGGCTCTGCGGGACCCACCAGAAATCCCGACCCCACAGTTTGAGAAACACTGCTCTAATGTAACCACCACCAGCCCGGCCCCTGCTGGCTCTGAAAAGTGACACTTAGTTGGACTCTCTTGCCCACCGGCGTCGCAGCCCCAGGACCTGTTTGCTCAGACTTTGGACACAGAGCAGAGTTTCTTTCGACCAGACTCCCGTCTAGTATAAAAGTACCGCACTCGGTTCTTGCTTGGGGGGACAGACCACGCAGTTGGCCAGGAGAGAGTGAGTGTGTGTGCATTTGTGTTCTTGGGGGGTTAAATTGGAGGCCGGCTCCTTTGTACTCGCTCCTTCAAGAGCTCCAGGGACCCCAGACCCGCTGGGAGGTGGTGAAGAAGAGCTCAGGATATCTGGGTCCTGCATTTTTGGCGAAAGATCTCGTGGCTGGCCGAGGAAACCACAGCAGAAGCCATCCCAGGAGCCAGTGGGGAGACGGATCGCGATGGGGTCCCTTTCCCCTGGGAGCTTCGGGCCAGATGGGGTGGGGGGCGGTGCAGAATTCAGGAGTGCCAATGTTGGGCTGCCTCTCCTCTTCCCAGACACTGCGGCCTATTTTTATTTGGGCATATCTGTAAGTGGGTGAGCAGAGAGAGACAAATGTGGAGATGATCGCAGGATTTCCGCCAGCTTGCTTGACCTAGAGGGGCAATGGGGCTAGCTTCCAGGACCCAAACGGCTCCACCTGCCTCTACCTGCCCAGCTTTTGCAAGTCAATCGTGTATGCTTGGTTTTAGATCGGCAAAACCAAGAAGACAGAGCCGCCCGTGCAGTTTTAGGTTGGGAGGTATGTTTTGTGATATGTTTCCATGTCTTCAGAGGTTGCCACTATTTTTATGAGCCCTGCTCTTGCATCTTCCATGCAGACATTGATCAGGCGAAGGGGTTGTCTTTCATTTATCCCCGTGCCAGGGGGGAAAAATGGCATCTGCTTAACTTTGGCATGTCAGGCAGCTTTTTCGAGGTACACAAAGAAAGCTAGGTAAAAATGTGGTAACCCTTTCTGGACGATAAGGGTGGACTGGGTGTACGTGTATGCTAATTTGTTTTGTGCATGAGAACAGCTTCCCCTATATTATAAGGTGCTCTTTGGACATTTTCTGACCTGGTTATTCTGTTATCAGGTTTTCAAACAAAAGTCAAAGCATTATTTTATGCGATGAGCCCATGCGCTTGAATTTCAACGAAAAGCACTGCAAATATTTCTGCCCAAGAATGCAATGTTCTCTCCCAGCAAGGTGCTGAAAAGAGTAGGTTAGACAAAGCAACCGAGAGCGGCTCTTTTTTTGTGGCAGGGCAGGGTCTGAGTTGGGGCCTCTGTGGGTTACGGTCAGTGCTCTAACCATTACACCACACTGACCTCTTTGCGGAGGGAAAACGTGAAGCTGACAAACCTCCACGTCACAGAGGAGTCAGCTATTTCCAGTGGGGTGTTGTTTGGCTTTACGTCACGGTCATTCCTACGTTTTGTTTACCTTGGCAAATGTGTCTCTTTCGACATTGTAGGCAACTGTGGTGAAAATGGATCTGAAAGTTGTAGTTGCGTCCTTTCTCTTGCTGCTTTTCTGCTCTGGTAAGTGCCCCCCCCCGACACTGCTGATTTGGAAGACCCTAAAATCTCTTTTCCGCATTTCGGACTCCTGTGCAGTGCAAGTCATGGCTGGTCTTACGTTCGCCGGTATGATGCGAAATGGCGCTAGGATCGACTGAGCGGACCACAGTGGTGACATTGCAAATTGCGGTTGGGAGTAGGGTACCCCGCTACGAAGGAAGCTAGGGTTACCGTGTCTTTCGGGCGTCTATCCTGTGAGCGCTTACTTGCCAGTAAGTCCCACTGAAACCAGTGAAATGGACATGCAAGTAGACATGCAGAGGATCGGGACCAAATGCGCTCTGCAGAAGAGGATGTTTTGACCACCGCAGCTTTTCTCTTTCCTTGCAAGAAAAGCTGCACTGCTGAAATTCTCTTCTACGCAGCCATCAAAAGCACAGAACATCCCAATCACCTTATCTAGTCGTTGGAGTCAATACCTATTTTCTCAGGGCATGTGCTGCTGGCATGCGCTGAACCTGGAGCGAATGCGCCAAGTCCCTCTGCCATGCCACCTAAGGTTGCCCCCATCCTTTTCCTGGGAGGGCTCCTCTGCGCTTAAAAGCTGCACAAGAGGCAGGCATTCAGCAGGTGAAACTTCTAGGAGAGAAGCATGAAGCCCGTCATGGTAACCTTAGGGCTGACAACTAATGGTGTTTCTATTCAAAATCTTCTATTCAAAATCTATTCAAAGCATATTCAAAACATGTTCTTAGGATCTCCTTGTTAGAGACTCTAATTCCCCTGAAGTTTCAAACTGAGCTGCTAAACCTTGTTAGGGGCGCAGATGTGTGGCCCAGTCAGTCCCTCGAAGGACTTGAAGATGACTTAGACCAGGGGTTCTCAACCTTTGGAGGCCTGGGTATCCCCTATCATGGTCCAATTTTCTGAAGTACCCCCTGCTAATTAATGGCTAATTAATTGGATTGATTAATTAGCTAATTAATCATTAAATCATGAAATAAAAAGTACTAAAACAATTTTAAATGTGAAAATGTGACAAGTAATTAGCTACTGATTGATGCTGATAAGGGGCAGGCTCTGGCATATCCCCTGCCATTGGTCCGCGTACCCCTAGGGGTACTCGTACCACAGGTTGAGAACCCCTGACTTAGACCTTTGTTCCCCCCTTGGCACTCTTTCTTCGTTCGATCCATTGCTTGTAACAGGGTTTTAAAGCCTCTAGTCCTCATGGGAACACTGTCTGCTTTGTTTATCAATGCCTCCTTGACACCGTCCCCCTGTTGGAGGGCCTGGTCTGAAATACATCTTGTGCTGCTTTTCTCCTAGACGTTTGTAGCTGCCACCTGCAGAAGAGGGAAACCCAAGAAAAGGTGCCACTTGGCCAACTCCAAGAAGCAGCCCAGGGCTACTGGGATCAAGTCACTGGCACAGCCCAGGGCTGGGTAGACAATATCGCATCTATGGAGTGGAAAGAGGACGCTTGGTGAGAACGATGGCAAGGGCAAGGGGGGAGCTTGGCGTTGAATGTCTCTGTCCGATCAGTGGACAAACTCCACACTGCGCATGTATCACCTGGGCTGTGTGGGGCATCTGCTTGCTTAGAAGATGACAATTGTAGATGCCACCAGGATTCTACGTTTGGAGAAACACTTTCTATTGGAAGAGAAATGAGAAAGAAACACGTATTCGTGGCCGCTGTCGAAGGTGGTGTTCTGTGATAGACGGAACCCTTTTTTTCCCCGGCCGTGATGCCTGAGATGGGTTGGCAAATGCCACTGTTCCCTTGCATGTGCCAAATTAAATACCAATCCCTTAATACCTATCAGGGTGGCAGCTGCAGCCTCCACTGGCTGCTCCTTGTCGCTGGATTTGAAGAGGGGTGGAGGAGAGTGGTGGGCTAGAGTGTCAGAGACACTCTGGCCCACACTCTCCTCTGCTCCACACTTCCTCTTCCTTTTGGAAGCCAGGGAATAGGAGCAGGCCGGTGGAAGCCAGTGGGAGGCAGGACTGCCTAATGGACAGGTCAACCCTGCCCTGTGCCGGCTTCCCATTCCAAACTTCACCCCTTCTCCATGCTGCTGTGAACCCCACGCGGAGAACGCAAACCACTTCGGATGAGGATTTGAGAGTCATGGGTAGAAAAACACCCGCTCAGGGGCACCCGTAGGTTGGTGAGAAAGGAAGGCTGTCCATTCTCTCACGGAAAACATCGGCTTTCTAATATCACGGCCCCTTCTTGTATTTTTTTTTGATGCAGGGACCTCTACGAAAAAAGTAAGAAGTCCTTCGGCACTTACTACAACATCCTGAGTGACCAATTATACTACTGGTGGCACAGTTAATGGATCAATGAGATGTCGCGAGCTGAGCCCCCCCCCCCATCTCCTCATACATTGTGCCGAGAAAGAGACTTTCCTTCTGAGACAATGAATAAAGCTAATTTCCTGACATGATGTCACGGCCGCTGTCTCTTTCTTTGGGAAACACAGGGAGGGAATCATCACCTTCTGAGCACATCTGCACCACAGACATTGACCGAAGCAGGCTGGCCCATCTAGGGTCACCTCAGCTGGCAGATTGACAAGGGCACCCACCCTGGAGGACTGTCAGTAGGCAGATCGAGATGGGCAAAGTCACCAATCTGCTGCCTGAGGCATCTGTTTCAGTTGGCCTCCTGCGTGGGCCGGTCCTGACACACTCACCTGCACACCTCAGCTTCTCCCATGTGTTGGAGGGAGAGGACATTGTAATGCAAATGCGCATTCTGACTTTATGAACTGATTTCATGCAAGCGCCCCTTTCAACTAAGTGAGGAAAAATGCCCATGTTTGCAGCTCAACCTTGCCATAACCTTCTAACCATTAGGCTCAACTTATTTTCCCCCCTCTGCAATGTTTATAGGTTCCAGCTGGATCTCAACAGCCATGGCTGTGTCTGTCCTAAACCTGCACAGTTGTTTTGTGTGTGTGTGTCTAGTGCCACTTGAAGGACTTGGAGAGAATTACACGAATAAAACAAGAAACACGACTTCAGAACATGGAGGAGATGGGTACTGGTCCTGCTAATGTGGGGAAGAAGCTGCATCAGTCTGCACTGGTGCAGCTGCGGAATTGCATGCGACATGGCCCGAGACTTCCTCGCTTAGCATGTCACAACATCAAAGTGTTACGGCAACTGGTCCCAGATTTCCAGGGCCGGATAACGTTGTTGCTGTTCAAAAGGGATTTTATTACGGCTTTTCTGCAATATCTCCCCAGGCCCAGACACAGCCTGAGTGTTAATAATAGGACATCATCTGGCGTATCCAAGGTGTGTAATTGCACACTTTGGTGTAAACGGTGGGGTGGCCCTTCATGGCACACTCGTAGCCCCAGGAGACGACACCCTCCAGTAGCCCGTTGCACTCCAAGGGGCCGCCCGAGTCTCCCTGCAAAGCAAATATACAGAGAGGTCAGGGATGCGTAGACACAGCTCCAAACATTTTGGTGCCTGAGGCAGAAAATAATAAAAATATGATCACAATGAATTAAATGCTTGACAATATGCTGCCCCTTCATCTGCCACCTGAGGCAGGTTGGCTGACCCTGCCTAATCGTAGTGCCGGTCTAATTGCCCTGAAAAACAACAGTGTCAGTTGTGGACAATCTCTGTGTTAGTTGTGGACAGAGAGAAAAATGATGGCTGGAGGAAAGCAAGAACTTCTGGGGGGGAATTATGGAAAAGACTGATAAACTAAACCTCAATAAGACTGCTTATACACATTCGTATCTTACATCTCCTGTACCATGTGCAGTTGTGGTTTTCCCCTTGCTATTGCAAATATCTGCCGATAATGGTTGGGGTGGTGTCTGGGGCCAGGTTTTTGGGCCCTCAGGCAACTTGGCCAAGGATGTCCCAAACCTGTCCTGGAGAGGGCGCAAGTGAGCATGAATCCTGCTCAAACCACATGGCTTTGAAAGAGAGCAGGCATTCAACCTGCCAGAAGTGAGGAAATCATGTGTGCGAGTTGCACGTTTCCAGAACAGCGGCTTATAATATCAAGTCCCTTCTGGTTCAGAGCAAAACGAGAAGGCTCCTCTTCAACGGAGGCATTTCAAGGGAAGCGGGCACACGCATGTACGCACAGACGCGCGTGCACAAGCACGTGTGCGCGCTCAAAGACAATAGAGCTGGAGGCCAAGCCCTGCTTCTGCCCGGCTCACCTGGCAGGTGCTCTCGCCACCCTGCATGAAGCCGGCACACATCATGTTGTTGCTGTAGTAGTAAGGGTAGGCCTGCTTGCACTGGGCGCTGGGGATGACGGGCTCTCGCAAGCACTGCAGCTTCTGGGGATACGCAACTGGAAAGAGACACGGCGCTGTTACGATGTCCCCTGCACATGCTTCAGAAGCTCCTGTCTCAAAGCTTTCACTTTTGAAGAAACCGAGGCGGTGGTCCTGCCCCCCATGTCATGCTTGGGGGGGGGGCATCAACATGGCCACACGAAATCAAAATGACATTTCAAGACAGAAGCACCGTTCCGGGTGAGATGGAGCCCCTCAGCTCTGTCCCGGAGGCGAACGGACGTTGGCTCTGAGGAATCGGGAAAGTTGAGTGGCAATGGTTGAACATCTGCTGAGGGGTGGGATGTGCGGCGGGGGAGGAGATGGAAGCCCCAGGCTCTACCCACAGGCAATGTTAAGAGCATACGAACCTCAGAAGAGCCCTGCTGGATCAGGCCGAAGGCCCATCTAGTCCAGCTTCCTGTATCTCACAGTCAGTGGCCCACCAGGTGCCTCAGGGAGCACACAAGACAACAAGAGACCTGTATCCTGTTGCCACTCCCTTGCACCTGGCATACAGAGAAAATCTACTCCTAAAACCAGGAGGTTGCTTATGGCTTGTCACCTGTGATGGACTTTTCCTCCATGAATCTATCCCATCTCCTTTTAAAGGCATCCAGGCCAGGTGCCATCACCACATCCTGTGGCAAGGAGTTCCACAGATTAATTACACGCTGGGTGAAACTCTCCCTCCACTCAATGTTAGTGCACGCTCCCTGGTTCTGGTGTTGTGCAGAGAGGGAAAAGAACTTCTCTCTATCCGCTCTATTGATATTATCAAATATCTAATTAGATTCTATTGATAACTGCAAGGGGCGGCAAGACTCACCTCCATGGGTTAGGAGATTTCCCCATCCAGAGACCAAGCACCAGGTTCCCGTAACAGGGCAACTGGTAGGCAACTTGATTGGGGAGACGTACTGGTTGAATCGGGCCGGCTGAGCCAGTTTCACCAGCATGATGTCGTTGTCTTGGGTCTTGTCGTTGTAATTGGGGTGGCGGATAACCAGGGCTGCGTTCAGGTTCTGCTCTGTGCCTTCCGGCTGGGTGGTGTCGTGCTCACCCAGGTGGGCGACCAGAGTGTTAGCTCTGCAGAAGTGCAAAAGGAAATTCCACCGAGCACGTGAGCAGGGACCTCCACACCTGGGGATGTGTCAGCCCTGAAGCCGATCAAACCCACAAGTGAAGCTGAGAATATCTCGGTAAATCTAGCCCAATGAATAGGCTGTGACAGACAGAGCCATCAATGCGGAGGAAAGAAATGTAGAGAAGAGAGGAGTTATAGCATGGTAGAGTGATTATGGTGACAGAGATTGCAGCCTGTTGCCTGAGGCGACAGTCTCAACCTGCCTCATGGTGTGGCCAGCCCTGCTAGGAAAATTGCTTGAGTTACTCACGGCACGTAACAGTGAGCAGCGGATACAATCCACCACTCGTTGATCAAAGACCCTCCACACCAGCGGTTCCCGTCAGTGGTGAAGTAGACCTGCCAAGGCACCGAGTGAGCCGGGCACTCATACCCATTGACGATATCTTCCGTCCCGATCGGGGAAGCGGCTAGGAGAGAAGAAACAGACTGTGCAACGGAGCGACAGCCATAGGGAACAGAAGAGCGAGGCACAGCCCCACACTTCTGGCTCCCGGTTGACAGAGGGAGAAACTGCCACATGTGGGGCAGGAGAATAATATGTAACCTTCCTGTGCTCTGTCCTATTTTCCTGCTGTTATTCCTTATCCTGGCTTGGTTATCTGGCTGTTGAAACCAGGACCAGAATAGGTAGACAAATGAGCTAACTCTCTGGTTTATTAATTGGCTGGGACCAATTTGAAGTGTTGGGCCATTTAGTGACACCATCACTACCCATGGTGCTTCACAGAATACAAGCAGAGGTCCCTGCCCCCAGGAGCCTGCAATCTAGAACAACTTTAATGGGATTTTAATTGAATTACAGGCATATGTGCTCATTTCTAGGCTGTTTTGGTTCCAGTCATGGAAAAGAAAATATTTAAAAGATGGCTTCTAACCATAGAGTGGAAGCTTTTGGTTATAAGCTTGTAAGTTGTTGTTGTTTTTTCCCACTTCCTTGGCTATCTCAAAAAGATGGAGGGTTTTTTTTATTATACATGCATGTATTTAAAATTAAATGATATATTCATATGTTAAAGATCAGATTATTAATCCGTTGGGGCAAGCCTAGTTTAACCCCTTCCTTTTTGTTCTATCTTCCCCATTTGCTAACTTTTCCTGAATATTTCCATCAGCTCTCCAGCCTCACGCAACCCTCTTTACCCAGCTCCCTCTCGACGAGGAGGGGAAATTAGCCAGCCTGCAGTGAAACAGCCTACATCCCATAATATTAGGAATGAATCCATACATACCTGCTCCCCACACGGAAAGGACAAGAACCAAGAACTTCATCTTCTATTAAGGCAACAAAAACAGCTTTCCTCTCACGTCCACTGCCCGGGGTTTTAAACCCACACATTATCGAGGCCGCCCACGTCACTCCCGATAAAAGTGATCTTGGAGCAAACGGTGTGTTCTTGTAGGGCTTTGGTTACCCAGGGTGTAAGCAGCTCTAGGTCGGTGAGGAGACTGGAGACCTGATAACTCAACAGCTCGGTTACCGAATGGAGGACGGCCCAAGGAGACTCATCGCGGTTGCCTTTGAGGTCTATATAATCCATCCACTCTCCATATAGAGAGGACATTCATAGATAGGATATCTAAATCCTAACTGTGACGGCATTTTATATATTAATTTTAATCCCAGTCTTTGTCTAAGGGGCTTAAAAAAGGTAAAGGTATCCCCTGACAATGAAGTCCAGTCGTGTCCGACTCTAGGGTGTGGTGCTCATCCCCATTTCCAAGCCGAAGAGCCAGCGTTGTCCGAAGACGCCTCCGTGGTCATGTGGTCGGCATGACTCTCCTTGCCGCAGCGCGTAGCATGCGGCTGGAACACGGAGCGCCGTTTACCTTCCCGCAAGCGGTACCTATTTATCTACTCGCATTGACATGCTTTGGAACTGCTAGGTTGGCAGGAGCTGGCCAAGCAATGAGTGCTCACCCCGTCGCGGGAATTGAACTGCCGACCTTTCAATCGACTGCTTATGGTTCAGCGGTTTAACCCGCTGCGCCACCCGCTGGCTTAGTGTGGCATATATATTCTACCCATCCCAATTTTAACCTCACAACCACCCTGCAATGTAGGCTAAGGCTAAGAGCTAGTGACCAGTCCAGAGTCGCTCAGTATGGCAAGTGAGAATTTGAACCCAGGCCTCTACAGTCCTAGTCCAACATACCCTATACAGAGTGCATCACCCCAGCTTCAACAATAAGAGAAGATCAGCTTGCAGACTCTGGCAGCAGAACCCTGCGGAATCCTGCATCCCATCGCAGATATACCATTTGTTTTCTGACCCCAAAACGGAGCCTTGGACTCAGGTCCCCTTTTGCCCAGCCAGATGCAAACGGGCAGGTGCTTAGCTTGGCAAAGACGTGGCAACTCTGGCTGCCAAGCAGAGCCCTAATCAGGTCATAATCAGCTGGCAAACAGCCTGGTGCTTGTTTTCCTGTCACGCAAGGGTATATCGGGCAGCCTGGAATTCACATTGGATGTGATTAACTTAATTGCAACGGAGTTGAAGTCAATTCGAGTTGACCCCATTCATTCCTTTGGCGCAGGAACAAAGACACACACACACACACACACAAACACACACGCGCGCACACACACACACACACACACACACACACGAGTGCTTATTATTCGAAGCCAACTCAGGGCAGCCTTTCCCCTTGAAAGGGGGAGGTGTCCCACCACCACAAGTGTTCTGTAATTATCTTTTTATTAACTGATTAAGTAGGGTGCTGGGACATCTCCAGTCTGCTCAAAATCAGGCCGCAAAATCTGCTGCGACTTTATGGGTTGTATGAATCCCTTCTTTGCGTGGAAGGAGGTCTTCCTCTTTCGGAAGGATTCACCGGGGGGAGTGTCTACTACACATGCAGGAGGATGAGAGGCTGGCCGCACCCAGTGTGGTGGCGACCCACCAAGAGGAAGGAACAGAGATGCAGCCAGTGGGTTGCGGAAGCAAACGCTCCCAGCTTGGAGTCTTGGTGAACACTTAGGCCTCCGGTGTTTTTTGGCTCTCTCCAAAACAACATGGCCCCTGGCGTCCCAGGTTATTTTTAGACTCCTGCTCCTTCCTGGGAACAGGGAACGTGGCAGGTGGAACTGACAGCGACTCTCCCAAAACCGAGATAGCGAGGCTAGTCCCTTCCGTTTTTAGCATGTCAACTGAGCAGCTGCAGGATAAGGATTGCCGAGGGGCCAATATAAGAGCCCAGACGCACAGGGCTCTTTCTTTAGTTTCGTAGCAAAATGGCAATCATCCTGTTCGCAGTTCTTCTGGGTGCTGCAGGTAATTCCCGTCCCCTGCTTACTCTGTCGCAGGTCAACTCGCTTGGGTCCCTGACTGCCTGACCTCGTTCAGAGACAGCGTTGTCAGATCGGGAGATTTCCCTCAGTGACAACGAGTCACTTGTTTTGCGCAAGTGTGAAATTGTGTTTGGTTTTAACCCTTAGAGCAGGAAAAGGGTGCATGGGGGGGAGAAAAATTAATCCCCCCCAGTTAGTGCACTGCTTCCCCAGACAAATTAGCAGCCCCCTCAAGCCTGCATTTACAAGGGCAACCAAATACCTCTGTGCCACCCAGGACGGGGTCAGGCGTTGCTTTTGTTGCCACTCCTGGAGCTGAAGAGGGGGACACAGCAGAAGAGGAAATGGAGAGGAGACCAGACCAGAGTGGTGGGCTAGAGGCGTCCATTGCAGGTTGCAGGTTGCGTTGAAAGCACAGGAGCCCTGCCCCAAAGAAAAAGTTGGCGACCCCAACCCCAACTAATTTCCAGGCTGCTTTGTCTTCCTGCAGCAGCAGCACACCTGAATGTCTCTGACGATGACGATAAGATCATCGGAGGGTTTGAGTGCCCACCCCACTCCCAGCCCTGGCAAGTCCTTTTCACCTATGGGGACGGCTACCAGTGGTGCGGTGGGTCCCTGATTAACGAGCGTTGGATCATCTCGGCAGCTCATTGCTACAAAACGTGAGTAGGAAAACATGGCGGATTGCCTGTCTGGCCATTCGTAAAGACGCATGGCTCTTGATTGTAAGCTCCTTGGGGCAGAGAGACTTGGCTGGGTGACCCGAAGCAAGGGCGATTAGCCGGGCCACTGTACCTTGCATACTCGTGTAGACGAGGGAATTTGGGTAGGTGCAGCTTGACACAGTGGGGAGAAAAACTGCACCTGCCCAAACACCCTCTTCGACACAACTGCTACAGCGAGGGGTAGACCTTTCATACTGGCTCTGCTCCTGTACCTCTAATTACCGTAGTGGTCTGAGTATAAGACTCACTTTTTTCTCCTAATTTAAGTTTTTAAACTAGGGGTGCATCTTATAATCAGGCTGTTGCAATTTAATGCCAGTGATTTAATTAATTTTTTTTTAATAGCCCCAAACTTTAAGGGTGCGTCTGATAATCAGGTGCGTCTTATACTCGGGACAATACGGTATATCTTGTGGCAATGAATTCCACAGTCTGATGATGCGCTGTGTGGAGAACGACCTCCTTCTAAATCTCCCACTGATGTTCCATTGGGTCACCCCAGCCTGCCTCTAATATCGTGAGTCATGTCTCCATTTGATGGCTTTCCCCCCCCCCAAGCCAAAACACCCCAAAGGGTTACGTTTAGGGCCACCTCCCCTCTGGTGGCTCACTAGATGGACTGTTCTAAGACACAGGGCAAAACCAACCCCAAGTAAAATAAGGACACCCCCCCCCCAATTCAATGTTTGCAGTCCTGTACTCTAGAGAAGGCCGACTCTGCGGCACTTCCGAGCAGCGTTGCTGTAGCTCGTTTTGCGTTCATCATGCTGTGCTCTCTCACCGCAGCCCTCGCACTCTCGTCGCGCACCTTGGGGAGCACGACACCAGCCGCAAGGAAGGAATGGAGCAGAGCATCCAGGTGGAGAAAGCCATCCCCTACCCCGAGTACAACTCCCGCACCATCGATCACGATTTCATGTTGGTCAAACTCGCTGAGCCGGCCCAGTTCAACGCCTTCGTGCAGCCCGTTGAGATCTCTCCAAGCTGCCCCGTGGCAGGGACCTCCTGCCTCGTCTCCGGTTGGGGGAATGTGCGGACAACAGCGGGTAAGTAGCATCACGCTTCGCAATGAAAGGCAGTGGGGCGCCCTCTCCTGCTTGCCAAGCAGAAACACACCCCTTCAGGCCTGGGCGTGGTGCCATCCCTGAGGGGCAACATGGCCATGGGGCACTGCCCGGGGGCAATTATTCATTGGCTGGCCTGCATTTTCTTGACATATATCGGGATCAGGGTGTAGTGGAGGGGGAGCGGGGGGGAGCGGCGCTCTGGGGGGGGGGCAGAAGTGGTGATGTCGTCAGCTCAGGTGCTGCCTTTGCAAAGGAGCTTAGCCAAGAAGAAGCTGGCTCAGCAGCAGGCAAACTGAGAAAATTGCCTAGGGGCATAATTTAACGTCTCTAGGCCAACATTTCCATCCTAGAATCATAGCATTAGAAAGGACCTACAAGATCACGGATCCTTGCCTACGTCTCTATGCCTTCCCCGAGAGACAGGACATAGTTCGTGTTACATTACATTCTGCTTACATTCTGTAAGCCGCCTTGATTGCCCTGTCGGGAAAAAAGGCGGGGTAAAAATTCTTTCAATAATAAATAAACAAACCAACAAAGGTTACAATCCTATTCCAATTCACCTGGGAGTAAGCACTACTGACCACGGTGGGGCTTACTTCTGAGTAAACAAGCCTAGGCTAGCCCTCTAAGAACTCTTTTATGTTTGTTTTGGGAAATGACTCGATTCCATTCTTCCATTTATCTGAAATTTGTGTTTAATATGATTGCAACCTTCTCCAAGGGTTTGGAAGGACGGGAGCCGGACCTTTAAATGACATTTCAAAGTAGGAGAAGAAAACACTCACATGAAGACATTTCAGGGTGATTTTTTTTTTCAGGAGTCTTATGTCAGGACAAACACCTGCAGTATACAGTTGAGCCCGATACCACAGGTTGGGCTCACATCAGCTTTCTTTGCTCTTTCTAGTTGAGTATCCTGATAAGCTGCAATGCCTAGAAGTCCCGATCCTCTCCGCCTCCACCTGCAAAGCCTCTTATCCTGGCCGCATCACTTCTAACATGTTCTGTGCTGGCTACACAGAGGGAGGCAAAGACTCCTGCCAGGTAAGAAACAGGCTGGGGAGACGGAGTTAGATGGGTGAGCCTGGTCTCTACCTCCGCCCACAGCCAAATGAGGTGGTGATGGAGTGGACTTGACCATTTCAGGCTGCAGGCGGGGGAAATACCACTTTTGAATGCTCCTCCCTGCAAGTTCAAAGCTAGCACATCAGGGAAAACTCTTCCCACTATCGTGCTAGTTTTCTAATTGCAAGGATTGGTGTTGTCTTTTAAACACAGATTCAACCAAGTCGGCTGGAAGTGGTACAGTTAATGGCGCCCCCTTAGGACTCTACCACTTCATACGGGAGCATATATAAACCAGGCCATAAAATGCCATTCTGCACATTATGCAGATTGAGGTGATTAACGGAGGGGGAAACATTTTGGATTGTATCACCCCTGAGCTTGTGGGTGGGTGGATTCCTCTCCTCGGCAGCTCAGCACAGGCAGAGCAAGTGGACTGGCGGAGGGCGAACAGAGCGGAAGAGGAAGTGTGGAGGAGAGGACGTTCGAGCCCACCACTCTCTTCTCCTCTGCACTTCCTCCTCCACTCCACTCCCCAGAGAAGGAGGATTGGTCGAGAATGATGTACCACCAGGTAAAGGGGGGGGGAACAGCATTTTGTGCACTGTCCCAGGTGTCAGGAGATCTTGGGCTAACCCTGACTCATAAAATCCCTGAATATCTATGGAAAGCGAGATTAAGGGGACAGCCATGGACTGCAGATCTGCTCTTTGTCTGGATTTGGCCATGGTGAATAATGTCTTCTCTGGCCATCCTTGGTTGCAGGGAGATTCTGGCGGACCCCTGGTGTGCAACGGCAAACTGACCGGCGTTGTATCCTGGGGGATGGGATGCGCTCAGAAAAACTACCCTGGTGTGTACGCCCCTGTCTGCAACTACAAAGCCTGGATAGATGAAGTGCTGGCCAACAACTGAGTCGCCCCTGGGGATCTGCCGAGCAAGAAAAGAGTTTCCCCTTCCAGGAGAGATGGCATCCTTGATGTTCTTCCTTGAGAGAAACGTTCAAATCATGTGCGTCAAACACAAAATTCAGAGGGAGGCAATTGCCAATGATGAAGATGAATGAAGATGATGGCCATATCTGTGGCACATTGTGTCCCCCCCCCCCATACTCTGAGAATTGTAGTTCTGGGTGGAGGGGCTGGGAATGCCTCACAAAACTACAATTCCCAGGATTCTCTGTGGGGGGAGCCATGGGAGTTCAGCTGAAATAAACTGGTCATCTGTCAAAATGACCCAGCGGAAAGAAGAAGGGGAATTGATGCAACATCCTGTACTATCCAGAAATAAATTGCCATGCAGCCAACCTGGTATCTCATTGTCTGAGGATAGTTATTGTCGTGTATTGGTGTATATGCTCCACTCAAACATTTATCAAGTTAGGAATTCCTAAGTTATTAGATTACGGTGGGAATTAGCCAATTGGTTCTGTTGCCTATTCCTTTGCAGTACCACTCATAGCCACTAGAGGGCAGACATCTCTGTTGCCTGTTCCTTTGTCAACTCTATTGCAGTTCCAGTCAGAGCCACTAGGAGGCTGACTTGCCTATTTCTTTGCCAACTTCTCTGGCAATTCCTTTATCAATTATTATGTAGCCCATTGATGTTGTTGTTGTTGTTGTGTGTGTCCCCCTCGTTTTACAGAACAGATGTCCTCTTTATTTCTCTTGGGATTTTCTGGGTGTTTCACTGAACCTCAAATTCCAAGGTGTATGCAAATGAGAGAGAGAGAGAGAGAGAGGCATTGTGGGTAGCAAGGTTTTTCAGTTTCGCACCTGGAGCGGGGCTGGAGTGGGAGACTTTCCCACATCAGTCAGATGTGGGCGGCAATGGAGAAACCTGCTTTTCACACTGAAGAGAGGGTGTATGAAATAGTCTTCTTCTAACCAAGACAGGAAATGATCAGCAACAAGGTAATTTCTTGTAAGGAGGACCTTCGGTTGCATTGTCAGTGTGTTGTAACTACCTTTAAAGCCGTTGCAAGTCTGAAATGCATCCTTTCTGGGAAGGTGCTCTCTGGCTCCCCCCACCCCCCCACCCCCACAGAGGAGAAGCAAGAGAGAAACACAGGCCTCCAAATGAATGAGACCCTGTCTTTGGGCCATCGTATTAGATTGCCAACCACCTTGCCTTACTGCTCCTGCGCCTTTTGACATCCTCCTGCCATGCAGACATTTTAGCACGTGAAACATTTCTTAGCACCTGCTACATTGGCTGTACATGACGAGCACATCATGTGACGACCCTCACATGAGCAGCTACAGAATGAAACCTTTCTAAGAATCACTGAACCAAGACAGGGTGGCCCAGGTGGTCCCTGCCCTCATCTCATACCTATTTGCATGTCTAGCAACCAACATACTACACGCTGTGCACTGAGGAAAGGGGCAACGATCACCCTGTTGAACAAGCTTGGGGGCAACGGGCCAGGAATGAATGCAGACAGCCAGAGGGGAGCAACAACTGTCTGACTTCCACAACTTCCTACTCTTTGGGGAGAGTCTGCGTAGTTTTAGATAAAATACCATGGCAGGGTATACATAACACATGCAGCAGAGTTAAGTGAAAGAATCCCAATGAGGTAGACGGACAGTATCAGTTGAGACTGCATGGGGGGGGGGGATACATTTTTCCCAGGGTCCCCTTTGCTACATCAACACAGCAGGAAATGGGTTCTTGTGTGCTGCCCAACAATTCCAGAAATTAGCATCATCATCCTCTAACCCTTAATCCATAAATACACAAATCGATTAACTGCATTTAAATAAATTTGCCACGTTCCAAATCCTGAGTAAAAGGAGCCTTTTTTTGATCTATCGGAAAGATGTGTGAGATGAACGTACAACTTAGCATCACAAGCAAACATTCCTTGTTAGGACAAGTTTTTAAACCTTTGTTGGTCCCAGTTGCGCAACACCTCACATGACACATTACATGACAACCGCAGTTGTAGCCTCCAAAACATGAACAACAGTGCACTGAATGTACAGCTCCACCAATCAGAATGCAACCGAAAAACTCATGCTTCAGTTGATTAATCTACTAGTCCAGCTTCAGTTGATTAATGTAGGTGTCCAGCTTTGCAATTTTGTCCCAGACTTTGGAATGCCTCAGTGCAGGATATTTTTTATGTGTGCAAATCTCACAACTCTATTCATGCATTGTTGTCTCTCTGTAGAGCTGAGTCAAAATAAAATGACAGGGTTTTTGTGAATGTACACTTTTGGCAGTGCTGAAAAACGTTTTCCACTTTTTCCACTTTTTTTTTTGGCTGTCTTCCTGATAATATTTGCTTATTTATTTACATGACCTTCGCTTGTTCTTGCGGTCGGTTAGTGTCACTTGCCCTCAATGCTGTCGTTGCACAGCCAGATCTGATAAGCTCTGACATCGTGACATCGTCCTGTTTACTATAGGGCCTAGGCTCCCTGGTTGGTTGGACTCACACCCATGTGGCTATTCCAGGGACAAGAAAGGATCAGAAACTGGGGAGGAAATGGTACAGAAGCCGTACCAGCAGCCTTAAAATCGCACTTTAAGAACAGGTGACTATTCCGTCTAAGTGTTCCGTAAGAAAAGTTTTGAAGTCATTAAACCAGTTCTTTTTTGACCCCCACAACCAAACTTTGTGGAGAATATTCAGTATGGCCCTAAAACAGCTCTTGAGGATCCAATTCCTTAGGGAAGAAATGGGGGGGATCTTCTTAAGACCCCCTTTTTTTGCCGGTAGCTTTCACATCACGACGGAGAAGTCTATCGCTCGGGTGGCGCTGTTCTCTGTGGCGGGGCTATGCTCCTGGCTGGAGATGCTCCGTCTTTGTTCCTCACTCCCGTCCCAGTGGTGGAACAATCTGGAAAGCTCCCTTCGGAACTTGACCCCCACAAAGGCATAGACCAAGGGGTTGAGACAGGCATGGAGAAGGCCGAGGCTTTCCGTGAGCAGCAACCCAAAATCCAACACCTTTTCCCGGGCGCAGTCTCGGCTCAAGTGGCCCAGGCGCTGCGAGCTGTCCACAAGGAGGAAGCCATGGAAAGGGGCCCAGCAGAGGACGAAAATGACCAAAATCAGTAGCAAGAGATGCACAGCCGAGTGCTTGCAGAACAGCCGGGCTCGGCACAGCCGGGCAAAGATGCGGCAGTAGCAGTACGCCATCACCAGGAGAGGTAACAAGAAGCCGAGGGCAAAGGAGGTAAAGCGCAGTCCGAGGCGCCACGAGTCGGCGTCCTTGGCGTTGAATCCCAGGTGGCAGGTGAGCGTTTTCGCCTGGGAGTCGTGGGACACGGTGCGGAAATGCAGCTCCACGGCGGACAAGCCAAAGCATACCCCCCATAGGACCGCAGAGACCAGGAATGTGTGGGGAAGCCTCCAGCGGTGATGCAGTGGTGTGGCATGGACGATCACGAAGTAGCGCTCAACGCTGACGCAAACCAGGAGGAAGACGGTGCTGTAGCTGTTCATGGTGGATAGGGCCCCGAGAAGTTTGCAGAGAAACTCTCCAAAGACCCAACCCTGGGCGAACTGCGTCGCCCAGAAGGGCAGAGTTAAGGTGAGCAGGAGGTCAGCCCCGGCCAACTGGAAGAGGAAACAGTCGGCAAAAAGCCACGGGCACCGGTGTCTGCCCAAGACGGCCAGCACCAGCCCGTTGCCGACCAACCCCACCACAAAGGCCAAGGAGAAAACTGCCGGCCCAAAGTAGCGAGCAAATGCTCCCACCTCCTCCGGAGTGCAGGGGATTGTTCTGGGGTCAATGTCCGGGTAGCCCCCAGTGGGAAACTGGGAAGGAGAGAAAGCAAGTTAGTGGGGAAATCCTCAGGAGAAGCCATCTCTAATCACATGGCCCAAATGGGGCGGGGAGCCATCGATGGGAGGGCTCAGGGTCAGTGGCAGTGGGCTTGGACCCCATTGGGCCACAAATTCTGGAACCCGGATTGGCTTGTTCCGAGCCAATTTGTGGCGGAATCAAAGTGCATGTGCATGTGTGTGGTGAGTGAGAGAGACTATCACCATTGCATGTCCCCCCCCCCCGCTTTTAAAAGTGATGGAGCAGGGACCAATTAGGTTTCAGAACAACAGACGCCCCTACTGTGTAGGACTCTCCCCTACTGCATAGAGGTCCCGGTGAATGGACAGGGTGAGCATCACATACCTCATAAAAATCATCATCCCAGAGCGAGGTGGCATTCATGTTGCCTCTTGCCGCTGCCAATCTGTGGAGTGCCCAGGTTGTGGGAAAGGGCACTCCACCCCCACCCCTTCCTGCTCCTCAATCCCCACCACCCCCGACACCAAATACGGAAGCAAATGAAGTCATCCTTCCGGAGCAGTCGCAAACACAAGAGGGGGAACTCGGAACTCCCCACAACATTGGGAAACACTCCAGGATGGGGAAGTAACGACCGCGTGGAACGAAAGCAATTGCCCATTTTACTGGCTTTCTGCTTCTGGGACCTTCCTAGCTCTGGATCCCTGACTGTGTTGGGTTAACCCTGCTAAATTTAACCGTGTTGGGTTAACCCTTCTAAAAGTGAACCCTGCTAAATTTCTGTAGTCAGACTCCCTTGTGTCAGGTTCTGTAAACCCCGCCCTTCACCATGTGTCCATTACAGGGGCAGAAATTCAACAGATGGCAACGTTCCTTGCAGGCAGGGCCGGCCCATTCATGAGGCCGACTAAGACCGTTGCCTCAGGCAGCAGATTGCTGAGTGACATGCACCTCTGTCTGCTCACAGACAGACGGAGAACTAGGATTTGATCTGGGAGAGACTGGAATGCAAGCCAGGAGGAAGAGCTGGCAGCTAACATGCTCCGCAGGTGTGCATGCCACCTACTCCGCAACAAGCTCAAACCAGTGCTTATTTGTATATCAAGCAAACCTGACAAAGACGCTGCATGCCTTCAGTGATTTCTCTTCCAATGGAAACCCCAACCCAAGTACTGCTGTGCCCCTGGAACTTCCCGCCACTTGGTGAAACGGGCACGAGCACCAAACAATGTTGTGTGTGTGTTCTGTCTTTGTCACTTCCTTGGGCATCTGTAGTATCTGACATTGTCCACAAGATGGCAGAAGAATCTTTTCTCCCTTCCTCTTAATGATCTTTTTTTAAAAAAAAAATGTGTGACTTTTCTACCCTGCTTTCTTTACCTGCCTATTGTTGCAGAATCCATCAAGTGTCACCTCTCCAGGCAAACCTTAGTAGAGAATATTCCTCCCTCCCCACACACACACACACACACACACACACACACACACACACACACACACACACACACACACGGGCAGCCCATGCAATCAATCTTGCACATTTTAATGCACTTTCAGATGTAAAACACAATGCAAACATTTCTGCACACTTCTTGAATTTACTGGAAAAAACGGGTGTGCAGCCATGCATCCGTTTCTTCCAGTAAATTCAAGAATCATTAGCATCTCAATATGACTTTAGATTTAAAGCGCGTATAGAATGAGCATATATTATTTTCAGATTTTTTTTAATTCCAAAACGCTTTCCCCCTTAAAATGTCTGGGTGTGAGTTGAAAACGCTGAAACTTGAATTTGTTGAGTTCCTGATGAGTGACTCAGAAGCTGGAGGTGCCCCTTCAAGTCTCTGCTGCGGGGTGCGAAGCAACAACAGACAGCAGCAAATGATTGTGATGATCATTAAGAATATTTAACCACTTCCAATTCATATACGCAACCCATGCTTGGTGCTAGTGAAGAGGTTTTGCAGGTTTTGCATTGTTTGAAAACCTGCCGAACCTGTTTGACCAGAGTTGAAGATGGAACAAAAGAAATGTGTACACCAAGGGATGAAGGACATTCTGAAAAACGATGGTCTTACTCCAGCACTTGCTCGATGGTGGGATTCTTGGGTGGGGGCCTTACTAGAGTCCTGTGAAGGAGGCCTCGGTGCTCTCAGACCAAGTCGAGTCCTTCCGGTGGATCGGCAGTCTAGAGTGTCGCGTCAGGAACTTGTGGCTCACGCAGCCGATGTGCTGAAGGAGTTCAAGGAACCTGTTCCGGAACTTGATGCCAACAAAGGCGTAAAGTATGGGGTTGAGGCAGCAGTGCAGGAGACCCAGACTGGTGGTGATGGCCTCAGCGATGGCTAGCTGGGACTCCTGCACACAGTCCCGTTCCAGGACTTGGAGGTCGATCAGGGTGTCGACAAACTGAACCAAGTGGTAGGGCGTCCAGCAGAGGAAGAAGACCCCCACCACCGCGAAAATGACCCTCAGGGCTTTGTGCTTCTGGAAGCCCCTGGAGCGTAGCAGCGTGACGATGACACTAACGTAGCAGAAGCCCATGGCCACCAGGGGAAGGAAGAAGGCGGCCACCTGGTTGAAGATGCGCAAGACCGTCTTCCACAGCTTGGATAAGTGCGAGTCAAAGATGAGGGAGCAGGAGGTGAGGTTTTGGCGGGAATCAAACTCGGCACTCAAGAAGATGAAATCCGGCAGGGTGAGTAAAATGCAGACAACCCAAACCGCCAAGGAAGCCAGGAGGATCTGAGAGGACTTCCTCCGGTTGTACATGCGGATGACGTAGACGATGGAGAGGTAGCGGTCCACGCTGATGCAGACCAGGAAGAAGATGCTGGCGTAGAAGTTGATCTTGAAAATGCCGCCCACCACCTTGCAGAGGAAATCCCGAAAGATCCAGCCGCGCACCGCCTGGGTGGCCCAGAATGGGAGCGTCACCACCAGCAAAATGTCGGCCAGGGCCAGGTTGAAGATGAAGACGTCCGTCCCGGGCAGGGGCTCCTTGGCTCGCAGCAGGACGGCCAGCACCATGCCGTTGCCCCACAAGCCCAGGAGGAAGATCAGGGCGTAGAAGATGGGCAGAAAGATCTCCTCAAAGGCCTGGATGGTGTAGAAGTTGCAGGCTGGGGGGGAGTCGTCTGCGTAGCTGCCGTTGAAGTCGTAGCTGCTGCTATTGAGGAGGGAGAGTTCGTCACCGTCCAAGTCCCAGCTGCTTTCAGACTGATGGAAAAAGTGCATAAAGGCAGAGTTATTTTAGCCACTGAATGCCCCCCTTCCCCAGCGATGTGCCTGGCCCGGCCCCTCTAGCTCAGCATTCCCCTCCACATTTCCTCTTCCTCTCTGTCCCCCTTTTCCAATGCAGAAGGAGAAGGAGGCACAGTGGAGGCATTTTGGCAGACAGAGATGGACATCCCACCACCACCACCAATCTGCTACCTGAGGCGACCGCCTCAGTTGGCCTCATGGATGGGCCGGCCCCGGGAGAAACTGGTGCCCAGTGGGTGACACAAGAACTACGGAGCCAGACTGCCGCGATGGTGGGGCGGGCAGTGGGTGTCCTGGTCCCCACCAGGAGGAAACGAGACACACAGGAGCTGCAGAAGCAGAGCATGGCGCCGGGGAACAGAAGGGGCAGAGAGCTGGGAGGAAAAGGTAGCGTAGTGACCATGCCAGGTTTTTGTGTGGAGTCAAACAAATCCGTAGAAGACAAATGAACTTGCTCAAGGGCTTTCTTCACACCCTGAGGCCTGGCACAGAAATTTCAGAGGCGCAGATATTCATAGTGAGAGTTCCTTCCCCCAGGTGAAACATCTGAGAATTTGCAGGGAAACCATGTGGGTTTCTACCCTGTTTCCCCGAAAATAAGACAGGGTCTTATATTTATTTTATTTATTTATTTAAAGAATTTATACCCCGCCTTTCTCCTGAGGGCACTCAAGGCGGCTTACAACACATTAAAATACAGATATACACATTAAAATAATTAATTAAAACAGTTTAAAATAAACACCCCAGTGGGCCACCTGAGTTTACATATGTTAAAAGCCATTTGTTAAAAGGTTAAAAGGTCAGCACACCATGTCAGACATCAAAAGCTGTCCTAAATAAAAACGTCTTAAGGCCCCGCCGAAAGGTCTCTAAAGTGGGAGTCGTTCTTAATTCCAGGGGGAGGGAATTCCATAATTGGGGCGCCACTGCCGAGAAGGCCCTATTCCGTGCCGCCATCCCCCTCACTTCCGTCAAAGGCGGCACGGTTAACAGGGCCCCCCCCCCCGATGACCTCAGAGTACAGGTCGGATTATAAGGAAGGAGGCGGTCCCTCAAATACCCTGGACACGAGCCGTTAAGGGCTTTAAAAATCAAAACTAGCACTTTGAATTGTGCCCGGAAACGAACCGGCAGCCAGTGTAGCCACCGAAGCAACGGTCCGACTCAGTCGAACCGACAGGCCCCGGCAACCACCCGGGCCGCCGCATTCTGCACTAGTTGCAGTTTCCGAACAGTCTTCAAAGGCAGCCCCACGTAGAGCGCATTGCAGTAATCTAGTCTAGATGTCACTAGGGCATGGGTCACTGTGGCCAGGTCTGCACGATCCAAGTATGGTCGCAGCTGGCGCACCAGCCGAAGCTGGGCAAAAGCCCTCCTGGCCACAGCCGCCACCTGAGAATCCAGGAGCAGCTGCGCATCCAGGAGAACCCCCAAGCTGCGGACCTGCTCCTTCAGAGGGAGTACAACCCCATTCAGAGCAGGACGATGATCCAGTACCTGAGTCGTAGACTTCTGGACCAGAAGAACCTCTGTCTTATCAGGATTTAAGTTCAGCTTGTTTGCCCCCATCCAGCTCCCAACTGCCTCCAGACAACGATTCAGGACATCGACCGCCCCTTTGGAGTCGGGTGGAAAGGAGAGAAAGAGCTGGGTGTCATCCGCATACTGATGACTCCCTACCCCAAACCCCCGGATGACCTCTCCCAGCGGCTTCATATAGATATTAAACAGCATGGGGGATAGAATTGACCCTTGTGGCACCCCACACCTCAAGGGCAAGGGTGCCGAACAAGCATCCCTCAGCACCACCTTCTGGGATCTGTCAGCCAGGAAAGAGCGGAACCACCTCAGAACGGTGCCTCCAAGCCCCAACCCAGCCAACCGACCCAGGAGGACACCATGGTCAATGGTGTCAAAAGCCGCCGAGAGGTCCAGCAGGACCAACAGGGACGCACTCCCCCTGTCCAGTCCCCGGCGCAGGTCATCCACCAAGGCGACCAAGGCCGTCTCTGTCCCGAACCCCGGCCTGAAGCCAGACTGGAATGGATCCAGATAATCAGCTTCCTCCAGGACCCTCTGGAGCTGGGACGCCACTACCCGCTCGATCACCTTGCCCAGAAACGGGATATTTGAGACTTTCCGAAAGTTGTTCAAAATAGTGGGATCCAGGGAGGGTTTCTTCAGGACGGGACGCACCACCGCCTGCTTCAGAGACAGCGGCACCACCCCCTCCCTCAGAGATGAATTTACCACCCTCCCCGTCCACTCAGCCAGCCCCGCCCGGGCAGCTCTAATCAGCCATGCCGGACAAGGGTCAAGCGGGCAAGCGGATGGTCTCACACTCCAAAGAATCCTGTCCACATCCTCAGGTTCTACAAGCTGAAAAGAATCCCAGGAAGAAGAACAGACAGGTGCCTCAGGGACATCATTAGATACTGCTAACGCGGCGTCCAAGTCATATTAATTCTGGCTCCCAAAAAACACGGTAGGTCTTATTTTCAGGGGAGGTCTTATATTTATGAGTCCAGCAAAAAATCACGTGGGAAAAATGATGGTAGGTCTTACTTTTGGGGGAGGTCTTATTTTCAGGGAAACAGGGTATGAGACTCATGACTTTTCCCAAGGGGGCTCTGACCAGGGAACGTGGGAACGTTGCAAAGCAGCAGGTAAGTTCTGTCCATAAAATGAAAGACAGTTTTGAGCAACGTGAGCATCGCCATGGTCGTTGCATGCATGAATTGCAATACCCACCACCTCACTGCACCAGAGACTGTGGGATAAGAACATCAGAAGAGCCCTGCTGGATCAGGCCCATCTAGTCCAGCTTCCTGTATCTCACAGTGGCCCCACCAGATGCCTCCGGGAGCACACAGCCAACAAGATAACCTGTTTCCTGCTGCCACTCCCCTGCATCTGGCAGAGAGAACCTGTTTTCTGTTGTCACTCCCTGGCACCTGGCATACAGAGATAACCTACTTCTAAAGCCAGGAACCTGTAACCATGGCTTGTAACCTGTGATGGTCTTTTCCTCCATGAGTCTGTCCAATCCCCTTTTAAAGGTATCTAGGCCAAGTGCCATTGTCACATCCTGTGGCAAGGAGTTCCACAGATGAATGACACGCTGGGTAAAAAAAATTCTTTTGTCTGGATGCATGTCCCGGTGCTGCCAAAGCAGGACAGTGTGGTGGGAAATGATGCTCACTGGCAACCTTGATAGCTGCAGCTGTGCTCTGATCCCCGGCTAGCTGTGCAACACCTTCACTCTGCCCTAGATCACAAACACAGGCTCCAACCACGACATCAGCCCACACCGACCACAGGAGCCAGCGGAACAGCCTCTGCTGCTTGTTTTCCCCTGCTGCAGCCTGCCAGGTTCCCCTTCCTGGATGTGGGGCCCGCTCTGCTCCAGCATCACCTCTCTGGCCAATCAAACAAAAGGGGTCAACAGCCTTAGTTCGGAGAATCGAAGTGAGAGGGGTGCGCATGTGTTACAACCTCCGTTTCCTGTGGGGGGCCCGTTTGCTTCCCAGGTCTCACTTTTTTAGCCAAGGCGGTTTTGTAGGTTTATGAACCGTTACTCGCAAAGGAAACTTACAAAATCTGTGAACAGAGGTGGTTGTGGGAAGAGCATGTGCACACATGCGCACAGGGGTGTGTGGTGTGGTGTTTTCAGGAATTGCAAGATGGTTTGACATCTTTTACCCCCAGGGACATGGGTTCACCTCCCGAAACTCGCTGTTCACAATTTCGGCATGCTCTTCGCAGGGCTTCAAAACGCTCATTTGAGCCAAGAAGGTAGGAGAAGCCCTGCTGAATCAGACCAAGGGCCCATTAACCTAGCATCTTGTTTCCAACAGTGGACAGCCGGAGTCGACTTGGACATTCACAAGCAGGGCATGAAGGCAACGCTGTGGTTCGTTCCCAGCAAGGGGTATTCCAAGCCAAGCTGCCTCCGAACTCTAAGGTTTTGTTGCACCACTATGGCCAAGAACCACAAGTTTCCACCCACAGAACCTTCTTCCAGGAAATGTTTCAGATGTTCTTCTAGGTGCAAAACCTTCCTTGAGTCCTGTGCTCTGGAGGTCATCATCTTCTGCTCTTCACATTAATTCGGTTTGACCCCATAATAATTCATGTGTGCATCATCGCAGAGCACACATAGGGCTCGGGGGCGGGGGGGCTCCCAGCTAACAAAAATGAAATCTCGATTAGGTCAAAATGGAGCAAGGCTATTCTGTTTTATCTTCTATCTCTCTTGCGGCTAGAAAAAAAAGATTAGATATGGCAGCAGAATGAATGGAGATGCTGGAGGGCTTTGAACATTTTTCCTAAAACAAAAGTGCGATGAAAAGGAAAGACGGTCTTGTCTTCTCCTTCCTGTCCTGTTCATGTTGTGCAGAGGGAAAGTGCATCCCCCTCCTATCCGCGATCCGTGCCGGACTCCTGCCCCAGGATGTCGTTTTGTATTTGTTTTCTGGAAAGCAACTGCGCATTGGAGCACTCAAAACAAGCCCAAGTTAAATTTTGCTATGGCTCCAAACAGCAGAAAGGTAAATGCGAGGAGTTTCCCATCTATGGGCCAGAACGTGGCCTTGGGGAAAAGAGACAAAGACCATGGAGACCTGCGCACTGCCCACCGGATGTGTGGCCACAAGTGGTGTGGATGCAACACAGCAAAAAGGACACACTTAAAAAAAAAAATCCAATATTCCTGCTAAAGTGCGGAAAGTTGGTTGAAGCTCTGGATCCAGCTTAGCTCTAGAGGAGCACGAAAAGCTCGACGCTAAAAGCACGGCTGAGCTGGCAACCCTCAGGGCTGCAACACGATCCAGCTGCGCACATGGATCCATGAAAACGTGCAGTGACTGCGCCACTTAGCTGTTTGTCAGGGAGGGGGGCAGGGGGGAGGTGAAAGCAAGCTCCTCGGTGCCCCTCCCTGAGCACCAGGTGTGATTGTGGCTTTATTGGGGGAAGAAGAGGGCTCTGTACAGTTGCGGGGTAACCACTCCTTGTTCCTCCTCCAGGTGGGGATACATGCGTACATTTCCTGGTTCCTCTCTGCAGGTCAGCTGCGCAAGATACAGGCACAAAACCCTCTTTGAAAAAAAGCCACTCAGCTGCTTAGGAAAGGGAGCAGTGTGTGTGTGTGTGTGGGAGGGGCTAAATACAGCCCCTCATACTACCCCACAGAACAGCTGGTTTAAGCAATTCTTCTTGTTCTTGAGCCATGCTCAGCCTTGGCTCCGAGAACTGGATTAGCAACAAAGTGAGTCTCCTGCACATATTCTGTGAGTTGCATCATTTCGCTGTATTCCAACCAGTTCACAACCTCTCCTCATACAGGAGAAAGTGCGGGTTTATGCCTTTTTGAGTGGCAACCAACGTTATCCCATCAGCGCCACCCCATGGCTGATAATGCACTTTTCTTTTCTAAACTAGTCCGCTAACAGTCTCTGGAACAGTCCGTTGTGTTTTAAAACATGCAAACATTCAACTATAGGCACGGGCAAAAACAATCAACATCCACTTAACATGCAAGAAAACAGAAATCACTTGCCAAACTACATTTAGTCCCAGCATCCAAGTCCCAAATGATCTTTCAGCAATCTCAGAAATCTGTTCGACAAACATAGTGAAAAACAGGTGCATGCACACGCGCACACACACGCACACGCACGCACACACACAGAGTGTGTAATGTGAAGCTAATCTACACCTGAGATGCTTCTGTCAAACCCTTGAAAGCTGAACAGCCCAGTTCAATGCGCAGTGTGTGACTCGGAGACCATGGAAACCTACATGATACATCTAAACATGTGGATTAAGATTTATGCTGCAAGTCTGCCACCCTATGCACACTGACTTGGGGGTCAACCCCACTGCCCTCAGTTTGAGCTTTTAAAAATCTAAATGCAGCCTATTTCTAGTCTAATCTTCACGTTGTTCAAAGCGGGCAGCAACTCCACTGGTAGAGACACACAACAGGAGTAGTTGACCCTCAATCCCTTCCAGAAGAAGACATGTAAGTAAATTATTATTTTTCTGGCGGTTATTATCCAGCTCGTCCATTAACCCCTGCTAACTGGGCAAGAGGCACTTTTTCAATTGGTGCTCCTCTTATATTTAGCAGGGGGGAGAGTAACTGCCCCCCTTTCACCCCAGTGTCTTTTCTGGTGGCTGTTTGCTGGTGGTGTTCTGCATCTTTTTTTTTAGATTGTGAGCCCGTTTGGGACAGGGAGCCATTTAATCATTTGATTTTGTCTGTAAACCGCTTTGTGAACTTCTTTGTTGAAAAGCGGTCTATAAATACTGTTAATAATAATTAATAATAATTTGTTCAGTGGCATGTAGGTTTTCATGGCTTGTTACAATGTATAGAGAAGCGATGTTTATGGGATTTCCAGCCATGTGCAATTTTAAAATTGAAGAAATAAAGATCTGTTTATTGAAGATGAAGAGGAATTTCTCCAGGCAAGTTGTATGAACAGATCTTTATTTCTTCAATTTTAAAATTGCACATGGCTGGAAATCCCATAAACATCGCTTCTCTATACATAATTTGTTCAGGCAATTTTTTTTTTCTGAATCAAACAAGCTGAGGCTGCAATTCGATGCACGTTTATCTCCGAGAAAGCATCACACTTAATTCTGATTAAACATAGGGTTGTATCATAGATGCGCAGTGCTAAACTCCTTCAGAAGTGCAATCTACACATTCATAAATCTAAGTAACACAATGTAAGGCAAAGCACCACTCAGATCCTCTCCCCCCCCCCCCATCTCACCCTGCAACCTCATAATTTTATCTTCAGTCAAGACTATAACCACATCTGGAACTCACCATCGCTGGGGGCTCACCAGATTCCAGGCAACGCGAAACAGAGGAGGTGAAGAGGTTCTTGAGCGTGTTCAACCTTTGATTGGGGCTGCAGGCTTCTCTCACTATATCCCATCCACTGAGCAGCAGGCAGGAAATCTTGGTGTCATCAAACGCGAACACTGCAGCACATGCTGGTATAAGTACATTTTGCATCTGTATCTTGAAGGAGCGAACCTGGTTCCTTCTGTGAACTGAGTCGATCAGGTTCTGTTCTGGAACACAGGGAATAATAATGGAGATGAGGGTCTCTGATCATGTGTAGGGTGCATGTCCTTATTTCTTCCCTTCTTAATGAGTTACTGCACTCAGGCTGTGCCCCCTGCATCTCTGGGGTTAGTGGGTCATGGATTCTGGGGCAGGAGGTTACCGCTGCAGAAGGGTTGAAATCAGATATTACGTGTTGCATGAAACAGAAATTCCCGAACAGGTTACATAAATCAAAAGGGATAGAGAAACTTGTATACGCATTCTTACTTTGCATACTCGATACCAGGACACACTGCTTCATCATAATGAAATTCCTTGATTTAGGGTTGCCAACTGTGTTTACTGACTCTGCTCCCCTGCCTTTAATATCGGGTCGTCAAATGATGAAAGCCGGGCTCCTGTAACCTTCAGGACCTCTGAAGAGGGAATTTTGCTTGGGGCAGTTTTTCTCGTCTCTATGAAAAAAAGGCCGCAAGGAGGGAAAAAAACAGCTGGAGAAAAGACTATGGACCAGCTTCTAAGATAAATGTTTGCTCAGGGAAGAACATCTTTATACCTTGCCTCAGAGCACGATGTGGGGAAAGTGAAACTTATTCCCAAGATGCCGTTCCACAGCTTGTGAGAGTCTGGCACAATCAGGGCATAGAAACTGGTATGGAATCTTCTGTTTTGTATGCCCAACAGGCTGAAAACTCTCCTTCATTCTCTCTCATTGTTTATTGTTTCATAGGTACAGGTCTCCCCTGCTCGAAAGCCACCTGTGTCAGACTCTAGGGTGTGGTGCTCATCTCTGTTTCTAAGGCCAAAGAGCCAGCGCTGTCCGAAGACGCTTCCATGGTCATGTGATTGGTTGGCATGACTAACGGAACGCTGTTACCTTCCGGCCGCAGCAGTGCTTATTTATCTACTTCGCAATTTCTTGCTTTTGAACTGCTAGGCTGGCAGGAGCTGGGACAGGAGACGGGAGCTCACTCCGTCTCGCGGCACTCGGGTCTCGAACTGCTGTCCTACCGACCTTCTGGTCTGCAGTTCAGCATCTTAACTACTAAGCCACCACCTTGAGTTTCAGGTTTGCTTCGGATTCAGCTCCAAAGGCACCCTGAGTCTCCCCAGCTCTGTGCTTTTGGCCTCTCTCTCTCTCTCTCTCTCTCTCTCTCTGGCTGCTTTCAGAAGCACCTCACGACAGCTTGACATAGTCACCCCGGGAGACCTGCGCTGCACTTGGAATGACCGGGCTCAGAAATGAAACCCTGGGTTCCAAGAAAAGCCCCGGTTTCTTTTCTCTGCCCGACTGTTCGAGATGAACAAGACATCGAGTGACTCACTTCGTATCTGGCTGATCTGAATATTCACTCTGAATTCTCCCCCTCTCGAATTTTTGGAAACATGTCTGCAAAATCAGTGAAACCAGGACAGTCAACTAACTAGCAGAGGTGGGGGGGAGGAAGTAACATTTTTAGATTGTGAGCCCTTTGGGGACAGGGAGCCATTTAATAATTTGATTTTGTCTGTAAACTGCTTTATGAACTTTTTGTTGAAAAGTGGTATATAAATACTGTTAATAATAACTGAGAACAGCAATCAAAGCATTTTTTCAAGAAACCCCCCCCCCAGTGGGCCAATGTTTTTCTGCACCAAGAATTGTTCAGCTTTCCCCCACTTGGGGGGGGAGGGTAGCCCTGATTAACTGTTCAGAAAAAAGTTAATATTAACTGCATTCATTAATTTAAATGCATTCATTACTTAACTACATTAACTGATTTTGTACGTACTTCGGAAAATGATTGCATATGGCAGGAAAGCAAAGAAACCACGCCCTCTTTCATCGTAGTTGCATGGATTTGTTGCAAGCAGATTTGATCGATGAATGATCAGATTAAAACTATCTTGATTAATCAGCAGAGGTTTCTTTCATCAGGGGAGAGCTGTCAATATGCTGTTACACGATGTCACGTGTATATCTATTTGGACTTGTGAGATGTTTGTGCTCCTTCCGTAGCAGCCTATCGTGTCATCTTCGCACCTGTTCAGGCCATGCCTCGCCTCGCCAATGGCAGCAGCACTGTGAGCCCACAGGAAGGAGGAAGAACTCACAGGCGGAGGTTTCAATTTCACACCTTCCCTTACCACCGGCAAGGCTGGCAGGTTTCGTGCATTTCCCCCTTGTGGTTCCTGAGACTGCACTTCACGCTTTGCTTACTTTGCAAAGAGGTGGAGATGCGTCTGAAGAGGCAGCTTTAAAAAGAGAAAAATAAGGTTCGGGGGCAACTGCTTGCCGAGACTTCCTCTTCACTTTGTGCGTGACTGTAACAAAATGGAGTGATAAGTGTCCTGTTTTCTCCTTATTTTTCCTAATTCTTTGGACACTTTCAGCCCCCCAGAGGCGTCTGTGTTGGCTCAGCATCCTAAAGGTTGCAATGCTGGGACATCCTCCTGTGGTAGCCTTTGTCCTTCCCAAACAGCCACAATTCTGGGTGTGTATTGGGGCCACGGTGGCTTAGTGGTTAAGATGCTGAACTGCAGACCAGAAGGTCGGCAGGACAGCAGTTCGAGACTTGAGTGCCGCATGACGGAGTGAGCTCCCGTCTCCTGTCCCAGCTCCTGCCAACCTAGCAGTTCAAAAACAAGAAATTGCAAGTAGATAAATAGGTACCCCTGCGACGGGAAGATAACAGCGTTCCGTTAGTCATGCCGGCCACATGACCACGGAAGCGTCTTTGGACAGCGCTGGCCCTGCGGCCTTAGAAACGGCGATGAGCACCGCACCCTAGAGTCGGACACGAGTGGCTTTCGAGCAGGGGAGACCCTCTCTCTGTCTGGGCTTCCCCCGGAGACAGTAGCTCCTAGCCAAGCTTCCTTCTGAGATAGGAATGTGGCCACCGATTGGGTAGCCCAGCCCACCCGTCTAGGTAAAGGGGTGGGATGAAGTGGCCAGGTGGGTTCCACTCCTCCAATCAGGTAACGCCATGATATCATCATCACACCAGATCAGGCACAAGGATCCTGAAGTGCGTTTTGCCTGGTCTGCTGTTGGAACTAAATGCTGGTTTGCAGAAGGCACACCTGCTTGCTCTCCAGTCAATGTGGAAGGCCGGGATTCCACAGACATTGTGAATAGCTAGCAATAGGGACTAGATAGGTTCAGGGGATTCATTTTATTTTGCTTGCTCTCCCCACTCCAACCTCACAGTGTAGCCACACATTGCAGATTTGTGTGCTTTGCTTATAAAGGCTACATGGCTGCCTCTTCCTTTTCCGATCCAGAGGAGCAGAGCCTGCTGGTGCATAATGGGGGGAGGGGAGAGGGGGGGATGGCACACTGCCTCAGATATGCCTTGAGCCAGCCCTGCCACCACCAGGGTGGCTAACTCTCTGGTTATTTTCTTCCCTCATTCCTTTTGTTTTGGGTTCCATTATCCAGCCCTGCCACCACCAGGGTGGCTAACTCTCTGGTTATTTTCTTCCCTCATTCCTTTTGTTTTGGGTTCCATTATTTCAGGTATTTTGTTGCAATACAAACCAGGTATTGGGGATCAGCGGGGGTGCAATGATTGGGTCCCTGCCGCTTTGCATTCTGTTGTAAGCACCCAAAAGGTACAAGTGATTTCAGCTCGTTGGATTCGGTAAGCAGACACCAGACTCCAAAGGTGGAGTGGGTACCCAAAAATAAAAGAGAGAAAAAAGGAGAGAGAAAAGATCCGCGCTTGCAGAGGCGCCAAAATGGAGCTCAAAAGGCCAGTACTGGAAAGAAAGATCTTTACTTCACTAGCAAAGGACACAATCAGCAAGGCAGAAAGTGTAACATATAAAATCAATACAAAAGCTTATATACATTTCATTATTACAGGTGAAATCATGGAGTACATTGTTTCAAAGAGTACATAACAAAGAAGAACCAATAAAGGAAAGGATCCAAAAAGTTACACGTTGATACAGCCAATAGGAAGTTGGATTGAAACTTTACACCAATGAGAATAGCAGCAGCGTTTGTGAAACTTTGAACCAATAAAGGATAAACTTTATTAAAGGACCAATGAAGAGGGTGATGCTTTGTGATACTGGGAACCAATGAGTGATGGGACTGGGAGCCAATGGGTGATGGAGTTGGGGAGGTAGTGTGTCCGGTAATTGGATTAGGTCCCCACCTCAGGTGAAGTGAGAAGTGGGGTTTTATGAATGGGATCTTTTGTGTAGCCTGCTACCACAAAAGACAAGGATTTCCAGTTAGATAGCCCATGGGTGCCAAACAAAGGAGCCTGCCTCATGGCACCATGCATCCTAAGGTAGATAGGTGAAAGACATTTGAATAAACGTAGCGAAGCAAGACAGGAACAATGGTTCTATGTTGGGAGATAGTGGTGATTGAGATAGAGAGGAGACATGCACAAAGAGACAGGTTTGATACATTTGAATGACAGTGACAAAGCAAGGCAGAGACAATGGTTCCAGGTGGAGATGGTATGGTTTGAGAGGAAAAGGCACACAAAGAGACAGGTTTGAAATCGAGGAAATGGTAGCCGTCCTGAGTCCTCACTGTGCTTCCGGAATTCCTCTTTTCCCCTGCCCCCAGCTGGCACCCAGGTAGAAGGCAGCCAGGTGGGAACATCACAGAGCGGGGCCGCTGTTGCTGGCACAAGTTATGTTTTAAAATGGACGTTCCCCTACGCCCGGCGGTGCAGAATCTTGGCAGGAGGCTCACCCCTGGTGCCTTGCCTTCGTTCAACCTCTTGTGTCCGGGCCGAGGGTGGTGAAGGGGCCATACCCGCACTCACTCATGCCTCTCCGGGACCCCAAGCAGGGTGCTGGGACGGTAACCCAGCTTTTTACTAGCTGCAAAATATGTGCACTGCGCCAGGAGCTTCACCGCTCAGTGCAGGTCCACTGAGCGGGAGGGACCCTTCTGTGTAGGGACCCATCCCTGGGGTGTCCCCGATGATCCTTGGTAAGGATCCAGCAACATAACTTTTGAGGGAACCCCAAAAACACAGTGATTTCTACAGGGAAGCTCCACTTCCAAGAATTAGAGTAAGGCTGTAAAGGATTAAAAAGGTACATGGTGAACTTTGCTGGCTGCTGCTTCTCTTAGGGCTCGGGAAGGCTTGCGGCAGGCGCGTGCCTGTGGACTCTTGACCTCGGCTGGCCCGCGCCAGCTGTCAAAGTGCGCGCAACAGGAAAAGAAGCCGAATTTTAAATGCGGTATACTTTAAATGGCTGTATCTCAGTGATTCCTTGATGGATCTGGATGGGGTAAAAAGGAGGGGGGGTTCAGGGGAGGGTGGCTGATGAAATAAAAATATTTGGGGAGGGGTCCCATGCCTACAACAATTCCCAAAAGGATTTGGAGGAGAGAACTAGCAGTGCCAAGAGGCACGGACACCGACTGGCTTGAGTTCAGCCACGGCTGGAGGAGAAAAAAAAGTCTCAACCTGCAAGAGATCCGGTGAGTGAGCGGATAACTAGCCCCCCTCTCAGGCGCCAATGGCGCTCTCTGCTCTACTATTATCCCTGCGAAAATGCAAAACCTGGTTTTCGTCCAGAGGACCAAAACCTCCTCCAGCCACCACACGCGGAATGTGATGCTTTTGTCTGAAACCCGCAGCCTTTTATTCTTCCATGCAGAAGAAGAGCCCTTCGGATGCAACGCGCATGCGCAGCACAGGAAGCGGCGAAGGAGCCGCCCTCCGCGAAGCTGCGGTCACGTGGCCCACGGGTGTCATGTGACCCGCCAAGATGGCGCCGCCCTTTCGTGCCCGGCTGGTTTAGGAGGGGGACAGGGCCGGGTGCTCAGGTATGCGCCGGGAGGGGGGGGCTGCAGTTCTCGCCCGCGCACTCGGGAGCAAGCCCCTTGGCGTCCTGGGGGGCTTCCCTGGCTGCGGGAGAGGCCTGGGGACTGGACGGTGGGCTGCCGCGGGAGGCGTCGGTCGCGGGCGAGGGCCAGCGGCAGGCAGGCAGGCAGGCAGGCAGGCAGGCAATACTTGCCGAGCGTCCCAGGCCCCCTCCCGTGATGGCTGTGCCCCGTCTCCGTATCTCTTCCACCTGGCAAAAGAGCAGGGGAGTGCTGGGTCGGTTCCTTCGGGCCAGCCCCGCAGACATCCCTGGGGTGGGGTGTGTTGGGGAGAGAAAGAGAGCGCGCGGGCGGGCGGGCGGGCGGGCGGCAGCCTCTGTCTGTTCCATCATCAGCTGGGAATCGGAAGGAGCTGCCTGGCTGTGTATTTTGCCTCCCTGAAAGCTGTAGCCGCAACTCGGTATGCGCTACACACGCACCCATCCCTGCCAGCCAGCCCCAATGGCAGGGAGATGCTTTGCGTGGTGTGAACTGTGCTAGATCAACCGACGCTGTCTGGATCCGTTTTTGCAAGTATTGTACGTGCAATAGAATAGGGGGACTTCCTCAGTCAGCCTGGAGTGGACATAACCCTTAAACCAGGGAGCTGCCGAGTGCCACGGAATCCTCTCGGAAAACAGTGCAATGCCAATTGGCAGGCATCACCATAATGCAATGGGGAGCCACGGCCGATGGTCAAGGGAGCCGCAGGTTGAAAAGGTTTGGGAAACATTGCCTTAAAGGATGACTGGGAGGGGGTATGTGCCAGAGATTCATAAAATCATGGGTGATGTGGAAAGAGCAAACGGGGAAATGGATCACACTCCGAATATTAAAAATGAAAGGTCATCCACTAAAATTGACAGAATGGGTTTTAGAGAGGCAAACGAGAGCATCCCTTTGTGCAGTCGCTAGTGAATCTGTGGTAGTCATTGTTACAGACTGTTTGAGTGGCCATTTATTATAAAAGTAAGATGAATTAGGGAAGATGGTTAGAAGTGCAACCTCCATTTGTGTTAGAGAATGTCTCCTGCTGGGTATTTTTTTTAACACTTTATTTTCATTTAAAAAAACATGTATAAGTGAATACATTGGATATAACATAAGATATAGAAAAAAACACAAGCAAACCAATGATTACAAATAACATATGTTATATAGAAATGGGTATTGTTAATCAATAGCTCCTTGTTAGTTGCCAGCAGCTAGGTGGAAATGTGGTCTGGGCTCTGAGGACAGATGTTTTCCGGCAGAAGTGACATCATGGTTCCTTGACCCGCCTTCCGTGATGTCACTTCTGCCCCCCTCGGGGTGCTGGAAAATTTGGTAAACCTATATGTTTTTATCCAGCCCACAGTAACACTAGATCTATTGCCCTCCTGTTTTAGTAGATCCTATCTTAGAGAATATATCAGATCAGGGCTATCAGGGTATTCGCTCCCCCCCCCATTCCTAAGTCATGCTATTTATCCTTTTCCCTCCCTATTCCTAAATGTAAGGTATATTTATATCTTTAGGTGATGACAAGATGGACTCCCCAAGGTACAAAACTGTTGTTCAGGGGGAAGCATCGGAGACAGATTCAGAGGAAGAGGTTTATCTATCTTCTGTATCTCAGACCCAATTCCCCAGCCTTTCTGGCGTGAAAATTCCCGGGGAAGCCTCGGAAACAGACGAAGAGGAAAATGCCAGCCCCTGTGGCCCAAACCCAGAGCCAAAGTTCATCAGCCAGGACTTGCCTCCACTGATAGTTTACAGGAACGAGGACCTGGGGTCTCCCACAGCGGTGGAAGAGAAGCCTGCCCTTCGCCTCCGGCACCGTGGCCGCTACAGCACTCTGCTGCAGCAGAAATTGATTGAGAGCAACGCCCGCTTGTACTATGACGTGAGCAGTACCGTCAAGCAAGTGTACCAAACCGCCATCAAAGAGATTGGGGCCATCACCGGGCAGCTCAGTAACTCCCAAAACGGCATCATCAATGCCTCGCACAGCATTCGGCTGGTCCTGGAGGATTTACACGCTGTGGCTGAGAAAATCGACATCATCACAAGCTGCAACTTGCTGCCTGACATCCAGATCAAGCTGCCTCCAGCACCGACCTAGTTGGTACCAGAACTGCAGCAGGGCACATCAACGACTTCTTCTTCCAGGCAGTCGTTCAAGGTGATGGAGTTCTGGCTAATGAGGTGTCAGAACTGAAACAGGACTGGTATTCTGCACAACAGTCCTGCGGCAAATCGCTTGGAAAACCTTCCTGCATAGTCAAACGATTGCTGTAATTCTTTTTCATGAAGGCACAACTGCCCAAAATAAAGATGCTTGACCTATCTTTGTCTTAGCAGAAGAAGAGCTCTGCTGGACCAGGCCACAGAGGGCCCATCTAGTCCAGCGTCCTTTCCCACAGTGGCCCCACCAGCTGCTCCTGTGGGAAACCCATAAGCCAGATAAGCTTCCCCCTCTCCTACCATTGCTCCCCTGCAACTGGTATGCAGACACACGTCCAGTAAGGGGGCAACCGGAGCAAAGTTTACGTAATTGTACAAAGTGCAATCAAGAAAAAGTGTGCGGGGGCCGGGGGGGGGGAGAGAAAATATAAGAAGACCCTTGCTGGATCAGGCCAAAGGCCCCTCTAGTCCAGCTTCCTGTATCTCACAGTGGCCCCACCATTATCAATGGCATCTGTACAACAAATGTAAATGGAGTTTAAGCAGGTTTAGCAGTGATGGCTTCTCCCACCCTCAGATGCCTGGCAAGGCTGCCAGGACTGCTCTGAAACCGATCCCTGCTGCCCCCGTACAGAAGTGCCGTTTCCAGGCCGTCCTAGGTCAGATGTACGTGGTGGGTGCTTTGAAGCAGTACTGATCCAGAGGAAAGACGTCTGCCGTCACTGTTCCTTGGCTATTAGCCCTCTGCCAGAGTTTTGAGTAATAATAATATAAGAAGAGCTTTTCTAAATTCTAGACCAGTGTTTCTCAAACTGGGGGTCGCGACCTGATTTCTGGTGGGTCCCAAGTGATGGAAAGATCAGATAAGTAATTGCCACAAGCCCTGAAGCTATTCAAAAATCAGATAGCTGCTAATTACCCTGCAAACAGCTGAGCTCCTGCAGTTTGCAAGCTTGTGTAAATATAGGGAGATAAATGTTTGAGTGTGGGTCCCGATAAGAGTGTCATTTTAAAAAGTGGGTCCCAGTGCTAAAATGTTTGAGAACCACTGTTCTAGACAGTCTGGAAACAAGAGGAAAGCAAAGGAGCCAAAAATGGCATTGGGCCTGCTAAAGTCGTTGAGAAAAATGGAGTCATGTCAGTATGTCACACAGGAGAAGGTTACATCCCCGGCTCTTTCCAGCTGACACATCTGACCAGGAGGGAATCAATGGATGCCATCCAGCCCATTCAGAAAGAGCTGGCAGTTGTTTGTCAGGTTAGTGAGCGCCATCTAGCGGTAAAAAACAGACAACACTTTACTGACACTGAGTTTCAAAATCTACTCATGGACACACACGGAAACACAAGTCCGATCTACATATGTATATCAGTTATATTGGCTTTATACCACTTCAACTATCATGATTTCCCCACAGAGGATCTTGGGAACTGTAGTTTGGTGCAGCCGGTAGCACAGATTTAGGCCTTCAGTTCCCAGCAGGTCGATTGGAGGGTTGGGTGGGAGGATGTTGTCCTTTCATCTTAGCTGCATTTAAGAACATAAGAGCCTTGCTGGATCAGGCCAAAGGCCCCTCTAGTCCAGCTTCCTATATCTCACAGTGGCCCCACCAGATGCCTCAGGGAGCACACAGCCAACAAGATAACCTGTTTCCTGTTGTCCCTCCCTTGCACCTGAAACAGAGAAAACCTACTTCTCAAGCCAGGAGGTTGCTTACGGCTTGTAACCTGTGATGGTCTTTTCCTCCATGAATCTATGCAAGCCCCTTTTAAAGGCATCTAGGCCAGGTGCCATCACCACATCCTGTGGCAAGGAGTTCCACAGATGAAATAGAAGGCTTGTACTTACTCAGATGAGGGTCCCTTCACCAGGGAGGTATTCAGGCTGAAACACAAAGAGTCGCATATTTGGAGAGGAGGGCATAAGAACATAAGCCCTGCTGGATCAGGCCAAAAGCCCATCTAGTCCAGTTTCCTGTATCACACAGTGGCCCCACCCGATGCCTCAGGGAGCACAAGAGAACAAGATAACCTGTTTCCCGTTGTCACTCCCTTGCACCTGGCACAGAGAAAACCCACTTCTAAAACCAGGAGGTTGCTTATGGCTTGTAACCTGTGATAGTCTTTTCCTCCATGAATCTGTCCAAATCCCTTTTAAAGGCATCTAGGCCAGATGCCATCACCGCATCCTGTGGCAAGGAGTTCCACAGATGAATTACACGCTGGGTAAAGAAATATTTTCTTTTGCAAATGTTCAGCTATCAATAATGCCCCATTTGCCCCTCTGGGATGGTCCCCTTTCCCAGTTTGGGTCACAGTGCCCCCCTAATCTATCCTTGGCCACTTCAGCCCCTGCAGAATGTACACTTCGAAATAAAGAGAGCCATTTGGCAACCAAACATTCTCGACTGTAACTCTTGGTATGGGACTAGAAGCAGAAGGAGATGTACTGTAACATGCGCATGAAAGCAGAGAAATGTACGCCCCGAGATAAGAACCAAGTCTAGGGCAGGACTCGGGGGTCTCTTCCCCTCTTGCTCCCAATGTATTTTACAGTTTTATTGCCATGCTTCTAAAGGCTCTCAGGTGATTGGCAAGTGCCAAGCGGTTGCTTCCCCACATATACCATGAACCACACCGACAAGTTTAAATTGGGGCTGAAAGCCATAAAAAAAAGCCACTCACACTTGGATCTTTGATGTCCTTCAAGGTGACCTTCTTCAAGTCAATATCCCCTTCGATCGCCAAAACCTGAACGTCATGGGTAGGAAGGCGGTGCTGGTACTCCAGGAAGGGTTTGCGATTGACGAAGACCTCAGGAATGGGTCCAAAAGACAAAGTTAGCTTGTGAGAAAGAAGAAGTGATGCCTGTGGGCTCCGACCCGAAAATAGCCTAGGACTTTGTGGTGCCGACCAGGCAGATGTGTTTCGCTTGTTTTCACAGAGTAGAGACCCCACTGATGAAATGCCCCTTCTCCATTTTCAGAGAACAAATACAGGTCGCTTACCCCTTATCCGGACATCCGAAAATCCAGACTATTCCAAAATCCAGACATTTCGGGAGCTATGGCTTTTTTTAAAAAAGATTTTTTTTCCAGCACTTGGCTGGCATAGCGCAAGGCATGCTGGGGCACAACATGATGATAAAATTGTATAAAATTAGCTTCAGGGGCTATGTGTATCAGGTGTATATGAGACATAAATGAATTTTGTGTTTAGACTTGGGTCCCATCCCCAAGATATCTCCTTATTATATTTATGCAAATATTCCGAAAGCCAGACAACTTCCCATCCCAGGCAGTCCGGATAAGGGATACTCAACCTGTAGTAAGAGCAGCTCAGATCTCCGGGCCAAACTGGGTGTGATGGAGCAGCCCGAAGGGGTTCAGACCTGGCTGGGAGAAAACCACAGAAATAAATGAAGCTGTTGCTTCCCTTTCCTGGTGTGCTCTCTTTTATGTAGCAAATCCCCCGTGGCGTATTGGGGCTGCAGTAGCTTAGTGGTTAAGGCGCTGAGCTCCAGACCGGAAGGTGTCCATGTCTGTATGCTTGCTTGTGTGTTTGCGTGCAGCTAAATGTTGGAGAAAGGGGATGCGAAAGAAGCTCCTTCGAAACCCTCACCCTGGGAGGGGCACTTGTCCAAAAGCCATTTGTCCTCACCCCTGAACACGAAGGTCTTCCATCCGGAGAAGACGGGCCCAAGCGCACAGCTTCACCACCCTCCTACACAAGCAGACTCACTCTCACTCTCTCTGCAGGCTCACTCTCATGCCTGTGGCTCTCACCACCCCCATCTGTGGACCTCCAGGCCACAAGATTTCCTCTGGCCTCAGCCTCTCTGAGCAAAAGTGAAGTTCTGGCCAGGGACGATGGGTCAACGGACTTGTGCTTGCTTGTTGTGTTGCCTGCCAACAAACTTGCCTTGCAATCTGAGTTGGCGTTATTCTTTGCCAAGTCGATTCTTTGCCTTATCAGAAGAGCAGCCTGGCTGGTGCTTGAGTTCTCTGCTGCGCCCTTTGTTTTAATCATATCTTGTTTACTAAGCCAGCTACAAGTTTGTAGAAATCAACTCCTGTAAATCTACCACGCTGCTTTGTTTTGCTCATGAAGGACTGCTTTAAAGAGCTCTGAAAATAAAGAACTCCTTGTCACTCATCACCGACATCATTAAAAGCCAAACCGGAGCTCTGATAGGCTAAGGAACAGCAAATAGAACCGCAACTGTCAAGCAATCCTCACAGACAAGCGAGTGAGACAGGATTCCAAAATGGTTCTGTTAACTGGGCTCCATAAAAGTTCACTGCAATTTTCAAGCCACTAAGAACAAAAGCTAAGACATCAGGAAGAAACATTTGGCCTCAAGGTTTGGGGGACAGGGGTTCGTCAGGGTGGGGTACGAGTGGAGAGAGAAGGTTTTATGGTGCTGAAGCCATTTCGGGATCACTGAGACATCCTGGTAAATCAGACAAGATGGGATTTGTAAGACTTGTGCGTTTAATAGCAGGGACACCATTTATTGCCTTCCTGAGACAAGGTGGAGGTGTTGAGGCCCAGAAATATCTTAGTTAAGGGCAAAAATTTGAAAATTCCACGTCACAGTAAACCTTGCACCTATCATATCATTTCCTTGGCATCCGAAAAAATCTTCAAGCCCGTGGCCAAGCCGAGGCATAACCATCTAGGGTTGCCGACCCTCCAGGATCAACCTGGAGTCTCCAGGATTCAGCATCAATCTCCAGGCAACGGCTGAAAGCAGTCCTGGAGCTTTTTAAGAGGCGTTTCCAACATTACTCTGCTTTGGAGACAAATATCCGGGAATTGCATCAGTCCGAGGTGGAGACCCCTCCCCGCATCATACCACTCACCTGCCCTCACTGCCCCCTCCCCTCAACACAAGTCTCTTCCGCTGAGCATTTAGGAAGGAAGGGACCCCAGCCATTCTCATCAGCCAAGCCCCATCTCTCATGCTCAGGAGGACCTGTGTCTCCATCGCTTCGCTGCCCTAAACACTAAACCCATCTCTTGTGCCACAGTGGCCAAGCTGAGGCCAACGAACCCCCCCCCCCAAGGACGTGGGGCATAGAGCAACTGGCTGCCTTTGGGCCCCCGACCGCTGGCTCCTCACCTGATAGCAATGGCTCTTGACGATCACCGTTGCCTTGAACGAGGCGCCCCGCTGGAAGGGCATATCGCAGGGCCGCTCTTCAGCACCCCAGGAACCATTTTGCTTTGTGTTGCATACGACCACCGGGCCTTCGTCAAACCGCGGGTTGAAGTGAAACGCGATGTCGTCGTCGTTGGTGCACACTAGATTAACGCAGAATCTGGAATGGGAGGAGATCATTTTGGGGCACAAGCTCTGTGGTGTAGCAAGGTGTCTGTCTCGGCGGTTTGCCCCTACCTTCCTTTTCCCCTGCTCCCGTCCCGTTGTGTTTTGGCGTTCTTACTCTCTTGCGTGTGCATTTGTGGGACCTCTGTCCTAAGTTGTTTGCTGGATTGCCTAGAATAGATCATCCAACCGTCGGGTTGTAAGGGCATGGGGGGGGAATGTTTTCTCCTCGGTCTGGCAAGCAGACTGGGGAACTCCCTGCCCCAAGAGATGCAGTTATCTCCCATCATCTTTCCACTGTTCCATCTGAAGACATTCCTTTTCCCGGAAGCTTTATTTATTTAAAAGAATGTTTATCCCGCTTTTCCAGCCAACACATAAAGCAGCTAACAATTCAGCACAATTCTGTGACTGTTTTATACTTTCAGATTTGTAAGCCGCTTTGAGCGCCTCCTGTTGAGTGGTGGAAATTTTCTAAAGTAAACTAGTAGATGGGAATGGATCCCTGTGATATGGGGCAGACTGGGGGGAGAGGTCTCAGCTCAGGGGGTCGAGTGGTTGCTGGGCAGGCGGAAGCCCCTCCGCTCTTGCACTTTGTTGATTTAAAGAATGTATACTCCGCCTTTCCAGTTAAAAACTGCACAAGGCGGCTTACAGTAAAACAAACATAATACCAGTTCAAATGAAAATACAGCAAGCAGGCAGCAATGGGACAGCGAGGCAATAAACCAAACAATAAAAAGCAGCAATAAAAACTGGCAGTAAAACAGCAGCAATAAATAAACATTTCCAGCGCGGCAGAAAACCATTCAATAGTTATGATGGCAGTGAGGTGCCCCCCCTGCCCCCTCAAAAGCTGATTGAAATAAAAATATTTTGGGAGGATCTGGGGCAGAACCGCCACTCATCCACTTAAGCTGAGGAAAGCAAAAGTTGGCTGAAGGGGGGAGAGAATTGGCAAGCAACGCAACGCACTGGTCTGGGCAGGTGAGTGCGTTGATAATTAATTATCGATAAGTATTGAGCAAGAATGTGGAGGAGTGCAAAGGGGAGAGGGGGGGAGGCATTCCGTCCTAGAAGAAGGTGAGTGGGGGGACTGAGTGGGGTAGGACGGTTGCAGAGGGACCCAAGGAATTGGGGGGGGGGGAGCAGGCAAGGCAGGACAAACCTTTGTGCATGATCCGGGATGTAGCCTTTGATCTTAACTCCCTTTCCCTCCCTCAGGCTTCCCGAGACGAGATAAGTGAAGGGAACGGTCTGTGGGGTGAAAAAGCAGGGGGTCGATCAATGCACAATGCTTGTTGCTCCCTTTCTCTGCTCTCAGCTATAAACATAACTCGGCCGTCGTCATCCCAGCCAGCACGAAGCTAAATCTGCGCCGCGATGGATTTAACTTTTCCCAAATCAGGCTTGTGGTTTTTAAAGATGCTCTTTGGGTTTCAAAGGCGGAGATGGGGACACCTGGGGGGCGGAGAGACCCCTCTCAGGCTTGGCAGAAGGGGCAAGTGTGTGTGTGTGTGTGTGTGTGTGTGTGTGTGTGTGTGTGTGTGTGTCCTCTGAGCTGGACAGCCACAAGGAGGGCTCCCCCCCCCCCGTGCAAGTTTGCATAATCTTTGTCCGCGTTCTTGAGCCTGGACACAAACATTCCCGCTGCCCTTGCCAGGATGCCCCGGAACCCCCTGGCGGCAAGCAGATAAGGAAGGGGGCGTAGATGTGTGGTGGCGATGGCCCACCACCACCTCCCCTGGGGGAGACTGTGCCTCTCAGTTTGGGAGGTCCGTTGTCTCTCTACTGCTCTGTGCTAGGCGCTGGGCAAACTAACAGCATCATGCGCTGAACATGCCCTGGCAGCATGTTCTGTCTGTGCGCACCCTCCTCTCCCGTTCACACTCACCGGGTTCCGCTGCTGAAAAGCCATCGCGAGGCCTCCGCCCCGCCGTGTGTCCTTCACTCCCAGCAGCGTCCTCCAGAAAGCCAGGAGAGCAGAAGAGGTTTGCAAAAGTGACAAGGTTCAATCAGGATGTGATGTGATTTCATTTCCTGAAGAAGTGGTGTGTGGGGGGGGGGGATGGGACGGGGACGTCAGCGATGCTCGCTGCTGCTCTCTGCTCTGTTCTCTTCTTGGACAAACGAAGGCTGCCTCATGTATCCTTTCCCAGCCATTGAAAGCGAGAGGACGATATTATCTGCCGAATTTCTGTTGTCCGGCTGTCAGAGACTGAAGGCATCTCTACACCAGCAAGGTCAACAAAGCGTTAAAAGGGGCGGTTCCCCCTCCCCAGGAGGGGACTGTGGTTTGGAAAGGCGATCGTTTCCAGGATTCTCCGGGATGCTGCAATGGACAGAGGACAGGGTGTGGGGTTCTTCTTGTCCAGCAAGAAAAGCTGCTTCACCTTTTCACTTGCTGTATGTGTCACGCTCTAACTTGGCACAGAAACATCTCCCAATAGGGTCCAGTATCATCAGTGACAAAGCTGGGTGTGGGTGTGGGCGTTCTCATTTCATGTTTCGCTTCCAAGCAACTGGAAACATAGTTCCCAGGGCCGGCCATCCATGAGGCCAACTGAGACCGTTGCCTCAGGCGGCAGATCAGCGAGAAGGGTCCCGTCTCAATCAGCCCACACTTGCCTCCGCTGTTCGTCCTCCCACACCCTGGCTTGGAAATGGAAGAGGGGGAATAGAGCGAAAGAGGAAGTGTGGAGGAGAGGAGAGTGGTAGGCTGGAGTGTATGAGCTGCTCTAGCCCAGGGGGTTCTCAACCTGTGGTATGGGCACCCCTAGGGGTATGCGGACCTCTTGCTGGGGGTACGCCAAGCCCTGTCCCTTATCTGCCCCATCAGCAGCTAATTAAGTGTTAATTAACATGGATTTTAAATTGTAATTCTTTTCGGAGCCCTTCTGTCTCTCTGATTTTGGTTTTGGGCTTATTTTTGTACTTTGGAATATGTACCTTGGTGGGGTGGGGGAGGAAGGAGCTGATTTTGGAAAGTGTGACTTGGAGAAAAAAGGAGATCCTTGCATATCTCTCTCTCTCTCTCTCTCTCTCTCTCTCTCTCTCTCTCTCACACACACACACACACACACACACACACACACACACACACACACACACACACACACACACACTCATGCTCACACAGAGTTAAATAAGACATTTTTCACGTTTAAAATTGTTTTAGTACTTTTTTATTTAATGATTAATTACCTAATTAATTGATTGATTAATCCAATTAATTAGCAGTTAATTAGCAGGGGGTACTTCTGAAAATTGGACCGTGATAGGGGGTACCCGGCCAGGCCTCCAAAGGTTGAGGGCCTCTGGGCTAGCCCACCACTCCTCTCTACCTTTCCTCCCCTCCTCTGTGGAGTGGGAGGGGCTGCTGGCACATCTCCAGGTCAGGGTGGCACCCTTTGGCCCACTGCCACACGCACCAGGAGATCTTGGCTGGCCTCGCAAATATGAAAAGTCCGACACTGTTTAAAAATACCTCTTGTGACAAGCATCAATTTCACCCCACAAGGAGACGTCTTCTTGTTATATGTAATGTTGCTGTTTGCACTCTGTCTATGCTCCAGAGCTAGGTTCCCCCCAAACACTAGGTGGCAGGTTTAGATTTAGATGATTCAGATTCAGGTGACCTCGTCTCCACCAGGGATCCTGAATAATTTGATCTAAGGAAAAAAGCTTTCTGGGGACTTTCCTTCCTTCAGCATCAAAGGGAAGTTTAAAATATAATATCAAGTATGCACACGCACACACACACGCGCGCGCGCGCACACACACACACACACACACACTATAATTTATATTAGCAATAACTTTATTTTTTATTTGCTTGCAACATGGAAGTGACACTATAAAAAAGAAAAGCACAGTCAAACATCAGAGAAGATCCAAACCAGATCAAACCACTGGAACCTCAGGCCAAATTAAGAGCTGCCTAAACTGGAGCTTTAAAAGTATGGCACAAACTAACAATGCAGCAAATGCGGTCTTTTTGGACTAAATTACCCGTATTTATCGGTGCATAACACGCACTTTTTTCTCTAAAATATAGGCCTGAAATACTAGGTGCGTGTTATACGCCGAAGCTGCCCCCAATACCCCCTGGTGGTTTTTTAACCTTTTCCACAGCGCTTGGCCGCTTACTGTGTGGTTGTGGTTGTTGTTGCAAAGCGGCTGCAAGCTCTCCGGAACCGTCTGAGTGACGCAGGGACTGCTGAGTGCCCACGGGACGAAGGTGGCAAGCGGCAACAACAACCTCAACAACACAGTAAGCGGCCAAGCGCCGCGGAAAAGGTTAAAGAAACTGCTGGGGGGCATCAGGGGGCAGCTTCGGCTTCCTGTAACAGCAATACTAATGTTAAACGATGAATCCATAAACTTCCAAACCTGCCATGGCAGTCGCAGATCTGCAATATCTCAATATCTTTTTTTAACTCAAACCTCCTTCTGAAAATTAAGGTGCGTGTTATACATGCCTGTGCGTGTTATATGCCGATAAATATGGTACCAGTACTTAACAATGTGATAAAACCCTATGTTCTTGCCCAAATGAACAGAACCAAATCTTCTGGAAAATTCGACTTCACGGCTTCCCCTCGACAGCAAGCTGGCTGGGAATTCAGGGAGCGAGTGGACAGTCTGCTGGCATACAGGAGTCGACAAATCAAGCATAGATCCGCTGTCCCTTGTATGAAAAGGGCCCCAGGGTGGGATCCGGGGGGGGGGGTTGCTTTGCTTCACGATGGTTGCTCAGAACGGTGCTGTTGCTGCAGCGAACGGAGGATGCAGAACGGACGCATGATGATTTTTCTAGCGGTGTAGAGATGGCAGCGCTTCCGTAGGAACAGGGACACTCTCAAGGGTCAGCTCACTGTTTGGGGAAGAGGGAAGACTATTAAAAAGCTGGAATTGGACAAAGTGCCAAATTCAGATAGGTACACAACCCTGATTGCTGCAGAGCTCCAGGATACTTCTAAATAAATTGTCTGAGGAAATGCGACAGGAAAAACGTCTATCCCAAAATTTAGCTGAGGTGAAGTTGGGCCGCCCCCTGCATTTCCCAGACTGATGCCGATCTGTTGGGCCGTGGTGAGTTCAGGGGCAAAGTCACCATATTAAAAAAGAAAGTTTTTGAATAGGTCTCATCCATTTGGATTCATTCACGCTCAGTTAGTATATGGAGCCCTGTTGGCTGAGGCATATCCCTGTGGCAGTGGTTCCCAAAGTGGGAGGCATGGCTCCCAGGGGAGCCGCTGGAACCAGGCAGGGGAGCCACGGATACCAGGCAGGGGAGCCGCGGGAACCAGGCAGGGGAGCCGCGGATACCAGCCAGGGGAGCCGCGGATACCAGCCAGGGGAGCCGCCGAGTGCCACGGAATCCTCTCAGAAAACAGTGCAATGCCAATTGGCAGGTGTCAACATCATGTCATGGGGAGCCGCGGCCAATGGTTAAGAGAGCCACAGGTCGAAAACATTTGGGAAACGTTTGGGCTGGACTGCTGGGTTCTGCATGGGTGCTAGCCCTTCTCTCCAATTTCATGGCAGCTGAGTGTGAGGTGGCCACAGGAAGAGCCTGCGCGTGGTGGCTCCAAGCCCACAGCATGCCAGTCGTGGGGCAATGGGTGCACACAGGTGATTTCTATGCATGGGGGGGTGGGGGTGTCCTTGTGCCACACGCAAGGTTTTCAGCGTCCCTTCCTGATGTTTGCAAAGACCCAGTTGCTCCCATACAAAAGGCCCTCAGTGGATGAGTTTGAGCAAAGGTGAGCGGAGCAAAGCACCTGTTTATATCACAAGATTTCTGTAAGGACCGGCACAAATAACCATCACTACCCCCCCCCCACATGCATTGATATTGCAAATGTAAGAGAAGGAAACAAACAAACAAAGGGTTTCCACTTACTGACTAGAAGCTGAGCTCACCAGGCTTGTACCGGTTGTTTTTCTGAAATTGAAAGAAATACACATCAGAAGATAAGGACAAATGTTTGGCCAGAACCTCCGCCCCACTGGCCCTTCTGGGACTTTCCCAGTTCGGCCACTGTGCACCCCAAATCCACCTTTGGTCACCTTGAACTCCATAGGACAATCTCTTAGAAATGTTTTTTAAAAAAACACTTTTGGCTGCAACTTTGCCTCTCTTTCTTATTCCCATGGAAGACAAAAACCAGACACAAATGAATGAAGCCGGCTCATACTGAGTCCAGCCTTGGTCCGTCTTGCCCAGTTCTGTCTACTCTGACTGGCAGCATCTCTTCAAGAGTCTCACTCCGCTTTTACCAGGAGATGCCAGCAGCCACTTTAAACAGGACTCTAATTGTGCAAAGCAAATTTTCTGAGCACGTCTCTACCATCCAGGCAGGCAAATGGTGTGCAGTATATTTATTTCATTTATTGTATCCATTGAACCCCAGCCTTTGAAAATCTCTATTTCCCAAGGCTGTTTACACAGATAAAGATAAAATAAGGTTTACAACCATCACTATTACTAAATCAGCACAATAAACACGGCTCAATCTAATTACGAATTAATTGAAGAGCCAGGGACAACAGAATCAATCATAAAAGGAAAAGTTGTCAGAGCCCATCCACCTTTGGCCTAACAACCCCTGGGCTGTTTGCTCCAAGTGATAGTAGGTCTCCAAGGATTCAGGGAGGGGTCATTCCTGGGGGTCTCCTCACTGGAGAGACCCGAGAAAGCAGGGAGCTCGGCCCTTCTACAGGCAAAGAAATGATTGTACTGTACTTCTGGGTTACAGCTCCACCTAGACCGGGCTTCAGGTTAAAAAATGCATAGTTGGGAAAAAAGGCTCATCTAGAATCAGCCGTGTTCCATGTGAGGATTTTAGGTAGAGAAGATGAAGTGCAACTATTTGCCATCTGTCTTTTCCAACTCAAAAATGTATTAATTAACACATTAATTGACGAGTTTGTCCCTTTGTGCCCTACTCATTCTGCCCCTCGGTGCCCAACAGGGTCTCTCTCCACGAAGTTGGTACTGACCTCTCTGCCCACCAGCAATTCATGTTATAAATCGATTTTCTCATTTGTAAGAACTTTCTTGCTGTTTGCCAGAGGCTGCTTCCTGCATGATAATAAGCAACATAAACTGCTCTGACAAGTTTCAGCGGAGGCTGAAAGAGGCAAAAATGCAATGCACACTAGCATCCTTGACACTCCTAGCGTTTTGAGGAACTCACTTCCATGACATTCAAAGTCTGGACAGTACGGAGGGGAAGGCAGTGCAAAAATGCAACTCACAGTTAGTTGTGGCTCTTGATCAAGGACAATATCCCCAGTGACCTTCAAGTTCTTAATGTTTCTGAAGTCATCTTTGTGGGCGAAGTCCTTGGAGTGGTTTTTATTGACAGTAACCTAGAGAAAGAATGGAACAAGGGGGTGAGGGTGGTTCGCAAGAAACAAGACATGGAATTCTGTGGGGACAATCAGCAGGTCCCCGTTTCCACCCCTAGGTAGCAACTGTCCAAAAACAGTTGCAATGTAGCATCACAAGACTCTTGATTTACTGTAGCATAAGATTTTGTAGAGTGCAGCCCATCAGTGAGATACCACATCTGTATTTTCACTTCAGAAAAGAAAACATAGAGATGGCTCAGATCGCAGGGACTGGCTAGATGCAAATATAGATGCAGCTGCATTCTGCATCACCAAATCTGGGCAGTCTGCTTTGCATATTATGCAAATCGTTTGCTAATTCTGACGGATTATCACAGTGTAATGCTGTTGTCCCAGGTGGGCGAACTGCAGCAAAATCCTGCATTGGGCCCCTCGTGATGATACACCAATATTGATGGTACAGGAACCCTCAACGGTGACACCATTCCTACATGCTTGCTGTAGTACCCCCTACAGGTCTCACCCCCACCCCCCATCATACTATCCAGCCTGTGTATTTTGGCCTGTCCACACAGGCATTGCCGCATCGATATTTGCAGTTATAAGCTGCTTTGGGTCCCCTTGTGGAGAGAAAAGTGGGGTAAAAATTTAGTTAAAAATGAAATATATTTTCCTTCTCACTACCATTCCTCCTGCAAAAGACACAAGGAAGCTTCTCTCCCTGTCAAACATGATATGAAGGAACTTCAGCCATTCTCGGCAAACAAGACACATTTCCAACACTGGGCCGGGGCAGGAGGGGGACACATACCCTCCACAATCCCCTTCTGATTGCCCAGTGCTCAGAGCCATGTTGTCCACGATAGCGAAGGTGAAGCCATCTTGTTTTACAACAGCCGAGGCCCCTCAGGACGTGAGGAGGGGCTGCATGATGCAGTTGAATGACCGCTGGGCTCAGGGACACCTCTCACCTTAAAATTCCTGTCCGTAACGTCAATGGTAATCTCGAACTCTCCTGACGGGAACTTCTTATCGATTTGTATTTTGTCTCCCAGTTGCCTATTTCTCCTTATACGAGACAGAACCAAACCGGTTTCTCCAAACTGTGCATCAAGATGGAGGGGGATGATGTTCTTATCCTCATAGCATAGAGTAACTTGGAAGCTGAAATATGAAGAGGTGACATTGAGGCTGAAGCTCTGTTGGTGGAGCTGATGATGGCAAGGGGGGGGGGCTGAGAGGACAGTTGACCGTAGCAGTAGTGCCAATTGCGGGAAAAGGAGTGAGAAGGAGGCATGGCTAGGGCGAAGAGCGGGAGCTACAAAGGAGGGGAGCCCTGGCAGGGAAGGCTGGTGCCCTGAGTGAAAGAAAGGGTCAATCAGGGATCCTGGTCATGGCCTGCTCTTGTCTGACCTGGGACTGTCATGCAATGGTCAAAATGTGACTGGGGCACCCTGCAAATAATCCCTTCATAATAAGCAAATACCTGCTGCAGAGCAAGGGGCATTATTCAGCACACAAACAGCGGAGGGGGGAAGTGTTAACCCTTCACCATCTTGTGCCACAGTCCTGGGCCAGATTGGAGCCCCCACTTTTGATTTTTTTTTTTACTGTATTGCTTCTGGTCCACATCTGGGTTAAATCCACCTATCCAAGCAGAGATTTTGCAATGGTGAGCGTGGGGCTTCCGTTATGTCCCTTCCCTTATCAGCTATTCTGTGGGGTGGCCAACTCCAGTAATCCCCCCCAAAAAAATAGTCCTGTATTGAGGCAGGGGTCTGAGGCAGAGCCCTCTGAATGGAGCCGTGGAGCCAGTGGGCAGCGGCACAGGACGATTGGGGGGGGCAGCCCCAAAGCAGTTCATTCACTTAATGTGGGAATCTGGCGGAGGAAAATGGCCCAGTTGTCCTTTGTTTTTCCGGCCGCTGGCTCCAGTTGAAAACCTGACCAGCCCAGATGAGGCTGGCAATAGTATTCATGGCTACTTCTCCCTCTGCCTGCAAGAGTGGAGCCATTTTCTCCAGGCAAAAAGCAGGAGAACCAGGAGGAGTCAGTGAAGGGAGGGGAGTGGGAAAGTCCCTAGTTATAGGGGGAGAAGGGGGGGAGATTCAGTGGGGGAAGAGGGCAGGTGCTGTAGGATGGAGGGAATGGAATGGGGAAAGGAGGCAGGACAAACCTTCCAGAGTCACCCTTAAGCTTGCCTTTGATTACAATTTTATCACCAGATCGCAGACCAGGAAGATCCTGTTGGATGAAAAGGCAAAAGGCAAAGATCATCACACACGATGATGAGGCTATTATTCCACCCACCACCTCGGGCCGGAGATGCCCGTCTATACTGTGCTGTAAGGAGACAGGGCGGGGGTGGTAGGTGGCCACTGTCAGCCTCCTCCTTTGGGGAGACCCTCCTCAGAGTAGAAATGGAGAGGGGCCCGCTCTGCCAGCCGCAGAAACATCAGATTGTCGTGGGATGGTGCCCCGCTTCCCTGAGCAGTGCAGGAAGCGCTAGAAGAATAGCCCCCCCCCCGGTTCTGGCTTCCTCCGGAGGAGAGATTTCCCCCCCCCCAAGAGGCTCAAAGGCATCTTTATACTATTGCCTTTGCACATATACAGGTTAAGCTTTGGATGAAGGTAGATGGCAGAGCCCTTCAGTGGGCTCTTCTGCACCCCATGGCAATTTGGGTCTTGGCTTGCTCTCCCCCAGCCTCTCCATTCCAGCCTGCCTTGTCCGACCCCCCCCCCCTCGGATCAAACCAGCCTCTCTGTTCTGACCCGGAAGCTGCCCACTTGGCTCTGTTGGTTTCCTTCCATTGACTGACCCAGTAGAGGGACGGGAGTCCTTCCACTCTCACCTTCAGGAGCACCGACTTCAAGAACTGCTAAGTTCTGCAATCCAACGCAGACTTACCAGGGAAGAAGTCTCATTCAATTCCCTAGTACTCGCCTCTTAATAGGCACACATGCACTGGCCTGCACTCACTCTACCTAATATTACAAAACTCTCATGCCTCCCTCCCTCTTCGAGGGACATCTCCTCTTAAGGAAGCCTCCTGCAGTTTTTTGTGCCTCTTTTCTGGAGTTGCCTGAGTTATCGGCACGTAACAAAGAAGTCAGTCACCTACTGTTCACAGTCAGAAAAAAAGGTCTTGAGCAGGGGTATAAATGCTTTAAATCAAATCAAATCAATAAATAATATCCTAAGAATCGATGCCGAAAAGGGCCAAACAGGAGCAGCACCCCCCCGCCATTCACTTTCTCTCCCCACTCACCTTCTTCTCTGGTATTTCCATCTTTGACTCTGCTGGAGCTGACTCTGAGCAGCCTGGTCCTCGCTTATATAGCTTCTTCTACAGATGCCAGTGAGGGCTTGCCTGAAGTTCCTGGAATTCAAGGAAGTTGTATTGCACATTGAGCAAGACAGTTGCATTTATTATTGGGAAAGATTTGTTGTTGTTATCAGGAACCTAAACCGAGTGGCACTTTGAATGCATTAATCACCACGTTTCCTGGCAGGGTTCCCAGCATCCTTTGCCCCCTTTTCCCACAGCTTGGCCTAGAGGTTGCTGTTAGATGTAGCGCTGCCATGATGGATAAGGCGGAACGTTGGAGAGGGGACAGCATAATGACGGCGACATTTGGAGCTAATGTTTTGGAGCCAGTTATGCAGCACGACTCCTGCCAACCTAGCAGTTTGAAAGCAAGAAATTGCAAGGAAATAAATAGGTACAGCTGCAGCGGGAAGGTCACAGTTCCACAAGCATGTCAAACCTGGTGCGTGGCGGCCGTGGAAAAACAGCCACGGAAGTTTTAGGAAAGGGACTGATGAGGACAGAGACGATCCTGGCCCACCCCGCGGGGGGGCAGATTTTCGCCGCCCCCCAATAAAAAACAAAACAAAAAACAAAACAAAAAACAAAACACACACACACACACACACACACACACACACAGAGGTTTTTCAGATGTCTACGGGCTTTTTTACTGTAATTTTCATGTGTGTATGCTTTGACCCACTTAGCTTGTGTATCCCGGAGCCTTCGTTCTGCCTGCTTTCGTTGAAATTCGTTCTGTCCGGGCGGCAGAACTCCGGAAAAGCACCCGTTCGCTCCGGAGCAGGGCGCTCTGTCGTTCTGCGCTTGCGTCGTTCATCTCAGTTAGCGCATGCGCAGAAAGATTGGAACGACGGAGCGCCCTGCTCCAGAGCGAACGGGCGCTTTTCAGGAGTTCTGCCGCCCGGACAGAACGAAAGCAGGCAGAACGAAGGCTCCGGGATACACAAGCTAAGTGGGTCAAAGCATACACACATGAACATTACAGTAAAAAAGCCCGTAGACCCCCGAAAAAACCGTAAAAATACAAAAACAGAAATCGAAACCTGAGTAGTCCCCCGCCCCCCAGGAGCCTCTGCGCCCTCCGCCCGTGGGCCCTGGGCCCCCCCCCCGCCCCCCCTTGAGGACGTCTCTGGATGAGGAAATGGTGCGGCCGCATGACCACGGAAGCGTCTTTGGACAGCGCTGTCTCTGCGGCCTTAGAAACGGAGATGAGCACCGCACTCTAGAGTCAGACACAACTGGATGAGGAGCAGGGGAGACCTTTACCTATGCTGCACGAGCTGCTGCAACAGGAACCCAGTGCCCTGTGTCACATGCGAGCCAAGCGATGGCCTGTGTGCTACAGTCTCCCAGGCGGGTGTGCCTCTAGGTGGTTCCTCCAGGCCACGTTAGTGAGAGAGGGCACATCTCAGGATTGGACCTGTGGTTTCCCCTGGCTGGAGATTCTGGAATCCCACCCCAGAATTTGAATCCTGGCCTCTGGGGTTCAGGTTTAGCATCCTGTGTAGCTTGGGCCTGACGTCACAGTTTCCCCACCAGGTGCTCCAGTACCATTTTACCTGTCCGCACTGCCCCAGCTGACCTTCCAAGTGCATTGCAAAAAGGGGGGGGGGGTGAAATAGGCATATATCCAGTCCCAAAAAGATGGGAGCGCGATGCAGAAAAGAGTTGAACCCAACAGGCTGCTGTGACTTGACCGAAATAAGTGAATGAGTGTATGTCACGGAGCAATTCCAAGGAACAGGGTCTTGTGTGGAATCACCCCCACCCCACCCTTTGTTTGTTAGTGGACAAGCGTTTGAATGAACCACAGTTCCCTGAATCAGTATGTCACAGGAAACTGTTTTCAACAAAGGGGAAAGAAGAAGCTTTCAGTCTTCTTCGGAAAGAAGACTTCCTGCAAGGAAGCGGAGAGGGGAGGGCGAGCATACAGGGCAAGAGTTTGCCTCGTCACACTAACCAGTGTTTCCCAAACTTTTGCGAGCCTGCGGCTCTCTTGACCATTGCTGACCATTTTTCCGCAGCTCCCCATTACATTATGTTGATAGCTGCCAATCTGCAGAGAAATTAAATGAGTTCTTTGCATCTGTCTTCACGGCAGAAGACCTCGGGCAAATACCGCTGCCAGAACGGCCTCCCCTGACTAAAAAATTAAGTCAAATAGAGGTTAAAAGAGAAGACATCTCAAACTTAATTGACAAAATAAAGATCAATAAATCACCAGGCCCAGATGGCATCCACCCAAGAGTTCTGAAGGAACTCAAGAATGAAGTTGCTGACCTCTTGACCCAAATGTGCAACTTGTCCCTTTTTACCCAGTGTGTAATTCATCTGTGGAACTCCTTGCCACGGGATGTGGTGATGGCACCTGCCCTAGATGCCTTTAAAAGGGGTTTGGACAGATTCATGGAGGAAAAAACCATCACAGGTTACAAGCCATAAGCAACCTCCTGGCTTTAGAAGTATGTTACCTCTGTATGCCAGGTGCAAAGGAGTGACAACAGAAAACAGGTTCTCTGTACCAGGTGGAAGGGAGTGACAACAGGAAACAGGTTATCTTGTTGGCTGTGTGCTCCCTGAGGCATCTGGTGGGGCCACTGTGGGATACAGGAAGCTGGACTAGATGGGCCTTTGGCCTGATTCAGCAGGGCTCTTCTTATGTTCTTATGTTCTTATTGCACTGTTTCCCGAGAGGATTCTGTGGCACTCCGCGGCTGACTCCCCTGGCTGGTATCCGCGGCTCCCCTGCCTGGTATCCGTGGCTCCCCTGCCTGGTATCCATGGCTCCCCTGGGAGCCACGCCTCCCAGTTTGGGAAGCACTGCGCTAAGCCTTGGTTCAGTAGAACAAGGCCACTCAGTGATGCTTTGTGACCTTGGCCAACAGCAGGACCCAGCAAGGATGCCGATCCTTGGCATGAATTTTCTTCTCATGGTTGACTAGCGTTTTGGTTGAATGCAAGTAAAAAATGGTAATACTTGGAGGAGGAAAAAAGGATGCCCGGTGTGGGAGGAAAGTCAGTGGCCGTGTTTTCTTTTGTTTATCTGGCAAATGGCCACAACGCCAAACTTCAGAGCCCACAAACTGATGTATGACGATAAGAAAAGCAGAGAAGGAAACAGTTGATCTTCTGTAACTCATCATCAAACCTGCAAACCTCTCACTGAATGCCATTATATCATATTGACAGGCAGTATTAACAGAGGGTGTGTCAAAATATTGCCTTTCCAACCCCTATCACACCAGGATCTTTGAGCCTGCTGGAATTGAGTGACAGGTTCGTTCATGCCTCTTTCCTTCTCCAGAAAGGCCAATGAAAGCTTAATGAGTTCCCAGAAATCGCTTCCTTTCGCCCAACGCTGGGTGGAGTGATACTTAGCTGTGTTTGCTCAGCTACATAATCCGCAACACATTGCTTGCAACAGCTGCCTCTCCTTTTTATCAGGGACCCGAGTGACTTTGTATGTCAATTGCTACATATTTTTCTGGCGCGGGGATCCTCCTTGGCGCCTTTCGCCCAGCTTTGGAGAAGCAGCCACTGCAGGAAGGGAGAGGCCTCTCGCGGCTGAATTTCTGGCTGCCCGTCATTGCACCCTCAAGAAGGATTTTGCACAAGGCTGGAAAAGGTGCAGAAGGTTTGTACACCTCCCAGAGGCAGCTAGGCTTTGGGGGCCTTCGGCCTGATCTAGCAGGGCTTTCCCTTATGTTCTTACACAATTTTCAATCTTTATTTCAAGGCTCAGATAGACTGGCTCTCAGATAGACTGGATATATTATTTTCTGGCTCTCATTAATGAATAAATCCACCTTGAATGAAGCTGCCCATAAGGTTAACTTGGGCTTTGGCGCTCCAGCCATCAAAGAGTTTGGTTGCAAATTTGTGTAAATATAGGCGAAGGCTTGTATATACGCTCAGTTGCCGACTGGAGAGCAATTAAGCGAGTGGATTCCTCTTTGTAAGTCAATACTGACTTGGTATGCGCCTGGCTGAGTTCTCTGATAAACGCTACATGGATTATGTTCAAACATCCGATTATCTAACGTGTGATGCTTGAGGAAGAGAGTTTCGTAAGAAATTTCCAGGGGTTTCATGGCTTATGACTGGATGTCCGTAGACCAGTGTTTCCCAATCTTTTTTTTGACCTGCGGCTCCCTTGACCGTTGGCGACCATTGGCCGCAGCTCGCCATTACATTATGTTGACACACCTGCCAATTGGCATTGCACTGTATTCCAAGAGGATTCCGTGGCACTGCGCGGATCCCCTGGCTGGTATCCGCAGCTCCCCTGGCTGGTATCCGCGGCTCCCCTGGGAGCCACACCTCCCAGTTTGGGGGAACCACTGCCGTAGACGTTTCTACAAGTCTCCTTGCAGATTTTGGCAAGTACGCTCATGAGTCTGTCTTAATGATATTGGAGCAAGAGCATCAGGTAATCAGACTTGAGAACAGGGGCCAAAGCAGAAGGGTGTAAGGGGACCCATTACTCTTCCCTCTCCTAGAGTTAGTGATTGAAACAAGACAAAACGTGTTGGCAGAGTCTGGAAGAGAGAGAAGGAGACAGAGAGAGGCTGGAATGGAAACCAAAGGAGGGAGCCAGCCAAGAACTGGGGCACCCTTTGGGGCACAAGTCTGCTAGCAGGGGACAAGACCTACCCTCATGGGCAGAAATGTGCTGCTACCTGCTCCATCCAAATGCACAAACCTGTATAGTTGCTAATAAAGCTCATACTGTCTTGGGAAGACGGTGTGAATCTCTGGGAGTCTCTCCTCCAAAGGAAACCAGGACCCCAACTGCGCAACACCCTGAGGCTTTCCCACACGCAAGGCGAGGAAGTGGCCTGTGAGCACCGAACAATGTTTTTGTGATCGAGCATTGGTCCCGGGTTCAATCTCCATGTATAACCTCCTTTAGTTTTGGTGTCTGGCTGGCATGAAATTTTGCTTTAATATTTTGATATGAAAATAGTGTGTGTTTGCTACATCTGCTGGGCTGGTTATTGTGGTGTTGTTGCAGCTTCGACAGTTGCTTGGTTTAAGCATTTCCCATTTTGATTCTCGGTACTCAAATAGGCTGCAAAGATATTTGGGAAGGGTCAAGGTGTGTGTTGGGACTGAATGCAAGAGAAGATCACGTCTCCACCTATTTCCACCTGGTCTGGGGGGATTTGATAAGTGCCAGAACTAGGTTACTGGGGGCAGAGGCCTTCACCGTCAATGGTGCATTGGTAGGCTTACCAGATCTCCAACATAATCCAGCATAATCCTAGGCATGTCTACTCAGAAGCAAGCCCCATTGTGTTCAATGAGACTTGCTCCCAGGAAAGTGTGTATAGGATTGTGCTCTAAGGGTTTAACAAGCTACACCTGCCCACATTCCTTCTCCTAAAGGTCTAGCACTCTGTCCCGGTTGGAGATCTGGTAAGCCTATGCATTGGGCCACCACTACTGAGGTTCAGGGGTTGACCCGGCTGGGTGGTCCTTTGAAGACCCTTGGACAGTGCCTGAACCCCTAGATTTGATGGGTGTCCCCAAATACCACCAGCCCATTCATTTTGCCGACACTTACTAAGAACATCCAGAAGGCTAGCCGTGTTCATCTGTTGCAGCAAAAACCACCAAGATTCCCGTAGTCCTTATCACATTTATTTCAGCATTTGGACTATGCTTATATGAGGCTAAATGCAGAAGTACAACCATCATTTATATCTGCAATAACAGTGTCAGTAATATAGTGTCTACCTGGCTGAAATAAGAACGCAAGCCTACTCGTGTCTACTCAGAAGTAAGCCCCACTGGGTTGCAATAAGACTTATTCCCAGGTAAGTGTGTAAAGGATTTACAGCCATACAGTGCAATCCTATATATGCTTACTTGGAAGTAAATCCCATTGTATTCAGTGGGGTTTACTCCCAGGTGTATATGAATTGTGGCTTAGTCACATAACAATGTTGTGAGATTTAAAAACAAAAAAAAAAAAAAACTATCGCCGGGGTTTCTAGTCTTGGCAGTTCACACACACACACACACACACACACACACACACACACACACACACACGCACACACAAGCTAAACTCCATAGGTCTGCGAAGTTCAGGAATTCTTAGCTCCCTTTTGCTCAAAATATTATTCAATGGAGGGTACAGGACAAACGAGGGGCTGTTCTCAGTGGTATAAAGACGGCAGTGTTTTCTGATGACCGGCTGTCATTTCTCCAGGGTCCTCTCACTATTTTTGAAATAGATAACACAATTGGAAGGATAACATTGGGAGAGGTGCCTGGTTCAGATGGGTGCACAACCTGATGGGTATATAGAGCTCTAGAAGATAGACTTGTTTCGCTTCTAGAGGAGTCATCTGATGCAATGAGACGGGAAAAATCTGCCTCAGGATCCAGATATGGGGCTGACATCCCATTCATTTCGATCCCAAGATGAGGTCTTCGCGTCTGTTGCTGGAACCTCTGGGCACAAAACTCAGCTAGCAGGATCAGAATCCACATCTCTCGGGGTAACTCCTGTTGTTCCAGCAATGTCAGCTAGCCATTCAATGGGAATTCAAACACATTTAAATATCGGGTTATTATTATCAATTGTCAATTGTTATTCCAAAGGATATTGCAGCCCAGTCAGCCTTCTCCCCCACCCACCTGCCCCTCAGCTTCTCAAAGTGATGCAGGTTTCATCAAACTCAGGGGCTTCCACTGAATTTATGGGGTGAAATAAGCATATTTAAAACAAGTGGCCATTTTTAAATAGGTCTCCTCCATTTCGAGCAATCCAGACTTATACACACGGCAGCACCAAGCCCACAGCATGCCAGTGGCAATCGGTGCACACAGCTGGTTTCTGTGAGATGGGGGGGGGTATCACTGTGCCCCACACAGGCTTTTCAGGCTCCTTTCCAGAGGTCACCACCATACCCAGCTGGCACAGAAGCAGACCCTCAGTGGATGCCTCTGAGCATGTCACTCATCTCTTTGCTCCATATACCTGAAGCCCGGGAACACTAGTAGCCTACCTTACAGGGGTGTCGCGAAGCTGAGTGGTGTCATGAACTTGCTATACGAAAAAGTGCCCCATGAACGACCAGTACTGTATTAACAATCACCAGCCCCACCATAAGAACATAAGAACATCAGAAGAGCCCTGCTGCTGGATCAGGCCAAAGGCCCATCTAGTCCAGCTTCCTGTATCACACAGTGGCCCCACCAGATGCCTCAGGGAGCACACAAGACAACAAGAGATCTGTATCCTGTCACCACTCCCTTGCACCTGGCACAAAGAAAACCTACTCCTACAACCAGGAGGTTTCTTATCCCCATCATGGCTTGTAAGCTGTGATGGACTTTTCCTCCATCAATCTGTCAAATCCCCTTTTAAAGGCATCCAGGCCAGGTGCCATCAACACCTCTTGTGGCAAGGAGTTCCACAAACCAATTACACGCTGGATAAAGAAATATTTTCTTTTGTATTGATTTTGCAAATGAAAGAAATAACCAAGGGCTTGTACTACTTACTCACATGGGGCTCCCCGCTCCAGGGTTATGAGTAAACTGAAACACAAAGCAAGATACGCCAGTTGATCAGAACAAATCTTATTTGGATGAAAATAGAAAAAAAAATCCTACCTTTTACTTATGTATGCATTCAATTAAAATTAAAATACAGTTTCCCCAAGATGGCTTACAAAGATCAAGCAGACATAAAGTGCACAATAAACCCATCTTGCATGCTTTCCTGAGAGTAAGCCCCATTGAACACAGTAAGGTAAAGGTAAAGGTATCCCTTGACAATTAAGTCCAGTCGTGTCCGACTCTAGGGAGCGGTGCTCATCTCAGTTTCCAAGCCGAAGAGCCAGCGCTGTCCGAAGACGTTTCCATGGTCATGTGGCCGGCATGACTCAACACCAAGGCGCATGGAACGCTGTTACCGTCCCGCTGACGCGGTACCTATTAATCTACTACTTGCAATTTCTTGCTTTCAAACTGCTAGGTTGGCAGGAGCCATCGGACGGATTCGAACTGCCGACCTTTCGATCGACAGCTCATGGTTCAGTGGTTTAACCCACTGCGCCACCCTCTGGCTCTATTGAACACAGTAAGCCCCAGCAAAACAGGACTGTCATCGCCTTTCCATTCCTCATGGGCACACCTAAGCAGGGAGGGAAAATCACCCCGTTGGGGATCCTTTCCGCTGCACCTGGAAAATGGGAAACATTGTGAACTACATTGCAGGTGTGTTGTGAAGGGTGAACCCAGTGGAACATCAAGATACGCTAATCAGCCATATGAGATTTGTGTGGCTGTCTTATCTGAGCTCAGAGCACCAGGGATAGAGGTGCAGACAAACAGAAGAGTTGTACTTACATTGGGACGGCCTCTGCCCTTGCCCCCACCTCTGCCTTTGTTGGGACGAGAGGTGTTGTACACTGGAGCCTGAAACACAGAGAAATATGCGCCTAGTCATAGGAACGAGTCGTCAGGAGCCGACAGTGAGCCTGGCACTGGTCTCTCCGTTTCCTGCCTGGAAAACGAGAATGCCACCGGCCTACCTAACAAGGGTGTTGTGAAAGGAAGCGGGGCAGAGCACTCCCGGTACAAGAGCGTACATTGCGACCAGCCCAACAGCCTCTCTTGGGAGAGCGGTGGGAAAAGACAGGGAGGCTGAACTTACCTGAGTAACCGCAATGTCTGTTTCAACAGGAGGACTGCTGGGAGCCGGACCCTAAAATGCGAGAAAGAGACGTATCCAGACATGCACATCGGGCCCTGGGACTGTATTCAGCACAACTGTTGTGAAGCCAAAAAGCCACCCGTAGCCAGGGGAGATTTTGGAATCCTTTTTTAACCGGCAGGCAGACCTGCTAGGCTGCAGAGAACACAGGACGCTGTTCTGTGTTGAGTAAGGCCACAATCCCCTCTAATCCAGGGCCGTCTATTCAGACTGCCAATAGCTTTTCCGGGTTTTAGCACTCCCGGTACCTGAGGCAGCAGTGCCCCCCCCATTTTCTTGGCGATGTGCCAGTCTCTGCTCTTCCTGGACTGGAAACTCTTCTCTGTTCCTCTGTTCCTCTGTTCCTCTGTTCTCTCTCTCTCTCTCTCTCTCTCTCTCTCTCTCTCTCTCTCTCACACACACACACACACACACACACACACACACACACACACACACACACACAGGGCTGGAGAGGCTTACAACGGCTTCCTGTCCAAGTGGGGGGCTGAGCCACTGGCTGCCCCCCCTGCTTCCACCCACTCCCTAGATCAGCAGCCTTCCCAACACCTGCTCCCCCCTGCACATTTCTGCAGCTCCCCCCCCCCGCCTCTCCAGTCTGCCTTTTCTCTCCCTGGGGCCACCGCAAGCAGAAAGCCAGCAAATCAAGGAATGCAGGTCGGGTGTGACTGAGGGCAGTTGACGGCATGAACGAGGGTGACAGGTTGACGCCGCAGGCTTGGAGGTAACTGGCAAGCTCTTGCTGCAAGGCTGGGGGAAGGGGGAAGGACTGGTGGGGGCCTCCAGCAGCCCTTTTTGACCCCCCCCCCATGTTATGCACCAAGAAAGTGGACGGAGCTGTTTTCTGCGCAGAGTTTGCAAACTACTCTTCATACATATAAAAAAAGACCTGGCAGAAAGTTAGTTTTAATTGTGGGAAGGAAGCAGCGAAGGAAACTCAGCCCTCCACAAAGGCCTCCTGAGGACCACCACTCGCACCCCCTGCCTGGTTAATCGCCCTCCGCACCAGCCAGGATGGTGCTCAGGTTGCATCACAAGGGGGGGCGTGGGGGGAGTCCTCACAATAAATTCCCTGAAATTAGTGAGTGAGTGAGTGAGTGAGTGAGTGACGGACAGCAAGTCTGGGGAAACAGGAATCCTGGGCAGTGGGCACCATTCGTGGTTTCGGCGTTCGTGGTATCTAACCAGAAACAGAATAAACCACACTTCCCCACATGAGTATATAACGGGAAACTGCGGTTGGGTCAGACGCACGTACCACACTCTCTCCCTCTCGAGGGCAGGAGAGAAGCCTGGGGCTCTTTGTTGCAGCTTCTCCTCTCCAGCGTAAAAGGAAGAGGCGGGTGGAGCACTTAAAGCCTGGATCGGGGCTCATCACAGCGAGCTCTGGCCCCTTATGGTCAACTGTGGTCTAGCGAGGCACCCGAACTGGGTCACCCCATAACCCTCTTG